>JAHLMJ010000002.1:1165000-2519109 GCA_019915105.1 Strobilurus luchuensis | reverse complement strand
ATGCATTCCCTGTCATTGGTGAGATAATGAGCATCATTCATCCCCGGATGTATCGCGTGTCGTCACGCGCATCATTACAATCTCAGAATCCAGGCGTAATCCGCCTCAGGCCGCCTCGACCCTTGACAAAGATAACAGATTCGCATACTGCATTGGGTGGCTACGTGCATTGTTCAAAGAAGCAAAGCTCCTCCCGCTGTGACTCCAGTCAGTCCAAAATAACAGGTGGAACCAACTCAATTGACGGTATGCATGGGTGGAGGTACTTACGTTGGATAGAATAGTCCAGACAAAGCATAAGTGACCTACTTTCTCTCCCATTCACTCCTTCAACTCGCCGCGAGTATCTGGTCTACCACCTGTCTCACGGACTCTGCCCCAAACTTGGGGTCAGAGCCCTCCTCTGTGTTGGCTTGCACCTGAGTACAACGAACGCCGAGCGCCTGTCGGTGTCAGCATATTCATCGTACTGCCATAGTGGAGCTAGACCTCGATACATACGGTGATTCGCCTCACATCCACGTGAATGCTAGTTCCGTCCAGATACACCAAGTCCGTGATGAACGCTGATATCGGATACGTGGTATTCGCGCTTCCCAGTCCGTACGGCTCTAGCTGATATCGCGCATTGAGGGTCCGCGTAATGGCGCTGAAGATAGATGAGCGTTACTGAACGAGAAGTGACCTAGCCCGTCTTGACTTACAGGATGTAGTCTTCCGCAGTATACCCATGGGTCTCCCTGTCGTTCTTTGCGTTCACTGCGGATGGCTCCCATTCAGATCAATAGAGCAGCAGAAACAGACTTGCGTAGTAGGATTTTGGCACGAAGGGTATGCGATCGGGCTATCGCCGACGCCACACTCTTTATGGCTAGACAGGGGATTATGCTACACAAACCGTCTGAGGGCGAAATGAAGCACGAGGTCAAGCACAGCCTACCTTGTCCATAGGGAGCCACAGGAATAGACCAAAACGTCATGGGAAGCCAGACTAGAAAGGTAGTCGGGATTAGGCGAGGGATGTATCTCCATACCATAGGCATTGATGTAGAAGACCCCTGCCAGAAGCTGTCAACAAGACTCCAGTCAGCTGCGGACATGTACCTACTGGATATTCGGGCAGCCAGGGGCTCGTACGTCGACTTTGCCTGTGCTTCAAACATGACGTTTTGACGTTGATTCTCGACGACTGGAGACCACGGATCCGGATCGCTGAATGTCGCCACAGACGTGGACCCAGAGACTGGATGCGATATCTCGCATTGTCCCACCAACTTCTCGCCGTTGACCTACGTATGTAGAGGTCAGACCGAAGCGACCAGCAAGATCGCAAAGGAACGGACTAGTTCAGCGGATATAGTGACGGTGTGATTGGTGACGATGACTGGGAGAATGTTGGCTTGACTATTCGTGATTGAAGAGAACAGAAAGATGGCGGAGGGGAGGGATCGGAAGAAGCCCTGTGCGGCAGCTAGGAAGTAATTGCCGATGCTCCAAGTTCACATCTTGAGCATACAATGATCCGCGGAGGAGGAGACGCATACACACCTTCCGTTTACGAACGTGAAGTTCTTATGCGCTCGCTTCAGCAATTCGCTTTCAAAGTACACCAGGAAGCCTAAAGAAGCGGGAAGTTCCCTGATCAATGAGGGATCACAGAACGTGTTGCAACTATACCGCGTATGGTCTCCTTCCGATCGTTCGGGATGCCCTGCCAGAGGTTACTGGTACCTTCGACTATGTCCCGCCATTCTTCCCGTGCTTCGCGCTCGGTGTAGTGCGTAGGTAATCGATACGCTAGAAGGGCGCGTATGGCGTCTAGAGGAGAGCCCGGAGAAGCAGGTGGGATGAGGCGTATTAGCCGTGAACGTATATCACCTGTCGCAGATCATTACAATAGTTCGAGTACGTGCCAGATTGAGCATCGTACCGATGGAGGGCCCGCCGAGGACGCGTATTATCTCGCTAGACGAGCCGCCGTCGTCAGAGACAGGTAACACGTAGCAAGCTTCGTTGCCAAACGCAGAGCAGATCGCGTTGCCGCCTGTTCCGCCCGACACGACGACGAAGGAGGGCGAGTTCTCGTCGGAACTGTCGGGCTTTCCTGGAGGCAAAAGACGCGGTGGTGAGGGTGATGGTTTCTCTTTGGAGACAGTCACGGGGAAGTCGAAGACTGAAGAACCTGGGCTGCCTCCGCCAGGCTGACTGACTTGCAGATATAAGTTGGTGTCCTTTGACATGAAGCTGGGCAGAGGATGTGAGGTGTAACAGTATAGTCGTCGTTCTAGTTAAAGTGTGTCGGACCGGGATCCGATACTGCATGAAATTGATCGCCTATTGATTTCAACGACACGTTCAACCACGACCGTAACACGACAACAACTTGGATGTAGGTTAGCGCTATGTAGACAGGAAGCTCTGGGACTCGCGCAATAACATAAACCCCGCCCCAACCCGGTACAGCATAACTTGCATGCGGATTGAATACTCTTCAACGTAAGCTCTGACTCCTCTGAGCGAGGACAGCCGCTCACTTCCGGTGACCGTCTCTTCACACACTCTCTCTCCTCAAGCATATGGTGAACGGTCTGGATTGCTCGGTACCATACTTTCTCTCTTCAAGAATTCTTGAACTCCCCTTGACATACGTGTTCTGCTCGAAGACCAACGCCAGTCACACTCTCCAAAGGCTGAAGACAAAACACGCATCTCATCCCCCCTCAGCATTGAGGCTCCTAGATTTTCTCCATGTCTCTGAGCTTCAGTCCAGAGATGCGACATCCCTTTGCTTGCCGAAGGTACCACTGTCATCTTCCATCTTGTTCACCTCTTTGTGTAGGTTGCTCTTCTCGTCAATTGGTGAGCTCAAGCTCACATGGCCCTCTTTGTACTGACGGCCATTCCAATAGCTACGTTATGCGCACAAATGATACCAAGAATACCAGTACAGGCGTCGATTGATGATGTGGAGATAGGCCTGGGCCTAGGCGTGGGCGCTAGTCTCCCCCAGGCAGGCAAGTGAAACCGAAGACAGTCTCCGTTCCATAAAGTAGCGTCCAGCGCTCAGATCCCACAATGTAGGCGGACCCAACTCGAGACTTGATGCTTATTTTTGTACCGGACCATTTGCGTACAGAATCAACTAAGATACGTTTAGCGACCTCTGATCACCCAAAGGGATCTTCATTCGAAGGGCAATTCCAATGGTCTGCAGCGCATCAAAGGCTCAAAGCTTGGCTCTTGATGCTGTCGATCATCTCAATCGCTGTATGAGACGCGAAAACACTCTACGCGACCTGTGCAGGCCTCATTTGATCATGTGGAGATTGGGCCCAGGTGTGGGTGCACGTCTTCTTACTAATACCTCGCGCCTTGTTTCGCACCATCATGCCAGACGCAGATAATCTAGGTACCTCTACAACCGCTCCTGCTGGCCCAACGCCTTTAGCACCACCACACGCCACCACGACGAGCGCGGGTATCCCTCCCGTTGCGTCAACGACCCAGCCGAGATACGTCTTCGGTTTGGCGCAAGCACAGTCCCACGAGAACACACCCCAGGTCCTCGTTGAAGACTACGAAAAGGCGCTGCCCGAAGATGCCTACGGCGAAGAGACCGCGCCGAATGCACGAGTGTGGCGGGCCTACGTCGCCGAGGCGGCTGTCTTTGACAATGCGATGATCGGGGAAGCTCGCGATGGCCTCGATGTCCTCCTAGTTTTTGTACGTCGATTTCATCTGTTTGCTAAAAGTGCTTCTCTGATGTTGTTGTTTCTCGAGGCCGGTCTCTTCTCTGCCGTTGTTAGCACATTCTTGATCCAGGTCTCCCAGAATCTACAAGCAGATTTCTCGGAGATGACCGCTTTGCTCCTCCATGATCTTCTTCTGGTGCAGCTCTCCAGCACTCCCGGCGCAGTTTCGCCCAACATCACCGCCCCCTCGGTTGATCCGACGAGCAAGTTCGCCCCAGACACGATCGATGTCTGGGTGAACGGGCTTTGGGTCGTCAGTCTGACGGCGAGTCTCGTTGTCGCTCTGTCCGCCGTGCTCGTGAAGCAGTGGCTGCATCACTACCTAGCCCCTACGTCCGGCACACCCGGTCTGCGCAGCCATATCCGTCAATTCCGCTTCATGGGTCTCGAGCGGTGGCACATGTCTGTTATTATCGGAACTCTCCCTGTCGTCATGCATCTCTCCCTCGCGCTCTTCCTGGGTGGCCTCATCCTTTTCTATATACCCCTCAGGCTGTCATTGGCATGTGCTGTCAGCAGTCTTTCTGCCATCTTCCTTGTGCTGTACTTGGCCAGCAATATCATGCCGATTTTCTACCTTCAATGCCCTTACCGTACTCCGTTGACTGAGTTCCTCAACCAGTTTGTGCAATGGGCATCCAACGTAGCACGCGAAGTTGTCTGGACCAGTGGCGTATTCAGACAGAGGATCGGTTCTGTGCTGAACAAGGTCTTTTCACGTCTTCCGCTTGTGAAGGAGCGTCTTCCAGTAAACAACTCGGCGCCCACTTCCTACTCTCGTCCCGCACCCGCACCGGTTAAATCACTGAGGCAACGAGAGACCGAGCTTATTGACGGATGCTACGTCGAGCTTGCAGTGAATGCTATTGACTGGTTGTTTCACGCAACATCGAATCCCACCCTTCGTAGTGTCGTTCTGCAGAGCATTGGCGGCCTGACGATTGAGGCTCGTGAATACACGGAGTCATTGTGGTCTAAGGATCTCGAGATCATGCCAGCTTTAGCCACTGTCTTGCACAAAGTGACTGCACCTGGAAATGTTGACGAGAGAGTTGCTGAACGGCTTGGCCGCTCTTGTGCCTTCCTTCCAGTAGACATCCTCAGAAAAGGCCTGAGCAGGCTGACTGTACACAACTTGCAACATTGTCAACAGACCAATGTCTCTTCAGGGCTCTCCATGACTCCCTCCTTGCAAGCTACTCTCTGTGTTGCAGAGTTTTCTGTAGACTACGGCGACAAAGGGCGTCGTTTTCTGGAATCAACAGTGTCCTTCATTGAGCGATGTCATGAGACACCACTCCACCCCTTGCTATGGATGCGCTTGCTGGCAATGTTTGAAGGGCAATGGGATCTCCTTGAACATGAAGACCGAGCCCGACTTCTCGCTGATTTGCTTCCCAGCTTTTCTGTTGATGGCTCTTCAAAATCACAGGGAGACCAGCATCATTGGCACCCGATGACTTTACAGAGTACTGTGATTGTCTATCTCCTTCCCTCTCTATGGGATTCTATCTATCGCCAATCTGGAATCACCATTTTTGGTTCTACTTTTCGGAAGTTGGACTCGTTAGCTCTTCAAGTAGAGATTGCTGCATGGAGATTTGCCTTGTTTTATCTTGAGGCCGAGCATAGTAGATCACTCATTGATGTAGGGTGGGTGGAGTCCTCATTTTCAGATTGGGCTTTCCTGAAACTACTTCGCTGTGTTATGGAGGTCAGCAATGACCGCATCCGTTATGCCTACAGCCAGTTGTTACTGCCTGCCCAAATCCAACTCATGCAATGGTCTGGCTCAGGCTGGGACGTTGCTATCCCGGACTCGGATGTGCAAACTTGGCAGAGGGTTGTCAAGAAGCTGGTGCAAGACGTTATTGAACGTACCTCAATCTGTTACTTGAATCCAGATGGATACTTGAACTGGGCAAGCCCAGCGGTGGCATGTCTTCCTGTTGTTTTGCATCTTTACAGGTCCCTCATATCTGCAACAAGAAGCGAGTATCAATCTCTTCGTCGGGTACTCCGTGTTCCTCTACACCTTATGTCAGAGGTTCCAGACTTTGGACATCACCAGTGGGATGTCATACCCAAGTGCGCTAGCTTTCGTAGATGCACACTGCTCCTAATGGCTGGGGCCTCAGCTTCAGGTTGCACGGAGTCATATGAATCCTTCCTTGGTGATAACTGGCTAGAGATCCTCGCCAAAATCCATCTTTTTGCGGAGGAGACAAAACCTGAGGAACCCCCACTCGAAGGGGTCCTCGTGTCATTTCTGCTGGGTTCCCACAGAATCGAGGATCAGGCACTGCGAGAGAAAATCCTGGAGTATATTGGTCAACCCCGAAATTTCCTACTACTAGTCATGGTGTTTCTGCGGGGATATCAAGAGCATATTCTTAGAAATCATACTAGAATCGGAGTCCTGAACCCAGTCTCTGGCCTGCCTGCGAGGCTCGTACTGTTATTCCTCCTGACGTGCACTCACTATCTATCTCTGCCATATCATCTCCTCATTCCCTACCTCAAGTCCATTCACGAGTGGTACCTGACTATCGATCCAACTCAGGCGGAAAGTGCAGCATCTCCACTTGACAATGTCTTTGAAGGAAGAGTGGTTCAACTTCCAGACTCGGAGCCAGTTTCCTTGGATGCTCGTCTCAAGGAACATGTCTTGAGAGAAAACATCCAGAGCAATCTGCGAATGTTCATACACGATTTGGAGACAGTCTTAGAGTCTACACTTCATGTCGAGCTCATGACAGGCGGCGTGGATTTCGGAAACTTCCGGAGCAATCTGGAAATGTTCATAGACGATTTCGAGAGAGTCTTACGGCTTACACATCTGGCCGAGCTCGGGACAGGCGTGGAACTCGAAAACGGTGAGTTAATCATTCTACTGTCGGTTCGACCCGAGGTATTGAGCCTGAACTCACACTGACGTTCAGATACTGGAGCTGAAGGGATGCTCTCAAATCAAGCGACGACGCCTGAAAAATAGAGTGGGGCATACGTACTCAAGGAGCCGCGGACTCGAAACGCTTGATTCATTGTCGGTCCTGAGGGAGTGGCCAAGGAGGAGCGCGGCATGTGTCTCCGCGGACAGCCTCCGTACGTACGTACTTTCTATGTAGTAGACAAAGCATGAGATGATGCCGCTTGAGTCTTCCTGTTCTCTTACCACCCACATGTCCGGATGCCGCACCTACAATTCGTTTGATCTTTGTCGCCACTAGTAGCGGCTCCGGTACGCAGTTCAATTACACACTTGTTCCGTAGCACAATCATCACCACTCTTGCCGGTATGTTCTGTGAGGTAGAGGTACCTCGGATTGGTTCCGCTAGGCTGCGCGAGAAACCGAAGATTCCTCAGACACTTCTTGATGCGACCTAGTGCCGGTATGAATGTCAAAGTGTCACACTTAACGCTCGAGCTTGGTGAGTTCAATTGTCGTTGTTCTGACCTCGACCCGAGTGCGCCACTGTCCAGATGCTGAGACTGAATGCGAATCCAACGCCGACGCCGATAGCATGCTTTCGAATCAAATGACGACGTCTGAGAATGAGGAGCAGTAGATGTAACCTCCAGATTTGGCGTGTATCCGTAAATTACCCGAACAAAGGATTGTGCGAAACCGAGACGAGTGGTAACAACAAGGGACATAGAGTCGAAGTCTGAAGTTCATCAGTGACGAACGTCGCGCAGACAAGCAATGCCACTACTCACCAAAAGCCCCGCGGACAGCGAGTATCACCCCGCAGAATCGAGACGTCCATTCCATTGATGTGTGAGTATAATTAAGGGAAAGCAGTCATGCAAAACAGGTAGGTGAGTAGACAAGTAAGTAAGTAAGTAAGAAGGACCACGAGACTCTAGACTACGAAGTCAAAGAAAGAAAACAATGCTACGCGCCCAATTAGCCTCTCGTCGTTGACGGGAGGAAAACCCGTAGGACGCACCGGGGTTAGAATATACAATGTTCCATTACCAGTTCCTATTCCTTTTCCTTCCAACCTTTATTCCTCATCGGGTATATCGCTGACCTCGTCGGGGATGCTGATGAGGCTGACGGGGCGGGACTTTGGCTCGAGGAGGTTCATGATGTTCTCGATGTCATTGTTCTCCGCAACGGGGGTTCTCTCGCTCTCTTCCTCTTCCTCCTGTTCGTGAACGGGTGAAGCAGACATTGGGGGCGGACTGGGAGACTTTGGTGGGGGTGCAGGAGCAGCCTCGTCGATGGGAGTCTGTTCCGTCTCTTCGACGTGATGTTCCTCGACGTGTTCTGCGGCGTGCTCCTCGACGTGTTCTTCGGCCTGCTCTTCAACGTGTTCTTCGGCCTGCTCTTCGACGTGGTCTTTGGCGGGCTCCTCGACGTGTTCGTCATGATGTTCCTCGACGTGTTCCTCTGCGGCTTCCTCGTGATGCTCCTCTGGTTCCTCGTGATGCTGCTCCTCGACGTGTTCTTCAACAACATGCTCCTCTTCAACGACATGCTCCCCCTCAGCGACATGTTCCGGCTCTGATAGAATCTCATCCGGAATCTCAGCCGCCTCAGTGGCAGCGAGAGCAGCAGCCGCGACGCTTGCACCAGCACCAGCAGCCGCTGCCTTCTTCACACTACCCGTACCCACCGCTGCCTTCCCTCCACGCGCCGCACCCGCAGTCGGCTTCCTCGTCGGCGTCGAGGCCGGAACAGCCCTCGCCTTCTGCATCGACGCCGCCGTAGGCTTCGTGAGCCGATCGCTCGTAATCACAGCCTTCTTGACCGGCACAGGCGTTGCCTCTGGGGCCGCGTTACGAGATCGCGCGAGCGATGCCGCGGTGGGCGCGAACAGCCCACTGGCGGGCGTCTTGGGCCGTGTGGCGGACGTGGCTGACGGAGTCTTTGGCCGGGACGGGGTCTTGGGGCGGGCTGCGCTGCCAAAACTGGGACGGGTCGATGGGGTCTTGGCACGCGCTGGGGTGGACGTGGGCTTGGGCGTTCGCCTGGCGGTGGCGGAAGTGGTGGCAGAATTGGAGGTAGTCGACTGGCCGGTATGCTGCGGCTTAAGCGGCGTGGCAGCGGCAGCAACAGGCTTGGTCTTTGCCGGTGCGGTCGCTGTGCGATGCGGCTTCGTCGGTGACTTCGTAGCTGCTGCTGGCGTCGTTGTGGTAGGCTTTCTGGTTGGAGGCGGCGGCGACTTGGGCATGACTGGCTCTGGCGGCGGGGTCGGTGGCGAGACAGGCGTCGGAGGTTCCACTACGGGCTCTGCAGGCGGTGTCTGGGGCTGAGAAGGCGGCTTGACCCAGGACGGGGTGGTCTTGAGCAGTGGCGGCTTGCTCTCGGAGCTGGACGGCTTTGGCGGCCATTCCCGCTTCTCTTGCGGTTGCTGCTCATCGTTGTGGATGCTCGAGGTCCTCGACGGCGCCTTCTTCGTCTGCTGCTCGAATCTGCCAATCAGATTCGCGACGCTCTGGCGGGGACGTTCGTCCGGCAAGGGCCTGCAATAAATTTCATCGATCAGACAAGGAGATGTCAATAAAGGGTGACTGCTTACATTTGCGATGGTATAAGCAAGTTGAAGGAAAAGAATGTAGCAAAGTGATGGGACTGGGCGACAGTCGTCAGTTGAGCATGATGGTAGTCAAGAGCAAGTCGCGTTCGACCGAGATCATTCGACCACGTTGTCTGTCACGGTTCTAAAGTCTAAGTCCTCCTTACTCCGCCCGTCCACGACCGAATGTTGAACTGAAGGCTAGCTGTCGACTCGTGTCAATCTTAGCAACATGGCAGGCTCACTTGGACCATCTTGGGTGTCTACATCCTTCGAATCGAGCCAGTCTGCCAGATCCGCGACATTCTCAGTCGAGCGCACAGTTGATTCACCCACTATCAACTCGGCAAGTGAGTTCTGCATCTCTATCCGGGCCCCGGTGACAACTCCCATCTCTCGTGCCCATAGGCACGAGGAGGATAGGAATAGTGAGTAATGTATACGCTCACACCTTGCCTCACGGTTCATGATAGCCATGCACACGCTCAATCACTTGGACTACGTACTCCCACACTATCCTCATATCTGTATTGTGCTGAGGTCCAACTCGAGGAACTTCTCTCAAATTCATCCATCTTGACAGCTAGAACTCACAGTGGGAGTCCGAACACCCAGCTGACGGCTCTAACACGCGACGGACGAGAATCCTTCCACATCGTCTTGCAGCTACTCCGCAACAGGCAAGGCTTCAAACTCTGAGCAAAGCCACTGTATATGATTTGACCGGACTGGGACACAGACGAGCCGAGCGGCGAGCTGACTGACATCTCCTCACTCCTCTATTTGCCTTCTACTCACTCGGTAAGCGCTTCTATGCCCACACCATCGATAGACGCATACTCACACTCTAAGTGAATTGATCCATCCCTCCTAACAGGTGACGTTGACCCCCGTATCTTCGAAACAAACCGTCTGCCTGCCTGCCTCTTCCCAGACCTCTCTTCCCCCGCCCTCGCACGCGACTTGACTTCTCCCGTGAACAACTCTTCTCGTACCGTACCTGAACCTGGACCTAGACGTCCGTGGGTGGGTCACCAATAGTGAGTCCCGCAGTAATCAGGCAAGTCCCGAATTCATTGTTCAACTTCCAAATCGCACGTTCTTGCACTGGCATTTACCCGTCGTCAACGGAGCACGTTTACGGCCTCGGTGTCCTACGTAGCAGGAGAAGACGACATGGCGTCTATCAAACAGATCAGTGACGAAAGCCTCCGACATGCACATACCACCTCTGATTGATTGATTATCGCCCCGTCCTCATATTCACTTTGCCCCGTATGTATGTACCTCAATTCAATCTTCGGACCTTTGTCTATGTACTACACATCTACCGAGTCTCCATCCGCCGGTAGTGGATCGGCAATACTGCCGCCCTTAGATTACACATACACGCAGGGCGGTTTGGGGAACGCAGACCGTGACATGTACACCCAGACTCGTCCCGACGTACGTCCAGCAAGGAAATTATGGTGTGCCCGCAAGCGACGAAGAGTACTGAGTGCATGCGTCATAGAATGGCATGCCGACGTCTGTGTCTATCAAGCAGCCATCGTCTCCTGGAGACCGCCACTGGCATGCTGAGACCCGGAAGCTGTTGAGATCGAGTTACAGCCCAGTGATTGGAGGCAGATCTTGGTACGGTGATGAGGACATCTGACATTGCTGTAAAGTGTCCAATCTAAATCACATCACCATGTCCATACATCGCGGCTGTCTTGTTACCACATGACATCTATCTTCTCTCGGATGATAGCAGCACCGGTTCTTCGTTCACGCGCATGACAGTGTATTCCGTGGTCAATTCAGTCCGCCACACATCTGACATCACTCGACTCTACATCCCACCCCTAACCAGATCTACCCCTTCACCGCCGGCATAGGTTGCGGTCTGTGATTTCCGATTCACATACAATTTTGACGCTGCAGGGAAGGCGGAGTTCACAGAAACCAGCCTAACACGGAAGTTACATTTCCCCACAAGTACGAACAGTTCCAATCGCATGCGTCATGAAGTCAAGTTCCCTTTGTTATGTAGTCAGCATCCTGTGTATATCATGTACGAGCATTGGACATGAGCATGGATGATGGTGCCGCTTCCCTCCAAATCTTACCCGCCCTCTTGTTCTCCTGTCATGGAGAGCGAGCAAAAGATTGATCTACTGTGATGGGTGCGCGTTTTTGAACCTCGACTGTATGAACACCGCGCTCGCCACGCGCTTTGACGTCGGACTTGGTGTGAGTACTGGCATGGTCCATGACCAAGCGTCTATCAAACAGATCAGCGACGAAAGCCTCCGAGATGCACATACTTAAGCATACTTACCACCTCTGATTGATTGATTATCGCTGCCCCTTCCCGTTCTCATATTCACTTTGCCCCGTATGCACCTCAATTCAATCCTCTTCTACACATCTCCCGAGTCTCCATCCGCCGGCATAGGCAATAAACTCGGAAAAGACCGCCACCCTTCACGCAGGGCGAATTGAGGAATGCAACTTGTTCCGCAGCACGCAGCACTAACTTGTCCGTCCCAACGCGACGAAGAGACTCGATGGCATGCGTCATGCCGACGTCTGTGTCTATCTATCAAGCAATCATCGTCTCCTGGAGACCGCCACTCATGGCACTGACAAGATGTTCCGAAGACTGTTGAGGACGAACATGTTTCGGAGGCTGTTGAGGACAGAGAGGATCGTGTAGGTAGATCTCGGTATGGCATTGCTGTAAGGTATCACCATCCATCGCGGCTGTCCAGTGTCCTGTTACCACATAACATTAACATCCATCTTCTCTCAGATGACTTGTTACCACATAACATTAACATCTATCTTCTCTCGGGTGATAGCAGCACCGGTGCTTCGTTCACGCGATAACGTTACATCTGGTACTTAGTAAGTAGTACTATTCAGTCCGCCACACATCACATCACTTGACTTAATTTTACATCCCCCCTAATCGCATACACTCCGCCTCCTGATGAGTCCCACCCCTTATGATACCTCACACCGCCGGCACAGGGCGGAATCTCACACCGCCACCCGGGCCTCCCCATTATACTACACACTGCAGGGAAGGCGGAGTCCACAGTGTACTTACTGCGCAGTGTATCACAAGTCAGGCAATAATTACGCCTCGCACGGAAATCCCATTGGAAGCGACGAAGAGTTGCAATCGCATGCGTCATCGCTACCAACACGTTGACCACGACTTCCACTACATGACATAGCACGAGCGACGAAGAGACTCGATGGCATGCGTCATCGTGTCGCCTGCCTGGCGATGCTCTATCAAGGAATTATTGTCTCCTGGAGATCACCACTCACTGGCTGTGACTGGATAGAGTTGGACATCAGGACTGATCTCGGGTAAACATCTGTCATTGCTCAGCTCATGATCACATCACCCATCATTCATCCATCGCGGCTGTCCTTCCATGTTTTGACCGGCGCATAACACATCACACAATCACCTGAGCCATTGCTTCTATCTGTTCAGTGTTCTCGGGAGGACACCAGCACCGGTGCTTCGTTCACGGCCGTGGATTCAGCTTGGCAGACATCATTTGCCTTAGTCGCGTAAATCATTCTCTACGGTGATGAAGAAACGACGTTCATCTCGAGGGATCAGTTCCTTACCATACATTTCGCCCCTCACCAATCCCACACCTAAACTAAGTGAGCCCAAGTTGATCTCCGCACTACTGCAGGGAAGGCGGAACCTGTAGTATGCGCAGTGTTTTGTATGGGTACCACGCTCGAGTCGAGCAATAATTACACTTAGCAACATGTACGAACGAATCCATTCGCATGCGTCATGAGATGAATTCGCAAAGAACAAACAAAAAAAGAATGCAAGAAAAGTATTTTTGAGATTTGTAAATCATAAAACATGCAGTATGATACAATGACAAGATAACTGGCGGGAGATCATAACAAATTCATAAACGCATACCCCTCCTCCTACGACTCCTTCTTCTCAACAGGCGGACTCGGCGTCTTCTTCGGACCTGGCGGGGAGCCCTTCCCACCCGCACTCCCACTCCCATTACTCCTCGGACTCTCCCTCTCCCTCTCCCTCTCCCTCTCATCCTCCGGACTCCCCAACGTCGTAAACGACGGGAGCCCCACCGGCTTCGGATGCGGCGGCAGCGCCAGCGCCGGCTGCTGCCTAAACGGGATCGGCGACGGCCTCGACGAGCGCATCCGCTTGCTCGCCTCTTCCCCCTCCGGCGGGCTCAACGGCCGCTTATTGGATAGGGAGGGGGAGACGTGACTCCGCGTGGAGGACACCGAGTCGCGGTGGCTGACCGGGGGGCGGTACCCCCCGCCCCCCTGCGAGAGCCCCATGAGCGTCTCGGCGACGCCCGGCTCGTCGTAGTCGTCGTCCACCACGCGGTGCGGCGCGTTCGTCGGGGAGGGCTGCACGCTGCGGCTGGATGACCCGGGGGAGGACGCCCCACCCTTGGAGTTGGAGTTGGAGTTGTAGACAGCCCGATAGGACGAAGAGGAAGAGGGCGGCGGCACATCGTCCCGGCGCCGCTTCTTCTTCTGCTGCGACTCGACACTGCGCCGCCTCATCTCCGGATGCGGGCTCTCCGAGCTGCGGCTGCTCGGCGCGCGCCTCTCCCGCTCGCGCTCCCGCTCCTCCATCATCCGCCTCTCCTCACCCAACGCCCGCCTCTCCTCCCGCCTCTCCTCCATCACCCCCCTCCGCTCCTCACCCCCCAACCCCCTCCGCTCCTCAAGACTAAACTCCGCAGGCTGCAGCCCCAACCTCGGCAACGGCCGCCTCCCCCCTTCCTCCTGCCCCGGTCCCTCCATCGCAGAGAACCCCTCCCCATCATGCCTCGGGTCATACCTCGGCAGCTTGTTGTACCTCCTCGGGGACGTCGGGAACGGCGGGGGGTACGCCCACCTCTCCCTGTCCCCCCTCTCTCCCCGCTCCCGCTCCCTCTCCCGCTCCCGCTCCCTCTCCCCATCCCACGCACCCTCATTCCTCGGCGGCGGATACCTCGTCCTCGCGGAAGGGAACGGCGGGAACGGCGGCGGCGGCGGCGCAGGCCCAGGCGACCCCCGCCCCCCAAACCCTCCATGCCCATTCCCATTCCCATTCCGTGCCTCCTCCGGCACAGGATGGTGCAACAACAAACTCCGCTCCCTCTCCCTCTCCCTCGGCGGCGGCCTGTCGATCTCCATCGGCGCGAGCGGCGGGTGCGACGGCACATGCCGCGTCTCGTCCAGTATCACCGGCGGCGGCGGCCCGCCTCTGAACGGGCCCGGCGACGACGCGCCCTCCGCACGACTCCCACCACCACCACCACCACTACTCGGGAACGCCGGCCCCGGCCCCCCCGGTCTCGCGCCCTGCAATAACAACGGCGCGCCGCCCAGCCCCGTCGGCGGCGCCACCGCACTCGCATACGCCGTCGGGTGCACATCCTGCGGGCCCGGCGCAGCCGGCAACTGGCCCCCCGTCGCCTGCGCCGTCTTCAACAACTGCAGCCTCTGCGAAATGACCGTATTCGCCGGGTCCAATTCACTCGCCCTATGATACGCGTCGATCGCGTCCGAGATCTGGTTGTTGCACGACTCGTAGAGGCTCCCGAGGTCGAACCACACCTCGGAGATGTACGGGTTGATGCGGATGGCGCGCGAGTACGCGTCGAGCGCGTCGCGGAACTGGTTGATCTGGAAGTACAGCACCCCGATCGAGCACCAGAACGTCGGGTTGCGCCCGTCGCGGTACACGGCTTGCTGGTACGCCTCGTACGCCTTGTTGTATTTTTGCCCCGCCATGTACGCGCGCCCGAGGAGGTACCAGCTCTGTGCGTCTGACGAGTCTGTGTGTCGCTTGAGCTGCTGTCCAATGCAAGTACGGAGGCGAAGACGACATACCCGCTTCCAAACTCTTGGTCAAATACTGGATCGCCAAGTCCTGATTCTGGAAGGACGACCCATCCTGATGGTACAGCCACCCAAGCTGCTGCAGCACCTTCGCATGGCCCGGGTTGTCCGCCACAACCCTCTCGTACGCATCCTTCGCTCTCACGTACTACCGAAATCAGCATCACATCAAACCACGACGACGAACACTCACATCCTTCTGCTGCTCATACACATGCCCAATCTGGAACCATATATCCGCATGCGCAAGCGGGTTAGGCGGGTTCCGCAATATCCGATCAAAGCACTTCAGCGAGTCCTCGTACTTGCTCTGCTGCTTGTAGATAATCCCCAGCCTGAACAGTATCTCGTTCGCCTTGTCGAAATCCAAGTCTACCACCATCAGCTCCATTCCACGCACAACGGCGGAAGACAACACACCTTGGTCCATCCTCAAGACACTCGAGAACGCCTCCTCCGCATGGTCCAGCGACCCATACCGGTCGTACAGGATCCCGATGCCGTACCACAACTTTGGGTCTTCCTAAGAACCCACATACACATCAGATCCCATTCAAAGTTGCAGTGACGTGGTGGGGTGATCCCGTACCTTGGGGTTCGGCAACAGATACAACGCCTGCTGATACGCCGAGTACGCCTTCTGCAGGTCGTCCTGCATTAGGTAGCAGTGTCCTGTTGGGCGGGCGAGCGTTAGCGAGGTACGAGCGGAGCGGGAGGGGTACGAGCGGATAGCAAGGGAGGGAGGAGCGGAGAGAGAGGGAGGAAGGAAAGAGGATGGGAAAAGAAAAGAGACCCACCAAGCGCAGACCACACCTCTCCATTCTCCTCCTGCAGCGAAAGCACGCGCTGAAAGTATTCCACGGCCTAGACAAGCAAGGTACGGATTAGTGTCGTTCACGTCATCAAAAGACAACCCAGATGGGGCAAGGGTGGAAAGCGGATTGGGATGAATGGATGTTCGGGAGAAGTAAGGCGAATACGAGCGATGGCAAATGGGGAATGGGAATAGCAAGCAACATGATGTGTGATGTGTGATGAGATGGGATACGGCATGGCGTATTGGGTGATGGGCTTGGGATCGAACACGGGTGATGGAAGGCCCTGCTCACCTTCGGATAATTCTCCTTGATCCGGGCGATGCCCGCAACCTGCGTCAGCCCGCTCAGGGACGTCGGGTTGTGCCGGAGGGCGTTCTCGTACGCTGAGAGCGCGTGCTCGAGGTCGCCCATCTGCTCGGCGACTCGGCCTGCGGAGAGGAGTGGTGATTAGGATTGGTGAAAGATGGTGGGTGGGTGAGATGCACAGCAGCAACAGCCCACCCACGCAAAGAACGAATACACACCAATAAGCAACCACGTCGACTCGTTCGCGGACGCCAGTTTCTCCACGATGGTCGTAGCGGCGGTGGGCGACGTCGGGGACGTCGGGGCGTGGTGGTGGCCGTTCAGGTGCGGCGGGTCGTGCATACGCACGTCCCTCGAGAGCCCGCGCAGCGACATGAGTGGAGGTGATGATGGGGCAAAGGCAAAAGGGTGCACGCCGTCGCGGCGTTCTCGTATATAAACCCAAAGGAACCTGTACGCGGGTTCAGCGGCCCCTAGATCAAAAAGAACCACCCAGCCCATATCGAAATGGAAAACAGCAAAGGCGATCAACAAGCATCCAGATCCCATCTCGCTTGTCCTTGTCAGGGCTGCAGCTGCATACCATTTTACCGATCTGGGGCATTTACGCACTTTACATCATGCCTCCGTTCATTGTTTATCCGTGTCCTGCGCCTGGCGCCACGCAGGGGATCCGTATCAGAAGTCGACTGTCACTGAGCCCGTGCGTGAGGATCACACACCGAGCGACCGCAGATTGCCGCCCCTAGATCATCGCGCGGCCCAACAAGGCAGGAAGACAAGAACATCCGAGACGTACCAGGCACGGCGGACAGCCCCGCGTTATCTTATCTGCGTCACACCGATGCCGATGCCGCAGGCGTGGAAACATCATCTGTTCTCGGCGGTACCGTTGCCAAGCGCTGCTTCGATCACACACCGAACTATTACTATCAGTCACCTCGGCATGAATAATCACCTAGAAGTGGGTAATCGTCCAGGAACAGTTGCGCATCGCCCCGGAGCGCACCGGTTTTTTTGCGAAGTCATAGTATATACCTAATTACATGTTTTCACAAAAGAAATAACGGGTATCGCAATCGACAAGCTATAGAGGTGCACGACAAGGCTGATCAGAGTGTGATCAGCCCAAGTACAGCTCTCGGAAACGGTGTCTAGTGCATGTAAAATTTCGGAAAGCTCGGACAGTCATAAAGTAGAGTATCTTCAACTGTTCTCACTGCTTAGATTGTTCTCCGTCTCATCTGCACTCTTCATAAACACGATTCATTCATCTCTGGCTCTTGAGCGTGACACCGGATTGCTCGCATCAAATTTGATGAGATGCCGTGTCTTCGGCCGCACGGCAGCAGAAAGTCATGTGCATGTTGGAATGCAGTCTGTCCACATTCGTTGAATCGTTCGCATCGCCATCACACGACGCATGACCGGCGTGTCAAACTCGGGACCAGCACAACTTACACAACAGGAACGCGCGGTGCATTGGAAACAGCGCAATGATGAGCAGAAGGAGAAACTTATCGCAGATGCTCTTGCCACTCTTCATGCAGACCCTCGTCGTAATATTTCTGCTGCAGCCAGTAAACACTCTGTTCCATATACCACACTCCAGAACCGCTATCTTGGGAGAACCCGCTCTCGCAAACTTGCACATGGTGGCCAGCAGTCCGTCTCTCCACAAATGGAAGATGCCCTTGTCAAATGGTGCATTTTGCTTTCGGATCGTGCCGAGCCTCTGTCCAAACGGCGAATCAAACTCAAGGCGCGTATCATGTGTGGGACCCGCTTGGGAAAGAACTGGACCCGACGCTTCCTTGCTCGTCATCCCGAGATCAAGCTTGGTCGGCCATCGGGCTTGGACCACAAGCGTGCGAGAGCCTTCAACAAACCTGTGGTCTACCGGTATTTCGATACACTCGAGGGTACCGTTAACTTCAAAGGGAAGCAGGTCAAACTTTCCGATATCCCTGCCAAGAACCGCTACAACTACGACGAGAAGGGAATCCAACGAGGAACAGCCAAGAGACGGTCACGCCAGAAGTATATTGTCCCGAGGAACAGACGCCCCAAGTACAAGAAGCAGAGTGCTAATCTTGAGCTTATCACCATCATGGAATGTGTTTCTGCAGATGGTTTTGCACTCGACCCAGGCTTCATCTTTCCGGGGAAGACCTTCGATCCGGCGTGGTTTGAACACGACCAATCTGAGTATCCGAATGTTTGGTGCGTATTTCTCTCTTCCCTTGATTGAATACAGCTTGATTGTATTCCATAGTATTGCGGTCTCGGAGAACGGCTGGACCGACGACTATCTTGGTCTTCAATACTTCGAAAAATGCTTCATTCCACAGGCCAGCGCACGACGTGATAGCCCCGATGACATCGTTCTCCTTATCCTGGATGGACATGGCTCTCACGAAACGGAACGCTTCGCAGAGCTGGGTGAAGAACACAATATTCTCATTCTTGTCCTCCCTCCACATACAACCCACAAACTGCAGCCACTTGATGTTGGGGTGTTTGGTCCTTTTCAAACTCTCTGGATCGACCGATGCGACTACTGGCTTGATCAGACTGGCGAAGAGATGCCAAAGTCTGAGCTTGTCAAAGAGTATCTCGAAGTCCGCAAAGAAGCGTTCCAAATGGGTACTATCCGGACGGCATGGCGTAAATCTGGCGCATGGCCTGTCAATCGAAAGGTCTTCAAGGAGGACGACTTTGCTCCATCTCTCCCATTCTCCAACTCTGCGAGTGTCTCTCATATACCCGCCATTTCTGAGCCTATGGCTCCTCCTTCCCACCTTTCCACCGGTCTTGCTGCCCTTGCCACTCCTAACGATGACAGCGAAACAGAGTCAAGTGACTCTGACAGCGACACGGACACAGACAGCGACTTGGATGACGACGACATGCCTCGTCCGAGTCGTAAGCGGAGGCGACAGCCATCTCTTTCATCGGCACCGGCTTCCACCACAAGCTCTCAAGCTTGCCCACCTTCTTTCACATCGCACGGCGCTGCTAGTTCAGCTACGGAGACATTGGTATCTATGGGCCCATCGAGCTCAAGCTCACAGTGTCCGCCTCCACTGCACCCTTCTTCCCGTGTCTCATTTCCTCCTGCTCTCCCTCTGCCACCACCCTCAAATTTCCTCTTCCACCCACCAGAATCCCTTGACAAGCTCTCTGAAAAGGATAGAGCACGGCAGTATCGAGAAACGATGTTGTACGTCCGCCACCTCCAATCCGAGAACGAGCATCTGTGGGGCAGCCTGCTCATGGCAGACGATCAGCTCCGAGTCGCGCAGAACAAACTCAATCGACGGTCCGCAAATCCCAGCCGGAAGCGCATACTCAACGTCGAGGCACGTATGCTCAACTCATCGGAGGGTTTACGGATGGCTCGTGAGCTGGCGGCTGAGAGGAAGCGGGATGAGGAGGACAAGCGACAGAGGAAGCGTGCTCGTCTTGAGCAGTCCGAGCAGCGTGCACGCGAGCGCTTGGAACGCGACACAGATGCTCAGTTCTCCGGCAAGATCGACTCAAAGAGGAAGGATGATCTTCTGGACATCTGCGCGGCACTTGGGCTCACTGTTACAGGCACACGCGATGTCCTCAAGACCGCAATTCACGCACATTTCGACAAGAATCCAGCACTGCGTTCCGATCCCCGCTTCATTGGCCTGTTCAATTCAGCCGTGCGTCGCCCGCGTCAGGCTGACCCACTCGATGATGTGACCAATTATTTTCAACCCGGCCCAAGCTCTTTATCTTTTCCACAACCACCTCCTGCTCTGCCCTCTGGTGCTTTACACCACCCTCCACCCCCTTTTCTGCCGTCTACACCTTTCTTTACCGGACCACAACCTATTGCACATCTACCACCACAGAACTATCCTAATTACCATCCATATTATCCACCCTATTCATCGTATAATTGACCATTCTGTACATAGAATAGCTCATCTACTGTATATAAGCACTCAAATGTAACGACCGTTCTTCGCTGCTCCATCTTGGCTCCATCGTCCTTTTTTCTTCCGGCGTCCGTGCTGTGCCGAGAAACGGCACGAACGGCACAATGTGACAATCTGTGACAGCTTGCGAGCACATTATCCTCTAACGACGAGAAGATAATGTCAACTGCATTGGAGACAACCGGAAACAGCCCATGGAGAGTATATATGTATATAAAGCTATGAGAAGTCTTTTCGAAATTTTACATGCACTAGACACCGTTTCCGAGAGCTGTACTTGGGCTGATCACACTCTGATCAGCCTTGTCGTGCACCTCTATAGCTTGTCGATTGCGATACCCGTTATTTCTTTTGTGAAAACATGTAATTAGGTATATACTATGACTTCGCAAAAAAACCGGTGCGCTCCGGGGCGATGCGCAACTGTTCCTGGACGATTACCCACTTCTAGGTGATTATTCATGCCGAGGTGACTGATAGTACAAGCCGTCCAACACGCACCCCTTCCCCCTAATCCGCTCGCGTCCGTGTTTGCCTTCTGCTACTGCATCGTATCGTACCTCAAACTCCCGCATCACATTACAATGTGCACAGAAGGGAAGCGAGCTGGCCCAGCCCCTACCTTACATACCACACTCGGCCCGTGCAGTAATATCGTTTATTAGCAACTTACGCGAACCTTAGGCTTCTCCATCGATTTGCCACATGACAACTGATACGTTTCGTTGTCTGTTGCCGCTGTCAGTGTCAATCCTGGGCGGTTCGCTTACCCTGGCTCTCGTTCGAGCGCCGCCCCAAATCCGTGACGCGTGACACACCCAACCGCCACCATGACTCGTAAGCGCAAAACTGCACTGTAGTCGTAGAGAAGAACTGACGCGGAGACTGACACTGCAGGCGGGAACCAGAGAGAGACCGATCGCGCAAAGGCGCAGAAGAAGGCGGCGGCAAACGCCAAGAAGCCAAAGGAGAGCGCGGCGTCGCTGGCGAAGCGGAAAGAGAGGTAGGTGCCTACTTCGCGCCTGGGACGTTGATTGGTTCACGACGCCAGCGATGCCGAGATATTGCGGGCTAAGCAGAAGGTGCCGTTCCATCCTATCCTATCCTTTTTTGACGTGCACTAACACCCCCACGCACTACAGAAAAAGGAGGAGGAAAAAGCCGCAGCCGCAGCGAATAACCCGAAATGACATTCCATTCCTCGCTTCTTCTTCTTCACTCTTGGGCTTCATTTGGGCTGTCGCGAATGTACTTAGTTACCGGATTCCGGCTGACGCTGACGCTGACACTTTGGCGTTGAACGCCCATCATAATAAGCAACGCTACATTGTGTAGACACGTCAACGGAAGAGAACACCAGGCTCTCGGATGTCTCCGTCCGATAGACGCAACGCAGTCCGGCTCGCAGGATGTCATTGGTGATTAAGTGGCGTGCGTGCGATTACGCCTGACGGGTACCTTTCGTGAGTAAACCGGGCGGTTTAGACGCCACATTTGGATCGAAGGAGACGTGCGAATTGGGTCGGATTAAGGTCGGCATATATACTGAGTGGAAGTAACCTGCCCCGCCGAAGAACGTCTCAAGTGTCCGAGTCTCCAAGCCTCTGTTCAGCTGCACTGCCGCTGCCGAGTTCTACGCCTGTCACTGGGACGGACACGCGCCACTAGTGCTGATTACAGATACTGTCATCCGGTCCCATCGTCGCACCTTTGACGGACGCCATGTTCTCACTTGGGTCTCTTTCTCCCAATGCCATTATTGATGGAGATGTGCTGTGACCTGTCGAACAGCTTCTAATCTTATCTTCGGGCCCACATCACCTACGTACTACTGTATTATCACCCCCATCACGATCATTCCCTATGCCACTCCTTACATCCGCGCCTCCCCTCCGTTCCCAACGCACGGGGATTACCTTTCGCCTGCCTGCCTTCATTCAACGTGCGATGGGAAGCGTGAGCACCCGAAGAAGGGCGGGGCATCCAATCTATCCATCCTTGTCTCGGAACTTGGGCGGACGTTCCGAGTCAATACCATGCGAGGAGGGGCAATGGTGTGTCAACGCCCACTATTAGTGAGAATCAGAACCAGATGCCTTCCCGCGGCTTATATATCATGAAAGATCAGTCGAGTTGTCAAGTGCCAAGTGGTTTGTTATGTATACCGGGCCCCGGGCCATGGGATCCCCGAACTCACTCAGCCCAACTGTCAGTGTATATACACCCCGGTCGTGCTTGTTTTGTTTCCACTGTACCGGAACCTTCTGATCGGTGGGTGTATGTGCATCATGAATCATGAATCATGGCAGGGTTTCCCGTGGACCCGTGCCCCTTGGGGATCCAGATTCATTTGCTTTGCACGCATGTCACAGGCCCCCTGCAGGGTCTGGGGAACTGACTCCGCGTGCTACGCCCAGAAGGGGTTTGGGACTCTACTGTGATTAGCCTTTGCATTCCATGCAGTTGGGCGGGAGACAGGTACTGTACATATTGTATTGATTTCCCGAGGCAAGTCCCTTGAGCCGTTGCCCCTAGAACGCATACGTTACGAATCACTACAGCTAAAACTTCTTTGCTCCGTGGACAGCTCAACAGACCTTGTAGCCTTGTCCTATTCGTAATGCCTTCGGGCAAGGAACGTCTGGTCACCTTTCCCTATGTAGCAAACTGCAGTCAGTACTTAGTCTATGTACTTCCCACCGGAGCAATAAGCAATTGTGCATCCCGAGCCCGCGGTTTCGACCCGAGAATCCGTCAGGCGCGTTCTTTCACATGACTCTGTCCGGACAGTCTTCGGCAGTGCAGAAGGAAGATCTTGAGAAGGTCTCGTATGCATTTGGTTCACAACTTTACCAAGTATTGTTTGTAGCTCGACTTGGACCAGAGCTCGAAGGACACTTGAGATCCTTATTTCGGTCGATGTAGTGATTTCGGCGGGGACGGGAGACTTCGCCCACGCACCTCCTCTCCTTATATCATAGAAGCCGCGCAGCCCCCCCCCTCCATGTGCACGTCCTTCTCAATATGATGAAACATGCCAATGTGGCGTCTAATTCGCCCGACCCGTGCAGGTGCAGGTGCTCTGGACTCTGACGGCAGGGGGTTTTTGCTCTGCCACGTACCTCAGGCCGCCAATCTTGCGAGGACCTCCATTTGCATTACTTCTTACCCTTCTCAATCTGATGAACCCATTCAATTGTGGCGTCTAAATCGCCCGACCCTGTGTGAGGTACCCGTGCCGGCTGCCGCTGACGCGTTTGAACTTTGATGTGGGCGACCGGACTTGCGTTCGATGGCACACAGTTAGGCGATGATCTTGAGGCCTAGGTAGGCACTTCAGTCACCGTGGCAAAGAAAGCCACTGCCTTCGAAGTCGCAGCATGTGAGCCGGAGGACTTCTCGGTATAACTAAAGTACGTGAAGGCCACATGTCTTTCAAGTGATCACAAGAAACAGCTCGACGTGCCTCAGCCGAATGACATGGCCAATACAGTATGAGTTTAGTCGTGAGTAAGCCTATCGGAAGTTCCTACGCTGTTGACCATTGTCCGGCATGCATGATCAAGTCGTAAATCCGCTGTGAATAGTGAGCTTACATACTATATGTGGCGTTCAGTGACTTCTTCAAGTCTCAGATCTCAGGGTTGGTCGTCAAATCGACATCACAAACGGCATTCATATCTGCTGTTCGAGATGCAATACCGGAGGGCTCGGGAACGGTGCGAAACCGAGTACCCACCGCTGTACCGAGTCGGCCACGTTAGCTTGCAAATCAACGATCATCGCGCAAGAAAGTCTAGATTGTATTTATGTAGTTCAGTACTTATTATTAGCAGAGGGTCAACGTCGAGTGAGATCGACATGGGCCCTACTCCGGTACACGGCTCGGGCTGAGGGAGACAGAGGGAACGAGGTGAGAAAGAGCGGGAATCCACGTTGGCGTAGTGAACGGATGAGATACAGATGTCAGTGTCAGTGTCAGTTGTCACAAGCCATTCAACGGCCGAGTCGGTCCGAGGTAGTGCCTATGAGTCATTACCGTAGATGACGACGTCCCGGACCACGTTTTGCACCAATCAATATTCACGATCAAACGAGAAATCGTATACAGTGCAAGGGTTTCTCGCCGGAGGATCACCGAGATCACCAAAACCCCCGGTTCTTCAGAGTCTCGGTCAATTCATAGAATTGAGCCTACATCCCATACAATTGCGAGCCTACAAAGCCATACATTTGGCAACGGGGGCCAGCGGGCATGTAACTTATATCCATATTGTAATGCATAAAATAAACGATATATAGTTCATTTGATTTTTACCTCCCCGCCGCCTTCGAGTCTCCTTCGTCGCGTAGGCGTTTCCAGATCCTCGTCGCTCTGGATCGGCTTCCAGTGCCCCTTGCCCCACGCAGGCGTAGGCGCCGGGGAGAGGTATCCGCCAAAGTGCTGTGCCGGATGCAAAGGGGCGTAGTGTGGTGGCTGGGCGGGTGGCGCAGCGGGTTGGATCCGTGCGCGGTACAACGAGAGCAGGGCGTTGATGAATACCGTGAGGAAGGATAGGGAAGTCAACGTGAATGCCTATTCGGAAGCGCAGTATCAGTGATACGCGGGAGAGAGGAAGGGTTGTGGATACATACCAGTGTTTTCCAGCTGATAGGTTCGACGAAGCTGTTGACGACGTCTGCGATGAGCTCAGCTCCGACTCTCGCCCGCCCCAGCTTTGCGGGATCCTGATTCATGCATGTCTCCCAAGTGGCACACTGCTGGGCCATGGCAGGCAAGGGTGTTACACACTCGTTCACTTTGTACTGGCGCGCACATAAACCGATTTCCTGGATGAGATCTACATGTCGATGTAAGAATTGTATACTGAACGGACGTGCATAGTGACGTACCTGAAGAGTATTCAGATATCCTGTGCTCTACGTCGCGCTGCACAGTCAAAATGAACTGGACCACGAGGTAGAGGAATACGAGTATAAGGGACAGATTGAAGAAGAACTGGAGGTATCTAGAAGGGCATAGATTGAGTTGAGTCCAACGGCATACGGCATTCATGACCGAGGAGGAAGAACGCACCCAAGAAGTATGTACGGCGTGTCCGATTGTGGAGGAGGCGGCGAAGGCATATTAAGAGTGTAGTGATTCGAAGTATTGTGTGGCACGGGTGTTACCGCACGGTGGTCGTCTTCTGGATCGCTGTCGTCAAACACGTCGTCTTCGTCGCGGTCTTCCCTGCTGTAGCTTCGCGAAAGCTTGCTGCTTCCAGCCTTGTGGCGCTCCCGATACACTCTCCGCAGCGCACCTGTTGCGATGGGCCGTCCTCTGTCCTTCCTTGGGCTAGGCGTCTCTTCCACCGGCTGCGGCGGGCTCAGTTCGGACATGTCTATGTCACGCAGCTCCTCCGACAGCGCCGGTTGAGGAAACGCTTTTGTCGGCGAGAAATTCGGCGGCGGCGCCCATGGGTATGGCTGGCTAGACTGGCGCGATGGCGTCTGAAAGAGGAATGGCGTGTTGAGGTTCGTGCCAAAGGACGGCGTTGATGGCTTGGACTGGCTTGCATCGTCATGGCTACCTGTATGACTGATGAATAATTGGAGAGAATCAAGGATTGACGGGCAGCGCACGCTTTTTGGGTGTGTTTGGGTCCTCCGACGCCCATGCCGGCGAGCTGCTCGGCCTGTTCGTGAACTGAAAGTCCATCGGCGCCTCAGTCGAGCGCTGTGAGCGGAAGATGCCGCCGTTCATCGTCGCCAACAAGCCAGACAGTGGCGGAAGAGAAAGCAGAGACGTGGTCAGAGCAGAGCGCGTTGGGGTCACGAGTGTCCCAACACAGCCACAAACGGCCTTCTTCCTCTTCCACGACGTCGACGACAGCGGCGGCGCCATGTTTCGTGCGGCTCTGAACCAGACCCTCAAGCGGTGCTCACCGAAATGTGCGCGCCAATATCACCCGCTAGCTGGCCAATGGATGGGAGAGGCACCCCAATCGAACCTTGTCCCCATTGTCATTGAGCAGACGGTATGCCTACTTCCAACGGAATGATTATACTCTTCACGCGAATCAACTGTAGGGACGTGGAGAACGGTCTTATGATATCTTTTCCCGCCTGCTGAGGGAGAGAGTCATCATGATGCACGGACCAGTGCGTGTTCTGAAAATATCATGTTATGGATACTGAACATACGTAGATACGCGACACGGATTCGACCTTGACAGTTGCGCAACTTCTCTTTCTGGAAGCAGAGGACACGACCAAACCCATCCACTTGTATATCAATTCGCCCGGAGGCAGCGTGACTGCTGGCCTCGCCATCTACGACACTGTGAGCCTTCCCAGTTCCTAATCAACATTCAAACTAACGTCCAGTTTAGATGCAGGTCCGTTCATGTCGATAACCTCGTCACCAACTAAACTTCCGGGGTGTAGTACGTCTCCGCACCAATACACACGTATTGTATAGGCCAGGCCGCGAGTATGGGCTCGCTCTTGCTTTCCGCGGGCGAGAAGGGCAAACGCCACTGTCTCCCAAACGCAAGCATCATGATACATCGTGCGTCCCCCAACTTCTAATCCACTCGCTCGCTTCCTCACCGCGCGCAGAACCCTCCGGAGGCGCTTCTGGCCAGGCGTCGGACATTGCCATACACGCCAAGGAGATCCTCCGCATACGTCAGCTTCTGACTGGTATCTACCAGAAGCACTGCACGAAGCCCGACGAGGATGTCGCTCAAGCTCTATCGCGATTTGGTTCGTTCGTCCTTCTCTGATGAGACTAACTCTGACTTCTCACTAGAAACTGCACTCGAGCGAGACTATTTCATGACAGGTATGCGTCTCGTCCTTTCACCTCGTGCTTACCTTTTCTGACGAACTTACAGCTGAGCAAGCTCTAGAATTCGGGATAGTAGATGCTATACTAGAAAAGAGCCCCAAAACCGAGGCAGATAGCCCGTAGCACTGCGACCGCCCATTGAATCGGAGACCATACATTCATGACTATTGCCTGGAATCGGTATAAGTCAGCTCAATGGGCAGTGTCATATCATATACTGCTTTGTGATATTTCCCGTGTCCCATCGAGGATTGTTCTTTTCAAAAAGCTAACACTCGTTAGTTCCAGCCCACGTCCTGGTCGACACGGACGCTAATTTTCGACCTCTGCGTCGACTTGAGCGTTTGCTGAACATACAGACCGTCGGCCCTACAATCAATGACTGACTAGTACCGCCTTTTTGGAGGCGGGCTCCTCTCCTGGCCCTTCCGAGTCGTGCATCCTGTCAACTGCCAGATGAGACGACCTTGTTTAAAAAACATCAATATAGGACGGTCTGTCCTTTTACCGTCCCTTGAGACATGTCTCCCTCCTTGCTTTTGGCGCTCTTTCGTAGTTGGGGTAAGAGCGGACACGGATGACAACGAATACGATTATGGCGGGGGCGGCACGCTCATAAGCATCCCGCCGACGGTAGGTAGGGCTGGGAGGTATTGTGCACAAGTATTCTTCCACAGACGGAGGCGACGCTCTTGTGTATGGAGATTGATACTTCTCTCAATTGGCCAGACCCTGATGTCTGTCCACATTTTAGATTCCACTGTCAGTGGCGCCGAGCCTGTGTCGGATACGTCGGCGTACAAGGTCTGCAGTGTGCCGTTCACTACCAAGGCCATGATGGCGTTCCGCTTTGGCGAACGATCGTTCACTATCCTTGTCATCAAAACGGGCGACAATGCTATGTCACAATCGAGGGTTCAAGGTTGGGAAGGTCAGTTCTAGAACGCAATACCTCCTCGGGTCGAGTTTCATCTCCAGGACGTATATGTGAGTGTTCCATCTCTACTTCTATACATGGAATACCTCGGCTCATGACACGGGATAAAATCTTTGTCGTGACAAACACCACAAATGGCAATCTGGGTCTCGCAACCCGCGCGGTACCCAAGGAGAAAAGCCCCTCTGCCGGTGCTATAATTGGGATTGGATGGTCTTCGACGATGCAGCACAGTTCGTGTTGCTTGGCGTCGTCGCGTTCCTCCTCATCCCGCGAGAAGCAGGTTATGAACGCGCAGAAGCAAAGTTTCCTCTGCCGCCACTTGAGCAACAAACGATTACCCCGCAATACGCTATGCATACCTCACAGCCGATGGGATGGCGACAAAAGCAGCAACCTATGGCATCGTTTCCAAGACGGCTGCTGTTCGCCTCGTCGTCGTATAGTCATGATTGGGAACCCACCCTCTATCGCCAGAGCACCCAGTCGTCGCTTTTTCCGGCTCCTGATCATTGACAGTCTCGCCTCTCCATGACAGGCGGTCACACGAGTCCAAGGGAATCACGACGCAAGGCTGGGTGCAGCCTTTTCTCCCATCTTTTCCATTGACTGTCGCCTGGTATCATTGCCCAAGGCGCTGCTTGCTTATACTTCTTGTACTTCTGCCTTTGATTTCGGGCTGGGAGTCAGACCGATGTAGGTTATCTGAGCAGTCTCAGATATGATAGCTATTACAAGATATATGTACAAGGTCCGGATGGTAAATCAGAGCAAATATGCGCAGTACGGTAAGGAGTGACGTGGGAAGTATTCCAACAACGTCCTTTACTTAGCTTGGTCTAGTTCCATTGTACGCTGTATCGTCTACCCAATTGGAGCGTGAAGACCTGTTGCGACCATGAGCCCTAACTGGTGCACCAGGCTGAACCCAGCCGGCTGGAGGCTGCGTGCTTGCGTACGGTCCTTGCGGCTCACTGATGAATGTGTCGTGAGTCCCTCAACTAGCGGATAACGGAAGACGACTCGCCTCATGTACGTCGGTATAGGTCTATCGTAACTTTGTATACGTTCGTGTCCGAGTCTCGAATACGTCGGGTTGATACCGACGGGGGTGGTAGTGACAGGAGCGCGCCGTCGACCGCTCATACATCTCCACAGAGCACGGAGAATGTAATACAAGATGACCAAGACGACGATGCCGACGACGATGGTCACAGGGATAGCGATCTGGAGGTTCTGTCTGTACCATGCCTAGAAAGGACAAGTCAGTATGCCTGGCAATGAACGTGTCAGAAAGCAGAACGTACCAAAGCCGTATCCAAAGCGCTTCCGCTCTGGCATGTACCACCGGAACAAGTACCTCCGTATCCTGTCGGGATATGAGACACCGATACAAATCCTCGTTCTGGGGACATACCACAAGAAGAACCATCAATAAGTAGACTGTTCAACTGGATACACTGATTTGAGTTTTTCGGGTCCTGGCAAGTAATCTGGCAGCTGCTGTCGACGGACTTGGAGCAAGCCTTCGTTAGATTCATGGAAGCACCGACAGTCTGGCATTGTACTAGATGTGATTCAGTATGCTAGGTTTAGCGAGCAGGCATAGGTATATGCTCACAAGCGACGGAAGTGCATTGTCCGCTCGCACATGCCAAACCATTGGAACCGCAAGATACGCCTGGCAAAGCATGAGCCCGAAAAGTCAAACAGTCAGAACCGTAAAGAACTCACCATTACTGGTAAACTTATCCTCTGGACAGGTCGACGAAGTCCCCGTGCACATCTCCGCAGTATCGCACTTCGCATCTTTCGCCGGCCTACACACCTGCGTCGCGGGCGCAAAGTTACACGAGTTCGTGCAACACGCGCTGCTTTCCGGGTCGCACACGGCGCCGTTGATGAACTTGCACGTCGACGAGTCGCAGCACGAGGACGTGACGCCCGAGCCCGGATCGCACTCCTCGCCGTCCTCAACGATCCCGTTGCCACACATCTGCAGCGAGATCGTCGTCGCCGCCTCAGAGGCGGGGATGAGGCACGTCGTGTTGACGCTGCCGACTTTGCCCCCTAGATTCGAACCTAGAGTCAAAGAAGCATCAGTTGACAGATACGTGAATATGAAAGGGTGGCAAGCGATGACGCACAGATGTTCCCTAAGCTACACTGCGAGAAGGCGTTCTCCGAGGACTGAGATACCGGACTCATGATAAACTTCGATTCGGCATCACAAGAACTCGAGGTAAGCGGGCAACAGCCATCAGTGAGGCTACAGCCGTCAGCACACTAGATAAAGTTATGAGGCTTGACTCTTCGAAGTTTCAAACAAGGGTCCGTACATCGTGCTGGAGTTAATGTAAGTAGAGTCGGCAGCTCTGAGTGATACACTTACGATAGCACCGAAGTTGTGCCCAACCTCATGGGCGACGATTTGCCATTCGGTCCGCCCATTGGTGGAGACACCAGTCCCGGAGACAAAGCTCCCGCTGCTGCCCGACGTAGATTGCTGGCATCTAGCAACGTTGAATCATGAACCCAATTTTGACTTCATGGACAATGATGACATACAGAACACCAAGCCAGGCAATTCCGACCTCAGAGCCAGTTGGACAACCACTCATAAGATGCCAGAGACCGGCATTGTCACTTCTAGTTCCCCTCCATTGCGAGAAGGTTGAAAGACGGTCATTCAAGGTTACGCTATCCGAGCACGCTACATTCCATCCCATGGTAGAATTGACCGTCGTGGGACATCTGAATGCGAGTGAGCATCCACTCTCCGATATCGATGGAGTACGTACGTCGGATCTTGGACCTGCAATTCAACAATCCCAAGGCTGACATTGAAAGTTTCCTGCGAGTAATCGGTTACATATTTGGAGAGGTTACGGCTTTACGACTCTTACCTTGTAGACGCTACTGGCCGAGTTCCAGTTGGTCAAGATCTGCTGGGTCGCATTTTCCTTGGAACCGTATGCAGTCACGTATTCACAATCGGCCGCTACGCCCATATAGATCTTTGCGAAATGAGATTCCATCATACGATGCTCATCAAATCTGGCTAGGATGACTTACCACATGTTGGTCCTTTGGGCATCCGGAATTGTCGCCAATGTCGCTGATGTAACTGGCAAGGGTAATGAAGACACAAACGACCACCTGGCAAGGTGACAGCGTACTTGGTGTCCATAGATCCACCAGCGACATCATCGCGTCGGTACAGAGAGGTGTTGGAGGCTGCCCCAAACCAGGGGCTGACGGGTTGAGGGATTGCTACGTGATGAAGCGGATCTTTGTTGTAAGCGAGATTATCATGGCCGCAAGAGGCAGGCTTCGTGGTTCTCGCCGACGGATCCCAGACGCCCGTGCGCGCCATCTGTTCCTCCTCAGGGGACATGATGTCCGAGTCTCGCCAGACGACCAAGCCCGAATCGAAATCATCTACTGGTACAGCGATCTCCGGGTCCAGAGGATGCTTGTTCCGTAGATAGTTGTCCTTGGTCATGACATGGTGTACGACCCCGTCGACAGAGAAAGCGCCTTCGAATACCGGTGCACGCCCAGCGGAAAAATCTCCTTGGTCGTGAATCATGATGCGTGCCCAGCCCAGTTCCGCCTCCGGGTAGGAAGAGTGCGCGACGCGAGCGGCATCCTCGCGCATGCGCTCTTCTGTGTACTCGGGGTCTATGACATGTCCGAGGTATGCCCTGACAGATTCACGGAGAAGAGGCTCCGTATATGTTTCACGCGCAACACCGTCGGCGCCCGTGGTGAAGTGGACGATGCGGGCTGCGGGGTGGATAAGAAGGTCGTTGGGTCGTAAGTGGATATAGTGTTCCTCGCCGAAGGCAGTGAGAATGAGGCGAAATGTGTCGTCGTGGCGTAGGGTAGCGGAGTAGGGATCTAGGGTGCGTCGGGAGAGAGTGGGAGAGCGCTGCTGCTGCCTGGGAAGTATATCGAGCGAGCGGATGACTGGATGGACGAGAGAACGAACTGGCCGCGGAGGCGAGCTCAACGCTGCAACGCCGGGTCAGCGGAAGGCGACAACCGTCGAGCACGCCTGCTCACCGTGCACCAAGTCAAAGCCGACCGCAAGGAGAAAAAGTAGGAGCGCACATGCACGCCGACATTGCGAATACGGCATGGATGTGCGAAGTTTGAAGAGCGAGAATGTAGCGTTTCCTAGTGATGTCCCGGCACCAATTTACAAGGCCAATGGTGATGTGGAAAGGTCTCCAAAGGCAACAAACTGGCAGTAGAAGAGATCGAAAAGATAGAGGAAGATGAAGGCAGAAGCAGCGGAAGATATAGAAATGGCGAGAGAAAAGGTGAACAGCCCGCGATGCACCCAGGTTAGTTCATCACCAGCACGCATAAGAGTCTTGGCCTTTCCCAGCAACGTCGGCATCGCGGCAAAGTGCCGCTCGTCAGCCGCCTGTCAACCGCCAAGACGCCGCGCTAACGTAGTCTCGTTCCCGACGTTCTGGCTCCCTCGGCACTTCGGACCGCACACGTGGATCGGAGTTGAAAAATAGTGCAGAGAGGTCGCCAGAACGTCTGGTGCATTTCGTATAGGGGACAGCATGTATCGTAACGTCACACTGACCTACCTCCCGCCTACTGAATGGCTTTTGTCCTCGGGGAGTGCCATGGGAAGGTGCAGATGGGCTTGGAATTACATTCTGGCTGTAATTACTCAAGTTTCCGCTTCAAGATTGGTCTACAGACACGTTGACTCAACAAAGTGGGCCAGATAGCCACTGAAAGGTATGCCTTATTGAAGGCAGCTGACAGTTCATCTATGTGAGTTTTGAGTCCGGAGAAGTTTGGAACCTATTTGGATTAGAAAGAGCTACATAATTGTCACTCAGTTTGAGGGCAGACAAGGTACGGAATCCGAGATATTGAGGGTGTTACACTATGTGCGGCTCTCTATACGAACTGCCCCAGACGTTTTGGTGATCTCTCTGCGCTATTTTCACACTCCGACCCACGTGTACCGGTCCGAATCTCCGAGTACCGCGAGGAGGGGAGCAGAGAGATCACTGAAACGGATGGGGACGAGACTACGCTAACGTGGATACGAGTATCCATTGTAGGTCCTGGAATCCATGCTCTCAAATTCGAGAGCGTAGCTGGTTATACTTGCACGACATGACCATATAGTAAGTACAATGTGGAGTTGAATTGAGCGATGACTTGGAGATTAAAGGAGTGCTAAGTCTTCAGTAAGTCTTCGTTGCAATACGCGTCAGTCAGCTCACCGTCGGCCGAACCGAGCTCGAGCCTGTGAAAAGATTGATCAATGCGAAAACAATTCCCTTTTTGTGCTCCCCACCAAGAAGAGCTCGGAAGCTTTGTGCTGAAGGATGCGCAAGCTGGGCTGTCTGGACTCTGCCATGTGAGTCGAACAATCTATGTGTCAACTGTGTCAACGACACGGCCATACTTACTGCGGACAAGACATTCATTCACAAGATTGCGCAACTTGTCAGCAAAAGGCAGTGCAAAGACCCGAGTCTATATAGAGGCTATGCTACCAACAGGCTACCAACCTGTGGCGCAAAGCAGACTGTTACAGACACAGCTGTATCGTGTCAGCCGTGCTGTCTGCACTTAACTGGGATGATGTAGTGCTCCGGATACCTGCTTTTGAATGTTCAGTCAAGTCACTCCAAGTGCAAAACAACGACCTTTCATACTTGCACTTACATGCTGTCATCTAGCTATCTATCCATGTACCTATCTACTTACCGGGCATCGACAAATGTTCGAAGATTCTCACATAGCCTGACAAGATTGATCCCGAGTACCCTTGCCCTACCAGACGTACCGGCAGGAGATGTACAAGGTGTGTCACTGTACCAGGCATGGCCGTGGATGGCCATGAATTTTGTTAGGCAACAACAAACAAAAGACTGCCAAGGACTTTTTCTTGGACATGCAAGGACTCAGGAGAACAGAAGTCCACCCTCATTAACAATGGTCATTGTAACATTGTGTGGTGCAGGCTGTCTGACAGAATACATATGCAAGGCTCCTTCTTTGTTTGCAACAAGTAGTAAGTCCACTTTCTTGGAACCATATCAAGCATTCAAACCAATACTTACGGCCCCTCAGAGTGCGTATCCATATATTATCTCAATCTGTTCCTCAGGTATCATTGTTGTATCCATGCAATTCCCTTCAGTTGCAGCATCTGGAGCTACTATTCAGATATGAGTTTGAGTCAAATCCAGGCAATAGAAAATAACTCACCATTCTCATAATCCATGTGGCGGTCTGGCCCAAGCACATTTGGATCTCTTAACACCAAGTACTTCTTCAGAGTGATTATAAACTCTAGAAGATTCTTCTGAAAATTCTCAGACAGAGCAACTTCTATCAAGCAAGTGTCCAATGATATAGGCTCTGAATCTGGCAGCTGGACCATTCTTCCTTCGAAGATGTCGACAAATGGAGAGGTCATATTCTCTTCCATATTTTCATCATGAAGTAGGTACCAGTCATGAATTGATTCCAGATAGGAAATGAGAAGAGCCCATGGAAGAGATGAATAATGAGCAGATGCCAAGGAGGAGATGAGCTGGGGAATCCACTCATGTGTTGTATCGCAGTATACAAGATGTTCACTATGACCATGGACAACAGAGCTCATGGCTACCTGAAAGAAGACTTGAGGTTGACTAATATAGTCCAAAAACTCCTTGCGCAGTGTTCTAGACACAATTTTGGAGTGAGCTTCAACAGATTTCAGAACAACAATTTCATGAAGAGGTACAGGATAATTTGAATATGAAAAAATATAGACTTTGGTGAAAATATCTAGCCATTTATCATCAATGAAAAGACAATAGGCTTCTTCACAACCAACAGCCAAAGCATCAGCCATCAGGCATATTGATGATAGTTGCAAAAGAGGGTATTCAGGAAAGTTTCTCCAAAAGTCATGGTACAAGTCTGGAACCTCTGACATAAGATATAAGGGAATCTGAAGTACTTTATGAAGAGAGGGATACTTGTCTAACCGGACCCTTGCACAAAATCTGTAAAGCTCAACAGTTGTTGGAAGACATGCCACTGTCAGACTGTTCCAGCATAGAACTTCTCCTGGAATTAGATTACAGATAGAGGTATGCTCTATGAGATCTTGTACCAAGTCCTTGATAATCTCACTCCAAGTAATCTTCAACTGTGACGAAATAAACCAAAGGTTAAACCAATAAAATGTAATAGAATATGACTTGGGGTCTGACCATGCTATCCTAGAACGTCTATAGCTGATCCCCATTACATGTTGAAGTAACTTGATGAAAGCCCATTTGGTATTTACTCCAGAAGGAGACTGCTTATTTCTGGGCTGCCAGATAGGCATAGTATTATGTGTAAGATGATACATGGCAAATTCCCATGCAGCAATCTCTACTTGAAGAGGTATTGATTTCAACCTCATGGAAGCTTGACCAAACCTAGTGATATGAAATTCACGATGAATGGACTCCCATATGATAGGAAGAAGGTAGACAGTCACAGTTTTCTGTAATGTCATTGACCAAGGATGATGCTGATCTCCATGTAATACATCACTTGACAGTGCATCAGGATTATAGTTAGGAAGCAAAATAGTGAGAAGCTGGGCTTGCTTGTCATAGTCAAGACCACGCCATCGCCATTCAGAGATTGACAGTAAACGCACCCATACTAAGGGATGAAGTGGTGTTTCATAACATGACAGAATGAAGGATATATTGAACCTATGAGTTGATAGACCATCATCATGCTCTCCCTGAAGTGTCTGTGCAACACGGAGACTAGCTTGTAAGCAAGGAGTCATAGAGTACATCTGAGTGTGTCTTAAATTAGGCATTTTCATGATTTTCCTAGAAATGTCTACTGGAAAGAAGGCACAAGAGCGGCCAAGCCTTTCAGCAACTCTCTCCCGAGGAGGTTTGGATGCAATTGCCTTATCCAAGACAGCAGCCAAAGCTGGCATAACTTCAGATTCTTTGGTCCAGAGAAACTCTGTGTACTGCAGAGCCTTAATAGGCAAACCACCTATACTTTGAAGAACGACACTGCGAAGACTGGGATTTGATGTTGCATGAAACAACCAGTTGATAGCATTCACTGAGAGTTCAGTGTATGTCTCATGAACAAGCTCGGTTTCTCGTTCCTTCAGTGACTTGGCGGGTGCAATATTCGATGAAGGCAGAGGTACTGCCTTGTCTGTCGGAAGCGGCTCCCGTAAGAACACTTTTCTGATTACCCAGTCAATGTCTTGTTGGGGTATGCGATTGGTCCACACATGGTTACGTGTCTTGTTGAATGTCCATGATGTGAGATGATGGAAGAACTCAGTCAATGGAGTATAGTAAGGGCATTGGGGATAAAGAATTGGCATGATGTTGCTTGTCAAGTACAGCACAAGGAAGAGTGCAGAGATACTGCTGACAGCACATGCCAATGACAGCCTGAGGGGGATATAGAAGAGGATGAGGCCGACTAGGAAGAGCGCGAGGGAGAGATGCATCACGACAGGGAGAGTTCCGATGATGACAGACATGTGCCAATGTTCAAGTCCCATGAAGCGGAAGTGACGAATATGGCTGCGCAGGCCGGGCGTGCCGGACGTAGGGGCCAGGTAGTGATGCAGCCACTGTTTCACGAGCACGGCGGAGAGAGCGACGACCAGACTCGCCGTCAGACTGACGACCCATAGCCCGTTCACCCAGACATCGATTGCGTCTGGGACGAACTTGCTCGTCGGATCAACCGAGGGGGCGGTGATATTGGGCGATACCGTGACTGTGCCGGGAGTGGTAGAGAGCTGCATTAGAACAAGATCGTGAAGGAGCAAAGCGGTCATCTCCGAGAAATCTGCTTGTAGATTCTGGGAGACCTGGATCAAGAATGTGCTAACAACGGCTGAGAAGAGACCGGCCTCGAAAAATAGCAACATCAGAGAAGCACTTCTAGCGAACAGATGAAATCGACGTACAAAGACTAGGAGGACATCGAGGCCATCGCGAGCTTCTCCGATCATGGCATTGTCAAAGACAGCCGCCTCGGCGACGTAGGCCCGCCAGACTCGTGCATTCGGTGCAGTTTCTTCACCGTAGGCATCCTCGGGTAGCGCCTTCTCATAGTCTTCGACGAGGACCTGGGGTGTGTTCTCGTGGGACTGTGCTTGCGCCAAACCGAAGACGTATCTCGGCTGTGTCGACGACGCAACGGGAGGGATACCCGCGCTCATCGTGGTGTCGTGTGGTGGTGCCGATGGCGTTGCGCCAGCAGGATTGGGTGCATAGACATCTGGCCTATCTGCGTCTGCCATGATGGTGCGTATCAAGGCGCGAGGTAAGAAGACATGCACCCACACCACCTGGGCCCAAGTTCCACATGATCAAAGAAGACCGGCACAAGTGGCGTAGAATTTTTTCGCGTCTCATACAGCTCATGAGATGATCGAGGATCGACAGTAACAAAACCAACCTTTGGTGCGCTGCGGATCATGAGTATTGCCCTTCAAATAAAGATCCCTATCGGTCATCAGGCCTCAGGCCTCAGGGCGCAGAGGGTGGAGGCGCGTGGTTTGTCCTCGGACATTGGAGAGAGTGACTGGCGTTGGAGAAGCGTCGAGAAACAACATCTGTGATATAATGATAGCAATGCAAAGTGATACAGTGGAAGCGACACATAGGGAATATAAAGCTATAAATATGCACATAGAGATTATATAGGCTGTCAGTCACTCCCTAGGGGAGTGCTAATCGAAGTCGATTTCTTTTTTATGAGCCCACGCCGTAACGAGAATATATGTCGCGAGGGATTCTTCCCCTTCCTCGATGATGATGCTGATGGATCTTCAGCAAAATGTTGAGATCGCCTCCGTTCCGATAGATTGGTTTGTATACGTCGCATTGCCACTCCATTCTCCTCCGTCGCGAAGTCGAATCCACGGTCTACAGATACTAGGCCAGTCGACATATCGGTGCGACTGGCAGCGCGGATGTCTAGCACCGACCCAGATCGCGCATAGGGATCGTTGATTGTCATGAGACTGCTTGCTCGGGAGGAGCGACGAGACACGACTGATGTCCTGCGACCGCGGTTTTCTTTCATCACTCTGAGGCCTATGCCTAAGTGCGTCGAGGAGTCGTGGCGAAGATCGCGATACGGATCCTTCTTCCGGATCCAGCGTACAATATCGAGATCATCAGGCGCAAAACCGAACTTCCACGCTTTGGCGATGTAGCGGGGTGCAAGCGACAGGAAGAACACGAGAGGGATGCATAACCAGAAGAGAGCCGACGCGGAAAGATAGTAGTAGTTTCCATAGACGCCGGTCATGGCGTAGCCTGAAGAGTATTGTCAGACTGCTTATACTGAATTCGAGTACAACAGAACATACCGGGAGAGATAGTCGCGTAAATGAACTGAGAAGTACTGGCTGAGTATGTGACAATGTGCGATGGAGAGACTATACTTACTGTGAATCCCCATACGAGGACGATGCCAAAGCTGACAGCGAATACGAGCCACCAAGTCCATGCGGAAGCGGCCATACCGGTAAAGATGTTGGCAACCATGACGCCAGATACGGCCATCGTCTACGATATGTTTGAGTATGCGCTAGTTAGAACGTGATCACGAACGCCTCACCGTCGAAAATTCGTATAAGTATTGGTCGTACCCGTCCTTCCGTGAAGTAGGGGAGAACGTCGCGTAGCATATCAAAAAAAATATGATGACAGACTGAAAGACAGTCAGAGTGGACGGGTGATGAACCCTCGACCGGGACGCCTACCTGATAAATTCCGTCAAGCATGTAGATATAGAAATCCTTCATGCTGAACCAATACTTTTCGCGTCCGTAGTGATACAATTCCGGTAGATCCATGAGAACTTGGGCATCTGCCACCTCTCAGTCAGAGCGTGCTACGAGCAAGGAGTTGAGAACTGCACTCACCGATGATACGGTCGAACAAACCAATACCCACAACGCCAAGCAGCGTCCAGAGAGAGTTCCAGAAGAGGATGTACACGTAGTCGAACACACTAGCAAAGCGGTCAGCGGAGCCATCCAGACGAACACAAGCTCGTGCGCGTACAAGCTACCACTCCAACCGTTGTAAATCTGGAACCAAAACTTGATGCCCATGGGTACAGCGTTCTTATAAAAGAAATTCAGAATACTAGACGACCAAAGGGTTAGGCAATGCTCGCTCAGAGTCTGCGAGAGACTCACAGTGTACCATTCCGCGCGTAAGACCAATGTCCATGCACGAAAAGGAGCCTTTTGAGAAAGCGGAACTATGCAGGTATCAGTACCTTGACGCTGACAACACAGCGGGACGTACTTGGCCAATGGCATAATCCGATGAGTTAGCCGCCTGAAGTCCCTCCTCGCCAGAAATGCCAACACCGACATCAGCAGCCTGAGAACCATCAGCTGTGGACGAGGAAGAAATGAAAACGAAAACGACTCACTTGGATCATGGAAACATCATTGGCGCCGTCGCCAATCGCCAATGTCATGACCTTCAAATTGACTTTGACCAGTCTGACAACGAGAGCCTTCTGTAACGGAGAGACACGACAGCAGATTACACCCTCGCAAAGCGTCCCAAGACGCAACAGCAGCTTCTGCGACGCTTCAGAATTGAACGCCTGAGTCAAAGCTGCTCCATCCACAACCAGAACGAACCCTCCCGGACGCTCGCCGTTGTTTTCCCCAACGATCGACGCGCCCGTCTCGACTCTCGACAACGAGAGGTGCTTGGGCTCAGCTTGCGGCGTCCCAGGCCTCGGCAGATCCATATCCGTGACCTCAGGAAAGAACCTCTTCATCGCATCACTCATCTGCATCTCTACCGGCTTGCTCCCGCCCCCGCGCACAATGATGATATTCGAATCATGCGATACGAGGTTCGTGCTTCTGCCGATGGCTAACAACAGTCATGAGACAGGCGTGCGACACAAAAGCAGATCAAGTGAAACACACCGATAGCAGTCTCCAACTTGTCCCCTGTTGCCACCCAGATCTTTATTCCGGCACGTTTGAGGTCCGCAATCGTTTCTGGGACACCGTCTTGGAGGCGGTCCTCGATGGCGGTGGCGCCGAGCAAGCGAAGGTCCCTCTCCAGCTCTTCCGATACGGCGTCGACCCTCTCTTCACGGTCGTCCAAAGCGAGAGTTGCCTCATGATAACGTTCGCTCCAAGACACGTAGTCAGAATCTGATTGTGTTAGAAGCAAGCTGACAGTGTGAAGAAGGAAAAAACGTACAAGAGATGACCTTATAGGCCAAGGTCAACGTCCTAAGCCCCTCGTTAGCGAACGCACTGAGATGCCGCTCAGTCTCCGCCTTCAAGTCATCTCCCCCAGCCTTCAGCCGTTCAAAGATGACATTATCCGCGCCCTTCGACAGCAAGAACAGCCGGTCCTCATCGCCATCTAGCTTCTTCAACACCACACTCATCCTCTTCCGCGCAGAGTTGAACTCCAAGATATTGAGCAGCTCATACCGTTCCGGCTCCTCAGAGGACGGCGTGCGCATGCTCAACACCTCCCGATCCCTCCCAAGGAAGACGAAGCCCATATCAGCAGCGGCCTGCACGAGCGCGGCCTCATCCGGTGACTGCGCCTTGTACTCGATCGCGCCCGTCTGGCGATCGACGTCGGCAATGACCGTGTGGCACAAGGCGAGCACGCTGAAGAACCCATACAACGAGCGCGCATGGGCCGTCTTCTCCTGATTCGCTTCGCTCCCATCGTCGCCCATCGCAGTCTCAATATCGGTCTTCAAAGTCGTATCCCTGAACTTGTATACCGGCTCTTTAGCCCGAGGTGGCAACAGCCCCACATTGGACGTCGTCGCATCCTTCGAGCTCGGAAGGCTAGCTGTATAGGTCTGAACAGGGTCCTTCACGATTTCGACAGAGGAATCATCGTCGTCGCTCATTGGATCACCGGTATATGCCCGTCCGCCGATCGTACATTGTCGAAAGACCATCAGATTCTACAGAGTCGTCGATTATTTGAAAAGAGGAAAGGGACAGTAGAGACCTACCTGAGTAAGGGTACCGGTCTTATCGGAAAAGATATACTGTATCTGCCCAAGGTCGTCGGAAAGATTCCAGCTGCGAGCCAGAGTAGGGCTGTTCGTCTTCTCATACCAGATATCTTTGTCAAAGTAGATGAACGCCGACTGGAGCGTCCTGACGACCTCGATAGAGAGGTACAGCGAGATGGGCACAATGTCCTGGAACCTGGACAATCATCAGTATTCGATCGCACCCACAATGTGGAAGTGGAGACTCACGTCAGGAGAGCGTACGCCCAAGTGACAAGACCGTTGATGGAAGGATTGTCGTCGCTCTGATCGTCGGCAAACAGCCAGGGGGCGCTGCGGGGATAGTAGTGTTTCTCTAGAGCAGAGTCGGCAATGGCGCAGATTGTGGCGAGACTCCCAAGTAGAGCGAGATTGATGATACTGTATGGAGATTAGCTCCAAAGATGGGCGAAACAAGACTAGCTTACACTTGCGGGTTCATCTCCTTCTCAACCCTACTTCGCTTGCTCGGCGTGCTTCCGGAGTTCATGACAATCTTCGAGTCCTCGCCAGTGAAGAGCACGACCCCGATGACCCACTCTGTGTTTCGCAACACGGTGCCTCGAAGCAGGATGGTCTGCAGGTCAATGGGAGCCCGTTGTTCGCCGATGGAGACCGTGGCGTTGAGGCGGTACATGTTGTTCTCGGGACGATCGCACTGAACCTGAAATGGCGCCGCGGTGGCACAGTCGTACGCGTTTCGGAGGTGTGTCAGAGCCGGGACGGCGTTCCGTGACTTGAGATTGGTCTCTCCGTCGAGATTCTTCGTCTCGACGTACGCGACATTCTCGTCGTCAGATGTAGCACAGATGAGGATGTCCGCGGGAAAGGGGCGGTCTCCGTGTAGCCTGACAAAGTCGCCGACGCGAACATCCTCCCACGCCGTATCCTTCCAGCACGCCGTATCAGATTCGGAAGCATCGTAGTCGAACTCGAGATCAGACTGGGCATTGCGAGACCGCGGTATGAGCCCTCTGACAAACGTCTTGCTTTTGGACTTGGCCGCGTTGGGATTGGCATGCCCGCCCGCTAGGACCTTGACAATGCTCTGATTGACAGCCCTATCAGACTGATGCCGTTTGATGTCCTCGTAGCCGTCTTTGAGGGCAGTCAAGCTGATGATGATAACGAGCGGGAGGATGACCACGCCAGGAGAGATTGTCGCAAATTTAGGGAAATACTGGAGGATAGCGAGCGCAAGGAAGAACCTGGTAAAGAGCATCAGCATTCCGCCTCTCGCGGGTGGGCAGTGCTCACAGATTCGCTACTCGGCGAAATTGCTCGAGCAGATTCCGGGGTAGAAAGGTGATGATAGTGTATTTCGAGGTGACGACCTGGTTGTTGTTGTATACGTGCTCGTACTTGACCCGTCCGCGGTGGTCAAGATAGTCTGTGGGGAGCGGCTGGTTCACATAGATGGTGCGGGGCGGGCCCGGAGGTCGTTTCGTTGAGAAGAGGTCCTCGACGCTGAAGGACGTGATGCGCCGCCACCACGGGCGCGGGCCTGCGGTCGCGGACGTCACCGAAATCATGATAGGCAGGAAGGTAGAGCAGAGGGGCACGCTAGACGGGATATCCTAGACGGCGTGTGAGTGCATCATGATGGATCACTTGCAAGGCCAAGAAAGTTTGGTCGGAACACGGCAAATTGATGACCCAACCAAATGACCTCCGGATGAAATTCGCTCAATAATCATGAAGTCTGAGTCAGCCGGTCCTATCGCCGAGAACACAAATGGAGAGCCGACGCGACGCCTACGCTCGTCCAGCGCTCGTCGCTGACCGCAGAAGAGTTTTGAAGTCGCGGGCGGTCCGGGGAAGAGAGCTTGGCACTGGCACCACCGTATGCGCACTGAAGATAGTGACGAATGTGATGCTGACGCATCCATCTTATCTCTTCGTAAGTACTTACTTTCACTCACGATAGCATTCGTATGCCGTACGCGTAATTGACATAAGTCCAGCATAAGCCCGAATATGTTGACAGGAGCCTAAGATGACGCTCAATGTGTAACGGCCCGTCGAAAGAATGGCAAGGATTTATGTGCCATGGTTCAACACGGAAAAGTATCACCATGATGCGGTAAAGTGCACAGAGTCCCAGAAAGCTGTGGGACGGACAGACAACTGCGCAGGAAGTGCTCAAGTCTGCCTGAAGTAGAGATGAGGATGAGGGCTGTCGTGTCCGAACTAGTCAGACTCGATGCCATAGTCACGTATGACGCGAAAAACGGAGACGCTGAATCTGATGCATTGCTGCAAAAGAGCACAAGGTAGAAAGAGGACAAGTTAAGGCTCGCAGATGCTTCATGAAACATCTGAGACCGGCTGGTGCGTTCAAGTTGTATTCCTGAACGCGGCCGAGGAATGATTTCGTCCGACCTTGGTAGATCATACTCTTGCAGACCAGACGCGGTCGTACTAGTGAGTACACGATCGCAGTGGTTGATAGAAGCAAGAAGGATTGGCGGTGACAGCGCCGATCCTACCGAAGCTCAGACTTCAGGCACGACCGCTCAGAGCACGCGAAATACAATTTTCACAATAGTCCCGCTATAGTACAGTAGGAGGTGCAAATCCTAGGAGGAGGAAGCAGAAGGATGAGAGAAAAAGACAAGTACAATCACTCAATATTGATGCATAAGCCTCCATGCTTTCCGTTTCCGCTTGCCTCAACATCTACTATCTGCACCCTAGTGTGGTCTGAGCACACACCAGTGTATTTCAGTCGTCGTGATAAGGCAAGGGATCAGACATGATCATACCAGGCTTGACATTCTCGTGGGTTCCCAATACCGAGAGCTCGTATGGCACGGACCCAGCAGTTTCGACCAGGGGTCCAGTGCGCACGACAAACGGTCCGATCGGTGTGTCTGTGAGCTCACGACTGGAGCTGATGGCTGTCCTGGCCTTCCGGAGACCCTCTCGGGAATTGAGGCTATGATTACTGTCAGCGTGCTTGCATGAGAACTTGCGAAATGTAGTAGTACATACATGACGACTGCAAAACAAGGCGCCATCCGAGTCAGTAAATGCACATGACCGAGTATTGTTAGACGGTCGTACGCATGGTGATCACGTATAACTTGCATAGGCATAGATGAGCGGGTATCCTAGTGGCGGTCTGAACAGGCAATCAAGGGAGCAAGAACGAGAATCACCAATACAGAGCCGTCGGTCGGATAATGTAAAGAATGAGCGTCAGAAGTTTAGCAACCGTGACGAGGCCACCACGCGCCACCGTGTATGCCAAAAGCTGGTGTGTTTGTCAGAATGTAGCAAGCAAGTGCAGCGCCTACGCATCTGTACCTTCTCAAGAAGATTGTTTGTTCTTCGGCTGATTGAGAAGACGCTAACAGGAGAGTCAGACCACGTACGCTTTCATTCCACCCATGCTACGATAAAACTTCCATGACATGACGGCGGTGGCTACCATGTCTGACGTCGCAGACAAGGCATTTGTCAGTGCGACTTCCCACTGCAAACCGTTCAGACATAGCGATCAGTAAATGCTGAGCGGAACATACCTTCATACTTGTCGAAGACAGATGCGCAATTTCAGGCGTCCTGGCAATGTCCACGAGTGCAACTGATGTGGTTCAGAAGGTGCAGCTCCTGCGACGGCCTGCGCAAAAGTGGCAGAACTCTTGACTTACAGCAGCCAGCAACTACGCCCAGCAGACAGAACATGTTAGCTCGAGCAGCAAGGCGGGCAAAGCGTGACGTACTAGCGGCACCTGATGCTAAGACCGACTGAATCGGCGAGTACAATGAGTCTCAAGGTCAACAATTCAACTAAAACACGAACAATTACAGTCGGGAGGAGCCACTGGCGGCCTATCACTGCGCAGAAGCACTGCTCAGTAGGAGGGCTTGATGTGGAGACTGGGCACGTACAGAGATATACGCGAGATGCAAAGAACAGCTCAACGCTGCAAAGAAGTCAGTTCGGAAAAGCGGACGAAAATACAATTTCCTCTCACACAAAGACGGCAATGATCTCAAATGCGACTTCAGCAATTCCAGTAACCGGAGTCGTAGTGAGGTTGGCGATACTGCCAAAGTTGGACAGCTTCATATAGGTGAGCTTCTACAGTGGCTTACTTGACAACAGTCAGAGAATATACCAGGTAATAGTGCCCCACCTCGGTAGTCAGTGCTACCGTAGCTGTATCGAGACCACTAGAAATGGGGTCATTCTCATGAAGTCTGTGAGAAGGAAGTGCGAGGTACAAGAGAAGAAAGACCTGCAGGGATGAGGTCAACACGCTTTTCGTAGCTTTGAGCAAAATTCTATAGCTGACGATTGCACGAATGGACCAGTCGTCGTCGTTGTGGTTCACATAGAGCCACGTTTGTACAACTGTAATGCCCCATAGCCTTCAATGTGTTAGCACTGAGCCAAAGCAAGAACGGGGTGGCATACGCGGTGGCGATTATAATGCCTAATAAGGTATCTATCTGGGAGTTCAATCGGACAGACAACAAAGCGGGCATACCAAAGAAAATAGCATTCGCAAGGGCAGAGATATCCTCACCACTGCCAAGGGGGATGGGTAGGGAAGATGAGTTTACCAAGGCTATGCCTGAGGACATAGTGGAGCAGATCCTATGATGGATGAAAGCGTAAGACCCAGACAAAGAAGAGACGAACGTTGAAATAGGCTGTTCCAAGTTTGTCCTATATCGAGTCCCACGCGCCCGGAATCATGTAGTTACCCATATAGTCATCGATACTCATGATGGTCTCCAGATCTCAAACGCCGAAGTTGAGATTTCTACCCATTGTACTATTCTATTCACTGAATGAGCAGTAACGTGTTGCAGCTTTGATGAGAGGAATGCATAGATTAGTGCCATACAAGCACCATTGTGCAAGTCAAAACAAGAAAGAAAACGATGCCCGAGTTAAGCAAAAGACAGCAGTGATAAGAGAGAAGCAGAACTATACAATCGCTAACGTTGCCCCAACTCGTGATTAGGACTTCATGGCATGGCATCTCGGCCACATCCGAGGACCACTTAGGCTCTCGCAAGGATGAGAAGGTGGCGGAGGAGCTATGTCAGTCAAGCCACTTGAACCGATAGGCAGTTTCCAGCAGGTTTCCAGATGGAGGACTCGGAAGGAGGAAGAGGAATAGATGTTGTGTCCCACGCCAAGGGATGACACGTGGATGCCGATCTCGGCTTAATAGGGCTGTTCAATTCTTAGCCGTCATTTCGCCCGTCACTTCGAATTTTATTAGTAATCACCGGAATTAATGCTCCAAGACTGATCAGACCATCTTGCCCACCGATACGTCGATGCTCTACCACTATGCCCGCTCCGACCATTGCAGACCGTCAACAGCAACTCATAAATGGAGCTGCAAGGCTATTTCTCGCTGCGGACCTCCTTGAGGAGGATGCAAAGGACCCGTACTTCAACCTACATCCTGATTACGATGATGGCTTCAACAATCCCGCTGATCCCCCTTGGACAAGGACCACCACGTGGTACCAGCACCGAGCCTCTTTGCGGCCCAAGGGGACCAGTACCTCCAACGAGGGAAGCAAATACGGTGTGCGAGCAGTGGGATCCAGTTCGCAGCCACGAAGAAAATGTGGTCGACGCGGGTACAGCGTCGGGGTCGCGCAGAAAATAAGCCGCGACCCACCGGGAGCGGAAAATTCCCGGGCCCTCGCAGAAAATAAGTCGAGGGCGGGCGATGAAACTACGAATAAAAAATACTATTCTGCCCCATGACTCCGAGCCCAGCCTCTAGAGAGCGAGAACGCTGCAGCCGATACGAGCTCGACGTCGCACGCGGCCGGGACAAGTGCCCCGAGTAAAGGCATGACATGATCCTAAATTTTTGACGTCCGAGCCCTTGCCCGTTACCACGACGCACCCTCCGCATCCCAGCCATGCCCAGATCCAGCAGCCGCTCAAACTCGCAATCACAGCAGTCGGAGAGCCGCTCCAGAAAAGAAAAGAGGAAGGACAGGCAAAACTCCAAAGACCGGAGCATAAGCAGGGCTAGAGAAGCCGCCGACAGTGAGCCTGGCGTAATGCCATAATAAACCTCCTTCTCAACCCCACTCAGAACGCGCACGCGAAGCAGAGCCTGACAACAGGATCTACCCCCGGCTCGATACCCAGCTCACGCCGAGCCGCAGGCATAGCATTGCGTCCAGGCCCAAGCGAGACGGCACATTCTCGGAGATGGCTGACGCAAACGAGCTCAGATCCGTCGACAACCTGGCCAAGGACCCGAGCGAGACCCCAGTGCAGGCCACGACAGATGCGCCGCCCCCCGCCGAGCACCCGGCCGACTCCCAAGCCGAACCCCAGCAGCAAGCGCAAGAACCCGCGCCAGCCACACAGGGAGAGGGAGAAGCCCCGGACGCACACGCCACCAAAACGAGCGTGGACCAGACGGAGAAGCGCCCGAGAACCACAGTCGAGGACGTCGAGGACGACGCCCAAGACGACAGCGAGGGGGAGGAGGACGACGACGAACCTACCCCCCGGCAGAACGTCCGAGAGCGCAACGCGGACCCCAGCGCCTCACCCACGGCTAACAGGAAGGCGGGGGCGTTCAAACACAGACCCCGCCCAGCCACCGTCATCTTTACCCAGGAGGAAACGCCACTCCTAACTCGCGACACCCCCCCGGTCTTCACCCCCCCCACCCAACCCAGGCCCACCAGCCAGGCTACTGAGAAGCAACCCAACCGGGACAGGGACGAAGTCATGGGCTCCCCCGAGACCGACGCCCGCCGTCGGGGCCGCTCCCCGACCCCCAAGGACACAGGCGCAGGGAACCAACGCGACGACCGCGGACGCTCCCGCGACAGGGACTTGTCTCCCTTCCCCGGCGAAAACCGCCCCCCCCGCTCGGACCGCTTCGCCTCACTCAGCCCCCCTCCCCCCCCCCTGCCTCGCGCAGCCAGGTTCGAGCTCGACGAGGGCGAGAACAACCACAAACTCTTCAGGGGGTTCAAGCAGCTCTGGGCAAACGTCAACGAGAAGACAAGGAAGGACGTCCTTGCCCTGGACGCAAAAGGCAAGGCGTGCGTCATCCTCCAGATCTGGGGGGGAGGCGTGGGGTGGAGAACGACTCCCGGGATCGAGGAAAAGATCCGCTCCCGCCTCACCCAGCTCAGCGACGAGGGCAAGAGAGCCGAGATCGACATCCCAGCGCCCATCTCCACCCGCGGCGAGCAGGACCGGCGCGAACGATACGTCCCCCCGAACATCGTCATCGTCAGCAACATCTCCCACGAGTTCGCCTACGCGCTACGCAATGAGAAGTTCTTCGGTTGGACCGAGCTTGACACCTTCACCGCCCACGGGATAAATGGTGATCGCCCCCACTATATCAAGACCATCGCGCACAAGTCCCCTTCCACCCACCACCACGAGGAGGGGGAGATAGACGTTCGTAACCACATCTGCGCGGCGATCGACGAAAACCCCCGCTTCAAGCGTTTCGTCAAGGAACTCCACCCGGGAGACCACGACTCAGTACAGAAACAGCACAGGCGCAACATCCTGACCCGCATCGTCATTGAACCCTACGTCCACGACGACAAGAATGGCATCATACATAAAGCCTGGTCGATCTACTGCCCGCCACCGTGGGAGTGCCACGCGAGGGAGTCGTACAACACCTTTGTCGAAATACTCGAGAAGACCCAGATCTACTTCGGGATCAACGCCTTCACATCGATCGTGCTAAAGTGCAACATCTGCAAAGCGGTGGACCACAACTCTGGACTGTGCCCCTGGGTCCTGAAGAAGGACTGGCTGGGCCCGACTCTCAAAACACGATACGCCGGCGCCCTCGTCAGAGCAGAACGTGCGAAGGAACGCCGTGAGGAGGACTTCTCCGTCCCCTCATCCTCCCAGTCGACCAACCACACTGGAGGACGAAGCGGGAATCGCAACCACGGTGGAGGTGGACAAGGGTCTTTCAACGGAGGTGGTAGATCCTTCCGCTCGTCAGACAAACAAGGGTGGCGCCCCCGGGACTAGTTGCAATACCAACAAACTCGATACTATGAACCATGTACCCATGCTCTTACTATGACTATGACTATGATTTATACGCCACGCAATTACTGTAGTAGAGCGCCGACTTGTGCTAGACAAGTCGGTCGAGTCTGGACTGACTCTGAAGTTCGAAGGGGGCTATACACCTAGGAGTGGCGTGGTGAGCTACTCTGAAGGGAACCTCCGGAGAACTATCACCAAAGCGGCGATGAAAAGTCGTACCGGCAGCCCCGGTAGGTCTCTGAAGATGGGGAGTTCTAGCCCCCCATCCGAGGAGGCCATTTCATTTACCTTCTTGACAACATACTAAATAACAACACAACTTACAGGTGGATATACGAAACGGGAACGGCAACTGGGTCCTCGCTTGGTCGAGGAGACGTAGTCGCCGCCGCTAGTCAACCCTCCGATGACACCAGCGAGGCTATCGGAAGTGGAATAGAATCTCGCCGCGGGGCATCCGCGACGAGTGGCGCCTGGATTGACGCCGGCTCGAGGAACCAGAGCCAGGGCACAGTGAACTGTGACCCACCCCAAAATGAACCAATTGGGAACTCTCGAGGAACTCAGAGAGCATCGATGGATTTCGATGGTGCCGAGGAAAATGGCACAGACGGACGTAACATCCCCGTCAACCTCGCCGAACAAAGAGGACCGACGAGGAACGTCGGAGGCCGGCGCTACATCAGAAAGCCCGCCAAGAGCAAAAAGACAACCAAAGCGACTATCAAGGTTGCTGCTCTGAACATAAATGGACACGGTAACATGAACCCGTTCCATCCCAACAATAAATGGAACCATATAAACCAACTCGTACGTGATCAAAGAATCGGCGTACTAGTAGTGGGCGAGGCGCACCTGAACGAGGCGCGTCACGAGAAGATCTCCAAAGCGTTCGAGAACCAACTGAAGATCGTGTACTCAGAGAACAATGGGAGCGACAACGCGAAAGGAATAGCGATCGTTCTGAACAGGAAACTGACCAACGCAAAAGAGACAATCACCTGGGACATAGTCCCAGGACGAGCGCTGATGCTGTCAATGCAATGGCACAACGGCGAAAGAATGACCATTCTGGGCATCTACGCGGATAACGATGCAGGTGAAAACGCCGAACTGTGGCGCAAGATAGCAAACTTCTTCGAAGAGAATCCCGGTGTACCCAAGCCGAACCTGGTGGCTGGCGACATGAACTTCGTCGAGGAAGCCATAGACAGGCTCCCACCACGGGACGACCCCCGCCAAGTCGAGGCCTTTGACGATCTGAAGAACGACTTAGACATAATAGACGGGTGGAGGAACACATACCCCAATACCCTGGACTTCACCCACACCCACACCCATGGTAAATCAAGGCTAGACAGAATTTACATACGACGGGACGAACTAGAAAACACCAGAGAGTGGTTGATCGCCCCGAGCGGAATCTCCACGGACCACTATATGGTCTCCGTACAAGTTGCTGGCGACGAGTCCCCGGAAGTGGGCCCGGGAAGAAGAGTAATACCCAAGCACATCCTCAGGGACAAGACCTTCCTGAAGTATGCCAAGGAAACGGGGAGAAAAGCTAAAGAGAGAGCCGAAAAGATAGTCACGGACCCCCAGCTGAGAACACAAGACGAAAATCCGCAGACGATCCTAGCCGAGTGGAAGCAGGCCACAAGCAAATTTGGCATAGAGAGAGCCAAGATCAAAGTATCGAGAACGCAACGCGAGATTCGTGAGCTAGAACTCGACAGGGACTCGGTCATGAACGACCCGGATAAGAACAACGACGAACGAATCAAAGAGTCAGGTGTACTCGAATCACGGCTAAATGAGCTCAAAAAGAAAGAACATGCCCGAACAAGACATCACCTGAAGGTGAAAATGAGAATCGAAGGCGAGACAATGACCAAGTCGTGGTTTGAAATGGGCAAGCAGCGAAAGCCAAGAGATCTATTCAGAGCTCTGAAATCCGGGCGAACAAACCGGCGCGGAGAGACAATATATGAGAAAGACTCACGGAAGATGGCAAGCATCTTACGAACACACCACAAAAACCTCCAAGAGGATGGTATAACGTCAGAGAACACCGAGTCGCGTGAGGAGGACATCGAACGCGTATTGGCACAGATCAACTGTGAAGTGCCCGCAGAAGCCATGACTGAAATGACGGACCAAATCAGCATGAATGAACTTATCTTTGTCCTAAAAAGACTTGCCAACGGCAAGGCAGCCGGAATTGACGGCCTCACGTATGAGTTTTGGAAACTGCTAGGTGACGAATTCGCCAAAGATACTCGCGCAGATAACGGTGAGGCATTCGACGCCGCCGAACTCCTGCTAGCGGCCTACAATGACATTGAAACTCACGGAATAGTGAAGGGCACAAACTTCTGTCACGGGTGGATGTGCCCAATTTACAAGAAAAATGACAAAACGGAGCCTGCGAACTACAGACCAATCACGCTGCTGAACTCAGACTATAAGATCATGACCAAGATCCTGGCACTGAGAATAGCAAAAGTAGCCCCACTTCTGATCCACAAAAATCAAGCAGGATTCATCCCAGGCAGAAACATACATGACCAGGTAAAACTGGTGAGAACGATTATCGACTACGCGGAAGTAACAGAAACAAACGGAATCATCATTGCTCTCGACCAAGAGAAGGCATACGACAAAATATCACACGACTATCTATGGAGGGTACTCAAAGCATTCAAACTCCCGGATAGATTCGTCTCGACCGTAACAACCCTCTATGAAGACGCCGAGACGCAGGTGATGGTGAACGGGATGCTAAGCAAGCCGTACAAAGTAACTAGAGGAGTCAGACAGGGCGACCCGCTATCGTGCATCGTCTTCGATGTCGCCATAGAGCCTTTAGCAATCATGCTGAGACAGTCAGGCCTACTGGGCTTCAACATACCGGGCGACCCCAACCTGGAAAGACTAATCGCCCAGCTCTTCGCCGACGATACAACAGTCTTCCTATCCGAGGACGACAGCTACGACGACCTGAAAGCGATACTTGATGAGTGGTGCGCGGCGTCCAGAGCAAAATTCAATATATCCAAAACAGAAGGAATCCCGGTTGGGACGCCGGAGTACAGACAAAACCTCCTGCGGACAAGGAAGCTGAACCCCACGGCGAATGTAATACCAGACGACGTCAAGATGGCGGAAGATGGAACAGCCGTAAGAGTACTAGGAGGATGGCCGGGCAACAAGACCAGTGCAGTGGCCCCATGGGGCAAGATCCTAGACAACGTTGACGGACGCCTGAAGACGTGGGAGACCCCACACCCCACAATGGAAGGCAGGAAGATAGTAGTCTCATCGATTGTCGGTGGTGTAACACAATACCTAGCCTTTGTGCAAGGTATGCCAAAGACCATCACTATAAGACTCGACAAGAGGATAAGGAACTTCGTGCGGGCAGAGAAGTCACCCACTGTGAACATAGACTTGATGCGCCTCCCGAACGACAGAGGCGGAAGAGGACTCCTAGACCTAGAAACAAGGAATGAAGCTATGAACATCATGTGGTTGAAATCATACCTAAACGTGGGGCCGGATAGAGCGACCTGGGCGTACTTCGCGGACGCAATATTTGCAGCCCAAGCAACGGACCAGATTCAATTGCACGACGACCTAAAATCGAACACCTACCTCCAGTCGTGGGAAGCAAGCAACCTACCCGACGACCTAAAAACCATGGTCAAGACGGGCAAGAAATACGGCCTCCGCTTGGAAGGGCTCGCCTTCAGCCGAGAGACACTCAGAAGTATGCCGCTGTGGTTACACATAGAGGCTGACCCCAGAATAAGGAGACTGCTACACTCAAAAGAGAGCAAGTGCCTACAAAACAAACACAAGGTCAGAACAGTGGGTGACGCTGAGGTGCTCGCGATAAGAGGCGAACGAAGAGCACACAGAGGAAAATGCAAATGCATAGAATGCATAGACACCAGAAGAGAGACACGAAGGCGAAGTAACCAACAATGCACCCACACGGGGAAATGTTACGCAAAAGCGTTAGAGCTCCTAAACTGCCTTCCACAAAAGTGGAACCCGCTGATGGAACAACCAGAAGACTATGAAGTCGCCCCGCGGAGGATAGACGAGCATCAAGAACCACATACGTATATCTTTGACCAGCGAGTGACGGACCAGGACGGAATCAAAGGCGCCTTCCGGATATTCACGGAGGGGACAACCCACAACGTGACACCGAACTGCAGACCCCCCAGAGACGTATCGGACGAATACGAGATAGCGTACACGGATGGATCGTGCATAAACAACGGAAGCGAGGACGCGAAAGCGGGCGCCGGAGTATGGTTTGGCGATGAAGACGAACGCAACCAGAGCATCCAATTGCCACCAGAAATAGAACAATCCAATAACACAGGCGAACTAATAGCCGTCAAATCCGCCGTTGAAGAAGCGGCTGAACAAAAACCGCTTGAGTTGAGAAGCGACTCGAGATTCTCCATAGAAGGAGTGACAAAGAGGCTGAAAAACAATGAAGACACAGGGTACATAGGACTCAAGAGCAAAGACCTACTCGAAGTGACAGTGGCCAGACTCCGAGAGCGCAGACCGGAGACAAAAATCAAATGGGTCAAAGGACATGCAGGCGAGCATGGGAATGAACAAGCGGACTCCCTAGCGGGACGCGGCGCACTGAAGGCGGAACCTGACCCAGTGGACATGGATATCCCGAATGTATACAGACTGACAGGCGCCAAGCTGCAAAGCATGACCCAACGCCTGGCGTACAAGGCCATCAGGGAAAGGAAGATGAAGAACGAATCAAGGACGTACACGAATAACATCAATCGCCGGTCCACCGACATCAATGTTGACAGGGCGCGATACGGCGCGCTGGAACTGAGCGGCAAGCTCCCAACAAACCGTAAGATCTGGAAAGCGATCAGAAGCCCAGTATTCAGCAAACAGAACAGGTACTTCCTGTGGATGTGTATGCACGAAGCATACAAAGCAGGACCGTACTGGCTGAAATACTCAGACATACGGATAGAGAGAGCGCAATGCATCGAGTGTGGAGAGGTCGAATCCATGGACCATATACTAACGAGATGTAAAGCCGCAGGACAAGCGGAAGTCTGGAGACTGGCCAAAAAGCTGTGGCGGGGGAAAAAGTCAACCTTCCGAAAGCCGAACATGGGCATGATCCTCGGAAGCGGGTTAACGGAACTTGTGACAAACGACGGAAAGCCTAAACACGGTGACTCCCGAATGTACAAAATCATGGTAATCGAGGCCGCGTACCTAATCTGGATCCTAAGGAACCAAAGAGTCATCCCCGATGAAACAACAGGAGAGCTCCAAGAGCCCGCCACGGTGAATGAAATCAAGAACAGATTCATAAGTGCTATGAATGAGCGACTAAAAATAGATCAAGCACAAACGAACAAGTACAGGTTCGGACGCCACGCGATAAAGAGACGCGTAGTCTTGGAAACTTGGAGAGGCGTAATCTCAAATGAGAAGAACCTCCCCGATGACTGGATCGGGGTGGACGGGGTTTTAGTGGGTATGGTGCCAGACATGGCGAACCACGCAGCATCAGGTGAAGGAGTAGGGTGAAGCAAGGGGAGAAGTAGCTATGCAATATGTTCTATGGTATTTATGGGAGGAGCAGGAGAGGGGAGGGATGGAGAGTCGATGCTGCGGGACCGAGTCCCACACTCAGTGCGTAAATGCATTTCCTCGGGGTGAGTTCAAAAATGAGGTCGCGATTCCTCATTCAACAAGCGGGTTCGGGGTGGACGACTAGGTCGGAAGTACTCTGTACATTGTCACTTTGAACTATCAAACGCTTCCACCAAAAAAAAAAAAAAAAAAAAATCCCGCTGATCTCTCAGGAGGGGTTTAGATGTGGATAAAAAGTATTAAAAGGAGAGTAGGGAATAGGGTTTTGAGGTCCGGTCTGAGTGGACTGGTAGGACTGGTGAACTGGACCGGACCCAGCTCTATGTAGGACCGGTTCAAAATGAACTAGTCCGACCGGTCCTACCAGTCTCGGTCCTCGGTTCAAGGCAATCCTTGGAATTGAGTGAACCGGTAAAGACTTACTGGAACCGGTTCTGGACCGGTTCAAGATAGACCGGTCCGAACCGGTTAAGGACCGGTTAGAACTGGTCTCAAGCATAGCTAGATAAAATGACCCCCACAGGAATTGATCCCGGGAGGTCCTGACCGCAAACACATGACATGTTACAGCAACTTTACCACTAGGCCAGACGGTCTTAAAGACCTTCAATTTTTTGGTGTTTTGATATCACACAACTCATCCATGTACACACAATTTGCTTGTTATCTAAAGAAGAGTAAGTTTACCATTCTATACTCATATTTTCAGACTATGGATTGATATCTAAAGAAGAGTAATTTATCAATCTATACTCATCTTTTCAGACTACTCGGGAGATTGGGGAATGGCACACACAATTTGCTTGATATATCTCAAGAAGAGTAAGTTTACCATTCTACACTCATATTTTCAGACTACTTGGGAGATTGAAAACAATGGGTGGAATAATTTACAGCAGATACATGTACTTTCTACTCTTAAGAGCCCTATTAATTTTACATGCTAGTCCAACTTGATCAGCAGAGAGATATGGCAAACTTACCAAAGTCGCAGACAAACAAATCGGCAAAAATTGGCAATGATCGGTCCAGTCCGACAAGTCTCCACCGGCCAACACAATCCCCCATGCCTCCATCTGCCCGCCCCAAAGCACCGGCAAAAGCCCTACCCAAAGGCAAGAATAAACGGCAGGCGTCTCCCGAGCCACAGTCCGAGAGCAGCGATGATGAGGCCATGGTTGTCGACGTAAGCTCCAACTCTGAGTCCGAGCCAGAGTCGGAACCCGAACCGGAGCCCGAGCTGCCCAAGCGGAAGAGGCAAAAGACGGCCAAGGCTGCACAAGCAGCGGTGACTGCCGCCAAGACCAAGACTGCGAAGGGCAAGGCCACGAAGAGCTCTCGGAAGAGGTCGAAGGCCACTCCTTTGCAAGTGGCATATACACCTGATGGCGAATTGGTGAGTAACATGAAATTCATGGTAAACTTACCACCTACCATAAAGCAGAACCTTGGCCACGATACTGCTATTGCGGCTACGGTTGCAACCAAAGAAGTTGCCGATGATCTCGACCTGTTTTTCGAGAAGAAGCAAGTCCATGTCTTCCCAGATGGGGCCTCGGAGGCTGGACGTCGATGCCTGACTTGCTGGTGAGTGGTTTAGAAGAAGGCGAAAGGACAGATACTCATGATTTCTTCCTAGCAATGATAAAGACTATGTTGCCAGGAAAGGGCAACGTGCCACACTGCACGTAGGATCCAACACCTCTCTACGCCATCACATGCGGCAGCACTGGCAGCTCTACGAGAAGACCTGTAAGGAAAAAGGCGTCAAAATCCGTGATGCGTGCATGCCCCCAAAGCTGCTAGAGGCAAAGAAGGCGGCGGAGGCGGCTGCAGAGGCGGGCAAGAATCCGGATGCAGGGAAGTTAACGACTATGGGCTTTGGCCCCACGGCTGGTCCAAAAGAGTTTTCTACCGAAGGAGCGCTGGAGCATATCTCGAAGTATATTGTTTGCACGGATCAGGTTCGATTCAGCTTCAAGTATTCATTGACGCACCTTACACCTTCCCCAGTCCTTTGCCACAGCCGAGAATGTCCACTTCCGCAACCAATTTGTGGTCTTCCGCCCCAAGACACGCTCTAGCGAGCTTCCTACAGCGCATAAGGTCAAGAATTTTGTCCATAACTTCTATGTCCAAACATTAGAGGAGCTGAAAGCCGAGTATGCGGTAAGTTTACCATTTTTGATGCGCAAACTGCGAGCACTCATAATTTGCCAGAGCGCCATTGGATCGATAGCGGGGGTTGGTGATGGTTGGTCTGCCAAACACAATAAGCAGAATTTTCTGGGAGCCAACGGATTTCACGTACGCATTGTGAAGAAAAAGGGAAGGCCCGCCCGATGGTCCCTTGAGCATGCAGTGATTGGATTCCGGCGCATCCATGGTAGCCACGATGGAGAGAACCTTGCTCGACTCTTCATGAGCACGCTTATACGCTGCGGGATTGTTGATCTTGAGCGCAAAATTTCCAAGGTGAGTGTGCCCGAGAGAGATGTTGATGTTTGGCTTCGTTGACCTCATGTGTCATAGCTTGGTCCCATCACCTTGGACAATGCTTCTCCCAATGATACGATGTGCCAAGGCATAGAGGAGCTGCATGACTTGCTCAAGCTTGGGAAATGGGATGCCGTGGAGAATCAGTTGATGTAAGTTTTTGGATCAGTATGGTAAACTTACTCACATCTACAAAAGGTGTCTTGCCCATGTTTTGAACCTTGCAGTTGGTGACTTCATGTCTGCCATTACCAGGACAGCTGCAATGGAAACATCGACAGCCATCTGGGAGTATGATCCCGAGGATGCTCATAACCACGTACTTGGAGGCTCAGTCGATGTCATTGCAGCCCTACGCACTCTCGGTGTGAAGGTAAGTTTACCATTTTATCTTGTCTTCTGTTTCCGAATCGTTCTTCTCAGATCCAGGCATCCGATCAGAGAATCCAGTACTTTCATTCTCTACAGCGAGAGATTGGGTTTGCCACCCCGCTTTCCATCATTCTTCATGGCAATACACGATGGTCGACAGCTCACGGAATGGCTGACCGCGGACACAAGCTTCGCCAGCCCATTAATCGATTTGTTTCCAGTGCAGACGAACGGTTTGGGCCAATTACCATCATTCGCGCTAACGGTAAAATCACCAAAAAGATTCGCTGGACGGCATTTCTACTTACCGAGGAGGAATGGGATCGTGTTCTTGACTGCAAGACGATCCTCGAGGACATCAAAATTATCCAGCAATTGTTCTCTTCACAGAAGGAGGCTACCATGTACCGAGTCATTCCTGCTATAGAGGAGCTGCTGACTCTCTGGGAGGAGAAGCTCAATGATCCTGCCTTCACTCTCTATCAGAACGCCATCACCAATGGAATCGCCAAGCTCAAGAAATATTACACCAAGTTTGACAAGAAGCCTGCTTACATTATTGGGCTAGGTGCGTATTTTTTCTCAGTCAAGCGATGGTAAGTTTACCATGGCAATTAGTCATTCATCCCTACTTCAAGCTTGATTGGATCGAAGAGCACTGGGGCGGTGAGAAAGAGCAACTGGAGGAGATTGCGAATGGTAACTGCAATGCCAAGAATTGGCTGAAAGAGGCTGAAAGGATAATTGAGACTGCGGTAAGTTTACCATTACTTTTGTTCATCAATTGTTGAAGCCATCTGAGACAGATGGAGAAATACTGGGAGGACCGCCTGGTATTCCCCCCCTCCAAGGACCCTCGACCGGCACCTGACATACACGACGATGATCTCGCCGACGATCAGCAGTACACAGTCCGTACCCTCCCCGTACTTGTGGATTCCACGCGCTCTACACCAGCCGCTGCCACTCCGACATCGGAAGATAGGCAGACCACTTCCTCCCTCCGTTCAGATTTCCAACGCAAACGGGAGGAACGCCTGCGTGCCCAGCAGGCCGAGCAGGCTGCCACCACTGGTCATAGCGGCTGGCGGGCAGAGTTGGGTGCTTACCTTTCAACTCTGGAGGAAGACGTTACACCACAAACTGATCTTTGTGAATGGTGGCAAGATCATGCGCACCTCTACCCCATTGTTGCACGAATTGCCATTGACTATATACCCGCCCAAGCGTCCTCGGTTTCTGCAGAGTTTCTTTTCTCAGGCAGTGCTCAGACAGCAGACGACCAGCGTGCCCGCTTGAGCGCACAAATTTTCGAGGAGCTTCAGATTGCCAAGGACCAGTGGAAGCGGGACGTTGTTGACTATGCGAAGCGGAATCAGTTTACCATCGAGGAGCATTTGGACATGACTCCGTTCATTGATCTTGCTGCTGAGGACGAGCAGCAGGCCGAGTTTGACAAATGCCTTGATTTATGATAGATTGGTTGTGTGTAATTGCAATGAAATTTCCTTTCACATTTTATGAACCGACGATGGTAAGTTTACCATGAGTGTAAAATCTCAGTACCTCATTATCGGAGTACACTTTGAGCCCGGAATGAGTAATTGCTCTATGAGAAGTCATAGAGCTGAGCAAGTTGATCTGTAGCTCACAAGGACACGACATCGTGAAAGAGCCATACATACATATGTTGGTGTATGTACTTGGATCATGAGAGTAATGGCTCAACAAGCACATTCAGAATTTCGTCAACTTTATGGAGCCAGAACGGTATTCTCCCAGTGTCAATTAACTCTTCATACATGCTGTTTTCATGGTATTCTAACCCCTAGTGATTATAGGTGAAAGTAGTCTCAATAAGAAGCATTCAATTTAGCATGGCAAACCTACCTTGATCTTGACAGCTGAGCAAGCTTTAACCGTGCTCAGTAGAGGGTGTTCACACATATGGCATTGAAGAATATAGATCATTCTGGCTTATTCCTACTGTAGTGACTTTCGAGTCCATAAGCAGTTCATATATAATTGAATTCACAAAGTGTGATTTGCATGGTAAACCTACCCTGGGCATTGGGCATACACTGAGTGGCCACTGAACAACATTCATGCTCACATTGAGATGGATGTTATATTAAATTAACAGAATGCACCGTATGGATGTGTGGTGCATGGCAAATGCTTATCAGGGAGGAGGGTACAATGGTGCTGCAGTGTGGCGCGGGGGACCCGTTCTTTCATCGGGGGCGCGGAACGCTCAACTGAGCGAGCCACATACCCAAAATGAATGGGTACTTGCATGGGGAGTTGTGTGGGGTGAGGAGTGGGGTGTGTAGGGTGTGATGATACAATGAGGGGCGGTAATATGGCAGAGATGGGGGCAATAGCAGTGACGGCGGCTGAAAAAAGCATACGGTCGTCATCAGCATGGGACAAGCCAACGCAAAGAGACGTACCTTGCTGGCTGAAATGTCCTCAGACATTCAGCCAGTCCCCCAATCTGCACGCCCCGCAGGTAATCGCGTCTGCGAGGCAGGGAATCAGGGCTCTTGAAGCCCCGATCCAGATCTTCCAGATGGCGGCAGCCTGTGTTGGCAGGGCTTATGCGCTGCCAGCGTCGTCCAAGTAAGCGTTGACGCGCATCAATGCGCGTCAACGTCATCCACAGCTGTTGCAAGCTGTGGATGTGCAATCCGGTCAGCGCGACGGAGGGAGACGGCGACGAGAAGAGGAAGAGAACCGCAGGCAAGAGCCTGGGGTTGGATGGCACGTTGTCGTAGACGTGCTATCGCGGTGAAAGCGAATGGCGCCAGACCCGTGAACGCAACCAAAGCATCACGGGACCTGAGTGCGATCAAGTGCCAGGCACTTAGTGCCTGGCACTTTGCTCTTGCCACCATGGACGCCGCTCAGAGCCCATCGCCAACGCCGTCTCGCGCGTCGCCTGACGCCCACCGCGCGTCGCCGCCCTCGAGTCGTCCATCCGCCGCCGCGCGTCCCTCTGCCGCCGCCGCAAGAGTCGCCACACCGCCTGCTGCCACCGACGTGCCACCGCACCTGGCGTTCTCGCCGCCACCCGCTCGCATCTCTCCGCGCCGTTCTACGCCGCCTGCTGCCACCGACATCCCACCGCACCTGGCGTTCTCGCCGCCACCCGCTCGCATCTCTCCGCGCCGTTCTACGCCGCCTGCTGCCACCGACATCCCACCGCACCTGGCGTTCTCGCCGCCACCCGCTCGCATCTCTCCGCGCCGTTCCACGCCGCCTGCTGCCACCGACATCCCGCCTCACCTGGCGTTCTCGCCGCCGCCCCCTCGCGTGCGGCCTTTAGTCACTTATTCGTCCTCATCGTCGTCGTCGTCGTCTGATGACGATGTCCCCCACCCTCCGCGTCCGCGTCCGCGTCCGGTCACCCAGTCGCCATTTCCATCGCCGTACCGCCCTGCTCGCCGTATCGCTATGGATTCGCCATCTCCTAGCCGCTCACCCAGCCCACCTCCCGCGGCAAGCAGCTCTCGCCAGCCCACCGCTTCAGGATCCGCCGCGCTTGGCCGTGGAGTCGTTCGTGGCCGTGGAGTCGGTCGCGGGCGTGGGCGCGGGCGTGGGCGTGGGCGCGGAGCTGCATCTTTGCCGGCTCACGCGTCGTCCTCCCGCCACACGCTGGACGATGATGAGGTGGACGAGCTCCAGTCCTCCTCAGAGTCCGAGCCGGATGATATGAAGGCAATGCTCGCCGAGGTCGATTCAGACGGCGAGCCTCTTTACATTCGGGCGGGGATGGGCGTGTTACCGCGTCGGATCCCACCCCTTGAGGACATCATGGCACAGCCGCTTCCCACCACATCAACCACCGGCCGTCCTCTCAGCAAACGAGAGATAAAATTGGCCCGGGAATCACGCTTGCGACTTATCGAGCGCGCAATGCAGCAGCGTGAGGATGAAGAGGCCGAGGGGGAGAAGCAGCGGGGGAAACGCGAGCGAGCGCGTGCAGCTGAGCAAAGATACGCCGAGTCGCATAAGGATCAGAGGAGAGCGGCGCAGAGGGAGTATAAACGCCGGTACGTCTCGACATTTCTCAGTCTTTCTATTTACTAATGGGGGGACAGAAAACGCGCCAAGCTGAGCAGCCTGCCTGCAGATGAACAGGCCGCCATACGCGCACGGAACTCTGCCTGGGTACAGGCATCGAAGGCAAGAAGGAAGGAACGCGAACGTGCCGAGGCCGCCAACAGGGAGGGCACTGATGAGGAAGAGGGTCACGGGGAGTCGGACGAAGGACATAGGGGAGAAGGGAGTGAGCGCGGGCGCCGAGGGCGGGGACGGGGAGGGGGTCGTGGCAAGGGAGGAGAACGGGGAAGGCGACGGGCGCGCGGGCGCCAGTGACTCTCATTGTAGTTTATCTTGTACGACCCATATCAGTGTCTTTTTTGGCAATTATCTTGAATCAGGATTTGTGCAATGTAATGGTAAACTTACCTTAAATAAAAAGGCAGAACAGAAATGGTAAACTTACCTTAAATAAAAAGGGCAGAACAGAAATGGTAAACTTACCTGCACACGTGAGGGCATCCAAATATTTGGATGATGTTTTGTTGATCATCCATTCCTCTTCTCTCAACCACCACCACCACCAACGGCTACCATTACTTCCAGGTAAGCATTTGTGCTTGTGTCTTGTTTCTTTTTTCTTCTTTCTTTGCCTATGCCCACCGCTCTCTGCTATGGCCCGACGACTCGACGTTTGGGACGCGACCGTCATGGCATGGGGCGGGGGGCAGGCCCTCTTTTCGTTCACTTTGTTGTCTGATGCATGTTTTGGATGAACCATGTACTGATTATGCCATTCATAGGACCCATGGCGCGGACAACGCGCTCCGGACGCGTCTTCACTCCGTACAGCCTTGGCGAGCCGGTGGTCATCGATGTCGATGTCTCGGACCTCTTACAATTGCGCTTTGCGGAACTGGATGCGCTGGGCGACGATTGCAGTAACGACGACGAGGATCTGGAAGATACCAATGAGCCGAGCACATCGTCGGTTGACAAGGTGCGTATCACGCCACATTTGATGCGTCTGTTTCACTGACTGTCGCAAAGATCCCTTCACCACCAAGGTCTCCCCCCTCTGGTTCGAATCCGACGCGTATACCCATGTGTGCACCCTCTCCTACTCATTGTGTTCCCAATCCTGCGCCACCCAGCATGCCTCCCTCCAACAGCACGTCCCCCTGCCTAACTGCTCCATCCCCCGTCTCTGTGCCTCCATCTGCACACCCTTCTCTTCTCAATCACAGCCGTCGCAGCTCCAAGAAGCGCCGTGCTGCTGCACGCCTCCTTCGTCAAGATGCGACGGGGGAGCATGTCAAAGAGGTCTGCATCAAGCATCGAAACCGGGCACTGGAGCGTACCGTTGAGGTTGATTTCGACGCCTCGGAATTCCCCGTCAATTCGTCAGGATTTGGAGGACGCCGCCGTCATCCCGCCTTCACTGAGAGTGATCCCATGGTCCTCCAGCACACGCACGGATTTTGATATCTTGCTCACGAGGGAAAGGCGGCGGTTCCCGTCGTTGATCGTCATCGGCGCATGATGATTGTCGTGGGGACAAAGCCTGCGGATGCTGCTGCGTGGGAGCAGGAGGTGGAGGCCCCCATTGTCCACGCCATCGAGAAGGGGGCCCCACTCATTTACTTCTCCAAGAAGGAGAAGACCCATAAGCGCGGACCCTTTCCGGCGCTGGCCATCGGGGTTTCGTATGGTGGAGGCGAAAAGGTAAGTTTACCATATCTGGTTTATTGTGCGCTTTTTCTGAAAGCATCTTTGGCTTAGAAACCTGGTAATCGTCGCCTCAGTGCCTCTGCCCGCCGCTTCATGGAGAGCCTCATCCAGAGCCTTGCAATGCGACGCTTATCTGGATATGTCAATTGTTAGTTAAGTTTACCATATCAATTCATAAATCTATTTACTATTTACACAGCTCTCTTTGCGACCTACAACCCCGCTATGCATGAGGAATACCGGGAGAATCAAGACCTCCTCCATGCCTCCAATCCTCATCTGCGCCGGAACTTTGACAACAGCGTCTTTTCCTGCACGACGGTGAATGTCGGCCCCCAGACAGTCAGTCTACCTCATGCCGATAGTGCAAACAAGCCTGATGGCTGGTGCAACATCACCTGCTTTGGCCCATTCGACCATCGACGTGGGGGACAGCTCATCTGCTGGGACCTGAAACTCATCATTGAGTTTCCCCCCGGCTGCCCTGTATACATCCCCTCTGCACTTGTGGTACATTCAAACTGCCCCATCCAGCCAGGTGAGAAGCGCTATTCCATCACTCAGTACATCGCCGGTGGGCTTTTTCGATGGGTAGCCAATAAATTCAAGACTGAAGAGAAGTTTTTCCTTGAGGCAAGTGAGGAGGAAAAGGACCAGTGGTGGAAGGATCGGGAGACCCGCTGGCAGCGTGGACTGCGTCTCTTTCCTGTTGTACCTTAACTTATTAGATTTCATGTATTTTGTTCTGTCAATGGTAAACTTACTTTTCTTGTAAACTTACTTTTTTTTATGATGCTTGGTTGGATGCACAGGATGTCGAGTGTCTCTATTAAGCTATAGAAAAGCTCTGTGGCTGAGTGGGCTTATGCGCCATATGAAGATGTCATGCCGTGAGTTCAAATCTTGCTAATGTCTCTCATTTTGCTTAGGTAGGTTGCGGTTCTAACCGGTCTTGGACCGACTCGGACCGGTCCTTGAAGGACCGGTCTAAACCGGTTAAAAGACCGGTCAAAGACCGGTACTAGAGACGGTCCGCAGTCCAGACCGGTTCCGGTCCGCAGTCCTGCTAAATCTGAGAATTTAGTGGACCGGTTCAGGTCCAGTCCAGGACCTTGGGAGGTCAAAAACCGGACCGGACCGGACTTCAAAACCCTAGTAGGGAATGTTTTCAAGTAAAGACTGTGTCTAGTGATGGAATACAAGGTGTCGAGATGAGAGGAAAGAGCGAGGAAAGCTTTCGCGGCCTTCGGCGCACTATTTCCGGTGATTACTAATAAAATTCGAAGTGACGGGCGAAATGACGGCCAAGAATTGAACAGCCCTAATGAACCCATAAAAGTCCTGCCCGACTTCAATTCATTTACTGTGCCGCCTTCCTACGTCCGTGAGTATGGGACCTTCTGCCATCTTATTCGTAGAATAACCACTCATCACGGATCTGCCACGAGTATGGTCGTAATTCGAATCCCGCACCCCTTTGCAACATATCACCAGGCTCTCAACTTGAAGTCGTGCATACAGAGTCGGTCGAGTTACTATTAGTGCTACTCCAGATGGTCACGGTGTACCTGACAACGTGTGGAAAACCGTTGACTCCATGACTGCCTCTTTGCATAGATCATGATTTTGGGTCGATCCGTCGTGAGTCAATATGTCTATCTCATTGTGCTGATTGCTTGATGGACAGCTATGAAAACTGGCAGGAGGTCCTGTGATGCGAGCTCTGATCTGTCTGTGGCGTTACAATCTTTCAGTAATCTTCCTTGATCGGCTGGTCCCAGTTTCGTATCATCTTGTCTCTTCAGATGCACAGACACATCCTTGTCCTCTATATGTTCAAGCTCAGTTCGAGCCCTTTCGTTTGACCTTTGTTATAGTACAGTCTCGGGATAAAACTTCTGGGCCCTGGCACATATATATCTTTGTGCACTTATGTAGTATATATATGAGTGTTACCACCTGCGCTAGTGACGGCGGTGGTAACGTTTTCGCTGCAGGTGGTAACGGTTTGACCTCAATATGAGCAACCTGCCTTTGTTCTCCCAAAAAGGCAGCATGCGCTCGGCAGTGCGGCATGGATCTGCCATTGTTCTGGAGGTCCGCGGTTCAATTCAGAGGTAAGACATTTGGTTTTGATATATTTTGAATGTAGGGGCTCTTTTTTGATCACCTTCCGAAATCACCCGCTCGCTCTCCACATAAGGCCCCGGGAACATAGACCAGCTGAGCCTACGCAAAAGGACTTTACTACCCCCCGCCTATCTTTTCATTGCTTTTCGGACGGAGGGCAGCGTCGTGCGGCCAATTTATCGATGGCGCCTCACGAGGACGATCTGGTGGATTACAGCGGAGAGGACGAGGGCCCGATGACGGGCAGGTGTGCGACGGAGCCTATACCGGACAACGAGAGGGACGAGGAGGGTCTGGTAGATGGGCAGGGCCGCCTTCAGGGCACATGGCCCGTTCCTGCCGTGACGAACACGACAGTCGAGGCACGCTCATACCCACCGCCTTCCAGCTCTCGCTCCATGCTGGGTCAGAGCGACACTTCCTTCTCGAGGGTCGCCGGCGGCGATACATCCAAAAACGAGGAGCGTGGCAGGACCACTAGGGGGTCCAAGGCCGGCAGATCTCGCGCACACGGCAAGCAACGCTCCCCCTCCGCCTCGGAGACCTTCAACACAGGCTCCCAGTCCACCACTTCCCTCGGCAGCCAACCATCATCGGCGTCCATCCACCCCTCACCGACTACCCCCACCCAGCCTCGCCGCGGTCCCTCCACCACAGCCAAGACGCCCAATAAGCGCGGTGCCGCCTTGGTCCTCGACAGTCGCCTGGCCGACCTGGAGAGTAGAGTGCAGGACCACGCCTCTCAACTCACGGCCAACAGTAGCCGGGAGTCCAACAATACCAACTACGGACGAGCGACGGCCGACGCCGCTCGACAGTGCGCAACAGCTCTCGAGGGCACAAACGAGCTCCTCCGCCAGCTGGTGCATCAATCGTTTACGACGAATAAAAGCCTGGACCACATCCATGACGCTGGCTACGTCCTCTGCAAGGATAGCCATGCCGCAGGAGCTGCCATCACCGCGACGCTGGAGTACGTCCTCGCCATGATGTCCGGCTTGCGAGACCTGGTTCGCGGGTCAGCGTTTGACCATATCTTCGATGATCTTACCTCCTCCCCCACTCATCCCTCCTCAGTCACCGAGCCTCGTCACCGCTCACCTCTCTCTGACGCCGCTCCACCGCAGCCGGCTGTCTCTATGGACGTCGATGCACGCGATCACTCTCCACCTACCGACATCTTCACCGACTTTTCTGCGATCGACGCTACATCCGCAACGGAACCGAGGGGATCCACAGAGCCGACAAGACACCCTGACACGACGGGGCCCATAGAGCCGACTGGAGCCATAGAGCCGACTGGAACCATAGAGCCGACAGGACCCACAGAGCCGATGGAATCTGCTGAGCCGACTGGACCTCCGGACGCCACCAAAACATCCAAGCCATCATTGCTAGCTCGCCTGCACAATAGCGGGTCTGCGATCTGGGACGACTTACCGGACCTGCCCGTCTCCGCCAGCGAGTCCGGCTCGCCACGCATCGATACGGCGCCTTCCTCGCCTCACTCGCCCGGCAGTGCCGAGTCCCCACCTACTTCCTCTCCTCCCGCCCTGCTTGCGAGGCTGAACTTGCCTGCCGACTTTCACTCCTCCGCAAAATCTAAAAGGGAGCGCTCTGAGAGCCCAACGCCGCCACCACGTCGGTCAGCAAAAACATCGTCTTCACGTATGGCTCGCCCAGATGCATCTTCGAGCACTAAAAGGGACCACCCTTCTCCTGCTAAATGCTCTCGCCGACAGCCTCTTGTCTCTCATGCACCTGCCCCTGGTCCGGACGACTCTGTCTTTCAAAAATCAAGATACATCCATTTCGGAAGCAACCACATCGTTCTACTCGGCTCGCACCCTTTCTGGCCTGCTGGCCACAGCGAGGCCCGTGAGCGTATCAATCGCCTCTCCGAAAAGATCCCAACATCAAGTTCGGAAACCCTGCCGGCGCCACTCATAGTTGAACGCAGTATCGAGGACATGCGGTACGTTGATCTTGTTTTCACAAGCCCTGAGGCTGCGCAGACCTTTGCTCGCATTTGGAACGCTGCGCCTGCGGGCTTGTTGAACGGCATCTCCGCATATGTCTGTGATGAATAGGATACGGTGACGAGCGGGTTTGTCGCTCATGCCGTCAATGTTTCTGACGATTCGGGGGTGAACACATGTATGCAGTCCGACACATGTACCAATTCCCTAGTCATTCTATCCTGGAATATTGATGGTGCTTTGGCGACTTTCTTGACTCGTCCCGAGAACGATTTCATTGCTAAGATCAGTGGCAACGACATTGTCTTCTTCCAAGAGACACATCTGAATGCAGGTCAGGAGAGCTGGGTTCATGCCCCGAAGGGGTTTGAGTTAGTGTCCATGCCTCGCCCTGGCGGACAGATAGGGAAGGACAACTGGGGCGGCGTGGCGGCCCTAATTCGGAAGGGCATTGAGTGGAAGTTGAGGGATGACTTGTCATCGCCGGAGATCATGGTGCTGGAAGTTGGCGCGTTTCTGTTCATCAATGCATACATCTTGCCCAAGGATAGTAAGAACTGGGAGAGCTGGACCAACATTCATCCATGGGACAGACTGCTGGGCCTTCTCCGTCACCTACATGATGAGGGTCTCCCTTTTTCCCTGCTGGGTGACCTCAATGCTCGCGTGGCCTCCCGAGTACCAGGCGACTTTCATCCAACACGAGTCTCACAGGATCCTGACACAAATACTCGTGGCCGCCAATGGCTTACTGAGCTGCAACGACAAAAGCTCACTATTCTCAATGGATCTGATGGCATCCCGGGAGGCCACTGTGGCTTCACTTCATTTCAGTGCCGTATGGACTATGAGGGCCGGAACCGCCGCGCCGTCGTTGACTATGCAGTGGCTGCCGATCAATGTCTACCATTTGTCACCTCATTCGATGTCTCTGACCGTACCATATGGTCAGATCACGCTCCACTGACTCTGCAGCTTCTACTACCTGTCCTTCGCTCCCCGCTACGCACCGGTGGCCGTGGGAAGAGAGCTCAACGCCCTCCCCTTCCCCTGGTGACAGAGCTGGACCGTATGCTGGACAAGCTACTCTCCTCCGAGGTCGATGAGCGTGCCGCCATGACGCGCTCATACGGCTGCGCGCGGGCATCAGACAAGCCGGCAGTTACTGCATATACAGACGGATCCTGCCTTTCCCCAAATACACCGAGGGCACAGGCCGGGGCTGGCGCTTTCTTTGGGAAGGGCTCGCCTCTCAATTGCTCCAAGCGTGTTCCCGGTGATCAGACCAACAATAGAGCTGAACTGTATGCCATTCTCCTCGTCCTGGTGATCGTCTCCTGCAGCACTCCACTCCACATCTTCTCCGATTCGGAATACGCCATACGCTCGATAGCCGACTGGGGCCCTAAAAATGCGCAGATGGACTGGACATGTCCCAATGGCGACATCCTACGCGCTATTCATACCCGTCTAAAACAGCGCACTGCGCAGCTCTTCTTGACACATGTACGAGGACACTCGAACAATGCACACAATGACGCTGCTGATGCGCTCGCAAAGACCGGCGCATCTTTGCCAGCAGTGAGCATGGACGATAGCCTCATCCCGCTCGTACCTACCCTGCACAGCCCACCAGCCGTGGACAAACATGATCCATTGGCAGTACCAAAGGTGGTCTCCTTCTTACCACCCATCGAGATCAAGGGTAAAAAACCGGCAAAGGCAGACTCATTTACCAGCGAGGGCCATCGGGGCCGTTCTTACCGTGCTCAAGTTCAACAGAGCATCCTACAACAACTCGTCGACGCGTCCTCAAATTCGGGTACTTTCTGGCGCCTATACAATCGTCTCCGCTCGAACCGCGAGTCCAGCACCATTCACGACTCCATTACTCTGGAAGCGATCACTGCTGTCCTTCAACGACGCATGAATCCACCCGATAACGATGTCGCCGGGTTTCACCCAGACACAGCTCCCTCCTATGCTGCCCGTGCATACTCCATACCAGAGTGTAGCCCTCCTTCACCATTCACGGACCTGAATGAACCTTTAACTTGGTGGGACATCGCTGCGGCTAAGACTCACCTTGAGACCCACTCCATGAGCGACACGTCCGGCTTCGATGGCGTCACGTACTCTCGTATCAAGGACCTCGATAATGACCTCCTCTGCATTCTCTTGAATGAGTGCATACACCGAAACGACGCCCCCACTATCTGGTTCATGACCTTTCTTGCCGGTATTCCAAAAGGCGGGAAGAGTCGTCTCGATGCAAACAATTATCGGGGTATTGGCTTGGAAAGCTGTCTCCTGAAGTTCGCCATGGTTATCATCAATATGAAATTTACTCGCGCTGCAGAGGCGGCTGGCATCATTCCTCCATCGCAGAATGCATTCAGACCCACTTACCGTACAAACAACAACTCGTTCATCCTACGCACCATTATCGAGAAGGCCCGAGCTCAAGGCGAGACCATATACATGGCCTCCGTGGATATCAGCGATGCGTTCTCTGCAATGAACCATGATTGCTTGTGGTTGAAGATGGAGGAGCAGAAGCTCACCGGCCGCTACTTTGACTGGGTCCGGATGCTGTATAGCAAAATGGGGTATGTGGTGTCTGCGCGAGGCGAAATGTCAGAGGAGTTTCGGTCGTTATGTGGCGTCTTGATGGGGGACCCCGCCTCTCCTACACTTTGGAATCTCTTTCTCGCCGGTTTCGAGCTCGAACCAGATGTGGACGATGTCAACCTGCTCTGTCGCGCCATCTCCCACCTCGAACACGCCGACGACATGATTCTACTCAGTCGCTCATGGCGCGGACTACAACGCCACCTCCATCGCCTCGATATGTGGTGTCGCGAGAACCTGTTGCAAGTGAACTCTTCAAAATCGCGCGCTATGGTCTTCGGGCCACCGTCCATACCTTTTCACAGCCTTCCTCAATTTTCCTTCCACGGTGGGCTCATCCCCTTTACCTCTACCCACAAGTACATCGGCGTCCACTTCAAGTCCACGGACGCCAACATCTTCTGTGAGCACTATGCCGCAAAAGCCGAGAAAGCGAAATCCAGTGCCCTGGCATCGCTCTTTGGGACCGAGGCCGTCGTTGGTCGGGGTACAATGCCGCCGTCCGTATCAATTCAATTATACAGTGCCCTCATCGACTGTCATCTGATAAGCGGGTGCGAGGTAATGCCGGATGTCGACAAAACAGCCTTACATTTGTTGGAGGATGTTCAGAAGTTATGCTTACGACGTGTCCTTGGTCTAGGCAGCCGCTCCATCATCGATGTCCTGTTCACAGAAACTGGTTTGATGCCTATCAAAGTGCGACAAGCAGTGCTCACCTTACGCTACCTCAAGTACCTCCTGGACCTGCCCGCGAGCCGATATGCTGCCCGTGCTCTGCGAGTCAGTGACACGTTGCGCCAGTCCGGCCACGCATCCTGGCTGGGCGACATCGATATTGTTCTACGCTCGATGCTGCCTGGCTTCACCCAACTTCCACCCATTGCTATCCTCACCTCGGCCGACATTGACGCCCTGATCACTAGAATCAATGCCACCATCAGGACTCAACTTCTACAAAGCACTGAACAGAAGACGATGCTTTACCTGCTCTGGCAACGACTGGAACCTGTGATAGAGGGTCCTCCAAAACGGGTTGCTTGCATCCGTCGTCACTATCTTGACTTGATCAGCATTCCAGAGCACCGCATCGCCCTGTCTCGTCTGTTACTGGGTGGCCATTCACTACGCGGACTACACTCACAGGCACGCGGGGTCAACAGCTTGCATGGCTGCAGACACTGCCATGCTTCATTGGAGACTGTTGAGCACATGGTTCTGGAGTGCGAAGGCATGGAGGTTTTCAAATTGGAGAGGGTCAGCTTTTGGAAGGTCGTGGGCGATGGTGGCAGGATGCGGAACGAGTGCGGCTCGTCTCTGGCTCTACTGAAGCGTCTCATCTTCTCACGTGCTCACGTGAAGGCGGTTGCGGCATTGGCTTATCGGATTGGGAAGGTGTTCGGTGGGTTGAAGAGGTTGCCTACAGAGTTGACGCCAGACGAGGTTAGGATTTTGGATGGGGAGGAGTAGGGCGGCACGGTTGGATCATCTCAGGTTACGGACCCATCTATTTTCTTGGATTTTTCTCGGACATTTTTCACATACTCAACAAAAAGAAACCTCCCCGGAGGAACTCGTATACCTACCCACTTGTATACGTCGGTCGTACATGCTTTCGGTAGGCAGAACACCCCCTCGGTTGGGGTGAGCTCACCCCCGGAGCTCTGCGGCTGCCGGCAGTTCAGAGTTGGACCGCGCCGCGTATTATTATTATTATTATTATTACTCTATCATTGCAAGTACGGACACATAGTTGGTAGGTAGTCAGGAACAGGTCAGGAATAACAGGGACTCGCAACACGTCGGTCCAGGAAGTGGGACGGTAGTCAGGAACAGGTCAGGAATAACAGGGACTCGCAACACGTCGGTCCAGGAAGTGGGACGGTCGGTGAGGTCCCGTGAGTTGGTCATAAGGCCAATTGCCTTCTTGAAGGTCCGGAAAGAAGTACTCTCACTCTGAAGTCATTGTCACGGAGGAGTGTGCACACTCAATCAGAGTGTGGCGAGCGAGTGTGTCCAGGAATGGAAATTCTTCCGGATCGAGCTCAACAGGCGGCTGACCTCATCCCGCCGTTACTCTTCACGCATGTCAGGCGGACTTTTGGCAGCGAGAACGTGTGTTTCTACCGTGTCTACGGTAACGTTACTTCTTTTTATATGTAGGCTGAGCTCAGAGTACGGCCCTCGGGCATAAGACGATTCTCGGGGCTGCTCAGTTGATCTCTACCGTCCTCATCGACAGCTGCCGCGGCCACCTCAATCTTGACTCGCTCAAAATCGATAGATCCTGCAATGAATTTCACCTCCTGAAGAACTAAAGACGCGCTACAGCCCACAATCCAGGTCCAGTACTGCAAGAGACTCGTCACTAGCGAGTTACTGATACTAATAATTCGTGAACTGCAGCCTATGAAGATTGATCAATTGCAGAGAAACCTTCCGTCCTTCCCGCGATGCGCGGCGGCGCCGCTAGAACGTTCTCAAAGTAGAGCTTGTCTGGAGCGTAGTGACTGTATAACGTCCAGGACCCCGGTTGCAGGCCGCCATCTGATTGATTTGATTCGCGATTGGCTGACCGACCACTAGTAATAGTATATAGACTCTCCCAGCTTCTCATGGTATCCCCGGTCCCACCCAGACACTCCCCACGGCTTCGTGATGTTCTTGAGCACTGACGGAAACACACGCGCCATGGCAGACAGCAAGCGTAGACAGCGCAGCGAGAAGCTTGCTTCTATCGATTCCAAGCGCTCATCTGGAGACGATGCGTATGTGCACGCCACAGGTAGGTGCATTCTCCAACATCTCGGATCTATATGCTCAAAAAACTAGCTGTTGAGATTGTTTCTTTCATTGCCGACGGAAAATGGACTGCAACCGACGTCCTTGAGGCATATATCCGGAGTGCTGTACATGCGCAGGAACTCACAAATTGTATCACCGAAAGTGGGTTTGCTGATATCTGGTGCTCTTAGAGGTGGAATTATCTATTGTTGTAGTCATGTTTTGCGAGGCGCGCCAACAAGCCAAGAGATTGGACCTTGAGTTTAGCTCCACTGGTCAGCTTCGCGGAGTCCTTCACGGTGTTCCTTTCAGTCTCAAGGTAGGTCTAAGCGATACTTGTGATACGTGATTTGCCCTCTTATGATGCGCAGGATCAATGTGAGTTCCCCTTACAGTGTCAAAAGCTTTTGAGGAACGGCAAACCCCATAGTCGATTACGAGGGATATGATTCAAGCATTGGCTTCAGTCAATGGGCAAACAAACCAGCTGCCAAGCATGCCACGGTGATTACAACGACCTCCAACTATGTTTGTGATGTCTGATGTCTTTCTCTCTACAGCTGGTTTCCCATATCATCGACGCAGGTGGTGTGCCATTCGTCAAGACAAACGTCCCCCAGACCATGCTCGCCTTCGAGTGTAATAATCCTGTATGGGGTCGTACTCTGAATCCATACAACGCGGCCTACTCTTGCGGCGGGAGCTCCGGTGGCGAGTGCGCGTTGCTGGCGCTGGATGGCTCTGCACTAGGTATCGGGTCTGACATCGGAGGTAGCTTGCGCATCCCGGCTGCGTACTGCGGTGTCTATTCACTCAAGCCAGGCTCTGCTAGGTTTCCCAGCAGGGGTGCACAAGGTCAGGCAGATTGTCGGCGACGTCTTCGACGCTGACATCTCGGTTGCAGAACCTAATCCAGGTCTAGAGGGCATCAAGTCTGTCGTGGGTCCTATTGCCAGGTCAATGGAGGACTTGCACCTGTTCTGCCGTGCTATTTTGGGACGAGTGGACCCGGATGGAGAGGCTGCTCCCCTCCCATATCGCGATGCCCCGTTACCAACGAAGCTCAAGTTTGGGTATTATACGTCAGGTCCGTACCGCACTGTGAACGGCGCAACATTGATGAGCAACGTCAGTACATAGACGAATTCATCAAAGCCTCTCCAGCAAGCAAACGTGCTGTTCTCGAGGCCGTGGATGCATTGCAAAAACAGGGCCACGAATGCGTCGAATTCGTGCCTCCAGACGGTGCGTGAAAGAACGTTCTTTTCGCCTTCATGCGCTATTAATATTGGCAAACACAGCCTATCAGGCTCTCGTCATATTCCTTGCTCTGACTTCTGCCGATGGCTATAGGAAACTAACGAGCCATCTTGGTCCTGACCCTATGGTAAGGCAAGGACAACACTACTCTGACTGCAACTCACAGACAGTTCAGGATGCAACTCTGAACATACCAGTGTATGCAGCCAGAGCACCTCGTGAGTGTCCACGAATTCGATAGTACGATGGTCACAATGAGATTGGCCACTGGCAGGTTTCTTGACTGCGCTGGCTGGCTGGTTGTTGAACACCTTTCTTGGTGATTACAAGGCTGCCACGTTCACCAAAGCGGCTGGAGCGAAGAGCTATGCTGAGTACAGTCAATGGATTGAGCGCCGAAAGGCGTTTGTTGCACACTACAAGGAGAAGGTGGGTAACCAGGGCCATGCACGCAGGAGGTCTTACAGCTCTCAAATGCAAAACAGGTTTGGAACACCTACGGCTTTGATGCTATTATCGCGCCCGTCCAGGCCATGCCACAGATTACTCACGGGTATGTGACTGATTGTCTCTCAGAGTCATGATTCGTCCTCATCGAAGTAGAACAGCGAACAACCTCAGCCCAATGTCTGCGAGCACAATACTGTATAACGTTCTTGACACGCCTACTGGCGTGCTTCCTGTTACGCGCGTGGACGCACAGAAGGACATACTTACGGAGGAATGGACACTCAAACAGAACTCTCAAGGCAGCATTTTCCTGGAGGACCAACTTTATCGTAACAAGACGCCGCTGTACGATCCGACTCCCATGCATGGGATGCCTGTCGGGATACAGGTTGTGGGAAAGCGGTGGGAGGAAGAGAAAGTACTGAAGATGATGGAAGTCGTAGATCAGGCGTTGGGCAAAAGGGACTTCGGGCCGGGTGCTTGTAGGGGTCACCTGTAATTGCCTCTCTTCATCCTCAAGATTCTGATATGTATGGTGGTCAATGAAGCCGAGGTACTTGTTTCAGACTGTCGCGTCTGTGAAATTTACGAGCGCCGAAACCCGCCGTAACCTTAGCCCATCTTGCTCCCAGCAAACGCACAATGCTCTCAAGATCGCCACCGAAAAGCATGTAAGGATAGCGACCCAACATGAACACACATGCCATATCGTCTGTGAACAACGGATGTATCAGTTCATTTGCCCCACCACCCGCCCAACAACCCGCCCAACCCGCTCCGCGACGGCTGAACCTTCTCTTCCTCCTGGACGGTCTTTTCCTCCGTGTCCATCCTCTGTGTCTGTGTCTGTGTCTTCTTCTCCTCCACCTCTGCCTGCACCATCCCCGCCCTCCGCATCACCGCCTCCATATCCAGCTCCACATAGTTCAGCGCAATATTGAAGAACGGTGGCTTTTTGTACGACTTGGGGTCCTGGTCCTGATCTACTGCGCCGCCGTTATATGCCAACCACTCGCGCTTGAACCGCGTTTCGTCTGTTGTGCTCTCCGCGTCCAAGGTGGACAGCTCGGTGTCGGTGAGAGGGAAGAAGCCAAGTTCGGGAGGAGAGGAGGAGGTGGAAAGATGCGATTTCGTCTCGCGGATGTGAATGGCGGAGTGTTTGTAAAGCGTTACTGCCTCGGCATATTTTTTGACGGCGGCAAAGCATCGTGCAAGGTATAGACACCTGTATCCCAATGAGGATCAATTATTGTTGAATTGAAGAACGCGACCCACCTGTTCGCTTTCGTAAAAGAGATCCGCGCATCTACGCCAGAGGCCAGGTCGGGATTGTCGTCGACGATACTCAAGGTGCGCATCTGGTTCAAGCTTTGCATGACGGTGTCCAGAAGCTTGACTGCCGCAGGATAGACTCTGCTGTCCGTTTGACCTTTGGTGACTTTCGGTAGCAAGGCTTGCATGAGATGAAGATCACGCTGAATGCGTCGCGAGAGGAGCTGGTACACGACATAAGCATGTACGAATTGGATGTCGCGGGACCCTCCGGCAGAAGTGCTCTGGATACAATGTCAGGACAAGAAGACGCAGGAGAAGGGTAAGAGTACCTGCTGAGCTTCCATGAGTTTCCTCGCGACTTCCTCGGCGTCGCTCAGGGCAAGAAGAATGGCATCGAAGGCGGCGACGCTCTTCTTTGAGTTGGATTTACCTTGCCCGTCCGCCACCAATTTCGACTGCGCGTCTTGCACCTTCAAGAACACGTCTACCAGCTCCGGATTGCGCACAGGGACCGGCTCGCCCTCCCATATGATCTCAGCCAGCTTTCGCTCGCCGCCAGACGATTGCTCTTGCCTGAAAGCCGCCAACAATGAATCGCAACCATCTACCAGCACGTTCCTGTTCTTTGGTGCCAGCTCACTGACGATCTTGTCGACGTTGTATGCCTCGGCACGACCAAGCTCGTGAGCACAGTAGCGAATCTCGGGGCCGATTTCGTCTGCGAACAGCGTGGCGAGGGCCTGGTCTCTGCTGGTCTGGGCAGCAGCTGCGAGCTCGTCAAGGAGGTGCCTGGCTACGCTCAGCTGCACCAGGGCATCGTCAAACTCTTCTCTGTAGCGCAGAAAACGTCCGTTCAAGATGAGGGTGTAGATGGTGACTTCCAGTAGACCTTCGGCGGATAGACGGGACGATGCGTAGAGAGTCTGGCAGTGGGAGAGGAGCTGTGTGGACCAGTTGACGCTGCGCCTGAATCGGCCCGTAGCGCTGTGACGGAGTGTGCTGGCGTGATCCACGTCTTTGCGCGATTGGGCGAGTAGATCCTGCGAATACGCCCATGCACGCTCGGACTCCATGAGGAGAAGCTGAAGGCTGTCACAGAAGCTGGATTCAAGGTGTCACTTTCAGAAATTGTACACATACTGGCCATCCTTGATTGTCTCCGCCTTCAGGGCTGGTAATTTCTTGAATTCGCGCCCTTTCCCGTGCGTCATCTTCAACGTCGACCGGATACGATGAGTGCGGTTCGCGCAGTGTTTTCTGGCAATTCTGTGAGCCAACTGGAACGGCCTTGTGTTTGAGATTCGGACCTGTATCGAGCAAAGTCATGGTAGCGCAATCCATATGCGTTCCGTTGTTCGTTGGAGAGCTGCAATGCTGTGAATGTTGTTAGAGCGGTTCGTAGAGAAATTCAGTGTCCATACCGCGAAAGGTGAGCTTTTCCGACATCTGGAACCGGATTGTGGATGATGGGACGAAGTCAAGATGTGGCTTTCCCAATTCGGAAGTTTCATCTTTGCCATCGACCACGATGAACTCGCCACCAGAACCTGGCTCGCCGTCGCTCTCTACGCCGTCATCGGCGACGCCCCCGGAAGAATTGTTTGCGCTCGACACGTCCGGCCAAGGCAACACTTCCACACTCCTCAACATGGTTAGCGGCAGCCTTGCTTCGCCCACTGCATCTGCCAAGCGCCGTACCTATGGCAGCTCATCGACTGCGCGTGACTCCAAGTCGAGACGCAGAGATCAGTCATCGCGCGTTATGGTCGGCGGCTCAGGCGGCTCATGGGAGAAAGAGGGCAGTGCGAGGAAGGAGGACATGGTCGATAACAGCGCCGTCGACTTTCTTCGAAAAGGTGTGCTTTGTTTGACGTTCGTTATGCCTGTGTCGAACCAAATGAAACAGAAATCGGCGACCCATTTCTCGATTGATCATCACCATCATTACATCGCATTGTTTGGTAGGTCTTTCGTTTCGCTACGCCACATTCATGTCATGATGCCCTCTTCCAGAAACTTGTAACACAATTCTGTAATATCATGTGCCATTATCGAATCACACGCGCTTTCCCCGACATCTCATTGCGATCAGCGCCAGTCGCTCATCAAATTCAGCAGCAAAGCAACTCGGTTTTATCTTGCGCGAAGAAGTCATGCAACGGTGCATCAGGTCGCTGATTTGACCTGGCTCTTCAGGAGAGAATCATTTGGTTTAAGATTACGAGGTACACTGGTCGGAGCCTCTTCGTGGATCTATGAAAGGTGACACACCCGTTTATCCTCGATCCATTCATTGCTCATTGTGATCACAGTACGAACAGTCATAGCTTCTCGACTATCACATTACTGCGACAGTGCTTCAGGACCATACGTTCCCTCAGCTGGCTCTTTCTTCGCCAGCCACCAAATCAAACCCTCGGCCCAGGAGCGAGGGAGTGCCTTGAGGATCTTCCACTTGGTAGACATTCCGCCCAGCGTCATGTATGCCGGTGGGTGTGGATTCGGACCTTGAGTCATGTCAGAATATTGAGTGAAGTTGAGCTGGTCATACGCACCAGTCTTCGTGACGAACGCGCTCACTAGAATTTTCGCAAGCTCATCTGTCGGCATCGGGTTGTAGGCCGGTAACTGAGACTGGACCATAACATGTTGGATTTGTTTTTCCCATGCGGAGTACAGTGTTCCGGGAGCCGACTCGTACATGGAGACGCTGGTAGCACAGATGTTGGATTTGGTGGAGCCTGGGGCAATATAGGCCACCTGAAGATGGCTGTCAGTGTTCTGACAATATTCAAATGAAGTATGGCATTCACATTGACGCGAACGGTATCAACCGAGCACTCCATTCGAAGCGTCTCAGCATACGAACGCAGCGCGGCTTTGGAAGCGTTGTAGAAGCCTTGGAAAGGCGTAGCAAGTTCCCCGAGGATAGATCCTATGGCAATGACACTACCTGTACGGGGGTGTCAATGAGGCCTGAAACCATGCCCGAAGAACAGCATCGCCGTTCGCCACAAGACAGACTGTGATGTCGACCGCTCAACGAGACAACATACCTCGTGGCGTTCCGGGCGCAACTTCTCGCATTGCCATACGGGGCACAATCTCGTCCACAAGCCTGACGAAGCCAAAGAAGTTTGTCTGCATTACCTTCTGCCCAACCGAAGGTGGAACTTCAATTAGCGGGCCTATCAAGATTAAGCATAACACAAGGTAGAGGAGTGCATGAGGTACCAATCCAAGAAAACCCGGCATTGGAGACTAGGATGTCGACTCCATCGGTTTCCTGATACACTCTGTCGACCGCTGCTTTGACACTTTCATCGGAAGTCACGTCCACCACGAGTTTGCGCGCATTCGGATGATCCAGTGAAGACATCGAGCTGAGTTTGCGTGCGGTGGCGTAGACGGTGAAGTTGGCGGCCAAGAAGCGCAGGACGAGGTGAGCGCCTATACCGCCATCCGTGCAGCCGGTAATGAAAACGACGCCGAGCGTCTTCTCGACGGCGTCCTGAGAGTTGATTTTAGTGAGAGACATTGAAGATAGGCGACAAAATGTGGCTGCCCGCTGAGGTGAGGGGGCATATAAATGAGTCTCAGTCAGGTAATGGAAGCACAAGTATAGGCTGGGATTGCCGTTCAACGCCATCGAAGAGTGTACACCTTTGTGTATACACTTCCGGCGTCGCCGTCCATGAGCGCTCATGCCGTATTTCGTGGATCACAGTATGCCCTGCATCAGAGGAACTCCCGCAGTGTATCGGTTGACCAAGACACCCTCGCACCGACATTACCGTACAAGATTCATTCGACTTGGTAGCTTGACCATGCCACTCAGCGTCCATGCGGCGGTGCGAACAGATTGTTCACCGGATAAGTAGTTGAAGGTCGATGTAGGTGGGTGGGTCCCATGGAAGCCGCCAATCAGACTTCTAATTCCTCCAGGGCCAGAAATATCTCAGGTGCCAGCGGGGTGCCAGTGGGTCGTGTTCGCGAATCGCGATACGACTGCCGCTTCCTGCCAAGCTCCGTAATATGGCATGCATCGTTCATGTTTTGGTCGAGGCTGTAATTGAGGCTAAGCAAAATAGATTGAATGTCATATTTTGACTGTCTGAGATAAAGATACAAAGTCCACGAAACCAAGCGAGAAGTCGGGCCTCGACTTATGCGAAGAACTGTATGGGACGCTCGTTGAATATTACATTTATCAAATCGCACGATGGACGACATACCTTCTTTGCCTTGGACTCCGAATAATCCGACTCCCCGCCATTCTTCTCCGCCTCACTCTCACTTATCAAACTAATCTCCCTCCCTATCTTCCCCAGCTCGGCCCAGAGCTCCGCATTGCCCGGCGATCCTGTGCATTTGTCCTTCAGCTGCACCAAGAACCTACACCACTGGGTCAACAAGTCGCGTGTAACACGAAGAGGAACACAACGTACTCATTCCACGCTTCGATCTCGTCCTCTGTTAAGCACGTCTCCCGCATCGCCCGCATGCACTCAACCAGCTCATGCGTCCGTTTTGACGCGAATGGCTTCAACGCAATCTGGGTGATGACATAGCCCATGTCCTCCACTGCCTTCGTCACCAGGTCCTTGCCCTCCAGGTTCTTCTTGAAGTCCTGCAAAGGGTACGCTGTCCCTATGATACGTCCTTGCTCAACACCACGGTCGATCTCGAGCTCGGGTGATAACGACCGGGCGGGCGTTGGTAACGCCGCTGCTCTCTTCGAGGGCCCAGGTTCAGCTTTGTCCACGATCAGCTCCTCCTCCTCGTCGTCATCGTCCTCGGTCTCGCTATCCTCCGCGACCTCCTTCTCTTTCCCATTCCGTGACGGAGATGCTTGGACGACCTTGACTTGGGATTGGGGCGGAAGTCGTGGCTGGGCTGGACCGAACTTGTCCAGGATGAGGACATCGTCATCATCATCCCGAGCGTGCACATGCCCGTCTTTCTTCGTCTTGGCAACCTTCTTGGGTACTAAACACGACGTGACGGTGAGCATATAGAATAAGAGTCTGATCTTGAGGATCATTACCTTCTCGGACCTTGAAGGCATCTTTACACTCCTCGATCGCCTCTCTAGCGCGCTTGAGCATCTTCCTAGGCGGGTCGAAGTATTTGACGACTTCTGGATGTGGAGGCGGTAGCGGGTTGGCTTCTAGATCGTTGACGACGGCGGAGTGGAACATGGCTTGTTTGATGCGATGTAGAGCGGGGTTGTATGAAAGCCGTGTGTCGAACCATGGTTCGCGGACGCTGAGATCGTCGTGAGACAGGAAGGTATACGAACAATGCACATACCCTTCCTCGTTCTTGTCCCCAGCGCTCATCAGGTCCATCGCGTCGACAAAGTTGTCCATCGCTTCGAGCTGCTCGTCCGTCGGTAGGTAAGGATGCACCTTGACTTCTTCGCCCTTCTTGTTGACCAGATGATCCAGTGACGGGAACGTGTACTTTCGAACGTCATCTGCGAATGGCATCTATGATGCAGTGCTAGATGAGCAACGAAGGTCGGAACCGCAGACAAAGGAGCGACGTACAGGTGCCCAGAGAAGACAGTCTACTTTCTCAAAGTAGCCAGGGGCGAGCACGCCCATCTTAGGAGGCCGCTCGTCCTTCGTTACCCAACGAGCAATTGCGTAAACCTTTCTTTTCTTCATAGCCCGAGCAATGGAGGATATAGCGACTTGGTTGTTGGGCTGATCTGGGTCGCCCCATATGTATTGGATTTCACCCATGGTAAGTTCACGGCGGAACTAGATACATGACTTTGTGTCAGGACGCAGGAATATACTTTCGCAAAGAAGCGTACGTTTTTCTTGTTAAAGAACCCACAAATCTCCAACCCGCTCTTGGTGGGCAATTTTTGGAACTCGCCGTCCGGACATGGAACATAGGTAGTTCCGTACTTGAAACCGCGCACTAGAGTTTCTTTCTCGACCTGTTCCAGGCCTTTCAAGGGATCCTCGTTCTCATCGTCTTCCTCCTCCTTCGTTGGCGCATCCCCGTCTTCGTCTTTCTCTGTCTTGTCAAAGTAGTACTCAGAGGTCAACTTCAGTGGAGCGTAGACGACCATGTTTTCGTCATCCTCCTCTTCTCTGGGCTTCTGGGCGTACTTGCTCCAACTTGCAGGTCGAGAGATGGCCGTGCATTTGCTGGTGCGGATGAGCAAGACGAAGGCCTCTTCTTCGCGCGTATCGTAGTCGCCCAACGTAAGCATGGTGCGCGACATGACGGACTTGGTCATCTTGATATCGGGTTTGCTGATTTCCTGCAACGCGAAAGCACAAGTGCCAAACACGCCTTGGTCAAGGGTGGCGATGAATTCTTTGTAGAAAGTTTCGTTGATGCGTTTCATTTCGGACTTGTCCTCCTCGGTATATTGATACTCTTCGTCGTCAAAGTCTACGCCACTGGAGATAACGGTTAGTGAGAGCTTCGAAGGGAGCAGTTGACTCGACATGCACTAGGGTGACTTGGACGTTGTTGTCGTTGAGATTTTCGGTGGTCAGGTTCCAGTCTTCTAGTTCCAAGGGGCTCTCTCCATCGGTGATGATGGCCAGCTTTCTTGTCCAGGTCTTCTTCTTGCTCAAGTATTGGTCCTGTATTGTTGCAGCCACAACGATACCGTCGATCGCTTTCAAAGCTTTGGTGTGATACTGATGCAGCACAGTACACAACTCACCGTCTCCAAATGTGGCTGAGGGTTTCAGCTCGTCTAGCTTGGCCAATGTACCGGCATTCGGGGTGCCAATGGGAATGTATTCCACGATACTTTCGAATCCTCCTGAGTTTTGGTCCGTGACGGGATTGTCCGTATCTTGAAGACTAGTTCGAGAACAGACTGACTGTACATCACTGTCCACGTACCGTCCGATCCGAAAAGTACGACGCCACATTGATCAGTCTTCCTCCCAGCGTAAATCTGGGTGGCAGCTTCAGAAGAGCACAAGGGCCTATCAAAGTATAACGCACCAGTTCCTGTATCTTGAGTTTGACAAATTGTAATGACCATTCTAAGTTGGTCATTTCCCTCGTTCGTGGCTCGCCATTGGGGCCGTCTGGAAGATCCACGGTTCTGATGGTGCCCATGGTCTTAGAGACGTCCACAAGGAACATGGTGACAGTGTACTGTGAAGTTTGAGAGGGTGTAGTTAATGAAGGGGAAAGAGCTTACACCAGCGCGTTCGGCGGGCATGATGATGGCGGGAGTCAAGGCGCGTCCGACGCCTCATTTAAGCCAAGAAGGGCACGTGAAGCGTGACATTTAGTTAATTAATTATTTTGAGATTCAGTAACACAATGAGCACTCTTATTTGGCATTGTTTCGACCTCAGTACAGCTACCACCAACGAGTTCGCGGTGACGCGCGAAATCGACCGGCGCGTGCGACAAAAATGTCCGCCCCGATGTCGGCGAACGGAATGCCGCCCAACATGGCCCCGCAGCGCCAGCACGGTATGCCTGCCCACAACCAGATCCAGCTCCTGCTTGCGGTGGGTCCCCTTGTCTCTTCTGCAACTGGCCGTCTGAACGATGTTGAAGAGGGCAAATCACCTCAAGCATAACCCGGGCGACGAGAAACATCCTGGAGAATACGAGCAGCTTGCCAAATACATCACCGCCCTCGGCCAAGGCCAGTCCGACCGCCACCACAGAGCAGCATTGCCATACTGACCCGCATACAGCGCGCAACCAGGCCCAGCAGCAACAACAACACCACCAGCAGCAGCTCGCTCAGCAGGCCGCCGCCGCCACCAACGGCAATGCTTCCGCGCCGCCGCCCCAATCGACGACCCCCGTCTCATTCACCGCAGAACAAATCAACGTCCTCCGCGCGCAGATCCAGGCCTTCAAGCTGCTCAGCCGCCACCTCCCGATCCCCGAAAATATACAGCACGCCATGCAGGTCAACAACCCCGCCATGGTTGACCTCGAGAAACAACTGCAGGTGCCCGATGTAACGTCCCGCGTTGTGGATAGCGTGGTCAAGGTCGCGAACGAGCCGGCGGATCCTGCCATGATAGAGGTCGAGGACGACGTGGAGATTGACCCTGCTGACCTGCCAAAGGGCCCATTCCTTGAGGACGATACGAACTCGGGAATATATCCGTACAATGCATATGTCCATCCCTTCTCCCACCTTGAGCGCAAGCCGGACATCGACCCCACCCTCTTTGCCACTCGCTTGCAGCGCCTCCTCATTCCTACCATCATGCCCGCCGGTCTCGACGCCAACCAAATTCTTAATGAGCGGGATCGGTATGTCGAGGCAAGGATAGCGCAGCGCATACGGGAACTGGAAGAGCTGCCGTCCACCATGGGCGATGGCGGGCTTACCGACACAGCCGATCTGCTGAAAGACGATAACGACGCAGCCATGGGCGATGCTACCAACAAACACCTCCTCCTACCACCTAGCGCCACGTCCCACGGCAAGCTTCGTGCGCTCATCGAGCTCAAGTCACTCCGCCTTGTCGAGAAGCAAAGGCATTTGCGTACGCTTGTCGCTGAGAAGCTCGTACACGGCTCACTGCTTCCACTTAACCGAGCCGACTTCCGCAGGTCGAGGAAACCCAATATCCGGGACGTCCGCGCCACAGAGCAGCTGGAACGGAAACAGCGGACAGAACGTGAGCGTCGCGCGAAGCACAAGCACGTCGAGCAGCTCCATGTCATCACCTCTCACGGCCGCGAAGTGCTCAACGCCAATCGTGTTGCTCAAGACCGCGTTTCCCGTCTTGGAAAGTCCGTGCTCAGCTACCATGCGCACACGGAGAAGGAAGAGCAGAAACGCATCGAGAGGATCTCGAAGGAGCGTCTGAAGGCATTGAAGGCGGATGACGAAGAGGCGTACATGAAGCTCATCGACACGGCGAAGGACACGCGTATCACCCATCTGCTCAAGCAGACCGACGCTTACCTTGACTCCCTTGCTCAAGCCGTCGTCGCCCAGCAGAACGAGGGTGGTCCGCAGGAACACTTCCAGTTCGAGGTGGAGGAAGGACCGGCGAACGAGGCGACCTTCGGTGCTCAGATATCGGCCGACGAGGTTAATCAGGACAAGACCAAGGTCGACTACTACTCCGTCGCACATAGAATCTCCGAAAGGATCACGAAGCAGCCGAACATTCTCGTCGGCGGCACTCTGAAAGAGTATCAGATCAAGGGTCTGCAGTGGATGGTCAGTCTGTACAACAATCGTCTGAACGGTATTCTTGCCGACGAGATGGTGCGTTCGTTCATGTTCTTTCGAAGCGGCTGAATGATACGTTGTTTGTAGGGTCTCGGAAAGACGATTCAGACCATCTCGCTGATCTCGTTCCTCATCGAGAGTAAGCGTCAGAAGGGCCCATACCTTGTCATCGTGCCTCTATCCACAATGACGAATTGGTCGGGAGAGTTCGCCAAGTGGGCGCCTGCTATCAAATTGGTGGCGTACAAGGGTAACCCGGCGCAGCGACGAGCGCTACAAGGCGACCTTCGCGTTGGCTACTTCCAAGTGCTACTGACGACGTACGAGTACATCATCAAGGACCGGCCAGTCCTCAGTAAGTTGAAATGGGTACACATGATTATCGGTAAGTCCCTTTCTTGCTTTTACAGCGGTGGTGTTGGCCTAACTTCTTGTTCCAGATGAGGGTCATCGTATGAAGAACACTCAGTCGAAACTTTCACAAACGCTTTCCACCTACTACCACTCCCGCTATCGTCTTATTCTCACCGGAACGCCACTTCAGAACAACCTCCCCGAACTGTGGTCCCTGCTCAACTTCGTCCTTCCCAAGATCTTCAACTCCGTCAAATCGTTTGACGAGTGGTTCAATACGCCGTTTGCTAACGCGGGAACTGGCGACAAGATCGAGCTGAACGAAGAAGAGGCTCTGCTCATTATTCGGCGATTACACAAGGTGTTGCGGCCCTTCTTGCTGAGGAGGCTGAAGAAGGACGTGGAGAGCGAGCTGCCGGACAAGGTGGAGAAGGTGATCAAGGTGCGAATGAGCGGGCTACAGAGTCAGCTGTACAAGCAGATGAAGAAGTACAAGATGATTGCGGATGGGAATGATAAGACTGGGTATGTTCGTTTGCTGTCATTCGTCGCCATATGGAGGGCTGATCACTCCTGTTCTTCAGAAAATCCGGAGGTGTGAAGGGTCTGAGTAACGAGCTCATGCAATTGCGGAAGATCTGTCAACATCCTTTCTTGTTCGAGAGCGTCGAGGACAAAGTCAGCCCCAGTGGCCTGATCGACGAGAAGCTCATTCGGACGTCCGGCAAGATTGAGCTCCTCAGTCGAGTGCTGCCCAAGTTCTTTTCCACGGATCATCGAGTGAGCGATGTCGTTTCCCATCACCGAATCGACGTTGGTACTGATATGTACAAAGGTCCTTATATTCTTCCAGATGACCAAGGTCATGGACATCATGGAGGATTTTTTGAAGATGATGAACTGGAAGTATCTCCGTCTTGATGGTGGGACGAAGACGGAGGAGCGCGCATCGTTTGTGCAGCTGTTCAACGCGAAGAATTCGGAGTACAAGGTCTTCATCTTGTCGACGCGTGCTGGTGGCTTGGGTCTCAACTTGCAGACCGCCGATACGGTTGTCATGTACGTCCAATGCTTTCTGTCTTCGCACCTGCTGACTCTGTGTTGCAGCTTCGACAGTGACTGGTACGTTGGGGTGTCTTTTGACGTCTGCGATGTGATGTTGACTTGCGCAAAGGAATCCTCACGCCGACTTACAAGCCCAGGATCGTGCGCATCGTATCGGGCAAACTCGCGCCGTGCTCATCCTGCGGTTTATTACCGAGAAGAGCGTCGAGGAGGCGATGTACCAGCGCGCGCGTTTCAAGCTCGATATCGATGACAAGGTCATTCAAGCCGGTCGATTCGACAACAAGTCTACGCAGGAAGAACAGGAGGAGTTCTTGGTACGTCCTTCGTCGACCGGAGTTCTGATTGCTCACCTTTGTGTTAGCGGTCGATCCTTGAAGCCGATCAGGAGGAGGAGAACGAGGAGGCTGGAGATATGAATGACGAAGAGTTGAATGCGCTCATCGCGAGGTCTGACGAGGAGGCGGAGATTTTCCGGAAGCTGGATATCGAGCGGGAGCGGGAGCAGGCTGAGGCATGGCGACTCGCGGGACATCGTGGGAAGCCGCCGCCGCCTCTCATCCAGGTCGAAGAGTTGCCGCAATGTTACCAAACGGACGAGCCGTTTGAGGTGAAGGAGGTGGAGGAGATCATTGAAGGACGTGGGCAGCGCAAGAGAAACGTCATCAGCTACAATGACAACCTCAGCGACGATGCTTGGGCGAGGGTAAGGTCACATTTCGGGGCCCTGAGATCGCATAGCTGACTTCTTACGTCAGGCTCTTGAAGACGGCGATGACCTCGAAGAGATGCTGGAGCGTCCGAGAAAGAAGCGGGCTGCTGCCAGTAGAGCTTTCATGGAAGAGTCGAATCGGGGTACGCCTGTTTCTGACGCCGAGGGCAGCCGACCGCGGAAGGGGAGGAAGAGCAAAGGCAAGGCAGCGGACTACGAGGCACCGACCAATGGCAAGCGAAAACGCGGTGGACACAAGTCATTGTCCGTTACACCATCTGTCGCTGGCGATGATGATGAAGAAGACCGCTCTTCGGTATGTGATTTCTACTTGTGTGGTGATCATAACTTGACTTGTCTTTACTACAGAAACGTCGGAAAACTCGGGCACCGGACATGCAGGCTAACATTCGGGATCGCATGAAGGCTGCCTTTGATCAGTGCTATCAGGCCGTATACGACTGCGAAGACACTGATGGCCGTACTCGCCGTGATCTCTTTGTGCAGCTACCAGCCAAGAAGGTAGACGATCAGACATTTTTGTACCGAACGACTACTGATTAGGCCGTAGATTTATCCTGATTATTACCAGCTTATTCGACAACCCATATCCATGGCGCAGATACAGAAGCGGAGTACTGGAACATACTACAAGACGGTGCAGCAGTACAGGGACGACTGGAGGTTGATGTTCAGCAACGCGCGGACGTATAATCAGGAGGGCTCATGGGTGTATAACGATGCGGTGGCGATGGAGCAAGTGTTCAATGCGACATTTGAGCGTGTGATGCGAGGCTCTGGGCTTCCGGGGGCGCCGGATGGGCCTGCTGGTGGTGGTGGTGGCACGATAGAAGAGGACGTGCGACCTCCTCCTCCTTCGCGCGCGAGAAGTGCAGGGCGGAAGCAGGTGCTGAGTGATGATGAGGGCGATGATCCCGAGTACCTTACGCCTAGTGATGAGGAGTAGACTTGCTCTTTCTTGCATTCTCCTTAGTGTCTTCTGCTACATTATCGCTATCGGTTTCTCAATACTGTAACTTTTTTGCACACTTTGTAAAGGATGCCAGTGTACATGTTCTCTCTGAGTTTGCGCAACGTCAAATCGAAAACGTGCCGTCAACCCAGTCTCCCTCATGATTCATGACCTGGATCTGTGGCCACATCGGCGCCTCAGAGCCTGCCAAGGGAGTGAGTCCTGTTTGGTTTCATCTTTGTCGAAGTCTTGCCCATCTCCTAGTAAAAACCTGTACATGTACCTGCTTCACCACAAGTACATCATTCTCTATCGGAGCCATTCAATACTATAGTGTTCCTGGAGCCATCAATACCTAGGACGCTCATCTCACTCCACGTCGAACAAGAGAGTTCTGACGCACCAAGAGTCAGAAAAAGTCTTATGAAGCTGTCCAAACGCTGTCTCTTATCCGCACATTCGGAAGAGGTTCCGCGTGTTTTGTCTTTCGCCTCCTTGATTACCATTGACAGTCTCCACAATACCAAGAATCGGGGTCCTGCTGTCACCGTCATGAGGAGACTTTCAGCTGCTTGAACTTGGCCAGAACTTGGCTTGAACTTATATTTGGGTGATGGTTGCCTTCAAGTCGCGACAGTTCGGCCAGGTCCAGACTCAAAACGTGATATGCACATGACGCAAACTATGAGGGTCGAATACAATAGTAAGAGCAGTTTGTAACTTGAACCTGACTTGGACTACCACCGTGCCACGGTCTGTGAACAAATGGCATCTTCATACATCATTGGGTGAGTTTGATGTCCAAACTACCACGAGTCTATCGAATCTATACGAAGGTCAATCAAAAATTCTCCTTGTTCAAGACTCTGAGAAGTCTCCGATGGACCAAAGTAGTAGCTCGTCGATTTGACAAGCTAGCGGGAAGACGAGGCTGGCGGAAGGACGACATCCTTCACGTCTCCCGGTTGCACAAGGCTCGAAGGTTTCTGGGTAGCTGGCGTGGTAGATCTTGTCCATTTTGCGAGGCGAGCAGGCGCGCGGGCCTGTTGGAATCGCTGGCGAATTCTTGCGTCTCATGCTGACCAAGGTCGCACGTACGTATACTGAGTCTGGGGTCTCACAGCGCCCAGGATATCACAGGTCCGTCGGGTGTATAAAAGTAATGAATCCCAGGGGAATATCTAGTGCTGTGAGTCCTTGCTAGACTCCAGGGATCGTCCTTGGATCCCCTCAGGCTCCAGCAACTTTGACCTCCTACAAGGAAATCATGCTCAAGACCTTCGTCTTTGTGACGCTGCCATGGTGGCTCACCCTCTCTCTTTTTGCCCTCATCTCTGCTAGCCTCATACTTCGTCGTTTCCCTTCCGACGCCAAAGGGAACAGAGTGCCACCGGGACCTCGCATTCGCTATGCCTTCCTGCGTCGCTACCCGGAGCGGGCGTTGCATGCATGGGCAGCTAAGTTCGGGCCTCTCTTCTCGGTACAGATGGGTTCTCAGCTTGTCGTCGTCATCTCCAACGCCGCCATTGCTCGCGACCTTCTGGTGACACATGGTAGTATCTTTTCGAGCCGCAAGCCCTACTTCATGAAGAATCAGACGATACTCAACGGGCGTGCAATAACCAGTTCAGGCTACAACGCCACCTGGTGAGTACCTAAGTAATCACACCCCGAGTCGTTCTCTGATTTGAGTCCCAAACTAGGCGAAAGCATCGCCGACTGGCTATGCAACTTATGACCCACGACGCTGTCGCGAGATATGGTTCCGTCCTCCGTTTTGAAGCCGCTACTTTGATTTCATCTCTCTACCATGACACGAAAGCCGGACTGGAACCAATAAATCCAGCTCACTACGCCGGACGATATGCACTCAAGTGAGTGTGAACGGTTTTCAGGTCTCCCATCTGATGATGAGGACCTTGATAGCAATATGCTCGCAATGTCTTTTGGCATGCGGAGGACGCAGTCGAAAATCCACTTGTTGAGCGCGCCTTGGATCTTGCCATGGAATTCATGGATCTCACTGGTATCAATCAGTCCCCTTGATTCTATCCGGACTCAACGGTATCAATTCAGGTCCATGGTCGAACGCTATCGACTTCATCAAGATTCTCCAATATCTACCAACTAGAACGCGCGCCCGAGGTCGTAAACTACACGACGACTTGATCACTGTTTATGGACAGATGATTCTGGAATTTCAGCATCGGATGGAACAGGACAAGAACAATGTTCCGGAATGCCTCGTCAAGACGTTACTGGAGAACCGAGCAGCTGAGAACCTCGATGACGAAGACCTTTGCATGCTTTCTGCGGTGTTCACCCTTGGTGGGGTGCACTCGGTATGATCCTTCGGCAAGTTGGTGGACGAGCGCTCACAAACTGCACAGACGTCCGGTCTCATTCAATGGTTCATTGCCGTCATGGCTAAACACCCCACCGTACAGCGTACCGCGCAGGCCGAGATAGAGGACATCGTTGGTTCGGAAAAGGTTCCGACAGACACAGATGAGCCCCAGCTCCAATATGTGCGGTCCGTAATCAAAGAGGTCTGCAATTGTCCTTCCTTATCACGAATCATTCTGACAAGCAGTAACACATAGGTTCAACGTCTACACGCCCCTTTCTGGATGGCAACACCGCACTATTCTACCGAGGATTTTGTGTATCAGGGCATGTATATCCCCAGGCACACTTTGGTGATTCTGAACTGCTTCACCATCCATCACGATCCGAGTCGTTATCCTGATCCGTGAGTCGTCTCGATCAGCCGACTGGCTGCTTTGTCGCTAACCAGTGTCAGTGACGAATTCAATCCACTACGATATATAGACGACTTCCTGTCATGCGGAGAGTCGGCGAAGCTCACTGATCCAATGAAGCGAGATCACTTCGCGTTTGGTGCAGGGTACGTGCCATTGACTCTTTTGAGCTGAGACTGGCAATGTAGCTCTCATCTCAAACATTCTTAGGCGAAGAATATGCCCCGGTCTGATTGTCTCGGAACGGGAATTATGGTTGGCAATATCCGGGCTACTGTGGGTATTCGAAATATCTGAGGTGGCGGGAGAACCTGTGTCTCTTGAGGAGTACGAGGGCCGGTCTGGACGCACTCCGATTCCTTATCGTGTCCATCTGCGCCCAAGACACGATTCAATTGGTGAAGTACTACAGAAAACACTCAGTCACTGCCGACCCGAGTATATGATGTAGTTTCTGTTGCCAGTTCATAGCTTCAATCCAACCAGTTCCCGAAATTGATCAAGGGCTACCTTGGCCGTTCGCGGTTTCGACTGGAAATCCCTGGCTCCATCCAGAAACTCAGAGAGACCAGGGAAAACGGCTTCTGCTTCCTGGGGACACAAACATCAGCCTGGCAGCTAAGGATGCAATGATCAAAGAAGACATGCCTTCAAATAGTGGCGTAAAGTGCAATAGACCACTGCGGTTTCTGCGTGGAAGGGGTTGTAGCGCTCTTGTGGGACAGCCAGCCCAACACGGCACAAGCAGAAATCGAGCCAGCCCGAGGCGTCGACAACATCCTCGATAACCACGTCTCTGGGGTATACGATGCAGTTACCGAGGTCGATCAACTTATAGATGACACCAGGGCCTCTGCAACCGCGCTTGCGCGTGTCCTGCTTGGTAAGAACATTGATGGCGGTGTTTTGCATTAAGAAGTCACCATGCACGATCCTCTGCTCATGAAGGGCAGCAATGGCCTGTCCAATGAGTGTTGCAATATACTCCAAAACAACATTGCTCACCGTAAACAGGCCGACGGCCCAATCTATCGTCTCCTTGAGGCTCTCAATGGCGGGCTCGTGAGAAAGCGACCATCTGAGCGGGATATTTGATGCCAAGGTCGTCATCGTGGTTCAAGAACGTACCTTGGCATGACAGCGCAAACCAGACCGTTGACAGTGATAAAATCGAGGACGGGAACGCAAGGGTTCTGGAAATCTTGTTCATTCATGCCCTTGTTGAGGATCTCGAGAGCTCTGAGTTCTTCTGTGATGCCATTCGCGTCGGCGACAATCCTGATTTGCACGTCAGAGCAGCAGCAAGTATGGGTGAATCTTGTTACTTGATGATAAGATCCCTGCCAACTCTATCTCGGGCGGCCCACAGCGGGCAAGGCTAGCACATGCATGAGACGGGCATCAGCGACAGGGAGTCCTAGGTGAAGGACTTCATATTACCCAAAGCGCGAACTCCGCATCCTGCTCTCCTTCATACATGCATCGAGCATACGGATAGCTGGCCTCACGAAATGCCACAGGTTCTGGGGTATGGGGCCATGAGAGAAATCCGCCTGGATAATCTTGATAGAGAGCATAGCCGCTGCTGGCGAAGGCCATGCGAAGGGACTGCCAGTAAGATACAATCTGCCGTAATTGTGTTATATCCATTTCAACGTCGTTATCGGGGTTCATTCGCCATCCTGAAAGGTTGACTGGGGCGGATACGTTTACCAGAACCTGTGTATGGCCCCGCCAGAGACAAGCATATACAATCTTCCAGCGCAGAGAAATATGGACAGTCCACCAGCGAGTTAGGGCATATTTCACTGCTAGCATCTTCGCGAGCCACATGGTAGGGTGTGTCTGGGGTGTAGTGACGGTAAAGTTGTCAGTTACATCGAACGATCTCAGGCTGTTTTACGTGTGAACTCTTAGAGGCGCCTTGACGCCCGCCATCATGATCCATATTCTGGTATAGTCAATTTGGATTACTAGACGACAATGTTGCAATATCCTTTGTGGTGTCTTCAGGAGGCTAGATCTTTGGGCAATCTAATATTGTCGACATATAAAGACGAGGACACGACCTTCGAATCGTGCTCCCAGAGTGATTTTCATGCCGTCTATGAAAGGCGGCCAGCCATCTCAACGAGCAGAAGGGACCCACTCGAATTGACGCTACCAAACGGCGCCTAATCAGCGCCAGCACAGTCGTCTTTAGCTCCGACGTTGTGAAATGTCCATACGCGAAATCCAATATATGGGGCGGTGACCCGGACCAGTCTTTGAAGCTTGAAGTCCGGCGATCAAACGTCCTCGGCCATCAATTCTCTCATGCTACATTGCAACTCCGCTTTCTTGCCCCCTTTGACTGACAGTGGCTTTGCCACCTTTGTAAGCCGCGGCGGCCACGACAACATCTGGATAGCTACGTGAACAGGCCAATACCAACGAATGTTGGTCAACGTCTCCGAGGACAGGCGACGACTCTGACAAGGACGTGGGTGATTGACTGCGAGGATGAGGACGTGGTAAGTCACCGTTCAACAACGTGGACGAAGACCAACAAAAACCAACGACGGGCATTGACGACGCAAACGAGCGCCTGCGACGCGTACGAGCACCTGCCACGGCGAGGATGAGGATCCGCAACAAGGAGGATGAGGATCCGCAACAAGGTGGACGAGCGTCCGTGACGAAGACCACGAGCAGTCGCAACGACGAGTGCGACACCTACACAAAAAATGAGTACGAGTACCTGCATTGACTAGTATCAACATCTGCAACGACGAGGACGAGCGCCAGGGCCCCGCGACGACTGGTGCTAACACCTGCAACGATGACTACGAGCGCCCGCTACGACGAGGACAAGGATTATCAGCTTCTCTTCGGACGAGGACGGACATCCCGCAACGACGAGTACGAGTACTGGAGACGACAGCATTCATGACGACGACTATGAACAGCCCGCAACAACGAAGCTTGTGACGATCATCGGCAAAAGTATGGACGAGGCGATGTTAGCCGGTGTCGAGATCAATCATCGCAACGACGCCAAGGACGATGAGAGGATAGACCGCCGAGTTCGAGGTGTGGTACAACCTACCTTCCGGTTCATCATTGATATTGCTTTTTCAGTGGTAAATTCGCTTGTTATGCTCGCGTCTGCCTTCAAAGAACGCGTCGACTGCAAGTCAGCTTGCGATTCATCGAGATGAGACCGAATGTGGCGCACAGCCACATGCAGCTGTTCCTGTATCATACAGTAGTAGGTTTGCACAAAAAAAGTGAATGAAAACATTGATTCCACCAACGTCGGCGAGCGTTCGAAAAGTTGGGCCCGGCGCCTATAGAGCCGCGAGATCAATGCCATAAGGTGACCCAAAAAACAGTAGTCAAATTGAGGTATGGGGACGTTGTAGTACGCAAAGAAGTTTGCGAGATGAGACGCAAATCAGAGAGGATATTTCAGTAGGAGCTGGTTCAACGTCTCTGTCTGAATTCTCCTGTAGGTGTCCTCCGTCACGTTTATGGGCACAGCGCCGTCATTGAACGTCAACAACTTTGGTGAGTGTGGTGTCCACTTCGGCCAATGAACATCCGTTCCGCCATTTGGGTCCAAAGTCGCGACAAAGCGTATCAAGTACGGCTGCATATCGCCCCCAGGGAAGAAAGAGTTGTAGGCCGTGTCAGTTCCGTGGAAAGATCCGAGGATGGATAGGCTTTTCAGGCGCTTATGGGCTGTGAGGAGGCGTCAATGAATGGACGACTAGTTTTCGAATGGATACACATACAATACGAATAGATGTCCTGCTTTCCTGACATGGCGGAGAAGAAGAATCTTCGAGGAGCCTGAAAGACATAGTCGCCTGACAACGACGCGAGCCGCTTGAACTGCGAGTAGAGTACGTTGTCTCCTTCAGTGCCAAAGGGAGAGCCCACAGAAGGTACGTTTGGATACAGGGTTGATAGAAGATCGATATCGCACTCCGGCATGCTCTTGAACATCTCGGTATGCAAGTACCTTTTGAAGTCCGCGTCCGTCCTTTCCATGACATTCAGCGACCTTCCAAAAACTGCCCGTTCGGTAACTCACGTAACATTGCGCTGCCCCAGGGAGAACAAAGTGCCCTCGTCATCGCAATCACCTAGTCAAGCGTCGACATGATCAACGACTGAACAGAGCAGAGCAGAAGCGCAAGGCAGCCCACATACCACTGACGACGGGAATTCTCGCAATCTTACCGCTCTTCACGAGGTCATAGGCGTTTCTAGGGAACAGAAGGCCATCCATCCGAGGCATGTAAGCGAGACTCAATGACTGAAAGAAACAATCAGTCGCTGCAACGAACACCAACGGCTCAAGCTCACGCACTTGGTAGTCAAAGATGGTAGGCGACTTGTCAACCGCAGCCTTCAACGTATCATAGGGCACGGTACGAAGGCAGGCAAGGGTGTCCTTCGAGCCTGCACAGCCAGTCTCGTCCACAAGCGCATCATAGTCTTCAGGCGGGTCAATCAAATATGAATTTGGTCGAATCACTTGGACTCACATTGTTGACCCGTCTCTATATCTCCTGCAGGGATTGGTGATCCCGACTGCATGAAAGCAGCTCGGAACAGTCCTTCCGTGTCACCACCATTGATCAGCATCTGAAGGGCGACTGAGGTCGCCCCCGCAGATTCACCCCAGCTGTTGATGCCCAGATGAGTGCTGTAGCCACCAAGCACCATGAGCGTGAGCGACATACATAGTAACTTTGGTGGGATCTCCCCCAAATGCCGTGATGTATTTCTGAACCCAACGCAAGGCTAACCGTTCTAAGCGCCTTGTCAGTCTGTGAGGCTGACTAGCGCATGTCATGTCAGCTTACGGTCGTACAATCCCAGATTTCCTACCCCGGATTCCTTGACTTCCTTGCCTGGAAGAAACCCAAAAGCTAGGGACGCAATTAATACCCAGACATTCTTGTTGGTTGTATAGACAAACCAGAGAGGCGATAGTTCATGGAAACAAAGATGATGGGTTCCCCAATTGCTATAGAACGCTCAACGAGAACACTACCATCGGACAAGATAGTTGTCCCCCCTTCGAAACCACCTGAGCGAAAGTCAGGATTCGGTATGGGGTAAACAATACAAAGAGCGTACCGCCATAGATCCACTATCACACGGGGCTGTCAAAATCATATCATCATACGGCTAGCGAACTCGAGACTTACCACAACGACGGGGAGGTTAGCCGAGCTGACTTTCACGTTTGGCGTAATCACATTAAGACTCAAGCCTACGAAACTTTGTGAGACATGACACACTGGGACAGGTAGAATAGCGCGCACAGTCTTCGCCATCCGAGAATGATGGTGCACTGGCAGAAGCTGCACCCATGATCTCCAATGTTTCAAGCGGAATGCCAGAGATATTTGCCTGCGTCCCCTGCTGCTGAGAGCAAGCCGTTCCATAAGCTGTTGCATTAATTGCACCGGTGTAAGCATCGACAAGCTGGGGATGACGGAAGCGAAGATTTCCTGTACTGTGGCCTCGTAAGCCTGGGAGTCACGACTGATTGAACGCTAAAAACATACGGTGGCTTGCCGTATGGGATCCCAAGGAACTGATAGACTGATCCCGACGCCTTTCCCGTCACAGCTGCAGCATCCAAAGTTATGCTAGGGATTTGTGCCAATGCCGATGTGACTTGGAGAGCGAACGAGAGACAAAGAGTGCTAGTGAGAGCAAGCATCCTTCCCAAGTCCCGGATGATGAAGTTAACAATCAAGACGCACACCTGCTTGCCTTAAGTATTGGCTGTCCATTTACATAAACGTGTGGACAGACCAGGTATGGTGCGAACACTCTAGTCACCTACTAAGAGTGACAGACGCCAAATTGGTCGGTCATCAACTCGGCTAAGCAGCCCGGAGGGCCGACGGAGCAAAAATTGAGCTCATGAAGACGAAAATACCGCCGATACATGTACCAATATCAGCAACGAGTAATCTACTGCCATATCACTCTCCAGGACTCTCCTCACTCGCATGTCTGATGAATACCTAAATCATATGTAGACCCTGCAATTACCATTTTAGGAAGTTGCGCCACACATGCGCCAATTCACAATGACCAAAAATAAATAAGTCCGTCAGTTTTGAAGATATTGAGTATTGGTCTATAGGTTTTACTCTTTACATCAAAAGGAACGTTTTGCATAGAAACAAAAGTTGATCAGACCCTGGGTCCGGGTGCGGTTTCTTTTGTCACGGATAGTAGGTGACTATGAATTGGCGCATGTGTGGCGCAACTTCCTAAAATGGTAATTGCAGGGTCTACATATGATTTAGGTATTCATCAGACATGCGAGTGAGGAGAGTCCTGGAGAGTGATATGGCAGTAGATTACTCGTTGCTGATATTGGTACATGTATCGGCGGTATTTTCGTCTTCATGAGCTCAATTTTTGCTCCGTCGGCCCTCCGGGCTGCTTAGCCGAGTTGATGACCGACCAATTTGGCGTCTGTCACTCTTAGTAGGTGACTAGAGTGTTCGCACCATATGATCACTCAGAAAGTCAAGTAGCTCCGGTACGAGTAGAGCCGGAATATCATTGTCATGATCTCGTTGCATACAACGTGGCGCAGCAAGGGTGTGAAGACAGGAATTCGCAAGTACACAGGACGAGTTCGATTTAGAGATATTATTGTTTAGCGCGTCCGTGAGTTTGTTGTGTGACTAAGTAATTTGCGCAACCAGTGCCAAGCTGATATCATGGAAGTTGAGAGAATGGTGCTGAAGCTGGTACTGGACGATGTATCGTGACATCCGAACAATAACCACACATATCCTTGCCTGGCACGCATTGTCAATTCTGTAGTGCCGCAATGAAGTCAAAACCAACCAAATCTGAGCCGTATTCGGTATCCTCATTGGCCGGCTAGTCTACCTCTCCGAGCATTGGCAGCAAGGGTGATGTCGGTCGTTCCATGGTGGTGGTTCGTGGTAAAAGGTCAACGGTTTGCGTCGGCATTCAGATTGGTCGGTAAGCGGTCCGGTATTTCAACTGTAGCGACACAATGAATGCATATGACAAGAGCCGAGTGCATATTCATGAGGCTGGAGTGCGTGGGTGATGGGATGAATCACATCAGCGCTCAAGACGTACGTGTCCGAGCATGTCGGGGACGGGAGCGGGAACGGGACGGGAACGGGAACGGGGCGGACATCTATTGCACCACATTAAATTCTGACCGTGATAAACAAGACCGCACTTGTATATGAATCTTCCCACCAAGCAGGATATCTCCTTCGCCTCAATCGCCCCAGGCCGAAATTCATAATCCACAGGTGTCTCCACCCACTCCAGAGGATGCCCCAGCTCCTTGAGAACACGCGCCAGATTCCGCAACGCCACAAAGTTCGGGGGGCAACTGTTTTGTGCATCATACCTCAATGTCCTGAACATCACGAAAGAGATCTTCGGTTACTTGCCGACATTTTGGGTGCGTGCTCGTGAGCCCAAGCTGTGCTGCACAGAACCGTGACGACAGACCGATCGCAGTGTGGGCTTGAACGTAGACCTCGGTGAGCATTGGAAGACTGAGCAGCGCTGCATTCCACCACGATACCGTCAAGGTGTCCCACAGTACACCACGAGCATCAAGCACCTCCACATTCGTCATGAGCGACGTGAACATCCGTTGTCAACGCTGTCTGTTCCGCAAGAAAGTCCTCGAGGCCGACAGAGAGACGTGCAGAAGTTGAGTTCATGATGGTCGGTTGGCGTACTTCGCCTGGCGTGGGCAAGGAGGGTCAGAGCGGCCGAGTCGTGGTGGTGGTGGTAAATCTAGAATGGTTTTAAGGCTAACGAAATGCCAAACAGTCGTCATCGTTTTAAATTTGTCAGTAGCGGACCGGTATTCCGGATGTAGTCCGGACTCCGCGGCAACGAGCCTCCGAATCAAGACTTGATTCGTACACTGGACATGGGTCGCGTCAAGATAGAATATCCACATGAGAGCGTGCTGAACACGACGAAATTAAGAGAAGAGGACGACCACGCGACCGCTCAGGGAGTGGATTCCCTTGCAAAGAAGGAGCTTGAAGAGGTACGCGTTTCTTCGGTTCCTCGCATAGTTGAGACGTATATACTATTCACGCAGGACGATACAAAGCCTGGACTTCCACTCGGCGCCAACAAGCTCTCGAATGCACATACAGTACGCTTGTTCATCTATATGTAGCCGCCGTTACCCCAGAGACAAACTGTCGCAGGATCGTCCGGTTCCAACGACGAAGGTTGTGCTTAAGTCATCGCCCTCTTCTGCTCTACCAGTCAAGAACGAATCCGACTCAAAGTTGCCCAAGGCCGAGGAGGCCGTCAAGTTTAACCGTGAGGAGACGAAGCCCATAGGTTCCTTTGCAGACGATAATATCACGGAGAAGAAAAAAGAGCCCATTGATGTAAGTACATCCACTCAGAGTACTTTGCGACGTTCTGACTCACTTTGAAGGCATCACTAAATTACGAAGCCGCTACGTTGGTTGTACCAAAGTCCGAGAATGATACAGGCAAGGTGCGTACTGATCGCCGATGTCTTCTTGAGTCTTGACCGTGGCGCTCAATGCCACAAAGACCGAAACAACTTTTACTCTGGAGGCTGACACGAGTATGGCCATGGACATCGATGATTACCCTGATGTGGTATGTCTGCATGTTCTTATGCTTTGAATCTGATCTCAATACCCTTACTCAGCAGCATTCCGAAGAACTTGAACGATCGAATTCCCTCGGCAGCGACGTGAAGGTACTGCACTTTAGGCTCTCCTCTCCAACAAGACGTTGACGGACAGCAACAGCCCCTCTCACAGGCGACTGCAAGTAGCGAGAAGTCGGGATCTTCCATAGATGACGAGATCGAAATCTTGAGCTCGGATGATGATGACGACGATGAAATTGTGTTCATGGGTGCGGTAAGCGCAAGCGTTAAGATCGTAGAAGTCTACACTTAACGTCCACGTTTATCAGAATGTCAACCGTACTGCAAGTTTCGTCATGGAAACCATCGAGATATTCGACTCGGACGATGAAGACGATCTCGAAGAGATCGAAGAAGATGGTAGCTTTACTGTAAGTTGACCATCCACGAGTCTGCGCCAACGAACTAATCTAGGATTAGGGTGCGACAACAGCTGCAAATCGCAAAGGCTTACCCGTGGAGGTCATCGAATTATCTGACTCCGAAGATGGGTACGAGGAAGAGGAGGAATCTGTACCTGACGTGAAGAACCAAATCGAAGCTCAAGACTCCGGGGAAAGGGACATCCCCGCTCACAATGCTGAAGATGATAAGGCTTATGTCCAAAGTCTTGACAATGTATGTCATTCCTGCACCACGGGCTTTGCCTGTCCTCTGAACTTACTATATTGTCTGCATGCAGAAGCACTTCGAGATCAAAAAGAAGAAAGATACCCAGTTGCCCCCGCGTTCTGTTGCGCACCGCCTTCGTCACATCAAACCTCAGATCTTCGAGCCCAATCAACCACTCGATCCCGAACTCAAAGACATCGTTTTCCCTCGGAGCTTCACCACTGACACATACGGTGGAAATCCTCAAGACACCTGTCCCAAGATACGCGCAGAGAAACGGGCGGAGCACGGCCTTGATGACTGGATGTATCTCAATCTCGAGGTCAACCCCCATGCGCCAGCACTCGTCGGTGGAGTGGGACTCTTCTTTGGCCTGGGTGCCGGCCGCGCGGCACCTCTCCCCAAAATTTACAGGGTCATTTCACGGATGGAACCTAATAAATGGCAATACATGGGCCAGTATCGGCTCGAGCCGGCTGACTCGCTCACAGTTGAGGAGTGGAACGATCCTGAGGCGCATGGGGTGAGTTCATAGTTCTTAACTACTTTCGTGCGCGACGTGACTCACCGCCTCATACCAGCTGCGCAAAAAGTGGATCGATATGATTCTGGTGAAAAAGTGGGCGAAGCGTTGGCGGAAGTACGTTGCACTCCATAAGCGTCTGAAGCGGGCTCCTACCGAGCAGGAGGTCGAAGACAGTGGCGATTTAGCAGTGACTAGGGGAGACATCGTCCGGGCGTTCAACAGAGCTTGGATCGTGAGTCTGTCCAGAACGTTTCGTCAGTGGAAACTAACTTCGTGCAGTGTATCACGACACGTACTATGCAGTGCATTGATATAGAGGTGCCCTTCCTCGAAAATCTCGCTGAGGAGCTCGCTGTCTGGGTACCAAAGCCCTCGAAGAAAAAGGAGGCGAAGGCAAGAAAGGCCAGACGAGAACAGGAATTGGACGAATCAGACGGCTCAAACGACGACGAGCCTGAGCCCATTCAGTCACGATCACACAAGAAGAACTCAGCGAAAAAGGCACACCGGGCTGTCAAGTCGGAGGAGGACGACTCAGACATCGATGAAACAGTGGCAAAAGCATCGAGGAAGAAGCTGACGAAGAAGGCGCAGCAGCCTTTGGAGAGGAGGGACTCGACAGGCAAAAGCGCTCGGTCGACTAGGAAGCGCGAGAGGGTTGATACGGATCAAGAGTCAGAGTCAGAGAGCGATGCACCCAGGTCGAGGGTGAAGAGCTCGCCGCGAAAGAAGAGGCGTGGCCCAGATGACTCCGATTACAAGGGCATCGTTCGGCAGGATACCGGTAAGCCTACCAAGTACGGGCTTCGCAAGCGGTGATAGGCCTGATTGGAGAATACCATTTCTTGATACAATATCTTGCGTGTTACAGTAGTACAATTGGTCTGTACTGTAATTTGGTCGACTATCCTGTCCGAGCTATACTCAATACTACGCATCCTCTTTTGATGTAACGAATAAAGATAATGCAAACTACCGAACTTGAACCACTGCACTCGTCTACACAGACGACATCTAGAAAGAGTACGGCTCTATTCTGCGAATGCACTTGGGCTGCGGTCTCACCCAGTCGTCGTCAACACCTCCTTCTACAAAATGGTGACCACCGTGACCTCCGCCTCCGCCTCCACCTCCACCGCCTCCACCGCCTCCAGGCATACGACCAAAAAAGGGCCAAGTCGGTAGGTAGCACATTTCCTAGTAACAATGAGTACATATACGCACGATGGATGAGTAGAACATTGACAAACGAACCTCGAAGCTACACGCCGGCCGACACTTGATCCACTCACTCCAATCAAGCCAATCCATCAACGAGTCAAGTTGTCCTTTCCACGACTCGAGTGTTGCCTTTCCAGCAGCGCCTTCAGCCCACATACGCGTCACGACCCGACATATCTCCGTGTTCGTCTCCTGGATCGCGCCAAGGAGGAGATGCTCCGACTCGGTCATCATCGCCAGCAAGCCTTTCGACCTGCTGATGTGCTTCGTGTGCGTTGTCGCGCAGAGCTCGAACACTGGCGCCGCCCACGAAAGATCCTCAGCCCTTGGAGTCACGACATGCAAATTGTACGGCTGTACCATGACTTCCAGCTGTGTCTGAATCTTCACCAACGGCTCCGAGACGTTCTTCAGAAGGTACTGGATCAACTCCAGCCTGCCTTGGTACCGATCAACGATGGTGTGCAGTAGAGTTGACCAGTCGACTCCGCTGCCGCGTCCATGAGGTGTCTGGAAGGCTTTCTCGACGCGAGCCATGACTGCCTTGATGTCCTCCTGCGTGATGTTGCCGAGATTATGCTCGAATCGATCCAGTCCAATGCGTGCTGGTATCAAACTCGGAACCAGCGTTGTATCGTAGAAGGAGACGAACCGCGCCAAATCAAGCTGAATGCGCGCGTCGCCGGGGTAGGAATTGTGCCAGGATCCAGAATGAAGGACCTCGAAGGCCTCGAAAGCGTGGCCACCACCCGCACCGGCGAATTGACCTGGTTTGCGACCTGGCCAGCGCGGGCGTGGGAAGCTGGGTTTGTTGGAAGTAAGGTGCGAGAAAGTGACCACCTCGAGTCCAGCAGAGAAATCGCAGATCATGATCTCGCTAGGGGGGATGAGTCGTACATCAGTGAACGCTAGACAGAAGGTTACTCACAAATCCATTTCCATCCTAACAAAGCCGTCGACGCCAAACTTCTTGCCCCAAGCACAGAGCGCGTCAATGCGCGTATACTCCTCTCGTACCATGTCTGGTCGTATCCTCCCCCACGCCACGATATCCTGTGTTTGCAAAGGTCCGTCGACGAGCTTGGCTGCCGCGCTGCCGTCGAAGTAAAGCACCTTCAATGGCCGAGTATTCGACAGGGTGAGTTGCCAGCATCCCTCCTCCGCGGAGCCGCGACAGAATTGGTATGAATGCTCCGGATCGGTCGCTGTCCATTGCGGTTCGGTGGGTATCTTGTCGTCCGAGCGGCCATGGTATAGTAATGTGCCGACTGGTACGATCCCTGGGACGATATTGTGCCCTGCGCTGCATCAGCCTGCGATGAGAAACAGTACTTACAATGACGCACCATTGCGATATCGTGTGTTGGGCCAATGTTGCAGGAATGAGTGGGCGGTATCGAATATGAGATGGCCAGTAGCGTTTGGGTTAGGAGCACGGTCAAGGTCCCAAGCTGTACCGGCCGATGTCTGCAAGGGCATCTGGGCGCAGTGGGCAATGCTCAGACTCGCACAGAGAACGAGCTGCAGCCTGTAAGAGGCCATCGCAGGTGCACGGTCGTTGTGGGCGAGGGAAGAGGTTTGATGGCAGCATTGCGCAGCAGCCCTATTGGTTCCGTATGGCACTGGCGAGCGCGATAACAACGAGAGAGAATTGTTGGTGGGTGGTGGTGGTGGTGGTGGTGGTGGTGGTTGGAGGCAAGAGAAGCAAGTGACGCAAACAAGGTTGATCCCGGGCTTGTCACTGTCTCCCGGCGCCCGCAAATACATAGGCAAAATCCTGCGCGTCTAATCTAGACACGCGTCGCTTGCTTGCTGTTCCCATTGGGAGCTACAGATATGGACAGAAAATGGGAAATATGTCTAGTAACTTGAATTCAAAGTACATGAGAAGAAAGACGCGTCAGAAAGATTGAAGACAAAGTTTTGGCAGGCGGTGTTGAAGCTCTGCAGTCTTTGCTAGACACAGTAGCATCGAGATATGGGGACGAGATACATCTAGAGACGATTGGAAGACCATCATGAATCAAAGAGGATATCTCAGAAGAAGCTTGTTCAACGTCTCCATCTGGACCTTCCTGTAGTTGTCCTCTGTCACGTTTATGGGCACCGCGCCGTCATTGAACGTCAACAATTTTGGTGAGTTTGGTGTCCACTTCGGCCAATGTACATCCGTGCCGCCGTTTGGATTCAAAGTGGCGACGAAGCGTATCAGGTACGGCTGCATATCCCCACCGGGAAGAAAAGTGTTGAAGTTCAAATCGCTCGTGTGGAAAGATCCGAGGAACGGTAGGCTTTTCAGACGTCTGTGGGCTGTGAGAGGGCATCAACAAATGACCGTTAGCTTCCGGATGAAAACATACAATACGAATAGATGTCCTGCTTTCCTGTCATGGCAGAGAAGAAGAATCTTCGAGGAGCCTGAAAGGCATAGTCTCCTGACAACGACGCGAGCCGCTTGAACTGAGGGTAGAGCGTGTTGTCTCCTCCAGTGCCAAAAGGCGAGCCCAGGGAAGGTACGTTTGGATATAGAGTCAACAAAAAATCAATGTCGGACTCCGGCATGCGCTTGAGCATCTGCGTCTGCAAGTACCTCTTGAAGTCCGCGTCCGTCCTTTCCAATGCATTCAGCGAATTTCCAAATCGCCGCTGATGTACTCACGTAACATTGCGCTGCCCCAGGGAGAACAAAGTGCCCTCGTCATCGCAATCACCTAGTGAAGCGCCGACATCAGTGACTGGGCAGAGCAAAGGCGCAAGATGGCCCACGTACCACTGACAACGGGAATTCTCGCGATCTTACCGCTCTTCACAAGGTCATAAGCGTTTCTGGGAATCAGAACACCATCCGCGCGAGGCATGTAGGCCAGGCTCAATGACTGAGAGAAGCAATCAGTCGCTGCCGACAGCACCAACGGCAGGAGCTCACATACCTCGTAGTCAAAAATGGTAGGAGACTTGTCAGCGGCTGCTTTCACTGTGTCATAGGGCACGGTGCGAAGGCAGGCAAGGGTATCGTTCGAACCTGCACAGCCAGTCTCCTCCACAAGGGCATCATAGTCTACAGTTGGGTCATTGAACTGGTCTTGTCGAAGAGTAAGTTGGACTCACATTGTTGACCTGTCTCTATATCTCCTACAGGAGCCGGAGATCCCGACTGCATGAAAGCAGCTCGAAAGAGCCCTTCAGGCTCACCACCATTGATCAGCATATGAAGGGCAACTGAATCCGCCCCCGCAGATTCTCCCCAGCTGTCCGAGTCGGTGCCCAGATGAGCGCCATGAAGACTGGGTATCATCAACGTAAGCTACATACATGGTGACCTTTGTAGGATCTCCCCCGAATGCTGTGATGTATTTTTGGACCCATCGCAAGGCTAACCGTTCTGGGGCGCGTTGTCAGTCTGTCAGACTGTGTAACGGATGGCATAACGGCTGACGATCATACAAACCCAGGTTTCCTACCCCAGCCTGTTTGACTTCCTTCCCTGGAAGAAACCCAAAAGCTAGGAACGCAATGAGCACTCAAAGGTTGTATCGTTCAGCGAGGAGACAAACTGGAAAGGCGATAGTTCATTGATACAAAAATGATAGGTTGCCCGATTGCTATAGAACGCTCGACAACGACACTACCATCGTTGAGAATAGTCGTTCCCTGCTCGAAACCACCTGCAAGAAAATTACAATTCAGTACGTTGGACGATGCAGGGAGCGTACCGCCATAGATCCACTATTACACGGGGCTGTCAGTACTGTGTCATTTCACGGGAGCAGACTTAAGACTTACCGCTACGACCGGAAGTTTGGTCGAGCTGACAGTCACATTCGGCGTAATGACATTGAGACTCAGGCCTACAGAGCGTCGTGAGACATGACACATCGGGACAGGTAGAAAGGGGGCACACAGTCTTCGCCATCGGAGAATGATGGTGCAGGTGCTCCACCAAGAATCTCCAACGTCTCAAGCGGGAGACCAGAGATATTTGCCTGCGTCCCACGTTGTTGAGAGCAAGCAGTTCCATAAGCTGTTGCATTCATCGCGCCGGTGTAAGCATCGACGGGCTCTGGATGACGGAAGCGAAGATTCCCTGTACTGGGACGTCGTCAGCCTGAAAGTGACGACCGGTTGAATGCCACAGACATACGGTGGCTTGCCATAGGGAATCCCAAGGAACTGATAGACCGATCCCGAGGCGTTTCCCGTCATAGTGGCAGTGTCCAGAGCTATGGTAGGGGCTTGCGCCAATGCCGACGCGACTCGGAGAGCGAATGAGAGACAGATAGTACCGGCGAGAGCAAGCATCTTTTCGAGCAGAACTGTAGATGACAAGGTAGTGAATTCGGATGCACACCTGCTTGCCTTAAGTATGAGTTGTTTATTCAAATAGCAGGAGTGTCGTGAATAGACTGGGGAAAAGATTGACATGTTTATGGCATCACTCTACCTTGGGACCGAATTGAAATGGCCTTGGACCAGAATATGAGGGGAGATGTGTCGCGTCGGCGTCAGAACCGAGCCTATGGATCAAACAGCATTTTGACCTGACGATGCATCAAGAGTCGGCCCGATCTTGCACAGAATGATCAGGTTCCAGAGCGAATATGAGCAGGCAGCATAGGACTGTGCGACGACCGATACCCAACGAAGACCGGAAACGACCACGAGCTAATCGATTCTGCGTGGGATGAAATTTGACCACAGATGGCCGTTTGTCCCTATGAAGGTATACCAACAGACGAGTTTGAGTAAAGTCTTGAGCCAGTTGCGGCACCCTATAGCTCAAGTACGAGTAGAGCCGGAATATCATTATCATCATCATCTCGTCTGAAGGAGAATGCAGCGCGGCGAGAATTCTACGAAGGGAAGTCGCAGGCCACAGGACGCATTCGAGCACGGGACAGCATTGTCTAGCCGCATTTGGAGTCGTGAGCTTGACATGTGAATCTGTGATTGAGTGAATCGCGCAGTCAGTCAATTGAGAGCTGGTGGAATGTTGAGTGAACGCACACCATGGCATCGAGACCAGACGCGTACATCATTGAAGTTTCACTGATGCACCGGGTAGTAGCAGTGACCGCACAGTAAGAGTAGAGGGCGAGGCAACGGCGTCGAGCTTGGATCTGCAACGACGAAGTCCAAAAAGAGGATGGGTAGCGCTAGTGAAGGCGCAAGCCTGATGCCGGTATGTTGGCCGTAGGGTCCTTGTCAGATTTGGGCTACAATTCTTCTCCTCTGTGGTAGTGGCCTTGATTGTAGGCCGGCCAGGCTATTTTGAGCTTGTGCTTTTAAAGAGCATGAGGGTCGGAGCCAAGTTCGGTCTTGCGCATAGTCGGCCCAACCGGTCCGATATTCGAATTCTAAACCATGACGTACATCAAACTAATCGACGCATAAATCTAGCATTTTATTCTTCTTCAACTTCGACGTCCATCACGTTAGGCCATGCCACTGGATATCGAACAAAACTACGAACACTTCATTCAAGAGAAGCTAACAGTGACTGCCGGAGCCAGGCAAGTCCCATTGATCTGCCGCTAGCATCAACTTCTCAATGGCATGCATCTCCCAGTCCTCTCGATAGAGTTCTCGCGTCTCTTGGCGACTTCTTCCCTCAGTTAGTCTCCGCCGATACCACGCCACGGGCACTGGACGAAGTTATCAGCAACCTGTACCGCATATTGACAGTAGTCAGCTTCCATCGAGGCACTCTTGCTGCAATCCACGCTCTTCCTGACGACGTTCTCGTTCATATCTTCAGGCTCTACAATCTCTCGGAGAGAACGTTCTGTGATGGCAGCTTACACTCCTTGAGGATTATGCTCGTGTGTAGGCGATGGCGTAGCTTGATCCTGCAAGACGGCTCACTTTGGTCATTTCTCAATGCCGGTGATCACTGCCTGACCTCTGGGAAGCTTCATTTGTACGACCGAATTTGGCGCTCGGGATCATGGCCACTGAATGTCTTCCATCTTGACGGAACGGACTTCGGGTTCTACGTATACGACCAGATTCTCATTCAGGTCTCCCAACGTATCCAGTCGCTTCGGCTGCGATATGTGCTGCCAGGAACGATCGCGAAGGTCATTGGCATCTTGGAGCAGGGCGGACTTCCCTACCTAGCAACTTTGGAGGTTTTGACTGCTATATTGGAGGACGGACATGACCCGAGCTCTCTACCCGACAGTGTCTACGCTTTGCCCAACCTCCGCACTCTTCTACTGCGAGATGTCGTTGTCGACATACACCGGCTTCCATGTCAGCTGACGGCACTCATGCTGGACACTTTCGAACCATCTATCGAGAAACACGACGTACTTGTGTTCTTCGGTGTCCTCTCTAATCTTCCCAATCTGGAGAGACTCATACTACGCAACTCACTTGCCCCTGTCCATAGAATGCCGCCAGTCGTGCAGTTATCTCGTCTCCGCCTCCTTTCAATCCACGCGTCTACAGCGATTGTTGAGATATTCTTGCACCAGTTGGTCATTCCCAGAACTGCCATAGTACACATCACTCTAGCTACATCGACCAATCGGGCTAGCGAGGTCTCGCGTACCATCATCGCTCCTTTGCGCAGGTTCTTCCGTCACACAGAGGGGACACGCCTACTCGGTATCAGGATCGACATTGTTGGCATGGGCAATGAGGGGGATCGATACTGCAATATGGACATTCAGGCATTCGACCGTACGAATATCATGCAGTATAGGCCGTTTGCAGATCCAGAGGACGACTCGAAGGCCATGGGCATAAGGTTCGGCACTAGGAGGGGAAAGTGTCAGACGAACTTCACGAGGAAAGTCCTCACCTCCTTGACTGTCCATGCCGAAGTACTCGATATTCGAGGGCTATACCAAGGCCCGCTTTCACTGGGCTGGTACAAGGCGGTTCTAGTCAGCCTACCCGCTCTCACCAGATTGTACCTCCCTGGCGATCTACGGGTCTGTGACTCGCTGTTCACCACACTTCTGAGGCTATTGGACACGCACCCTGATTCCGTCCCAGCGCTACGTGGCATATACCTGCAAAAGATGTCAAAAATTGGCGTACTCCGGGCTCAACAGAACTCGGACCCAGACTGCGACTCTGCTAACGAGCAGTTGCATAGGCAGAATTGGCAGGCGCTGAAGGCAGTTGCAAAGAAGTACAAGGAGTTGGGACGCGGGATTGAGTGGATCGCGATTTCGAACAAAGACTTCGCTTACTGGCCTGGCCTACAGGAGACACGAGAGGTGGCAACTCTAGTTCACACATTCATGTATCACGGTGACAAAGTCTTCGATCCTCACCAGGCGTATGAACCTGAAGACTCCGTCGATTTACTGCCTTCGAGACCGCTTACTTACACGATGACGCCCTACTACTGAGACAAACGTTCCGCACTTTTTCGTTCAGCTGCTTCCAGATAAACAATGACAGTACTTATATACCATAATGTTACATGCTTCACCACTTCAAGCTTTCGATCTTAGGCCATTCATTCTGTCCTCTGTAATTTGGAAGCATTCGGGCATGGACGTTTCCGACCAAGTGCCACCTGTGATTATCTTCGCCAGACCCGGAGCACAGCCAAAGATGCGAGCCATTCCTAGTCGAACAGACTCAGTATAAACTTCGCAAGGAGAACCAAGACCATACCATGCCCATTGAATCCAGCCATCACGTATTGACCAGGTAGACCAGGAACGGAGCCAATGAAAGGGACAGAGTCTCGCGTCTAGATCTTGAATTCAGAACCACGAAATCCCAGAAAGAAAATGCGCCACACCATTCCCAAGATACCTGTCCATGCAAACTCGTGACCTTCACCCAAAGCCTCTTTGCCGAAATCAGGGAAGATGGTCTTGAACGACGCCAGCGCGTCTTCCTTGATCTCTTCATTGTACACATCGTCGTTCTTCGTCGTGAGCTCGGCACGCGTGCTCTCGCTCATTCGTGGAATGCCACGACTCGTTCCTAGTACCATCGCGCCATCGCACTTCCGCTGAATAAGGGAGTAGAAGTGGTGCAAGGAGAACCGAAGGGAGTACGTATGTGTGATCAGATTCTTCGAGGAGTAAGCGGGCGTGGGGATGAGCTTGTGGGCCTGGGCGCGCATTGGCGTGACGAGAGTATGAAGCTGGGGGAGGAGGGTGGCGGCAAAGGCGTTCGTGGCGTGAACAACCAACGGTGCGGTGATTGAGCCTCGGGGAGTGTTGACGACCCAGGTACCGTTGTCCCCAGATGTCACCGATGTGGCAGGCGTATGAGTGTATAAGGAGAGACCGAGTTTGCTGTTCATGGCTAAGATGGCCAGACAAAGTTTCGCGGGATTGAGGCTGGCTGCTGTCCATTCGAACGCTCCGAGTGCGGATCTCACGCGAGTTCGCTATTGAACGGTAAGGGGGAGTGAAATCACTATAGATTTAAGTTCGAGAAGTGTACCTCGCGAGCTTCATCCTGTTCATACCAGCTGATACCAGAGGTGTCGCCACCAGCCGCCTTGTAAGATTCAAAGCTCGCAGTCACATATTTGTGAAAGTCGTCCCCCATGATAACGTCGAACGTCTTGCAGTAGTCAAAGTCGCAATCGATCCCATGATCGTCAATGAACGTTTTGACAAGTTGCAGCACATATTTCTCGTGCTGGATGATTTTCATCGCTTGTTCCGGACCGTGAATGTTCGAGAAGGCGGTAAATCCGCGAAAGGCGTCTAGATGCACAGCAGTGAGTGCTTAGAGTCGTTGTACGCTGGAGGAGATCCTGACCTGGGCGGCAGTGTCCCGCATTCCTCCCGCTTGCACCGGAGCAAGCTTCACGGGCTTCAAGCATGACGATGCTCTTGGGTCCATTGGGCGCGGTCAGAAGTTCGTATGCAGCGACGGTCCCAGACAGACCAGAGCCGATCACGATGGCCTCTGCAGTTTCAGGAAGGGGTGAGGACGAGCCTTCGGATATGAGCGGATTATGACGCGTCAACCGCTGCCATATGGACAGACATGGGCGCTCGATGGGGAGACCGGGAGGAGGAAGTTCTTGCGCCATTGAAAAGTAGCAGTCGCGGGATCGGGGCTCAAGCTAAGTAATGACTCGGCGAGCACAGTTAAATGAGATACGTCGTGTCCGAGTCGCCGAAGATAATCGGGTTCAGCATTCGGGAGCGGCAAAATAGGCAAAGGCCTTGATAAGAGTCTGATTTGAGGTCATCGCAGGCGGAGAAGGTTCCGCGTCTCTGGGTTAAATCTTGTCACCATTCGAATCCATATCGGGAAGACTTCGGCGCAAAAGTATTTGTATCGGTCCCTCCCGACTTGAACTCGCTTCTCTAGGGCGATCAGCGCATGGCGAGGGACTGTGGGTTCTCTCCCCGACGGCACAGATTTGCCCTTATCGACTCCTTATCGACGCAGATAGGATACAGTCGTTCCGGAAATCTTTGCCGTTGTTCCAAATGTGGCCGATCAATTGAAAATATTCCGAAAATTGTTGTAAATGAGATTTAATGTCTTCCTCCTCTTGTCCGGCCTTCCAGAGCACCCATATGTCGTCTTAAACACTGAATGAACAGCTCATATAATGATCTACCGCTGCGCAGAGCAACAGACGCACATATCTGGGCCCCGACAGTCCTACCCACCAACCACGATCACGGCTGCTTTCCAGCTTCTTCCGTCCCTTTCACATCTTCAGCGAGGACACACAGCAACCGAGGAGCATCAAGACCACCAATACTGCGCTTTGCAGTGGCCACAAAAGGTCCCGGTGGTGGCCGAGTGCCGAGGAATGGCCTGCACGATCGTCGACGTGGGTGAACACAAAATCTGGTGAACGGAGGAGCATTGGATACACCAGGTGCGTTCATGCAATACATCTACCCGCTTCTTGGACTGAGTCGAGCCCCCCAGATTACCAAATCGCATACATGAGAGGACGGTCTTGAATTGCGCCACAGTACTTCTACCGGACCCCATTAGACACATTCGGCATTGCATTCAGCACGAAATGACCCAAATCTGCCCCAAACACTCTTCAAGCTGAACCCACATGCCTCTGGACTAGTCCCCTTCGGCTGGAGTACAAGCGCAAACCCAACATGACGACCTGACCCCTCAGGCCCTGCCGAGGCATCACCCGGACACCTCGTGTGCCATATCCTACGGTGGGTGTCCTTTTCAGAGCTCTCCACCCGGCTTATATTCCGACGACGCCCGCTGCAAGTACCCACTGAGAATAACTTGTTCCCCTCTGATCACTGCAAACAGCCGGTGTATTCCGATGTCAAATATTAACTACACCGTAAATACATGACTTTCAATGATATTGCTTGGTCTTTCCAGCTTGGAATCCAAGGTTCTGACATTGTTTGGTTTTTTCCGAATTTCCTGAATTTTTTGAATTGATCGGTCACATTTGGAACAACGGCAAAGATTTCCGGAACGGCTGTAGCTCATGATTAACCTGAAGCAGAAGCAGAGCTTCCGAGTGTACAAAAGCTCTTGTGACCGCGTCAGGCTCAGTTCCATCCGCACCCTTCATGGTCTTCTCATTGTTCACGCGCAAAGACAAGACTCCTCACCCAGATGGTGCGGAGGTCACTATTAGTGGGCACGTTAGGACGCCACTGGAGCGGTCGCTCGTTCTCCGCCTGGACTGCTTCTTGATGGTCTTCGGGTGCATCTCGCAAATCATCAAGTATCTGGATCAGGTACTTCTACCCTCCCTTCTTCGAGGCTCAAGCGTAGACACGCTGATAATGTTCACTTTAGCAAAACATCAACACGGCTTATGTATCCGGAATGAAGGTGCTAGACCTATCGACTTCACAGAGCGTTTGCTGACACGCACTCACTGGCAGGAAGATCTCGGTCTTCACGGAAATGGTGAATTTCCTCTCGCTGCTCTCCTTCATTGTCACTAATCGTTTCACCCAGAACTAAACTACTTCACGACTTACTTCAACGTTGGATATTGTATCATGGTCAGTTGACTTCTTGCAGGCTGTCGTGATGCCATGGTCTCACATTTCGCAGCTTGTACCATCTCAGATTATCATGACTGTGTGTACCGTTCACTTGATGCTTCGCTGCCTTCTGACTCGTGCTTTTGTGACAGTATGTTCGTCCTTCGTACTGGCTTCCAGGTTTAGAGCTGGTATGGGGCGTCCTTACGGGCTTGATTGCCACCTGCAGTCATGCCAAGCAGGTCTATGCGCTTCGAGCCTTCCTAGGCCTTTGCGAAAGTAGCGCTTGGCCTGGTATGATGACTCTCTTCATGCACTGGTACACGCCCACAGAGCTCGCCAAACGCATGGGCTTCTATCACTCTTGCCAAGCCATCGGAGGCATGATGGCCAACGCCTTACAATCAGCTGTCCAGACCACTCTGGATGGTCATCATGGCATTGCTGGATGGAGGTAAGTTTGCCCTCGTGAATCCGAGTCTGCAACTCACTTACAATCACTAGATGGCTATTCATCATTAACGGAATCATGACCGTCATTTTTGGGTTGGCCGGACTCGTGCTACTGCCTGATTACCCCAACAAGCCCAATCCGAGGGCATTCTGGTTTACACCCGCACACGCGGACATGGCCATGGAGCGTCTGAGGAGACATAATCGCGCTGAACCTAGGAGGATCGGCCTTGCCGGTATCAAACGCACGTTCTCGAGCTGGGTTGTGTACTTCATTACCGTACTCTATGTCGCCACCGTCCTTGCCAGCTATGGATACGTCTGTAAGCTTCCTCATTTGCTTACCATACGAAAGCACACTAAACACGAATGACAGACTTCAATTTGTGGCTCAAATCGCTAACGAACCCCGACGGTACCAAACGTTGGACTATTCCTCAGGTCAACGTGATTCCCATTGGTGAGTATACTCGTCCAGTATCTCTGCTGACGCTCAAGGCTGACAACATGACCCAGGCGGGGGTGCTATCCAAGTCGCGTTCGGTGAGTCTTTGCTCATCCTTTGTCGACACCTGGCTAGAGACTGACTGTCCATCACAGTGTGGATATGGGCGCTTCTTTCTGACTATCTCAGAACGAGACACTGGCTCATTATCGCGCAAGCTCTGATAGGTAGCTTTATACCAGTAATTCAGAATCCGTCTGATGGCGTTTGTCGTCTAGGTCTCATACCCTGCATCATCATGACAATTTGGAGTGTCCCGGATAGCGCCAAGTACTTCGTCAGTCCGCTCACCCATCCCGTATCGACCGTCTTCTTATTGCCCTTCAGTCCTACTTTGTCTCTTATATCTGTCTTGGAACGGCGCCTCTCATCGTCTCCTGGGTATCCGATCTCATACCCCAGGATCCGGAGCAGCGTACCATGGTCGTCGGTGTGATGATCGCCATCTACTATTCCATCTCCGCATGGTCCCAAGTCCTGGTGTGGCCCGCATCGCAGGCGCCGCATTACAAGTACGGCTGGCAAGTGTCCATAGCGTTGTGGGTTCTAGTCATCATCATGACATTCACGTTGCGCTACATCGATTTGACGTACCTCCTGCCGAAAAGGTTGGCGTTCGCGGACGAGGTGCGGAGACGGGAGGCAGAAGCTGGAGCGGACGTGGACGATGCTAGTGAAAGTGACACCAAGTCCGTCCTCAAGGGAAGTTCTACCGTTGAGGCACGTCAGGTTTAGACATGTTTTGTGTTTCAACGCTACATGTATGAATTTTTCTCTGGCGGCAATGAATCATTAGCCATTTCTTCGCAGTAGTAGTGGCAAGCCGCTTGTGCAGCTCACCGACAACATAAAGCTGGCCTATCGCAACTTTGATCCCTCGCAGAGAACGTACGCCGTCGCGAATTCCAGCGCATTCCATTGTCTCGGACTCTGGAACGCTTTTGGAGAATGCTTTCTTTGATGATAGATTGTGAATGCTTCTGCGGGTTCCAATTCATGATATCAAGATTGTCCCAACGAGGAAGGTACTCGAATATGTGACTGATAACTGTCACGTTCCGTCGCGCCCTAGCCTCCTCCATCATCTCGCTCGTTTCTCTCCCGCCTTTCTTGCCCATGGCAGATTCACATCTGTCACCTCACTGCCTCATACACGTAGAATCTTCAACGCACTGAATTCGCTGCCTCAAGTTCCGTCATATTGGGCGTCTTTTCGTGGCCGTCAGTTTCCAATTCCTTCTGGAGCAGGAACTACTAAATATATGCGCGTATAGCGCGACGCACTCGAAGAATATACACACGAGAAGTATCGATCCTTCCAGCGGCATCCACAGCAGCCTATTACGCCCAGCAGTCAGACCCCCTCCAGCTGGATCGAAATTCGAGACACCTTCCGATGCAGCTACATGTCCGCACCTGCGGCCGCTACCTGCTCTCGTAGCAGAGGATGATATCGACCTGCTTGCCTTGGCTCTCAGTTCGTCATCTTGCTTCCGTCGTTCCTCCCCTCGTACCCTGATCGTCGCGTCGCGTCCACGACGTCAATCGGCGACCTTTCAATACAATTCGTCAATGTCGCGCCGAACACGCCTATTCTGGCATCAACTCTCAGTATCAACTCAGCTTTCGAGTCGCCCGCGTCGCCGGCACCTCTATGTAGCTGGTGAACTGGCGACGGCATCTGGATCGCTGTCCGATGGTCACTCCACTTCTGCACCAGCTCATGCGCGTGGACCACGACGTCTCAAAAAACACGCTCAAGCCGGACACAGTGCCGCTTCAAGAGCAGGTCAAGCGAGCAGCAGGACGCACGACGGAGCGCGTGAAGGAATCTCGAGGGGTGCGACACTTTAATAAGAGGACCGATGAGTTGCCAGATTTCCTTGCAATATTTTCTGATGCTTATTATCGGAGCACGTCCCGGATAACAGACACGTCAAGATACACGAGGACCGACTAGTGCATGCGACGCGACGCGCCCCCCATACCTTCCACTCCCAAGACGATCCCAAAGACAATTCCATCTCCATCTTAACCCTTCACATGCTCTACCCAGTTACCTGCTATTGGGTTTGCATCGATTCATCATCGAAAGTGCGCGTCGTGCTATGGATCACGATGTCCTCGGCCCTGTTCCCTCGATACGAACCTCAGTCCTCTTCATTTCATATCCGACGACGAGTCAGACGGGCATCTGCACTCATGTGCAGTGGTCTTTGAGAGCGCGCGTTGTGCTATCTGGCTGATGTATTGGCAAATGTGCAGTGGCTTGAGGTATCTATAACAGCTTCATCACAATGCAGAAACATGAGCTCATCAGCACATAGCCATGCTGTATTCAGGCTAAAACAATATCTGCAAGGCATGCCAGCTGCTACAGCACATCACCAAACTTGTTACTCAACAAGAATCTGACAAGAATCAAGATATTAAAACTTTCAGTTATTGAATGCCATCATTCTTATTGAGTACTTTCAAAGGATTGGATTATGACAACAACATCCAATTCAAGTTCAGGAATTATCGCTCACGCAAACTCTTGCTTTAGGATCTGGAAATTATCTTGCCAGGTGTTATGGCAAATGGGAAGGAGTTGTCGTCACAAGATTTTGTAAAGCAACCTTCTCTTACAGTGACCTGAGAGCATGCAAACCTGCAATGCCCGGCCCATCCCAATGTCTTCCATCTATTGCTCCCTTCCCCTTCTCTTTTGCCCATCACGTCCTCATCGCGGACATCGCCCTGTTCAGCGCCATCGCCCACTCAACGCCCTCGTCCATGCGTCCTGCATGTGTCTGTGCCCTGGTGGACTCTGGAGCAGTCTGGGTCAGGAGCAGGTGGAGACGGGTCTAGACCGGTCCAGACCGTCCATTCAGATGGAGCCCTGCTGACATCATAAGGACATGGAGCTGACTATGTTCCGCCTTTTCTATTAACTCCCTTCTGCGCCTCGTCCGCTATGGACTTTTTCACTGCCGCGAACGACACTGCGGCGCTCTCGCTGACGGCGAACGACTCATTCGCGCAGGCCATTGCGGCGACCAACTTTGGAACGTTCACGGCACGATTGCCGGCGATGATCCCGCCTCCGATGTCCAGGGCGACCACGACCACGACCACGACGAGCAGAGCCGACTTTACTGCGATACGACCCAGTGACCTCGCCAGCTTGGGGCCCGCCCTGTTCATCGACATCCGACCGCACGCGGCGTTTGCCAACGCCCGGCTGCCAAATGCTCTCTCGCTCTCCGTGCCGTCAACACTGCTCAAACGGCCTCTGTTTTCCCTCGAGCGTCTCGCAGCCATGCTCTCCTCGCCCGCGTCTCGCACCCGCTTTCTCAACTGGACGCAATCCAGCCAAATTATCGTGTATGACGCCGATTCGTCCTCGCTACCCGCCTCGTCCAACATCCTCGGCCTGCTCAAAAAGTTTGCCAACGAACCATACTCTGGGAAACTCTGCTGGCTGCAAGGCGGGTTTCAGGCCGTGTGGCGGGAATGTCGGGAGCTCATCGACGAGAATCCAGTCGTGGCTGACAACCTCCTCCCTCCCACCGCATTCCGTGCCCCGCGCCGATCCTCGCCAGCCCTTGGCTCCTTGCGCCAACAACCGTTCAACCCCTTTTTCGACACCGTCCGCCAGAATATGGAGCTCTCACACGGGATCACCGAGCGCATCCCGCTCAAGCTTCCGACCCGCGTCAAGGCGCGGATCAGTGATCTGCCGTCTCAGTGGTTGCGCGATATTGCGTCGCGGTCGACGTCTTCGCAGGAGTCGGACGTGGAAGAGAGCATGGAGGCACTGGCGATGCAGTTTTATCGCATTGAGCTCGCGGAGCAGAGGAGGCTCATGGGGGTTATGGAGCACCATTCTCGGGAATCGCAGCTAGCTTCTACGCCTGCGGTAAAGCCGTTTCCGTTCTCAATCACAGCTGGAGTGGAAAAGGGTGCGAAGAATAGGTGAGCAGCAATATATTTTCTGTGTTTGTTTGTCTAATCCGTTCTAGGTATCGACACATCTGGCCGTTTGAACATGCTCGCGTACGCTTGCACACGCCCTTTGCGGCATCCTTTCCTCTCAGCGACGACTACGTGAACGCATCATACGTCCAGCCCATGTGCACCAGGCGACGCTACATCGCAACTCAGGGTCCATTGGATGCGACATTCAATGACTTTTGGACGTAAGTTCTCATTCCTCTTCACACATTCTTCAATTCATTTCTCGCAGTCTGGTGTGGCAGCAGAACGTGCATGTCATCGTCATGCTCACTCGCGAGATCGAGGGGTCTATGATCAAATGCGGATGCTACTGGAAAGAAGGAACCTATGGATCCCTGCGATTGGAACAGATCAGCTGCGAAGGGCAGGAGGACCCAGGTGACGGGCTCAATCCCAAGGCGTCCACGGGTGGCTTCTTCAATTTCGACAAGAAGGCGTCATCATCGCCGACAACGTCGAATCCCATGATTAAACGCACTTTCACTCTGACGCATCTAGACCTGCCCCATTCGAAACCTCGGCAAATCGTGCACTTTCAATATCTAGACTGGCCGGATATGAACGTGCCTGACGATCCGAGGGGCGTTCTTAGTCTCATCAGGGAAGTGAGCAGAACTTCTGACGAGAGCTTCGCGAGGCAAAATGCGTCATCACCACCGACGACTCCGCCCGAGCTTGACTATGACGTTCACCCACGCACCGGCATCGTGAAGCAACATAGGGGAATTCAACCGTTACTGTTGCATTGCAGTGCTGGGGTCGGCCGTACGGGTGGGTTCATCGCTGTGGACGCGATTTTGGATGGGGTGCGGTCGGAGATCAGGAAGATGCACCAACGCCCGACTGAGTCGGAGGAGAGGGATGGGGATGGGGACGTTGTCATGTCTGACACTGAGCGCACGCGGGTCCCACCTGTGCCGATGGTGTCCGTATACCCCCCACGGACGTCGGCGCAGCGACAGTCGGCGACGCAGCGGTGGGCGGATAAGGTGGATGTGGACTCGAGCAATGATACGTCGTCTGGCGCATCATCTTCTGAGGAGGACAGCGTGTTTGGATTCTCGTCTGGAGTCAGGAAGAAGAGTGTGAGTGGTGTGGGGAAGGATTTGGATCTGGATGGGCAGAACTCTCCATATGGTGGTGCAGATAGCGGTTTTACTACCGCATCATCGCTGACCACGTCTTCGTCTGAAGGGAACACGCTGCCACCGCCGCCACTACCAGTACCGTCGAAGAAACGAACGTTCGATCTGACTCTTGGCCTGTTGGCAGGAGAGGATACGTCGCGACGCCCGAGGACTATCTCTGCGCCGGAGAGTCGAGAGGAATCGGCACCACCGCCGCCTTCGTCGCGGAGCCTCTCGCCGTTCGTGAGGGAGTCGTCAAGTGCGCCAAGCACGTCTCCACCCGATGCTGTCACCCCGATTGCGCAGCTTGTCCCTTCATCACCGCCAACGAAACCATCACAGGAGACGCCTTCGACGCTGACCAACGTGGACTACAAGGAGCCGCGGCCCATGCACGGGAACATGTCGCCGCCACTGTTGAGCTCGTACGAGGAGCCCATGTGCGAGATTGTACAGGACATGCGGGAGCAGCGGATGAGTCTGTGCCAGAGTCTGAGGCAGTATGTGTTCGTGCATGCTGCGGTCATCGAGGGCGCGCTCATGGTCGTTGATGAGGAGCGGCAGCGGGCTGGAGGGACCATCAAGTTCCCGAAGATGATGCCGTCTCTTATCACTACTGATTGGAGTGGGAGTGGAAGCGGGAGCGGGAGTGGGAGCCTTTCGTCGCATGGAAAGAGGGGAGCGAGCCCGACGGAGTTGTTGATGGGGGAGGGCGGCAGGATGTCCAAACGGCCGAGTGTGAAGAGGAAGGGGAGGAGTAGTGATGGGGTTGGACATGCATACCCCACTACTGCTACTGCGATGAAAGCGTCGCCGTCGAGAGAGCGGTTAGCCGATAGGTTGAGGAATTCGTTTGAGATTAGTGAGTCTCTTCCTATGCCTTTTCGATGACTTTCTGACCGACAAGTGTAGGTTGAGATCCGAGCTGCAACGACTGAGTTTCTATCTACAGCATCTACTTTATACTATACATTCATACACATTCACGCCGTCACCCGCCACCATCCACCACATTGTCTCAACTACCACCGCATCTATGTATCTGTTCGTCAGTATTGTTTGTACTACTATCACTCTTTGCTACATACATGTACCATCTTGTACCATCAGCAGAGCTGTAGGTGATAATACAAGGAAAGGATTTGTACTCTTCTCGCTAGTGTTGATTGTTCGAAGTACTTGGAGTGGAATAATCCAATCGTACCGCAGCTGAGCGACTGCAAGCAACTACGTTTGAGTCTTATTCCGGCCACAATGTGCCCTTTGTCTGGCTCGAATGATAAGACCTACCGAGGGTTCCTCAGCGGCTGATAGGGCAGCAAGGCGTTCGTACAATGAACTCGAAATATGTGTTTGCACTGGCAGTCGGTAAAAAAACTTCGAAAGGCGCGCCGCCGCTGGCGCTATCCCGCCCTGCGCCAATCACGTGGATTTGCCCAGTTTGGCGGCAACTGATCGCCCTCTTGCTGTCCTCAGTCCTATGTTCCACCGTATCGCATTCGCTGCCTTGAACAATCAACGCCGTCGTCGTCAAACGGAGGCCGCTGCGTGTTCATTATCGATTGCGAAACGACGTCAAAGAAGGCCACCGGCGCCTAATTGAAAACTTCTTTCAACCGTCCGGAAGCCTATTCGTATCACCATTGTTCTTCCATCGCTCCGAAAGGCATTGATAAAGCCCTAAAAGTGTAGCAATGCCGTTCTACTCCCCCCACAGCAGCCGAGAGCAGATAACCTCCCTCGACCTGCTGGACCAAGCGCTTGCTGAAGTCGACGACACTCTCATGAAGGAAACAGACTTTCGAGTCGTGCTGGAACGACTCTTGCACGCAAATAACCCGACGAACTTGGCGTTGGTATTGGCTGGCGCGTCCCCAGTCCCTAAATACCTTGTGCTGTCAATATTCACCCTTGTACAGCGACAAGTAAACCCCTAGGCGCGTGGATCCTGCAAAACTTTCCCTCCTCCGCTGCCAACTACGAGGCCTCGCTACACTACAAGCTGCTTTCGAGTCTCTCTTCGACATTGATCTTCCATCTCAACTCGAGTAGCGGCGCGCATTTCACCGATGACCACCGCTCCATCCAAAAGGCGGGCGAGGTACTCGCTCAACTCGCGCCCTGCGTCGTCGCCAAGTCTCTCGACCAGGAAGCGACTACCAGCAGCATCGGGCGCAAGAAGGGCAAGATGAGCCAGAAGCAAATGAAGAAGGCGAGATGGACAGAGACCATCTCCTTACCCGACATCAAGGACGATGTCTACTTGAATACGCTCTGCGTCGACCCTCCAGAAGACTTGGAGGATGTCCCGAAGGTTATCGAGGAGATCTTGGGCGTGCAGAAAGATATTCTAGAGGTTCTTATTGATGTGATTTTTTACTTCGTGTTTCCTGACAATGCCTTCCAGGATTATCTCAAATTCTTGCGAAAGGAAACCTCGATAACTATTCTCAAGCAACTCTCAATCTATGCGCCGCCCTCGTCCGAGACGATCCCGGTGGCTAGTAGTATTGACGTGGATCTAGAAACGGAGATCACACTCAATGAGACGCCTTCGGCGTATCCTATGGTGCGACCGATGAAATCGTACGTATGAAAACTGATGCCTGCGTTCTTTGTGACTCACTCAACTTGGTAGGGCGCTTCATTTCGACAGCCCAGAAGACTTTGGCGCATGGAAGATTGTTATCAGCAAGAATGCTCACGATGTTCTACGGAGCACGCACAAGAAGGATCTCCCGACCTTCAACATCATCGTCAAGAAGATCAAGTACGTTCACCAGGGCAAAATGACATCGGGGTTGAACAGCTGATTCGATTATGACTTACAGGGACCTTTCAGCGGGACATTTCTCCGGTGACAACCAGAAGCGCCTGAGCGGTACGGGAACGGATGTTCCCATATACGAGGCCAAGATGTCGCGAGATCTGCGCCTCATAGTCAGTTCCTGCCTCCACCATCGCTGAGCGGAAACTCACGTCTCATAGTACCAAATCGATCTGATCCCAATCGAGGACAACGTCCGTTCTCTTTTGGCTTCCCTTCTCGGTTTCTGACCACTCTTCAGCGAGAAGAGCAAGCGATCAAGATCTTTGGTATTCATACTCACGCGCAGATGGACCACCGTCTGTGGGATTCTATCAGTAGCCAGCTGCGCAAGAAGGGACGTGACTATCGAGAAAGGTTCGTATTCAGCGCGTAGATTGAACTTTGCCTAACGCCTGCCTTCTGCCTTAGGTGTGGGAAGAGGAAGCAATCGGACCACGCTGACAAGGACATGTTCGTGCCGGAAACTTTCCCGCCTCTGCCAGAGGTCTCCACGTCCGACATCGACTGTTTACCCGACCTTTTGCCTAACGATACAGCCCAGGTATGTGCATTGCTTCTCAGAAGAGCAATAGCTGATCATGCATATCCAGGTCCACTCTCGGCTCGTGTACGTGTTTCCGACATTCGTCGCCGTGATGGGTACTGACGGCGTCTAAAGTGTGGAGAAATTTGTCACCTTTTCACAGGTGGGTAGCAACTTCCCGGTTCTTTGAGCAGCGTACTGACAACACATGCCGCAGCCTTTCCTCAATAGTACGTTCTTGCTACTTATTTGGCCGAGCTCAACTGTTCACTACTCCGAATAGCGGTACTGGCGGACTTGGATGTCACCTTACCGCATTTGGTTTCGTGAGTCCCCTTCGTCTGCCGCAAATATAATGCGTACCGAGTCGCATTCCTCGCATGTGCAGATCCCAGGAGAAACTCATCATCGAGAATCCCACATCATGCTACGTTATTGGTCGCAGCGGGACAGGGTGTGCCAACTTCCTTCCTTGCCCGTTCGATGGAACTCAATAGAAATAGGAAAACGACAACGATGCTCTTCAAAATGTTGCTGATCGAGCGCACCTACCACCTCGTTGGGAACGACATTCCGCGCCCCCGACAAGTCTTCGTCACGAAATCGCGCATGCTTGCAAAGAAGGTCGAAGAGTACTTCTCGAAGCTGGCGACGTCGCTTAGTCGCGCGTCCCAGACGCTAGCGGAGCTTTTAGAATTGTCGAAGATCGATGTCGACAATGATGCGGAAGTGGGTGGGTTGTACGATGATGATGACGATCAGGAGTGGAGAGCAGATCTGCCGAAGAGGTTCAGTGCTCTGGAGGAGAAGCACTTCCCGTTGTTTGTGACATATGACGGCGTGAGTGTTCTGCAGATAGTCTTGCCTGGTAGTGATACTGATGACTTGTACCCCCAGCTGTGCGATCTGCTCGAAGCCGACATCGCCGGTGTCAATGGGGTGGCAGCGAAGGAATCGAACAAGTCGGCGAAGCGCAAGCCGAAACCAACGATGATCACATTCGAAACATTCATGTCGTCCTACTGGGTACACTTTTCGGAAACCGACCGGAAAGGCCTTGGTTTGTCGTGACCTTTTTCAAACGATGCAAAGAGTGTTGATATCGTCTTAGATCCCGCTCTTGTCTATAGCGAACTAATCGGTCAGTTTTCTTGAGCCTTTGCTGATGCTATCTTCACACCGGTCTTCGACAGGTGTGATCAAAGGTTCCGAGGAGTCGCTCACTCAGCCCACGCGAGTTCTGAGCAAGGAGCTGTACACAAAGCTCAGTGAGCGCCAGCACTCCACGCTGTCTGGACGCACGGATACAGTCTACGCGCTCTTCCAAAGCTATCTGCAGATGAAGAAGACAAACGGGGAGTTCGATGTCGCCGATCGGTGAGAACATTGGTCCCTCTTGGGTTCATTGGCTGATGGGCGCCATTAGTACGCACCGAATCTTGTCGCATTTCGGAGAGCATGGTGTACCTGGGTCAGGCATCGACCATTTGTAGGCGTTTCACGAGCTCGAAAGTGTCTTGATACTGACTTTCTGTAAGGTACATCGACGAAGTGCAAGACAACTTGCTCATTGACACCATGGGTACGTTGCTCACAGTGTCGCCTCTGTTGATCAATCTTTGACCCTATTCATTGACAGTCCTTCGTGCCATCTGCTCAAATCCGAACGGTCTCTTCTGGGCGGGAGATACTGCGCAGACGATCTCTGTCGGCAGTTCGTTTCGCTTTGATGGTCTCAAGGCTTTTCAGCACAGACTCGAGGTGTGTCTTCAGATTCATCGCCTGTCTCTTCTGCGATCTGACAACGCCCTTCAGTTGCTGCATCGAAAGTCTCAACAGCGTCAGGGGATAGCTCAGATCGAGGATCCGGAAATCTTCCAGCTTGCCATCAACTATCGCTCGCATGCGGGCATCGTCAATTGCGCGCACTCGATAATCGACCTAATCAACTTCTTCTGGGACGATTCTATCGATCGTCTGGCTCCGGAGAAAGGAATAGTGGATGGATTTAAGCCCGTGTTCTTCAGCAACGAGGATCGCGAACAGCTCGAACATTTCATCTTCGGTGATGTTGGGAGTCATATCGAATTCGGCGCTAAACAATGTGTGGGCGATCCTTTTCCTGCCGGTGTCGGGATCTGACTCTTGTGCTACTCAGGCATCTTGGTTCGTAACGATGCTGCAAAAGAACGGCTCTTGAAGCAGGTTGGCGAAGTTGGACTGGTCTTGTAAGTGATACGGTAGCCTCCTTTCAGGGTTTTCGTTTTTATCTGTGCTCAGGACCATTTACGAGAGCAAAGGTCTTGAATTCAATGATGTGAGTACCTTGCCTTGCCTCTAGTTGTCGTGCTCGATCTCACGTCTGATTAGGTGCTCTTGTATGACTTCTTCAGCGACTCCGTCGTAGGCCCCTCGACGTGGCGAGTCGTGCTCAATGCCATAACTGATTGGACCGAAATTGGCGCGAAAATCCCGGCTCCCAAATTCGAAAACATTCGGCATGCCAGTATCTGCACCGAGGTGAGGCATCTCTCGAGCTCTCGGACTTCTCGTTCTCATCTATCGCAGCTGAAGTCTTTGTATGTCGCCATTACTCGTGCACGCGAAAATGTCTGGATTGCCGACGGGTCTGAATCGGGGACCTCTTTGAGATCTTACTGGATGAGCAAAGGTCTTATTAGGTGTTATGCACCGGGCAGTGACGCTCCCAAGTTGGCCACATCTTCAACTCCCGATGAATGGGCCACACAAGGACGTGAACTCTTCGACCAGAAGAAGTACGGAGCAGCCAAGCACTGTTTTACTCGGGCGGATCTCCCGACGCCTGCTGCCGCAGCTCATGCATACCACGAACGCCAGAAGGCCCGTACGATGGCAAACACGAAGCAAAACTTACCGGCTCGGCGCGCGGCTTTCAGGACCGCCGCCGAAGCTTTCCTTTACTGTGCCGAGACTGACATAGCTGACTCAGTCAAGCTGAAATATCTCAGAAACAGTGCGGCCTGCCTCGAACTGGCCAATGATCTCTATCGTGCAGCCTCGATCCATATTTTGGCCGGGAACTTCGATCGCGCTGGCGAGCTGTATCGCGATCTGAAAAAGTTCGATGAAGCGGTAGCTCTGGTTGAGAAGGCACGCGAGACGATGGATTCGGATTTGGTCAAGAGCATCATCAAGCGAGCTCGGTTGGCGTACTTCGATGCACAGGACATTGAGTACGTGTTGCTCAGTCTTTCATCGACCTGGCCTTTCTGACTTCCACGAAGAAAAGGATGCAGCCTATTCGACACGACTGAGGAAGCGCTGGAATACTTGGAGGACCGTGGCCTCGACATTGCACGAGCGGACTTGTTGGAGTCGATCGGGGAAACGGTGGAGGCTGGGGAGATTCATTATGCTGAAGGCCACCAGGAGACAGCTATATCGCTGTTCCTGAAAGATGAGAGCAATGGTAAGGGCTTGCAACGGGCGCTGGAGTGCATTTTGGAGGGGCTATGGCAACACTGTTCATTTGGCGTTCAACCGAGGCAGATCCAGTCTGATCCCGTGGCGAAGCGTCTCTTACAGCTATCGACTCAACTTGATACGCAGAAGCTTGACCTTCCCTCATCTCGACAGGTAGGCTTGAAACTGTTGTCGCACGCTGCTTCGTATCTGAACGACTCCATGCTTTAGCTTTCAATGTTTTTGGCCATAGCAGCCGAATCTTCGAATGACGTCCTCGAGCTCGGTACACAATTTGTCAAGGAAAATGAGCTTGCCGCTGCTCTTCTTTGCCTGGATCATGTCTTTGCAGCCCCTTTGCAAATAGCTGACGCTCCCCTGGCCACCGTCGTCGAGAAACTCAACACATTCTCCACGTATGCTACTCTCCTTTCGTCCGTGACTTTCCGCATGGATCCTTGCAAGGGCAAATCCCTTGCCCGTCTTTTTGGCTTCTCTCAAGTGGCTGAGAATGTTTACCGCATCTCACAGTCGACGTGGTTGTACTCCGTCATTTCGCGCTCCCGAAACATTGACAATCCTTCCGAGTTCACGATCACCGTCCCCGACCTGCAACTCCAGTTCCGTAAATGCCTTGCTGCTCGATTGCGGGAACGCGCCCAAGCCGCCAGTGATGCCTGTTACGGGAGCAGAGCCTTCGTGCCTTGCCTTTCCTATGTTGTCTCCAAGTCCTGTCCTAGGAGAGAGTGCCCAGAGAATCACATCGCGTCTGAGGCCATCGACCCAGACTTCTACCACCAGCGGGTTCGCGTGCATTTACAGCAAATCATCATTCTACAAAATCTGCGGGAAAACACTGGGCGTCAAACAGAGCAGAGGGGACCAAAGTATGTTTCAGCTAGCAGTATCGATACCGGGCAATCTCATCCACGCTTTCTTAGGTATTGGATCAGTCGTCTGTACAATGCGCTTTACCCCCCGCATCACTGTATGGGAACGATAGCGAGCCTCGATATCACAAAGATACCGGAAGCCAAGAAAGGTTTTGATATCGTTAGGCACTGGGTTCAATCCCTGGCTTTTTCACAAGACCTGCGCCCTCCTCCATACAGAACCTGGTCTTCCCATCCACTCCCACCGCCGCCTGTTACCTTCCTCACGGATGTTCTCAGAACCGCTTCCCTTGCGCTTGCCTTCGATCGACAACACGCAACAAGTACAAAGTACCTCTACCGAGCGCCGTACTGGGCCGTGAAACCAAAACCGCCTCAGTATGTAGTGTCCAAGAATTTCATCGTGCACGAACTGTTGGTCTCCATGTCCGGGTTCACTTTGGGTGGTGGTGCATTGGCCATTGCGTACGTACAATTTCTTAGGTCTAGTGACTGCCATCGTTGACGCCAATCGCAGACACATCATCGGGCAACAGCTTCCGATTGCCGTGAACATACTCTGCAACTACATAGATTACCTATGTTCCTCGTTCATTCTATGCAGTCGAGCAAAAACGGGGGATTTTCACGATGTCACAATTCCCAAAAGTTGGCTCTTGAAGTACCTCAAGATGGATGCGCAGCATTTCGACCCTACCATACAACCAAACGGTTGGATGTTTTTGTTTGCTTCAGGATTCCCCCGGTTCTCCCCTGTCGCTCTCCTTCTTGAGCAGATGTATACTGGTGGTCAATCTGCCGGTAGGTTTTCATCTCACAACGCTGAATTCGCTAAATTATGGTGTAGAATATCTGCTCTACGGGACCTCACGGACGCTGGGAGACCTACCTTCCACCATTCGCAACGTGTTCATTGACCGGACGTAAGTCTGTTGTGATTTGTAGCTAATCCGTCATTGACACATCTCTCGTAGCATCCGTGCCATATGTATTCGTGAGCGCCCTGGCCATCAGCACTAACGTTCGCTCTCTCACAACTCATATAGTCGGGTACAATATACGAAAGGACGTCTTGCGGGAAGTCATCCGCAAGGCAATCCTGGGGCTGAAGAAACCGGGTCGTACAATACCTGTGCTGTATCGAGAGTGAGTTTCAGAGTATTCACCTCAACTTCCAGTGACCTTCCGCTCTAGATATGTTGACGCAGCATCGCATGGCTGGGACGACATTGCTCGCCTCATTCGTCGTTCCTTGGAAAACGATCCCGCGGATGAGATGCTACAGCTACTGTGGAAGCGAAAACTTACGAGAAAGCCCAACCCCTCGAAAGGTGTTCGCCAACTTATCTATAAAAAGTCGCACCTCGAGGTCATCGGTCTACTGGAAGGGCGGCCTTCCGGGATTGAGTCCACAGGATCACGGCAGACTGTTGTGCCTCTGGAACAAGCCGACGACTTCGACGCCGATGGGTCAAAAGACCCCGCGTCTGTTCCCCTGCCTGAGGATGATGAACAAGATCATCTTGGCGATAACATTGAAGAGGAGCGCGAGATGATCCCGACCCAGGAGTCACAGTCGCATGAGCCGTCGGAGGAGGAACAGACGGCGGCTGTACTCATCCAGCGCGTGTATAGACGCGTCATCAGCCGGCGTAGGGGCGTCTCGAAGACTGGCATGGCTGGAACCAGAAATCAGATCTACGAGGCGTGCTCGCAAATTCGCGTTTCAGACCAAGCGTACCGATGTATGTTCTTAGGCCCTGTTGTCCATCTGCTCCTGTGCTTGGACATTGCACGTCTCGATTCTCTACGCCATAAGAAAGCAACCAAGGATCGGCTCAAAGATTGTCCATCAGACGAGTACGACGAGCTGGACGAGCTCCTGACTCAGACAAAGTGAGCCTCAAAATCTTGTCAACAATTGCTTTACGTGGCTGACGTCGTACTTCAGCAAAGCGAACAAGACGATCGTCAGAGTACAAAAGGATCTATCGCCCGCCGCGAAGACACACGAACAATGCGACAAAATTGCTCTAGTGAAGCTCGTTGGCGAAGCGAGCACCCTTCTTTCGAGCTTGCCTTTCACGCCGTCTTCGGACTATTCGGAGGACTTGGCTCTTTGTGTCAAGGGTATCCTGACCGTTAAGATTGTCCGGCTGGTAAAGCCCAAACCTAGTATTACCGTTGATGATGGGCTACCCGATCACTAGTACCTAGTGCAACTGGTGTACACGTATAGTGATAAGAACCCGCCGTACTCGACGTTCTTTGAGGTGGTCTCGAGCAGGGGACGACTACAATTTTCTACAATGGCGGTGTTGTTGTAGAGCGTTCCATAGCAATCGGTGAATCTATCATCTTGGTCTCAATATTAATGGACAGGATTAGATAGATAATCGGTCGGTCCCAGCTATTGCCTCTCTGATTCGCCTTATCGTCAATCGATACAAGTTTGAGTACTCATGAGTCATTGTGTCTCTAGCATACACATTCCTGCCAGGCAAGGAAGTCAAAGAAGCCTAGGTCAAAATTTTGAGACTGTACCGTGAGTTATGCACTGGGCGCAATTTTGGTTTCTCCCCAGATGCTGTCCCATGGCAACGGTGGTACACTGAAAATTGGACCGAGCTTCTTGGCAGTCGGGATCACCGGTTCCCATTGGAGATATCGAGACGACAATGTGACTTCCAGTCATTCGACATTGGACAAACGCCACTTTCAATTGACCCGCCTTATAGACTATGATACACTTGCTGGCGAGGCTGGCTGTGCAGGATCAAAGAATATCCTTGTCTGTCTTTGCAACGTGCCCTATGATACATTGAAGGCAGCAATTGACAAGTCTCTTACTCGACTACCAGGTATATGGGCCCGTGCCTTTGTGTTGGCTGCAGCATATGATCGTCTCTCTCAGTCATTGACTCCGGCCTAGTACATACCCCGAACGAATGGCATTCTGTTCCCCAGAAACGCTTAGTATGACCTCGTGAAGAGCGGCGAGATTGGATGCCCGTCGAGTCAGTGGTACGCGAGCTATCTTGCGCTTCTGCTCTGCTCAGTCGCTGATCTCGTCGGCGCTTGACTAGGTGATTGCACTGACCAAGGCACTTTGCTGTCCCCGGGGCGATGCAATGTTACGTGAGTAGCAGTGAGATTCCAAATTTTGCTGAATGTCACGGGAAGGACGGACACAGAATTGAGAAGATATATGCAGATGGAAATGTTTGAGTGCATTTCAGATTATTACGACATCGATTCGTCTTTCGATGATCTTGTATCCAGACATATCTTCTCTGGGCTCTCCCTTGGACACACAATGACGGTACGGTGCCCATCAACGTGACAGTGTTTGTTGACAAGAAGATCTCGATGGAAACGTTGAACGAGCTACTCTTGAAGTATCCCATATAGCTGATCATGATCTGCTGCTAGTATATGGATAATGATGGAGATTATGTATTGATTCTTGTGGGATTCGCTAGGGTAATACTGCTTAAGATTGCCTCGGAACGTCTTGTCATGGGAAGATGCAGCTCGGACTAGTTTGACCTCCGGATTTTTTGGCAAGAAGGTTGAACCCGACCGCCATTCGAAGCCTCGCAACTGTGCAACGGCGACGTGGTCTAGTCGAACGTGGTGTTGTGCGTTACGTTGTTTCCACACGTTCGTCAAGAGATCAGAAGCGTCATAGATGCGAACAACTCGAAATCTGGGACACCTGGAGCAGGAAGTCATGAACTCATGGCGAGGGAGAGTATAGCGAGACGGCAATAGCCGAACTGTAGGTCCTTTTGGGTTCACGTTCCTGTAGATCTTTTAGGGTTAGGATTAGCACCTCTTCTCACCTACATACGGTCAACCGTCATCTTGTCCGCTTCCTCTCAGTAAGATTACACTTGACACTGCGCCAGACGGCGCAAATGTTCAGCGTTGGTGGCGGTCTACGTATCCCGCGGAACAAAGACTCCTCGGACATGCTCGCTGTCTTAGAGATACAGATGCAGGACTGTTCTCCACGTTCAACGAAGGGCATATCACTTGCAGGAGACGGTTGATGAAACGCTGAGTCAATCCAATTTAATTTTCACATTTCCCGACCGCGAAACCTCATGTATAGACTTCTACTTCGCGTCCAGTGAACAGCGAGGTGCCATTGAACATGACAGTGGATACACTTCAGAAGGAGGTATCGAGCAGGTGGCTTCTAGATTATTTTCTCGACCTCGCGGCTCGCAATGGGGGACATCCAATCTTGATCAGTTCATGGCGCGGTTCTCTCATGCGAACATCTCTCCGGACTGCAAGGACTTCAAAACGTCATGCACAAGTGTAACCTGTTATAAGCAAGCGACTCCTCTCCCTTCTATCTCTGTGCTTTCCAAGTCCACTTCGTGAAAGCGCAATGATCGGTACAACTGTGAAACGCTGGCTCTACGACCTGGGCGCGAATCTGCGTGGGTGACACGCACTATCTCTGAAATTATACTGAAAGCTGGTTGTGGTCTCTAGCCATTCTCCAGGCCGCCCTCTCAGTTGGACCATGGTATCCTCAGGCCCCAATGGTCATTTTGGACAACGCAAGAGTGACGGGAACTGCGTCTGGCGGAATCGACCGATTCCTCGGTATTCCTTTCGGGAAGCCGCCGTCAGTATCGTGCTAAGTTTGCGGAGACCCAGCTCACGATAGAGATACAGGACAGGGCATCTTCGCTTCAATCATCCTCAAGCCGTGGACGCGTACTCCGGCAGGATCAACGCTAAAGTCTTTGGACCGGCCTGCCCGCAGCAAATTACCTCGCCGCTCAATCTATCCGGCCTTCCGCCCGAGACTACACAGTTTTTGCCTGCTGCTCCACCTCTCGACGATAATGAAGACTGTGCGTTCCTCTTCGATACGCCGCCATCATGTTTCCGAATCTCTCATACCCTTCCATAGGCCTGAGTATCAACGTCATCAGGCCAGGCTCAGTCAAAACCAAATTTACACTGCTACCGGTGCTCGTCGTAAGTACTGCTATCGTTCACAGCGCTCGCGACACTGACAGCTGGAGCCAACAGTGGATCTATGGAGGTGCGACGACTTTTCCTGAGGCCCTCTCTCGATTGTAATCTCACTTCTCGAAGGTGGCTTCACAGAAGGTGGAACTGAACCATACAATGGCAGCGTCATTGTCGAGCGTTCCATGTCCATGGGGCAGCCCATCATTTACGTCTCAATGAACTATCGTGTTTCGGGTGAGTGCGCCTCTCTCCATGACATCGAGCGGCCTCTAACGAAGTTCATGTCAGCTTTTGGGTTCCTACCCGGCAAGGAAGTCAGAGACGCCGGCGTTGGAAACCTGGGACTGCATGACCGTGCGTCGATTTGGTGTCGGAAGCAGCGCTGTGTCTGAATCTCCATGGCGACGTCCAGAGCGTTTAGCCCTGCGGTGGGTCCAGAAGTACATCGAGCAATTTGGAGGCGATCCTCGGAAGGTCACCATGTACGCTGTTCTCCTTGTGGACCTCCGTGCGAGGCGCTGATCGCTTCAAATGTAGATGGGGCGAATCTGCTGGTGCAATCTCAGTTGCCTGCCAGCTGCTCATCAATGGGGGTAAGCACGAAGGGCTGTATAGAGCCGCGTTCATGCAGTCAGGCTCGCCGTCGCCCAGCGGTAATTTAGAACATGGACAAAGGCGTGAGTACATTCAGCTTTGACATTGTTGTCGACTCGAGGTCGCTTCCTGACACCTTCGGCAGACTATGATGATCTTGTAGATAACACCGGCTGTACGGGATCCTCTGACACCCTAGCCTGTCTTCGTGCATTGCCCTACAAAGACTTGAAAGCGGCGGTTGACATGTCACCTGGGATTCCTGACTTTGAAGTACTCCCGGTTATCTCAATCAATAGCTCGCCACTGACTTACCTCGAAGTCGCTCGCATCACCATACATGCCACGCACAGATGGCACACTGATCCTCGATCATTTACAGCACCTGGTGAGACGAGGCAAGGTTGCAAATGTTCCTGTGGTCAGCGGTATGTGCATCCAGATTATTTATTAGCTCGCGGTTGACCAGTTTTATGTGCATCTGTAGGTACCTGCGACGATGAAGGAACCGTGTTCTCCCTCTCTCAGCGGAACATTACGTGAGTTGACGATGACTTTACTCTGAGCATTGCTGAGCGCTGATCATTCGCACTACATAGCACAAACGAGCACCTGAAGGACTACCTGCACAATGTCCATTTCACGCATATGCCAGAGTCTGGGATCGATCTTTTGATGTCGAAGTATACCGAGGCACTCCCGGAAGGCTCTCCGTTTGGTACTGGCCATGCCAACGCGCTTACGCCTCAGTACAAACGTATCGCGTCGATTATGGGCGATTATGCCTTCCAGGCTCCACGGAGACACCTTCTCTCTGCGTTGTCAGGGAGGCAGAAGCTCTACTCGTACAGTGAGAACTCTTCCCTCTCGAATCTTCAAATTTCTCATGGAACTCTTTTCTTCAAGCCCACAAGCGCTTCAAAGGCATTCCGTTCATAGGGTCTTTCCACGCCACCGACCTTTTCCTCAACAGTATGTTCCCAGGCGGTGACATGCAGCCTTATCTTATACGCTTCGTCAACACCTTGAATCCGAACGGTGGTGCGGATGTGCTTTGGCCCGAATGGACGAAGGAGTCGCCAAAGATGCTCTCGTTCAATGACGGTGCGGTACCGGTGGACGTGACTGAGGATACGTATCGAAAGGAGGCGATGGACACCCTGACTGAGTTGCTCCTTAAGTACCCTGTTTAACTCTACATGCCGTGGTTAGAACTTGTCCTCCATGATAGCTAGTATTTTGTCAAAATTGAAATGGAACTTGTCCATGAGCATGCGATTGTCTACTGTACGCAAAAGTCGCCTCGCTTTTAGTGGACGCCCGGCCTTTCTCTACGAGCAAACGCTAGCAGCCGGAGTTGAACAGATTCAAGTTAGAGCGCACTTGCAACGCTCAAACGATCATCTGCCGACCCGAATGGGTTGCAGTGATCCTCTCCAGCGACATCTTGTGACGTATATTCACCTTAGCCGTGGCAGTATCCCTCAATGAATATCTGACCACGATGTCAAGCATCGTCTCCAGGAAGGCGGTGCATAACTTGTACTTCGTGAGAGACATAAATCTCCTCCAACACGGGCAAGCTGAGCAGCACCGTCGTCCACAATTCCTTCATCGTAAACCGGACATCGATTACCTCGCAGGTGTTCTGAGCGTGGCGGACACTCTCTGCAAAAGACGTGTCCGATGGCTTCCTGTGGTTCATCGTCGATGGCAGGACAATTCCAAGCCTCAGGCATCCATGACTCAGAGTGTGCGCAGATCTGGAGCGTGGCATTTCAAGCCTGCACCAACCGTCATGGGCGGACTATGAGTCTGACGACCTTTCTGCTTTGTGAACTCCGGCGTGTTCAGGCGTCTCGTCTCGCTCCCTCTAGATCAAGTGGTCGAAGACGGAAGGTCACATGTGTCGGCAACAGCCGAATGGCGACTACCGGTATCGGTAGCGCGATGAAAACTAGACTAGACTCGAACGCTTATCATCCAATCTGTATTGTTCTGAGGGGTGTGAGTTCAACTTGGTTGTCGCTGGAGTTGTCGTTTCTGGGCAGCACGGACTTCCCCTACAACCCCGTGAAAGGCAGTTATACGAGGAGGTGAGCACGACAAGGTCGAGCTTTTCCCAATTCAGGACGGTATGGGCGGACGGTCCTCAATTTGAGTTTGCGTGTTGCGGCGCATATGAGCAGATGCGAGCAAAACAATGGGGGCCATAGAATTCGTAAGAAAGATAGCATTCGATGAAGCAAAATTGTACCAAGGGAGCCGCGTCGAGAGGCACTACTGATGATGCGCCCCTCGTCGCGCGGCGCCAGAGGGTTACTCTACGTCTCCGCGAGCGCCTGTACGTCCCTGTAGCATGGAATACAAGTGACTCTATAAGCGGAGAAGCAAATGACATTAGAGAATGAAAAACGAAGGAAAAAGCTTTATATAGCTGATGGACTTTGGCCGTGCTTGGCTGGAGCCTGATCGGCGCAGGGACGCCTGCACTGCCGCTTGCTGTAACCTCCATCTGCGAGGTCGTTGTGGCCCTTCATTTATGGCCTCAATCTCCGCTCGACGACTGGCCAAGGAGCTCACTGAAATCAACAATGACGGCTGTCCTGTCGGTGCGCGTCTTTACTCTGCGCGCTCGCCGCCGACCCACCCAGCGACTCACACAATGACAGGCATAAACCTACTCAAGGCGGACGACTTTGCATCGTGGCAATTCACCATCGAGGTGATGGGCGACTCGCTGTACCAGGTCTCTCCCTTCCTGCCATCCGACCGGAAACCCGCTCATCAGCACAGTGATCTAGGGCGAGGTGTTTACGCTGCTGTTCAGATTCGATAAGGACTACCCCATATCGTCCCCGGCGGTGCAGTTTGTCGTCGACGTGAATCAGGGCAAGACGTCTCCCGTGCATCCGGTGCGTCGATTGGCTGTCTGTCCACCCGAGTGTGCGCTAATTGTGATATAGCATGTATATTCGAATGGACATGTACGGCGCCACAATCCCACTTCATCGATGATTTCTCATTGATACCCCAGATTTGCGCCTCGATCTTGGGCAACGAGTGGTCCCCCGTTCTTAGCGTCATCGCCGTCTGTGTAACCCTCCAAAGCATGCTCGCCTCATGCAAGGCACGTCGCGCTTCATTCTACACCTTCTACCTCGCTGACCCACAATTCAGAAGAAGGAACGGTAATAAGGCTTGGACTATTCTAGTCGACACGCTCTAAATATCCTGCCAGACCGCCTGACAATGACCGCTATATCCGTCACGCGCCTGACAATCCCAAGAAGGTGCGTCTCTAAATCTATATGCATGTTGAGCGTCCGACTCCCATCGGTCACTCAACTTGGCGTGGCGTTGTGCTGAATCGCTCTTTCCACAGACGCAATGGCATTACGATGGTGTGTACCCATTCATCTCCCAAATCTTCATTCGCTCATTCACACCTTTGCAGATGACACGTACGTTGCTCCTTGCATATGCACATGCAGATATAGTCTAACGCTGCTGGCACAGTGTCTAATTCTCTCTCCTTGCTGTATCTTTCTAGTTGTAAAACAATGCTATTCACGTCGGAGGACGCAATTTCATAGACTCTGCCTGTGATCAAACTTCTTGTGATTTCCCGGAAGACGAGCAGTAATAATGCCTCGACAGCATTGTCCTTAACTTCGTGAAGGCTTGCTTCTAGATCTCGCGCCCAGCTACGCTGAGTCCACATCTGGAATCCATGGCCTTGGCGGAACGAGTAGTTCCTCCCGCCAAGGCGATTTGGGTATAAGATGAGCACCGAGCTCGAGTCGGAGCGTCATCGCGAGTCCCCTGCGATACTTTACCTCTCTTTAGTGGGATGCAAGCCAGATAAACGTCCGAGATGAAATGCCGTTGTATGCAGCTCGCCAAAAAGTCTCACAACATCAGGCATGGCGAGCCATCGAATCTGAATTCAATCACAAAGAGGATTCATTTCGGAGCTTGAGGTTAGCTTGAGCTCCTTCTGCGGATGATCACAGCCCCGCATCGACTGAGTGTTGCGATTCGCCTCGGGGCCCGATTCGTGCTGTATACGAGATGGAACGCTAAATTGGGGGCCCAGTTTAGTGTTCAGGTATCACGGAGTGCTGGCGATGGAATATAATGATAACGTGAAGCGTCAGTTGAACAATGGTTCCATCACCTGCCCCAAGAACGTGTCGAATATAAACAATCTAAACCTGATTCACGAAATCACATACAGCCTTCAGCTGATCAGGCTAGCGTTATCGTCAGCGCTGTCCCACCCGTTAGGCAAAGCGCTGTTTATGCCTTGGCAGCTCTTCTAGCCGCGCAAGTTGCTCGGACACGCGAATCTAGCACTGCCAAGAGCAAGAAGCTGGAAGTTGGAACTCGACTTTGAGGCAGATGCCGGGAGATGGAATCCGGCGGCAGTTGGCGTGCCTGAATGTAACTCTTGTTAAAACCACGACCACCAGCCTCAGTTCCCATCATCGGTCCAGGGCCCTCATCTGCTGGGCGCTACCCTCTCTGTTGGAGGATATACCGCCATGGTACGCACTTTATATTCTGGGAGAATGTTCGTCGCGCTGATAGACTTTGTTAGGTCTTTGTGAACGACCAGAAATTCGCCTGGTCCGTGCTGCTTCATCCTGCTACTTGATATCGCCATCTCACAGCCTGCAGCGAGTCGTGCATCAAAGGGCACCGGTCCTCCTCATGCTCCCACACGGATCGCCCGCTGTACGAGATCAAGAAAAAAGGGCGCCCCATTTCGCAGTGCGAAAAGTGCCGCCAGCTCCGACAGTCTCGGCGGGTGCACTCGAAGTGCAACTGCAATGAGAAGGACGAGGCAGGGCCTAGTAAGGCGCCTGCTGTCGCATCTGGCAGTAAACGTGCGTTGATGTGGGTCTGTCTAGCTGGATTGACATTGATGTGTTATACAGAGAAGCGTTTCATTCCAATCGCGCCAGCGCTGCCCAATGGACTCAAGGATGCCCTTCAGGCGACTGTGTCGGTGCCGGCAGATGCGCGACAGCTAGGTAATTGCTTCCGCTCCATGTGCATCTTACAGCATGTCTCACAGCCTAACAGTGAGCTCTTTGCTGAATTCGTGTACGTGCAAGAATCCCCGGAACTGCAGATGTCACCAGTCCGCGTCCGCGTCGGACATCTCGGGTCTTGATGCGCTGGTGCGGGCAGCAGAGATGTTTGAGCGACAGTCGGATGGACCAGCCAAACCTCCGCAGCCGCCCAAGGCGAGGGTCATTGCACGGCCCAACAGCCCCCACCGAAAGCGTCGAAAGCACACACATGACAGCCAGGAACAGGCTTCCCAACCCGCTGCCAAGTTTACGCACTCCCATCCTCATTCCCATGTGCACTATCATGCGCACGCGCACGCGCATACCCATGAACCGGTCCAGCTCCCACCCATCCACATCCCAGAATTCCGCGGCGTCGACCACGTCCCGACCTTCGCGACCATGCCGTCCATCCGCGAGATCGCCTCGATTGCGGGCTCGGGGTGTACGTGCGGCGTCGAGTGCGGGTGCCCTGGGTGCGTCGAGCACCGCGGGCCGGAGCATGCGCTGCCCGAGCACGGCGCGTGCACCGACGGCGCGTGCAGGACGTGCGTGGACAACACGCAGGGCATCGCGCTCCCCATGGCGTCTGGGTCGGGGTCGGGCCTGCTGCATGACTTCTTCGCGCTCGCTGCGAAGCTGCCTGAGCCGCCGAAGACGCTCGTGGGGCTGGGGATGCAGATCGACCCGGCGCGCGTTGGGGTGTACGGGGGCAAGCCTGCGCCGGTCAATCTGCCGAAGCTGTGTTGTGAGGGGAAGTGCGGGTGTCCGGATGGGAGCTGTGGATGTGGGGGTGCGTGTGGGGGGTGTTGTGGTGAGCATGGCGAGAAGGAGAAGGAGAAGGAGCAGGAGAAGGAGCCGGAACCTGAAGTTGTGGTGGAAGTGTCTGCGCCCAGATCGTGTTGCTGTGCTTGATCTTTTTTTTTTCTTTGGGCTTCGCGAGTATGCTGAACTTGTACATTATACTTATTATTACACGAGCTATGAAAGGAGAAATCTACTCATGAATATCAGTGCCATGCCTGAGGACATTTTGACTATTCGTTCAAGACAGCGCTTCTGGTTGGAAGACTTCCTTCACGGTCTCGGTGTCGCGTATTGTTTCTGGGGGCTTGATTGATTCTTTTCGGAGGGCGAGAAAAGCTCCAGTGGGTTTCGTTACTAGCTGCACAGTAAGTGACCGTTGTATATCTCCGGGAACGACTCCATTTTTCTTGGTTCGAGGACGTGCTTCTAGGCAATATGAAGTATATCCAAGGGCTCTGCAAAGGCTGTTGGATGTCCTGCGCACAACTGCAGCTCCCGCTCCCGAGGATTTGCGTGTGGCGCAAGCCGCGCCTACCTGCTTTATATTCCACAAGTCGCATCGTCTCCTATGGCGCGAGATAGCTGTATCTCTTAGCGCAATCACACACATGCTGCCGGAAATGCAGCCGTTTGCGAAGGAGCCCGATACTCCCTTCTCATTCGAGGCGTACACATTATTCGAGGGCGTGAAAGTCGCTATATAGCAGCAACGTAACAAGACTACAAAGCCTTCTGGAAGTGTAGTAAATGTGTGGATACGCTAGTAGTGTGCTGGGTGGTCCATTGTACATATCATAATCGTCAGTCATGCCGCTCCGCTCGCTTCACCGTCGTTTCTGCCCTCTTCCTCTACTCCACGAGATTGAAGATTGACGCGTGGAGCGCTTTTGTAGTGCCCGCGAGAAACTTGAAGGGGTTGCTGCCATTTCAGCACAAGCAACCCTCGAAAATCTCCCTCTAACAACCATCATACAGCGAATTCCGAGGGAAGTCGTAGCCCGCCAAGTCCCATGTTGTCAAATTAGGATCCGAATATGCGTTTAGGTGACTAGACAGGCGATCGTGAGTAAGAGGATACATCAAAGGCTGTTCTGTGCGCACTTATTGATATAGTCCCATGTCGGTCGATCCGGCGGGTCACACGTCAATCCATGCGACATACCCGTACGCTGATATACGCGCACGTAGTCGACGAACATCGTACTGGGGAAGACGAGATGTTCATAATCCTGCGGCTGGAACGAGAACGACATTCCCAGGTTGAAGATCAGGTACTGTCAAAATCGATTAGACGAGCGTTAAGTGTGTAGAGGCGGGCCACTAACCATGGGTTCCTCCGATATTAGTCGGGCACTGATCTGCGTGGTGGGGTCAGCACCAACGGTGTCCGAAGTGATCTTCCAACTGGGCTGTCCGTCGCTGACCCATTCGATGAACCCACTACTGCGATCGCTCGAATCCGAGTACCACTCCATACCATAGGTCCCGTACGCTTGGTCATTATAGAACGTTTTGTCAATCAACGTCACAGCGGAGACGGCCTGCTGGTACTCTCCGCCCTTGTAGTTATTGAAATTCGTTATCGAGTCGTCATATACTGTGGTCGCCGGGCTGGCGTTGTTGAACTCGTACTGGTAGTTGAAAGGCGCCACCTGGTAGCTCTGGGACACCTCGCCCTGCCAGATGGACGTATCGATCTGGTGCTCGAGGATATCGATTTCGGGTACACCTCGCCCAGTGCTGACAGACGGCCCAGGATGGTCCCCACCGGGACAAGTACACGCTGACAAGCGCTGCCCAGGAAGAAAACTGATTGGACTTCCAAATGCGCCCCCGGTGAGAGCCTCAGCCGGCTCGCCGCTGGCAGTGGTTTGGTTCGGGAATGTCCCAAGGTCACAGGTGTCGTAGCTGTAGGGCCACATTCCTTCGGTGCTAGCACCATAACCTGCACGACCCTAAAGAGGAAACTATCAGCTTTGAGTACACGTGCAAATTCGAGGAATACCAACCAAATTTCCCATCAACCAGGCGCCTGTGAGAGATCAGTATCATTGATAGCACTGACGTGAGCAAGAAGGGCAGACCTGGCCATAAGCCTGGAGCAGTAGGGGAACCAGGCATACTGATAGAGACCTCGACATACGCAGTCGTGAAACACAGTTTATTCCACGAGGTTAGCATGCCTGACATGTGTTTCAGACGGGAACCGTTTGAACCTCAAGAATAGAAAATTACCAGATTTCCAGTTGAGGTTGTGGATGTCCTCCATCGATATGGTTATTTGAAGCTTGCCGTCTTTCGTCGTTATAGCCTATGATAAAAGGAATCAGCATCGCAAGTGCGTGCAGATGACCGATACTCACGCTGGGATCATACCACTCAAGATCACCAGTGGGCCAATAGTGGAGATCAGCCGCCTCCCAAAAGGGATCCTCGCCGGGATAGAATGTCCGACCATCTGAATTGAATTCATCGCTGAAAACGAGTATATATTTGTGGCCGTCGAGCCCGGTTCTCGAGTACGCATCCTGCGGTGTGTCCGAGTCGATGAGATTAGGAAGCCCAGGGAGGTCGGGGATCTGTCCAGAGCCATTGATACCCCCCAAATTGAAACCGGGTATCTTTCTGGTGTGGCGAGTGTAGTGGGAGATGATGGGAAAGCCAGCAAAGAGCGTTACGAGGCCGACGATGATCAGGACAAGGGCACTGACGTTCATCCAGCCTCGCCCAGAGAAAAGGGTGAAGGAGGTATCGAGTCTAGCGTCCCGTATCGGATCAGGATTATGGAGGGCGTCGTCGAGGTCGGGGTCCTTATCCCACAAGTACGCTGGCACGGTCGAGGTGTTTGCGACAGGCGTTTTGCTAGGGCTCCCAGGCACCGAGGATCCATCTGACGGCGCGCTAAATCTGGACGTATTGTACATATTCGCGGGCTGTTGATAGTGGTGGTACTAGTGAACGTAAGGCTTGTGCATCGCAAAAGGACGGAGTATAACACACTGAGTATGGCCCGTATGCTCCCCCAATGGCACCCGTGGCAACACCTTGCGCTATGGCGCCTCTCCCGTGTTGTGCGCTAGCAGCAGACGCCGATCGCTGTGGTGGACTGCGTGCTTGTTGGTACTGCACAGCAGGAGACATGCGAGGGGCCCGTGGGCCACCAGGATACCCCCGGACGCCAGACTCCATCGGCGGTGAGCGTGAGTGGTTCGCCATCTGCGAGAGGCCCAAGGACGACGATGGTGGTAAACAACAACCCAGGTCCCTCGCTGAACATAACGTGTGAGCCGCGACCGGCTATCCATACAATTTAAGACATCGGATCACGGTCAGATGCCTCCTCCATTAATGATTCACGGTCACCAGTCCCCACCGTGTCTGTGACGCAGATCGGGCATCATCCGAATGTTACAGTCTGGTGAGAAGCACATATCGACATCCCGTCGACGCTGGACGTGAAGAATTCACTCGTCCGGTAGGGCTATGTGATGTCGACTCTTTCGGTCTAAGTGTGAGGCGGGGTGAGCTGGAAAATCCAGATTGGAAGCATCGGAGCTTACCTTTTCGTGGAGGGGGCTTTGACAAAGCTAGCAGTAGACATTCGAAGTGGGTCACTGGGTGTGTAAGTGCGTCAACCAACTCAATCCTGATGGGTAGATGACAGGGGAAGCTTTCGACGGCGGCAATGTAGAGGCGAGTGGAACCGGAAGGAGTCAGGAAGGGGTAGAGCGTAGCCTTGACTACCGTCTCGTCGCACGGAATGTAGGTTTGTTGCACAATCCGGAGTAGGAAAAGTCACTGTGAAAGTTTACTAAAAGGACTGTTGGCGGTGGTTCGAAGAATGGTGGATCGAGCGTACCATATCCTGCTGCATCTGTTGTCAAATGGCCTATAGCACGGTGTAAGCTCTCGGTACGTCTCAAAAGCAGCAGGACTTTTTTGGGAGGTTACATGAGGTTGGCTGGAAGAAGGTCTGCCGAGCTACGCGTACCTTTGAACGTCTCCGAAATTTTGTGAACGGTCACTGCGCCTGGAAGGCTCGATATGGGCTAATAAAATGTCCAGCACGAGCGGGCAGCGCGTCGGAACTGGATGGGCTCATAATGGCGATGTGAAAGGGGTTTGGCACAGATATCGTGGATGGCAGGCGTGCAAGCCAAGTTTGGTAACACGTGGCCCGTACCTGTCTCCATCCCGGTCGCGTTCGCCGTTCGGGACTTTGCAGCCGACGACCATCACCCTTGGATCGTACGAACTTCCTACAAGTTGTCCCTTGGCGTATAGACCTTGGAAAGCTTCGACCTTTCGCTTGATCAAGCAAGTGACTACAGTACTTGCCATTATTCTTACACTAACAATCACAATCGCGTATAGTGGCCGCCTGTTCGCGTTGTGGTTTCGATACCGTCTCCTCCCAGTATCCTAAAATCCATGCTTTGCCCTCGCCTTTCGCCAGCGTGCTCGGGACTACTCTTTCCTTTGACAACCCTACGAATGCCACCAAAGACCGTGTTCGGTCATTTCTCTCAGAGATAGACGCCTCTCTCAGGGAATGCGATGCCGACATACGTCGGCTCGAAGACGCTTTGCGTGCCGCAAAGGATGAACGCAAGGCAGTCCAAGACTTCCATGACATCCATGTCGCCCTTCTACCTCCCATCCACTCTGCGCCCGACGATGTCCTCCTTGAGATATTCCATCACATCACCAAATCCTACGACGTATACGACCACAAACGTGGTCCATGGCTACTGGGGAAGATATGTCGTCGCTGGCGGCATCTCGTCCTGTCTTCGCCATCCCTGTGGTCCTCATTCTTCATCGATACATCATACAGCTGTCCTCCTCCCATTGTCGATGAGACCCGCTTACTCGAAGAGGCATTTGCGCGAGCAAAATCCCTCCCAGCCTCTTTCAGTATCAATCCATTACCGTGGTCCCTTGATGATGAATATTCGCGCGAAGTACTTCGTATCCTCATGGATCACACCGAGCGTTGGCGCGACGTCAAGTTGATGGGGACAGATGTGCAAGAATTTGACAACCTCGCCGAGATCAAATCGCCAGGCATCTTCACGTCGTTGACAACATTGCATCTCGCTGTCGAGCCCGACCAGTGGACCCTCCCGGAAGACCGGGATCCGTTCATCTTCACGCGGCAGATTCTTCCCTACTTTCGACACTCCCCCAACCTACGTTCCCTGACTCTGACTGGCCTCCCCGATTTCGAGGATGACATGGATCCCGCGGAGATTGATTTCCCCTGGGCACAGCTCACGCATCTCAAGTACACCTCTTGTTTCGATCCGCCACTGTTCACCACCGATTTAGACTGCAAGTTCCTGCTTGCGTGTCCAAATCTCAAGTCATTCTCTACGACCAGTATTGCTAGTGATTCCGCGCAGCTGCCATTACCGATCATCACCCTTCCACATCTGCAGAATCTCGGTCTGCTGGCGACCAGTCTTCTCCCGGTCCTGGATGTCCCGTCCTTGCGAACGTTGTCTGGCAGATGGGATGAACTGGTCTTTCCCGGAAACGACGGTGACTCAAAAGGGTTTCCCCGCCACATCCAAGAGGTTGTTTGGCATGCAAACAGCTACGATGACAGTGCCCTAGAACTCGTCTCCAACGTCCTCCGTTTACTTCCTTCGGTTACCAGCCTCTCGGTAGACGGTAGGATCTCGGAGAGTCTTCTCGAGCAGCTCATCGTCAGTCCGGAGAGGAGACCGATGCCTCTTTTGACCTCTCTCAGCATCAGCGGACTTGCGGGGTACTTGGAAGAGCTAGCTGGCGCTTTGACAAGCCTTGTGAAATCGCGCTGGAGTACAGCTTCGGATATCCCAGTCTCTCGACTTAGTGATGTACACATCGAGTTGTGCGCCCCACGACCTCGTCCACCCCGTCCCATGCGGTGGTCGTACATTCGGTCTCGAACGACTACCAGCCGAAAACGACTTCCCCGTGAGCCGAGTCCCCCGCCCGATAACACGTTGAATGAAGTTGCGGCGGCCATGGTCGAGCAATTGGCGGTGTTCAAATCGGAAGGATTGAATGCCTCTGTCGAGTATCAGCATAGTCAGTCTTTCCCCCGGCTCACCTCTCGAACATCCTGGCTGATACGACCTTCTAGTTTCAAGCGCCACTGGCAAGATCGAACGCATCACTTACCTGTAGATAGCCGCGATACTGTGGAGCGTGCTTATGGACTACGATATGTGGGCTTGTCACTATATCTAACTACCATCGACAACAATGTTCATATGTACAGGGCATGTAGGGTTATACAGGGTACTGGAGGAGCAACTCAGTCAGGGTGTCCATTGCCTCCTTTCTATAAGTATCTTCAGTAACGTCCACCGGCACCTCACCGTCATTGAAGGAGAGCATCTTCGGTGACTCCGTCGTCCATTCAGGCCAAACTGCATCCGCGCCCCCATTCGGATCCAAAGTGTTGACGAAGCGTATGAGATAGGGCAGCATATCACCGCCTGGATAGATGGTGTTGAGAAATAGGTCGGTTGAATGGAAGGACCCGAGCATCGGGATGCCCTTTAGGCGCTTGTGGGCTGAGAGTGATGCCATGAGCAGGAGGGAAATGAAATTCGAAGTGGAAGAGTGCTCACTGTAGGCATAAACTTTCTGTTTTTCTGATAGAGCGGACAAGAGGTGTCTCCGTGGAGCCTGGAAGACATAATCGCCCAAGAGTGACGCGATGCGTTTGAATTGAGGCGTGAGCGCGTTGGCGTCGCCGGTATCGTAAGGAGAGCCTTCCGATGGTGATTCGGGATACAAGGACAAGAGGAGATCGATCCCAGACTCTGGCATCTGCGTGAACAGGATGCTTCGCATGTAGTCCTTCAGGTGTTTGCTTGTGCTGTGTGATTTGAAGGCTCGGCTCGGACGCTCAAAGTCAATTAATCGAAACGCACGTAATGTTTCGCTGAGAGAGGGAAAACACGGTTCCTTCATCGTCGCAAGTACCTACAGGTGAACATAACACTTGATAAGCGGCGAGCTGACAGAGACCATCTGGGTGCACATACCGCTAACCACAGTGACATTCGCAACCTTGCCTCGTTTCACGAGTTGCTGTAGATGATTTGAAAACATTGTACCATCTGTGCGTGGCATGTATGGCAAAGAGACCGACTACGTGGTATGTCAGTGGTGAACCATGGATTGGAATGACCGAAAGTACTTGATAGCTAGTTGTACTAGGCGATTTGTCAACCGCCGCCTTCAGGGTTTCATAGGGCAGTGCGCGTAGACATGCTAGGGTATCGGATGATCCTGTACAGTCGGTATGGTGTACAAGGGCATCATAGTCTGCCCAAGGTGTCAGCAGGCGCTCTCGAGTCGACTATTGTCAGATCTGGATGTACTAACACTTTTGCCCAAGTTCTACGTCACCGCTGGGGATCGGCGAGCCTGACTGCATGAACGCGGCTCTGAACAGCCCGTCGGTGTTACCCCCATTTATGAGCAGCTGACAGCCAACTGAGATTGCACCAGCAGATTCGCCCCAGCTGCATATGGAGCGATCAGCACCGCGCACCGAGATCCACAAGAAGAACGTACATCGTGACTTTCTCCGGATCGCCTCCGAATTTCTTGATGTACTTCTGGACCCATCGCAGGGCTAATCGCTCTGAAAGTCGCCATGAACATTCAGACACAGCGCTACACCCGACATAGAATCGACGTACGGTCATGCAGTCCCAAGTTTCCGACGCCAGCCTCCCTGACTTCCTTACCCGGTAGAAACCCAAACGCTGACAAGGAGATCATGAGATTCTGGTCGAATCACGAAAACAGCCGGATACGTACCCGAAAGACGATAGTTCATTGAGACGTAGATGAGGGGCTGCCCCATGGTCATGGAATGCTCAACCACGACGCTGCCATCGTATGCGGCAGTTCCGCCTTCTGTAAAGCCGCCTTCAAGTAGTGAGGTTACAACCAAAGAAGAGCCTGGAAGATCGTCGCACCTCCATAGATCCACTGTCGAGTCCAACTGTTAGTGATGCGCTGCCAACAGATAGCATGACTTACGACTAGCACCGGTAGCAGATTGGAGCTCGTTTTAACTGAGTTCGGCCTGATCACGTTGATAGTCAAGCCTGTGAAAAGTATGAGACACTCGGGAACGTGTCGGCTTATTGCAAAAGAACGCACAGTCTTCATCGTCTACAAGAGGTGGAAATTGAGGCAGGTACTGTAAAGTCTCGGACGGAAGACCAGATAGATTGAGTGGCGAGGCGTTTTGCTGCGGGCAGGCCGGTCCGAAGACTTTTGCGTTGATTGTGCCGGAGTACGCGTCCACGGCTTGAGGAAGACTGAAGCGGAGATCTCCTGTCCTGTACCTCTATCGTGAGCGGAGTCTTCGCAAGTCGAACGCGATACTGACGGCGGCTTTCCGAAAGGTATACCGAGAAATTGGTGGACTACGCCTGACGTGGTTCCTGTTACCGTTGCTTCATCCAGAGTGACAACTGGAAGCTGAGGAGACCATGGTGCGACCGAGAAAATAGCCTGCAAAATGGCTGGACATTGCCTTCAGCTTTCGGTATACTTCCAGAGATAGTGTGCGTCACCCACGTAGTTTTGCGCCCAGGTCGTAGAGCCAGCGTTTCACGGTCGTACCGCTCATTGAGCTTATGGGACGAACTGGGAAAGAACAGGGAAGGAAGGGAGAGGAGTGGCTCTTTATAATGGGTTGACGTTATGCATCACGTCGTAATGACCTGGCGCTCCGTAGAGCTTGTTCGCGTGAGAGAACCGGCTCATGGAACGATCAAGATTGGATGCCCCCCAATGCCCGCTGGGAATCACAAGGTCGAAGAAGGATCCTAGAAAGCAGTCGGAAAGCAGTCTACCCACGTTCTTCTGGAGCGTGTTTGCCGTCACATTGCATGGCACCTCGCCGTTCACTAGCTCTGAACGATATAAGTACAAGTGATCGAAGCTCGCGATCGCGATCGGAAACCTGAATATCTGGCTTGCATAGGGTTAGGGCTCCGCTGGGTTGTCGGGCCGACGTCTCTCTGCCTTTGACCGCGACCATCAGATTCACTTTTTGGTGCAATCGCTGTTCAAACGAAACAGCTGCCCTGTCACCCACGTACACGACTGGACCCCGGCATCGAGATTAGACAGTGACACTATGCTCAGACTGTTCTGCACCCGAGAAAAAGACGGGTGGTGAAAGCGGGGTCATATGTGAATACATAGCCATGGTGCGTCAGTCTGCCCATTGCTCGTTTGTGTACGCTAACAATCTCTGGATAGTGCTGAACGGCTGTATGCGATGAAGCGTGCATATCTACATAGGTACCGAGGGCAACAGCTCAGTCACGCAGAAGCCTGTACGGTATAAATTTCGGCGGCATCACCCACCCTGGTTCTTCTCGTCATACGTCGGCCATGCCCCGTCGACGGAAAGACCAGCTTCGGCTGGCTATTGCCAGTCTCCGACAAGCTACCCACAGCGCGCCCGAGGATGTTCAAGAAAGGCTTGTCGACCCTCTGATCAAGCTTGCGGTTTCAAATTCGGTGCGAAGCCAGTCTACAGCTTTCTACAGCACGACTCAGTCAACGTTCGTTAACAGTGTTCTACTTGTCTGGAAGGCGTCGAACGGAGTGTCATCTACCTAACCAACATCCTGACACTTCCATCCGACACCCCTCTGAGCGACGAGTCTGTGTTGATGTGCTTTCAGCTCATCGAGGAGTAAGTGATACAGCCTTACATACCATCCAACGTGACACTCAACTCATACTCATCCAGCCTGATCCGCGCCATCCACCGCGCACACCGTGGTGTACGGCTCTTCAAGCGCACGAAACACCACAATGTGCGACGGATCGTTTGTCAGATCCCATCTCCCGCCGTTGAGGCACACGCTACCGACTGTACCGATGTCGTACACAAGAAGCATCGTCGCCGGCGGTATATCGAGATGATCCGCCTCGCAGCACAAGGGACAGCAAGTGTCTTGCAGGCCATTCCAGTCATTTCTGCTCTGTCGGTTGCACCGAAGGCGGTCGCGATGGGAGCGAATGCACTTCAGGCTTGTTTAGTTTCGCTGTTCCACCTCGCCTCATCACTGAAACCGAGTAACAGAAGCGAGACCAAAACGATGAAGCACTCGATACGTTGGAACACCGTGTGATGGCGCTTGAGAGGTCTGAGCCTTCAGATCACGTCAGCTTGTACGTCTCTTCCACGAGTCCGTGCGCAGTTCGTTGATGTCAACCAATTTAGCGCCCTTCTCGACGCCCGCAAGACGGTGGCCAAGATCAAGTCACGCAAGATCTTTGAGCGGATCGTCCTCTCGTCTTCGGACGCACAAGAACTACTGGACGCCAATTTGAACCTTGATCGAGCCATGGTGCTGAATAATGTCAGCCTTTCTTCCAGTCAATCTGCGAGTACAGTCGCTAACACAAGCAACCAGTCCACTCGCATCTCCATTCTTTCAAAAACCATTCACAAACAAACTCTGTTCATCATTTTCTCGTTCATTTTCTTTCCATAAGCTGAGGTTCAGACGACAAGCTCCGTCACGTCGTGTAGTAGGTTTGAAACGGACGGGGCTACAAAGTTTTCATGGCTCGACCATGAGGCACGTACGTCGCAAAATGTGGCATAATTAGATGTTATGACACAGGGTGTACTTGGGATCATCTCATCAAGATGGTCTTACCCTGGGAAATACGCAACCAGACACGATGGGCAACGCGAAGATCACTATCTCCTCCGGACATTCTTTCACAAATTTCTTTGTTACTGCATCGAGTCGTCTCCCTCGGCCCCCTCGGCATCGCCCGATCCGCGCTGATCGATCGTACAGTACTGTACACCACTGTTATGATCAAGTGTTTTTTTGAGGTCTGAGTTGGGATGTCCGAACTTCGAAGATATCCCATCAGATGTCATGAATTCGAGAGCCGACATCCACAAGAGGACGAAACGTGCTATCAATCTGAGCTCATATGACACAGACGTCCATTCAACCATCATCCGGTGTCGTGAATGGATCCAGCCTGTATTGTAAAGACCTGCATGGACAGGCTCATGAACCAGCCGTCCGGCGTTCGCTCGCTCCTGCTGGTTCATGAGCCTGACAAAGTCTTTCTCTCGTGATCTTCCACAAGTCTCGATCATAAATGGTGGTGTATGTAATTCACCTTAGAGCCTGTTCGGCAACCGGGTTTTGAGGAGGGTTTTGACGAAAACCGGGTTTTGGGAGTCGAAAACCAGGTTTTCGGAAATTGCCTGCTGTGTGACTCTATGTGACCAAGGTACCGGCAGCCTGGATATTCGCCCCCAACCCGGACCCGGCCCCAACCCCAACCCAGCCTGAACCATAATTTCGTCGGAAGGCTTTTGACGAATCGTTGACATATGCCTGATCCTGGGTGTTTTGCATCGTGCCCTGTTTTTGTCAGATGAATAGCACAAACTCCTTGTACACCAAATTATCTGACTATTGCTCATACACTTTTTTCGTCATTGTAGATCTGCCAAACTCTGGTATGAGACCAAATGCTCTTAACCTATGCCATAGTCAGTACTAGTCTATAGCCATGCTCCCATTGCAACTGTCACAATCAAGGGGCTGCTTCTCTCATGCTCTCAAATCTCACATAGTATAGTATATCACAATATATATCATTACATCTTGTTATTTAGCCTCCAGGTAACCAACCTCCTTCATACGAGCAGGACTATTTGTTCGATACATACACTCATACAAAGGAGGTCAGATTAATGGACTAGCATCTTGTAACTATGTGCTATGAATACCCCTTATAATTATCTCTCAACATACATTCACCTCTCTTGACAAAAGTTGATACTTAAGTGCTTGCCTGACTTTGTATCACTGTATGACAATGCTTGAATTGGCCTAGTCCTTGCCATTCTTTGGGTACCTTTCACCTTTGTCTGGCTCTTGTCCAAACCTCCCAGTAATCTTTCTTGAAGTATGCAACCCACATATTGCACAGTTTGACCAGAGATTAGGGGGAGAATAGTACAACATTTGCTGTGGTTGTACTATACTCTTGTTTGGTGTGTTATTGTTGGGCGAACCAAGTGTATGACCGGGAACATGCAACTTGACATGTACTGCTATTTCGTCAATTATATTCGACCAAGTGGTTGTACAACAGTTTCCATGTAAAGTTGGTCATATCTACATTTGGTCCCGGAATTTCCGACAAAATGTTAGTCGGGTTGGGGTTGGGGCCGGGGTTGGGGTTGAAGATTTCAGCTGCCACCGCCCTCCTATGTGACCAACCCTTGATCATCAGCACGGCAAGGGGAGGACCTCTGCCAATGCGGACCGAGCTCCGATCCTCGAAACCGCCGAATTTGGGGTCCAAGATCAACGATTTTTTTCAGTATTTCGCGATTTCTAGGCGCAATCCTGATCCAATTACTACCAGACTTGGTGGAGGGATGCCTCTCACCAAGATACATCCAAAACAGCACTCCGATCTTTTCTCCCACGCCCCGATGCCGAAAAATCTTATCCAAAACCGAGGTAAACACCGCCGAATTTGGGGTTTTCAGGATCGGACATCGAATCGTATTGGCAGAGGTCCTGGACTTTCAAAACCCGGTCTTCGTCAAAACCCTCCTCAAAACCCGGTTGCCGAACAGGCTATGCTTGCGCCTGGGCTTGCGCACAGTGTTGTTAGTACCTGGGCGGAAAGACATATAAAGTTGGCCATTCGACACCACCTATGACCTCCCCATCCTTTCTGCCCAACCGTACATGGCCGACTCATTCAAGGGACAAATCCTAGCCTGCATTTTTGGCTTTGCTCTATCTAAACCCCTCTCCCCTTATTCCTTCCTTGTATATGCAAGCCTCGTATTGCATGTGCTCGTCATTCCAGCTGTATGGCCAGGCCGAATCTTGTCCAACGCCCGCGATGTGTTGTTGCAGACACGACGCAGCCTCAATGATGTTCGATATGACTTGGGTCGCGATGACACGGCAACTCTTCGCTTTTGTGTTCACGGACGTGAACGTCTAGAGGCGTCTGTCATCAGTTCACGCACCCACTGCTCATCTGACGCATCTCTCCAGGATCCAAGACCGGATTCGTAACCTTGAGGCCCTTCATCGCCAGAGCCTATGCTTCACCGGTGCTTTTGCATATGCGCGAGGCGCGATGAAGCTCTACAGCCAATCCAAAGCGTGCCTACGCGACGCCAAGGCCTTGAATGTCGAGCTCTCAGATCAGGTATGATTGTGTAATCCGCTGATGTCGACACTGAACTGAATGGTGCCTTGCTTCTACTACAGCTCCAAAGCCGTGATCCTTCCCAGCCTATCCGGGTCATACAAGAAGTTTGAAGCTCATCTATCAAGGCCACACAGACGCCCGTTCGTCCTACGACACTCAAGTTATAGTATGATCCTTCCCAGCACCTCCTTGAAGTGCGACAAGACCAATCACCTCTCGTGTACATGTACCTATAAGACCTCTATCGTTCCGCTATATTGCTGCTATACTCCGCTTTCCTACTACGCTTTGTACGCTGCCGAATACCAATATTCCCGCCACATTTGTCTATGCTTCTATGTTGCTGTCCAGTGCCTCCAGATCCCGCTTGTGGGCTTATGACGCTTACCAGAGCCCATTACGCTGCTACGTTACCTCAGCCATACATACTGTTGATCATAGCCATCACTGATCACAGCAATACGCTGCCAGCGCTCCTGCCTCAGGCTGAATGTCAACCGCGACATTGTCTGTTTGCGCCATCATCATGCCAGTGTCCACCCCGACACATTGTGTCCTATCGTTTATTCAAACCCAGCAGTCTTCCCAGGCTTGTTTGCTACTACTCACTCGCATAACAGCTGTATCCGAATCAATATCATGCCCACGGAAGTTGGCTCTGAGAGTCTGAGCGCGGGCCCCCGGCCGCTCTCAATGTGCCACATAGAGATGATATAGTCGAGTTCGAGGGATTGTACGTAGTACAGTTCGCAAAGCAAATCTGTGATACGCCTAGATACAGAGGGCATTTGTACAGTAGCAAACATGCATTCTATGTGTCGTATCCATCATACCTACAATCCCTTCGACGCTTACACCCAAAATTTAGCATCATCACCGAGCGTGTCTTTTTTGGGGGAGACTCCTGACTGACCGTAGCGTTCCGAGATGTGTCTCGTCGTGAGAGATGGTTTGCTCGTTGCGCATATCCTTCATCGAAAAGAGCGTACTAGCCTTGTGCAAGACGGAGGGGTCATGCAGAATCTCCGCGGTCAGAGCATCACTGCTGATCTGGATTCTGGAATTGGGCGATCCGATCCGAGCTTGAGTGAAGAAAGTTCAGATGGACAGATACACCTTGAGGACTGGCAGTGAGTTGTTAGGTTTGGAGCGCAAAGGCCTTTGGGCCGGCGGTGAACTTGGCAGACCTGTAAGAGCATACACACCTACACTCACTATATGAGAAGTTTCAAAGATCCTCGAATTGACGCCTTGCGGCTCGCAACCAAGAGTGATACAGTAGTCAATGCAGGAAGACTCCAAATCTTCCCGCGAGCTCGTGGTTCGAACGCCGCGACAGTCGCGAAGCCGACAACCGTACTGGCGTCACAGAGTAGATATATCCAGATCACAAAATTAGAGTATTGCAGCTGATACAGTGAGGTCCAAGCTCCAGTGTGGGTACGTGTAACGATGGTGCGGATTGGAACGGGAGAGTGAAGGTACTGGGACAAGATGGCGGAGTGCTGATGCTGGGCCGCAAATGTGAGAGAGGTTGAAGTTGCAAAGGACGCGCCTCAGCAGATATGATCCCAGACGTCTGCAAGGTCTGAAGGAACCAACTTGTGCGACCAAACGACCGTCATGGACCGAGCAGGAATACTGAGGTTCTCTAACGACAATCCAACCGTTTCGACGGTTGAGGCTGGCTTGATCCCTCCTGGCATATCAATCCCTTCCCGTCAAGTACCAGGTAGTTCCGAGTCGGTGACGCACGCCAGCGCAATATGTGAAGAGGTACCGTCCCGATGTCGAGGCCGGGAATGACCGTCTACAAACATGATTGCAAGAAGCTGGGTGGCGGAACGAGATTCGCTAGCACGCCGTACCCTAAGCAAGCTAGAAACCACTTCGAGATATACGTCGTCTGCTCATTTCCGAGCTTTTTTCCTAAATGACATGGTGCAGAGTAAACGGTTTGAAAACGCAGTAAGAGCACACCCCGCCCTTGCAGCGGAAACGGTGACGCAAACGGCGGCAGGCACGAACCACAAGCGGTCTCGATCCGCGGGGTAAGTTACCGCCGATTCCGATCCCGCCGCGAAACTCCTCCCTCGCCATTGGCTCGCGGCTCGAACCGGATGGTCACGTGTCGATGACCTCGTCCCCTCAAATGCAAAATCGCATTGGGCTTTTTTGTTTTCCACGAACTCTCACCTCCGTCTCCATTTCACGCGCCGCTTCCCACCTTTCTCCTCCACACTTTAGACGTTTACGATGCCTTACTCTGCAGGTGCGTGTCCCAGGGCGTTTGGGTGGATATGGTGATTGACGTGTTGGTCGGCGTAGGTGACGCTGGCAAGGGCGCTGGTCTCTTCAAGACCCGGTGCGCGCAGTGCCATACCCTCGGCTCGGGCGAGTCGCACAAAGTCGGCCCTAACCTCCATGGGTGCGTGTCTTTTCTACCACCGTCATACCGTGCACTCCACCTTGCTTGTCCTTCCGCTTCAATGGACTGGGTCTGACGTTTTGCTCGCATATAGTGTCTTTGGACGCAAGTCTGGCCAGGCTGACGGCTTCTCTTACACCGCCGCAAACGTGAACAAGGGCGTTACATGGAGCGAGCAGACCATGTTCGAGTACCTCGAGAACCCGAAAAAGGTGTGTTGTCGTTCTTCCATTCGTGTTCCAGCATCCTGCTCTTCGTTCGTTACCACGCACTCGCGCTTCCGTGGCCATGGCCCTTCTAAAATTCCTCCCTTGCCTCTCACACTTTGCCCCATCATGACGCCCTGTCGCGACGGAGCCTTACATCATCTCGAACCTGCGCAACGACCAATAAACTCATTAATCTTGCAGTACATCCCCGGTACCAAGATGGCGTTCGCTGGCCTCAAGAAGGACAAGGACCGTAACGACCTCATCACCTACCTTAAGGATGCCGTGCGTACCCAACCCTCCCTTCTGCTAAACTTCATACTAACCCTGTTCTTCCTTACTAGACCGCATAGGTTACACTTTCTCGTATAGGTTGGACCACAGGTTCACGCGTAGACTGGACCACTATCGCTATCATATTCGTTAATACACTATCTGGATTCGTAGACGCGCCCCCATCTCAGCTGCAATAATCATTTGCTATGTACACGTGTAACCTGCTCGCTTGACGTTGAGGTCCTTCGATTCCATGCGTACTGCATTGAAGCGTAATGTGCACTGCGGGCGCAGATGACGCGCAGATGGACGTCAGATCCCTCATTGTGGATATCTTTTCTCGCCATTGGGGAATCCGGGCGCGCGATGAACGGACATAGTTCCGCGTGTTCAAGCTCCTCCCAACCCGTCGTCGTCGCGGTCGTGATCATATTTGGGTCGCGTCATCTTTCCCTGGGAGTCGGACGCGTCGCTGGCTCCAATCCATCAGCCCACGTGCCGAATGCGGGACTGGTCCGGCGACACCAAATCTGCTCATCTGAAGATCAAAGACATTGGTGAAGAGGGAGACCGTACTGCCGGCTGACGTGGTCCACTCTGAAGATTTCAGGCCTATCAAGCTGCTTCAAGGTCTTATTCGGATTCGAGGCTCTGCTATTGCGCGACGGTTGAGGGGTTTAGCATGGCATGCAAGACATATGCGGTCCCTTGCACTGCCGGCCGAAGATGTTTCTTGGGAAATGACTGCGAAACGAGTACTTGTTGTATCATGTTCATGGATTGTTGTTTCAAGACTTGGGAGTCTAGACATCACAGTCTCTGAGGTAAACACCTGGGTAGAGGACAAGCATAAGTTCCTACTAAGATTGTCGGACACACAGTTTGTCTCTCCGACCACCTTAAACGATGACTCTTGGTCAATGTTTCACAGTTATTGTTCAGATTGAGCAGCCAAGTCTGCACTGATGCTACGGTTAGGGTAAGGATCATCAGCACACCGGGTCGCCGTCAAAAGCAGAGGGACGATGAGTGCTGTTAGACTCAGGGTGAGAACCTTGTCGGGGGCACGGACGATGGCAATCTTACATTGTCAACTGTGATCATTGTGCTGTATACCAAGAGAGACAAGGACTAGACAATACACGGATATTCATACTGACGGTCTGCGATCCCTCTCATCGTAGCGGATGATATATACTTGAGCCCCAGACGAGTACTTGATAGATACAAGACGTCTCTCTTGCTCGGGCGTGAAGGCAAAACCCCTTCGCACATGCAGCATCAGAGTTTCGAGCGGCGCGGACAACGCCTCATCTGCTGCCAATGCTTGACGTGATTCCAGGACATCAAGAATGGCCTCAGCCATGTGCGGGGAATTCTCTGGACCGCCCTTTTCAATCACTGACAAGTCCAGGGCTAGGCTGCGGAGCCGAGGAAGACCAACACCATCCGATCGTTGGGTAAAGACGAGGGGGCGGATGAAGTGGTCCGAGACGCTCTTGGCATTGATTCGGAGACCAAAGATGGACAGTTCCTGTACCGAGCTGTATTCCTGTGAGTCGGCGTGAGCCAGGACGAAGTCGGCATGTGCTGGTCGATAATTGCCATAGCCGAAAACTATCTTTTGTAGCTTAGGCGTAGACCGTTTGACGAGTTTGTGGACGGCAAGCATTGTACGACCATTTGCGCCCTCGACATTGAGCATCTGTAGCCGGGGAACTGTGAGCCACTGAAGGAGCAGCGCCGAATAACTAGTGGTGTCCTTGACGGTGAGGTGCTCCAATGTCTGCAAGCACAAATGGGTGGGCGTGCCCTCGGAAGACAACGATACGTTCCTCGCATTGCACAGAACGAGTGAATGCAAACTTTTCATGCCTGAGAGAGTAGACAGGTCATTCTGCAATGAACAGGTCCGGTTAAGCTGAAACTCGGCATGTTTCAGCCTGCGCCAGTTGAAATCGACACTGGTCTTTGTTAGCTCAGGAAGACAAGGGACTATGATGTGCTCTAACGACGGTGGGAAAGAAACAGAAATCCCTTCCCCTGTAGCCGTCTCGGAAGTGTGGATCTCGAGAGTCTCTAGGTTGATCATTTGAGAGGCAAGATGACTGAACTCTGGGGTCGAAATGGTACCAAGAGTGGGCAGCCGCATGGAGAGGTGGCGAATGCGACGAGCACAGACAAGTAGCATTGGATAGAGAGTGTTGTCGTACGAGAGGACACGTGACGACAAAGACAAGGAAACAAAGAGAGGATGCTGATCGGAGCGAGCGATTCCCAAAGATATCGCAGATGCCTTTCGAAGGGACTGATTACTACTCCTGTATGATGCCCCTGAATACGAAGATGTTGATTCTTGGGACAGAGGGAAGTGAATATGACACCAAAGCTCTGGCGAAGTCACAGCCGTGTCAAACCACGACCGACACACTGCGACAAAGCAGCCAGGTCCCATGTATGAATTGGAACGTGTCTCCGGTGCGATAGCGCAGAGAAATATTTGGCGCAGCACGTCCTGAGGTAGACGTCTGACAGGATTCAAGATACGATCGTTGGTATTGAGACTCCAGTTCAGGTCGTTGCGCTCCTGGAGAAGGGCTTGCAGAATACGCCGTGTGTCATCAATGGTTGAGTCAAGCTTCGTCAGCCTCTCTCTGCCACTGAGGCGTACTTCGCGCGCAGCGCTCTCCTGCGCTTCCGTCGGTGGATTGTTGGTGTTCAGAAGACGCTCGAGGTTAGGGCGAAGAGGCTGTCGGGGCTCCCTGGGTCCCAGACATTCTCGCTGGCATTGATTGCAGCAATGGACCATGGCTGATCTCACATTTCATCGGTATTAGTTTCTCATTATAAGGTTTGTTAGCGAACCTTTATGTATTCAAAAGACTGTTGAAGTCGGGACTGATGGGTAGGGCGATGGGCGATGGGCAGGTTGGGTGGTTGCGAGTTGAAGAAGATGCAAGAGATGACCGATCAAATGTAGTGCTGCTAGATCTCACGCTGTCTTGCCCCACTCCGCTGTTGATTAAACATTGTCCCCGTTGCACGGCGCATCTGCGACTTTGAATTGTAGACTCACACGCAGAACTGTAACGGACAATGCCGTAAATCTAGTTACGATCCTCAAAAAGCATACACATATTACAAAGACTACAGATGAGATGCATACACTGCTGGTACTAGACCGCAAATCCTTGGAAAGTCTGTGGTGGACTTCGCACTGCAGTGAGTTCTGGCAGAGTCGATTCGGGCCCCTCTTCCAAATCTGATAAGACAGACACTTCTTGATGTACGCCTATTGTTATCTGGCTCTGGGAGAACGGCTGTCCATCAGCCTCTGCTCCCAAACGGCCACCGACTTGTCGTACCTTGGTATGCGGAGAGAGTGGCTGGGAGCCGTGGCGCTGCGAGGGGCGGTGGTGCACCATGTAGAATGTGCCTGTGTGTTGGCTCGTCGTACCTTCGCGATCGGTCCCGCGACCGCGACTAACACGTCTGGTGTTCAGAGTGCACATGAACGATATAGCATACACTGGACGGCTCCGGATTAGACGTGTCACACCCATGACAGACGTTTGACATTGCGTACATTTGATGAGAACGAAATAGAGCCCCAAGAAGTAGAAGTTCTGAGATGTGTACCTGTCGTACTGCAGCCTTTGTGGTCAGCTTCAATCCCACCAGATGAGTAAATGAAGGAAGTACCAGAGCGACGACAACAATACTACAGGCACTGGTCTCGAAGTTAGCCACGGATCGTCGATTGCACCTAGCACTGTCACAAACCTAGTGACCGCGCCTGTGTTGATCGCGTACACCGTGAGATGATTGACCAGCGAGTCTGACCTGTGAGACAAGTTCATCAACAGTTAGATTTTCGCGTGTAGAGGATGGGGACAAACTGCTTATAACCGGTTCGCAACCGCCGGAGGTAATACACCAGCGCACATGCGGTAGCGATGTCTGTGAGCGCGGATAGCCCAAGAGAGAAAGACGCCAGGACCTAGGAAATTGAAACTCAAAAGTGATACATTGACCCGGGAAGAAGTGGCGCGCACCTTGAAATCATTGAGGAAGCTGAATCTTGGACTGATGAAGCTAAGCATCCGGTAAGTTAGAGTAACAACAGCCGGGAACGAAATGAAGCTCACCATCGAGCGGTGAAAGCTGCAGTGGTCATTCTGTGAGTAAAACCCATCCGGAACTCGGCAACATTGACGTACCTATCGCAACGCCTAAATGTAGCCTGTTAATACCACTCCACTACCACAAGATACGGCGTACACACCAAACTGGCTCAGAATCAATATCCCCTGTTGTCTCGTTAACGAGACAAGACACTTTCTACACGTATGGGACGCACCAGAACACCCGTCACCCATATGTTGCGATTGCTAACTTCGGAAACGTAAGCATTAGAGATAAAGAGGAAGAGACGGGCTCGTACAACGCCAAACTCGTGTTGCGAAGCATCTAGGTGTACGAAGAATCAGGACATTGACAGACATGATGCATAGAACAACGTACATTTTTACGGCCGTTGCCGCAAAGGCCTAAAACATCGAATCTCACAGTCAGACATCCATCGAGAATGGAACAAAGGATGGAGCAAGTTACCCCGACGAGTATCTGTGCCTACAGCTAGTGTCAATGGCGGTAGGTAGTTGATTGGAGAGCTCAAAACGCACAATGAGCGTCCATACAACGTCCTCCAACAGGGCTAACGGGTTCGCGTAATTTCTACACAGCAAGGATTGGCATCAAGAGCGAGGACAGGTGGAAGTGGCACGCACGTCACTGTATAGTAATACAACACGTCCCCAATGAAAATCTGATGAATGAGTTCCAATACCCATAGCCCGCCGACCTAGAGGCGGATCGACATTTGACCGAGAGACTGCCAGATGCGACGCACCAGGGCCTTGTACGCGGGATGATCCTCTGGATAACGTTGGAAGTACGAAAATGTCTGAAGAGAGTGTACGCCAAACGCGACACCAGCGCAGCTGAAGCCGATGAGGCCAGCGCCGAGGGTTTTGTCCACGGATATAGACAAAGCCATCGTCTACCAGAGCAAGGAATGAGGGGAGGTTGCAAAGAGAGATGGCAGATACGTGGGGAGGGATGTACTAGAAGGCGAAGAAAGCCCTTCCCACACCGGTACCAGGTTCATAAAAAGAGTCGTGACTGTCCTGGCAATGGGCATAGATGTCGCAGCTGATCAGATCCCGGGATCCAGATCTGGATGTTCAGGGACATGAGAGTGCATTTCATCTGTTATGTTACTGTATGTCGGAACGTCAGGATTGACCGGTGAATAGGCCGGTGGTGAGAACACCGTGGAGGGCGAGCGAGTACGCTTGAGGTTGACGATGGAGGCGAGGCCTACGCACGCCCGAGAGTCGATGCTGAGATGGGCACAAGGTATCCAGAACGCTAGCCCGCGCTATAGAGGCGGTGGTGCGCCTTCTAGAATCCAAAGAGGTCCCATCAACTTCCATGTGGTACCGTAGACGAGTACTACCGTAGATCGATCGCCTGTTTCCCAGATTATCTAATCCAGGCCATGTTTCCTTTCCTCTCTCTCCACTGTCAACGGAGGAACAGAATGACGGCTGTTGCGGAGACGTTCTTTTTCTGAGGAAACGACGCCAAAGAGTGTTCAGCGTGACGGTGCCGCCAGCGTTGGTCGGGTATCTTCGTCACCGTGTATAGCCGTGTAGGTAGGCAAAGGTAAAGGCCAGGCTGAAGATGCCTGAATCCATGATGACAACCTCGGCAATATTACCACGCGTTACTATTAAGCATCAATTGAAAGCGTGCCGTCTTTCTCGCGGTAGTCGCGATCCCATCCGGCCATGTGTCCATGCTCCCAGCATCGAGTCCGTCGAATCCTTCTTCCTCTTTCTGATTTAATTTACTATACAGTACGAGCGGCAATCTGGCGGCAGCCAACCTTTAAAAAAAGTCAAGATCCAAAGAAGGAGGCATTTGGACTCGATATAAATCTTGCACTGATATCAAGGTGATCAGAAGGACCACCTACTTACTTGCGCCTACTTGCATGCATCGCCGATTACGCGAAGCAACTTCCGATTCGAGCAATAAGAGGTCACATAACGACGCCACTGATTCTCGCTAGCAATAGCGAACGAATCCCCTGTCTGTTAGTGGCGGACCGGTTGCTGGATGAATTTCGTGGCGAATGTGGCAGCCTGCAGGGCGCTCTTGCCCGTCTTTCGACGCATCGTTCGAATGTCAGTCGATCTCTGAGTTGATCTTCTTCGAACAACATGGAGAGCAGCGCTGGTAAGGACCTCAGTTGTTGATCAGTTCGAGGGCCCCACCCTAACGTACGAATACTACATAACGGTGGCCCTTCCTAAGATCAGCGACCTGATGCAGGTCTGGGGGCCAAACCTCGCTGTTTATTCGCTGCCGCAACGTTATGCGTACCCTCAAGGCATGAGTAGTATAGCCGTAAACCCCTCGCAACGTTGCTGATCCCAAATGGGATGTGAATTGACGCGCCCACCCACGCGTATACTTATGTCCGGAAGGATTAATGACGGTCCTCAGGTTCTGAGAGAAAGAGAGAGAGAGAGAGAGAGAGAGAGAGAGAGAGAGAGAGAGAGAGAGAGAGGCGATTCAGACGAAAGCGCGAGCGGCCACCGAACGTCCCTCGCCTGCCACTTCAAGCTACTCTTGGATTCGCTGAAGGTGAAGGTGCTGCAGCACACCATGAGATGGGGTTCCAAGAATCAATGGAGGGCTCTCCGACTCCCAATGATGAGGCTCCTCAATGCGAGAAAAATACTTACCTACTGACACGCTTGAACTTATGGGCAGTTGCCAGCATCAGGAAATGCGCTGGATTGCATTTGAGGGAGGACTGGAAGCTTGAGGAGCGGCCGCCCCGCGAATTGACTATCCCAGAGTCATTCGCAAGCATGCGCAGCAGTTTGATACTGAGTTGCATTGACAACAGCTTGCTTTCTATCTGGATGGGTCCCACTTACAACCGATAAAGGCCGGAGGGCGAGCGGCAGAGTGGCGTACCAAGCATAATATCCTTTGACCTTTCTGTACTTGGCGGAGACGAGCCTTGGCAGGGATACAGCAGTGCGCGCGACGCGTCGAGTTCTATCTATGCCAAGAGAGGCTTGTAAGTATGCGCGATGACTCACGCTTCATCGCAGGTCGGACGACACGGGATGCGTTTCTGCCACAAGGCACTGTATGACACAGAACCGACGTGAATTGGCTTGCCTACAGAGCGCTGGACAGATCGAATCTCGGTCTGCGGACGGGAGGAGGAAGCTGGGATCAAAGGGGCGTACCAAGTCATCATCATGAACAATACACACCTGGGGCAGGCTTCGGGACCGGCGCAATTGACTGGATACTGGAGTTAGGAAGGATCACCATTCGAAGAAGACAGGGACTATTGTAGATGCAAGTCGGTGAATGTTGGGACCGGCAAGTGATCGATTGAATGCAGACTATGGGTAGAGAAGTGTGGACGCCTGAGCAAACACAACCACAATCTCTGTTCGCGCTCGCTGGTAGTAGGCTTGAGAGCGCTTGGTGAAAGCATCTGTTCACACGCAAGTCGACGAATCCATCAGGGTGCGCTTGCCATCAGTGGAAGAGCGCTGAGTGATTGGAGCAGCAAGTGTAAAGAATCTTAACTCTTTATCTAATCATGAGCGAAGGGCGCGCACTACTACCTGCATATTCGGTTCACGCCACAATCACGGATTGATGAGGTGAGCTTACGCTTAGGCGAGCCTCTCCGACTACAGTACTTACCTGTACGCCACAATCGCATATGAACACTTCGATGCGTGCCTGGTGAGGTCAACTCGCGCGACTTGGTATCTAGGGAGATTGTACGTACCGTGGCTCTATTTGCATTCGCCCAGAATTCAAGAATCAGTCGGAGGAAGGAATGCGCCGATGAATAGTTAAAATAACACGAGCTGTTCGAGTGTGTCCACATTTTGAAACTTCGTGCGGAATACTCCAGCATAGAATCCAAATGAAACTCTTCATCTCCATTCTCGTTATCCCGCTGGGCTGAGCAAAGTGAAAACAATAGACGCGCCGATACACTGACCAGCTCTCCCAGCGCATCGGGATCGACGTTCAAGTTGCCCACTCTTCTACGATGTCATTCGTGACATCTGAAAAGCCAAAAGTACGCGATTCAGAAATAGGAAGGAGAAGGTATATACACCAACAGCGTGGGCGCGTCTCGTATTCGAGTCGACAAAACCCTGCGACGGCACATGACAAAAAAGAAACGCTATTAATGGCGGTATGCGTACGTTGGTCCCGTCCTTCGCATTCAATTCGGAGGCCACATCACATGAATACTAGGTTTATTGCTACGCTACAGGTACACAGCGCTACCTACTAGTACTACAGTACATTCGGATGCGAGTAGATGTTCGCGCTCTATGAACGAGGGAATCAGATAAGTGTAATGAAGGCAAGAAGACGAAAGGACACGCCGCAGGGGAATTGAACGACGACGCAGGACGAGGTGTTGATGACGCATGACCAGTTGGAGAGATGGGTGAGTCGCAGACAAGATGGACAATCATCGGGGGTCCAATGCGATCAAGCGGCTGACAGTTCGAGTTCAAGAGAGGCGTAGACGGAGCGGAATAGGCCATCGTTCGGTCTTGAAGTGGTCGTTGGCGTAAAAGTTGTTGGAGTGTCGGTTATCGAGGTCGAGGTCGTGGGAGGTGTCGAAAAGGGTTGTAGTCGGCATACGCGTCGAGCTTGAGCTGGGCGATGGGGGGTGGGGGTCATCCTAAGGATCGAGTCATCAAGTGTCCGTCCAACATAGCGTAAGCCTTGTGCGGTGGAGCATGATTGCATGGTGAGGCTGTGAGGTCCCTCGACAATCTTTGGGTCGCAGCACAAGGAGACAGTACTAAGGGCAGTGGTGGTACTGCGATGCCTCGATTTAACTTCGAAGTCGTTGAGCAAAACCGTGACTCTTGGGCGTGTGTATCGATGCTTCCGAGAAACAGGCTATAGTAAGTGAGTGTGTCATGAATCACACGTGCGGCATATTGACGGACTGTGCGCAAGGCGGCGTCGACGGGGTGAGCGAGTTTGTAGAGAGAGAAAGGGCAAATTGACCAGCATAGCGCGAAAGGCAAGAGGCAGTGCCGGCCCGATCACCGATCTCAGCGTGAGAAACAAACTATACAGCACCACCGAAATAGGCAACCGGGGCTTGTGGCACAGTGCTGACAGATCATCGACAAGGTTATCGTCCGCCATCCTCAAGACTACGAAGGTGCGCCGCCGCCGCCGCTTTCGCCGTTGACCTTGCTAACCAGCTCGCTACTCGTTGCGTCGTCCAGGCCGCCTAAAAAATGGGTGCGTCCCAAAAACTCTGCGCTGTCGACATGGCACTTATGCGCCTCCTTTTTTCGCAGTCAACCTCCGTTCGCAAAAACGCATCGCCGCGTCCGTCGCGGGCGTCGGAAAGCGCAAGATCTGGCTCGACCCCGCCGAGCAGGCCGACATTGCCAACGCCAACTCGCGCACGCATGTCAAGAAGCTGATCAAGGAGGGCCAGATCATCATCAAGCCCACCACCGTGCACTCGCGGGCGCGCACGCGCGAGCTGCTGGCGGCGAAGAGGAAGGGGCGGCACACCGGCCCGGGAAAGAGGAAGGGTACGGCCGAGGCGCGGATGCCGACAAAGGTGCTGTGGATGCGGCGGCAGAGGGTGCTCCGGCGCCTGTTGAGGAAATACAGAGAGGCGGGCAAGATTGACAAGCACCTGTGAGTGGCCTTGTCTGCTCTGTACGCTCTCACTGACACCGGCACAGCTACCACCTCCTCTACCAAAAGTCAAAGGGTAACGTCTTCAAGAACAAGCGGGTGTTGATGGAGTACATCCACAAAGCAAAGGCGGAGAAGACCCGCACCAAGGTCCTGTCCGACCAGATGGAGGCCCGCCGGGTGAAGAACAAGGTGCGCAACACGAACTGCTCTTTTTTTCTCTTCTCACATCGTCCCAGGCCGCTCGGGAGCGTCGCGCCGCCCGCGTCGCCGAGAAGCGTTCCGCCATCATCGCCGTCGAGCACGATGCACCCGTCCAGGAGTAGATGTATCCATCCCCCCAATATCATCGCATTCCATCTCTCCTTGTATGCCCATGTCTTGCAATACGATATGCTACATGTTCTTGACCAGGCCTCGTGGTGAGATGACGACGACAGCATTGCCCTAGGTTCTACGTCGTTCTCACTTGTGTAAACGATCAACTGGGGCGTTCTACTCAAGCGTCGTTACTGTCGGTACGAGCAACACGGTATCTTTGAATTATCCATCCGTAGGCTTTCGCATGCGTGCGTTTCGGCGGACTAGGAATTTGAGTAATTTTTTCAAGTCACGCTCATTCATCCGGTGCGATTGTTGACCTCGAAGTTACGGGCATGAAAGATTGTTCCGGCTGAGGTTCAAACACGGTTGCGCTTGTGCGACGTCGAAGCTCGCGGATACAGGAGACGGACGACTCGTATTCAGGGCACGCGCTGTCATTCCCTTGCGCTCGATGTGCATAAATATGCCGATGAACCGTGATATCCTTCCTTTTGATCCTGCCTCTACCCGAACACCAGATATTGGCTGTTCGACGCTTCGTTTTCACAGATGGACAACTTCGGACGCCCTGGACTGTGTGCTTGCCGTGGGGAGCACATAGTAGCTATGGCAGTACCCCCGTCGCGTTGCAGTATCTTCCGGACGAAATCATGACATGGTCATCTCAGCTTCACTGGTCGTCCGCGAGTAGATCGGGCGCTCGTTTTCTCCTCATGCGTCGATACTGTCTGCAGTACGTATCATAGCCTCGGCCGTTGATTCGTAACCTTCGCGCGGACTGGGAATTTGGGTCGTGGGTTGCATATCTCCAGGCAATCATGAAATACCGTCTGGGCTGAGATTCAATGCGTTACGCGGGGGTGAGTCAACCAGTAAGTAAGATGGGCGGCGCTTCAATGTGGGTTGACGTTATGTGTAGTATGTATGCGAAGAAGACGGCGCGGTCTGGATGGGTATGAACCATGATCATCTGTTGGTGTCTCGCGCTCAGCTAACTGTACTGTACGAAAAATGGTGTGATGGGCGGGCGCAAGAGACCAGGGAGGTACAAGCTGCCTGTAGTCCCCACTTGGAGGGACGGTGGGTACACAACGGCGGCACGGCACAACAGGGAAGGGAATTGTATCCCTCGGTGGGAACTGTGAGTATGAGTTATCAGCACGCACACGAACGAATGGAGAACACTTTGCCGTGGCCACGGCCCACGACAAAGATCCTGGGGTGAGTACTTATAGATTGACGGCGGCACACGAACGTGATGTGCTTGTAGACGTACTTTGAGCTGTCCAGCAGACACTAACTGCTTTGTTATGTCACTAGCCGCTCAACATTCTCTGGCCGCTCAACTTGTTTCAGACACGCTCTAGTCAACCGGGCTCTTGCAACTATAGTGAGTAAGACGGGTGAAGATCACGACTGGCAGGCAATAGAAGATCCTTCTCTTGTAGAATGAAACACAGTCTGACATGCTTCGCTCAATTGTCTGTGAACTCGAAGGCATGCCATCGGCAACCAACGCAAGCAACGGCAGGATCCGATTGCGTGCCTCGAATTCGAACCCCCATTCTTGGTCCAGTGCCCGTGCCCGCAAATGGGGTGGCAGGCAAACACCGAGACCCTAAGAAGGCTAGCGTAAAGCCCAGCCCAAGCTTTGCAGACGACGACCATCACGATTCACGAACAAAACACAAAGTCAAGACACGACGAGAGCCAGTTGTATTCCATTCCAAATTTGCAATTCCCCCACACACACCCCCACCGTGACATTGATCACCCATGCGGATAACGTTCATCACCACAGACTATCCCGACGCCGAGGCCGACAAGGCGGTGTACGTGGACGGCAAGTCCTGGCGCCGGTTCTACTGGTTCAACGACGAGCCGCAGCCGGCGCCCTCTGCCTCCAAGTCTGAGACTGGGTCTAGATCTGCATCGCCCGCACTGGACACGCCCGCCGCCCCATCGGTGATCGTCCAGCTCATATCCCTCTCGCGCGATGCAAATACGCGCTTCTTCTACGCGGAGCCCAACGTCGTGCGCGTGCCCGTGGGAGACCCGATGCTGCAGACGCCGATCCTGCTCGGGACGTTCACTCGCGAGCAGCGGGAGACGCTGCTCGAGGTTGCGGGCGATGTGTGGGAGGAAGTCAGCACGCCGCCGTCGAGGAAGGGTGGCGGCGAGTGCGGGAATTCGGAAGGGTGCTGGGGCGGGTGGGGCAAGGACACGGAAGGACTGGAAAGGCGGTGGTGGATGCGCATGCTCGGGGGCATGCTCGAGCGCGAGCTGATCACGTCGTTTGACTTTGCGATGCTGGTGTGTTAGAGGGTTGGTGGCGCTTTTTGTATCTCTCTCTATTGGGCTTTTCGGGGAATATTTGTAGGATTAGCTTACCTTTCCGACTAGTAGTACACATATCTTGGTGCTGGGGTTCGGACGAGACACGCGTAAACAGTTCGAACGTTCAGTACATACATACATACTTGCTTTGCTTTGCTTTTCACTTTCGTTTTTGGGCTTCTGGGGTTCACGTAGGCTACCATACTGTTCGACTATTGCACACATACACTCTCTGCAGTCATCTATTCGTGCGCTATCACATGGAAGTTGGAAGCAAATACAGTATGCGGCAATGCCGAAAGATTGAGCTTGAAACTTGAGTAGGATCGAGTGGTGTACCACAGTTGTAGCGTGTTGGCTTACACAAAGCTCAATTTGACTCATCCATCCAGTTGAATGCAAGGACGTGATATCTGTATCCAGCTAATTATAAGAGGCGGGTATCAGGGCAGGCGCGTACAGTATTTTGGTGAACCAGCGGATGGATGTAATTTCCACAGACCTTGACAATTGTCGGCATCCCCGCTTGTAATCACTGCATGGAACGCACTGCAGCTACCTCTGTCTAAGGAGTCTGCACAGAAAGATTGGATACAAGCGAGATGTTGGACTCGGACGGGCTCAGTGTGTATCGTCCGCCTCGACTCTCGAGGCTCGACAATCATGTACACAACAAATGTTCGATTCAGCAAAAACGACATACACAAAGTACCTATCAATTCGCCCGGGACTTTGGGCAGCCTCTAGAGATACCATAGCATGTCCATTCCAAACAGCTGCTCACTGGTTACAGTGAGTCCCTTTCGGGTAGGATTCACCGGCATCATAGTGGTAGTGGCATATGGCCCTTAGTGGTTTAATGCCGCATGAACCTCAGCTCATGGAAAGAAAACGAAAGAAAAAGTTATGAGAAACTGAAGATGCTGAACTGTCCGAGAGAGTTTCACAACACGGGTCGACTGTATGATGATCAAGTTAGCGACGACACTCGGGATTGGATGAGATACCGACAGTATCCAGCGTGAGTGCGCGATCAAGATTGACGTTGGCGTCCGATACGTCTTGCGAGTCAGAAGACGAGAGGACGATACGCTGGAGGGCCTTGCGTGACTTGATCTTGGCCATGGTCTTCCGTGCGTCCAACAAGGCACTGCAAGTCGACCTCAACGAGCTGCACGCGGGAGAGTACTATAAGATATATACCCATTGACATGGTCCGAATACCCATCAGACATCTCAAGCGCCACCACACGGCGTTCCAGCGCATCGAGAGCTTCGTCGGTCTGATCTCGCTTCTGTTGCTCGGCATCAGCGACCAGACGTGACACGGGGGCGGGGACTTTACAGACCTGGAGGGTAGCCGCCCCGGTCGCGACCGCCTTGGGTGCAATCGACAGAGCAGAAACGACGGGGATGGCCTGCAAGATACCTGCTGTGCCCTGCGCGGCGATGCGGATGAGCTCGGTGTACCGCCGGCGACGGTCTTTGATGTTGGCAGACTCGGGAGTGTTTGGATCAGCGGCGGGAGATGGGATCTGACAGATGATCCGTCGCACGTTGTGGTGTTTCGTGCGCTTGAAGAGCCGTACACCACTGTGTGCGCGGTGGATGGCGCGGATCAGGCTGGATGTGTATGAGTTGAGCGTCACGTTGGATGGTATGTAAGGCTGTATCACTTACTCCTCGATGAGCTGAAAGCACATCAACGCTCAGAAGGGTGTCGAATGGAAGTGTCAGGATGTTGGTTAGGTAGATGACACTCCGTTCGACGCCTTCCAGACAAGTACAACACTGTTAACAAACGTCGAGTGAGTCGTGCTGTAGAAAGCTGTAGACTGGCTTCGCACCGAATTTGAAACCGCAAGCTTGATCAGAGGGTCAACAAGCCTTTCCTGAATGTCTTTGGGCGCGTTCTGGGTAGCTTGTCGGAGACTGGCAATAGCCAGCCGAAGCTGGTCCTTCCGTCGACGAGACATGGGACGAAGCAAGCCAGGGTGGGAGGATGGTGTCGATATTTATACCGTACAGGCTTCTGCGCGTGACATTCTCGGTACCTGAGTAGATATGCAAGTTTCAATGTGCGCAGCTATCCCCAAAAACTCCTGGGAGAGATGACAGCGTACACAGACAAGCAACAGGCAAAACAGCGCACTATGGCTGTGTATCTGTGATCCCGCTTGCCCCAGCCACCTTCCTTCTGCAATGCAGAACAGTCTGAGCATGATGTTGGGGACCAGTCGTGTACGTGAGAAGAAGGGCAACTGTATTGAATGCTGTATATAGCCAATGCAGATGAAGTGATAGTCGCGGATTCTGTTAAGACTTGAAGGCGCTTCAGAGACTCGGAGACGTCGGCCCGACATCCGGGCGGAGCCCTAATCTTACTTACAGTTTCCCGACCGCAATTCAAACCTCATCTTTTTGTCTGCATACTATCGTTCACTGAAAGGCGAGGGGCAGCGAGTGACCATAACTTATGCGAACAAGCGTCATCTCTACTGTCAGCCCATTGTAACCCTTTCCCTGCTCCCCCTGTTCTTTCCAAGCCCGCCAACGAACGTGACACGCTGGCTTCAGGACCTGGGCGCAAACCTCGGTGGGTGAGACTATACTGAGAGCTGGATGCGGTCTGTCAGGCTATATTATATATCTTCAATGGTGGCACCCTCAGCTGTCAATGGTCAATTCAGTGGCCACTGTCATCATTGCGAGAGACCCGCTGGCAGCTCATGATCATGATTGAGGCACAGGACAGTACATCTTCCTCGAGTTGTGGACGCCTGGAGGTCCGTGACCCACCCGCAGCAATCAATCCGACGAGAGTCACCTCACAGTAGGCAGATTCTGTACCTGTCCGGGCGGTGAGTCTTTCCACTCGCAACTCTTCTGGACTATGTATCTGTCTTGCCGCCCTTTGGCGTTAATCAGCCAGGTACGCGAATGGAGATCGGATCGGAGTCCGGACGGCGTGTTGGGCAGTGGGACCTCGAGATGGATAAAGAAGAGGTCCACATACTGATTTCTACGTGCACCTAGGCCTCAAGAGAAGCGCAGACGCACTGGGTTACATTGCGGCGTTTGAGCCGACCTGGTATAGACTATATCTGTTTGTCTCAAGGGAGCGGCGGAAAGATCAATCGCCCCGGATGGAAGAGGGAGTGGAGGGTGGCGACGGTCGAGCGGTATTCGAATTTGGCACACTCGAAGCCTGAAGCATACCATCCTCGGCGTATCATTCTCGCGAGATGGACTTCTACGAGACCTCGCCAAGTTACGTGGATAGTATTGCTTGCGCGTACTTTTCTGACTCTCAGTGATGCTGTCTTCTGAATGGTGCACACACCTGTAAGAGTCAATTCCATAGTCACGAAACTCGAGGAAAGCAGACAGGTCGACGACGAGGAGGAACGCGTGAGGTAGGAGCGCAGCGTATGTTCAGTGATGCCTGAGGTCAGTGATGTCTATGATCAGTGATGCCTATGATCAACGGGATATATGGCCGAGGCAGCGTATTGGCGTAATGAACTCGAGTGAGCGACATAAGCCCACAAGGAGGCTCTGGAGGTATTGGATAGCAACATCGACACTTGATAAAATGTGGCGGGAGAATCGTGATTTGGCAAAGTACAGAATGCAGTAGGAAAGCGGAGTATAGCAGCAGTATAGCACGGCGAGAGAAGTATATTAGGTGCGAGATGATTGGTCTTGTGAGACGGTGCATGACTATCACACTTCTTGAATAACACGGATACTAGGCTGGGAGGGATCGCGGCTCTGAAGCTGTAGTAGAAGCAAGATACCATCAGCTCGGTGTCAACATCAGCGGATTACAATCATACCTGATCTGAGAGCTCGACGTTCAAGGCCTTGGCGTCACGTAGGCACGCTTTGGATTGGGTGTAGAGTTTCATCGCACCTCGTGCATACGCAAAAGCACCGGTGAAGCATAGGCTCTGGCGATGAAGGGCCTCAAGATTGCGAATCCGGTCTTACGCGTCAGATAAGCAGCGGGTGCGTGAAATGAGGACATACGCCTCGAGGCGTTCACGTCCATGAACACAGAAGCGAAGAGTTGCCGTGTCATCGCGACCCAAGTCATATCGAGCATCATTGAGGCTGCGTCGTGTCTGCAACAACGTGCTGTGAGCGTTGGACAAGATTCGGCCTGGCCATATAGCTGGAATGACGACCACATGTACTACGAGGCTTGCATATACAAGGAAGGAATAGGGAGAGAGGGGTTTGGATAGAGCAAAGCCAAAAATGCAGGCTGTGAATTGCCCCTTGATTGAGTCCGCCATGTAAGGTTAACGAGTTGGGAGGAAGGATGGGCCCGGGGATGAGACTGTGGTCAATCCACAGCAATATATAGGGTTTCTACATAGGGATGGGAACATTGCTTTTAAGAATAACACAGTGTAGGTGAGGCACCACCACTTACAGAGCCCGGGACGGCACGAATGCACCAGACGTGTTCAGTCGAAGCACACGGAGTCCACTGATACAGTCCCCAGAAGGAAATAGCTGTGTTTAATGATGTATAGACACCGAATTTGCACTAAGGATAACTGCAGGCCTCGTTGACCAATATACATAGTTCCTATGTAACAAACACGTACTCTTCCATTTCTGGTCTACAGACACAGAAGTCTTGGCACTTTGCTATCATCAGGAACAGTGAACTCTTTACTGGTGCTTCAATGTGGCTTATGGGACATATTTGCAAGCAGCGTTGTTTCGACACTTTTGTTGCAGTCTCCAGTCATTCCGGAATGTTAAGACATGGCGAGCGCTTCCGTTCTTACTCAGGCCTATGCTAGTCTCACATCACTACCATGAGCCATGCAAAATAGACGCCGCACGCTTACTTCCTCTCCGTCACCCAGCATTCCATCCGGTCTAATCTCAATGTAGCTGTTGTCAATAGAGTGTATTTGCAGCCCACGAAAAGTGGCACAGGGTCAAATTTTGGATAGAAAGCGACCCTGCCAACAGCACATTTGAGAGGGCGTCGGTAGTGTAAACTGGGGGCGCAACGAGGACCACAGCAGAAGTGGAACCGAGGCAGAAGGTTCAACAACAATGTCGACGGTCCCCGGCGCGTTGGGCGTCTCAGTCCTCTCGCCGTTCGTATCCCGCATTCCACTGTTCCGATCCGTAGCGATCAGGCGAGGGCGGAGGTTGTTGTTCCCCGTCGTCCCTCGCAGGGTGAGCCCACGCGCGTGGGCTCACGGCGTTCTGACTGCGCGTCACGATGCAAAATATGACGTTCGCCTAGACAGGTCGACGACGAGACGAACCTCAGCCCCAACATGTGAAAACATCCTTTTGACATGGATCATACAACTAGTAGGACAGCAAACTACAATACATCTAGATCTTAAATCCCGGCGTACTAATCCCCCCACATGCCCATCCCCTCTCCGTCCTCCAACCCGCCGGCCTTGTCTTTCACACCCCTCCGTCCGCCCTTGCGGCCAACGACCTTGCGGCCGCCCATCTCCTTGTACATCTCGCGCATCTCGTTCTTGGACGGCTGGCTCGCGGGCGACGCGGCGAGCGCCCACTGCGCCTCTTTGAGCTCGCGCGGCGTTTGGTACCCGTCGGGTTGGGGGGCGCGCCGGGGGGAGGAGAAGCCGGAGGGGGTCGTGCTGGAGGAGGAGGCGTCTTTGGCGGCTTGGCGGAGCGTGGAGAGGTGTGTTGTGCGCTGGGGGGGAGGGGGGGGTTGCGTAAGTGGGGGGTGAGGAGCGGAGGGGGGGAGGGAAGGGGGAGGAACGCACCCAGTTTACTTTGCTCTCGCGTTTTGTCCACTTGCCGGGAGGGAGCGAGGCGTCGTGAAAGTTGTCTTTGCGGTAGTGCTGGAACCACACTGCGGCGGCGTTAGCGGGTGTGTGGCGTGTAAAACGCCTGAGACGCACCGTAGTTCAGACTCTGGCTCCGGCCCCATCTCCTGCACACCAGCGCGCTCCGCGCCAAGTCCCGGAGGCTCAGGAGCCCGAATATCCGCTGGGTGACTTCGGTGGGGAGGATCCGTAAGGGGTCCGTTTTGCTTTTCGTGGTGGTGCTACTGCGTTTTGGTGAGGTCTGGCGAGAGCCGGATAGTGATGATGGGGATTTGAGCTTGGATGAGGGAGAGGGTGAGCCGGGACGGGGCGTTCCGGGGAGAGAGAAGACGCCGACGAGCTCGTCGTCCTCGCCGTCGTCGTAGTCTTTGGATTTCTGGCGCATTGCCATTAGATCTTGTAGGAGTGCGGACATCCTTGGTGCGATCGATGTTTAGTTGTGATCGATGTCGTTCGTGCGTGTGTGTGCGCGTAATGTGAGTGTTGACGGCGACCGTAGATGGTGGCGGTTATAAGCAACTTGAACGGAGCAACGGAGCGCCTCCAGAGATTCGAGCCCGGCAGATGGTTGATGACGAAGCCATGACGTCACCGCCCATGACTCGTTCCAGTTCCTGTCTCGGCCTCCGTGCCCGAGCTCGCCGACTGCCGCGGCAACTGCCGCTCGGACGGTTCGAGCCCGGCCAAGTCTTATTTATTTACCGTGGATCTAACACCTTGTATTACAATTTTGAGGTCTCCAGCTTTGATTGAATTACCAACACCACCAGATGACTATCAGCAATATGGTGAGCACTGCAATGACAGTCATAAATACAAAGTGAAAATAATGAAGACTTCATTAGGAGCATTTAAGGAAAAGTGTGGGTATACCCATGGGTGTCTGAACCCTTACCCATAGGGAAAAGTGTGAGTGTACCCATGGGTGTCTGAACCCTTACTCATACCCATCTCACACATGAGTTGAGACCTGCCCCACAGTTATGGGTATTTTAGCCATTGAGTGAGTACCCACACTCATATACAGTCAAGTTGCTCATATGGAATATCCTCGGGACCGGCTCCGAGTCAATTCCATATCATGAATATTCCATTGTACAAGTGTGGCGCATTATATATTTGTATATCAATTTTTACAGTCTAATCATATTGCTACTTGAAAAAGGATGTCAGTGTGGTCTGTACTTTACTTTCTTCCACTTCCGAGGCCATAACATTTCGAAATTTCTGTAGATGGCCACCTAGAAGCAGTGACATCTCTAAATCCGGATGGCTGACCAGTATCTTCTCCAGGAGTGCTGCCGCATCAACGGCCTTTTTTCTGTTGAAGATGAATTCTGGCTCCTCATCTTCCGAGTCCTCAGCATCAAGATTCTCACTCTCATCTCCGCTGTTCTTCACAAACTCGACAATCTCGCGGATACCATTAGTACCATCAGAGAACTTTGTCGCCTCGGAGTCGGCATCCTCCCGTTCAATGTCCGAATCAACCAGTTCATCAATTGACGTGATCTCCCCTCTAATGCATTGTTGCTCCCTGAAATCCTGAACACATTTCATCAGATCCTCCTCTGCTTTCATCGACCAACGATTACGTGCAATAATAGGAGATAAAGCCTCTGTGGTCGCAGTGGGAGATGCATCCAAATTAGGGAGCAGCTTCCGCATAGCAGCTTCTGCGGCCACAGCGTCACCCTCGGCATTCATCACGGCAGTGAGAGCTTTGCTCCAGTCAGCCGCGACATATGCATCCCCAAGAGTGAGCTGAATCTAAGCTTCCGCTTGAGGCAGGGACATTACCTCAGAGACTGCAAACTTGAGGACAATGTCCCAAGCCCACTTCAACAGTGTCTGGTCTGATGGCATGTCCGGTGGAGGCTGAATTGGTCCCATCATCTCAATGTCCAAGTTGTCATCATCAAGGTCTGATCCAGGTGCATCCGCATCAATGAAGATATCTGGCCAATCCTCACTCTTCTTTAGAATGGTGCCTGTATGCTTTCAGCAATTTGCAATGGTTGTCTCGATGACTTGACCCCATGCTTCTTGGAGGAGCTTCATAGCACTAAGGAGATTGATTTTGAATGGGTTATCATAACCAGGATCATAGAGATCAAGTGCACGGATTGCAAGAGTATGTCGATAGTGTGTCTTGATGCATCGAATGATGTCCGTGTTCAAGGATTGAACAAACAATGTAAGATTGGGCTCGAAGAATGCAATGTTGATATTTTAGGACTTATATGTAACGTAGTGGCCAGAGAAATTGTCAATTGAGAGAATGATGTGATGCTTCTGGCGTTTCATCTTGAGATCAAGTTTGCGAAGCCATCTGTGAGAGAATCAGCATACATCAAGCTTATCAATGAGAAGCACCTACTCATCAAATAGCTTGGCATTCATCCAGGCCTTCATATTGACTCGATAGTAAAAAGAAGGTTACATCTGTGTCGGGTCTTTTTTTATTGAAGCAACAAGGCTGTTTAGCATGACCAATAAACATGAGCTCCTCCTTTTCCGTTTCAGTGGAGTTGCAAGCCACCAAAACAGGGATGCAGAACTTGTCTTTTTTCTCGCCACTCATAGCTTGAGTGCAGAGAGTACGGTCCGGAGGAGTGGATGGAAGGAAGCTGGTCTCATCGGCATTCCAACGGTCTTCGAGGGCATACTGAGCCATTCGTTGCTTCATCCGGACACGTTCTGCTTCCACGACTTTCAGATTTACTGATTCGGCCTTGCCATGTCGTCTCTGCTCTCTGAGATTGTACCTGGAAGCTTGATTAAAACTCCGAACTGAATTGCTAAAAGCTCGAAAACTCATGCTTTCTTAAAAGAATCCAACCATTCAGTGTCAGTCAGCTGTTGGTCTTCAGGGATATCAAAGGTCTCCTCAAAGTGCTTTCTTTTCTCGACTAGCATCACTCCATTGACACTCTGCCTCTTTAGCTCCATATCACGGGCCCAGACAGCCAAAGCTTCATCAACTTCAGGACAGGGGACAGCGCGAGCATGCTTTGTAGAAAGTGCTCCCGGTTGCACAGTTGCCCGGGTGCACATGTTGGCCTTCTTTGGAACCTTCTTGGAGAGGGCAGATTGTGTGAAGAAGAGCTTGTCACCCTTGTCATCGGAATGTATTGTAAAATAACTCAAGACTTGCTTTTGAGTCATCTTGGAATGAGATTCCATGAAATCAAAAACCTGAAACCAGTCATGCAACATAAGATCCTGCTTGCGTGTGTCCTTGTCAAACTGCGCAGTTGTCTGCGGTGCATTCTGTCATGGTTTCGGACCAGGTTTAGCATGGGGTTGGGTTGGAGGTATGTGGTTCTTGTTCTGTGGCCGGATGGCGCGGCACTTTTGAGACTCGGTGGAGGCCATGTGAATGTGCAAAAGTGAGCCATTGGTGTTCTAAACAATTGAATGTATAACTACAGGGTACAATGGATCTCTCGAACAATGCGGGCCACTTTGATTGTCTATGTAAACAGCTGACAACAACAATGCGTACCTATTTAGGCATTCGCACAATGGAATAATCGACCTGTAAGGCTATTCCATATGCCAGACTGCTGGAAATGAAATATTTCTGCCTCCCATCTCGATGAGCACAGAATTCTGATTTCATACAAGGAACTACTGTAATATATAGTTACACAAAAGAGCAAAGTAAATTAGACTTTATTCTTACCTTTGTCTCGACATGTTATTCTATCAAACCCTCCTGATGAATCTACATCTATGAGATCCTTCTCCTTTGTGTTCACCTTTTCTGCTTCCTCCTTAGTTTTGAATGCTGAATCTTCATCATGCATCATGCTCATCTCAGACCAACACCTCAAATACATGAACGCATGAATGGAATGGGTGCTAAGTCGGTTCTGTTCCCATCAAATTAAGTGGTATATGCAAATCAAGACATGCTACAATCAGGAACTCAAACAGTACCTTTGCATTTTTTGCAATTACTGACAGGACAACTGGGTCAAGTACCTTTCCTTTACGGAATTCTACCATAACAGTCGTATTTACTTTACTACGGACAAGTCTCCCTTTAAACTCCTCCATGGTTTTCAACCCCATTTATACTCTTCTCTCAATCTCATATCTAATATTCCTACTGTTGAGGAATGCCTGACCAATCTGGAATAACTTTGCGAGAAAGTTAAGATTAGCTTCACTACTGCTGCAGAGATCATAAAGTGGAACAACGGAGATGTCACCAAAAAGGGCATTACATTCAAGGTTGGCAACAAGGTCACTGCATGAAACATACAATATTTATGCCAGAAATATAATAAGAAAATGTAAAATTTATTGAACATTTTTTTACTTAGAGAATGATAAAAATATCATGAAATGGAGTAAAAAATATACTAAAAATATACTATACTTTGATATATTCAAATATGTTTAGCATATTTTTCTCTTTTTTTATGGTATTTTTATCATTTTTCAGTTGAAAAAATGCTAAATAAATTTTACATTTTTTTATCATATTTTCGGCATAGATATCGTATTTTTCATGCAGTGGGTATTGCTTGATGGAAAGAACCTCAAGACAACACAATCCAAAGCTAAGCTCCCAGACAAGCATCATGGACCTTTCAAAGTCACTGACATACTTGGACCAGTCAACTACCGTCTCAAACTTCCTCTCACTTGGTGTATATACTCTGTCTTCCACACCATCCTCCTCCTCCCCTTTGTGGAGACCGAGGCTCATGGGCCCAATTTCTCATCCAATCTGCCAGATCTCATTGACGACAAGAAGGAGTTTGATGTTGAAGCCATACTTAACTCCTGTGCAACACAAAATATATGCAGAATTCAGTATCTGGTGAAAAGATTGGACTACCCTTCATCGGAGAACACCTGGGAGTCCAGTTCCAGCCTCACAAAAGCCCTCCTATTGATCAAGGAATTTTATTGTATACATCCCACAGCTTACTCCAAACCTCAACCCCACCTTTGCACTCTTGGTGTCACCGTTAACGAGATCTGGGTCGGGACTTCTGCGCTCCAGACGCAAGCGCATCCTAAAGAAGGGGTATTGTCACAAATCGTCTCTATTCTGCTCTCTCCATCATGTGTTCCCCACTCCCGACATCGGCACATTCTTCCATCTCTTCATTCACCTCGGCCTTGGCCTAGCCCACATTCCCCTGTCATCCATCATCTTGGCATTATGTAGACCTGTCCATCAGTGGTCTGATGACTATCTGGGCTCACTTCGGACCGGTTATTGTTCTCATCCCGGCCCACCTATTGTCTCACCACATTGGGCCTTTCTATTGTTCTATTGTTCTCCTTTTGGATACACAGCTACGGACTCTGTATACTGTAGTATTTCGACCGTATCTTTTAGTCACAGGTCACAGACCTCTTTGAAATGAAGATCTGAGCACTTTGTCCCAGGTCACAGACAAAAAATTGAGGTACACAAGGCTTAAAAAGGAAATTTTTCTCCACCCACCTGATGGCGGGCATCCAAATAAGGCAATTACCGCTTGATTTGTAAGAAATGAAGATGTGTTCCGGTGAAGATGAGAGGTCACAAGTCACACCCCGTAAAGATACGGTCGAAATACTACAGTATATATAATAGCTCCCTCTCCCTTAGTTTCTACAGTTTGTCAACTTTGTTTACTTACTATTCGGTTGCCCCCTGCATTGTAGTAGCCTTGCTTTCTCATCACTATCATCTATGCTATTCTCTTGCTCATCCTCTTGTACCTGTCTTGTGTGACTTGGGTGGTTTTTTTAGTATTTGGACATCGCTCTTGACAGCAGTCATATAAATGCCTCATTCTCTACAACTGCTTAAAAGGCGAATTTTTCTGGAATGGGATGACACATCTACTCAATGACTGTTCCAGAATGTATGGACCCAAGTTTCTGTGCATGGTCTTGGATGGCCTGCCATCTGGCTCTATTTGATGTACAGTTGAGTTCCTAATATGGAATTAGCCCATGTGGAATATCCACGGTGTGGAATCAGGTTTTCGTGTCCACCACATCGGGAGGCGGGAATATTCCACTCACCGTGGCCTGGCATATGGAATACACTTGAACCCCATATATTCCATTGTACGGTGGAATTTAGTGACAAAAAAGGCAATATTAGTGTTGTGAGATGTTTATCCAATTGGCCTGATCGGGCCACATCGTTGCCATTGTTCGACTGAACCTATAAATTGTGAAAAATGGGGCAGAAAATCCGACATCCATTCTTCTCCATGGCCAATACGGAGTCGCAAAAGCGCCGTGCTGTCCATTCTCATGCTACCAACTCTAAATCTTCTACACAACCTCGTGCCAAGCCCGGTCCGAAGCCAAAGAAGGATGTGCCACGAACAACTGCACAATTCGACAAAGATGCACGGAAGCAGGACCTGACACTGCATGACTGGCTCCAGGTCTTCGAGTTCATGGATTCCCACCCGACAATGATGCAGAAGCAAGTTGCGGAACACTTCCGGACACGCTCTGATCGTGACGGTGGCAAGCTGTCCTTCACCCAATCTGCTCTGTCCAAGAAGGTTCCCCAGAAGGTTGAGATGCGTGCACGTGCCACAATGCAACCGGGAGCTCTGTCTATGAAGCGTGCCCATGTTGTCACTTGTCCCGAAGTTGATGCTGCATTAGCGGTGTGGGCTCGTGACATGGAGTTAAAGAGGCGCACTGTTACGGGAGCAATGCTGGTTGAGAAGCGGAAGCGGTTTGAAGAAGCTCTCAACATTCCAGAGGACCAGCGGCTCACTGGCACTGGTTGGTTGGACTCCTTCAAGAAAGCGTATGTTCTTCAATTCTTTGTAGTTCATCACTCTGATTGACTTTCAGGAACAATATCCGTGAACGCCGACGTCATGGTGAAGCTGGATCCGTTGATCTGCAAGCTGTTGCCGCGGAACGGATTCGGATCAGACGTCTCATGGCCAGATACGCACCTGAGGATCGTTGGAATGCCGATGAGACAAGCTTCTTTCCTTCGATGCCCCCAGATCGTACACTCTGTTCTGGTCCTATGGCTGGGGAGAAGCAGGACAAGTTCCGAGTTTCTGTCTTGGTGGCATGCAATTCCACCGAGACAGAGAAAGAGGAACTGATGTTCATCGGTAAATCTCTACAGCCTCGGTGCTTTAATAAGAAGAATCTGTCGCGCATGCGGCCAGCCTTCTATTATCGAGCCAACAAGAAGGCTTGGATGACTGGAAAGCTTTTTGATGAGTCAGTGCAATGTCTCATTTGACTGTTCACATACTGAATCCCAATCAGATGGCTCCGAAAACTTGATCTCAAGATGAAACGACAGAAACGACACATCATCCTCACTGTTGATAATTTCTCAGGGCACTACGTTTCCTACGAGCCGAAGAATATTGCGCTCGAGTTCTATGAGCCAAATCTCACTTCATTTGTCCAACCCTGTGATGCAGGCATCAAGGCTCACTACCGACGGGCCCTTACCATCCGCGCACTCGATCTCTATGACAGCGGTTATGACAAACCGTTCAAGATCGATCTTCTCAGTACGATGAAGCTTCTCCGGGAAGCATGGAGCCACGTAACCGATGTGACCATCGCTAATTGTTGGAGGCACACTGGCACCTGCCCACGCGAGGATGAAGACTGGTCAGACATCTTTGTCGATGCTGATGCTCCCGACTCCGACTCCGAAGCCTCAGACATTGAGATGTCGGACCCTACCCAGCCTCCTTCTGCACCATCAGACCAGACAGTCTTGAAGTGGGCATGGGACATCGTCCTCGAGTTTGCCATCTCAGATGCAATGTCGTTGCCCCAAGCAGAAAGCCAAATTCAGCTCTTGCTTGGCAAGGCGTACTTTGCGGATGATTGGACCAAGGCTCTCACTGCAGTGATGAACGCCGAAGGTGACACTGTAGCCGCGAAAGCGGCTGTCCGACATCTTATTCCTGATTTCGATGCTGCATCGCCTGCATCAATTCCCTCTGCAACTGTTGCCCCCGATCGCGAGTTAAAGAAGGCAGAGCAGGCTCTGATGGAATCCGTGCAGGAACTGCGGAATCAACGATGTGTCAGAGGCGAGATGGCATCACTTGATGATCTCGTTGATCCGTCTGCTGAACGCGAGAATGCTGATTCCGAGGCGGCGAAGTTTTCTGATGGTGATGATGGCATCCGGGAGATTGTTGAGTTCATCCGCAACGGCAAGGATGAGGGCCAAGACGATGCTGAAGAGTCAGAGGATGAGGAGCCTGCATTTGAATTCAACAGGAAGGATGTCATCGAGGCTGCCAAACTTCTTGAGAAGGTGGTTTTAAGCCGTCCGGATCTGGAGATGTCACTCCCATTAGGTGATCATTTGCGTCGATTCTGAGGTACTATGGCCTCCGAGATTGAGGAGAGTAAGGTACAAACAACTCTCACAGCCTTTTTCAAGTAGATACTCAAAAATACATGTGTAAATATTAAATGCGCCACATTTGCTGTCTGGAATATCCGTCATATGGAATCAACTTCGGGTCGGTCCCGGGAGTATTCCATATGAGGGACTCAACTGTACTCTCAATCAATCATAGCAAATTCTGCCTGTGAAACTGATGAATGAAATTTTATCTGTGATTTTCTCCTTCTCCCAGTCGTACCGAGACCAAATCAAAGATTATTCTCAAATTCTTTCTCATCTTGGGCCCTAATGCCTGCGTAAAATGCTGCTATCAATTCAGACACATAACATCTTGGTGTGGATAGCCTCACAGCTGAATGCAGTCACTGTCAAAGTGAATCAGTCGATGTACATTCCTTGCAGCGCTTTTGCAAATCTGGATTCCAGTGTGCCTAACTCCATCCTATTGTCATCAATGAAGATCTCTTCTAGAGACAGCATGCTACTACAGCAATCCATAATCAGATAAAGAGTGATGAGGTGCACACTGAAGGGCATGTTTTCCAACATGGAGACAAGGCCTGGCAAACTATTCCAGCGAACTCTGATCTCCAAAGTGTGCAATTGGGCATACATTGTCAATATAAAATCAGTACTTCATCTACCTTTATTGTCATAGCCTGTATATGACAGTCAATAAAAAAATTTTAATGGTGTAAGACTGTATGCATACCTTCAGCGAAAATCGTCAGGTGCTTCAGCAAGGCTGCATTACATGCCAGTATGTCTTTCAGAAGGTTATCGCTGAATATTGTGACCACGCTCATGACAAAGTGTTTTAGTCGCTTGACACCTACTTTCAAACACTGAACCAATCCTTCCACACCGTCTTTATTAGACTGGCTGTATTTTCCAGCCATGGGATTGATGAAACAGAGAGTTCTAAGATTGCACAATGCTTCAGGGAGGGACTTGATTAGACAGCTGCTGAGTGATGGGCTTAAATATTGACCACCGTGAACAAAATCAAATGTATCGTTTTGTAATGTCAGCTCTTTCAGCATCTCCAGTTTTTTGAGTAGCACCAGCAAAGCATCTACATTAGAAGAATACCAGAGGATGTGAAGAGTCCTAAGATATAAAAGGTGTAAAGGTTGAAAGCTCCTGTCAGTCAATTACACTGAGTGAGGTATGGGTAGCGTCGGATTGTAGTCTCTAGACCAGCTTGAAGGTTGAATTTCCGATAAGTTTGATATTTGAGAGAGAATGTAGTCTTTAAAGGTCATGTTGATCATGTCCAAGATGATCTCAGCGACCTCGGACAATCTGGCAACAGGAATACTGACTGTTGTCAGATCTACACCTGGATAGAGTCCCCAACAAGTATATACCTGAGTATCAGGATACCTCACTACATGAAACATACAATATTTATGCCGGAAATATGATAAAAAAATGTAAAATTTATTTAGCATTTTTTCACCTGAAAAATGATAAAATTATCATAAAAAGAGATGAAAATATGCTAAATATACTTGAATATACTTAAGTATAGCATATATTCAGCATATTTTTACTTAATTTTATGATATTTTTATCAATTTTGAAGTGAAAAAATGCTAAATAAATTTTACATTTTTTCACCATATTTTTGACATAAATATTGTATGTTTCATGCAGTGTCTTATCCATCAGGTATTGATACATCAAGAAGCTGGCTCAATCTATACTCATTATCTGAATATTGCTGAAGCAAGTATGAGTATAGATATGACATGGATATCCTTAGTAATATTTACAATCAATAGTAAGATAGTAAGCATAGTGATGATTGATGTTGAGATTATTTCAAATACAGATCAATAAATGCTGGAATTTAATTGAATAAGGTTCAATGCTGCCTTTTGCCATTAATCATGATGGCAGCTCAATGACAAGCTGTTATTTAGCCACTAAATTTCATTGATATACTTTCTGAACATATTGATACTAGAATTCAGATGATTTGGATGCTATTACTATCTCTGCATTTTGCAAATAGTATAAATGACATGTTTCTCTCATTCTGTACTCATGCCCATCATTCTTGCATCATTCCTTCATTCTCTTTTTAATCATCCTGTACCCATCTCACCTCCACCATTTTTATTTTATTATCAGTATATAAAAATAGACATGAGCTATTAACGAATCAGATCCTTGATTTTTTGAGAGAGTATCCTCACCATAAATTAATGATTCATGATCCTTATATTGATTCGAATCATTAAAATGATTTAATTCATGAATTGAATCATTTAACGGATCGAATCACTAATAATTCTATATTTTTAATATATTCATACCAATATATAGTATAATATTAGTATGTTCACTAATATTTAGATAGTATGAGACATAATAATGATCACACTATCTAATTTGAAGTGAGATATTCATGATTACTATGATATACAAGAAATTAGTAATGATTTTTTAATGGTTCATTCACAAATTTAATAATTTGTGATTCTTTCAATGATCTGAACGGATCAAATCTTTGATTGATAAAGGATTTGATTCACAAATCAATATAGCGGATCGAATCTAGGATGATTCTATCTCTATAAGTATACAGTTTGCTTATTTGAGTCTGAGTTCTATTAAAAAATTTAAATATCCTCCAACTTTTTCATCTCATTCAAGCACTCCTTCTGTTCATACATAAGCAAGTATTGATGAGTATCTGGTGGGTTAAGCACCTGGCCCATTTTTTATTCATTACTCAGATAATACATAATACCTAAGTATAGTATACCTGAGTAAGAGATTACCTGAGTACAAGTATTGCATCTGGATACACTGTTTTCTCTGTACTCACAGGAGACTCTACGTCTGAGCCTTCAAAGATGACTTTCTAGATATAGCAGCCATATTTTGATAGAAGGGTGTTATGTCAGAAGAAACACTTCTGATAAAATCAGTGACTTGAGTTTAGGTGGTCAAAGGGACATGCATCGACTTACTCTACGATATGATCACTCTTGTGAGTCCTAAGGTTGCACATTTTTGGCAGGAAGTATAATCATGACGGCAGCGTGAATAATTGGCAGCACCACGAAATATGTTTACCTGTTCAGTGTCAAAAATGACACTATACTATTGTCGTTCTTAATTTCATTTGTAATTTTCTTGAGAATTTTATTAGATAAGACTGCTTGCAAATAAGTTGATCAAAAGAGGAAGTTGCTATAAGGCAACACATCATTATAAGTAGACCAACCGTATAGTGCCATTATGATAGCAGGAGGGTAGAAGGAAAGAGTTGTTGAAGTTTGTAGATCATATATGTATAATAATGACATCACTAACAATTGTGTATTAGTTAAGGAAACATTGGTTTTTACCATCAGCAGTATCATATGTAGTTGAGAGCAGTTGTGTCAAAAGTATTAGCAACATGAAATTATAGTGCTGGCGTCAGGCTATGAGTCTGCTAATACTGGCAAACAATACCGTTGACAGCATTTATGTATTGTCAGAGTCTATAGTATTTATGTTCTTAAAAGTGATAGTTTCAGCTACTATGTTGTCTAATGATCAGCAACAATTATATGAGTCAAACTAGAAGAAAAGGAGATTGATGAGACAAGATCATTGTCGACTGATACCATGAGTTGCATCTGCATACTTGTGACACTATGACAGATCAACACTAGCTTCTGATCTTATAGCAGTAATGACATTGTTTTTGAGTTTTGAGTCCGAATAACTTACAGTGATGATGTGGATTGAAAAGCTTGATGTAAAAAGTGTTATGTAAAGTATACTTCTTGAATGAGCAGTTCTGTGAATGATATGTGAATTGTCGTTTATTACTTGCTGCATCCACCTCATTCAAGCTATGCTAGATTACAGATTTATAAGCGATAATAATTGTCATACTTCCATTAAAAGTTTAACAAGCTAACCAACAATGAAAGAGTCACAACAAGAGTAATATATTTGTCTTTGGTAATTATTCTGACACTTTGCCATAAACTTCCATTGATAGATTATTATTAAAGTGAATCGTCGCTGTAAAGAAGCTCAAAACTAGCTGACTAAAATACTGACTCAAATGGGATGAATATCTATAGATTGAGAATATGTGTATATTACAATAGTTTGCACGGATTACAGTACTGTGCAGGTGAACCTTCAAAGAGGATTTCAGCCTTCAAGTGATTGATGCTGTGGATGAATTCATACGACACATGAAAAACGACAAAAGTTTGATCCTGAATAAGTTGTCAATCATCCCAACTAGAGCTGACCAGCATTGAATCAGTGAGTGTATGCACTAACCCAACAGGTCAATACTCATAAAGTAAGGACAGATAAATAGATTGTGATATATCACAATTGTCAAGTAGAAAAGAAAAAATAGGAGAAATTTTACTGCAGATTCATGAAGGTTTTAGAAGTATCTTAATTGACAGATTGTGAAGAAAGGTTCTATACAGAAGGAAAAGGATGAAAAAGTGTGGTGAAAGCAAGAAAGTATAATGCGATGACAAGCTTGGATTGGAACCAGCCACTTTCATCATTGTCAAATCTACCAGAGGAGTATGACACAAACAATGAGTATTATGAATAAATCAGAGATCGATCAGAAAATTCAAGAATTATATGCAGGAGATGTTTCACAAACAATGAGTATTATGAATAAATCAGAGATCGATCAGAAGATTCAAGAATTATATGCACGAGATATGATATAATAAACAACTATATAAGTTGAAAAGCTATAATACATTAAAAACAAATAACAGCAGTACAGTTGAATAGCAAAAAAGTGTGGCGTAAAAATATAAGAAGATAAATGACTACGATAACAAAATAATTGTAGCAATGAATATGTTATAATAAACTGAGTAAAAATGAGTGCGAGTAAGTTGAATTAAAATTTTCAAGAGAATATACTAATGAGTTTTCAGTCGATCAAAATGGAGCAAATGCCTAGGCAGGACAAATTAAGATAAGAGCCGGGTAGAAGGACTAAACAAAGAGTCTACTGAGAAGAGTTCGGCTTTGAGAACAAACTCTGCTGGCATATCCATTGAGCAATTTCATGAAATTTAGCTCAGGACAGTGAGTTCAGGCGGATGAAGAAGAGACATGTAATGAAGTTCAATGAGGAAGGAGGAAATTTGTCTGACATTCAAAGAAAGAGTGTAAGTCGCAAGATTTGGTAGAATAAAATAGAAGAACGTCATCAAAATACAAGAATATCTTCACATCTACCTTAACTGTTGATAAGGAAGACATTTTACAGTCGAGCCAGCCAAACCAGTATGCTACAAAAATGGGCCAAAAGTGAGAGCACATTAGTATATGCCTGGTGACTCAAATGATTAATGAGGTCAATGTAATAGGTGAGGCGAATGGAAGAGCTGGATACTTTAATTGTGAGATCAGGCTGAATGTAATGGATGCCGAGAATTGAGATAACAGTAGAGAACATAATGATAGTAGAGTAGATACACTGTTGGCAAAAGATGTGGTCAGCAAGACAGACCTCAAAAAGTGTGTAAGTATAAGTGCACCAAGTAATAAACAAGCAATAAACAGAGATAAGAACTCAAAGAGTACGCAAATGTAGGCACACCAAGCAATAAATGAGTAAGAAACAGACCCTGTTCCATCTAGTTATAATACATGCTTGCTCAGAGCTGTAAAGAGTGAGCATGCCTACTCAAGAAGGCAGAGTTGCAGCGCCTTAAATTAGGATTGGCTAGCGTCAGATATGTTAGATGAATAGTAGTACAATGAAGAGATAGAGCAGAGCATAAATAACAATAAGTGACAAGAATGGTGATAGTGTGTGTGAATAAGTCAGATGATGTTGCTTATTTGTATGCATCCATTTTCAAAAATGCTGACAAAGTGTTACAGTTTGTTGACATGCTATAGAAACAATGATAGACGTAGATAGACGTACATCACAAATTGTCAAAATAGTCAAGAAAAGAATGTATTTTATTAATTTGTGCTAAACTCAATACTTAGCATTGAAGACATCAGAAGACTGTAAGCAATGAATAATACAACAGTGTTGATAAAGCAATTATACATTATTCATCAAAACATCAATGAATATGCTGATTTTCTTGTATGTCGTAATTATTTTTGATATATATAAATTTAATTTCAGAACAAAAGCATTATATACTAATACAAGAGGAACTAAAGTCGACACAAATACATAGATATACTTAGATTTATATTAATGTAACAATAATCATTTGAAATATATGTGTGTGAATGATAATGCATTGATAAGCAATATATGTAGATGATAATGCATTAATACAAGATATGTACATAGTCTGAGTATGAAAAATGAAAGTATGTGTATTTTTTAAGTCTTTGTTGGTCAGTGTTGAGAGATACAGTGAGTGTTGTGTGAGTAGGCGTCATGCAAATAGACATACAAGAAATTAGATAATCAATGACTGAACAAAATCATAAAATAAAAGATGCGTGAAAGAACATATTGAAGAAACTCGCTATAATAGATGACATCGTGACTGAATTATACAACTGATATCAAGTTATATATTTAAGAACAATATTCTAATTTCATTTAGAATGACATCACAATGGCATGTTTGACCTCATTCATTTTAAGCTATTAATATATAAATTCTAATACATACATGTAATAATAGGAATCAGAAAAAAGAATTGCTAACTTATAAGATCATCTAAATTCTTCATACATAAAGATATTTCTTTTTAGAAGAGATTATGCTGCTAATAAGTTTGATAAGTCATCTTATTGAGGAAAAAGCAAAGTTTAATTAATCAAGATAAAAAATATAATGAATCTCAATCAGCTAAATAAGCTTGATCTTATTTATCATCATTCGAATATATCAGTACAGACAGTTGATAAATCCTGTAGTTAATGAATTTTGTGCATAGCAAATATTGACATAGTGAATAATTAATATTATATATAAAAAGAGAATATAAAAACATTCATTTTTAATTTTCAATATAAACAATTTCTCAATATACTGACATAATTTTTTTTTATTTTTAAAGCAGTTAATACTCAAGAAATAGATATTTTCTATTACTTGCAGAAGTGTTTGAGCTTTGCATTTTAAATATATGAACAGTTCAGAATCTTCATTTATTGATTAGTTGTTATTTCAGTTTTGTAGGTCTTATTTTGTTTAATACAACATTTGAAATTGTGAGTTAGCAATAATGGATTCAAGAATGAAATATATGTACTGTTCATTTTTCACTTATAACCTCAGAATGATAAACCTTGTCATTCATATGTAAATGCTATTTGCAGCTATTTTACTTTTATTATTTTTATTATTTAATTTTTGCTGTACATTCTGCTGTCATCTTCTTTTCATCTGTTGCTTCATTTTTTCTATCATGTTATTATTATTATTATTATTATTTTCTCTCATTAAAAGTGGTGAACACTCTCTTTTTATTATTCAATATTAGCTGTATTTGTTAGGACCGTGCCCCAAGCCAAGCCTAGTAATGAAAGACCAGGTTTGATTCTCGATATGCACTGCACAAGCGGTGCTCCGAGCCTGTGAAAAGATAAGCGTAGAAGTGTTCGAAAGCAAGAAAAGAAATAAGGGTTTTACCTGAAGTGTATTGGCACGTACTTCCACACCTGTACCCCTATGAATCCTCGTCAAGCGGTAATCCGGCTATCACTCGGTTGTGGTGAGAGATACAGGGGGCCCGGTCTTGAGAAGCGTCGGATATCCGGAGCAGGCTTCCTGCGTTCAGCAGGCTGGTCCCTTGAGTCGAGCCTTGAATCTGGGGGTCCGCTTAAGGGCGTACCCAAGTAAGGTAAGAGGAGCTCGTACGTCCGTTAAGACAGTACGAGTTTGAGAAAAAAGGCAAGTCCGCTGGATACAGCGGAGGTTCGACTTTTGAGGCGAACCAAAGGAAAGATGAAGAGAGGCTAGGTTGGGTATCCTAGTTGATATTTGAACTGAAGAACTAAGAGTCAAGTACAACGGTAGGTAAGAGTCCAGATAAGGAGTAATGCATGGTATGGGTAATGGGCATAATCCTAAAGACAATAAGAACAATAAAGACAATAAGCAACACCATGTGGAATGGGCAGAGGAGTAGGCGAGTTCATGTGGAGGTCCGAGATATGATGAGTAACGGATTGGTGAGCAGTCACATGACTTGATGAGTAATGCGGAGGTCCGGTCCGAGAGGAATGTGACGTATGGAGGTCGGTATGCGGTCCGGTCATGTGTGTCATGACGCATGGATATGACAGTATCCCCCCTTCAAGGTTCTGGCCTCCAGAACCTCAAGGTCAGCCACCGGGGTAGCGGAACCGTAACCTGAGTCATCGGGAAAAATCGGCGGGTCCGCATGAGTCATCGGAAAGGATCGGGGGTCCGCAGCAGTCATCAGAGTGAAACGGGGTTCTTTTTGTGTGCGGAGATCCAATAGTACGGGTTCCAACGGGTGCGCAGAAGCGCTGGTCCACAAATCCTGATGACAGAGTAGCGCAGCCCCGATAGTATAAAGGCAGAGACTTAGCTCAGAAAAAACTCAACACACTATGGCACCTCCCTCCGACCGCGAGTTCTGGCACCAGCACGAGGGTACTTGGTACCGCTGCCCGACGCCCTTCCGCGAGGACTTCATCACCATTGTCTTGTATATGGCGTCCGATGTCGCACCCGGACCGCCGCCTCGTATGCCGGAGCCCGTCGGACAGCCCGACGAACCCAAGCGACCATCGATCCCGCCTCCGGCCGCGATTCCGCCAAGGCCTGCCGCCGCGCCCGATGGCGCCTCTCGTGAAGCGCGGAAATCCGCCGCGCATGCCCTTATCGACTGGGAGAACGAGGTGGAGGAGTTGGAGGAACGTCGGGCGTCCGAGCGGGTGTCCGAGATGGAGGAATACGAGAGGGCCGTGCGGGAGTACCCTCGGCTGGCCGCTGAGTTCTCCAAGTGGGAGGATGATCAGCGGGCCTACGAGGAGGGTACACTGGCGTGGTGGCAGAGTGCCCACGACTGGTGGGTTGCAAGGGAGCGGGAGCAGGCACGGTCGTCGGGTGCCCGGGCGACCACCGGAAGTCCGTCGCGTCGCAAGCAGACGCGAAATGTCGTTGAGGACGACGAGGAGGATCGGCCGGCCGCCAAGAAGGCCAAGGGCAAGGCCAAGGCCAAGGAGCACACCGGTGCCACGCACCGGTTTGGAGATCACCGTGAGTCTTGTATTTCTTCTTGATTTTTCAAACGCTCACCGGGGGTCCGCAGGATGCGAGACTTGTGTCAAACGCGAGCGCGAGCCTTGCGTTTGGAACGGACCTCCGGCCAGGTCGTGCGAGGCCTGCGTCAAAGAGAAGCGGGCGTGCGCCCTTCCCGCGCACAACATGGACGTCCGCGAACTGGACGCCCGGGAGGCCGCGCGCACCGAGGCCCTCGCCAACCGTCTCGCCACTCTCGAGGCCGACCTCACCATGACCGTCCGCGAGGCTGTGGCCGCCGAGTTGGAGAAGGAGAGGGAGGCCCGCGTAATGATCGACGCGGAGGCCCGAGAGGTGGTCGCCACAAGCGACGAGGATCAGTCGGAGGAGAGCGAGGAGAAGAAGAGTGAGGGAGAGGGTGAGGGTGAAGGAGAAGGCGAGGGTGGGGAAGAGAAAGGCAAGGGAGGGTCCGACGGGGATCCACAGGGAAAGGAGGCGGACTCCTCTAGTAGCGATAGCAGTAGTAGTGATGAGGACAATGAGTAGTACATACCCCGCCGGAGCCCCAAAAAAAAAAATGTAACATATTTTTCTTGGATTTCTTGCAATTTTCCGTGAGAGACTGAGATTGAGATGAGATCTAGGCGGTTCGCGGAAAGTGCGGAGCGCCGCAAAACTGAGTGGATAAGATCTAAGTGCAACGCCAAAGGAAGCGGAGCACCGCAAGACTGAGTGAGAGCAAGAAGTTATAAGTAGTGAGGGAATTCCCTTGAAAGGGCTCACTGAGCGTGGGTTTCTTGAGGTTTGGGTTTTTTAGGGTATCGTGAATGGAAGTCCGAGACCAATTCGTCCGCAGCAATATCGTCGGCGCCCACCCAAGAGAACTTCTCGTCAGTGCCTTCGTAACCGGACCACCGCACGTAGTACCGAAGGGGGGTCCGATACCTCCTGTCCAGCTTTGAATCCAGTATCTCGGAGACTTCGTAATGAATTTCTCCTTCAACTTCGACTGGGGGAGGCGGAGACTCCGAACGATTGGGAATAGTGTTCTCCTCATAGGGTTCCAATTGAGACACGTGGAACACCGGATGTACGAGGCGCAAATAGTCGGATAGCTGCAACGTAAATGCATTAGAACTGGGTTGAGCGATAATAGGGAACGGACCAAGATGGGTCTCCGAAAATTTTTGGGTGGGCCGAGTAGTGTTGATATACTTGGCCAAGAGGTAGACACGATCACCAATGCGGAAGTCCGAGGCGGCTATCTGCTTCTTGTCAGCCTGAGCTTTGTAACGAGATTGAGCAAGGGAAATCTCATCTCTAAGCATCGCATGCAACTCGTCCAAGTTAACCACAAAATCGCGTGCCCGAGCGGAGGCCAAGTCCCGTTCCGGATACACCGTAATGGAAGGGTGATATCCTTTGTTTGCAAAGAACGGGGTAATGCCAGTTGAAGCGTTGGGCGCGTTGTTGTAGGCAAATTCTGCGAGGGCCAATAATTGATCCCAGTTGTCCTGTTGATAGGAGCAGTAGATACGGAGGTACTGTTCCAAGGTCTGGTTGGCCCGCTCGGTCTGGCCGTCCACCTCAGGATGGTGCCCCGAAGTGAAGTGGAGCTCCATGTTGAGAGCCTGAGCGAGGGCGCGAGTGAAATGAGCGATGAATTCGGAGCCCCGATCAGATGTGACGTGAGACGGAATTCCGTGTTTTGAGAAAACATGGATGACGAAGAGCTGAGCTAGCTGCTCGGAGGTGATAGTATCATGAGTGGGGATGAAAATAGCCTGCTTGGAGGCCCGATCGATGATGACCAGAATCGCGGTGAACCCGTTTGAAGAAGGAAGCTCTTCAATAAAGTCCAGAGAGATGGAATCCCAAGGGCATAGGGGGACCGGTAATGGTTTAAGTAAACCATAGGGACGATGGCGAGTGGGTTTGTTCCTGCCACAGACAGTACAAGACTTGACATAATGGCGGACAAACTCACGTATCTTGGGCCAAGTGTACCCCCGACGGATAAGCTCTAGGGTGCGATTCTGACCAAAATGGCCAGCAAGGATATGATCGTGGTGGATGCGGAGGACCCGCAGACGGAGGTCCGAGGAATTGGGAACGTAAATGCGACCATCCAATCTAAGTAACCCTGCATCATCGGAGGTCTAACGAGAGTTAGAGGGATCACCTGCGAGGGCAAGTCCCACTTGGGCTTCCGGATCTCCGTCGTAGCCATTCTTGATATCGGAGTGCAGGGACTCCAGATCCATGATGACGGAGGCCCGAAGGGCAGGATACTGCAAATAGGTGGCGCGCAGTGAGGAGGATAACTGCTCCTGAGTGAAGACTGGCCTGAAATTGTGCGGATTCACCGCTGCATATGGAGCCTTAGCTGTAATAAATAGCCTAATAACCAGGACAGTAGTCAGGTAAAAATATACAGTATTCATCGACAACAGACAGCACAGCCCTTCTGATGTTACCGGTAGCTTCGGTCCGCATATCCGTCCAGGGTCTCCGACGGTGCTCGCAGATGCCGTCCTGTGCCGTCCTTGCCGCTGGTCCAAATGCGGATGGGACGACGGCAACCAGTGCCAACCACGCGTATCATTTCCAGCGCCCCAAATGTCTTCCTCATTGGGACAGGCACCCGCCTTCGACTTGAGAAGGGATCCGCGGGCCTTGACCAAAACAGTGCCGGCGTATATTTGTTGCGCCACATTACAGTAAAGCTCATCTTAACCAGACTCCTACCCCCTACGCTTAATCTTATTGTGTGCGAACTGTCACGGATCAGGCAGTTACAGTGCCACAAAGGAGAAAATGAACTTACGAGATTATCCCCCAAGTGCCGTTGCCACGTGGGTCACTTCGCACTGGACACCCTCCGAACTTCCATTCCGATTCATCCACACTCATTTTATTCCCATCGACATTGATCTCTACCGTCAGTATGTACGGTACACGCGCCAGCGGCCCTTAAACCAAATCAACACGTTCCTTGGCCAGTACATATTGTAACAGTCCGCCCATCATCCACTTCACTTCTCCCACAGCTTTGTCCCATCCCGCTCTCTCTGCGTATCCCTGTGCACAGGCCGAACCCCACCAGGACAGCACCGCGACGACGGTTAGCATACCGTTAACCCCAGGGCATTCTAGATTGGCGCAGTCGTCTCCGAACATTTCTCTTTCCCAACCGCCGTTCCCATTCCTCACTCGCCACTCGGGCTGCAGTGCACTCCACCACGTCGACCATGCTTCCACAAATTTCTTGACGTCTCCCTGAGCCAGGACAAGCCTTTCCAACCTGGTCGTTCTCCCGCCGGCAATCCAACGCGAAGCGATGGCAGGGCGTTTCGACGCACCAGGTAAGCTCTTCCTTTTCGCATTCTGCCTATCGTATGAATCCTCGAGCTTCAGCAGGGTCAAAAAGATCTCGCGCATTTCGTCTGCGCCATCCGCCTTCTCAAACTCCCTAAGCGCATCGGACAGCCAGTCTGGCGCCTGGCTCATCAAGCGCGTGTAACTCATGGTGTCAAACGGAACTGCGGCCAGAGATCGGGATGGAGGAGAATGCCCATCTGCTGGCTGATCAACATCCATACTTTCCGGCTCTTCGCCATCATTGATCCCTGCGCCAGGCTCTTTCATCACGACATCAACCTTGGTCGAATCGGACTCCGTCGCGACAATGGGGGTAGGAGCTCGAGCGGGCGCAGGAGCAGGCTCAGGAGCGGGAGCGGGAGGGGCCGATGGATCAGGACCGGGAGCGCCTTCAGGAACGGGAGCGCATTCAGGAACGGGAGTAGGAGCGGCGGTAGGAGCATGAGCAGGAGCGGGTTCAGGAGCAGGAGCAGGTTCAGGACCGGGCGCGGTGGCAGGAGCAGGAGCGCTCTCCCCAACGGCAAGGGAGTCGCGGTCGGGCTCCTTCTCGGTGGGCTCAGACGTGTTAGATGCCGCCGTCGAGTTGCGCGTCGCCCGCTTTGGACGTAACCTGGGTTGAACGGCGGCTTTACGGGCGCGAGGCGCTTTCTTCTTCTCTTTGGAACCCGATCCGAAGAGATCATCCGGGGTGGTCTTTGGATCACGCATCCGGCCATTCTCAATCGCTTCTCTCCCTACAGCCACCAGCTCCTCTCTGCTGACGCCCTCTATCGATTTGCCCTGCGACTGCAGGAATTCCAGACCCGCCAGCATGAAATTATTCCTCTCGATATTTGCATCGCGTTCCCTTTCGTATAGGCTGGTTTTACCCGGGGAACCACTCTTCCCCTTTTGTCCGCTGCGCCCGCCATCGTTTTCGTCGTCGATGCGTCGACGCTTGCGCTTAGGGATGACGTCGTCGTCGGAGCCTTCCTCGTCCTCATCGTCCGTGCTCTCGTCAGAATTGGAATCGGAGTCGGAGTCTTCATCGTCGTCATCCTCACTGTCTCCTTCACCCTCCCTCAAGTCTCCCGGTGCATCCATCGAAATAAGACCCTCGGCAACGCCGCCATCTACTCCAGGAGGAACCGTCATCTCCATAGGCACGGGAGCCACTGGTGTGCCCGTGAGCGCTGGCGTCCCTGGCGTATGTGACGGCCCAATAGCTCCAGTCGCAGGAGTGACTGCATCGCCCGAGTTCCCCGACGTGGGAGCCGCCACCACAACTGCTTCTTTCTCTGCAGTGCTGTAGCATCCGTCGACCCAAGCCTCCCAATCGGCAATGAGACTTGCCATCTTCTCCTTGCCCAGGTACTCGGGGAAGGTCAGCGGTACGTCAGCTTTGTTTTTCCCAATGCATACGCTAATTGTGTCCTCAGCTGCGAAATGAGGAATGCGACAGTACTAGACTCACTCAAAACTACCAATTTTACCCTTGTATTTATTCATCGGCCCCCCCACCATTGCGAATGTTTTGCAAGATGTTCGCTCCTCGATCCCCGAGTTGATTCGAATCATGAACTTCTTGGACCCATCAACCGCCCTATGAGTACACGTCCGTTAGCGTTCTGACGCGGCGCATGCGCAGAAATGACTCACTTTGCGCGACTGACGGCATCCTTGGCGCAGCCCGCCTTCAGCGCCGCCTTGTACGCATCTTTCGCCGCACGTGCCTTCTCCTGCACCTGCAAAGTATATTCCTTCTGTTTCTCGGCCGACAGCTTCTTGAATGTGTCGCGGCACACCTTCAGGCGGAAGGCTAGTGTCGGTTCACCCTCGGCACCGACCTGTGATGCCCGCCAGTCGTCGTCGACAAGTTTCTTGAGATGATCGCCAGACGTCCATTGCTCGTCCATGTAAGCGAACACCGCTTGCTGTTGCTTAGGTGGCTTTTCGATGCCAGCCATTTGCGCCATCAGCACTTCGTAGGTGTTGTTCGCGTCGCGAGCCGTTAGCTTGCTGTGGTCTTTGTGCAGTTTCCTACACCGACGTTTGATCCAGCGTCGTATCCTCTGCAAGCAACCGCCAGTGTCAACAGGTGTGTTTCTCCAGCTGGTTGTGACACAAGCTTACCTTGTTGTAGAGTAGGACGTGTTCCCGTCTGGCAATAATCTCCACCTCCGTCAATCCGGCTTCGATATTCGGGTTGACTTTCGCTGGGTCGTAAGGCAACAGCGCCGCCGGCTCTTCCGTGTCCTTCATAGGCCACGGGAAATGGAAGTGATACACGGTCAGGATGCGGCGCATTTCATTCTCTCCCTCCGTCCAGCCTTTCTCGACCGCCTCAGCATACGACGTCACCATTGGCTCGCATACCTCGGCCCTCATGCCATCCATCCATCCTATAGCATTCTCCCGCTTGGCTTTGTCCTTTTTTGTATAGCGCCCAGTCCGTTTCTTTTTGGGCATCGTTAGTCGCAGTGTCGGCGGATCCGGACCTCCTAGCGACGCGAAATTGGAAGGAAGACAATTTGCTGACAGTAGTCAAGCACCACGCGTAGCATTCGCCACACCCAATCTCCATATCCAATTCCTATTTCACCACGTCACAAATCAAATCTGTTCCTCTGCTCTTGTCTTCTTCCCACCATGCTTGACGCCCCCACTCCCACAGGCGGCGATGCTCATGTATCGTCGCCAGTGGATCGCGGGCTGTCTCCTTTCAGCGCTCCCTTTGTACCCTCTGGCCAGACTCCCAGTTGGGCCGATGAGGTTGAGGCGGAAGCTGTGGCGCAGTTGGTTGATGTCGACGACGCTGCCTCCGATACATCTTCTGTCATCATCCAGACGACGCCCGGTATGTTCACCTACCAATATATGTGCTTTGCTGATGTAGCTTCTTAGCCTTTCGTCCCGGAGTCTTTGCGCCGCCCCCGTATGACTCCGGCCTCGACAATACCGCCTCACAACTCACCAACTACGTCTATGATGCTCGCATCGCTGCCAGTGACTATGTCGGCGACGAGGAACCACTCCGTGTGGGCGTCATGTTCTCCTCTCCTCCCTCCGGTCCTCTGCGCCCCGCGCTCATTCGCAAGCGCACTACGGGGAAAACACACTTCTATTGTGTCCTTCGCGGTTTGAAGGTTGGCGTCATCACCGACCCGTAAGCGTTCCCTCATTCTCTGTTCGTTACGATGCAATCTGACATGCTACTTATAGGGCGCAAGCCACGTCTTACATCTCCGGTGTGAGTAACGGATTCCAAATGAAGTTTTCAACACAAAGCACTGCACTTGACTACTTCAACGGGGAGCTCGCCAGTGGACGTGTCAAGATATGTCCCATTCGTCGCCCTCGCCCGTACGTTTGGTTCCTCTCTACTGACTATGACACTCGCTCATCTAATCGCCAGGCAATACGTGTGCTGCTGTGTAATTGCTTGATTAGTTGAACCTAGAATAGATGTCACATTTACTGCAGCGCGTGTTTCCATTTTGCAAATCAAATTCATGCATTGGTTCCTTGCTTGCACCCCCCACCATGTCAGAGCAACGGACGGTCCCCCGCCCCAGGACCCCCATCGAAATTGTCCTGTCCGACTCGTCAGGCGATGAAGATTTGCCGCCGGCCTACCGCTCTAATCCACCATCGCCTCAGCCTCAGCCTCGACAAGCTGCCCCACCGCTCGACGACTTGGTAGAAGCCTTGGCGGCTCTGGATATCCGTCATGCCGCAGATCGCACCCTATACTCCGTCGCGACGGGGGGCCACACGCGCCTTACTCGTCATTGGTAATTCACTAATTGCCTGCTTATCGGACCAATCACTGAGGGACTGGCTGCAGGGCGGATGCGGCTGACGAGCAGACTGCTGGTGCCATTGTTGCGAGGGTCTCCCCCCGCAAGAAGAGACGCCGCAAGGCCGTGGCTTGGGTGGTTTATGTCGGGCGCTTGACCGGTGTTTACCAGACGTGGTATGTCTTTGTTTAACTTTTCATTGCATGTAAGTAGATTCGAATAATCTTTTGCCTCAGGGACGCCTGTGACCGGGTGGTGCGCGGTGTGAGCCAGAGCATTTATCAAGGTTATCTCTCCCTGGACTCTGCTCACACGGCGTATCAGTATGCGTTGCAACGGCACTGGGTTTACACGGCGGGAACTGTTCCAGCAGTCAGCCAACACCGGTTGAAGACAACCGTTCTATTCGATACGGAAGGGTTGGAATTCTTAGAGGACAACGAGATCACCCGGGACGTTGCCACGCAGCGATTCTATGTAGTCTACGCCGGCAGGCGGCCAGGCATCTACAATACCCTGTCAGTTGGGTCTTTTATCCACGCTACACCATTTTTCTGACTCTCGCCGTAGTCCAGAAGCAATGTTTGCCTGGCTTGGCGTTCCCGGGGGCTATCATGACTCATATGAGAATCTGGCAAAAGCGCAGCTCGAATTCAGGCTGGCCACGCAGCAAGGTAGTGTCAAGCGTATCGATTAGCACTGACGAGTAATAGTGTAATGTAACTCGATCGAAAATTGTACCCTAGTTGAATGTAACACATCGAAGACGTCTCTGACGTGTAGCGCGTTGCAGTGTTTTCTTGCAGACATGCTGTTGAATATCTCTAAGATAGCCCCGCAATTCTTCGAAGTCTGTGTGTGCTCCGACGACCGAGCCCCATCGAACGGAAGTGTCCGGCTCCCGTGCTGCGCGTAAATCCTCCAAAGCGTCCTGAACAGGACCGTAATAACGCTTGACCCGGGCAATGTCGAGTTTGACGCGGTGACGCGCATATACTTGATCGAATTCGGTGTAAGACATGGCGAGATCCCAAGCATAGTCTCTGATACTACCAGACGTGAGGGTACGAAGGGATTGTGCTTGTTCTAATGCCCGGTCAACGCTGTTCTGGAGATCCTCTCCAGAAGCTCTGTGAAAGCGAGAGTTTGTGTGAGTATCAAGAGGGGATCGCATGATAGAACTCACCGCGGCCGTACTTGAGGATCCTTCTCTACATCGCGTTGTAAATCGTTTTTGGCGCGTGCCTCCTCATATGTCGTCTTAGTCCGCTCGAGTATGGCAATTCTGTTACTAAGGAGGTGTCAATGGCAATCAAATATGGATCCTTGCTCAGGATAGGCGAAGAACCCACTCACCTTGCATAGTGGCGACGCCGAGCTGCTCGCGCTGCCTCCTGTCGTTCTTCAGGCGTGTTATATAGTCGTTTGCGACCCATAAAGGTGAGTGGCAGACGATTGTCGGAGAGGGGAGTGGCAGTGGAAAATCACGATGAAGGTTGGTGTAAGCGTTAGGACGAAGCATGAATGGCGGCTGGAAAAGGACTCTGTAGGATAATTTTAGGATTTTTTTCTTGAATTTTTCCCGGCTTGCTAGGGAAGGTATAGTATAGAATACTAACTAAATTTCGCCTATTTTTGAGAGCTAGAAGGTGGTGTGTCGTGTCTCGGCTTTCAATGAGAGTTACGATGTTATGTCTAGGATGGACAGATAGTTGACTGTGTTGAGCATTCTAACCCCCATACACGCTAGGCTGTCGAGTTTTCTTGACCCCGATGGCGTTGTGGATATATCATGCGGGTTTGCAACACCGCGGCATGGGTTCGAACCTCGGGTGGGTCCATTCTATTTTGCTTCACTCAGCTGAATTCGCCGAGATGCCGCAGTGATTTCTCTTTCACATGGGTTGGGTGGGCTCCTTGGCTCCGTGCATCCACCATCACGATGGTACCTCACCACAAAGTGCATCGCAAGGGTGCAACACCTCTAGTTGCCAGGCCTGGTCCCGTTCACCCTCTTGCCAAGGCAAGGGAGTTGGCTGCGCGTCCTGCACTCGAACGACAGACGCGTTTGAACTTTGCGCCCTCCCCGTTCACGGCGCGCAAGTGAGTGTTTTCGCTTGACTTGACTGTAAGATACCATACTCATTGGTCACTCATTCCTTTCTCCTCAGACGCGTTGAATCTCGGATTCGTCTGGCCCGCCCAATTCCGGCCAATGTGCAACTTGGAACTGGGAAGTATTATCTCAGGAAAGAATTCCAAAGTGAGTTCATGCGCCTCTCTTTTGTAATGGATGCCAAGGTCTGATTTAGCTGCGCAAAAGATGGAAAGCTCAACAGCAACACGGAGAGCGTTTTCAGAACGGCGCCCGACGTCAAGTTCATTCATGACGAGGTCGGACATTGGCTCGAGGATCACAACCTCTCACACCTCGAGGGCAAGTTTTTGATGATGGGTATCTACACTCATGAGGACCTCGTCACTCTTGCGTTGGACATACGCGAGCACACTTGTCGCCAGGAGTTTCGAATTGGATCCCAAGAGGAAGGTCCCAAATGGGCTTGCCTCAAGTCTGCACTGTTTCGTTATGCGCGGCCGGGACCACGCGCTGTTGCACGCGCTATCTCGCCCTCAGCCCCTGTGATAACCGTGTAATGTACCTTGCCGAAAGCGCCACCTGCCTTGTCAGTCTTCTTTCTGGAACCTCGCGATGGGCGAATCTCATATACATTATCATCAGACAAATCGGTGAACCATGCTGAACTGCCGGAGCTTGCCCGATGCTCGCGCTCCCCACCTAATTGCAGAAGGCACACTACATGCAGGATACGGTACGCCGCCGGCCAGCTACGTGTCCTTGGCTGATAACAGCTAGGCAGATTGTGCCCACAAGTAGCACCCTCACTCCTTCAGCTCCAGCCATGACAAGCCACAGATACAACCAATTTCTCCGGGCGCAACGGTCGGAACAGTCTCCTCGCATGTTCGATCTCGAAGGCTACGATGACTTTGAGGGCCTGCCGGCTGCACAAAGGTTAGTGACCGTACCTTCTTCTCAGCCGTGCAACTAACGACGCGCAAATGTAGTCTGATCATGGAGCACATCCAAGCCGGTCGACTCAAGGATGATCGCCACTTATGTCTGATGTCCAGCGTCATGTTCAATAACCTTACCGACTTACTGATGCAATGGAGAGCTGTTCGTCTGGCCGGTGTACTGTTGAAATGCGGTATCCAGAGCCTCGCAGACCTCCGCTACGTCGCTTTGGGGTATGCGAGCTACACCTACTCCGGTGTCTTCCGGGCCGCCATTGGGCTGGAGGCTGGCGATCCCAATAACGTCCCTCTGAGAACAATGCTCAAGTCTATTGGCTGCTGCAACGAGGTTTCCCCCGGTACGTGCACGAGTGCCTCATTCAACTTCTCGCCTTCTGCTAATTGTTCCTTCGCGCGTCAGGAGTTAAGCGCCGTGCCGAGCATATCGAGTCTCATCGCGCAGTCATTGAGGATTGGCTCATCGCGGATGAACAGCGGGAGCAGCTCTTGGGTACCGTAGCTAGGGCGCTCTTGGCTGCTGTATCTACATCGACTCCATCCCCTGATATCAATATCTCTGTATCATATGACATTGTCTGCCAGTACAATGCTCATGCTTCTCGCGACGGTGATGAGCCGTAATACACCTACTTATCTATGTAACCCGAATGACTTGCTTCGCGCCGAATCGATTTCTTTAGTGTGGCTGGTTCCAAGTGTCGACATACTGCCGTAGCAGCTCAGAATCCAGATGAGGATGGTGGCTGTGCAGTCCCCTCTTATCCGGAGCCCGTCATATTGGTGGCTGTGCGGTCCCCTCTTATCCGGAGCCCGTCATATTTGAATTTCGAGCTGGGCTGAGGGCGCGCCCTCAGCCCTAGCAATATCTCCTGCCCTGCTCCTGCCTCCTCTATCATCTGCTCCTACGCATACTTGCCTTGTCATGGCCGGCCAAATCCCTCTCGGCCGACTAGGACGTCCGCGTCTGGATACCGACTACACGCATGAACATCCACCTCCCGACGAATTGGAGACGACCCACCATCATATCCACGTGAACGCCAGCGGCGAAATCGTGTCGGACGCCATGCCTGTCCTCAAGAGGGTCCGTGTTCGACCGTCGGAGTTGGAGGATGAGTACAGCACCATGGACTTCGGGGCACCCATGCCAGAGAAGGACACGATGGACGGGGAATCGGCCAATTTGGACAACCAGGAGGGGTGGGGAGATCCAGCAGAGTATCTTGACAGAGGTGGTGAGGACATTAGCGATGAGGTGGAGTTCGGCACTAGAAAACGAAAACGATACCAAAGTTCGGTGCGTGCTGTTATCGCCGTTCATTTTCCTTGCCAGCTCAAGGATTGCGTTTGTTCAGGACAACCCTATGGCTGACTGGCGTCCGCTTCTCGGGGTCATGCTTGACGAGACTTTCCGGCGACATGGATTGGGGAACGCTACTCGTCACCCAGCCTGCTCTTCGTGTTGCTTGGTGCTGCAAGGCGGTGAGGCAAAAATCTCGTTGGAGGCGGTACCCGAAGAGGCTGGCGAGGGCGGCGGCACGACTCAGGAGTTCTGTGACGAGCTTTTCCGTTGCGTCGAATGCGGCGAGTTCTTGGAATGTCGTTCTTGCTGTCTCGCTCGACATCAAAGGTCACCTTGTCACCGCATTGGGGTGCGTCATTCATTTAGCTCTCATACGACAGCATACTGATCATCGATTGGCAGGTCTGGAGGGACGATTCTTGGCAGCGAACCTCCCTACGCAAGCTGGGGTTAACCTACCAGTTGGGCCATCAAGGCGCACGATGCATCTTCCCTGACCCAACACCCCATCTCGTCACCATCATCGACACTAACGGAATCCATATCGTCGCCTACCATTACTGCGCGTGCAGCGTATCGGACTACGAATTCCATTGGCAGCAACACATGCGTAACGGATGGTATCCTGCCACGACGTACAGCACACAGACGTGTGCGTCCTTCGAAGCATTGGACACCTTCCGTCTTTTGAAGGTTGTGGCCGGCGTTAATGTTCGCGACTATGTTACGGTCCTGGAGCGAATGACGAATCCCTTTGGAACTGAATGGACCCCAGATTGGTACAAGGCATTTGGACGGATGTCGCGACAATGGGCGACGCTCAAACGCCTTCGGCGGTCTGGAATACCTCTTGACAAAGGAGGTCTCACCAGCGCGCAACCGGGGTCTGTGGCGGTGGTGTGCTGGGCCTGTCCGCGTTTGAACGTGAATCTTCCTGCAGGATGGGAAGATCTCGCCGCCAAATATCAGTGCGTTATTTCCTCTCATTGTGGTGCCCGGACTGAACGCTCACCGACTTGATCAAACAGTTATCGGTATCGTCCGACCCTGTCGGTCGACGCAAACTTCTGGATGCTCAACAAGATGCATGTTGAGGCCAATCCGGATCTACCCTTATACGACGGCTTAGGCGTCCAAATGCCGGTAGAGATGTACCATGATTGGCTCCGTGCTTACATTACGGAGGAAGAGGTACACCATTTTCTTATCATACGTCGCATGAGCTAACACGCTATCAACAGATGTCGAGTTGTATATCTTTTGCGGCCTTGATGCAAAAGGACACCCGATTCTCCGTTGGCCTGCGTTACTCGGGAGTCCTGGGAGTCATCTGTGCTCGCCACGAGATTATGCTCGGCCTGGGGGACTTACAGAAAGGGGAGAGGTACGTGTCTAGTCATTACCGTGTATATAAAGCCTTACCGAAGTTTACAGATACAAAAATACGGACTTCGTGCTTTACACGGTGCTTCGGAGAATGGGGATGAAGGAGATCGCTGTCACGTACGACATCGCATGTCAGTATAAAAAACACTTCTACGAGCGGATCCAGGCTCTCCCAGCTGTACTACGAGATCTGCCTGTCCCCGACATCACCTGGGGCTTGCCCGTCTGGCATGGGAACGTCCACGAGATCAATTGCGAGACGAGCGAGTCATTGAAGTACAAGGTGGGGGTGGGCAAGACGGATGGAGAAGGCATCGAGCGGGTCTGGGCGCTGCTCAACCCCTTCTCCTATATGACGCGAGACCAACTACCAGGGGCCCGTCACGACGACATTGAAGATAAATGTGATCATCACAATTTTCTGAAGAATATTGGGTTGGGTATGATTATTTGCTCATCTGAATATTAGGATTAAAACTGATTGGGCTCTCGTAGGGAAGACCTTGCTGAAGCGCCTCCGCATCGCGTTGGAAGAGCGGCTTAATCAGGTGGATGCGTTCACGGAGGTTGACAGTGTTTTGCGAAAGGAATTACGCACCGAATGGGCCACCATGGTCCAAGCCTGGCTCGCCGACAATTCGAAACCTAACCCCTATGCTCCGTCAGGAAAGTGTGAGTGTCGCCTGCATTCTGTTGTGTGCTGCCACGAATGAGACTAACGATGGTTGTCAGTCACTTCGGACAAGTGATTGTTTATCCTAAGTAAAACAACATGGAAAATGCTATGAAAAATGTTGGATTTCACAATACATTTGCCTAATGATATATATATATATATACAATTGAAAACCTCATTGAAAATATTTGCATTTTTCAGTTCAGTTTACGGTAATAATATTTTCTTAAAAAGGCTATTTTTTACGTTTGTGATCTTTGGTAGTTTACTACAGTAAAGGGTTATTTATTTCTGCAGTGAAAGGGCTTGCCATATGTGGCATTTCACAATTGATTTTACATAAGCAAAATATTACCTTCTATAGGTGTAAAATTCTTTGATAAAGGGATTGTTGTGCCACTGCAAATTATAATCTTTTACGAACGTGGGCGCTGATCGGGCACAGAGAGGGTGCTGAAAGGCCATAGATCGGGCACCGACCGGGCAATAAACGGCTGTTCAGCGGATGCGCAGCGGGGGCTGATTGGGCGCGTAGTGGGTCTTGAAAGCATGATGGGGACGGATGACTGGACTTTCAGGATCGGTTCTGCCAAGCAGACGACGACGCAACGCTGCTCTCGACACGTTGTACTTGCTTGAGAATGCGGGAGCTGTAACGTTCGCTGAACAATCCGACTGCTTCATGTAGGGGATCACCGCAACCAGCGATCTCTTCTTGGCTTTCGCCGCGTCTGAGGCATTGTTTGAGGAAAGGACGGGGCCGCCTCTCTCAGAAGAAAGTCGGGGACGGCGTCGACGGCTCTAGGCGTGCGTGAGGGAAAAGTGATAGGAGAGAGCGAGGACCACATACTTGGTAAGTCTGGCCATCGGCGACCACAGCTCCTCGTCAACTAGATTCCCGCATCCTTGATCTCCTGGCGAACGAAAAGATGAATCTCGGCGTATCCATCCGTCAAACAACGTCAAGCGGAATGGTTCACGCATATGGACTTGCTGCAGTGCATCCCAAATCTGTAAGAATGTCCGTGCAACGATCTGGAGACCAGGTATTGGCGCGCTGTAACGAAACAACGTCAGATGCATGCAACAGGTCATTGATCGACCCTCACATCCTCAGCGGTTTGCCATCCCTCCTGTTGCTCGGCGAAAACGACGCTCTGCTTGCCCTTGGGCAATTTCGTCCACGGTTGCATGCGTGACTCGCAGTTCCGCCAGTATTCTTCAGTCGTGGCCGCGCGGCCGACGACCTTTTTTCGGACAATTCCTCGACAACTTGGCGGGACCGTGGTCATTGAAGGAAAATGAACGAAACGACAAGGAGCAGCGAGTAGAGCGGGCGTAGGCTGGGTCATCGACTGCGCGCGTGTTGTTGGAGCAGACGGGTTGAGCGGTGACGACACCCTAGATTGATATAAGTTGAGGGCACCAGGTGGCAGGTGGGCACTGTAAAGGGCGCACAGGGGAGAAGCTACCCGAGTCCGCCTGTCGGTCATCGGTCCAATGATCGGTCATTTCGTCAACGATGATATGGATATCCATGTAGCCTGGGAACTCGGATAGTAACACCCCTGCCACTGAACCAACCAAAAATTCTGACGCCTAGTGTGCGACCGAGTCGGACGCGGACGCCTCCCGCGCTGACGCCATCAAAGCTCTCCGTTGCATTGTCCAGGTTCTGCGGACGCCGGTGGATACGGAGGTCGATTGTGCCATTGGTGAGCGCCGACTTGACAGTCGCTGTCAGGCTCTAACTCTGCTACAGAAGATGCCCTTGAATCCAGAGACCTCCCTCCACGCAACGGTACGCTTTGCTATTTCCTACATACAGCCATTCAACTTTGGACTTATACCTGGGTGCGAGCATATAGCATAGAACTCGACGACTTTGTCACAGGCTGAGGTCTTGTTGCAGACCAGATCAATCAGTCACATGTGAAGTGGGACCAGCTGCTTGTGGCAATGGGCAGGCAATGGGGTGGCAATGGGCAGGCAATGGGCGAAGTTTCCCCCAAGGTCCTGGTTGCCGGTGCGTTAGCTTCCGCTTGATGTTGCAATGCTGCTGACGCCGTCTAAAGCTGCCCGACTTCCGCAGCTTGAAGTGCCCGCCTTACTCGTGTGCATTTCAGCTTCCTCTCAATGATTCTGCCCTCTTCTGGAGAACGTTGATAAATTGGAGAAATAGTTTCTGGTTGTTTTCTCACCTTGTTTTGTTTACAGAAGGTTAAGATGAGGGTTGAACACAAATATTGTGAAGCTTGAAGATGCTGCAGATTCTGATACACACAGTGCCCCCTCAGTATCCAATCAACGCCCTCCACATGCCCACTTATCGACCGCCTATCAGCCATGCATTACCCGGTGAGCGCCCACCTTTGTAAAAGACTATAATTCACAATGATAAAATAAAGCCTTTGTCAAAGTACCTTACGCCCGTAAAAGGCAATATTTTGCTTAGGTAAAGTACATTGCAAAATACCATATATGGCAACCCCTTTGACCACGGCAATAAATAACCTTTTACGGAAGAGGATTACTAAATATAACTGATTGAAAAGGTTCCCTTTTTCAATATCTTCTGATGGAGTAAACCTATTTGAAAATTTCGATTATTCTCAATAAGATTTACAACTGTAAGATGGTATAAATCTCATTAGGCAAACACATTGCAAAACCTCACATTTTTCATAGCATTTTTCATGTTATTTTACCCAAGTCAAATAATCATGTGTCTGAAGTGAGTGAAATTATCTGAAGCGGAGGTCAGACGGGATCTTCAATGCGAGGAGGCCCGGCAAGAGGAGGCTGACGCTAGAGAGGCTGACGAACTCGATGCGGAGGACGGCGACGCTGCTGATGGAGGAGACCACCCAGCACCACCAGCAGCGCCAGGGCGGCGACAGAGGAGCAAGAAGAGACAGAACAAGGAGACGACAAGCAGTGCGCGGAACAAGCATGTAACGAAGGCTGGTTTTGTTATTCTTGGGTTGCAGGTCCAGGAGGGACAGTGAGTTTTTCCTTTGTCATCTTTGCGCAGCGGCGTCTGACCAATCATTTGAAAACATAGGAGACGCATCCATCTCGAAAAGGTCACCACTATGCTTTCTTTGAGCATGGAGAGCAAGATCATGCAACGCCGGAGAGTAACCGCTGCAAACATCAAGGAATATCGAAAGTGGCAGCTCGTGTACATGCCCGGGATCGCCCGCATTCTCAAGGAGGATGAACTGCATCAGAGGGACTCGAGCTCGCCGGCCATACTAGCTGAGGACGTCAAGCTCTACCTTCCATCGGAGTGCACAGCGCCCGCTCTGTGCGACCGTTCCCAGTGCCCGGCAGCTCTATTCAGATTGGAGGAGGCTCTGCGGCGAGGTCAGTGTGCCGATGCGATCTCGCGACTGCGTGCGCGTCTCCTCTCGAAGCGCTATTTGGTCAATTATCGAAATGAACACCTCGTTGGTCAACGAAACACCACTCGGGCGTCAACGCTAATCCAATCGATTTCTGGGAAGGTCGTCGAATCAACCAGGAAGTATAGGGAGGCCCGAACCGCACTGGCATGCTTGGCTGGCGACGCATGCTGTGGGGGATTTCGTGTGCTTAAGGATGAGGATATACGGGTGTACGACACATCGGAGGCGGATGGGGAAGCAGTGAAGCGGCTGGGTCGGTTGGACGCGCGGGACGGTCGGGTGACAGGTACCGGGCGCGCGAAGAAGGGAGCCAAGCACCGGGACGCCCCCGGGGAGAGTCGGAGGAAGATGTCGTGGATTTGGACCGCTGATGGAGGTCCCAACGCCGATGACGGGTCTTATCTGCACGAATGTAAGTGGATTTGAACGCCACACTATGCAAGACTAACGTGATATAGGTGTTCGGATTGAGTGGGCAAAGGCTCTGGCGAGGAAAACTAGATGGGCCGAGGAAGTTGAGATCCTGAAGGAGGAAATGCGCCGCGTCTTGCGAAGCCTGAGATGGGAGGAGCGGGAATGGCGGCATCGGGCGGACAGGGCGCAGAAGGATGAAAGTCGGCATGCTGACCTAGTGGCGGGCCAGCGCGGGTATGCTCTCAAGCAGGCTGCAGCCCGCGCCCGAGTGCGGGAGTCTTTTGAGGAGCTTTGGCTGCAGGCAGCACCCTCACGAGGGCAGCGGGCGGGGCGGATGGATGGACACGCTTTGGTAGCTATTACGGGACTGGTGGACCAAGTGACGGCGGAGGCATCAGAGGGCGACATGGACGTTACGGATTTGTATAATGCTACAACACTGGAGAACACGTCGGCAATCCCAATATAGTATTTTGATAGCGCTATCACGCCCGACACTGTTTAGGGATGCTGACTCGGAAGTCACCGTCTCGTTGAGTCGCTGCCGTGATGGCCGCTGTGTCTCTTGCTGTGCCGTGATGGCCGCTGTCTCTGTGGGCATGCCGGGCGCGGCACCACGCGCGAGTAACGGAACTGCTACCTATGTGTGGTCGGGTGACTAGTGTCAATGAATACTGTATATTTTTACCCCTCTACTGTAACACAATAGGCTATTAACCACAGCTACAGGTGGCATATGAACTGTCCTCTCGAGCGTAAACGTCCCAGCGCCTAGTGAGCGCGTCCGGCTTCCCGCCTTTGGAACCAGGCCGGAATCATATGACCATGTTGAACGCGGAGAGGTACTCGGACCACCGAACTTGTCGTCGAGTGAGGAGCTTGGTAGTTGAGAAATACACCAAGTTCTTATAGTCCGTTACCACGTCAACTGGGAAGGCCGGTCCCTCCAGATAATGGCGCCACTCATGAAAAGCGTCAAAAATTGACAACAGTTTCTTGTCGTGGACGTCATAGTTGAGTTCTGCAGGGGAGAGACTTCGAGAGTGAAATGCAATAGGATGAAGGTCATCATCGTCACCGATGATGGATAGGACTGCCGCAATAGCATAGTCAGATGCGTTGGTTTCAACAACAAGTTGGCGTCCGGGTTCGAAATGGGCAAGAACGGGGGCCCGCATAAAAGCCTCCTTGAGTGCGTTGAAGGCTGCACGCTCCGGATCCCCGAAACTCCATTTGAGGTCCTTTTTTGTAAGGCGTGTGAGCGGCCTTGCGATTTCGGAGTATCCCTCTATGAAGCGTCGGTAGAAATTTGCAAACCCAAGGAAAGATTGGACGTCCTTAACTTTGCGGGGCTCCGGCCAGTCGACGATAGCTTGAACTTTAACGTCGGACATCCGAAGGCCCTCCGGGGACATGATGAAACCAAGATACTCGACAGTGTCCTGGTGAAATTCGCATTTGGAGAGTTTGAGGTATAGCCCGTGAGCGCGGAGCCGCTTGAGCACCTCTCGAACATTTTTGACATGGTCTTTCATGTTGTCCGAATAGACCAGAATGTCGTCCAGATAGACGACCACCGATACATCGAGCATATCAGCGAAGATGTCGTTAACAAAACGTTGAAACGTAGCTGGTGCATTGGTCAGCCCCTCAGGCATGACTCTCCACTCAAAAGATCCATAGCGGGTGCGGAAAGAGGTCTTCCACTCATCTCCTTCGGATATCCGAATAAGATGATAGGCGTGTCGGATGTCCAATTTTGTATAGATCTTAGCTGAGCGGGCCGTGTCAAGGAGGTCCGTGATGAGAGGGAGTGGATAGCGATCCTTCTTCGTGATCTTGTTGAGGCCACGGAAATCCACGCAGAGTCGGAGGTCCCCGGATTTCTTTCGAACAAAGAGTACCGGAGCTCCGATGGAGGATTGCGACGAGGTGATGAAACCGTTGGCTAGGTTTTCATCTATAAACTCTCGAAGGGCTTTAAGCTCCAGTTCAGAGAGTGAGTAGATTGGACCTAGCTTGGGGAGCGGAGCTCCGTCCTCTAGAACGATCTTGTGATCATAAGGACGGTGGTCTGGTAACACCTCTGAGAGAGAGTCGCTGAAAACGTCTGCGTAGTCTCGGTACTCCGAAGGGATGTCCGAGACATCTGCTGGTTGAACCTTGGCATCCCGCAAAGATGCCCCAGGATCAGGACGCATGGAGAACTGGTGAGAACCAGGTTCCTTGCATGCGCGGATGTACGCAGCAGCGGATATGACTGAGACCTTGGGTGAAGAAGAGGATATGACACTGCATGAAATATATAATATTTACGCCGGAAATATGATAAAAAAATGTAAAATTTATTTAGCATTTTTTCATCTAAAAAATGATAAAAATATCATAAAAAGAGGTGAAAATATGCTAAATATATTTGAATTTACCAAAGTATAGTATATGTTTAGCATATTTTTATTCAATTTTATAATATTTTTATCATTTTTGATGTAAAAAAATGCTAAATAAATTTTACATTTTTTTATCATATTTCCGGCGTAAATATTGTATATTTCATGCAGTGTGATGAAGTGATCGCCTGGAGGGTACTCATAGATTGGTTCAAAGGGAAAGGATGGCTTCTTGCGAGTTTTATGGAGTGGGGGAGCTAGAGATGGAGATTTCGGACGACCGCTTGGAAGCGGATCTCCGAAGGAAAAATTAGCAGCGGAGAGCGGATCTTCCGCTGACATTGATGAGTCTATGGAAAGTGCATCATCAACTGGATAAAAGCTTTGCAAAGCAGATGGTTCACCCGTAGCGGTGTGCCGGAAGGCGACACTGTTCTCCGACCAATTAACCAACGGGTTATAGTGGTGGAGCCAGTTATATCCGAGCACAACGTCACAAGTTGAATCAAGAGGAGTGACATAGAAAGTCACAGACAGAGAGTCTCCAGAGGGAAAGGTGACGGTAAGGGTAGCTGTCTGAGTGATAGTAGAGCCAAATGAACCATTCAAGAGTCGGAGCTCTACAGGTGCAGTATCCGAGATTGGAATGTGATGTTTGAGTATAAAACGAGTGTCGATGAAGCAATCGGAGGATCCGGAGTCGACCAATGCGGATAGGTGAACCTTTCCTATGTTGGTGCGGGGGTCCGAAATCGTGAGAGGAAGAACGAGGGAAGTGGGTGTGGTGGAAAGAGCGGCAGCGTTGAGAGTAACGACCTTGTGTGTGCAGCTGCTGGAGTCAACGTAGCTCCGATCGTGCACTAAGGTATCGGAGCTACTCTCTATTTTTTCGACTCCACAGCATCCGATGGTGCATCAGCTTTGGAAGTTGAAGTTTTAGCACCACGTGCCTTGAGAGCGGCCTTCCGCTTGTTGCAATCTTCTGCCTTGTGACCAGAGGCACCACAAAAGAGACAGAGTTTCTCAGCGATCCGCCGAGCCTTCTCAGCAGGCGTCAATTTCCCATCCGAGCCAAGTTTATCAGCATAAGGTTTCGGAGCTCCGCTTGAGCCTGAGCCTGATTCCTTCTTGCTGTCAGACTTGTTACCAGACGAGGATGATGATGACGTAGCTGGTTTGGGCTTTTGGCCCGTTGAACTACTAGAAGCAGACAAATTGTAAGTTCGCTGCTCCCGGTTCTGCTCGGCCTTCCGCTGCCAGTGCCTATGATCGATTTCCTGACACTTCGAGCGGAGATCCTTGAGATTGTCGGGACGTCCTTGGATAGCTAGGGCATCCTTGATACGCGGCGGAAGTCCGCGATAATAGGAATGCATCAAAGCATTGGTGTCTTACCCAATAACAGATGCAAGGTTGTTAAACTTAACGTTGTAATTGAGGATTTTGTCGGAGTCCCGCATCCGCAATGTTTCGAGTTCATCCTCAGCCGTGCCAGTTGGATCATGAGGGCCAAAATTGACCTCAAGTTCCTTGACGAAAACATCATAGGATAGCGTCCACAACGGGGGGTCCGGTTGAGGGTTGAGGATGTCCGGTTCGAACCATCCCAATGCAGACCCAGTGAGATATGAAATGGCGTAGTTTATCTTGCTGAACTGGGTCTGGAAAGCTACGGGGCGATCTTGAAAATTGAGGCTTAAAGCAATCAAGAATCCATGTAGCTTTGAGGGATCCGACCCGCTGAATGGGTCGGGCTCCCTAACTTTTGTCCTTACCTGCTGGGTGCCAGCAGGCTTTATGGTGGCTCCGATCGATGCACCCATGGAGTTGCTGAAGAGCTTCATCAACTTGAGAATCTTAAGCTCGTCTGGCCCAATGTCGATGGGCTCATCAGCAGGGTCACCTGGCGGGCCCCCGCCGGGAGGTCCGCCACCGCCACCCCCTCCTCCTCTGCCCGGAGGCGGAGGTCCGATAGGAGGATTGTAACGGGGTTGATCGCCAGGCGGACCGCCGCCTGGTTGATCTCCACCTCCTCCACCACCTCCTGGTCCCTCAGGCTCCCCGCCCGGCTCCCCGCCTGGCTCCCTTTCTTCGAATGGGTTAGAGCCTGTTTCGTCACCCCCAGCCTCGGATTGAGGAAGGGGACCTCCGGTTCCCCTTGTTGGGGTTACTGAAGGAGAGAATGCGGCCCTCCCTGTGGCTCGGGGAGTGGCGTGATAAACGAAACCAGCCGCAGCTAGTCTTGCTGGAGAGAAGGGATTTTCAGGACGAGTAACAGGAGGAATTGGCTGCGTAACTTCAATTAAGGGAGGATCCCTTGGAAACATTGCTTGTGCAGCCTGGAAGGGGGTTTCTCGGGTCATGGCTCCGATATCGGAGACCCGAGCGTGAAGGGAATATCTCATGGACCTGCGCCGATGCATATCGTGAGTTCGGCGCTGCGCAACAGCATCGAGAGTGCCGAGATAGGTCTGGGAAAGTGTTTCATCCCTGTCGGAGGGATTGGAGAAGTATGGATTGGTGGGGGGTAAATTGAGATTGTTGGCCATGGTTGAGAACGGCAGTAAGGGTTGACTCAAAGGAAGAGTTCAAATATACTGTTAGGACCATGCCCCAAGCCAAGCCTAGTAATGAAAGACCGGGTTTGATTCTCGGTATGCACTGCACAAGCGGTGCTCCGAGCCTGTGAAAAGATAAGCGTAGAAGTGTTCGAAAGCAAGAAAAGAAATAAGGGTTTTACCTGAAGTGTATTGGCACGTACTTCCACACCTGTACCCCTATGAATCCCCGTCAAGCGGTAATCCGGCTATCACTCGGTTGTGGTGAGAGATACAGGGGGCCCGGTCTTGAGGAGCGTCGGATATCCGGAGCAGGCTTCCTGCGTTCAGCAGGCTGGTCCCTTGAGTCGAGCCTTGAATCTGGGGGTCCGCTTAAGGGCGTACCCAAGTAAGGTAAGAGGAGCTCGGACGTCCGTTAGGACAGTACGAGTTTGAGAAAAAAGGCAAGTCCGCTGGATACAGCGGAGGTCCGACTTTTGAGGCGAACCAAAGGAAAGATGAAGAGAGGCTAGGTTGGGTATCCTAGTTGATATTTGAACTGAAGAACTAAGAGTCAAGTACAATGGCTTAAATACTGAAGGTAGGTAAGAGTCCAGATAAGGAGTAATGCATGGTATGGGTAATGGGCATAATCCTAAAGACAATAAGAACAATAAAGACAATAAGCAACACCATGTGGAATGGGCAGAGGAGTAGGCGAGTTCATGTGGAGGTCCGAGATATGATGAGTAACGGATTGGTGAGCAGTCACATGACTTGATGAGTAATGCGGAGGTCCGGTCCGAGAGGAATGTGACGTATGGAGGTCGGTATGCGGTCCGGTCATGTGTGTCATGACGCATGGATATGACAGTATTAAGAGTCAGTAGCATCAGAGACATTCATCATTTTATTTTTAAAAAAATAGGTTAGACTTGTTTTAATAATATTTGAATGCAATTTGGATAAATTTTAGTCTTTTGTCAGTCTTAACAAATTAAAACCTTTAAAAATAAAACAGTAAATCAGCTTAAGAGTATCATCTTGACAAAAAATAAGGTTTAATTTATTGAAGTACATTTGTAAGAACAAAGTAAATAGATATAATTAAGCAGTATGAAAAGATCAAGATATAAAAATAAAATTAATAAGAAGCTATTGCTCGAATACATTACTTATCATTAAATTTGCCCTACATTAAAAATAATGATTAATTGAAAAATCTAAGAAAAAAGCATGACACATCTAAAAAACAACATCACTATTATCTAACTTAATGATATACTTATTCTCAACATTCTAACTCTGATTATCAATGTCAAATATGTTCTAAAATTAATGGTATAATCAATATGAAAAGAATATGATATGCAAACAATATACTTTAAGAACGATGAAGTCAGTGTCAAGTTTGAGTTTAAAATTGAAATTGGTGATATAAACGATGCATAACTTTAAATATGCAAGCACGATAAAATGAGAACAGTAAGAAATTGAATGTGCAAGCACAATAAAATGAGAACAATGAAAGATCACAAAAAAGACTCATTTTAACATGCATAAAGCTTAAAGAAACTTGATGAGAAGTTTAAGAACATATCAAAGATACTGTAGTATTTCGACCGTATCTTTTAGTCACAGGTCACAGACCTCTTTGAAATGAAGATCTGAGCACTTTGTCCCAGGTCACAGACAAAAAATTGAGATACACAAGGCTTAAAAAGGAAATTTTTCTCCGCCCGCCTGATGGTGGGCATCCAAATAAGGCAATTACCGCTTGATTTGTAAGAAATGAAGATGTGTCCCGGTGAAGATGAGAGGTCACAAGTCACACCCTATGAAGATACGGTCGAAATACTACAGTACATTAGAGAGAAAAAATAAAAGATAACATATTATAAGAATATTGTATTTGAAAATGACTAACGAGAGATGTTGTTGATGAAATAATGTATTAATAAAAGATATTGCTAATATAATAGTTCATAATAAGCAACAACAAGCTTATTCTATTCATATATTTTGCTTATGTTCTCACACATTTTAAAACCTTCATTATATTGATATGTTTAAAGTTATCTGTCGAGCTTACTATATAAAAACAATCAGCATTTCAGCATTTCATGTTCTTCTTCAACAGCACCATTTTTGTCTTATATGTGCTTTCATCATATCTTTCAATCAAATATTATGTTATTTAAAGAGTTGTAATATAATTTTAAAGAAGATGTATATCTTCATAATAATTAATTGCAATTATCATAAAGTTAAGACGTATTTCTGCATATTAGAAAATATCCAGTACAAATGTTCAGTCTGTTTGTTTATTTCTGATATACTGAATATTAACACAAAAATAAATAAAGATGATGATGAAAAGTGAAGTTGTAAAAAAAAGTGAAAGCAGAAAATTTCAAAAACATAAATAAAATCAATAAAATGATAAAAGAAATAAAAACTAGTTAGAGAAAAAAAATGAGAAAGAATGAATAAAGATAAAGAAGAAATTGATATAGAGCGTAGAGACAGTTTGAGAAAGTATGTGAGTGATGGAGTAGAAATGTAAACATGAATGATGAATAAAAATGAAGATGATGAAAGCAAAAGTGAGAAAGTTTTATAGAAAAGTAAAGAAAAATATTTATTTAAAATGTAGAATCTTGAGTTACTTCTGATTTGTGACATTTTTAACTGCTTTTCTTTCATCTTAAGTCACACTCAATATAAGTCTGAATCACACTTAAACTTATTGATATAAATTTTCATATAAAATATATGAAACTAGTGCTGAATCACAACCACACCTCACTTTGCAAAGATGACTTTTTTACTTAAGTTTATTGAAACTCTGTTTTATTTATTGCTAACAAACATGCAAAAATTTATATTTGTTTTTATGTTCCTTCACTCATGCTCCATTTACATCTAACTGAGTTTCATACACCTAATTCACATACAACTGCCGCTCTTACACAATAAATGTTATCATTCATAGATTTAAGGTGTGTCGTAATCCTCTCTTGCATCTTCTTGCAATTCATTTATTACACTAAAATATGTAATATTTAAATTTTTGCTGTCTGCTTTCCTACCATTAATATTTTTTCCTTTTACTCATATCTTTGTCAACTTTTATCTTCAATTTGTCATCATCTGCTGATCTTCACATTCAAGCTATATTCTATATTTTTTGTCTTTATCATGTAATTTTCTGAATATTACATATTCTCATTTCATGTACTTTAAATCATAATTATCATATCAATCGAATTCTTTATATTATTTCAGAATTATATAACGTCAGCATTCAATAAAAAAATACTTTTACAAAAATGTTTATTTTGATATGAGATTGAAGATCTCTTCAGTTAAATTCAGATTGAGACATTTATATGATATCAAGTAAATTTCTAAGTCAGATCAAGATTAAGTACTTTTATTTGAAAGCCGAGTGAAAAACACACGTCAGTATAAATATACAATAAATAGCTAGTATTAATACTGAAGTTGAATTACTAATTAAGGAACATCTGAGCTTTGAGATAATTATAAGTATTAAGTTGCTACATACATCTTTCTACTTAATAATTAATTAAGCATATAAATAAGTTAATGAATGACTGCATAAAATCAGAATCAAAAAAAATTAAGCTTGATCATCATTCTCAATCGTATTGCCCATGTCGGTATCTTCAGGCTGCTCTTCCTTGCTCTTCACATTCTGGTCATTTTTATACTGTTTCACAATTTCATTACAGCGGTTTCCGAAATGAAACGGAATCGCCAAAATTCGAAATGATGTGTGGCTCTATTTACCTCGAAGGCCCAGGCAATCGCCAAGGTCCCGCGTTCGATTCCAGTAATGAGCCCATCTTATTCTCTGAGTGGTATGTTGTCTTCTCCTGAGTTTCATGCAGTATAAAAACACCATAAATTGATAAAAGGTTGATTTCAAGGTACAAGTACCAGTACTATATAATTCCAGACTCATATACGGCAGAACAAGAAAGGTTTGTTAAAGGAGAAGAACTCGGAATCGAACGCGCGACCTTGGCGATTGCCTGGGTCTCCGAAGTAAACATGGCCACACATCATTTCAAATTTTGGCGATTCCGTTTCATTTCGGAAAGCGCTGTAATTAACTGAACTGCTGTCAATAGCTGCAAAAGAAGACTCTTCTTGATCTTCCTCTTCTTGATAATGCAAATTTCAAGATTGAATGATGAGGAGGAAGCTTGACCATTTTGAATGGGGTTTATTCTCAAGATTATGCTCGCAACATTTGTTCATTGTGTTTCTTTTTTGTTGAGTGTACGAAAAGTGTACTCCTGCTTAAACTTGAGAAAGTTGATGTACCTCTTCTTTAAGACAATGAAGAAATTAGGAATCATAAGATGGATGAGGTCCAGGCAGTCCGCTTTAGTATTGATGCTAAGATTCCTGAAAGATGGAGCAGATGTGTCAAGATGAAGGATGGTAGTTGTGTTATTGATGTTCAGCTTGGAGATCTGGATGAGAACGAATCAGTTGAGGATATCATGGTATGTCATCAACTCGTTATAGACATAAGTGAATATGGTGTATTCCAGAGCTTTAAAGAGAAGGAATGTCGAAGTATGACTCTTCTTAGTAGTGTTGCAGTAAGCTCGGTTGCAGTTGACGAACATGTGAATCTGAAAAGGATGAATATAAGTATAATTTAAGGAAATGAGGTAAGTGCTGTCAATATTCTTCAAGTTGAAGCACTTAGTGAAGATGCATTCAATAAGGTTATAATTGTATACAATGGATATGGTAAATAAGGATAGTACTGATAATGTAAGGCAGCTGATAAATTTGCTGATAGAGTTAAGAATGAAAGGAAAAAGCTGACAGACATTTATATAAAAGAACTTATCAGTATCATAATTTGACTTAAAGAACATGAAGACCATTGAAATACTATGTTCCTCTAGATTGACTGATAGCTTGTCCTGCTCTTTGCTCAATTTCAATATTGATTCAACCTTTATAAAATTTAGATAGTTACTAAGATACAGTAATTCAGCTACCTTGTTGTAGGTTATTTAGATGACATGTTTTATAGATTATTGTGTCTCAAAGATTGAATTCTTTTTAGTTTCAGAATGTAATAAGATGATGTCAATCTTTCATTGACTTTCAGCTTTAGGAGTTTCTGATAACCAAGTGTCTAAATGATCTAGAAACTTTTTATAATCATTAAGTATATGAATGTGTAATAATGAGAAGTGAAATACTGGTCTAATTTCTTGTTGTAAAAAGCTGTTAGGAAGTTTCAACTTGAAGGAATAATTGTTGTGATCCTTGGATATCTTGTATTATTCGATAAATTTAAATATCAGTTTTTGTGTCAGTCTCTTAGTAAATAATAAGTTTTTAATAGATACATACATAAAATTATCTTTCACAAAAGGTTCTATCTAATGCTTGCAGTTGGCTAGTCTGGTCTGCTTGACTCATGCCTCAATAATATTATTATATGCAGTCATAATACCTAGCTGTCGCAGTCTTGCAAATGTCTTCAAGGTCAGGTACTCAATAGATATGTTTGAGTTTTAAATTATCGAATAAGATATGTGTTTCATATTTAGCATGAATGACATATAATTAGTAATTTTCAAATATGCACTATTGATGAGAAATTCAATAGCAGGTAACTTGGAGACTCAGTTTTTCTGAGTTGCATTAACACATTAATATAGCATCTGTGTGATCGTTTAATTGACATATTTAGTAGATTTATCATTGTGAGGATAATATGCGCTGAACATGTTCAATTGTGTATCAGTAAGTTCATGAAGTCGTCATTAAAAGATGTTAGTGAAATACTTATCATGATCACTGACAATTTATTTAGACATACTGTAAAACTTATACATATGCTCAAATATAAGTTCAGTGATTTGATGAGCAGTATATGTTGAGTAGAAAGGGTCAATGTATATCATTGTAGTAAACAAGTCAATGACTATGCATAATTGATCAAATTTGCCGTTACAATTTTTCAATTTAGATAACAGTTCGATAAAGTCTATATTAATTTTTTTTCAAGAAATAGTTGGTATTTGCAAAGACTGAAGTAACTCATAAGACTTCTGATTATTGAGTTTACTCTGCTTACAAATGTGGCAGAATTTATAATAGTTCTGCACATCTAATATCATGTTTTTTCATCATATATAATTATAAAAATAATTAAGTGTTTTATGCGCAGTAAAGTGAGCAAATAATGAGTGAGCCTCAGAAATAACAATCTCTTACATACTTTATTCATTAATTAACACTCACAAAATGCAAAATATATACACATTTTAAAACATAATATACTACTTATATATAAAAGTGAGTGAACAGATACAGTCATACTTTTCTATAAATTGACAAAGCTATAACTATGCGTATTCACTCATTTTTGCAAGTAATGAGTATACTAAATTGTCTGAGATCTCAACATTGCATAAAATATATAATATTTATATCAGAAATATGATAAAAAAATGTAATACTTATTTAGCATTGTTTCAACTGAAAAATAATAATAAAAATAATAAAAGAAGGTAAAAATATGCTAAACATATTTAAATATATCAAAGCATAGTATATTTTTAATATATTTTTACTCCATTTACTCCATTTTATGATATTTCTATCATTTTCTAAGTGAAAACATGCTAAATAAATTTCACATTCTTTTATCATATTTCTGACATAACTATTGTATAATTCATGCAGTGCAAAGTTTTTGAAGTAAGTTTCAGAACTGCTCTAATATTTTCTTGAATAATATATTCTTAGAATATTAATCTCAAATCATGTTTATAAAGTCAATATTGTCTGTTGACAAAATAATGTTAATGAGTGCAGTTTTAGAAAAGTTTAAGCACAATACTGTAGTCAGCATCGTGTATTATCAATTTTGGTTAGGATCTTCAATTGCGTCAGAATCCTAATTAAGTTGTCAGTTATTGACTTGGCGTCATTCATATCATAATGTATGTTTAATTCTGGTACCAACACCAGGGCACCTGGTACCGTTGCCCGACGTCCTTCCGCGAGGATTTTCTGGGCTTTGTTTCCTATTTTGAGTCGGACGCCGCTCCCGGACCTCCGCCTCGCATGCCTGAGCCCGTCGGACAACCCGACGAACCAAAGCGACCGTCGACCCCACCTCCAGGCGTCATTCCGCCAAGGCCTGCCGTTGCGCCCGACGGCGCATCTTGTGAAACGCGGAGGGCCGCCGCGCATGCTCTTATCGACTGGCAGACCAAAGTGGAGGAGTTGGAGGAGCGTCGGGCGTCCGAGCAGGCGTTCGAGATGAAAGAGTATGAGAGGGCCGTGCGGGAGTACCCTCGGCTGTCCGCAGAGTTCTCCAAGTGGAAGGACGACCAGCGGGCCTACGAGGAGGGTACGTTGTCGTGGTGGCAGAGTGCCCACGACTGGTGGGTTGCGAGGGAGGCGGTCATCGGGTGCCCGGGCGACCACCGGAAGTCCGTCACATCGCAAGCGGACGCGAAATGTCGTCGAGGATGACGAGGAAGATTGGCCGGCCGCCAAGAAGTCCAAGGGCAAGGCCAAGGCCAAGGAGCACACCGGCGCCACGCACCAGTTTGAGGACCACCGTGAGTAACTTCTTTTTTCTTCACTTTTCGAACACTCACCGGGGGTCCGCAGGATGTGAAACTTGTGTCAAGCGCGAGCGCGAGCCCTGTGTTTGGAACGAGCCTCCGGCCAGATCGTGCGAGGCCTGCGTCAAGGAGAAGTGGGCGTGTGCCCTCCCCGCGCACAACATGGACGTCCGCGAACTGGACGCCCAGGAGGCCGCGCGCACCGAGGCCCTCGCCAACTGTCTCGCCACTCTCGAGGCCGACCTCACCACGACCGTCCGCGAGGCTGTGGCCGCCGAGTTGGAGAAGGAGAGGGAGGCCCGCGCAATGATCGACGCAGAGGCCCAAGAGGCGGTTGCCACAAGCGACGAGGATCAGTCGGAGGAGAGCGAGGAGAAGAAGAGTGAGGGTGAGGGTGAGGGTAAAGGAGAAGGCGAGGGTGAAGGAGAAGGCGAGGGTGGAGACGAGGAGGGAGAGGAAGAGGAAGGCGAGGGAGGGTCCGGCGGGGGTCCACAGGGAGAGGAGGCGGACTCCTCTAGTAGCGATAGCAGTAGTAGTGGTGAGGACAATGAGTAGTATACCCGCCGGAGCCCCGAAAAAAAATGTAAACATATTTTTTCTTGGATTTCTTGTATCTTTTCCATGAGAGACTGAGATTGAGATGAGATCTAGGAGGTCCGCCGAAAGTGCGGAGCGCCGCAAAACTGAGTGAATAAAATCTAAGTGCAATGCCAAAGGAAGCGGAGCACCGCAAGACTGAGTGAGAGCAAGAAATCATAAGTAGTGAGGGAATTCCCTTAGAAGGGCTCACTGAGCATTGGTTTTTTGAGGTTTAGGTTTTTTAGGGTATCGTGAATGGAAGTCCGAGACAAGTTTGTCCGCAGCGATATTGTCAGCGCCCACCCAAGAGAAACGACAAAAAGTGGCCAAATATGGCGGCACAAACTCAAGCAAATCGCGAGCACGCATGAGAAGCTGGTTTAACGCCGCGATGCTGCTATCATCATCTGGCTATATTTTGGTGTCCTGTAGTGTAACCTGCCTATTCATTTGGAGCTTTTCGAGCTGTCTCTATGCTTAGCACTACCCTAGGGAGGCAAGCAAGCCTGTTCCGTTCCATACAAAGCGTGCGGCGCGCGCACGCCGAAATGTAGTGATTGGGAATCTCCGTAGAAAAAGCTAAGATGCCGATCTCCGAATGAGGTGCACCCGCGCATTAATTCACGGGCGGGTGGATATTCAATGGATGTTGGGCTTCGCAATTGACAGGCTAGGGTTTCAAGATGTGGCTGGTTCACCCTAGCACTTCAGTGATTATAACCACTTGTATGGAAACAAGGCCTGTGGTTATAACCACTCTTTTACCCCAGGATTTACAGCTTGGCCTGAAGTGGCGTTGCTTGTCAAAGTTTTCCAGTGTTCGATGGTCTGTGTACACTTCAAACTGTTCACCCAGCAAGTCCGCACGCCACTTCTCACAAGCACAAATAATCGCCAGCATTTCCTTCTCATGTACAGCGTAACGCAACTGAGCACCTTTCAGCTGCATCGAATCATAAGCCACGGGACGCGCTGTCTCCCATGTGGGACCCCAAGATAGAACAGCCCCCGTCCGTAGGTCGCTTGCGTCTATAGTCATCCAAATCTTATTATCGCCCGGCGCGTCATGATCGATGACCGTAAGGCAATCCGCCGATAGGACGAGACATTTAACGGCCAAGAATGCATCATTGTAGTTCTCATCCCAACCGGGCCACTCGCGATCTTTCAAACTTGTCAACGGTGACAGCACGGCGGTAAACTCAGCCAAGTTCTTCAAGATCACAGCAAGATACTTAACCAATCCTAAGAATGACTTTACATCTCCAGGGCACTTTGGTTCAGGCCACGACACGATCCGTGCAACCTTAGAGTCATCTGGTTCAATGCCGTCAATGGAGATACGATGTCCCAGGAACAATAACCTCAAAACAAAGAATTCGGATTTCTTCTCGTTACAGAATAAGCGATGCTCTTGCAGTGCTTCCAAGTATCAATCGGATGTGTTGCTCATGTTTGTCCTCGGTTTGTGACCAAATGATGATGTCGTCGAGATGAATATGGCAGAACTTGCCGATGAACGGTTGCAATGCTGCATTCACGCGTCGTTGATGTACGGAAGGTGAGTTCTTCATGCCTTGAGGCATGACCAGTCACTCATACAATCCAAAAGGTGTATTGACAGCCGTGAACTTAACGGACTCGGGGTGCATTTTCGTATGAAAGAACGAGTCGGTGATGTCCAATTTGGACCAAATCTTCCCCTTCGCAGCATTGGCCAAGATATCATCAACCCGCGACAGTGGGTAACGATCTGTTTCGATCCCGCTATTCAACTGTCGATAGTCGTTCACCCAGCGCAGCACTGTCGCTGGGTCAGCCTTTGGCACTAAGAATGACGGTGAAGCAAAGGATGATTGAGATGGACGTATACGACCCGCCTCAAGATGGTGCTTTATCAGACCCCTCCAAGCATCCTTGTATTTACGCGGACATTGGTAGTTTTGATTCGCAATAATCATATTCGCGTCTCTCATTTTGATCTCGCAAACAACATCGTCAGGCATCTCATCGATGTATGGTAACGGTTTGAATATCTCGAGGTAGTCGCCCTTGACATTTAGACCGCGGGCACGTAACCTCTCCTCATGAGCTAAGTCAATGACCCGTGTACGAATGGACGCAATACAATCGTAATCAATCACTCGTTCACATACACTATTAATGAAAACTCGGCGTGCTTTGCATGTAGTGGTTAGCTGCTTCAAGAAAGCCTTGAAGTCTTTCTTTGTATTGCAGACAGCCGATACCAGCATCTTCAATTCTAAATGTTGACGTTTCTGTTCATTAAAGGTATTACAATCGTCGGGCGGCAAAGGGATACAATGTGGTTGGGTGGCAGTAGCTAACAAATCGAATTGACTCTCAAACTGGATGGCGGTACGTAACGTAGCGTCGACGACGACGTGATTATGGGATAGAAAAGGCAGTCCGAGTATTAAGTTGATACAAAGGTTTGGAATGACGATTGCCTTGACGGTCTTCGAAATCCAGAAACCGTTTGGGTCACGACATCTAAGCTAAGAGCTTTACAAACTCTGTGAGAATGGAAGAGGAGACAGTAGAGAACGTAGCAGTATCAATTTCAATCGGGTTCTTCAATTTGCGATGGCGGATGTTCAGGTGGTTGATGATGGTATTGCGAATCAGGACTAGGGGAGAGCCATGGTCAATCATCGCGTTCAGTACGGCAGGACCAGTCGCAGTATGAGAGAAGTCATCAACAGCGCACGACCACATCAAGTGCAGTACAGAGAAAGAACCACCAACAGCGGCAACAGGCATCAAGAGGGAAGCAACTTACCGGACCACCGTCCTTATGATCACAAGATCGTTCTAGAGGACGGGGCTCCGCTCCCCAAGCTAGGTCCAATCTACTCACTCTCTGAACTGGAGCTCAAAGCCCTTCGAGAGTTTATAGATGAAAACCTAGCCAACGGTTTCATCACCTCGTCGCAATTCTCCATCGGAGCTCCGGTACTCTTTGTTCGAAAGAAATCCGGGGACCTCCGACTCTGCGTGGATTTCCGTGGCCTCAACAAGATCACGAAGAAGGATCGCTATCCACTCCCTCTCATCACGGACCTCCTTGACACGGCCCGCTCAGCTAAGATCTATACAAAATTGGACATCCGACATGCCTATCATCTTATTTGGATATCCGAAGGAGATGAGTGGAAGACCTCTTTCCGCACCCGCTATGGATCTTTTGAGTGGAGAGTCATGCCTGAGGGGCTGACCAATGCACCAGCTACGTTTCAACGTTTTGTTAACGACATCTTCGCTGATATGCTCGATGTATCGGTGGTCGTCTATCTGGACGACATTCTGGTCTATTCGGACAACATGAAAGACCATGTCAAAAACATTCGAGAGGTGCTCAAGCGGCTCCGCGCTCACGGGCTATACCTCAAACTCTCCAAATGCGAATTTCACCAGGACACTGTCGAGTATCTTGGTTTCATCATGTCCCCGGAGGGCCTTCGGATGTCCGACGTTAAAGTTCAAGCTATCGTCGACTGGCCGGAGCCCCGCAAAGTTAAGGACGTCCAATCTTTCCTTGGGTTTGCAAATTTCTACCGACGCTTCATAGAGGGATACTCCGAAATCGCAAGGCCGCTCACACGCCTTACAAAAAAGGACCTCAAATGGAGTTTCGGGGATCCGGAGCGTGCAGCCTTCAACGCACTCAAGGAGGCTTTTATGCGGGCCCCCGTTCTTGCCCATTTCGAACCCGGACGCCAACTTGTTGTTGAAACCAACGCATCTGACTATGCTATTGCGGCAGTCCTATCCATCATCGGTGACGATGATGACCTTCATCCTATTGCATTTCACTCTCGAAGTCTCTCCCCTGCAGAACTCAACTATGACGTCCACGACAAGGAACTGTTGTCAATTTTTGACGCTTTTCATGAGTGGCGCCATTATCTGGAGGGACCGGCCTTCCCAGTTGACGTGGTAACGGACCATAAGAACTTGGAGTATTTCTCAACTATCAAGCTCCTCATTCGACGACAAGTTCGGTGGTCCGAGTACCTCTCCGCGTTCAACATGGTCATATGATTCCGGCCTGGTTCCAAAGGCGGGAAGCCGGACGCGCTCACTAGGCGCTGGGACGTTTACGCTCGAGAGGACAGTTCATATACAGCGGTGAATCCGCACAATTTCAGGCCAGTCTTCACTCAGGAGCAGTTATCCTCCTCACTGCGCGCCACCTATTTGCAGTATCCTGCCCTTCGGGCCTCCGTCATCATGGATCTGGAGTCCCTGCACTCCGATATCAAGAATGGCTACGACGGAGATCCGGAAGCCCAAGTGGGACTTGCCCTCGCAGGTGATCCCTCTAACTCTCGTTGGACCTCCGATGATGCAGGGTTACTTAGATTGGATGGTCGCATTTACGTTCCCAATTCCTCGGACCTCCGTCTGCGGGTCCTCCGCATCCACCACGATCATATCCTTGCTGGCCATTTTGGTCAGAATCGCACCCTAGAGCTTATCCGTCGGGGGTACACTTGGCCCAAGATACGTGAGTTTGTCCGCCATTATGTCAAGTCTTGTACTGTCTGTGGCAGGAACAAACCCACTCGCCATCGTTCCTATGGTTTACTTAAACCATTACCGGTCCCCCTACGCCCTTGGGATTCCATCTCTCTGGACTTTATTGAAGAGCTTCCTTCTTCAAACGGGTTCACCGCGATTCTGGTCATCATCGATCGGGCCTCCAAGCAGGCTATTTTCATCCCCACTCATGATACTATCACCTCCGAGCAGCTAGCTCAGCTCTTCGTCATCCATGTTTTCTCAAAACACGGAGTTCCGTCTCACGTCACATCTGATCGGGGCTCCAAATTCGTCGCTCATTTCACTCGCGCCCTCGCTCAGGCTCTCAACATGGAGCTCCACTTCACTTCGGGGCACCATCCTAAGGCGGACGGCCAGACCGAGCGGGCCAACCAGACCTTGGAACAGTACCTCCGTATCTACTGCTCTTATCAACAGGACAACTGGGATCAATTATTGGCCCTTGCAGAGTTTGCCTACAACAACGCGCCCAACGCTTCAACTGGCATTACCCCGTTCTTTGCAAACAAAGAATATCACCCTTCCATTACGGTGCATCCGGAACGGGACTTAGCCTCCGCTCGGGCACGCGATTTTGTGGTTAACTTGGACGAGTTGCATGCGATGCTTAGAGATGAGATTTCCCTTGCTCAATCTCGTTACAAAGCTCAGGCTGACAAGAAGCGGATAGCTGCCCCGGACTTCCGCATTGGTGATCGTGTCTACCTCTTGGCCAAGTATATCAACACTACTCGGCCCACCCGAAAATTTTCGGAGACCCATCTTGGTCCGTTCCCCATTATCGCTCAACCCAGTTCTAATGCATTCACGTTGCGGCTATCCGACTATTTGCGCCTCGTACATCCGGTGTTCCACGTGTCTCAATTGGAACCCTATGAGGAGAACACTATTCCCAATCGTTCGGAGTCTCCGCCTCCCCCAGTCGAAGTTGAAGGAGAAATTCATTATGAAGTCTCCGAAATACTTGATTCAAAGCTGGACAGGAGGTATCGGACCCCCCTTCGGTACTACGTGCGGTGGTCCGGTTACGAAGGTACCGACGAGGAGTTCTCCTGGGTGGGCGCTGACGATATTGCTGCGGACGAACTGGTCTTGGACTTCCATTCACGATACCCTAAAAAACCTAAACCTCAAGAAACCCACGCTCAGTGAGCCCTTTCAAGGGAATTCCCTCACTACTTATGACTTCTTGCTCTCACTCAGTCTTGCGGTGCTCCGCTTCCTTTGGCGTTGCACTTAGATCTTATCCACTCAGTTTTGCGGCGCTCCGCACTTTTCGCGAACCGCCTAGATCTCATCTCAATCTCAGTCTCTCACGGAAAATTACAAGAAATACAAGAAAAAATATGTTACATTTTTTTTTTCGGGGCTCCGGCAGGGTATGTACTACTCATTGTCCTCATCACTACTACTGCTATCGCTACTAGAGGAGTCCGCCTCCTTTCCCTGTGGATCCCCGTCGGACCCTCCCTCGCCTTCCTCTTCCTCTCCCTCCTCGTCCCCACCCTCGCCTTCTCCTTCACCCTCACCCTCACCCTCACTCTTCTTCTCCTCGCTCTCCTCCGACTGATCCTCATCACTTGTGGCGACCGCCTCTTGGGCCTCTGCGTCGATCATTGCGCGGGCCTCCCTCTCCTTCTCCAACTCGGCGGCCACAGCCTCGCGGACGGTCATGGTGAGGTCGGCCTCGAGAGTGGCGAGACGGTTGGCGAGGGCCTCGGTGCGCGCGGCCTCCCGGGCGTCCAGTTCGCGGACGTCCATGTTGTGCACGGGGAGGGCGCACGCCCGCTTCTCTTTGACGCAGGCCTCACACGACCTGGCCGGAGGTCCGTTCCAAACGCAAGGCTCGCGCTCGCGTTTGACACAAGTCTCGCATCCTGCGGACCCCCGGTGAGCGTTTGAAAAATCAAGAAGAAATTAAAGACTCACGGTGATCTCCAAACCGGTGCGTGGCGCCGGTGTGCTCCTTGGCCTTGGCCTTGCCCTTAGTCCTCTTGGCGGCCGGCCGATCCTCCTCGTCGTCCTCGACGACATTTCGCGTCCGCTTGCGACGCGACGGACTTCCGGTGGTCGCCCGGGCACCCGACGACCGCGCCTGCTCCCGCTCCCGCGCAACCCACCAATCATGGGCACTCTGCCACCATGCCAAAGTGCCCTCCTCGTACGCCCGCATATCGTCCTCCCACTTGGAGAACTCCGCGGACAGCCGAGGGTACTCCCGCATGGCCCTCTCGTACTCCTCCAACTCGGACGCCCGCTCGGACGCCCGACGCTCCTCCAACTCCTCTACCTCGTTCTGCCAATCGACGAGGGCATGCGCGGCGGCCCTCCGAACTTCGCGAGATGTGCCAGCTGGCACAGCGGCAGGCCTTGGCGGAATGGCGGCTGGAGGCGGGGTCGATGGTCGCTTTGGTTCGTCGGGTTGTCCGACGGGTTCAGGCATGCGAGGCGGAGGTCCGGGCGCAACGTCCGACTCGAAATAGGAAACGAAGCCGAGGAAATCTTCACGGAAGGGCGTGGGGCAGCGGTACCAGGCGCCCTGGTGCTGGTGCCAGAACTCGCGATCGGAGGGTGGTGCCATAGTGTATTGAGTTTTTTCTGAGCTAAGTCTCTGTCTTTATACTATCGGAGCTGCGCTACTCTGTCATCAGGATTTGTGGACCAGCGCTTCTGCGCACCCGTTGGAACCCGTACTATTGGATCTCCGCACACAAAAAGAACCCCGTTTCACTCCGATGACTGCTGCGGACCCCCGGTCCTTTCCGATGACTCATGCGGACCCGCCGATTTCTCCCGATGACTCAGGTTACGGTTCCGCTACCCCGGTGGCTGACCTTGAGGTTCTGAAGGCCAGAACCTTGAAGGGGGGATACTGTCATATCCATGCGTCATGACACACATGACCGGACCGCATACCGACCTCCATACGTCACATTCCTCTCGGACCGGACCTCCGCATTACTCATCAAGTCATGTGACTGCTCACCAATCCGTTACTCATCATATCTCGGACCTCCACATGAACTCACCTACCCCTCTGCCCATTCCACATAGTGTTGCTTATTGTCTTTATTGTTCTTATTGTCTTTAGAATTATGCCCATTACCCATACCATGTGTTACTCCTTATCTGGACTCTTACCTACCTTCAGTATTTAAGCCGTTGTACTTGACTCTTAGTTCTTTAGTTCAAATATCAACTAGGATACCCAACCTAGCCTCTCTTCATCTTTCCTTTGGTTCGCCTCGCAAGTCCGACCTTCGCTATATCCAGCGGACTTGTCTTTTTCTCAAACTCGTACTGTCCTAACGGACATCCGAGCTCCTCTTACCTTACTTGGGTACGCCCTTAAGCGGACCCCCAGATTCAAGACTCGACTCAAGGGACCAGCCTGCTGAACGCAGGAAGCCTGTTCCAGATATCCGACACTCCTCAAGATCAGGCCCCCTGTATCTCTTACCACAACCGAGTGATAGCCGGATCATCACTTGATGGGGATTCATAGGGGTACAGGTGTGGAAGTACGTGCCAATACACTTTAGGTAAAACCCTTAATTCTTTTCTTGTCTTTGAACACTTCTACGCTTATCTTCTTACAGGCTCAGAGCACTGCTTGTGCAGTGCATACCGAGTATCACACCCGGTCTTTCGTTACTAGGCTTGGCTTGGGGCACAGTCCTAACAGGAAGCTCAGGTGTGAGGCTTGCAGAGAGACTGGTCATAACTGTGTTCTTATCCGCATCATTTATCTGTCTCAACCTTTCTAGGTACCAACAAGAAATGTCCGAGTACGTCCCATCAGAGCCCGTGGTGCTACCAACTCTGTCGGGATGTTTTGATTAGTCTATCTAGTATGTCACTCTACTCCCACATCGTCTTTAGTAATCTCACCAACTGCACTAGTGTCGTCTACATGCTCCCGGACTGCGAATAGATCTCTCTTTTGCACCAACAAGCTGATACCGTCATCAAGTTTCAACTGCATTCTGAATGGTCCACTGACGACTCGATCCTGCCAGACTTGTTGTTCGACCTGCCTGGAAGACGTGGGCATTAGTTTCTGCTATATCCGTGCCCAGGAGTCTCAACGTCTTTGACATCTTTGGTTTCAAATAATGAACGGTGCGGTGAGTAAGAAACAAATTGTCTTCAATTATCTTGTGTGCTGCATGGTAGACTTCTATAAGCACTGAACACTTTAGGACCAGCTTTTTGGTCCTGTTTGCACTCTTGCCAGTGAAAATTACCTATTAACATGTGACACTGCAGAGATGGAATTATTTTTCATGGGTAAAATTATCTGTAAAATAGTATGAAAAATATCATATTCTGCACAAGATTTTATAGCTGCCGAAGTTCCGCTTTTTCAACTGGGAAAGACTTTGACATACTCACTTTATTACTTTGGTAAAATGCCTTATTTTTCACTGCCAAAGGTCAGCGGGCACTCATTGGGCGCTGAGCGACTTGCGCTGAAAAAAATTATATTTTGCAGTCGCGAAAAGTCCCCTTTGTCAAGGTCTTTGCCAGCCGAAAAAGCGGCAGTTCAGCAACTGTAAATTTTCATGCAAAATAGCCAGTTTTTCATACAGTTTTGTAAGTAATTTTACATATGAAAAATAATAGTCTGTCTGCAGTGTGAGTCATTCTTGATTTGTGGAAAGTGAACATTCTTACTAACCTTTATGTACAGGTTGTTCAACTTCTGTAGTCAGTCAAATGCTTGGAAGCTGTCCGGGGTTCCTTTAATGTTGAGTAGCCAGTTTCGAAGAACGGCCTTGCGCAGATAAGGTGGATAGACGTGAAAAAGGTTTGATAGAAATTTCGTCAAATGTGTCGAATACTTATGCTTTCCAGTAGCGGCAAAAATGGGGATGAAATACGGCATCAGCTGGAGGACATGCCCAACATCACCGTAGTTTGTGGTGCGACAGAACTCAAGGTAGAGTAGTCCATGCTGATTTTGTAGGCACATATTTTCGAAGATCTGATCCCGGTTTGCAGCGCGTTCTTCACAGTGGTCCTGGAAGTCGTCACCTGATAGAGTCTTGGACAAATTGACGATATCCTCCCAACATGGTTTGGTCTTTGCCTACTCATCCAGTGAAGCATACTTGTACTTGGTCTGGACTTTGACTCTCCATATATCGAGAATGTCTGCCCATGTAACATGGTGAATCATATCGTGCATAGAGCAGAAGGATGGGCCGTTCTTTGAGATGAATTTGCCTTTGCTCTTTGAACGCAGCTTGTGTAGATACTCATACACACCAGCAAATTCGCTTCGATCTGCCACAGGTTCAATGTGGATTTGCCAGTATCCATTCGCATAAGCCATCTTGACGTGAAACAACCCAGGAATGAACAAGATACTGTTCAGCCGCCGGAACTCTGTCTCCTCGATTCTTTGCATCCTTCTCATCCCGTTCAGTCATTCCTTGGTAGCAAGATCTCCGTGGAGGAAGAAGAGGTATAGTATGTGGACTGTCTCGGGGATGCAGTGTTGCTTGTTGAACATGTCAACGAGTACCTCCCAGTTTCCATCGTAAGTGCCCTCATCTGCATCAATGGCCTTTCCGGGAATCTGATGATCCTTCTTCTCAAAGGATAGTGGACGGATACTCTCAGGCTGCCCAAGCCTATCCTTGAAGACAAGGAATCTGTTGCTGCTTTGCTCGACAAGAATTGCTTGTATGTGCTACTCCAGCGCATCAAGTACTGTCAGCTCAGAGATGCTCAAGGATGAGCTCCCCATTAAACTGAACTCCGGAAACGCATCGCATAACTGTAGAGATATGTCGGCTGGCAATGGCATGAGCAAGATATCGAGGAATTCAGGGTGCTTGATGGATGGATTGTTAGGGTCAAGTGTGATGTTGTGCTCGCTCGTCAGAAGTAGTTCCTGTATAAATTAGAGATCACGTTCGGGAACAATGCCGCAATAAGGTACCCATGTAACTGCTGTCGTACTCCAATGATACTTATCTTTCTCTAGTGTTGGCTGGCCCATTTGGAAGTCCATGTTATAATTGTCATAGATCCCGTTGCTGTCCTCAAGCCGCAATAACCTGTCTCGAGCTTTGACATCCAAGGAGTTGATCATGTTCTGGACACTTGTCAACAAGACAGAGATTCCGATATGCGACATCAGCTCCATGATAACTTTGGGACACTACTTCAACTCGAGGAAGAATCCAACAAAGGACTACAGTGAGTTGAACCGCTCATTTGAGCTATGGCCGATGATTGACATGATTACGACACGTTTCTAGTACTTCATTTAGTCACCAGCTCTTGCAGATGATCAAACAAGATACATATGATGGATAACAAAGCCTTCCTTCGCTCTTCTCATGCGATCTTGTATACATCGCTTTCTCTTCTTTCTTGTACCACCGTCATCCGACTGCTCTCCATCGTCAGCGACTGCCGGAGCTTGACGTCCATCTGTCTCAATATTCATTCGCTAGCCTTCTCCTCTCTCATCAATGGACATCGCATTCAAGCTCAGAGCCGAAGCGCTGCCTTCTTCATTGCTTGCCATAGATACTTTGTCACTTTCCGACTCCTTTCTTTTATCAGAACCCTCATTATTCAAGTCAGAACCCTCGTCATTAAGTCAGAACTTTCTCCCTCGTCTTCTGACTCTGTAGCAGGAATATCGTCGGCAGTGTACTTCCGACGATGATCAGGATTGGCATCAAGGAGGATTGTGAGCAGAGTCCAGAGTTTCGGGCAGTATTTGACTATCGCTGAGGCAAGCTCCTCAATACAGAGGTTCTCCAGTTGCTCTAACAATGTTGTCCTCGTGCCGAAGTGAAGCTCATCCCGCTGAATAATGAGCTCCCGAATCTTGTTCTGATATGTAATGTGCGCAATTTTGATAGCAACTTCATTGAACTCCTTTTCTGATTGTTCCTGTAGTAGCTTGAGAACCACAGCTATGTTTGAAATAATACTCAGTCAGTGCCACGCCATATTCTGCATAGTATGACTGTGGCGGATGGTTTCACCAAGGAGGTCGAGTTATGAAACATGATTCCTGTCAAGAATGTCGACGATTTAGTTGATTCATGAGATTGCACTAAATGTGTGAAGGGACATGTGTGTTGAGGAGTAGAAAATTAATTGATTATATTCTGTATCTAACAATCTGAGTGACTCGTCCCAACATGAGGCATTCATGGAAGGTTGTCCGCCATCGATAGCTGAACATGTGGCAGATAAGGCGAGCAGAGATCGTGCGAAAAGGCGCAGCCAAACAAATAAGGCGAGCAGAGATCGTGCGAAAAGGCGCAGCCAAACAAACAGAACGAGCAAGTTTTGCCAGTCGCTATAACATCTTAAAAAAGTAAATAAGGTTTGGAGAATAAGGAAATAAAGGGTCGATATGAGATTAGATTAGATATTGGTAGCATTGGTCATAGTATTCAGTATATATCATTTGCCATAGTACCCAGCCTTGTGTTCGCTTTTCTGGGAGTTATAACGAGTGGGAAGGAGTCTGTTTCTCGACCTACTAGCCTCAAGGCTATCCCCCTTATATAGCAATGCCATTTTTGATCACAGAAGCTGTTAATCATGACAGCATCTGTCAATCATTTCCAGAAGTCCACTTCTGATGCCATCTGTCAAGTTACCCATATCTCATCCATGTGACATGAGATAACTTCGCACTTTTCAAGGATCAATCTGTCATCATCTGGCCTGGACCCAGTGCTGTCTGTCAGCTGATGCTGGGCTCAGGGCGCTCCAAAGTTGCGAGTTTGATCCCACTGTGCTGCAGCTTGCTTCCTGCCTTCATCTTCGCATTTTGGCTCTGCAAGATCTGCACACAGTGTCCCTCCAGTTCTGCTCACAGGAGCTGATGCCTCTCTCACCAGTGTACGCTTTGGACAGCCTCTAGCCCTCCCTGCTATCTGCTATAGCTAGATCTAACTTGATCTCTCACTGCTGTTCCTTGCCACTGGTATGCTCTCCCAACTTGATTTCGAGTTGATGCCTTATCTTGTGCACAGTGTTCAATCCCTCCCTGCTTCATCACTTCTCTATAGCGTTGCCTTTAGAATTCTGTGCATAGGTGTGTCCCCAATTCACTTTTTATAGCCTACAAGCTTAATTTTGCTTCTGTGCACAGTTTAGCTTGTCCTGCCTTTGTTTCTGCTTCTCTACCCTCCACTCCCTGTATTAATATCTAGTTTCTTATATGTACTTGTAGTACTTCACTGTTGTACATAGCCAGTCACAATCTGCATAATTTATAGGACCTTAGGCCCGTTTTAGCCTACTTCATCTGTATGAATCAATAAGTATTGGCTGTGAGGTGATCCTTGGCGCACCATCTGCAGGTCAGCTGATGTGGACAGTTTCTGGCATGGTGCGTTCAGAATACCTGCTGGCATAAGGGACATCTCTGTACCTCCTGTCTGTCCTTGCACACTAATGTGTGTCTGTTAAGAGCTGTTACCGTACGTAAGTCCTCAGCAACCGTTATGACAGTAAGACTGTTTACATTACCTGTTACCGTACATAAGTCTACGAGGTAACTAGTTAGTGAAGAGACAATAGCGACGGATAATTGCGCTCACCCTCAGCAACCGTTATGACAGTAAGACTGAGGGTGGCGATCTACGGAAGTGGCTAACTAAACACGCCACACGTGATGTGACGCATTGCTACCCATCAACAGTGTCATCCTTCGATCATGAGTCTCCGTTGAATGGCCAAGTTTGCCACATTCCGAGTGGTGAACAGTTCGCCGCATTCCGAGTGGTGAACCTGATTAGTACATGTCCAACCTGTTGCCCACCACACTTGTTTTTTGGGTCCTTAAGTCATCTCATCCTTGCAATTGCCCCCGAGTCCCTGTAGTTGTCAGTTTCCATTGTGTGCCAGTCCACCTTGTCATCGGTGTTGAAGGTCAGAGGCACAAACTGGACTATCACTGTGAAAGCTGCAGCTCATGCTATCTGCCCGCTCCGTTATGTACTTGAGTGCCATTGTCTTCCTCATAAACACCATCGTGTCTTTCGAGTTCACTGTAATACTTACGGTCGCCAATATGAGTTTCCTCGCTCCATGAATCACATGTCATCCAGTTTCTGAACATAGTCGCTGTTTGTCTGGGCTATAACAATCTCTAAATGAGTGTCCATCTGCTCCAGGATGAACCGTTCGTGCTGGTTGGCTATTGCATCCTTTGAGCTATCATTGTTGTGTTTTGAGGTGATGATTAGTCGGCACTCTGTCATGTCCCCTTGTGCAATAGCATCTGCATGAGGAGATCTGCTGTTGTCGTTGTGTGGTGTGCACAGTGTTGGGCGAAAGACTGCGCTTGTGAGGGCATAGGGCCTGTGTTGTGAGCGGCAACATTGACAAAGGTGAGTCCTTGTAGGACCTGGTTAACAACCTGTTTGAGTGTCGCCTGGTTCTTCTGGAGCTGCTTCTTCATGATCTTAGCAACCTGGTTCTGAGACAATGTGTGCGTTATGAGGGCACTAATGATCTCATGAAGAGAGTGATACTGCTTGTTGAGAAGGATCACAATGACGTGTAATTGTAGGACGTTTTGCTTGAGTTCTACCATCTGCTTCTGCTTTAGCAGTGCTGTTACCACTGTGATTACGAGTCTGAGTGTTTTCTTCGCTGTTATGCTGACCAGGTTACCCTTCAGAACATTCCGGAAGGACTGCCACCATATTCATAATGCAGCCTCCTGTATTCCCAAACCCTTTCTTCATCCTGGCCTTTATTTCTGCCTTCACTAACACTTTTGTGATGTATAGTATTTGGCGCTGCATCACTGCCTTCAATATAAATGACTTCTCATCTTTGTTCTCAATTATTACACAGCTTATGTCTAAAGCATCTGTTTCGTCATCCTGTTACTTGCTATTACAAGATATGATGTTTGTATTCAATGTTATGTTATTTTTAAGAAATATTAAAAACAGAAGCACAGTATATATGCTATTTTATATCTAATCTAGTTCACCTTTCTCTCCTATCAAGCAGCTTTATGAAGTTATAAAAAAAAGAGTAAAGAGTGTTTTCAAACTCACTTATCTCATCAACATTCAGACTGAACTTTTCAAAAATATATTGTGAGTTATTAAGTTATTTGCTCTGCTATCCTCACTTATGTTGACTCAGAATTCATACTAATAAAACTTTCTTACTTGAAATTCCAGTCATTAAAATTATGAGAAATCTTAATTTTGATGCTCTTGAGGCTGCTGCTCAAGGTTGAGTTTGTCTTTGGTTGGTCTTCATCACACTGCATGAAACATATAATATTTACTCCGGAAATATGATAAAAAAATGTAAAATTTATTTAGCATTTTTTCACCTGCAAAATAATAAAAATATCATGAAAGGAGGTGAAAATATACTAAATATACTTGAATATACTTAAGTATAGCATATATTCAGCATAATTTTACTCAATTTTATGATATTTTCATCAATTTTGAATCAAAAAAATGCTAAAAAGATTTTACATTTTTTTAGCATATTTTCGGCATAAATATCTTATATTTCATACAGTGTCATCTCTGCATACTTATAGCTTATCAATAATTATTCACACTTTTTAATATCATCATTGTCACATAATTAAGTAGTTAGTTTTAGATTGCATAGGAATACAATTATCATTAATTATTTTCATAGTCTGAGCTTATTTGAGATCTTGAAATAGCTTTTTAGTGCATTTGTATCAAACTGAAATTATAATGAGAGTATTTAAGATATACTTACAATAATCTTATAAGATCATATCTGAATATATCATCTTTGACAGACTATAAATGTATCTTGATAATTCTTTGCAAGTGTAATAGTATAGTTTTTTACAGCAGTAGCTTTCAATAGCTTTGTGTACACTTTTGAGAAACTTGATAATATTTTTAAAGATTGTGATATATACTTATATGATGTCTACAAATGTCTTGATAGCAAGATTCCAATTGACAGTAGCTTGAGAATGCTTTATAAGTATATGTATTGTGCTTATTGAAAGTTTGAGAATTGTCTTTACGTAATACATATAAAAACATGATTTTCAAATATAATAATTATCAGAGGCTTTCAATGTATTTTAAAAGTATCTAAGAAAGCTTTTAGAAGGCTTAGGATTGTTATTACTGGAAACTATGTTCACAGTCACTTTTATAATCTTTTAACTTTCAAAGCTTTTATAGTTTTTAAGACAATAAGGTGTTTCAAGATAAAATATGGAGAGAAGGGATATTTTGCATGAAACTGTCTGACAACAACACAGTTTTATCTGACAGTAAACATGAACCACCAGGTTACTCAATGCAAAGCATATGTTTCAAGATTTGAAAGTGATCAAAGATTTCAGTTGCATAGCATCAACAGTCGATACGACACCTTCATTAATATTTTTAAATATGTTAGGGCACAATCTCACATGACTAATACTTATTGATTCATACAAATGAAGTAGGCTAAAACAGGCTCAAGGGCCTATAAATTACGTAGATTGTGACTGGCTATATACAATAGTAAAGTACTATAAGTACATATAAGAAACTAGATATTAATAGAGGAAGTGAAGGGTGGGGAAGCAGAAACAAAGGCAGGACAAGCTAAACTGTGCACAAAAGCGAAATTAAGCTTGTAGGCTATAAAGAGTGAACTGGGGACACACCTGTACACAGAATTCTAAAGGCAATGCTATAGAGAAGTGATGGAGCAGGGAGGGATTGAACACTGTGCACAAGATAAGACATCAACTCAAAATCAAGTTGAGAGAGCATACCAGTGGCAAGGGACAGCAGTGAGAGATCGAGTTAGATCTAGCTATAGCAGATAGCAGGGAGGGCTAGAGGCTGTCCAAAGCGTACACTGATGAGAGAGGCATCAGCTCCTGTGAGCAGAACTGGAGGGACACTGTGTGCAGACCTTGCAGAGCCAAAATGCGAAGATGAAGGCAGGAAGCAAGCTGCAGCACAGTGGGATCAAACTCGCAACTCTGGAGCGCCCTGAGCCCAGCATCAGCTGACAGACAGCACTGGGTCCAGGCCAGATGATGACAGATTGATCCATGAAAAGTGCGAAGTTATCCCATGTCACATGGATGAGATATGGGTAACTTGACAGATGGCATCAGAAATGGACTTCTGAAAATGATTGACAGATGCTGTCATGATTGACAGCTTCTGTGATCGGAGATGGTATCCCTAGAGGATTAAACTATTCAGCAACCCCCGTTTCTGCCAGAAACCCGGGGGTTTCCCGGAAACCCTGTTGCCGAATAAGATAAGCTCTGATCATGGCGTGACACCACTGGCACCACTTCGACATCAACCGCAAGCCAACACGACTTCCGACAAGCACTTGTTGAATAACTTGACAGTGTGTTTGATGGCAAACAAGAGAACGACCAGTCTCGAGGCACGACAAACGCGGCAGCAGGCGACGACGACCATACTCAAGTACCAGCGAGGACAATAACAGATCACGCGTCAGCTAGCTGCTGCGATGATTCTTGACGCGACGCGACAACCGCCAGCGCGACTTCGACGCAACGAGGGCCATGTCTGCACAATCTACACCAACTACAATCACAATTACTAAGCCTGACAGACTCTAGTCCGAATCTTTCTGGTAACAATGGTGGCGCCACGGGCAAGGACCTTGATAGGCACCAGGCGCAAATCGTATTCTCGCGGCCTCTGTTGACAGCAAGCTTGGGGGCTAAGTGCGCAGAGTCTATTATCGCATGACTGATCAGGCAAGAGTCTTTGGCCTGGAGGGAGACCTGGAAAGAATGGCATGGCGAGGCGCGTAGTACGTACACGGGATCGCGCGAAGTGTACCATATAACTCATCATCCCATACCACCAGATCTGCAAGACACAGCACTCAGGCAGAACCAGTCACATTATCATTGAAACTGAATAGAGCTGTCTCATGCATTCTCTTGTTTCCTGTGTGCATTGTTGACCATTGAGTCGGAGACTCTACCATTCTTTGTGCCCTTTTGCGCCACGGTCACATCAAGTCACATCAGGAAAACGGGGGTTGCCAAATTAGCAACAGGTTTCTTAACGTGAAAGGGGGGTTGCCCAATAGTTTAATCCATCCCTAGATAGGGAAGATAGCCTTAAGGCTAGTAAGTCAAGAAAGGAAGTCAGTAGCATAAGGCTACATGTCCAAAAAAGGAAATTACTCGCAAATGCATTTGAGCTCATTTGGAGAAAAGTTGTAACTACACAATGACATGTTGGCGTAACATGACCAAACTCATAGGATGGGTCCGGGACCTCATGAGGGACATGAGAGTACAAACAGCAACATGCTAACTATGCTCGATGTTGCGTGATTTGTGATTTGTTGCCAAATGCTTTTGAGCTCATTTGGAGAAAGTTGACACAACACACTGTAAACATGACTGCTCAATGGCAGACTGTGCTGAGGGGACCCAGACAGTCTGAGGAAGGTGGTGTGAGATGCAGAGGTCTCTGAAAATGCTCCCTACCCTTGGAATCCGCTTTTACTTCAAACATCGGCCAATATATTTCCTTTTTTACTTGATTCGTACATTTTCAAATATTTGTACACTTTAAGCACATTCTTGGCTGTTTGGTTGGCCAAATAAACCCTAGTTTCTGCATCTCAAACCCTACCATCATGCAACTCGCCCCTTAACCGCCTCCGCTATAAATTTGAGCGACAAAATGGCCTGGTGCAACATCCAGCACATCCACTCTCATTTTAGTTATCTCACCTCCCCTGTCTCAACCTGCTTCCTCTCTACTCTGACTGCTGATACACCTGCCACTGTCTCAGGCGATGATAATCGTGCAGATTGGTCTACTGATGCCGAAGCACTCCTCATCCAGTACTACAAGGATGTGAAGGCACAAGGCAAGATGTCGGACAACAACACCCAGGCGTCGACCTTCCTCAAGATAAAAGGCTTCTCCTTTACCAAGGCGCAATGCACTTCGCATTGGGAAAGAGTACTATGTCACCCACGGTGTGTTCCCTTCTGTCTTCTTTGATTGTCAACTCATCAGTGTTCAGACTGGCTTCAAACGTTGTTCTGCTGCCACCAGTATTACAGAGCCTCCTCCAAAATGTGTTCGCCCTACCCCGAGCTCGGCTGCAATGTCAAGCATTGCATCTTCCATCAGTGCTCTTACTGATGTTGTTGCCTCGGGCTCACTGGTTTATGGGGCACCTTCTGACTCACCGGAGAAGAAGAAGTCCGCTTTCAAGAAGGTAGCTGCTGTTGAAGGCTTGTCCCCAATCTCCCTTGCCAAGGCTCGACGTGTGTTCTGTGGCTCTGGTGAGCTTGCTTGGGAGTATCTTTCCTTTGATGATAGAGATGAGCAGCAAATTGAGGCCTGTCACTTTTGGCTTCAGGTTGAGATTGAGAATCTCTAGATTGATACTATGTATTCACACTTCCATATACCTATTGTCTAATGTACATAGTTTGTCAACTTCGGGGTAGTATAGTCACTCACTGATACTTGTAGCTTATTGTCTATTTTTTTAATCACATATATTGTTGCTGGCTTCATGAGGACATCAACGAGCAAGCTCTGCCTGATAATCAATCTACATCTCTTCTGTAATTGCATCTCAACGATCCGTTGCATGAGTCGTTTCTGCATCTGTCACCTCTGTCAATGATATCATATCTCTGTCACCAAAGGAAAGAAGTTCCTGTGCAGATGGAATTCTGTATGGCTCGGGAGGATCGTAGATGCTGATGAAATTAGGAAGAACTCCAAGGGCCAGGGGAATGACACTCTGAATGGAAAGAGGTTACTCGCTTGTTTCTTGTATCATCTTCCATTGTTGTTTGATGACACCAAAGATCCGCTCAATAACATTCCGAAGCTGAGTATGACGGAGGTTGAACAGCTCTTCTTTGTTCTGAGGTCTACGGCAGAGTCAGTACAAGGTGCAAATAGTCTCATGAAGTCATACTGTTGTCGAGCTTGAAGCCATTCTCGAAGATGATACTGGGTATTGTGTTATGGTACCAGAAGCTTGTCGCAGTTTGGAAATCCTGCATCGGCCAACCAGTAGGTTCCCTCGGGAATACGAAGGCCAACCTTGAGAGCCTCTTGAAAGAGAAGGCTATCAACAATGCTCCCTTCCCATCTTATAAGCAGATAGACAAAGATTATCGACCAGTCACATGCTGCAAGAATGTTAAAGGTGATGTTCCCACTCCGATCTTGAAACTGCATTTTATCAGTAGCTGGAGGGCGCGCGAACAGATAACTCCTATCAATTGATGTCCGAGCATCTTTAAAATATGGATAGAAGTGGGGATTGGATGCTATAACATAGGGGACCTTGCTGCTATCAGGAAGCTGCATGTACTTCGCTCGGAATTGATCGGAGATCAACGCGTTCAGAGTATCTCGGAAGTTACTGTGGCGCAATGTCAGAATCTGGCTGAAACTCGCACAGATGAATATGTGTTACCTTGAAACTGTCTCTATTGATCTCTGAAATCTCTCTCTGACATGTCATAGGCCAACATTAGTCATTGCCTAATATAGGAAGGTTGCCAGAATCTCGTTCACATCTACATGTTTGCGGCGAACTAAGCCTCCGACTACCATCAAGTCTTGCTTCAATTTAGTGAAGACATGCAGAGGAACATTAATGTTATCCCTCATGTGGTCTGTGTGACTATCCTGGAGCTCAACTACCCATTCCTGGCCAGTGAATGTTGAATCATGATAAGGTTCTGGGTCAAGGCATCGATAACTGTGAACATATGCTGCTGCTGCCGATGCAGAGGCAACAGAAATGATGGTCGCTATCAGTGCCTTTCGATGGCGGTTTGTTGAATCCGCCACAGATATTGCTGACTTTCGGCGGGCAGGCAGGCGGGTGCATGTCATGATATCAAGACGTGTATTCGATGTCATCAATCTCATGCCAATATGGCTGTTTGAACATTCCCACGGATCAGCTTTCCCATTTTCGGAAATTGTGTTTTATGAAATCAAATCAATGGCAGCTGATCAAGTCCTAAGTATTCGAAGTGGGTGGATGACGACTGCACATATCAGGAGGGAACTCTAATTTTGTAGGATGCTGCCCACAAGTGATAGACTGTCACCTTTAGCAGCTGAGGTGATGTATGCAGCGTGCTAATTGGCACATATAGGTGATGCATTCAGAGTGTCAATTGGCATAGGCTGCTGGGGTAATTGGCTGGGAGCAAGCTGGACAGTGAGTAGCCTAGGGCGAGGATGGCTGGTCACTGAGTGGCAGAGTGGGCATCTAAGTGGTTCAAGAGGATGACGGAACCACATACCTAATTAGGACAGAATGGGGGAGGAGCAGGGACCGGGCTGGGTTTGCTGGGTGGGGGTGGGGGCTGGTGCAGGGGGGGGGGGGGGGGAGTAGGGGAAAGGGAGCACTTCCAGTAGGGAACTAGAGGTACGGGAATGGGTTGGGATACTGGGGGTAGGGTCTGTATGCATGGCGCCATTTGAGTAAATTGATAGGGTGATTGGAGATATGATTGAGTCAGCCTGGATGGACTGCTGGCCAGATATGTGTCACAATGAAGCAGACTGAGATGCTGATCGAGCGTCCACTGCACTGAGAATGAAAGTGGGGTCCCTACTAGATTGTTGCATGTGAGTCGAGTTTTTAGAGTCTTTGAGTTGAGTTAAGTTATGAGTACTCATTGAACTTCTTTAACTCATAAAGATCTTTAGCTCATGCAGATCATTAATAGGCTCATTGCTGAGACTGCTTTTAAGAATGAGAATACCCAATCCCAACAACACGTTCAGACATGGCAGCAACAGAGAATGGAGGAGAGGAGGCTGAGTTTCCAAGCTACAGTGTCTCACCTGCAGAATCAACTCGCCACAATTTACGACGGGATCGGATTGCAGAATCGATGTGGAGGGATTATCAGCAGGAAGTGGCATGTAGGCGGACACTGGGTCAGACACAGAGCTCGCAATCAATTGCATAGAATGTAACTAGATACAACAATTATTCTGCTGCTATCTCGTCGAATACCCATATACTGCGAGCGGCCTTCTCGATAGGATCCGCAATATCAAACGACAGATACTCACGTGCTTTGTCACCACCTTCTGTACCGCGGAATATGCGACGTGCTTTTGCAAGCGAAATCGGTGACAGTCCCTCCTCCGTCTTGATTTTAGAGAAAGCGAGCGCTTTCTTAGCAGGTGAGTCGGTCTTTGGTGATGCAAAAAGACTACCGCTGACAACAGCCTGAGATAGAGTGCCAACAGTACTCGCCATCGATGATAGGGCCTGCGAGCTGGGAGTAGGACGGTTGCGCTTGTGTGGAGATTCGGTGACCTCAACATCGGAGTCGTCGTCGTCGTCTATGACAGGCCTTTTTTGTGCCTGTGAGAAGCTAAATTCAGTATATATCCTACATCTATCAACAAAAGAAAACTTACAACAGCAGTAGATACCGATTCGTTGTTGTTATCTATGATAGATCCATCGAGAGTTATCGAGCTGGATACAACGGGGGTTTGTGGAAGATTGGACACGATGGGGGTCTGCGGAGGAGCCAGAGGAGCCTCGATAGCCTTCTTCTTGCTGCCAGCCTTCTTTTTCTTCTTGGGAGCCTTTGAGACCTTAGCGGAAAGCGTTGAAGAGATTGCGAGGTCTCCGGTGGCGTAGGTACCAGCGATGATGTCGAGGATATCGTAATAGTGAGGCAAGCCCTGCTTCCGAAATTTAGAGAATTTCTTGTTCTTTTTCCCCTTCTGCAGGTAGTCAGTGGATGTAGGTAATGATATCACGATAGACACACCAGAAGACGATCCCATACATCATTAGCAGCATGAACGGTTTTCTTCACGTCATCCCATCCAAAGCCAGACAATCCACGGAGCTCTTTCAATGCCTTCGCGTCCGCCTTGAGCTAGAAATCGGAGTTAGACACAGAAAAGGCAAGAATGAATCACGAATGCGCGTCCAACGTGACTTGACTTGCTCCTTGTCGCCATCGTGTCCCTTTTCCTCCAGCGTGCTTGCAACAAGCTCGTAGTGCTTGGGCTTGAAGTTGTTGTTCCCAGAGCTGCCGTCCCTTCTGATCTGGCCAAGAATGGTGATCAGAATGTCGTCCATATCGTGATTCCAGACAATACGGTCGTCGCCATCAGCGTTGCCATTGCTGTCAGCGGCATCAGATGGGTCCGGAGTAGAGACAGATGGCGCAGCTGCTGCTGGCTGAGAGGCGGGTGGTTGAGCAGCGGGTGGCTGAGCAGTGCCCTCGGCCATGGCTGATGGGACGGAAAGTATGCGAAGTGACGATGCTGGCAGTGCTTGGCAACCAAACACGGCAGCAAATTTGCGGCATTTCGGACAAAATTCACAAAGTTGATTGCAATCACTCAAAATGACGATGCTAATTCGAAATCACACAATTTGACAGGTAATACTGGAAATGCCGATGTTCTGCCTGGCAGCCAAACAGGACCTTATGTTTTTCTGACATATACTGTCACCAGACAGAAAGTCTCTATTGATAGAATACAAAAATAATCATTAAGAATAACCATCACTTCTAAATTTAGGCATGAACACTCCATTTATAGAACCAACTCAGCACGACTCACAATGACTCATGATGAGTCGACACAAGTCAAGCCATCTCAACTGACTTAACATGAGTCAGACTGAGTCATACACAGTCAGAAACAGTCAATTGTAGTCAGTAAGAAGTTATTTATAGCCTGTACCAAAAGAATATAAATAGGGAGCAGCTCAGCTCCAAAAAGGCAAGCACCCCAAGTTCACACTATCTGCTTAACAGTCATTAGACAGCTCTAAGACTTTCAAAACCGCTCTCAAGCCTAAACAAGCAGCACACTGCTAACTAAGTTAGGTCCTTCTTACACAAGCAGCAAGACAAGTACTAAGAATTGGTGCCTAAGAGTTACACGAAGTAGCAGACTAGCCCACAAGCAAAAATTAAGTGTCTAGGAGTTATACGATATAACAGACTAGCCCTCAAGCAAGACAAGTATCAGAATCAGGTGTCTAAGAGTTACACAACGTAGCAGACTAGTTCTGAAGTAAGACAAACAAGCAAAACAAGTATATTCAAGTACCTAGAAGCTCTTAAATAAAGCAGCAGACTAGTTCTTAAGCATGTTTACCACCATTCACCAGTTATACAGCTATTTTAATAGCTTTCTGCCCACCAAACTCATTTTGGTAGAGGAATCGTGTCAAACACTTTCGTACCGTGACATTAATTACTAGAAGATGCAACCTCAGAACTGATGTTAGCATTCTTCAAACCAGCAATCAACATTCTTTGAAAAGCCCTATGAGACTCAAGTTTGTCCTTCTGTCCCCAATATCAGGAACTGCCTGTCAATGCTCTTCTCACCAGTTGGGCTACATCGAATGAGTTTTACAAGAGGATCAGAACACGGTTAGTCTCTTCTTACTTGTGCAGCTATCTTCTTGACCTACTCTATTGCATGAAACATACGATATTTACATCGAAAATATGATGAAAATATGTAAAATTTATTTAGCATTTTTTCACTTCAATATTGATGAAAATATCATAAAATTGAGTAGAAATATGCTAAACATATGCTATACTTTAGTATATTCAAGTATATCTAGCATATTCTCACCTTTTTTTATGATATTTTCATCATTTTTCAGATAAAAAAATGCTAAATAGATTTTACATTTTTTTGTTATATTTTCAAGGTAAATATTGTATATTTCATGCAGCGCTACTCTTTATAGTACTATGTTCCCTGTACAAAGGAATACGATGGTTTGAGATATTAAGATACCTGACAACGATAAGACAACAGTGTCTCCTGTTCAGAAATTATCTTTTGATGGTGGTATAGGCATACAGAACAGCCTATAATACATGGTATATATAGTTCCAACCATATTAAATGACAAGTCGTCATAGTAGCCTTTTGGCTCAGTGGTTATTGTGTCAGTGGTTGGGCACAATTATTACAGTATGATGACTTCAACAGGTCACTGGTTCGATCTGGCCCATAGACAATTTTCCATACTTTGCTCATGACTCCTCAGAATCGGCTGACCTGCAGGGTTGCGTCTCTGGGGGCTTTGCTATAGAACCCTTGTGATCAGTGGCTGTGCTGCTGGGCCCTGTCCCAACTCAGACTTCATTGATTCAGTGCCTAAAGAAGAAGGTACTGTTATAGACATACGGAACAGCCTATAATACATGGTATATATAACCTCAATCACATTAAATGACAAGTCGTCATAGTAGCCTTTTGGCTCAATGGTTATTGTGTTAGTAGTTGGGCACGATTATTACAGACGGCTCAAAGCGCTATCTCACTCACAATCTTCAGGAACTCAGTAACTATGAATTCTTCAATAATACAGTGGGTCATATAGAGGAGAGTCAAGACTACTCTACAGAAGTTGCCACCTCCAAGCGGAATCAGGATATCGACTGGATGAACATCCTCATTGCACTCTCTCACACTTGACGAGATAAGGATATGAAGGTTGTCACCACTCACAATCCCAAAGATCGTCACAATCAGTTCAAGCTCACTAGTGTTAAGTGACCGGAAATTTTCAGTCTTTCACACAGGCTATTCGCTTGATGGCATCCTTTACAGATGAGCCGAATAGCTTGAATGAGTTTAGAACACTGGTATATGCCGTCATTTGGTATGAAAATCATGGTTGACCCAACATAGATGACAAAATAACTACAAGAGGGATATCGGAAGAATCCATGGAACTACGTTATCCTGGATCATAAGGTCTTAGTATCTGAGTAAGTTCTCTTTCTCTCGGAAAATACACTCACATATCTGATCATTCTCAGTGAGGACTTTCTTCATATCATGAACACCGATGAACTCTCTCTTGTTATTGCTCTGCCATCTCTTCTTTCGCACTTGAGAGATGCTCTCATACTGCTGATCGATGCATTCTACCCAAATCTCATCAAGACATATCATTCAAAGGAGGAAACGACGGACTTGAGAGCCATGGTCTCACATTGCTCTTACTATAATCGGATGGCAACAAGGGTATGTCCGAACATTGTTGATGCTCCTTATCTATCTGACTCTCCATAGGGCCATGACGCTCCAGCAGAGGAAGATGCATGGTCACTGGAGAGGCTGAGTCAGAAACATACTGATCCTTCTCAGTATATTTCGTGTCTTGCAGCTAAAGGGAAAGATCTGCGAACTCAGACATTTGTAGCTGCTATTGAGCCCATCACGACATGGTTGAGTGAGAAGGTTGTATCATTCAGTCCTTTCTATGACTTGTACTAACTATCTCTGGCACTCTCCTCACAGTTACGTGAGCTACTCCCTGATCACACTTGCATCATTCTTGATGTTCAGTATCACACCCTTCCCGCGTCTGTCACAGCACCTCTCTATCCTTTCACTGGAATGGTTATCAACCTCAATGTGGCTACTCATGGTTATTGTGACCACAAAGACCATGTCATCTGTCTCTCAATGACTATCATAAAGGGGAAAGGTGGGGATCTAGTGCTTGTTGAGCCTGGCATTGTCATTTGCATGCAGACAGGCGATGCAGTTCTATTCTGTTCATGTAATGTTACTCACCTCAACATGCGATAATTTGGGCGAAGAGTATCCCTGGTCTTTCACAGTGATCAAGACCTCAAGTCTTGAATGAAGGACACAAATGGATGGGAGCCCAAGATGTATTTCTCTCCGTAATTATTATTAGATTTGTAAAATATTATATTAATTGAATATCTTTTTTGGTATATTTACGAGGCAGGCTCGGCCAGCCTAATATAGACACATCTTGGGAAGTAACATTCGCGCGATGAAAGTTACGAATCGACTCCTCCGGGTGGCAGTGCACCCTCCGGCGTCCCAACAATTCATGACTCGATTTCGAAGTCAAACAACTGGGGGCCCAGACCCATCAGGACCCTGATCAACGGAACCACCCTTGACCGGTCAGGTCAGTTTAAGAGACCGACCAGCTAGCGTAACATGAATAACAAGTGCACGCAAATGCAAATGATAGGTGCCCGCCCTCACACCCCGCCCAACCCAGCCATCTCTCTCTCCAAGACATACAAACAAGACCAAGACAGAGCAGACAGAGCAGGAGCAGAGCAGAGAACATGCTGTTTAGGATAAATAACCCACCTGTTATTCGTGGAGAGCAAGGTTCGTGCCATGATGGCAATGCGTGTGAATGTATGTGGTCCGTTGGGTCGTCCCAAGTATATACAGTGTTGCCTCTGCATGCGTCGCCCGTGCTGTACCTCTGTTTTGTTCAAAGAGCTTGTCTTGAGACCAGATAGTAAGAAAGGGATGTGATTTAAGATGAGATCAGATGGGTATTGATAAAGAAAAGAAAGTCATATAAACTAAACCTATCAAGTGTGAGTGACATTATCTGATACATAGTAATCTAATCTCTACAATGTACATCAGATATACTTAATGCGTATTGCATTGCACATCCACTCCTGTGAGCCTCTTGCCACATGAATAAATGACAGCACAAGTGAATTTTTGACTACCGAGTGAATAAACATATATATATACAAGATAACAAGAGTGTGGATGAGTATTGTGTTAGAGACAGAATCCTAAGACTATCAGAGTTTTGCTGTAAGGGCCGAGGCTCTGAGATAGTTAGATACCATCAAAATCAACTTCTCGACTCTGTTGAACAACTGGTTACTTCCATCAGGGTGACAGAAGTGGAACACTCACATGTCTTTGGCAGGCTTGATGTCCTGTTCAATATCAGCCAATGGGTCCAAACATCATTCACGGGCCACACGTACACTGATAGAGCCGGCAACCTTTCCCATCACTCTTGCAAAAAGGTTGGGGAGCTGTAATAATTGTGCCCAACCACTGACACAATAACCACTGAGCCAAAAGGCTACTATGACGACTTGTCATTTAGTGTGGTTGGAGCTATATATACCATGTGTTATAGACTGTTCCGCATGTCTATAACAGTACCTCCTTCTTTAGGCACTGAATCAATGGAGTCTGAGTTGGGACAGGGCCCAGCAGCACAGCCACTGATCACAAGGGTTCTATAGCAAAGCCCCCAGGGACGCAACCTTGCAGGTCAGCTGATTCTGAGGAGCCATGAGCAAAGTGTGGAAAATTGCCCATGAGCCAGATCGAACCGGTAACCTGTTGAAGTCATCATACTGTAATAATTGTGCCCAACCACTGACACAATAACCACTGAGCCAAAAGGCTACTATGACGACTTGTCATTTAGTGTGGTTGAAGCTATATATATCATGTGTTATAGACTGTTCCGCATGCCTATAACAGGAGTACAGGACGCTACATAGATCACAGACATACATCGAGAAGACAACAATACAAACTTCTCAGGATGCTCTTCCATATTGACGGCATGAGGTATCTTCCCACACTTCAAGAGGTGTTCCTGCTCTCATCGTCTCTCATTTTTTCTGAAAAGTGCTCAGAATGTCACCGTACTCCCTGTCATATCCATGCGTCATGACACACATGACCGGACTGCATACCGACCTCCATACGTCACATTCCTCTTGGACCGGACCTCCGCATTACTCATCAAGTCATGTGACTGCTCACCAATCCGTTACTCATCATATCTCGGACCTCCACATGAACTCGCCTACCTCTCTGCCCATTCCACATGGTGTTGCTTATTGTCTCTATTATTCTTATTGTCTTTAGAATTATGCCCATTACCCATACCATGCGTTACTCCTTATCTGGACTCTTACCTACCTTCAGTATTTCAGCCGTTGTACTTGACTCTTAGTTCTTCAGTTCAAATATCAACTAGGATACCCAACCTAGCCTCACTTCATCTTTCCTTTGGTTCGCCTCGCAAGTCGGACCTTCGCTATATCCAGCGGACTTGTCTTTTCTCAAACTCGTACTGTCCTAACGAACGTCTGAGCTCTTCTTATCTGCTTGGGTACACCTTTAAGCGAACCCCTGGATTCAAGACTCGACTCAAGGGACCAGCCTGCTGAACGCAGAAAGCCTGCTCCGGATATCTGACGCTCCTCAAGACCAGGCCCCCTGTATCTCTCACCACAACTGAGTGATAGCCGGATCACCGCTTGACGGGGATTCATAGGGGTACAGGTGTGGAAGTACGTGCCAATACACTTCAGGTAAAACCCTTAATTCTTTTCTTGTCTTTAAACACTTCTATGCTTATCTTCTCACAGGCTCAGAGCACTGCTTGTGCAATGCATACCGAGTATCACATCCGGTCTTTCGTTATTAGGCTTGGCTTGGGGCACGGTTCTAACACTCTCTGACGATACATGAGTATCTCACCACTCCTTCACGTAAGCCGTTTTCCTGACACTACATGAGAACAAATATATTATCAAGGCAAAAGATTAGGACAAAGGTCAAGAAATTATTTACCTTTGACCCAATTTATTCATAGAGAAAAATATTACCTTTTGTCTAAAGTCAAAGACTACGTAAAAGGTTTCCTTTTGTCCGGGCAAAAGGAAACATTTTTCTAGATGGATAGGACCCGGCCGTGCCGGAAGGATCCCTCCCACTGATAAAAGCTTTCTTTTTACCTGAGCAAAAGGAAACGTTTGTCATGCTTTTTGCCGAGGAGAAATGAGACCTTATGCCTTATGTAAAATAAAGGTAATTTGATTTATTTTATCTATTCTTTGTCTTAATCTTTTACGCAGGTAATATATTTGTCCCCACGTAGTGTGACACTCATTGGTCGACCTGAGTATACAAGTGTTCGACATATGTCATTGTATCCTGCGCTTACAACAATGTTCTTATGTATTTTGGAGGCTTCTGATTCGAGACTAGAATCTTGTTCTCACCTGCACATTGTTCGAGTTCACCGTTGCTAAGAGAGATAGCTTGCAAGACTACACATACCTAAATGCTGGATGCCCCATACCTGACAGAAGGTGAGGTGCAATTCACTCAAACTTGAACAGACGTACATGAGAAACGCGGCAAGACCCCGTCCATCAGCGATCCCTCCTGCAGCAATAACGACGACAGGCTCCCCAGTGAAAGGACTGATACACGTCCTGCATAGATCGACAACACATGGGACCAAGATGGAGAAAGATATTTCTCCAGTGTGTCCGCCAGCCTCTCCACCTTGAGTGCAAATTATGTCGACACCTATACTGTACACAAAGGGTCAACTATATCATTTTGCTCAATCAAACAACGCAGAGTCTGTCATACCATTTGCTAGCGCCTTCGATACATGCTAAAACTCAGTCATATCATCGAGCAAGATGGTCAGACGGTAAGCCTACCTTGAGATGATTGACCATACTAAACAGACACATCACGAAGTTAATATCCATACTGTAAATGCTTTGAAAACAATCCTACTTCATAATGACCACACCTGCATCGTGCAGCTTGTCCACCGCCCATTTCGGCGGGACGCCGACTGCCGATACAAAGAGAGACACACCGTACTTGATAATCACATCAATGAGCTCCGGTAGTTGACCGCCTGTGTAATTGACATTCGTCTTGCACACTGAGCCGCCCACCTGCAGTATCAGGAGGTCGACACTGAACAGAGCACTCTTGTCAACCAACCGAGTTTTCAGCTCTTTGATGAGAGTCTCTAGATAGTTGGAGCCCAGCAAAATCCCCCCTATGATCCCGATACCTCCTAGTAATAAAGACTTGCATGTAAGTGGATGTTTCCAGCAAGATGCACTCAAATTGACCAGCATTGCTGACATCTGCCGCCAACTTGGGGCCAGCTGCTGTGTCCGTTCTCGATCAATGACACTTGGGGCGGCTTGGTTTGTATTCACGTACCCAGCCAACAAGACAGGATGCTTCACATTGAAAAGCTGGGTCAGAGGTGTGGTAAAGACCTATTCCATTGTATTCAGATGAGAGGGAGACATGTCGGTGGTTATGAGAAACGACAAGAAGCCTGAGAGCTATGCAAATCTTGTCAATTCAAACTTTAAAGATAATTCCTCTTCACCTCCGGTCGCCTCGTGTTCGACAACAGGACGGGGCTAGACCATGCCTTTTTGGACATCACACGCAGCACACAGGATCTCCGTGCCTCGCATTCTCACTCCTTAATCGTTACTGCTTGCACCTCTCAATTACCATAATATCCAAACCCAAAGCCATTCTGACACAATTCTGATATTTGTGTGATTTATGCGGCATGCTTCACGAGGTCCATACCTCCGACTCTCTGATAACCACCCAAAGCCACTTCTTCAAGTCCCACCTAGCCAACAAGCCTAGAATTGACATGTCATCGGTGGGTGGAGTCATCGAAGAAGTGTCTATACAAATGTTGCACTTGCTCAGTTCCAGTTCCTATTGAGTTGATGAATATCTGAAAGCAATGACGGAGGAGCAGGGCAGCAAGTCAAGTGGACTTACAACGGGACGAAGAGTACGTTCTGGGTAGGGGGAGTACCTGATTCTGACAGTACGAACCCTCTCAAAGCCTTTGCAAATGACCACGGATTTCCTGCAACCAGCGACTCCGACTACCACGAGCGTGATAGCATTCTGATGATCAAGCTGCACATAGAATTAGGAGTGAGATGAGTGTACATGAATGAACATGCACTGAGTTGCCAGACAAGCTCGTGTTTATCATCATGCGACAGCTGGAACTGTTTGAAGATGAAGTGGGATACATTCCCAAGCTACCACTGCACGACCAACCCATGAGAGACAAGGCAGTCAGACCTTTCGGACCATAAACTGGAGCGGACAAGTCAATTGCATGCAAGGAACACCTTCTCGCATGCTAGAGCTCGTGGAAGCGGTCAAAATATTGCTCATGCTCGAGGTGGTGCTGAGCACCGGGTCCTTGAAGAAAGTAGTAGCTCGCCGCTGCTAACCAATGACTTGCCATTTAAAATTTTTGTGGCCTTAGATAAAGTGGTTGTATCCATCAAAGGGCCAATTTAGAATGTCGGAGCGTTTTACATCAGATTCGCCTACGACAGATGCGGCTCAGTCATCTGTTATGGAGCTGACGCTCGTTCCGCGGCTGCGGCCTACAGCAATGCATCGGTCACGATCCAGCTTCTATGTGGGATCAAAAAGGAGACCTTTGGGTGGTTTGAGTGCAGAGCTGGTATGACCGCGGTTGAGCTGGGTCGTCGTGGGGAGATGGTCACATCCGTACTGTACAAACGAGTCAACGGATAGCGATTTACGCAGGCTTGCCGGCTGGTGGAAGATAGATTGGGATGTAGATGTCGAGGGCGAGTCGGGATTGCCGAGTCACTTGCAACGGGAAGGTGAAGGTGGTCGCGAATGAATCACTGGAAGCGAACGACGGCATAGGCGACTTGATGAGGTCCGGCCCATCTGCCCTAAGCGGTCCTTTGCCTTTCTCAGCGCCGTTCCCAGGAGCGCCTGTAGACTCGGAGGTGATAGCACAGGACACGGGTGTTGCTCAAGCACTGGCATCGCCAGGGAACTGCAGATGGAGTGACAACTTCACAAAGCATTTGTGCAACAGGGCAAGGAGTGCCTGTTGTGTGTTGGAGGCCCAGTACGAACATCAGTACCCATTGAACTGTAACTGTCACTTGAAAGGGCTTCGGATGATCTTTGCAGGAGAAATGAATTCGTCACAAAGTCGTGAGGGTCCCAGATACTTCTCAATGCCAGCAACAACAGCCAGACCTAGGCTGTTTGTTTTGCGAGGCGTGATTGGAAGCTTGAATGATGTAAAGGGGATACACCACAGGTCACTCGACTAGGGTTTGAAGGTCCGGTCCGGTCCGGTCTTTTAACCTCTGAGGTCATGGACCGGGACCGAACCGGTCCAGCAAATTACCAAATTTGGCTGGACTGAGGACCGGACTGGTTAGGACTGCAAAAACCGGTCCTAACCAGTCCAGTCCGCGGTCCTGAACTGGTTCAGGACCGGTCCAAACTATCACCAGCTCAAAATTATATTTTCACAAATTTTTTGGTAAGTTTACCATATTACAAGTTTGCCATGTATGTCAGACAGTATATAACAGTTAAGTTTATGATTACTTAGGACTTCATAATATATTCTAGTTATTATAAGATGAGATCTTTGATTATGAGAAAAGAAATAGAGCTGAGTTTGATATATAAGTATGTAAGCCAAGGTAAGTTTACCATGAAACTGCATAAGCGGAGGTAAGTTTGTCATAAAAACTTGAATAATCACTATTTTAGAGAACATTTAACTGGTTCTGATTAGACTCTAAGTAGACCAGTTCAAACTGGTCCTGGACCAGTCTTTACCGGTCCTAAAAGTTTTAGGATCAGCATAGGACCTAGGACTGGGACCGGTCCAAATCATGGACCGGTCCTTTTTGGACTGGTCATGTGACCGGTCCAGTCCGGTCCAGTCCACCGGTCTTTACCGGTCCTAAGGACCGGACCTTCAAACCCTACACTCGACAGCAATGGGTGCGCACAACTACAGCATGGGCATCTTCCAGAAGTTTTTGTTTGAGGCTGAGACTGTCAGAGAGATGCATATGATGACAATTGGGAATGTCAAGAGCCAGCAAGACCGAAATGCACCGGGAAGCCACTCAGTATAGCTTATTGCGATGGTCGTAAGCTTCAGACGGAGTGACACAACATAGTGTTCTGGTCTTGAGGCTATCTGTACGGGTACTTGCAGAGGTTTTGCAATGAGTAGTCCAGTGAATGATAGATAGACTGTATCAAGAGCATCGCCGCAATTTGTGTGCTTGAAGCACTATATGACTTGGTCAGCTTTGGCGCCAAAGCAGAAGTAGAAGAACGCACAATCAGACCACTACGCAATGCCATGGATCGAGATCTCTCCTTCTATGTTCAGGTCAGCGGACTAGTCATGATATTGCAAAGTCCGAGCAGCTCTTCCATGAGATGCCATGATCCAGATGGGTGGTAGACCTGAGAGTCCAAGGTGACAATGAGAAAGAAGGGGATGGTGCGGGTAAGGTTGGTGGCTATGGCCGCAAGGAGCGAGAACAGGAGACAGGACAGGATCTTGCATGAAAGTTCAAAGAGGAGGTAAATGACATGCGCTCGCCCGACTGACCTCACTCTGGCTTGCCCACACCAAGAAAGACTCCACCCAAGCAAGAAAGAGAGAGAAACAACAACCCCGACCAAGAACAAATAACTCACCCATCATTCATGGAGAGCGGGAATGAAAGCGATGCCACCCGAGTGTCACAGCAATGAGGTGTGTGTGTGTGACCGTTATATCTAAGTCGCAAGTACAGTGTTGCCTCTACACATCGAGTGTTCTGTGTCAGTAGGTATTGTTGATAGAAGTGATGCAAGAGAAGGAGTGCAGGAATATACAAGTCAGTCAGTCACTTTCAGTCATAAAAACTTATCGCATCATTCATCAATTATTTCTTAGCTACCTATATTGGCAATTGCTTGTTGCGTGAAGCTTCTCTTGAGAAGTTAGACTTGTTCTCAAGCATTGTTCCTCGTAATGGTTTGTGTTCCCTAGTATTCAAACGTTTATGCATTGTGACAATGTATCTTGTACACCATGGATGCATGCTAGAGCATAAGGAGTGGTAAAAGCTCCTAGTTTAGTCTGAAGATCAAGATGTGTATCTACTTGTACGTAGAAAGCGTAATTGGAGAATAAAAAAGGGTGGGAGCAGTCTTCCTTCTAGATCATGAACTCATTACAGCTTTGAGCGAAGTGGGATCATAGGATCAGACAATATGAGATAGTTTCGATTCGAACAAGAGCTAGAGCCCCGACCAGTGCTCTGCGAGAAAAAATATAGATATTAGCATTCCCATGGTAGTCAAATTGCATGTCCACTTCACTCACTCTGATTGAGTCTCCAAGGCCCTCAGGATACTGGAATAGAAGTTCGTCTGATCTGGACAGCCTTGGGTTCAGCCACTGCTGCAATGCTTTTACGAGGCATGTCAAGCAGGCACCGTCGGCAATGAACCAAGTATGACACTCTGCTTAAGGTGAGAGGATACTTGAGCAGATGAACGAACAAATGAGATGCATCGTATCTTGCTGGGTAGAATTTTTCTTAGGAGAGAATTCCAGGACCACAGCATCACCTTGGCATTTGAGGTGCGCAAGTACCAATTGCCACACAAAATCCAAGCAATGACTGATCTTGAAGGCCAAGACAAGAACTGCTTTGAGCAAAGGGCCAAGATCAGAACGAGGCCACTTTTTGTGTGCGCACATTGCCTGTGACTTTGACTGTGGAGTAGGTCAGCTAGTACCAGAAGTGTTCTGAGTGATCCACGTACACTAGCCACTGGTAGACCTAATGGTGTGATAGTCTTCCCCTTACCATTGGGCCCTGAGATGTATTGCTGAGATCCTGGAAGACTTACCGTCCTATCTCCAAGTTTTCCGGTGAAGAACATCATAGGGGATTGGAGAGCAAGATTACTGCCACGTGAATTGTTTCAAGGTTCATGGCCTTGATCAGGCTGACGTGCAAATAGAGTCGCTAGACCGAGCCTCTTCTTCTTGAAGAGACCAGGATGTTCTTCCGAAGAACAAATGTGCCGTGTACTGTGAGTTACTCGAGTCCGAACTTGTCCAGCCATAGGTATACTTCTGCTTACCTCTGCACTAGAAAGGTCCGCAATTTTTAAGTGAGATTGGGGGGTGCAATATTGGGAGGCAATTGTCATAGAGCTGTCTGGTCGGTTCCCGCAATCCATCCTTGTGCGACAAAGTATTCTGTGACTTCGCGACCCAACCTAAACTAATCCTTGTGTTTGCGCCCATGGTGAACATATCAGAGCAAACATACAATACGATGAAATCCGGAGAAAGCTGGTCTTCCACACGAGTATTGAGCATTTCGTAAAGAGAGAGAGGTGGGTACTGGGCAGATGGCACCTCCGAGAAGGGGAGCATTAGCAGGAAATCACTGAACATCTGTGGGTCATGCATGGAGGAAAGTCTCAGAACGACATGCTGGTGTCCGCATAACTTACAACTTATAGCCACTGTGCTATGGATTGATTGATTGCTGATCGGTGATTACTCTACATGATCAGCGAAAACAAGAAAGGAATACTAAGTACTTACGAGCTTGCAGCGACAGTCGGTACTAAGTGTGCGCGAAGATCTGATCATAATAAGGAAAAAATACACTTTCTGACAGTATTCGATACTAGTGAATATAGACATCGACTGTGTCTTGCAGCTGGCAGTAGACTCTGAGGCATCCTAGTAGCGAGTCAATACCCAGCAACTCTGGTGGCATGGTGGCTTGCGCAATTGCCTAGCAGTCTACATGAAGTCACACTTGCCTATGAAATGGTCAACGTAAAGCCTGATGTATGGAGAGCATGACAAGGGAATAGATTTGCTGGGTGTGATTGTCCTTGCTGTCCAGCCTGAGACCAGATTCGAGTCATGCGAACTGACTTGGCTGTATGGGACAATCCCTCAGGCCTCAGACCTCGGATTCAGCAACTTCTCAGCAAGATGCTGCACATATTGCTGTCCCTGAGCCAACAAATCTTGATATAAGCATCTCACTAACCTACACGCCAAGTGTGCTGCAATACATAACCATAAGTACAACAATTCGAGGAATCTACTCCCTTCTACTGTCACCTGGCCATGGACCGCACCGACCGCAGACACACATAACTTGCTGAGTTGATGTTCTTGTATGAGGCTCTTGGGGAACCAGGGCAGTACAGACATCACTGAGGGAGATGAACTTGTTCGTCATTCATGCTTCGAAGAACCAGTGAAGAGGCTAGAAAACAAACTCAGATCGAGAGTTCTGGAGAATGAAAGAGAGAAGCAGAGCATACATTGAAGTAGAGGACCCACTTGAGTGCTGGAATCACTGAAGGCGGCGAAACAGAGTATTCAATGTACAAGAAGTACGTCAGAACGGGTGAACTGACCCCGCCTTGAGCACTGTGTGGGTAAAAATATTTTATTTTCATTCTTATTTGACTAATTTGTCTTTTCAGGATCTCTCTCGTGTTTGCGAGACCAGATTTGGTGCACTTGGTGAATGGATTGGCATCGCCACACTGTGCAGCCTCAAGGGCGACATCATTGTTGGAGAGGCTTGGAGGGAAGAAAGCGTTGCAGGTAGTCTCAATCACTTGCTTGAGAACTAAAGTAATCGTTTCTCCAGCGATTGTCACTCGGTGTTTGTTCAGGTGTCGTTTCCTGGCTGAGCAAAAGCCGTTTGATCCACCCACATTTGCGTATGTGTTTCCGCTCCTCAAGCATGTTCTCCTTAGAGGTGCGACGGTCATCAAGGAAGGCAAAGAAGAGAGCGAGGATAGCAAGGAAGATGGAACCCTCGCGATGCACATATTAGGCTTCCACTGCACTGCATATTTGTCACGTCTCTTTGAGTCAGTATTTCCGCTCTCACACAGATCCAAGTCTCCGACTCATCTTACCCTCATCTCGACACGCTTTGTCTCCTGCTTACGGAGGGTACAGATACGCCTCATCTCACTCCATTGAAGACCAAGGACGCCTTAATCGAGCTTGCCTTGGCTATCACTGGGAATGCGACGCGCACAGAAACTGACATTCTTCTGGCTGGTACATTACAAGGAGATGTTGGTGGCCGAGGCACTTGCCTGAGAGGGCTCCAGGTTCGCTCCTTGACCCTCCTGATCGTGCTATACTTAACATAGCACTCTCTAGCTTTTCGATCTTACTGATCTGGACTTCTCTCCTGCCTTGTGGACTGCGTGTCATGATTCGGATGAACAGAACGCCACATTGGCCATAGGAGTTTGGAAGGAGAACGGAATGGATGTGCCTGATATTCTGGATGAGCGTCTGATGGATTTCTTAGGTATGTGGCATCAGGCTATTACCTGGATATCCATATGACATTACTAAGTCGCACCGTTGACTACGTGCGATCCGCGGCTGCTGCTGCAATTGCGGAAGAATGGCCAGTGATATCCACTGTAGAGCGTCTGTCTGATAGGCTTCTATGTCGAGAAGGCGAAAGGTCTTGCCCCAGAGTATGATGACTACGTGTGTTCTTCATTCCTTCCTATCATTACAGAGACTCACTCAAATCTTAGGGTATGGTCATTCCTGAGAGTCTCGGTCGGGCTGATCCTTAAGAGGCCAGAGTTACCATTATCCGTGCTCTCGAACTCATTGCAGAAGACGTCTATGGCCAGGACAGAGACAAGCAAGCAAAAGAGAAAATTCTTGCCGACCTTTTCACGGTTTTGACTAACTCGGGTGCTCTTGATGATCGCTCTGGTCTTGTACATAGGGGCATGCTTGATGCCGGCATTCGAGTTCACGATGTCTCCGGAACGGACGCTGCAGTCATGCTCATCAAAGTTTTTGAAGACTATTTCGCCAACGCTGACGTTATGCCCAAGGCTACTGTGCAGAAGAAAGGCAATGAGATCAGAGGAGTTAATATGAAGGGTCAGGCCAACAAAGAGGCTAGGTGAGGGTATCGCACAAAAGAGGCCATTATCATTCTACTAGGAAGAGTGGCAAGGTCTCTATCCACTGGTGATGCCAGAATATCAGGCGTCGTCTCGCGATTGGTTGATGCTCTCAAGACTCCTAGTGAGCCGTACAAATGGCCGTCACTGGCTGCTTGGTTGGACTGCAATGAAGGGTATGAAAGGCTTAAGGAGTGTGGGGATGGGATGGAGTCGGAGAAGTGGAGACGGTAGTGCTACTGGGGGAGCTGGCGGTGTTAGAGATGGGATCAGGGTAAGCGGCACAGGAACCATAAGCATTGTAGACTGTGACTATGTACTGGGGCACCTCCTTGACCTCTGGCACCTCGAGCTCCGGTGCAGGGATGCAGGATACGATCTGGATTGTTGACTGGGTCGGCAAACTGGTAGTTTGCCCAGAGCCGTAATCGTCACTCTCATTGCTGCTGGCCACAGACTATACTTATATTGGTTGACCCTTCAGCTTAGTCTAAACTCTTCAGACACCATTCGCATATGCCAAATCCTACAACATAGCACTGACATGTTCATTGCAATCACAGTATTGTATTACTAGTTGATGATGTAGACATCCAGTGTACTCTGAATAAATGCTTGACGTGCTAATGCTCGGGCACGCGCGTTGCTGCATCAGTATTGGACAAAAAATATTTGCACAAGTGCACAAGATCATCGTAACAAGAGATCGGTCTTAGTGATGTAAGTAGATAGCAAAGTATAGATGTGAATCTGTTCAAGAAAAGTCCACATCAGAGACGAAACCCTTTCTCCCTCTTAAGGTTTGAAGATCCGGTCCTTAGGACCAGTAAAGACCGGTGGACTGGACCGGACTGGACTGGTCACATGACCAGTCCAAAAAAGACTGGTCCATGATTTGGACTGGACCTGGTCCTAGGTCCTATGCTCATCCTGAAACTTTGAGGACCGGTAAAGATTGGTCTAGGACCGGTTTGGACCGGTCTACTTAGGGTCCAGTCAGGAGCAGTTAAATGTTCATTAAAATCATTATTTTTCAAGTTTTTATGGTAAATTTACCTCCGCTTATGTGGTCTTATGGTAAACTTACCTTGACTTATATACTTATATATTATATTTAGTTGTATGCATTGTCCTATAATTGAAAATCTTATCTCATTATGACTATAATACATTCCAAAGTCCCAAATAGTTATAATATCAATGACTGTATACTGTCTGATATATATGGTAAGCTTATATCATGGTAAACTTACCAAAAATATTGCAAAAATACAAATTTGAGCTGACAACGGTTTGGACCAGTCCTGAACCAGTTCAGGACCGCAGACCGGACTGGTTAGGATTGCAAAAACTGGTCCTAGCCAGTCCGGTCCTCAGTCCAGCCAAATTTGGCAATTTGTTGGACCGGTCCAGTTCCGGTCCATGATCTCAGAGATCAAAAGATCGGACTGGACCGGACCTTCAAACCCTACTCCCTCTGCAAAGCTTGCAGCTCTTTGTCGCGCTTGACGATGGTAGCGGCATCTATTATCGGTGCTTTCTCTTTGCCTTTGAGCACAAACAGGTATTCATAATTGGTTTCGTATCGCTGACGAATGGCCAGCAAGTTAGCTTGCAATTTTTTTTTTCATTCGTTGTATTTGAAGAGCCTTGAGTGTTTTGGTAAGAATGACTTCCTTCAGCGATCCCCTTTGGCGGACAAACTCATCGGGTCCAAGCTCTTGATAGTGTTGCATGAATTTCTGTATGCTCTATAGATGAGCGGGAACACTTCGAAAAGTACTGAAAACGTACTTCATACTCGCCCCAGGTTTTGATAACCTTCCTCCATACTCCGGGCGCAGAGGGGTTATTCTTGTAGAGATGTGGGAGTTGTTTCAGCGGTATCGTGAATCTGTGACCGTTCTGGTAGAGGCGAAGAGGATACTGCTCCGGCGGGCTATACCACGGGGTATCATGGTCCCAGACTTGAACTAAATACTCGCAATTATCCCCAAGCCGTAAGCCTCCCATCGTATCAAGCGGGACCTGGTCTCGAGCAATCAACAAAAGTCTGTTGGCTGTTGCTATCCGGATGATCTCTTTCTATAGTACCATTGTCCCAGGGATAGGTATTGGTTGCGACCTATTATCCCAAGCTGGACGACCTGAGACCAACAGTAAGACTGGCTTGGATGTGGAGGGAGACACTATAGTGGGACTCATGATCCGAGCTCGCTTCCCATGAATAAGAGCTCCAAAAGAGGGAGATTCAGCAGCTTGTAGACCGTGCTTCAAGTGTTGCACTTTTCTCAAGGAGGAACCCGCCTGGAGAGCTGGGCAAGTGATACTTTCGAGCATGGTAGACCCTACTACTGATCTGTGTGGTACTGAGGTAACAACACCAGTCGGCTACTGTGGGAGGGACGTTACATCTGGAGGTAGACTGTCTCGCGGCGCAGAGGATGAGCGTTGCCCTGCTGTATCGCCTGTCTTGGCCCGGTGCTGTGATAGTGAGGATTCCGGCAGGCAGAGGTTGGAAGCAGATGTGTTAGCACTTGTACTGCTCTGGTGGAAAGTGGATGCTGAGTCGGATATAGGGGACATGTCATAATCTTCAGTGTGTGTGAGTGAATGACACATAGTGCCAGACGAGGACCAGGAGTTGTTACTATAGCAGGGTGTGGCCCGAGGTTCAAGAATGGGACCAAAAACATCCTCATCGATGGGCTGTGATGGGACTGAGTCAGAGCGCTGATCTTTGACAATACAAGAGGGAAAGTAAGCTGGACCGGGTGAATCGACTCGAGTGACACTCAATTACTCCACCTTGGAACCAAGAGCAGCAATGGCGTCATGTAGGGAATGAAGCTCACCCCGCAGTTCACCCATCATCTTTAATTTGAGAACCTGTGAACACTCTTCCGTCAAAGATGCTGGGTCGATCATTCTGGCGCGCGACTGGGGAAGGAATGTATTGTTCAAGTCCATCTCTGCATCGAGCATTCCAAAATATTCGAATGCAGCGTCCAGCTAGTAGTGTATCAGTGGCAGAATACTAGAGTGTTCAGAGTGCTCACTATCTCTGCTTGCTTGGCAATTTGCACTGCAGTCCGTGTATCACGGCTGCCATGTTGTATGAGGGCTTTTGGATCTTGCGCAGGGATACTAGCCTGAACTAATCTGTCCTTCAAAGCTTGAGGTCCTAGTGGGCCAGACGATGATGCTGCTGTTGCTGTGCGACTCTTTCCTTCACCAGTATGTGCACTTGCCACAGTCTTGGCTAGTGAGGTTTTAGGGAGCGAGAACAGCAACAAACATAGCAGTTCACTTACTCTTGGGAGGATCCGGCTTGTGGAGTCTAACCTTGTGTTCAATGCTGGTGAAAAGTCAGTCAGAGACGGACATGTTGCAGAAGAATTCGTACTGCGTGTACCACTCATAGTCCGTCAAAAAACTGAACTCTCTAAGTTCTTGAATCATTTCGCCTCGGTTTGGATGTCTTCACAACTTGAGCGGCTGAATGTAGTCTCAATTTAGGATGGCCTTGCTATTGTAGTTTCCTTCATTGCCTTTCCTTCTGTCACATAATGAGCAACAGTGGCACCAAGCATTGAAAGGTAAGCTCACAAATTCAAAACAACAGTCTCCTTGAAGACCACGAGATCGAGGGCCGGGACAAGTGATGCTATGCCTCCAGCGAGGTCGGGAAGCACTACCTCATCCGGTGCCAATATATGACCACCCCGCAGATATTTTGCGTATCGAGCGTTGACGGCTTGCCGACGTCACTCATTCAGAGGAATTTTCTGGTAAGCTTCCCATTGAGCAACGGTGAAAGTCGTCAAAGTACTCGCTGTCTCTGACGAGATATGGGAAGCATGGGCAATACCAATTTCCGAGTTGGTAGAGTCCAGGGGTTTATCACCTATGATGGATTTGCAAGGAGCCGTGGACTGGTCATCCATGTTCACGTCCATGTCCATGAGTGGTGCAACAAGATGAGCGTCGTCAGCTTGCGACAACTCGGCATAGCTTTCTGAAAGGTTGAGATTCCCCTCATCACTACATAGACTGGGGGTCATATCCACATCGTGGTCCTGATACATGAGAGGAGACTGATGCTCTGCAGGTAGACGTGCGCTGGGCAAAGAAGGAAAGATTTGGTCCCCAACCTGGACGCTATATCCCTTGGCTCTCAGAGGCTGGGCGGATCCCACTGTTCAAGCGCTAAGCATGGGTGAAGACGTATAAAGAGCATGATTGTCCAAGGAGGAGAAGAACTGCTCAGGGTTCCTCCGCTCTAAGATACGACCAAGAGGTGAGGATGCCAGATCCTGGGACTTGCTCGGTGAACCCCAGGGTGTGGTCATTGTCATTGTCGCGGCCAATTCCGGCGGGGGACTTGTTGCAGTTGTCTCCAAAGACTCATCATGGGCCTTGTATGGGGAACCCCATATAGGACTAGATGCGAGAGGAATGGAGTGCGGTGTGGGGGATTGAACCGAGGGTGAAATGCTGGCGAGTTTCTGCAGGGTGCAGGAGTTGGGATGCTGCGTAGTCATGCGAGTCAAGGGTGGGATGCTGGTGACTTTGGAGGAGTAGGCTTCCCCTTGAGCCCCAGACGCGCTGTTGATAGATGTGCGCGCTCCAGTCACATCTTGAAGACCGGGCTGCAAGTATGAGGATGTGTGAGTAAACTGGGCTATGGCCTGATGCCGCTTCTCACAACCTGTAGTCTTGGTGTTCTGCTTGTTATGCTGGGAATTGGAGAGCGCAAAAGTCTAGAGAGTGGTTTGACAGATGATAACAATTCACTTGATAAAACTTACATGGAAGGAGTTAGAGGACGCTGGTGAGGCGTATGTAGGCCGCCATGACTTTGACGGGGAAGGATTTTTGGCATACTGTTGGGATTTGCTGCACTGTGTATTGCTCTGGTTGTTAGTGACGTGGTGCTACCAGGATAAATAAGCAATAACGAACAGCACAGATGTAAAGGGAATATGAACGCACGGGCTGGGCATTTCCTGCATATTGTGAATTTTCCTGTCTGTTTATGAAGTTCATCTGGAGCAGAGCCCAATGAGAAAGAGAAAAAAGCAAGGTGCAATGACAGACATACAGGTGAGGCGGTCGAATTGTTGAGACTTTGCGAATTTACTTGAGAGTTAGAGGTGTAGGAAAGATTCCCAGGAATCATGAGGAATGTTTGATGCACAGGCAGCGGCGCCGTTATAGAGACAGTAGAGGCAGGATCAGGGGACTGGTATAGTGCAGGTCCTGCCTGCTTATTGTGTGCATAGAATGAAGTAGAAGTTCTGAGCGCGAAGGGACCACCGTGGTCGTTGTCGTTGCCTTCGTTGCCTGAACCACGGAAAATCTGCAGCTGAAGGGCTTGGCGTAGTCGCCGACAACATGCTACTTCACGTTTGCGTGCTGATAGTTGATGAGAGCACAGCCAGCAGACACGCAAGCAATTAGACGTGTATCCTCCGGCTATGCAGACAAGCAGTGCGGTGGCGATCACTGCACAGATAACAATGAGGACAGCCTGAACCTCTGGCGATAGTGAGGAGTCAGTGTCAGTGTTGGACGCCGCAGGGAAACTACCACACGAAAGTAGTCAGAGATCTGTCACGCGGAGATGACGAAGAGAAGAGAAAGATATTAGGGGTCCAATGCCCATCATTGCTACAAGGCGAGGCTGAGGCTAAGCTAACTAAGCACCTATACGCTTTTAAATAGAATACAGCGAACAGACAAGAGAAACAGAATGACTGTCATGAAGGAGAGGAAAGAAAACAAGATTGCGGCAGGCAGGCAGCAGCAAAACACAAACGGTTGTGATGCATCGAGCAGCCACAGCCAACGGGTGGGAGCAGCAGGCAGGCAGGCGGACAAGGTGGAGTGGGCGGTTAGGTAGCGTCAGCCCTGTTTAGTCAAGTCAAGACCTGATAGACCCGATAGACCACCTCCGGCAACTAACGAGAAACTGGGGATCTGGCCAAGGCGCCGAGCACGTGGTTGAATTTGCCAGCCTCACGAATCCCAGCGCCGGAGGCTCCGGCCGCGACGGGACCCAGGGTAGGATTCGTAACTTTCACGAGAGAAGTGCGTCCAAGTCTGTCCCTAGTATCTGATTCTATGTGTGTTAGAAAGTGCTCTCAAAAGTGCATCGAGAAAGTTCCTACAAAGTTCATGACAGAAAAGTACTACAAAAAGTGCTCCCAAGTCATGAGTACTCATGTAAAGGGCCTCAAAAAGTAAGTACTCCGTGATTTGAATTATTCCCCAAAATACCTCCCATACATATTGCAGAGTGATCTCAAGCTATATATTGCAAAGCAGAATAAGATTGATCCTCAATGACTTGATTCTGCCCGGATATGCCGTGCTTGTGATGGCCCACCACAATCTTCAAGCTCAGTCGGTGCGGAACGCATACTTTCGATGTCGACAGGTCACAGCGGTCGCGATGTAGCTATGAGCACTTACGCAATCGGCAATTCATTTCCAGCTGGTGTGTAGTACAATGGGATGGATATATCTCACGCGTCTCGATCAGACCGGTACGCCTACGCTGCAGAAGAGCGCAACAACGCCAAAACCGCCGAGGATACTGGCGAGAGTGGCAACGCGAACCTCGCGAATGGGGATGGTGTCTTTCGGGAGGCTAGACTCACAGCCATCAGTCGCTGCGCAGCAAGTAGGACGTGGCATACGTGGAGAAATAGAACGTCAGTGCAAAGGTGGCAGACAGGAGGATGAGCGCAAGGTACGGCAGCAGAGTGACGCGGATGAGTTGCGCAAAGGCCGGCTGGCTGGCGTGCAGTGCCTGTTCAGGGGGCAGCTGAGCAAGTCGTCAGAGGAACGGTGGGGCAGCTCGCCTTGACGGAGGCGTATTCGCTCATCGTGGCCAGAAGTGACGTACCACTTCGGTAATCCCGCACCAAAGCCCCGGCAGGCGTGCTTTGGGCGCCAAAGTAGCCCGAAACGGACGCGCCGAATGTGCAAAACTGCGGCATGGCGACGACATCATGTTAGGTAAGCGATACAATATGGTCTGTCGCGCTGCTGTCGTTCTCTCCTTCACACCACCAGCACCCACGACTCTCTCATCTTTTCCTTCACGCCTTTTCATTACACGGTGAGCGCGCGTTTCTGCTGCTCGTCGTCGCTGCCGACGACGACGCCGCAATGGCCTGCTTCCTCGCACAGCGCTGACGCACATCCCGCAGATGTCCGCCGCCGAAAAAATGCAGCAGCACCCCGTCTTCATCCAGGCGCAGAACAAGGCCGGCTACTATTACAACCAGCTCGACAAAGAGGTCCGTCGCTCTCTCCCCTACTTTCTCCGTGGTCGTGTGCTTATCATCCGCCAACGTGGCGCGCAGCTGACCAAGTACCCTGTCCTCCTCAACTTTGAGCAGCGCACGCAGGTGCCCAAGACGTACGCCGTTCTCGGCGGCGCGTTCTTCCTCGTCTTCCTCCACGTCTTCAATGCCCTTGCCGCGCCCGCGTCTAACCTCGTCGGCTGGGCCCTCCCCGCATACCTCTCTTTCAAGGCCATCGAGACGCCCTCGCCGCAGGACGACATCCAGTGGCTCACCTACTGGGTCGTTTTCGGCTTCTTCAACTTCCTCGAGAGCCTCGCCCTCAATGTCGTGCTCCACTACCTCCCCTGGTATTTCGCATTCAAGACCATCTTCATCGCATGGCTCCAGCTTCCCTACTTCCGAGTAAGTCTCGTTTCAAAACACGCCGTTGCCACGTCGTTGTTATTTCATCAATTCGCACCCTTACTTACAATCTCTCTCTTTCTTTTTTTTCAGGGTGCCCAAGTGACGTACCTTTCCGTCATCAAGCCCGTCCTCGGCAACATCAACCACTCCGCGCCTCGGGCCGCACCCGCGCCTGTGCCCATCGTCGAGTAGACTGTCCGTGGCCGCGTCTTCTCTTCTAATCGGCTTCTTCCCCTCTCCTTTCGTCATGCCATAGAACATTCTTCTCCCCACCCACCCTCCACCCTCTTACGCTACGAACCCCCACCCCCACGAGATGCTACGTATTTACTTACGCCTCTTTTTCCTCCTTTCTTTTTCTCTTGTTTGTATTTCATGCTGTCGTGACGAAATGGAATCGGAAGGCCCTGAAAATCCTCCCATGTGTGCGTGTGACGTCAAACGTCCGCTGGCAGGGCGATGAGACGCTCAAGTGTTGTCGACACCGGTCAAGCCGGGCTTGCACATATTGGTAAATCAAAACAGTAATATAGCTCGTGGTGAGCATCGTTCGGTTCAAGTCTGCATAGCCAACGTGCTCGATTCCTAGTTTGTAGGCGGCTGCAAGGAAGACCCGCCCGCTCGAAAAAGGAAATGACGCGCTCCTGAGCTGACAGTCCTTCTTGTACTCGCACTCTTGCCTTTTGACTTCTACTACAAGGGTCATTGCTGCAGACATCAGTCACCCCATCTGGGCTGTCGATGAAGACGACAAACATCTTGAGCGCGCCGCAAATACGATCAGGCCCAGGGGTCGCCACTACAATCAAGACCTCCACACAACTTGAATGTGCTACAGATTCGGGTAGGGGCTCAGTGCGAGCTAAGGTGGCGGTAAGAATCGCGAGCGTGGGCAGTCCAGGCGAGAAGCCCACACTCGTTTACGCCTGTGGACGAACCCAGGGCGCGGACGCTTTCGAATGAAATCAAAGATCACACGTCAATCGTCCGTCCTCGTAATTGAGCTCGACGATAATACAAAACTGGGTATAGTAACGCAAGCTCTATTACGCGCGCCACGGCACACTGCACGAATCACCCCGGCACTAAAGTAATCCACCCAGCGTGCATTCTTTCCTTCCAAACAGCTGCCTGCCGCTAAGCAGTAGATTTCATCCCGTTCGGGAGTAGTTCGCAGGTGAAGATGACGATAGGACCATCTAACAGACGCAGTCTCGTACGTCTCCCATCCCAAGGACAGGTTGTGCCTTCAGAGCCAGTTCTGGCTCTCGAGCTTCGCGATCGTTTTCACAATTACGGAGCTCGCAGTCCTGTGGTAGGACTGCCAGTGGCCCACGAACCGCAGCTTATCGAAAGAAAATCACCGTGATCTGAACAGCGACACCCGTAAGAAGCAGATCCAACTTCCTCTCGAAGAGCAGGTGGTTGTTCTCGACTTTCACGGTACGATGTAGCTGAGCGGACACGTCAGCATTTGTGAGAAGCGGACTCTGGAATAGACTCACAGTCTCCGTCGCCACCACACGATCAAGCTTCACGTTGACGTCGGCCAAGTCTTGCGTCTCCGAGGATGAGAGAAGGAGGCGTTTGCAGACGTTCCGAGACTGGATGACCGCGCCTGTTTGCCGTGCATCAAGTACGGCGCTGTATATCACAACTTCAGCTGGATAGCGGAGATATCGTGAAGCAAGACATACACATCAACGTTCTGAGATGTCTCGATCCCTCCGAGCGCTGTCAGACGGTCTCCCAGCTCTTCCAGTGCGTCGTCATTTTGTCTTCGTTTCTGGAGGAACCTCAGATCATCGGATGATTCAGATGAGCTACCAGACGCACCTGCAATACATCGGCTCCCGCTGCAATAGCTTTAGGTACAAGGGAGAGAGCCGATACAACTGGAACAGCCTGGAGGACACCCGCTGTGCCTTGGGCCACCAGGCGGATCGGCTCAAGCCAGCGTCGTCGTCGCCGAGCCCGCATCTTGTCAACGGTAGGAGTTAGGTTTGGCACGGCTGTGCTTGCATGGACGAGCGCGCCAACGTTATTCTGATACAAAGATGCGGCATCCAGGAAGCGGCCAAAGGCGCCAAGCAGCCGTGTGTGTGTGTCCGCAGATAGAGAACTGCGAACAAGTTTTCGCCGGAATTGCTGCATGATCCCAGTCTTCGAATGCACGTCGCGTACGGCTTGAAGCACGCTACAAATCTGTGAGTGCGATGTATAGTCTCTTCGAAATGAGCCACGTACTCGTCCATTAGCTGTAGCAGTATACACGTCTCGTCCGAGTTAGCCAGGCTCGTATTGGGCAACGTCGACAGGATCCCCATTAGCCCGGTGATAGCCCTTTCCACTATGTTTGAGCAGGTAGAGCATTGTAGAACCTATGTAGACCAGCATCAGTCAGGTTGAACTGCTGTAGAGCGAGCGGATACTCACTAATTTCGATGTAGCGAGGCCAATGAGAGGATCTACAAGGCTCTGAGAGATCTCCGCTGGAGCCTTGCTCGCGGCTTGCTGAAGGCTATCAGCCAGCCGAAGCAGATCTTTCCTTCGACCGCGCATGGTCGAGGGAAGCTGAATTAAACCGGGTTTGATGGGGCTGTCCGAGTCAGTATTTATACGATACGATACTGCCTTGGTATATGCGTGGGATTGATAAGGTACCTGTTTCAACCATATAGCAAAGCTGATCACGAAGTTCAACATCTAAGAGAGGCGTAACATATACCAGTTCCCCATTGTACTTCACACCAGTCACCAGTAGTGAAGGGAACTTGAACACTCAACAAGCGTCTTCATATCTGCATTGGGACTGTTGTCGACATGTGAACGTTCTGCAGCGACTGAGGAGTACGCCGCCCGTCTGCAAGAATGACACTGATAGGTATTGTACTTGAAGTGCTGACCCAATTCGGAAATGCAGGACACGGCGGTAGATGTAAGGAAGACGGCACAGTCCGGATGAGAGAATGACTACACCAGGTGAGAGGATGGCTGCTCCGGTATATTTGTTTGCACCTGACTCGGAGCCTAGTAGAGGATAGCCGACCTTAGAGTGTACTGTTGAGTTGAGCAGAAGAAGACACTACCAGCCAATACATGTACAAGTTGCTGCTCGTGAGTAGTATGATTGACTCAGTAGTACACATTTCATCAAGCTCTGTTCCCTATATATACACCCCGGCACACTGTACATATCATCCAGACACTAAAATGATCCACACAGTGCGCCATAACTTCCAAACAGCTGCATGCTGCCAATCCGTTGGCAGCTCCCTAGTGGATTTCGTTCGCGGGTGAGGTGATCATAGGAGAATCAATCCTATCCCATCTCCAGCAGACGTAGAAGACGATCAGTCACCGACGTCTCCCAGCCCATCAATGCCACGAGTCGAGGCAAGGACAGGTTGTGCCTTCGGAGCCAGAACTGGCTCTCGAGCTTCGCAATTGCTATCACAAATACGGAGCCCACAGTCCTGTGATACAGAAAGACATCTGATAACAGGACTGGCCCACGAACCGCAGCTTATTGAAAGAAAATCACCGTGATTTGAAAAGTGACACCCGTAAGAAACAGATCCAACTTCCTCTTGAGGAACAAATGGTTGTTCTCGACTTTCGCGGTACGATGTAGCTGAGCGGACACGTCAGCATTTGTAGGAAGCGGACTTGTGGAAAAGACTCACAATCTCCGTCGCCACAACACGATCAAGTTTTACGTTGACGTCGGCCAAGTCTTGCGTCTCTGAGGATGAGAGAAGGAGACGCTTGTAGATGTTCCGAGACTTTATGCCCACGCTTGTTTGCCGTGCATCATGTACGGCGCTGTATGTCTCAACTTCAACCAAAGAGCGGAAACATTGTGAAGTGGCGAAACGTACAGATCAACGTACTGAGATGTCTCAATCCCTGTAAGCGCTCTCAGACGGTCATCCAGCTCTTCCATTGCGTCATCGTTCTGCTCTCGTCTCTGACAAACGGTGAGACCCACAAGCAAAGCGACGAGCCCAAAAAAATGCACCTGAAGAGCATCGACTCCCACCGCAATAGCCTTCGGTGCAATGGAAAGAGCTGAAACGACAGGTACAGCTTGGAGAGCGCTCGCCATTCCTTGAGCTGCGATACGGATTGGCTCAACCCAGCGCTGCCGTCGTCGCGTACGGCGTCTCTTGTCGACATTATGAGAATGAGGCTGGATGACAGCGCTTGCGCTGACAGGTGCACCAGCAACAGTAGAGCTCAGAGATGCAGCATCCATAAGGTGGCCAAAGGTTCGAATTAGGTGTGCGTGGGGATCTGAAGCTGCAGGTAAACCATTGCGAGCAAGCTTACGCCTGAGGCGCTGCATAATTCCAGTCTTTGGATGCACATCAAGTGCGAGTCGTGACACGCTACTGGAGTGTGAGTGCAATGGATTCTGGGTATGGGAGACACATACTCGTCAATGAGCGCTAATTTCACGCGCACGAGTGTCAGCACAGCAAGCCGAGGACGCGCGTACACGACACGTGTACCGTGACGCGTCCGGATCGACAGGTTACGTGGCGCATACGCGGCACATACACAACGCATACGTGGCGCATACGCGTAGGGACGCGCGTCTGCCGTGGATGTATAAATAGAACATTTTGAAAGGTATATAAGCACAGTAGTGTACAGTAGTCGGTAGACGCACAGATACACAATAGTACCCCACAATCACATCCTCTTCTCACATATTGCTGCCAACAGGTTATGGGCCCCGGCCATAACTAAACTAACAAGACAACTCACACTACACATCCACACACTCTAAACCGTTGCTATCATGTCCACAAACACGCTGTCATCCACTGCCAAACTCGGCGAGTACTTTGCAAAGCTCCCGGCCTGCAAAGCAGACGGAACAAACTGGATCTTTTTCCGCGACCGCTTTCTATTCGCGATCGATGCCGCTGGTCTAAGCGACCACTTTCAAGGCCAGGCACCTGGAACGTCCGTACCGCCAACCCAACCCACTGTGGCTGTTCCGACACAGCCCACCCCGGATGAAGTCAAAGCGAACAACGAGTACCTAGCACAGCTGCGGATTTGGAAGTCCGAGCAAGCTGTCATCAAGCAGGGACTTGCCTCTGTGATCTCAGACTCACTGTTTCTGAAGGTCAAGGGCCAGGCAACGGCATTGCTGATGTGGAACAAGGTGAAGGATGAATTTGAGAAGAAATCCAAGATGGTGACTGTGGATCTGCGTAGGAAGCTCCAGGATGAGCAATGCACAGAAGGAGGTGACGTGAAGGCTCACCTCACAAGACTACAATCCATACGCGAAGCACTGATCGCGATGGGAGCAGACCCCGGAGACGACAACTTTGTTGCAATCGTGCTCGGTTCCCTCCCCAGCTCATTCGAAACATACCTGTCTGCATTAACAGGTGCTGCCACACTCCTTGGAAAGTCTCTCGACCCCAGTATGGTGCTACAGGGCATCAATGATGAAGCGGACCGACGGAAAGTCAGGACCGGAGACAAGGGCGAGAAGGAGGCTGCATTCTACAGCAAGAATAGCGGCAAAGGATCCAAGAAATCGGTGGAGTGCTACAATTGCCACAAGAAGGGGCATATGGCACGGGACTGTTGGGCTAAGGGAGGAGGGAAGGAAGGTCACGGACCTAGAAAAGGTCACTGGAAGGCAAACATGGCCAAGGTTGAAAAGGAATTCGACGCAGCATGGTTTGCCGATGAGGAGGAGGTGGAGTTCGATCTTGCCGAAGAGGACGACAACTCTATAGAACCGGACAGGACCTCACTCCTATGTGCTAACGACAGCACATATGAAGACAGTGATGACCAAATGCCATCACTTCAGTACAGCGAGGACGACAACAATGAGGAAGAGGATAACGAGCCTGAAGAATCAGAGCTCATTGGAGAAATAATATCCCTTACCTCCGAGCAGATCGCTGCAGCAGCCATCGAATCAGAGCACGAGTATGATGTGGATATCTTCGACTCCGGTGCTACCCAACATATGACGCCGTCACGACAACGATTGACAAACTATAGGGCTATCACGCCACGAAGGATCATGTCGGCAGACAGAAAGCGATTCGAGGCAATCGGACGAGGTGACATGAAGATCACCATACCGAATGGAACAGACAAAGCATCGAGCATAACAGTCAAGGACGTCCTACATGCACCGCATCTAGGAATAACGCTTTTCTCTGTGGGCCGCATCGACAAGGCAGGCTACCACATACACTTTGGAGAAGAGAAGTGCCGAATTTTGGACAAGAACTACCATCAGATTGGTTCTATACCATTGCAGAATGGATTATACAGGTTATGCACACCTGTACTCAGGCCTCAAGCATATCACATCGATGATGGGCTACGAATTGTAACTGTGGATGAGCTACATTGCCTAATGGGTCATCTACCAGTCAATGCAGCAAAGAAACTGGTCAAGGATCAGTTAGTTGAAGGGTTGGAGCTTGATGAAAGCTCACCTACTTCAAAGGACCCATGTGAATCATGCCTGCATGGCAGGATGACACGGAGCGCTATCTCCAAGTCTAGGGAGAATGACGCATCAGGAGGCATTGGTGACCAGATTCATAGTGATGTATGGGGTCCTGCAACCGTTGAGACACCCCAACACAAGAAATACTATGTCACTTTCACAGATGACGCCTCACGCTACACTGTAGCAATGCTCCTCCATTCAAAAGACGAGACTCTCCAAAGCTTCAAAGATCTTGAAGCACGATGGGACAAAGAATTTGGAATCAAAATCAAGATATTGCATTCCGATGGTGGAGGAGAGTACAAGGGACATGCATTCGACGACTTTCTAGCCGAGAAAGGCATCCAACGCCGATTTACCGTCCACGATACCCCGGAACACAATGGAGTTGCTGAAAGACTCAATCGCACCCTACTGGAAAAAGTCCGAGCTATGCTACATGCAGCTGGACTACCAAAGAATCTATGGGGCGAGGCGCTCAAGCATGCAGTCTGGTTAAAGAACCGGACATCATCAAAGGCTACAGAAGGCCGTACGCCATACGAGGCATTCCGAGGATTGAAACCTGACCTGCGCAACATTCAAGAATGGGGTTGCAAGGTCTGGATACATGTAGAGGACGACTCAAAGCTTGCAGGACGAGCTCGAGAGGGCCGATGGCTTGGATTTGATCAAGATAGTAATGGACACCGGATCTATTACCCAGATAACCGATCTATACGCGTCGAGCGAAGTGTTCGGTTTCCAGAAACACGCCGGAAGGAAGGTGGTATTCATAGAGTGCTGAATGAGGGGGAGAATGATGAGGTTGGCACTGAAAAGAGCTCAGAAAGCATTCAGCATGCACCTCCCGAGCCTGATCCACCTGATAATCTAGGATCTCCACTCACTTCACCTCCCAGCTCACCACCACCAGTCAGACCAGGCTACATTCCTGTCACACAGACCGCTCCCAAGGATATTTCAGCAAAAATTGATGTCAAGAACATAATTGAAGGCACTCGAACACGTCGAGCTGCACATCATGTCATCACGGAACTCGAGACTGATGCTGACATTGAATATGCATATGCTGGTATTGCTGATATGTCAGATGCGCCAAGCCTTGAGGAGGCAATGGAAAGGAATGACTGGCCACTATTCAAACAGGCCATGGACATTGAAATGGAAGCAATGAAGCGGACAGGCACATTTGGTGATGGACCTGTGCCGCAACCGGCGGGACGTAACATTGTTGGATCTAAATGGGCGCTTCGGATCAAGCGCAAGGCAAATGGCAAAATTGATAAATACAAGGCTCGATTAGTGGCACGCGGATTTACACAAGTTCACGGAGTTGACTACTATGAGACATTCTCACCTACGGCCAAGCTAGCATCACTCCGCACAATTCTTTCACTTGCTGCTCGCCTTGATTGGGATATTGAGATATTTGACTACTCAGCAGCCTTTCTAAATGGCGAGTTTACAGACAGTGAGGAGATTTACATGGAGCAGCCACCGCACTACTCAAATGGGAATGCACACGATGTCATCAGACTCCGAAGGACCATATACGGACTCAAACAGTCAAGTCGCAAGTGGTACGAGAAGCTCACAGCCGCCCTTGGTACACTCGGAATCTACCCACTTCATTCAGATCATGCTGTCTACCGTCTCATCCGTGGAGACGACATCATAATCATTGCTATACACATAGACGACAGCACTATCACCGGAACGTCACCCGCACTGATTCACGAGATACAAGAAGATATAGGTCGAATCTTCAAGATCACCATGCTAGGACCTATCAGTTGGCTTCTTGGAATGGAAGTCAAGAGGGATCGCAAGAGACACACACTGGTGCTCTCACAGACAACATACATCGATTCACTACTCCGGAAGTTTTGCATGACAGAATGCAAATCTGTCTCGGTACCACTCGATCCTTCTACTCAGCTATCACGCGACCAATGTCCCGCAGAGGACGATCACGACACACGCCACACTATGAAGAATATTCCGTATCGGGAACTTATCGGTGGACTAGTATGGCTAGCAACAGCAACGCGACCTGATCTTGCATTTACTGTATGCATGCTCTCACGGTTTCTAGACAACCCAGCCCAAGCTCACTGGAATGCAGCAAAGCGTGTACTTCAATATCTCAAAGGTACTCGCACCCTAGGGCTCACATATACCGGCTCAGACGAGTCACTCGGACTCGACATCTTCTCAGATGCAGATGGTATGTCCATTGAAGACAGGAAAGCAGTATCGGGCTATGCACTGATCTTGAACGGTGCTGCCGTATCTTGGTCATCAAAGCAGCAAGAAATCACGGCACTTTCAACTACAGAAGCAGAGTACATTGCTCTGACATATTGTGCCAAAGAAGCCCTGTGGTACAGGCATTTCCTCACAGAACTACTTGGTTCAATCACATTTCCGTTTACCATCTACAGCGACAATCAAGCTGCTATCGCTCTCATACATGCGGAACTTGGTCAATTCCATGCCCGGACCAAACATATTGATATACGGTACCATTTTATTCGAGACCAAGTACGCAATGGTACATTAGATGTCATCTACTGCTCCACTGCAGAAATGACAGCTGACATACTCACAAAGGCACTGGCCTCTTACAAGTTCAAGCCGCTCGTTGAAGCACTGGGACTAAGTTTGGCTTGAGGGGGAGTGTCAGCACAGCAAGCCGAGGACGCGCGTACACGACACGTGTACCGTGACGCGTCCGGATCGACAGGTTACGTGGCGCATACGCGGCACATACACAACGCATACGTGGCGCATACGCGTAGGGACGCGCGTCTGCCGTGGATGTATAAATAGAACATTTTGAAAGGTATATAAGCACAGTAGTGTACAGTAGTCGGTAGACGCACAGATACACAATAGTACCCCACAATCACATCCTCTTCTCACATATTGCTGCCAACAACGAGTTCGTCAGTCATACCGATATCGGACAAGGTGCAGAGTATCCCGATAAGCTCGATGATTGTCCTATCCACGACGCTTACGCAAGTAGGGCATTGTAGAACCTGTATAGACCAACGTCAGTCAGAGTGTTAACTGCTGTAAAGCGAGCGGATGCTCACCGATTTCGATGTAGCGAGGCCAATGAGAGGATCCACAAGGCTCTGAGAGATCTCCGATGGAGCCTTGCTCGCGGCCTGCTGGAGGCTATTAGCCAGCCGAAGCAGATCTTTCCTTCGACCGTGCATGGTCGAGGGAAGCTGGAAGGAACCCGGGTGTGATGCAAATGTCGGTTTTTATACTACCCGGACTACAGTTCTCCATAAGCGTGAGATTGATACGGTGCCTATGTCGACCTCATACTGATAGCACAGCTGTCCGTAGCATAAGGACATTCAGAGCAAAAGTCAGCTGCGTCACCCCTGTATAATGAAAACTGTCTGGGGATTTGGCATTAGGGAGACAGAACGCGACGACGCGTAGGAGTAATGATCGTCAACGAGGACCTCGATTGGGCATGTCTCTGGTTAGACGTCAGCATGGGAAAGTATTCAGAAAGCATCTCACATACCTTCCCACATCCGAGGTTACTAAGGTCCATTCGAATCAAGCACCCTGAACGCTGCAGACGTTGATGGCAAGAGAGAAAGTTTGGTTCGGACGTCCGGACCGGGCCGTTTGCACCTTGCCAGCGACCACGATCAAACCACGATCATACTCAGTCTTACGGCCATCGTCCAGCAGGTCGCAGCCAATTTTCCCGTCGTTCCTCATCTCAGTGATACACACCTGCTTGAAGGCACAGCCTCCGATCCAACACGGCCCCGCTGAGGAATCCGTCGCAGCACGTCAGTGCAGGACGCGGCATGGCGCTAAAATGGAAAGCAATCTTCGAGAAGACAGGAACAGCTACGTAGGTCATGCCGGTTTCTCATGTACGCTATTCTTCCCAAGCAATCTCTAATGTAGATGCCACGCACCTTGCAGTGCGCTCAGCCATACCATCGTCTAGAATGACAGATGCTTGGCGGAGTTGCCGCGCGTTGACCCAGTGTTGGACTCGGGGTTTTGACGCGTGTCCTCATTCCTTATACACGGGCGACGGACGATGATGCGGAAAGTAGAACGATACACGTTGGCCATTAAGCGGCGTACGCGCTCCTCCATCTCCTTCTGAATCATTACTGATGAGACTCAGCGGCGCGCAAAACTTTCCCTCCGTCGTACATGACCCTTAACTTCATACGCGGCCATTCCCCCGACCTCACGTATACGGCCTCGAGGATTGCAGAAGCTCTCGAAAGCGCCGTCATTGCCTACGAGGGATGAAGTTCAAATCCAGCACATGATTTGCGCCTCATCCCTTTCCCCGAACAGCCGTCCACTCACCGGTGAGATTGCAGGACGAGAGAAGTCACCAAGCGCTGAGGACATGGACGTGATGAGGGTCAAGCAACGTTGTAGACGCGGGCGACGATTACTTTTTCGGGGTCTCCGAACCAACGACCTCATTCGGGTCAGGGAGCGCTCTCTTTAGCCGTGGTGTATGTGTCGCGTTCACAGCTCTTTTGTGGCGATCTCCCCTATCCATAACGCACCTCCACTACGAGAGCATGTGCTCATGAACAACAATGCTTCCTTTCGCATTCTCTCCGGGTCGTGGTCACTGAGTGTCTTTGACATCCTTGATACATACATCTAGACTCGAATCGTCTTCTCCCAACTTGATCTGGATGGCACTTGCAGGCCAGCGGGCCCAACAATGGCAACGTTGGTCATTGTCATTCCTTTGTCGAGAGCGCTTCACGTGACAGCCACCCATTGTTCGACTATTTAGTCGCTTGGCCCTTTCTTCTCTACGTTCGACCACTACAGTCATCAACATCCAGTGCCACTCAACAGCTTCCCCTTCAAAACACGATCCATCGACATGGGGAGATTCAAGCGCATTGAACAGTCGCCAGCCCTTCCACCTTTTCCCGACCTCCCGGTCGACGTCGCACGTAGGATTTTGGAGATTGCTGTATACGAGTACATGGCCAAGCCAACAAGACTTGCTCTCGTATCGAAGGCCGTCAAGGAGTGGTGAGTTCAGAATGTTTGGCTTAGATTCCGCTGAACACTGACTCGATTTAGGATGGATCCTTTGATCTACGATTGTCTGGCGAGTCCTGAAAGCCCCACGACCGAGAAAAAGATCCTCACTTCGGTTGACTTGCACCGAGCCCGAGACCCGATGTTCCTCGCGCGGCACGTGAAGAAACTCTGCATTATGCGCAAGTCGTATAGCAGCGGCGGTTTCGTCGGACCAGTACTTGAGGCATGCACAGGTGTCAAAACCCTCGCCGTCATGAGTCCGCTCGACTGCGATTACTACGAATTGCTTGGATGCATGGCTTCCGGGAAGTTCAACCCCAAGTTCTTTGCCTTCATGAACTTACGGTCGTCGCACGTTGATACAATGTTGCGGCCCAGCATCACCCACCTGGACCTCGAGTTTCGCGATCCCTACGGGAAGAGTCACGACGCGGTGATGAAAGAGTACCCGTCTTGGCCGAAAGTCTTCGAGCGCTGTCCTGCGCTGACGCATCTCAACATTCGCGCCGATTATGTGATGTGCGCTACATCGATTTCGTGGGCGGAAAACCCGTCCAGGTTTATCCGGAGCATACTCTGGGCAGCCCCTCCTACGTTCAAGGCCCTTGCATTCACCTTCAGCTTCATCGCCGAAGACGCTCCGCAGTGCTTCGTTGACTGGGGCATCCCGGAGCTTGCAGACGAATTCAAGGACGACAAGCGGTTGTTTTTCCTGTATCCCTACATCAGTCGCGAATATGCTCCTGTCAAGGGCTTGACGTGCTATCCTGGTCACGGTGTGGATTTCCGTTTCTGGTCTTGTAAATCCTGGGAGGAATGGCAGGCTGCGACCTGGACTGTCCTTGATTGGGAGCTAGAGGCTAGGGCGAAGGGAAAGAAGTTGAGGTGGCGTTGAAGGGAGGACACTGACATCTTCTTTTTCACCACGAACAGGTAATTACACCGCATTTAGTTTGTTTCATACCCTCCAGTGGCAAAGTCTCGTACCGGCTGTACCTTCCATACTGTGTAGTTTTAGTAGTCGTGAACATCTTGTTCAGCATTGAAGTGGGCAGCGCGATTTGAAGACGCAGTTGCAGCTGAACACCAAGATTGATTTATATGCGCCACAGCGACGGAAGAAACAGACGCGTTCCCTTGGCGCCCGGGAATGTAGGGGCGTGAGCGGGTGGACCCTGACAGTGATCTCGGGCGGAAGCCAGATTTGGAAGGACCATAGCATTCGATTTTGTCTTACACCACCATCACCGCCCGCTCTACATTGCCCGCCCTTCCCGCCAGCCGCCGCGCCGCACGCTGGCCGGTATGGACAACATAGAGAGCACCCCGCAGCCCGCGGTCAAAAACCTGCGCTCCAAGTTCGAGCAGCTCGCAGTCGAGACATCGCCGCCCGCGTCGGGAACCAGGCGCCCGGTGAGCAGAAGCGGGCTGCTCGAGCCAGGGAGTCCGAGACAGCGAGCATCATCCGCCACGTCCACGCCCAGCGATGTGCAACACATCCGCGCATCGTCCTCCGCCTCGGATCTGAAGGCACTAAAACGCCCGCCTCCGCCCCCGCCTTCAACGAAGCCCTCGCCAACGCCGTCCCCGCTTATGCGACCTGTGCCGGATCCCACTCCAATTCCAAGCCCGACTCCAAGCGGATCAAATCACCACACCCCGCGCGCTCCATCCATCTCGCTGATCGACACGGACGTGGAAGATGGCGATGAAGGAGGAGGAAAGGGCGTTGCTGCACTGCGATCCAAGTTTTTGTACGTATATGCGCCGCTGTCTCATGTCCAACTAATAATGCGCGCAGAGATGCTGACAGCGGGCACACCAAATCACTGTTAGTCGTTTCACACAGTCCCACTTTGGCCGATGAATTGACAAGCACGCCTAGGTCTAATATCGCGGCTAAACCTCAGTGCGGCTTGTCCTCCACCGCTGCAGCTTGACTGACCTATTTTTGCAGGTTGCCTGCGGCCATGGACGCGGAGACGAGTATTGCGCCTGAAAGGTGCGTTTCCGTGATCACATTGCGTTCGGTATCTCAAGCTTTTCCTACAGAGAACATAGCGTGACAGCGCTGCGCTCGAAATTCACGTTCGTCTGCTTCCATCACTATGCCCGCGCTCGCTATTGACCAGTTTCGCCGTGCCCTCTACAGAGGCAACCAGCACGCGCCGCACTATGCTAGCCCAAGCTCGAGTTCCAGTCTTCTTCTTCCTCACAGAGTTCCGCCAGCAAAGCCACCACCACCACCACCGCCCATGCCGTCCGTCTCGCCTTGTCAGTCCTCGTCCTCCAATTCTAGCGGCAGCAGCGCCCACGACCCATTCTTCGATCACGATGAGGTAGAATCTCCAGAAACGGCAGTCCCTCTCGGCCAGCATAGAGACGACTCGCTCATTGATCTCGACAGTCCACGGTCGAGTAGGTCCAGTCTTTCATCGCCCGACAGCGAGACTAGTCAACAATCTGCCCCTCCCAAACCAGCACGACATCCTCCGCCGCCGCGACCTCCGCCTAGACATGTCCGTACCTTGGGTGGAGAACGGAGTGGGACACATTATTACCCTCAACATCATCCCCACCATCCGCCGCATCATCATAACCCTCCCCCTCCAATGCACACTCCGGCTCCTCCATTACCAAATCGCCGTCCGACGCTTGCAATACCTGCAGACGAAGATATTCCGCCACCACTTCCAAACAGGCTGAGGCCTGCCAGCGTTCAAGCATCCGTACCAGTACAACCCGCCTCAGCCCCACCCACGCCGGGTGCGGTCGCATCTCCAATCAATAAACGACGCGTATTTGGCGCCGGTAAACACCTACCTCCTCCTACACGAACGATAGCCCTTGGGGATAAGCTTCCGCAGGTGCGGAAACCTGTGAGCGGCGATGACTCGGACGATGAGTCGGAAGAGGAAGAGGTGGAGATGAAGGGCACGGGGGTAGATATGTTGCCGGACAGCAGTCGTGCGTCGAGGCGGCCGCCACGTATGCAGGACGTGCATGATGGGTACAATATGTACAACCCTATACAGGTTGCGTCCTTCACGGGGCATGTGCGGATGTCGGGGACGCATGTGGTCGTTGGCGAGGGACACAAGATTAGGATATTTGACTTGGCGATCCAGGATCAGCCGCTGTGGGTGGTGGACCCAAAGGAGGTTGGGACAAAGAGTGTGACGGTTCTGTCGGTCGAGTTCCGCTCTGGAGGACGGTTTGTCTGGGTTGGAACGAAGGAAGGACATGTGGTCGAGGTGGACGTCAAGTCGGGGCAGTTCACTGGCGTGAGGTTGAACGCCCATCTGCACGGCGTCTCGCATATTCTCCGATTTGGGTCCTCCATGGTCACCGTTGACGATGGCGGGAAGGTGTTGGTCTGGATGCCGGAAGCGGGGGAGGACGCAGTGCGGATCGCGCATACGCAGCCGCGCGTGGTGCGCGTTACGGAGAAGCTGAATTTTGCGAAGTTGATCAACGGGATGCTGTGGACCGCGTCAAGGAAGGACGGCGTGGGCGGGAATACGCCAGCGAAGGTGCCCATAATCCGCGTATACGACATTTTCAATCCAGGGTGTGTCGGACGGACGGTCCTGCCTAGCGAGCACGTTGGCGCCGTAACATCTGCGGCGATACTACCCTCAGATCCGACGCGTGTGTACGTAGGGCACGAGGAGGGGTACATTACGATCTGGGAGCTGGAGACCGAGGACCGGTATCCGCGCTGCGCCGAGGTGATGAAAGTGTCGACGTCCGACATCATGTGTCTGGAGGGCGTGTACAACCGGTTGTGGGCTGGCAGTCGGAGTGGGACGATATCTGCGTACGATGTGGTGCCGCGGCCGTGGGTGGTAACGAACTGCTGGAATCCACATCCTGGGATGCCGGTCACAACGCTGCAGGTGGATCCTTTTGGTGTGGAGAAGACTGGTCGGCTTTGTGTGTTGAGTGTGAGCCGGGATGAGAACTTGATGCTTTGGGATGGCTTGTTGAGCTTGGACTGGATTGGTGAGTTTATAGTTGCGCATTGTGGGGATGATTACTGATTGTTCTTCAGATAAGGAGCTGATGAAGCACGAACAGTCGTTCAGCACCTTCCGGGACCTCACAGTGCTCATCATTTCGTGGAACTGCGACGCTGCGAAGCCAGAACACCTCAATGGGGACGCTGCCAATGTCAATCTGCTGCATGATATGCTGACGAGCGTGGATTCTCCCGATATCATCTCATTTGGGTTCCAGGAGGTGGTAGACCTGGAGAGCCGCAAGCTGGCGGCCAAGAGCATCGTTATCAATGCCACATCGAAGAAACACTCCGACGATCCGGTCGGGGACAAGGTGACCGGGGCCTACAAGAGGTGGCACAGCCAAATGATGCTGGCGGTGAGGCTGGCGATGCCGCCGGATTGCCCGTATACGTGCATTCATACGGAGAGTCTGGTGGGGTTGTTCACGTGTATATTTGTGAAGAACTCGGAGAGGGCGACATTGAGGGATATGGCTATTTCGACGATTAAGAGGGGGATGGGAGGGAGGTATGGGAATAAGGTGAGCTTCACTCTAACCTTGGGAGGATGTTTTGATGCTAAACAGTATCATTGCGTAGGGAGGCATCGTTGCGCGGTTGATCATCGAGGACTCGTCGATGTGTTTCATCAATTGTCATTTGGCGGCGGGGCAGAGTCATGTAAGGACACGCAATGCGGATATCACGGGGATCTTGGAGGAGAAGAGTATGTTCCCAGCTAGTGCGTCGGAGGCTGTGGCGTTCGTTGGCGGTGGGGACGGGACTGCGGTCACGGATCATGAGATCGTCTTCGTACGTGAACCCATTATTTCGATGCGCTTTGCTAATCTTGACTTGTAGTTGAACGGCGACATGAACTACCGTATCGACCAGAGGAGGGACAACATTGTCGCTGCCGTCAAGGCCGGAGAGTGGGAGAGCATGCTTCAACACGACCAGCTCCTGAAGGAGATCAAGCACAACCGTGGCTGTCGCCTGCGCGTGTTCAGCGAAGGACCTATCACCTTCCCGCCCACCTACAAATACGACCGGCGGACGAGCGAGTATGATTCGTCTGAGAAGCGACGGTCGCCCGCGTGGTGCGACCGCGTGCTGTGGCGTACGACGAATCCTTCGAGGGTGGCGCAGCTGCATTATAGGCGATATGAGGCGAACGTTTCGGACCACCGCCCCATTTCGAGTGCTTTCCGGACGACGGTGAAGAGCGTGCATCAGGAGGTTCGGGGCAGGTATAAGAGTGAGGTGCAGGTGAAGTGGGCGCAGGAGGAGGTGCGGCTGTTGGGGATGTTGAGGGAATATTTCGCAGAGAAGGGGATCGTTTGAGGTCTTAGCATGGCCATGGATAGGAAGGGTCTTGGGAGTCAAAAGGGTTATAATTTGTGAAGCACGGTCGTCGTCGGGCAGGTATAAGAGTGAGGTGCAGGTGAAGTGGGCGCAGGAGGAGGTGCGGCTGTTGGGGATGTTGAGGGAATATTTCGCAGAGAAGGGGATCGTTTGAGGTCTTAGCATGGCCATGGATAGGAAGGGTCTTGGGAGTCAAAAGGGTTATAATTTGTGAAGCACGGTCGTCGTCATTATCGTACTTGTATATTTAGTTATTATTGGACCCGCTCGGACTAGCATGTGTGTATAGGTATCAGTAGAGTCTCACTCGTTTGTTTTGTAGTCGCATTAGATTGAAATGGAACCCGGAGAGTAATACAGGCATCTCGAGACAGATATTATTGTTCAATCTCTTATTTCGGCCATGCCCAGATACCTTTCGTTACTATCAGCCAGACAGTTGCCCGGCATTGAATACCGCGTAGTGTCCTCCTTCGTCTTCCGAGGCGTAATAGACCGTTCGTGAAAGAGCCTCTAAGGCCACGTGCGGGCCACCAATGGCCACCTGTCGATAAAGATTGTTGACCTGATTAACAGACGCGTTAGTACGACTTCGCTGCAGTGATACAGATCTGACTGACATGCAGGTCTTGAGAAGCATAATCTGGAGGAGCATACGACTGTCGACGAACGTCCTCCGCGAAGGAGGCTGCCGCGACTTGTATTTGGCTCCATGCGAGATGCCTGATAGGCTTTGCTCCAAGGCCCACTTGCGGTCCTTGGGTCGCCTCTCCGTACATTCTCTCACCCACTTGTGACGATGCGAACGTACACAGTGCCTCGAGACAATGAGACCAGTGTTCAGCCCGGACTATCTTCGCTAGCTTCCACAGCCTCTCTTGGGTGTCGATATCGGCAATGAGAAGCAGCTTGCACAAAGTCAGCAGGTTGCCCATGACCGGGTCCTGTAGGTCGTCCAATACTAGTTGATACGTTTCCGGGCAGTGCGAGGCGAGAATGGGTAAGCCGTCGACATAAAGCGCTGCCATCTGAGATGTACATCGACGCACCCAACAATGTAACGGGTCCAACTCTGTTGAATTGTCAGGCGGGTCCGGGAAATGCAATGTGTCGCCGATGGAAGCACACAAGCCGCGTAACCAGTTCCGTTCGACAAGGCGATTGTATAAGAGCGATACACTCTCGATGTGATGACCGGAGCATAGCAAATACGCGAGGATGTTACTGGCGAGTTCATACACCTTGGCGGAAAGACAAGCAGCAAAGACAACGTCCAGCAATCTGCGGGATGTCTCTGGAGTTAGCCACAAGAAGTCGTGAGTGCGTGATTTGCGATGGTAGAGTTCGATGTTGAGTGCTCTGAAGACGATGCTGAGTACGAGGATTTCATCCTCGAGCGTCATAGTGGTGTGCGTTCCGTATGTATCAGATTTGAGAACTTTTTGCAGTGCGAATATGCTTGCCCTTTCAAATTCTTCGGCATGTCTGGCAGGTACAAAATCTGCATGTGCAAGAGCATATTGCTCCAAAAGGTGTACAAGCTCGCGAAACACGGAGCGTTTGTGTCGAAGAATTTCCTGATCGTGGGCATACCAGACTTGGTGCATTGATGATGTCTTCTGGACGGATGGTGTCTGAACCATGAGAAGGAGAAGGAAAATGTCATCCGGGAGGTTTTGGGTATGAGCAACAGTGGAACGAGTGGCAGTGGGATACCCGATGTGTAGGATCAGTTGCAAAAGAGACGAGGACATGCTTTGAGTCAAGGCCTCTCCGACACTGAACGCCAGTCCATTGGTGGGACGATCGTAATGATCAATGGCAAGGCCAGGAAGGTCTTCAGGCTTGGGGAAGGTAAACAGCGGCTTTCTACCGGCGTGTCCGTCACACCCAAAGACAGAGCAATTATGGCGGACAATAGCAGCCCTGAGCAGCTCGGACCAGACGTGGGATGCTTCAGTGCTACTGGCTTTCAGCCATCTCGCTCCCATCACTGCCAATGCCTTCGAAAGTATTGCGCCCCAGACAACGGCGTCAAGCGGGGGCCCAGCCCGACCTACAAGACTGCTTTTGACAATTTCCACTGCGCCAATCGGATCTTGGAATGTCGTGAAAATGCTGTGATGCTCAGTATCGGACATGATATCAAGGTCTCGATTAGAGTCGTCGCGTAGACGCAGAGCTGCTCGCTGAAAACGCTCGAAACGATCAAGGGGTTGTCGATAGTAGAAATGGTCATCAAAGGCCTGCAACGCGAAAGGCATCCCGTCCGGTCCTTTGATGATAGGAAGACTCTCCAAGGGGAGTGCACCAATGGATTGGATTACAACGCTTTGTACGGATAGATGGGATGTCGTGTTGTACAACCAAGCAAGAGCATGCGCCTCGATGCCATCAGACAGGCAGTCCACAGCTTCCAACTCAAGATCATGCAGAGAAGGGGTGTGTGGTCGAACACGCTCTCTTGAATACTCTTGTGAGCAAGCTTGCTGCACAGAATAGACACAGTGTTTTACCCATGCCACCAGCATCAGCGAGTTTGACGATACAGGCGTTCGGTAAGGGCACTCGGGGTAGATGAGCGGGAGTGCGGTGCTGACGATGTAGAACAGAAAGCAAATGACGGCAATCAACCCCAGATCCAACGCCAAGGGTGGGAACATGGCGTGTAGATATATGACAAGCCCAAGAAAGAACAGTCCAAGTGACACATGCATGAGAACTGGGAGTAGTTCTATGATGAGAGGGACACGCCATTTTGTGAGTGCCATGTACCTATAGTGACGGATCCGAGCACGGGCACGATGTGTTCCTGTCGGCAGTGTTGCGTATTCATGAATCCACTGCTTGGTCAATACTGCAATCAATGCAGTAGCAAGACTGAGACCTAAGCTTGTGAACCAAAGGGAGTTCACCCAAATGTTGGAGGCTTGTGGTTGAAATTTGGTTGCGGTTACTGGTGTAGCAACCTCAACTGCCTGGCCTTGCAGAACCCCAAGCACGGCCCTTTGGACATCAATTGACTCCGTCATCAGAACGGTCAAAACCTCCGTGTTGTCTACCTGCAGAAGTTGGCAGGTCTGCGTGACAAAGGTAGTCAGAACTGCAGAGAAGAGCGAGGCCTTTCAACATCTTTAGCCTCTGAGCGTCCACGACGATGGAGACAATGGGCTTACGAATATGAGAAGCACGTCAAGGCTTTCTCGCCAGCCAGTAATCAGATCGTCATCGTACTTCTCAGCCTCGTCCCCATACATCTTCCAAATTCGTGCTGACGGGCCCAGTTCTTTGTGCGGTTCATCCGGCGGGTATTTTTGTTCATAGTCAGAAGGATCATTGACATATGCTCCTGCTTGTCCGGCAGACGTTATGAAATAGGTAGGAGTAGGGTAAGAGGTACTGACCCTTTCTCGATGCATCCTCACTAGTAGGCAACTCCGAGCTGAGACCCGGTAGCTCCCTAATCGGTGATGCCGTTGCGGCAGTATGTGCACCAGACGACCATGACAAGCGAGGGTGAATTGTGTCGTCCGTGGTGGGCCTAGTATCGATTTCCTCGGTCTGCATCTTCTTGGGTTGCACAGACAGGAGTGTGGTTATGGGTGGCGCAGCGGATACCGCATGGTATTAAAAGTCAGATCATTAACACCGAGTACCCACAGCCATCGCGTGATTGACAGGTATGGGGACACTCGATCAGGCAATGTACAATAGGATAAAATATATGCAGTTAGGGTGCGAATACGAGTATGGGCTTGGACAGAGGTCCAAAGGACAATTAAGTAAACAATAGAGTAGTAGATGGATACATCGGCTGGGGCCTGAGACAAGACAGTCGTGAGGAGAATGGAAGTTGGATGTCGTGAGAAAACCAGACTTGCTACCGCACAGTGCTGTAACGGTTAGCGTAAGAGAGGCGGTGTCTGGCCAGAGAGTCAAGATATTCAGTGATACATTGACGGAATGTCAATGTGTTGGACTTGGCTCCAACAGAAATGATTTTCAAGCGGGCATGAGCACTCTCTCGGATGTAAGCTTTTACATGAATGCCGGGAGCAGAGAGTAAGTTGTGCAGGATGTCTGGGGGATTTCTCTGCCTCTGAAGCTTTGTGGATATTACCACGGCTCCTCGGTCCAGAAGGTGTGGACTTTTGACTGGTTGAAGAAGACTCTGGCTGACTTGTGCGCAAGTGCTCTTGCTCTGTGCAGTTGTCCAAAATGGCACGCTCTAGGAACCATTGTTCAATGTCACCAGAAGACCTAGCATGACAAAATGAGTGCAAGATATCATACATGGATCTTGCTTACCTTCCCGTAAGGTTTGCAATCTCTTGATATCCCTCCTCCCATTGATGAGGTGATGATGCGAAGGCAACATAGACTACCTCACAAAAGCAATCAGCGGCAAACGGTGAATGCATCCATTGACCTCCCCGCAGAGTGACATGTTGCAAGAATTGCAGTGTCCAATGCCACGTCTCATATCCCCTGAGATCGCACTGCACAGAGCCAGTCCAAGCATCCTTGGTAGGAAGCATGAGGTACCAGTGTGGTCTATAGAGCAGGCCTTCCTGCCGAAACTGCTTGTAAAGATGGCTATCCAGACTGCGAAAAGCAGACGGGTAGTAGTTTCTATCTCTGTTGGTAAACAAGTCCAAATGTGTGAGGAAGAACTTTCTCGCCACTCCTGGCGGGAGAGGCGGTAGTGTGATAGTCTCGGATGTGTATGGCAGAGGATCCTCCGGAAGGGGAGCTGAAGGTTCTGAAACCATGGTGCGCTGTGAGTCCTGCTTGTCAGCGGAAGGATGGTATGAGTGGGAGGGAGAGGGAAAGTTGAGTGAGTTCATCGTTGCTTCCACTTAAGAAGATGAGGCGGGTTTGTTCATCCCTTGTTCTGAAAGTGCTCTGAACCACAGCAGTCAGTAAACTTTTCAAATGAGGATGAAAGCACAAAACAAGACATGACCGATTGTAGCATAATGTCTGCACACTGTCCGTTGATAGTTATTCTCCAGTACCTAAAGTGTGCCACAGATCGAGCACCGGTACTCTCAGTATTCGCCTTTGTCCGATTGCAACTCAAAGCAGCCAAGGGGCAGCTTCAAGGCAGCAACTAACCGAGTCAGTGTGGGGATTGGCCACAGTTGGTCGCAACCCAAAGACAATAAGAGAGCCCTTGGAAACAAAAGACAATAAGCAGACGCCCGTTGATGGAGACACTGTCGGATGATCTTCTGCGTTGGCATGCTGGGAGGACGATCTGGAGATCGCTCGCCTGTGTTGTACGAATAAGATGTCAGTCAGGCGAGAAAAGGCGATCCGCGCACACACCGTAGGCACGATTCTCACGGCTTGAAAGCACAGAGGAGATCTTTCGTACCTGATTCACGAAAGAGCAAGCACGAGCCACGAAATCATACATAGGCACATAATGAGGCGTGAGACTCCGTCTTCACCAATTCCCTTGGCGTGCATTGACGACAACCTTCGGCGGGGCCGAAAGCCAAGTCGCCAGTGCGATATTTGTTGTCACGCCAGACGATGGAAGGATACAATGGGAAGATTCTCAGGGCCTTTCGATTCCGTTTCATCAGGACAGCATGAGATAATCATACAAGGAAGGAAAGTAAGAAAGGTAGATGCCGTCGCTGTCGACTGACGCATGCTGGCGCGTCAATGGCACTCTGTAATGCACAGTGTTAATGCGAGGGCCTTCAGAGAGACTGGTCCGAGGATGTGGATGCGGATTGTTTGCAGCCTCCACGAGCAGCGGCAGGGCGTACGCGCGGGGATTGCAAGCCGAATGATTACAGAAGTCAGTAAGATCATGTCAGAGACAAAGCAAACACGCACCGTCCAGTACAGTGTATGCCTAAAAATCTTGGCCATAGTTGCAACATTCTACACTTGCTTCAGTCGTGTCCTTGTCATCGCAGCCGCGTCGACTCCGCCGTCAAGGATATTGAGATGATTCGGCGGTTGGATGGAGACAGAAAGCCTCGCAGGAGAACGAGCGACGGGAAGAGAGATTTTTGAAAGACGATGGGCAGAATATCGCGAGGATTGCGTCCGACGGGATGCGGTGAGACGCACATTCCTGTTCTCCTAGTCTCGGAGGTCCTTTTTCCTCATTGTCATGTTGTGCTCAAGTCCGCCGTACGACTTCATTTTCAGGCCGTGTTGTATCAGACGCGTTTCAGTGAGTACAAAGCGCTGCGCTGCCTAGACTGATGAGTAGGTGACGAGTAAAGACGATCGGTCATTGTTGCTGGCAACAGGCAAACAAACAACCCGGGCCGGCCAACCGGATCAACCCTTCACTCTCCAACGTTTGCCACCATCAAGGACTTCAGCATGCAGCGTGTGGCAATGCTGCAATTTCCATTCGAGCGAACTCGCTGCCCAAATGTTGAAAATAAGGCTTCGGCGGAATACGTCACTTTTGCTAACGGCCGCACAGGAACATGCCCAATTGATATCATCGTGTACTACTACGCGTCTTCACGTTCTATCTGCCTATGGCTGCAAATGCGGGATTTCAGGCAGATAATGCCCGAGAATGGCACGGCGGAATTCTGCTCTTACTCTACTCACGCGAGTGCGCCATCACTGGCGCGTCTTCGCCCTGTCTTCACACACTGCCTCAGGAGCTCACCTTGATCTCGACACTGAAGTCTGATCCCATTTCTGAACGTTTCAAGCTCAGAACCGGGCCTCCCTCGTAGGTAAACGGCTGAATTATGACAACACTCCTCTCCGTCTCTCTCTCTCTCTGCCAGGATTGGTGTTGTGACATCTTGTTGAACGCTGGGAGTCTCAAACGTTTCTGGTCGACCAACTTCTTTCCCGGTTCCCCTGGAGTTGTCACGGTGTGCACCACTTATACGGTCTCTCAACACGTGCTTATGCCTTGCCTCTTTTCCGCTGTGCGTCACATATCTGGAGTATAACCCTCCTTGACTTGCCTTAAGAGATAGTATCTTGATCAATGCACCAGCAGACCGTGACGGCGTCAAGCCAACTGTCTTACACGAGAACTCATCGGTCATCGGAGACCTACGCAGTAAAAAGCTATGTCAAACCGAGGACCCGGCGGATGCGCACCCGACTGACTCAAAGTGTTGCGTGGGCGCTCTACCGAAATTGAGCGGGGGCGAGTACTAGCAGGGCTTCATGAACGCGGCAAGCCGCGAGCGAGACGGAAACGTGAAACCGATGCAACTCAATTGACTCCGTGCTCATCTCATAATGTTCTGCTAGCAACCGCATCGGCAGCTGATTGTGTACTTTTGCCGCCGGTGTCTATCTTGCAGCTCGAGGGCGACCTCGGCTTCTAGCTCCCTTCACTATGTTGATGATCCAAGGTCAGAGGATCTCGTCCTCCGTTCACCAACACAAATATCATTTGATCCGTTTGATCCATACACTACATAGGTCACAGTAAAGTGTAACTTCTAAACAACCGTCTATCCAGAGAGCTAGCAATTTCCGGTGATCATAATTTTTTTTACGCGTGGTACAGGTGTAAGAATAAGCTATGGACTAGAATCGAGGCGAGCCACAATCCGCGGCCAAGATAATGAAGCGCTCTGCGGCACCTCCCTTGTTTCCACCATTAGCATTCTGCGGTCACGGTGCTGTTAGAATGCCGGATCCACCATCAATCAGATGCCTTGCGAGCTATCATTTCGGCATGACTATGCAAACAATATGAATTCGGCGCCGCGTTCGCCAACTATAAGACCCAACGAGGTCGTGCGCCTACCCACTTTCCAATCCTACCGCCGAACGATGTCTCAACTAACCAAAGAGATGAAAGCCGCCGCAGATAGAGTGCTCTACGAGCTCTTCAGCGCTCCCGCCAATTCGTACCACATCCTCTCATATTTCTCCGCCGAGAACGAGTCCATATGCATACAACACTCCTATTCGGGCTGTACGACGCCAGACAACTACCGCTTTACCGGTAGCGTGGCCATACGGTCGTACTTTGACCTCCTGGCAATACATTTCGAGAGGACCTTGATGAAGCAAGAGCGTGTGTTGATCAACGAGCTGCTGGGAAAGGTGATGGTTATGGGAAGCGTGGATTGGATGTGGCGGGTGAGCAGAGAACGTTGGAGAGAAGAGCTTACGTGCACAATGGACTTTGAGCGGGGCGGTGGTGGGACACTGAAGGTTACATCGATGGTGTTCATCACGACATCGGGAAAGTCGACGTGCATCATGCATGCTGTTGATCCCGGGAGGCCTCCCACGTAGGGGACGAGTGAGTACACGGTCTGCATGCTCCAAGGCGGCGGTTACTCACTGTATCCCATAGTAGTCATCCGGACGACACGCAACATTGTCTTACAAGCGGCTACACATCGGCTCGGAGTCCTTGTTCTACATTTGAAGAGCGCCGGCATACTGTTGCTGGCCCAACACTGGCCATTGCTGTAGAATTGAACAAGGGTGAGCGGAGGAAGAGAGACCAGTAGAATAACGTGCAGATGCTGCTTGAATCTTGATATCAGCCACTGGAGCTCCCACACCGGATCAAAGGGCCCCGTGGGCAAATGAGAAATGACAAAGTCGGTCATAAACTGCAGTAGAAGATGCGCCGCGGACTCCTCATTGCCGTCATGGCAAGACGGGAAGACTTGTGTTGCGTAACTTGCGTTGACAGTCCGAGTCCACGATCCTGCAACCTAAGTGTCAAGAGAGTAGTGAAGTCTGGCTGAGGTAAGCGTAGCCAGAAAACGCGCGTCGGCTTGCGAGCCGCCTCGAACAAGCAAGATGAGCCGACCGACCAGCTGCTTCCGTAGCAGTCAGATGACAGGCGCGTTGATTGGCGACGCGTCGGGGGCGTGGGAATTTAGCACCTTGCTCTGTGACGGTAACGAAAGGTCACGTCGCAAAGCCTCTTTGTCTTTCACCACCACCTCCACCCCGCCCCCCGCCGATCTGGTCGCCGCCGCCGACGATGTCCACGCAGTCTACGCTCGCCTTTCCCGCTACTGAGAAAGAGAACCTGCCGCAAGCAGCGAAGAATCCTCGCAAGCGCACCATTACGACCGCGAATGGAGGCAAGTCGCGCGACGGACGTGATGAATGATAGCTGATTACCTTCTAGAGGACGTCGACCTTACGAAGGAGTTTAGCGCGAGCGCGACGGTGCGTGTCTGATAGCGAATGGCGCGTCGGGGATGCTCATAAGCATTTGCAGATCATCGAGGCGATGAGGCAACGCATCTTTCAGGTTCGTATTCGTGCCAAACTTGCGCTCGACGTCTCACATGTTGTCTCTGTCAGCTTGAGGACCAACTGGAAGCCTCGAAGTCGGAGCCGCCTGCGAAGCGAGCGCGTACATCAACCGCCGTCGCCGAGTCTGCGAACGCGCCTGCCGCTCCGACCGCCGCTGCCATCAAGGCTGAAGAAAAGAAACGCAAGGTGCAGCTGAAGAAGATCTTTGACCGGTGCGCTATTCTTCCTCCTCTTATTCGCCTCGTGCTTATCGCGTTCCCCAGCATCAAGAAGGAATGTAAATCCGACACGTGCAAATTTCAGGGGTCGCCAAAGACCGTCAAGATTGACGAGGTTCTCGAGGTCGCCGAGTTTGACGCGCTCTTTGCTGGAAAGGGTGTCCTCATCCAACCGACGCCCCAAAACAAGCCGACCAGTACTGTCACCATCATCCGCTTTGTGCGATCGCTTTCCCTCAGTGTCTTCATATACTCAACTTTGTTACAGAGCGCTGCCCAGGCGAAGGCTCTCTTTGGCGACGAATACAAGGGTCTCAAAGGCAACTCCTGGACGCGCGGTGGTTCGTCATTCCTTCCATCCATAAGTATCTTCTCATACAGATGTCTATTCAGGCGCTCCGTCGTTCTCCAAATCCGTCAAACTCGGCCAAGTCGATGTCGACATTGACGCCATCGAGGTCAACTACTCCAAGAACACGATGAAGTGTGCCCTCAAAGTCGAGGTCTCCTCAGAAGACGCGGGCTGCTATCGTGGTCCATCGGGACGCGCTGGCAGGGGTATGTGGGCACTGTTCTGATTGTTCATTCTTTTGATTTTCGATACTATAATACCCCGCTATTTGTACCTTACTGCTTGCTTTTCTACATACGTATATACTGATAGGCATCGTACTAAACATTTCTGATGTCAGTAGCAAAATTTGTAAACTGTATGTCCCGAATGCTACGTCAAATACTCTAAATAATCTACGTCTTGCTTAACGTCCGTCACAAGCGTTAGCCCTGTGTGCGTGTAGGCGCGCAAGCCATTGGCCACAACATCTCGCTCTAAATCATCCCAGTCACGACATTCTCTGCTCTCAACGAACCAACATAGCTCGATACATGCCATTGGAGCATTTTCAAATCGTGACACAACCATCTCTGTGAAGATATCACCATCGAAGTTAAGTATCCCAAAAAGAGTAAGAGATCGAAGCTGCGGCGCAAGTATGCTCTCCTGTTCCGGGTGAAAAGTCAAATCTTTGAGCCACTCATTCTTGAGCCCAGCACAGTTCACCAGATGAAGGGCCGATATGCCAGGCGTCGCACGGAGCAAGCGACAGACGTCTTTATCAGCAAGGTCCCCGTTTTGATAGTGTAGATATTCCAAAGGCGGCTTAGACTTCTCAAGGAAGTCCACCAGAGCCGCGAAAGTCCCCGATTCATCGCGCTTCCCAAGGCGATGGGATCTCCCTGTATGCACTACGAGGCGACTGAGCGCGGGCGCGAGAAGATGGGACAACAGAATGGCAACCGGACGCGCCTTTTTAGGAGGCCAGATTTCTATGAACAACGACACGAGGTGTGCGCACGTCACAACCAACTGTGGTTCAATGACTGCCAGAGCATCTGTGTCTGTATGAAGGTCATGTTCCTCCACGCGAATGTGGCAGTTACGCAGCTCCTTCGTCCGCCGCAGCAACAGCAGAGCCTGCAAGGGACGAGGTCCCGTATAATCGCTATGCAGCGGCAGATAAACGTGAGACGATTGGAAGCTGGCCAGCTGGCCCCACGGTAGCCTGAGAACGGCGGGGACGCTGAAGATGTCCGTTGCACTGAAATTGACGAGCCGCGGACACTCCTCGAAGACGGTGACAAGCGGCCATGGCTGCTCCCAATCGTGATTCGGTGCTCGGAGGCAAACGACTGAGAGTGTCTCCAAAGCGACCAGATGGTGTTGAAACGGAGCCAGGTCTGGCAAGAAGTGGAGGGGCATACAGAGTTCCCATTCCTTGATGCGGGCTGCGGCTGGCAGGAGAAGGTAGATCAACTCAGGCGGGAGCCGGTTTGCCTCGGAGCATATGCATAACGTTAGCTCGCAGAGGTGTGCTCGACCAAGCTGCACGGCTAGGCGTGCCATGCTCGTCTGGCGCTGTCTCGCATTGCTCGGAACAATCATCGTAATGACCGCCCAGAGCCGAGGCGTATCCAACAGCACCTTTCTCCAGCCTTTACACACGAGCTCTATGGACCAAAGCATGTTGTCGGCAGGGTGGATGTCCCAGAGGACGGGACTGTTCCTTGGTATGCTAGGTCTCACGGTTCGGCGAACGGGAAACTCGACGGTGAAAGAAAAGATATGGGAGAGGATCTCGTGGGGCAGACGTCGTACTGGATTGCGAAGTCGCTGGCGCTCCTGGAGAGAGTCGTTGATCTTCCCGCGTTGTACGCGCAAGTGCTCCAGCAGCTCGTCAACGGCATTTTTCTGTGCTACGAGGGTGGCGGAGAAAGTTGCGAGATTGAGAGACGTTTGTTCCAAGTTAGCGAGTCTCATTTTGAGTGCTGCCATCATGGCATCGAGTTCGTTTTCCTCGGAAGGGGACGGAACGGTATTAGACACTGCAAGGGCAGATATCTTCGCATTGGCGTGGATTGAGTCTTCATCACCAGGTGTGAAGGTTGGAATGGTGTGGTTAGGACAAGGGCATGAGCTCGTGCAAGGGCTCCACGATGGTATAAGAACCATTTCTGGTCGAATCCATTAGGGGAGGTCAAACATATCGATTCTGCAACGATTATAGAAACGATTCTGAATACGATTCTGAGCACAAAATCGACCGAAAATCGACGAGAGCTTTGACCAGCATCGATTCTGGCTCCAGTTTCGTGGCTGGATTATGGACCCTGCCAAAGCAAGCTCGATTAATCGGTGCACCATAATCGCAGAATCGACTCCGGAGTCGATTCTGCGATTCTGTCGATTCTTGATTCTCCCACGATTATGGGCACTCAGAATCGACCACATAATCTGTTACAGAATCGCCACGGAATTGAGGTGTTTGACCTCCCCTATATTAGTTACGAAGCCGTAGGTACAAAAAACTCGCACCAGCTGTTGATGGTAGTGACGAGACCGTGATCACGGCACCGAGCATTTATCAAGTCACCCCGTACTGCTGAGATTCCTAACGTGCGAAGAATGCTGTCTGTCTCATGTCAGAGTATACAGAAGCTACTCTATGAGACACATGTGAAATCGTCAACTCCCCGCAAACATAGCGAGGCGACCTTGAACCTCAGCTTGTCCCAGTTTATTCCCACAATACCTTCAAGGAGTACATGTAACAAAAGGCGGGAGCGCGTATGAAGTCTGGAAGCTGGCTATCAACAAATCATAGCCGCCTCAACGCCAATGCCCAATCACTTCAGAGGGATTACATGTCGTCCGCGAAATCACTCGCCCCACGCCATTCTTTTATGAGGCGAGCATCGGATACGTCTACAACATGATGGGGAAGCGCTCATAATGTTCTAGAGTATCGTTGATGGGATCATAGTCTCGCCGCAGAGAGAACATTGTCAAAGCAGTATTGTAGAAGAAGCGGACCGAGAGATCACACTGGAAATAAGCATTGTGGAAGTCGCCATAAGACTCGGACGCTACGTGTTTAGAGTAAATTAGACTCGTGGTCTGGACGACGAGGAAAGAGTGGCTCGACAAAAAACTCCTGCCTCCAATCAGTGTTGGCAAGATACTCCTCCATCTCTGACCACCCATTGTGAGATTCATCATCACTAGTTTCCGACTCTTCAGCCTCATCCGTGAAGACTGCCTCCTCGTCCAGATAATCGTCCCTCGTACCGCATTCAACCGTCAACAGACCACCCGCGACCAAAGTCTGCCAGCGTTGATCCCGAGAATGATACATCCATCGCGGAACGAGAACCTTCTCTAGACTCCGCTTGAGCGCGTCCGTACGTGAGACTGCTCCTTCTCCAACCCTTGTTTCCAACATGTCCAGCATGATTGCGACGTCGTACCCCAAGGAATCCTCGCCGATATCGAGGCTTCGGAGGCGAGGTAGCCGGCACGTTTCGTCGGACGCTTCCAATCCGTAGATAACGTCTCCGTGCAGCGCATCGCAGAACAAGGCAAGCGTCTCCACATAGGGCGTACTTTCTAGTAGGGTCAGCAGACCCTGTCTGTTCTGAGGAAGCTGGGTATCACATTTGATGCGCAACGTCGTCAGGTGCTTCGCCGCGCTTGTGGAAAGATTGGGAAAAGGAACGGATCTCTGCCCCACGTCGAGCAGATATATGAGTGTCAGCGCAGAAAGACGTGGCGTGTCTGTTAAATCCACAAGTTCCTTCACAACATCACCGTCAGGGGTCGCTTCGGTGATTGTCAAACGCTGGAGATTTGGGAGGACAAGAGTGTCCGGGGGTAAACAAGGATACTCGAGACGATCAAACCCATCCACTATCAGCCGCAGATCGCAAAGACTGTTGAGCTTCGCGAGATGCTTATAACCATCCGTTGAGGCAATTGAGCATTCGAACGTCCGAATCTGGGACCAAGGCAAGGGAAGCTGATCAGGATTGACAGGCCTATGGTGGAGGGGGATGATCTTCAGAGACTGGAGCCTAGGCACTGCATCGACGGACATGAATGTGTCAACCCGGTCGGTTATCGAGCTCTGGTCAAGAACAAGTGACTCGAGTGCGGGAAATACAGAGCCATTGAGGGAGAGAAGGTTGTATAAATCCATCTGGAGAGATAGTTTTTTGACGCGGGAAAGCTCCATTCGAATTCTGGGCAGCGCCGGATGCAGAGAGAGTCCGTCTGTACTACAGAGTTTGAGCGACAAGCTGGCTCGAGCAGCTCTGTCAAAATGCACATCGAGCCGCGAAGCTATTGACTCCGGCGAAATGTCCTGTGTCCAACGGGTGAGGTCCACGGAAAGACACGCCCAAAGCGCCGGCATGGCGATTGCGATGTCCCTCCATTGGCGACTGACACGGGTGAAACACCACGGCGCAAGGTGATGGTTCAGTGACATAATTGATGAAGACACAGATAGATCATCCCATGTAGGAACACAGTAAGCGAATATCTCACCCATTATCTCCCTTGGCAGGGAACGGATGGGGTGCAGCAGACACCGAGCAGCGGCCATAGACAACAATTCCTCGTCCCGAGACTGAGTAAACTGTTTGACCAGTTCCTGAGCCATCAAAATCTTTTCTTCGAGGTCGCGAATGCGATCCGGAGAGTCCAACAGGGTTTGGTGCAATTCGTCGCGCTTGGCATCAGACAGCGAAAACGTCCCGCGAAGTAGGTCTTGATTGTCTTTGGAGTGCTGTGGTGGGACATTGGAGCATAAAAGGCAGTTCTTCTTGCCTCCTATGTTGGACGCGCCAGGGAGCTTTTCGTCCGAGGTTGACCGGCTTGGATCCATTGTCTACAACGAAGAACTTGGATTAGTGGCTCGGTTGGTGTTCAGTGGGTTGAGAGTTGTACCTACGTAGCAATGTCCTTGACCGAGAATCGATGAGAGGGACTGTGTCGTCTCACAAAACCGTGTATTTTTGTGATGATTGTCGTGTTCGTCAAGGAGAAAGGAACCAAGACTGGACCAGGGTGTCACTGTCAGTCGTTGACAAGCCGCAGCCACGTGAGATTCGTGTCGGACCGGTCTGTCCGAAAGTGCCATGACAATCTACCGACACTGGTTCAAGTGGTTGGTGCCTTTCGTTCCATCAGGCTCTTTAGGACTGACTTTTGCGACGTCCACTCACTACGACTCGGCATCTGCTGTTTCACCAAGAGAGCTGGCTCTTGTAGTGACAATTGCCTGCGGTGTGTAGCTGCTTGCCTTGCTTGAATCGGCTTAGTGGTGACAACTTGTCAAAGTCAAAGTGCTCGTGACGTACGCCATTGTCATCGGGCTCTCTGACAACACTCAACAGCTAACCATCATGGCAGTGTCGGTTCAGCCCACCTCACGCAGTGAATCGTGGTATACCACCAGCGAATGGTCGGACCTCACGACGTCAGGTTCATTCCGTTCAAGGCTCCCTTTTGCTCCTTGGTGGTCGGAATATGGTACCAGCTTCGACCCCCGTCTTGCTCGTCGTACTGATAATCATCAAGTCAGGTCAGAGATTAGGCCATCCGCGTTCTCCAGATCATTAGACGAAAAATGGACGAAGGATCATCACATTGTATGCAGTATCTTCATTTGCCTCATCGACGCGGTGGAAGTGACGCCAAGATTTCGTGAAAATCTTCGAATAACGTGCCAGACAATGCGCCGCAACATTCACTTCCTTCGAGACCCCTGTTCGCGCTTGCGTTCTGTATGGGCCCAGGTAAGTCAAAATGCTTGCAACGGAATAAGATGCACTTACTGCCTTGAACAGGGCTGCATGGTGAATCTAATACGAATGACTAGCGTGCTCGAATATCTGCTAGAGTCTTCGATAAGCAACCGTGACATGACCAGCGTCGAATTTCATCACAAGAGCGGCGAACCTGTCGTTTCGATGCGCTTTCTGAACGGACAAAGGTTATCACTCAGGCAAACACTCTCCTGACTATCATTGACTTGCGCTGCTGTAGCGAATATTGCTGGACATGGTCCAACTTTCCCGTGACCAACTGGCAGCGGTACAAGGCATTCTGCATCAACAATTCCACGCCGCGAGACGTATTCCCGTTTCTTCTACCACGCCTCCTTCCATTGTTCAGCGAAATGCGGGCGCGTGTCCTATCCCTAGAGACCCAAATTAGACCGGAGCTTCCTAAGCTGGATGAGGGATCTCTATGGTCAAACGATGCCCTCATTTCGTGTCTTGACATCGCAGAAAGTATCGCGCAGATGATCCCAATCATAGGAAATTTTGTTCAAGGCGCTTGCGGATCTGTTCGCAAGATACTTGCTCTGGCGGAGGTGTGCCAACTGCTTTCAACAGGGCTGTGAATGCGTTTAACGTTTACGGCAGAGCGCCAAGTCAACAAGGACGGCCTGTCAATCGCTTGCCACACACACCGCTAAAGTCACTTTGGCTATACTCAACGAAGTGGGCCGGTCGTGCACTGGTTCCGCTCAGCTTGACACACGGCTTGTCACACTGCTGTGGTGCGCGCTGCTTTGCTTCCGCCCTGGAAGTACAAAACTTACTCATACCATTGAATCTCAGTACACTCCAGGATATTGAAACCCAACTAAGACCACTCGTAAAGATTTCCAAGGCCCAATCGGTACTTCGTAAATCCAAGATCAACGACATTGTCCAGCGCCTACGCGGCTCGCTTGATGCCGCTCTCGTCTCCTTCCAGGTTACGTCACTGACCGTGCTGTGCCATACACTGCTCCATCAGCATTCAATTCTAGATACATACCAACATCTCAACATCACGCGTTCTGGAAGACCTCCGCACTCTACACCAAACTCTGCTCCTCCATATGAAGGAGATGCACGAGACACAGATGGAACGCCACAACGTCACCCACGAGAAACTCGATCACATTGTCATGGTGAGGTCCCCTTCCACGGACAGAAATACACGCCTAACATGTTATCATTCTACAGCTGATGACCCAATGAGAGCAAGTTGGGCTGTAAGGGACCTTGTAGCAATAATTATGTATGATCACCGGCGCGCCTAAGTATGAGTGTATCCCTCTAGTCTCTGTATAACATTTCCTGTCTACACGAAGATACAGGATTGAAGTGAGTGCGTCCAGTGGTCGCCGAGGCGTCGGCCCATCGCTGCATTGAAAGAATGCTCGATGGACCGTAATAAATCCCGGGAATCCTTTGAGTTTTGGTCTTGGATAGATTCACCCAGACTCTACGAGACCGAAACTGAATGCGCCGGAAAAATATGCATTCCTGCTAGTCAAGACGCCAACAAAAACTACTTCGGGAGTGAGACGGTCGATCGTCGAGCCATGTTTGAGTAGATCAACCACGTCTTGGAGTGCAGTGACGGTTATTTGGGTATGTATAGGTGTGCATGGAGTAGTACATTCATTGTGTCTTCATTCGCGGTAACTCATCCATCGTTCTCCTCCCAGTTTATACTTTAACGCCTGCTTTCCTCAACAGATTTCTTGTGTGGCGTGTATCGGGCATGATGTCACCGTTCAGCGGTGCGAACCACTTTCGTAAATTCTTATTAAAGACGACGGAGTAGAGAAGACCCTCTTTCTACTTGTCTCGTCAGTTCTGCGCTCAATTCTTAGATACACGAAAGAACAAACCTCTCTTGTCGAGCCCGATTTTGTTGTGCGGCCTTTGACTTCCCCTAGATGCCAGTTTCCGCCGGTGGTGCGTATCCAGACGCGCTCTCCGGCCTAGATGCCATAAAGAATGAGATAAAAGACAAAGAGGCGTGTGGCGCAAACGTACCTTGAAGGTGTAATGCCACGAAGGCTCATCGATGTCCATGGGCTGAGGCTCTTCGTCAGACTCTTCTGTTTCTAAGTCTGTCAGTTCGGGAAATTCATCGTCAGACCTCGAATCCGAGGTTACTGCCGAGTTGGATGTGCTTGCCGCACGCTGCTGTTCTTGAGTAACGCGGCGAACGGTTGTAGCTGTGGTGACTGTGGACATGGTCGTTGAGGTTATGGTAATTCGTGACTGTCTGTGTGACGGCGGTTTACAGGTGATAGCGGAGCAAGTGTAGAATCCTTTGCGATGTCTGGGTGTCTTTTATATGGCTGTAGGCCGCTGATCCTGTCAAGGAACAACAGCAGATCAAGTCATTCCCGTGATAGTTATCGTGTGTCCCGTTCCGAGAACAATGACCGGGTCGCAGGCCGTTATGTACACCGATTCATGATCAACGATGCTCAGCACTGCCACCGTTGGCTATCGGGACTGGATGCATCACAAGATGGAGATGAGCACAGCTGAGCTCCGATGGACAGCCACGTCAGCAATATATTTATAGTGTGAATTTACGCGTAGACATGATCAGCTCTTGACGGGACTTCACACTGCAGGAACAGGCCGAATGTGCCTCGATGCGCGATGCTCGAGTGCACAAGATAGATTGTGACAGAAGGGAGAGAATGGAGAACTAGGTACACAGAACAACGCAGAAAGGTAAATATACAATAAAGATACAATATACAAGAGACCCAATGTCGGAAAAGTCCTAGATAGCTTGTAACGAATGAAGACAGCTTAGTTGCCGTTATAAGCAGCTAAGGTTAAGGGTGGCTTATATGGCAGTCTTCGAGGCGCATAAGCTGTTATAAGCCACATGCACAGTTATAAGATGTTGTTAGCACCATAAGCCCTTACCATCCTTACAACAGGTCTCGAGAGGTATCGAGGCATTACAAGATGCTCAGGCCCGATATGCACAAAAAAAAATTGATTACGGTTTCGGTACGCGCTAATACGAGTCGTCGTCGTCCTCTCTCTCGCCACTATCTAATCGCCCATCATGATCCAAATCAAATCCAAATTGTCCTCGCTCTGGTCTTCAACATATGGAGGGTCGTCCTTGTAATCGTCTGTCAACGTCTCATCCAATACATCCATCGCTTGGTCCATTTCCTGACACTGCGAGGTTCTTACCGCAACGAACCCATTCGTAGGGCTCTTCAAGTAAGAAGTCAGGCAAATAGACAGCAGGATTCGAAAGACATAACATACCCATGTCTCGTGCGCCTTCAGAGTGTTTGCATCAGCGTGGAGGGCGGTAGAAGCGAAGTGGTTAGATTGGAATCCAGATACCACCATGCTATGGATATGCTCCGAAATATGTGAAACAGCTGCCCCTGGTTAGGTCTGCGGTGGGTAGCGAGGTAGCACGATCGTTGATGGTTATCGGAGAGTTCAGCCGGCCAGCATCCAGCAGCGTCGAAGTGACGAAAGCTGTCATTGGCTTGCTGCTAGTTGTGGAGAATTATCCGTCTCCGGAGCCAGAAGAAATCGACGATGTGTAAGGGTGAATCCTCGGGTGGCGAAGCGGCTGGCGTGTGGCCGACCGTCGATGAGCTCGACGAGGCGCTTCTCGGAGTTGCGGTGATGGCGGCGACCGGAAAGCGATCGACTCGCTCTCAACGACGAGCGGTGCGGCAGATGGCAAAGCTGTTTATTGAGGAAAAGGAGAAGAGGCGGACAACTCCTGCGGATGGCGGCAGTCAGATTTGGACGATCCAAGGCACAATCAAGACACGCACCTGTCGCCAATGCTGGCAGCGGACAGTCGAAACACGCTCTGCTCAGAGCAAAAAAGTCCTCCAGCTCAGCCTCAGAGAACGAGCAATGCCAAACGATGCGGTATCATTGGCACAATCCTCGAGCTCGGCAGCGAGTCTAACCAGTTGAAAAGTCTGTCGTCGGTTAGCAGTGGGAGGTATGATGAACACCACGGCATGGTGGTAAGAATTCAAGTCGTGGACTGACAGCCGCCCGCTACAAGAAGGCATGATGTCATTGATTCCCACGCCACCGTAGGCTGCCAAATTTCGCCAAGTTCCAACCCAGGTACTGTAGTGCCCGAATGAAAGAATGCTGATGTGATATAGACTGAAATATTCTTCTCCACAATGAGAATGGGCTGGTGGGAAGCCTTTTACTGTGTGGGACATTGATGGCTTATAACCGATTGGCAGAGCTTACATACGGACATGTTGCTTATGAGTGCTTGTGCTCTCCCTAGGTCACTTAAAACACACTTATAACTACATATCACTGTATATAGCCTTAATGCCACTTGCTTATCAGCACTCATGAGAGCGATATGCAGTCTACATCCCTTATAACCAATCTAGCCGTTTTCCGACAAAACACGGAGCTGGGACTACCACAAGCCGTTCCAAGGCTGCACCCATTGCACTTCGAACGATGGCGGCGAGTACAGACTCGGATCCGCAGCGTAGGAGTTTACATCCGACTGCTTGAAGTCGGCGAAGACCTGCTCTGGCACATAGTGCTGGGCAGCTGGGTCTGGAGTGTAGTCGTAGCTGTACACTGCAGGTGCAGACGCTGGCTCTGGGGAGGGCAACATCGACGACGACTGAGACAAGAATGGTCCTGGCTCGGAGTAGGAAGTGGAATAGTCGTAGTGGTACAATGTAGGTGCCAGCGCTGGCTCTGGGGAAGGCGACACTGTCGACGTCGACTGAGAGATGGCTAGCTCTGGGTTGGAATAGTGGTACTGGTAGGCTGCAGATGCGAACGCTGGCTCCGGGGAGGGCGGCATCGACAACGACTGCGACATGAATGGCTCGGGCTTGTAGGAGGCAAGACTCGGATTCGGGGAGTCGAAGACCATGCCAGCGGTGAGCGCGCTCCAGTCGACGGTAAGGTCCATCGTCGTGTCAAGGGCAGGGAGAGTGTCCGCGGCGGGCAGAAGCTTCGCAGCCTGTTGCATGAGGAAGTATTCATCGAACGCAAACGTCTGATCGGAGTCGGACTCGTATTTGAGAGTTGCCTCGATGGCGGCGGATGGGGATCTCGACGACGACCAGGAAGAGTTGGAGCTGGTGTCGGAGTCGGGGTAGGGAGCAGGGATAAAGGCCTCCTTCGAGTAGCGGATACGCTTGATGGTGGCCTTCGCCTTGTACTGGTGTTTGCGCTGGCGATGGCGGATGAAACCCGACGGGTCACCGGTAGCGAAACTGCACCCGTCTTCGGGGCAGACAAGGTCTTTCGTGTTGGTGTGTCTGCAGAGTTGATGAGTAAGGGAGTACAGCAAAATATATAGTCTACCCACTTCTTGATATGCGTCCTCAAATTCGAGTTCTGGCGGGTGGCATGGCCACAGCCAGGGAAGGGGCAAACGAAGCGCTTCGTCTTGGGATCATGCGTGGAGACATGACGCTGCATGTCCCTGCGGCGCTCAAAGACCCGTCGGCAGGTAGGGTTAGGGCATGTCTAAGAGAGAACAAAAGAGTCAGCGATCGATTCCCGACAATAAGGCGCGTCCGGATTTGGACAAGGGGCGGGACAATACTCACAAAGGTAGATGCCGGTGATGGGATAGTAGTAGACATTGTGTGTTACGAGGGATAATCGGCGAAGGGGACTGGGGATGGAAAGGATGTTGTTCCGATGGCGCAGATGTAGCGGGAGAGGGTGCTGGGGAAAACATAGCCAGCCCAGCGTCCTTATATGCAGTCTGAACGAAAAGCAATTCGCAGGGTCTGTCATTTTGCATAGCTGGATATGGTATGTCAGGAGGCCCCGTCGAGACGAGTGGCAAGCAATTAGGGCGAGTGGCACGAAATAACCCGTTATGGAAGAGGTCTTTGTCCATCGCCATGTGCACTGGTCAAAGATGCGTGAAATTGCCCAGAGTGGTATGTCGTCGGCCCGATTTCCGTCATGGGCTGCCAGAAATTTCAGCTTGATGCGAAGAGTCGGTTCGGAGAAAAGAACGTACCCTCCTGCAGAAAACGCGAACAGAGCGCGTATACCATAACACACCAGCGACCAGTCGCGTTGCATTCGTGTTACAGACTCAAATTCCGACGAGAAATCCAGTCCATAGAGATCCCTCACAGCGCTGTCGTCTGGATTCAGAGTTCCTCGACATTGATTGCTGTCCTGCAGCATCGTCTGTTCTGCGAGGAACGCATCGTGCTTTGCAAGACCAGAGGAAAGATCGTATGTGCATCGTTCCGAACTCGTATTCCCGCTCCGTGAGTTACATAGATCCATTCACCGAATCAAGTCGAGATTCAAGTCGTCGAGGCAGACTCGGAAGGAATGAGCAAGTCGTGTGACCGAAACATAACCAAAGTGCGACAGTGCCACAAGGCACGATCACAATCCCCTTCGCCTTACCCCACGAGCACATATCATCACTCGGACGCCTTTTTCTCAGCCTCCCGCAAAAGGTATACGCAGGATGCTGTCTGGCAGCTTCTGCATACATCTCATGAAGTCTCTGATCGGACGGAACCAAACACATTCTCGAACCTCATCTGCTTGGATCCTCGTCGCTTTGCAATGGATGACCTCACACATTGCTGGCCGTGTAACCTTTTCTCTGGCTCCTTACAATCGACGCCTCCCCATCTACTGCACCTCTCTACACGATACCGATCTGCGATTTCTCTGTTTACTTTCTGACGCGAATTCACTACCATCTTGGCGTCCCTGCTGCCTGCCGCTTATGCATTCGAATGGTGCATTGTTTCTCTGTCATGTACTATAGGTGCGTACGTCTTGATTTCTTTCCCTTGCTCCATCTGTCACACACTCCGAGTCCTAGATTCCATATACGGGTACGCCACACATAGAGCTTCGTACAGGTAGGTCACCACGCAATCCGTCATCGTCCTTGCAACAAGAGGCATTTTCTCGGGGAATACTTGATTATGCGACTTGCAAATCTAGTTTGTAGCTCTTTCACCTACAGTGTGCCGTGGACGTCTGCAGAATCCCCAGAGCGTCTCCCTTTAGCTGCTCGGCCGTAACAAATGGTTCGTCTAATTCCTTCTTTGCATATGCGCTGTGATCTCGTCTTTCTGCAAGCCGTACATCTGCTCTTCACCATACGAAGCCTTAGCTCCGTCGGAGGTACGCCTACCGGCGTTCTCTGATGGCTAAACTTACTTGAAGCGGGTGCACGGATGCGTGTGTACTCTATAGGATGGACATCGCGCATGATACTAGCAAGACGACACCCGTCTTTGTCGGCGGTGACCGGCAATCCGACCCCGAAGACGTGGAGTTGGCTGTGGCTGAGTGGCATCAGTAAATCATCAGGCATGTATTCCTGATGCCCTGGCGGGTTTCATGGCAAGGCGCCCCAAAAACTTAGAGATATACACATGCGATAAGACGCACCGGAAGCCGAAGAAACGCTACTGCACAGTTTCTGGTGCGGTACCGCAGAAGGAACGTGGCGGTGGCGTTGGACTCATAGCTGCGTCGTGGGAGATCATGACCAAAGACAGTTGCACAGATCAATCAGTATTCATACGAGCAGGATATGAGTGTGAGAAGTATGGCCTGAGTATGGCCGGTCGTGTGAGATGTCTGATAGACACTGCTTCGAGAAGGAGGCGGGAAGGACGAGCGGTAGGTGCCGCGCGGCGGATCAGGAAGAGACCGACGAAAGAAGGTTACGGGGAGGATAACAACAGCTAGAATGGCTGGCTATACCAAGCTACAATATATGCAGCAGGAATACAAGCTGGATACACACCTTGAGTAGCCGAGCACAATGCGTGGACGCGCCAGATTAGGGCACGGGCGTGACAACGTGTGATGGCTGTGAATTACATAATAGTGGCTGATATGATTGCAACAGGGCGTTTTCGTCGTCGTTGACAACATCGACCACGGACTCTGACTTGCTGGTTGGCGACGCCGTGCCAGACGCCGAGCTCGTGCGCCATTCACCAACAAAAGCGGTACGTGCCCGCGCACAGCGATCAGCACACCCGCTGACACGCGCATCGTTCCACTCGCCATTGCTGCCATCGCCGCCGCCGCCATCGCCGCCGCCATCGCCCTCGCTGTCGCCGCCCTCCAGACGAACGGGACCTGCATTCTGTGCGGATGGCCGTTCTCGCACCTCCGGACTGGCAGTATTCCCCGAGAGACTCGACCATGGACATCCCCAAACAGCGCTCGTCGCCAGCAAACGAGCATCCCCCGACGACAGGCAGCGGCAGCAGCCACACCGCGCCCGGGCATGCGCCGTCATCGGGCTATCCGCTGCCGCCGTCGCAGACGCCAGCCGCGCAGCCTTATCCATATGCGGTGAACCAGCAGCCGCAGGGAGCGTGGACGCCGTCGATTGCTGCGCAGCCATTCTACCCGACGTTCTTCCCGCAAAACCACCCCGGCCAGCAGCAGCAGCAGCAGGCGTACCCGCATCCCGCCGCGCCGTACTTTGATCCCGCCAACGCGCAGCTCGCGCAGTGGGCGTACCACCAGATGATGATGAACGCCCAGCAGCAGCAGTTTCCGCACCACACGCCGCCGACGCAGAGGCCCGGCGGCAACAACGACTACTTTGCGCACGCCAACGTGTTCAACCCGTTTCCGAGCGGCACCCCGCCTCCGCCCCAGCATCGCAGCAGCGACCACCAGCAGCAACAGCAGCCGCCACACGGCCAGCAGCAGTATCCCGGCTTTCACCCGTATCGACGCCCGGCGCGGCAGGGCTCCCAGACGACCGAGCCCGCCGAGTGGCGCTCGGGCGGCGCACCGAATCCGCCGTACGCTCGACCGGACGCATCTGGCTCGACATCGTCCGTCAACTCGTCGCACAGCTCGCGCCAGCGCACCAACAGCAACCAGAGCGGCAAAAGCGGTCATAATGTGCCGCCCGCAAACGGCAGCGTCCGCTCGAGACCGGGCCCGCCTGCGCCCACCGCCACCAGCTCATCGCGTCCGGCGCCGGCATCATCCTCCTCATCACCAGCCACGTCTGCATCACCCAGCCAGCCACGTGCTCCTCCCCACAGCCGCTCGGTATCCTCCTCGTCGAGCGGTTCGACTGCGACGTCTAATCGTCCAGCGGCGTCTTCAACATCTTCCTCGTCCTCCGTTCCGTCGCCGGCATCCGCCTCGTCGGCGCCCAATCCACGTCCGGCGCGTCCCTCTCCCTTATCGCAAGGCAACTTTACCGCGTCCGAGAAACGGATGTCCCGTGATGACAGCGATTTAGCCGCGATGCTCGAAACTCCCACTGCGAGCATGATTCGCAGCGGCGGTCTCAAGGGCAGGCTACGACGCGCCCTCTCGCTCAATGCCGCCCAGACGCTCAAGGAGGAGGAGGAGGAGGACGCTCTACAGGCCGGCAGCGAGTCCAAGAAGCCCAAGACACCGATCAACATCGGTTCTGCTGTGGGTGCGACTTCCGGCGGCGGTGTTCGCAGTCCAGATAGCGGCGGCGACGATGCATCGACACGAGCGCCTTCGACCGTGCAGACCAAGAAGAAGGGCCGAGCCGCCTCGCTCTTCAGCTCCCGACTCAACGCCAGCACCGATAACATTTCGCTTTCCTCGACTGTCAGCAGTGCTAGTGTCATGATCCGGAAACTTGGCTCCATGGGCAAACTCGCGAGGCGCAATTCATTGGCCGGCATCACGTCATTGTTCAAGGACAAGGACAAGGACAAGGATAAGGATAAGGAGGGCGGCGATAAGAAAGGGAAGAAGAAGGACAAGAAGGGGAACGCGAAGGGGTCCGCCAGCGAGGCGAGCGTGTCGCATGTCACCGCCGAGCTTGATAGGTCGAGCAACAGCGACTGGAGCGTCGGGACGGAGATGAACGGCCTCAGTCCGGCTGCCAAGCTCGCTCGCCAGCATACGCTCAAGACGAATGCTGAGGCCGCCGCGCAGGCCAAGGCGCAGAAGGAGGCCGAGGCTGCCGCCGCTGCGAACGCGAACGCGGCCAAAGTAAACGGCGCCTCTGGCTCTGGTGTCGCGGCTTGGGAGAAAAATTCGACGAACAGGCAGGGCTCTGTGTCGCCGGTGAAGGGTGGGGGTGGGCGGATGAGGGTGAACGAGGATGGGACGCGTGTGTTTGTGGAGGAGGACGACGACGATAGTGATGATGGACATTTTGCAATGCAGGCTGGACCTAGTATGCACGCGGACGGGTGGGACGACGATGAGGACTGGGGAGAGGGAGAGGGCGACGAGGAGGAGGATGTGACGATAAGACAGGGCTTGGACCGCGTTAGCATAGAGGACGAGGACGACTACCGGCAGGATGAGCACGATCCTTGGGCTGTGGACGTACGCCGCAGTATCGAGCGGACACGAACACCAGCCAAGGGTATACTCAAATGTCTGTCCTTTCATCGTTCTTCATTCTCTCTATTCTGACGACTCATTTGCAGATGCCAGCACATACGATCAACAAGCCTATCTTGCCGATAATACGCCACATACTGCTGGGGGCAATCGGCTACGCTCGAACTCTTACAATTCACATTCTGGTCAGACCGAACTTGGTCCTTTGGCTCGGATACCTTCACCAGATCCGGATCACATCGACGGCCTGGTCAGGCATCCTTCGCATTCCTCGGCGCATGGCCAAAATCCCTCCGCGCCTTCTCTACCGCCGCTGTCATTCGACGCCTCAGTGGCGCGCCTTAGCTTGGATTCTCCTCGGAACGAGCCGGAGAGCCCCGCCAGCCTGCATGCCCCCATCCCGGAGAAGGCGTCCTCCATCTTCAACCACCCGAACCTCAACTCATCCGCGCCCGCGCTCTCGACGATGCTCACCTCGGCACCGACGCTGACGCACCGATCCGCGACTGCGCCCAGCAAACGACTTGCGTTTGCGAGCAACCTCTCCGTATACGATACGTTCAGCGCGAACGTGTACGACCGCAGGAGCGAGCCGGCGACGTGGAGTCGGCTGACGCCGCAGTTGGCACAGCGGATCAAGGAGGAGATGAACTCGTATAAAATGGAAGAGATGGAGGTGCACGCCGCTAGTCGGATCTAGTACGTCCTTTGCTTTGCTTTCTCCCTTCCTGCATCGTTCACTGACGCGCCGTGCCCCTTCCTTCTCTAGTACTCAGTTCTTCGTTTGAGGTCCCTGATGCCGACGTGTTGTTACCATAACATAAAAGCCTCCCTCCCTCTCCTACCCCCCACCTGCTCACGACATATGAACTAGTTCTTACAAGCCCGGAATCACACGCACCCTCCCCCCACGCACGCGCACATATCTCATAACCACACATAACAAGTGTTCATTCATATACCCTCCTCACGATGTAATAATTTTATCGGGGCTTGAGTGCCCCTTTTTTTTCTTCTCCCTCTCACTACACTCCCTCAACTCGTCTGATTGCTTTCCTCACCTCACCACACATTCGCTATCTTTGTTTTTTTTGGACGGACTAATAATAGCGGCAATTGAAATCTTTTCATACATACATACAATCTCTTTCCATCGGTTATGGTTACAGTATACGCTCCTTTTTAGCTTAGACAGACAGATGGACTGCGGGAGTAACTAAGTACAGTAATCGCGGAGGCGGCTCGTTGAGTATATGTAATAACTATGCTATTGTGTGGATGTGCGCGCCGAGGATTTTCAGTCTGACCCGAGGGATGTGGGGCGGTCTGTATTGGATTCGCGGAAGACGCCACATTCGGCCGACGGGGTTCAGAGGTGTTGTCGGCGATGTCCGAGTCGACGTGCGCCCTTGTCGTCAATTGAGCGGCCAATTGCACGAGACGGAGCGAGATTTGAAGAGTCAAAGTTGGTGGATCTATTCGTTTGAGTGTATGATTCGCATGTAAACAGAATGCGTAGAACATTCCCATGAGTGTGCCTTGTGGCGTTGCCAATCTAAACGTTCAAGAAGCTATTGTAAGGCGGTGCAAGATGAGTCTTTATTCGTGTACAAAATGTAACAGGTCACTGTCAAATTGACAGCGTTGAAGTAAACGGCACTAGGTCCCGAACGAATACATATGACTGTCTTGTGTACTATACAGATTGCAATACGTTGTCTGGACAAGTTTACTCTTGCTGATTTGGTGCGCTGTCCGGCCTCCAATTACCGAGACGAGTACCGTTGCCACCTTGTAGGGCCTACTCCTCATTTCTAGAGATGAATAAGCTACCTTGCATCATGAGCAGAGTTCAAACTAACGAGTTCGGATACACTAGGGGGATTGAGGCGTTTGGGGGCCCCGAGAATGCACACAATGTTGCTTCTGGCATGTTAAATTAAGACCATGTTTCCGGACAGCTTAAATAGGCAGCAAATTTATCATTTTTGGCTCATATGTCGGGCCCTGAAAGGCAATGGATATTATACATTCAGAACCAATTCTCAGCAATGAAGAATGCGGCGGGAATCTCAAATTCATTACCCATTCTCGGAGGGTCTAAAGTCAAAAAACCCCGGGAATACATCACCGTGCTATATGACATGGATATTTCAAGTTCTTGCCTGATTTGCAGGGGCCGAGAAGGCAGCCAGAATTCAGCATTCTGGGTCTATATTTGCCAAACCAGAATGCATTTTTTATTCCAAATTGTGGTAGCATATAGGATGGCCTAGAATGCTCTGTGTATGCATACTGGCGGGACATCCGGATATCGGGATGCGGTGGCCTCCGGATGTCCGGATGTCCGGACACTGTGCCTCCCGACATCTGGACATCCGGAAGCCACCGCATCCCGATATCCGGATGTCTCGCCAGTATGAATACACAATGAAGTCTGGTAACTTAGAGTGGATTGAGCTTGATGATCGGAGTCACCAGTCCGATCGCCCAAACAACGATCATGCTTGCTCCTTGGCTCCTGCCACCACAACAGGATGGCGAGAACAAGCCATCCATCACTCATCTTCATCCAGCACCCTCCCTCTACCCTTTCATCTTGAATACTAGATGATGCGGATGCCACTGCCATCTACATGCCTTGCAGATGGTGTGGATGATTCAATTGTGTGCGCAATGTGGCTCTCAACACTGCTGTAAACCATGTAAGTTATTGAGACAAGGCACCCACACTTCTGAAGTAACATACCCGTGATGGTGGAGGCTTGATAGACAATTTGAGTGCTGCAAATGCAATTGTCCAGATGGGTACTGGGCTCAACAGACTGCCGCAGGGGTCCTGCCAAGCAGGTAAGCTTCTCTTCTATCCCTGAATTGCAGTGTCAAAATGGAAGACCAAGGACAAGTGGAATGCTCTTCTCCACTCCATGATCACAAGCCATTACTGTGACTGGTCTCAGTGCAACGACAGATACTCACATTGTCACTACTGTATTGGTTTAAGTTCTTACTTACTTATTTTAGACTATTTCCGGCATTGCTGTGCATGTCTGAGGCTGTAATTAGATCTGGCTCTCTGTTTATATATAGCCTGTTTTAAATAACAATAAAGTGTCATTTAAATTAGGAAACTAGAGTGCTAAGCCTTATGTCAAATTGTTTGATTGAAGTACCACTTTTGTTCTAGCAATGTGGGAGCATGTGTAGAGTTTGAGTAGGGTCCACTGAACTGATATCAATAAGCTGGTGGTATTTTGGGAAGGTAAAGTAAAAGATTCCATTATAACAAGATAGAACAGAAATACTTGCTCACTCTCATGACAGTCAGACATCCACAAACAACACCACACCATCTCACATACTCTGAGATATCATATTCGACTTCTGAATTTGACTCTGTACTAGTGACAGATCTCGAATCACACTATCTGGAGACAGTCGGACATCCGCAAACAACACCACACCATCTCGCACACTCTGACATATCATATTGACGCACTCGGAGGTGTTCAGACACTTGTCTTCATATCTAGATCTCATAGCGATGACATCCAGAGACAGCCAGACTTCTGGATTTGACTCGGAACGAGTAGCAGATCTTGAATCACATGATCTGGAGACAGTCAGACATCCGCAAGAAACACCACACCATCTGGCACACTCTGACATATCATATTGACACCCTCGGAGGTGTTCAGACACTTGTCTTCATATCTAGATCTCATAGCGATGACATCCGGAGACAGCCAGACTTCTGGATTTGACTCGGCACAAGTAGCAGATCTTGAATCACACAATCTGGGGATAGTCAGACATCCGCAAACAACACCACACCATCTCGCACACTCTGAGATATCATAATCGACTTCTGAATTTGACTCTGTACTAGTGACAGATCTCGAATCACACTATCTGGAGACAGTCGGACATCCGCAAACAATACCACACCATCTCGCACACTCTGACATATCATATTGACACCCTCGGAGGTGTTCAGACACTTGTCTTCATATCTAGATCTCATAGCAATGACATCCGGAGACAGCCAGACTTCTGGATTTGACCCCTCAAAAGTAGCAGATCTCGAATCACACAATCTGGAGACAGTCAGACATCCGCAAACAACACCACACCATCTCACATACTCTGACATATCATATTGACGCACGGAGGTGTTCAGACACTTGTCTTCATATCTAGATCTCATAGCGATGACATCCGGAGACAGCCAGACTTCTGGATTTGACTGGGCACAAGTAGCAGATCCTGAATCACACGATCTGGAGACAGTCAGACATCCGCAAACAACACCACACCATCTCGCATACTCTGACATATCATATTGACGCACGGAGGTGTTCAGACACTTGTCTTCATATCTAGATCTCATGGCGATGACATGCGGAGACAGCCAGACTTCTGGATTTGACTGGGCACAAGTAGCAGATCTTGAATCACACGATCTGGAGACAGTCAGACATCCGCAAACAACACCACACCATCTCGCACACTCTGATATATCATATTGACACACTCGGAGGTGTTCAAATACTTGTGTTCATATCTAGATCTCATAGCGATGACATCCGGAGACAGCCAGACTTCTGGATTTGACCCCGCACAAGTAGCAGATCTTAGACAGCCAGACTTCTGGATTTCACTCGGCACAAGTAGCAGATCTCGAATCACATGATCTGGAGACAGTCAGACATCCGCAAACAACACCACACCATCTCGCACACTCTGAGATATCATAATCGACTTCTGAATTTGACTCTGTACTAGTGACAGATCTCGAATCACACTATCTGGAGACAGTCGGACATCCGCAAACAATACCACACCATCTCGCACACTCTGACATATCATATTGACACCCTCGGAGGTGTTCAGACACTTGTCTTCATATCTAGATCTCATAGCAATGACATCCGGAGACAGCCAGACTTCTGGATTTGACCCCTCAAAAGCAGCAGATCTCTAATCACACAATCTGGAGACAGTCAGACATCCGCAAGCAACACCACACCATCTGGCACACTCTGACATATCATATTGACGCACGGAGGTGTTCAGACACTTGTCTTCATATCTAGATCTCATAGCGATGACATCCGGAGACAGCCAGACTTCTGGATTTGACCCCGCACAAGTAGCAGATCTTAGACAGCCAGACTTCTGGATTTCACTCGGCACAAGTAGCAGATCTCGAATCACATGATCTGGAGACAGTCAGACATCCGCAAACAACACCACACCATCTCGCACACTCTGAGATATCATAATCGACTTCTGAATTTGACTCTGTACTAGTGACAGATCTCGAATCACACTATCTGGAGACAGTCGGACATCCGCAAACAATACCACACCATCTCGCACACTCTGACATATCATAATGACACCCTCGGAGGTGTTCAAACACTTTTCTTCATATCTAGATCTCATGGCGATGACATGCGGAGACAGCCAGACTTCTGGATTTGACTGGGCACAAGTAGCAGATCCTGAATCACACGATCTGGAGACAGTCAGACATCCGCAAACAACACCACACCATCTCACATACTCTGACATATCATATTGACGCACGGAGGTGTTCAGACACTTGTCTTCATATCTAGATCTCATAGCGATGACATCCGGAGACAGCCAGACTTCTGGATTTGACCCCGCACAAGTAGCAGATCTTAGACAGCCAGACTTCTGGATTTCACTCGGCACAAGTAGCAGATCTCGAATCACATGATCTGGAGACAGTCAGACATCCGCAAACAACACCACACCATCTCGCACACTCTGAGATATCATAATCGACTTCTGAATTTGACTCTGTACTAGTGACAGATCTCGAATCACACTATCTGGAGACAGTCAGACATCCGCAAACAATACCACACCATCTCGCACACTCTGACATATCATGTTGACGCACTCGGAGGTGTTCAGACACTTGTCTTCATATCTAGATCTCATGGCGATGACATCCGGAGACAGCCAGACTTCTGGATTTGATCCCGCACAAGTAGCAGATCTTGAATCACACAATCTGGAGACAGTCAGACATCCGCAAACAACACCACACCATCTCACATACTCTGACATATCATATTGACACCCTCGGAGGTGTTCAGACACTTGTCTTCATATCTAGATCTCATAGCGATGACATCCGGAGACAGCCAGACTTCTGGATTTGACCCCGCACAAGTAACAGATCTCGAATCACACAATCTGGAGACAGTCAGACATCCGCAAACAACACCACACCATCTCACATACTCTGACATATCATATTGACGCACGGAGGTGTTCAGACACTTGTCTTCATATCTAGATCTCATAGCGATGACATCCGGAGACAGCCAGACTTCTGGATTTGACTGGGCACAAGTAGCAGATCCTGAATCACACGATCTGGAGACAGTCAGACATCCGCAAACAACACCACACCATCTCGCATACTCTGACATATCATATTGACGCACGGAGGTGTTCAGACACTTGTCTTCATATCTAGATCTCATGGCGATGACATGCGGAGACAGCCAGACTTCTGGATTTGACTGGGCACAAGTAGCAGATCTTGAATCACACGATCTGGAGACAGTCAGACATCCGCAAACAACACCACACCATCTCGCACACTCTGATATATCATATTGACACACTCGGAGGTGTTCAAATACTTGTGTTCATATCTAGATCTCATAGCGATGACATCCGGAGACAGCCAGACTTCTGGATTTGACCCCTCGAAAGCAGCAGATCTCTAATCACACAATCTGGAGACAGTCAGACATCCGCAAGCAACACCACACCATCTGGCACACTCTGACATATCATAATGACACCCTCGGAGGTGTTCAAACACTTTTCTTCATATCTAGATCTCATGGCGATGACATGCGGAGACAGCCAGACTTCTGGATTTGACTGGGCACAAGTAGCAGATCTTGAATCACACGATCTGGAGACAGTCAGACATCCGCAAACAACACCACACCATCTCGCACACTCTGATATATCATATTGACACACTCGGAGGTGTTCAAATACTTGTGTTCATATCTAGATCTCATAGCGATGACATCCGGAGACAGCCAGACTTCTGGATTTGATCCCGCACAAGTAGCAGATCTTGAATCACACAATCTGGAGACAGTCAGACATCCGCAAACAACACCACACCATCTCACATACTCTGACATATCATATTGACGCACGGAGGTGTTCAGACACTTGTCTTCATATCTAGATCTCATAGCGATGACATCCGGAGACAGCCAGACTTCTGGATTTGACCCCGCACAAGTAGCAGATCTTAGACAGCCAGACTTCTGGATTTCACTCGGCACAAGTAGCAGATCTCGAATCACATGATCTGGAGACAGTCAGACATCCGCAAACAACACCACACCATCTCGCACACTCTGAGATATCATAATCGACTTCTGAATTTGACTCTGTACTAGTGACAGATCTCGAATCACACTATCTGGAGACAGTCAGACATCCGCAAACAATACCACACCATCTCGCACACTCTGACATATCATGTTGACGCACTCGGAGGTGTTCAGACACTTGTCTTCATATCTAGATCTCATGGCGATGACATCCGGAGACAGCCAGACTTCTGGATTTGATCCCGCACAAGTAGCAGATCTTGAATCACACAATCTGGAGACAGTCAGACATCCGCAAACAACACCACACCATCTCACATACTCTGACATATCATATTGACACCCTCGGAGGTGTTCAGACACTTGTCTTCATATCTAGATCTCATAGCGATGACATCCGGAGACAGCCAGACTTCTGGATTTCACTCGGCACAAGTAGCAGATCTCGAATCACATGATCTGGAGACAGTCAGACATCCGCAAACAACACCACACCATCTCGCACACTCTGAGATATCATAATCGACTTCTGAATTTGACTCTGTACTAGTGACAGATCTCGAATCACACTATCTGGAGACAGTCAGACATCCGCAAACAATACCACACCATCTCGCACACTCTGACATATCATGTTGATGCACTCGGAGGTGTTCAGACACTTGTCTTCATATCTAGATCTCATGGCGATGACATCCGGAGACAGCCAGACTTCTGGATTTGATCCCGCACAAGTAGCAGATCTTGAATCACACAATCTGGAGACAGTCAGACATCCGCAAACAACACTACACCATCTCACATACTCTGACATATCATATTGACACCCTCGGAGGTGTTCAGACACTTGTCTTCATATCTAGATCTCATAGCGATGACATCCGGAGACAGCCAGACTTCTGGATTTCACTCGGCACAAGTAGCAGATCTCGAATCACATGATCTGGAGACAGTCAGACATCCGCAAACAACACCACACCATCTCGCACACTCTGAGATATCATAATCGACTTCTGAATTTGACTCTGTACTAGTGACAGATCTCGAATCACACTATCTGGAGACAGTCAGACATCCGCAAACAATACCACACCATCTCGCACACTCTGACATATCATGTTGACGCACTCGGAGGTGTTCAGACACTTGTCTTCATATCTAGATCTCATGGCGATGACATCCGGAGACAGCCAGACTTCTGGATTTGATCCCGCACAAGTAGCAGATCTTGAATCACACAATCTGGAGACAGTCAGACATCCGCAAACAACACCACACCATCTCACATACTCTGACATATCATATTGACACCCTCGGAGGTGTTCAGACACTTGTCTTCATATCTAGATCTCATAGCGATGACATCCGGAGACAGCCAGACTTCTGGATTTCACTCGGCACAAGTAGCAGATCTCGAATCACATGATCTGGAGACAGTCAGACATCCGCAAACAACACCACACCATCTCGCACACTCTGAGATATCATAATCGACTTCTGAATTTGACTCTGTACTAGTGACAGATCTCGAATCACACTATCTGGAGACAGTCAGACATCCGCAAACAATACCACACCATCTCGCACACTCTGACATATCATGTTGATGCACTCGGAGGTGTTCAGACACTTGTCTTCATATCTAGATCTCATGGCGATGACATCCGGAGACAGAGCCAGACTTCTGGATTTGATCCCGCACAAGTAGCAGATCTTGAATCACACAATCTGGAGACAGTCAGACATCCGCAAACAACACTACACCATCTCACATACTCTGACATATCATATTGACACCCTCGGAGGTGTTCAGACACTAGTCTTCATATCTAGATCTCATAGCGATGACATCCGGAGACAGCCAGACTTCTGGATTTCACTCGGCACAAGTAGCAGATCTCGAATCACATGATCTGGAGACAGTCAGACATCCGCAAAACAACACCACACCATCTCGCACACTCTGAGATATCATAATCGACTTCTGAATTTGACTCTGTACTAGTGACAGATCTCGAATCACACTATCTGGAGACAGTCAGACATCCGCAAACAATACCACACCATCTCGCACACTCTGACATATCATGTTGACGCACTCGGAGGTGTTCAGACACTTGTCTTCATATCTAGATCTCATGGCGATGACATCCGGAGACAGCCAGACTTCTGGATTTGATCCCGCACAAGTAGCAGATCTTGAATCACACAATCTGGAGACAGTCAGACATCCGCAAACAACACCACACCATCTCACATACTCTGACATATCATATTGACACCCTCGGAGGTGTTCAGACACTTGTCTTCATATCTAGATCTCATAGCGATGACATCCGGAGACAGCCAGACTTCTGGATTTGACTCGGCACAAGTAGCAGATCTCGAATCACATGATCTGGAGACAGTCAGACATCCGCAAACAACACCACACCATCTCACACACTCTGAGATATCATAATCGACTTCTGGATTTGACCCCGCACAAGTAGCAGATCTCGAATCACACAATCTGGAGACAGTCAGACATCCGCAAACAACACCACACCATCTCGCACACTCTGACATATCATATTGACGCACTCGGAGGTGTTCAGACACTTGTCTTCATATCTAGATCTCATAGCGATGACATCCGGAGACAGCCAGACTTCTGGATTTCACTCGGCACAAGTAGCAGATCTCGAATCACATGATCTGGAGACAGTCAGACATCCGCAAACAACACCACACCATCTCGCACACTCTGAGATATCATAATCGACTTCTGAATTTGACTCTGTACTAGTGACAGATCTCGAATCACACTATCTGGAGACAGTCAGACATCCGCAAACAATACCACACCATCTCGCACACTCTGACATATCATGTTGATGCACTCGGAGGTGTTCAGACACTTGTCTTCATATCTAGATCTCATGGCGATGACATCCGGAGACAGCCAGACTTCTGGATTTGATCCCGCACAAGTAGCAGATCTTGAATTACACAATCTGGAGACAGTCAGACATCCGCAAACAACACCACACCATCTCGCACACTCTGACATATCATATTGACGCACTTGGAGGTGTTCAGACACTTGTCTTCATATCTAGATCTCATAGCGATGACATCCGGAGACAGCCAGACTTCTGGATTTCACTCGGCACAAGTAGCAGATCTCGAATCACATGATCTGGAGACAGTCAGACATCCGCAAACAACACCACACCATCTCGCACACTCTGAGATATCATAATCGACTTCTGAATTTGACTCTGTACTAGTGACAGATCTCGAATCACACTATCTGGAGACAGTCAGACATCCGCAAACAATACCACACCATCTCGCACACTCTGACATATCATGTTGACGCACTCGGAGGTGTTCAGACACTTGTCTTCATATCTAGATCTCATGGCGATGACATCCGGAGACAGCCAGACTTCTGGATTTGATCCCGCACAAGTAGCAGATCTTGAATCACACAATCTGGAGACAGTCAGACATCCGCAAACAACACCACACCATCTCGCACACTCTGACATATCATATTGACGCACTTGGAGGTGTTCAGACACTTGTCTTCATATCTAGATCTCATAGCGATGACATCCGGAGACAGCCAGACTTCTGGATTTCACTCGGCACAAGTAGCAGATCTCGAATCACATGATCTGGAGACAGTCAGACATCCGCAAACAACACCACACCATCTCGCACACTCTGAGATATCATAATCGACTTCTGAATTTGACTCTGTACTAGTGACAGATCTCGAATCACACTATCTGGAGACAGTCAGACATCCGCAAACAATACCACACCATCTCGCACACTCTGACATATCATGTTGATGCACTCGGAGGTGTTCAGACACTTGTCTTCATATCTAGATCTCATGGCGATGACATCCGGAGACAGCCAGACTTCTGGATTTGATCCCGCACAAGTAGCAGATCTTGAATCACACAATCTGGAGACAGTCAGACATCCGCAAACAACACTACACCATCTCACATACTCTGACATATCATATTGACACCCTCGGAGGTGTTCAGACACTAGTCTTCATATCTAGATCTCATAGCGATGACATCCGGAGACAGCCAGACTTCTGGATTTCACTCGGCACAAGTAGCAGATCTCGAATCACATGATCTGGAGACAGTCAGACATCCGCAAACAACACCACACCATCTCGCACACTCTGAGATATCATAATCGACTTCTGAATTTGACTCTGTACTAGTGACAGATCTCGAATCACACTATCTGGAGACAGTCAGACATCCGCAAACAATACCACACCATCTCGCACACTCTGACATATCATGTTGACGCACTCGGAGGTGTTCAGACACTTGTCTTCATATCTAGATCTCATGGCGATGACATCCGGAGACAGCCAGACTTCTGGATTTGATCCCGCACAAGTAGCAGATCTTGAATCACACAATCTGGAGACAGTCAGACATCCGCAAACAACACCACACCATCTCACATACTCTGACATATCATATTGACACCCTCGGAGGTGTTCAGACACTTGTCTTCATATCTAGATCTCATAGCGATGACATCCGGAGACAGCCAGACTTCTGGATTTGACTCGGCACAAGTAGCAGATCTCGAATCACATGATCTGGAGACAGTCAGACATCCGCAAACAACACCACACCATCTCACACACTCTGAGATATCATAATCGACTTCTGAATTTGACTCTGTACTAGTGACAGATCTTGAATCACACAATCTGGAGATAGTCAGACATCCGCAAACAACACCACACCATCTCGCACACTCTGACATACCATATTGACGCACTCGGAGGTGTTCAGACACTTGTCTTCATATCTAGATCTACAGCGATGACCTCCGGAGACAGCCGGACTTCTGGATTTGACCCCGCACAAGTAGCAGATCTCGAATCACACAATCTGGAGACAGTCAGACATCCGCAAACAACACCACACCATCTCGCACACTCTGACATATCATATTGACGCACTCGGAGGTGTTCAGACACTTGTCTTCATATCTAGATCTCATAGCGATGACATCCGGAGACAGCCAGACTTCTGGATTTCACTCGGCACAAGTAGCAGATCTCGAATCACATGATCTGGAGACAGTCAGACATCCGCAAACAACACCACACCATCTCGCACACTCTGAGATATCATAATCGACTTCTGAATTTGACTCTGTACTAGTGACAGATCTCGAATCACACTATCTGGAGACAGTCAGACATCCGCAAACAACACCACACCATCTCACATACTCTGACATATCATATTGACACCCTCGGAGGTGTTCAGACACTTGTCTTCATATCTAGATCTCATAGCGATGACATCCGGAGACAGCCAGACTTCTGGATTTCACTCGGCACAAGTAGCAGATCTCGAATCACATGATCTGGAGACAGTCAGACATCCGCAAACAACACCACACCATCTCGCACACTCTGAGATATCATAATCGACTTCTGAATTTGACTCTGTACTAGTGACAGATCTCGAATCACACTATCTGGAGACAGTCAGACATCCGCAAACAATACCACACCATCTCGCACACTCTGACATATCATGTTGATGCACTCGGAGGTGTTCAGACACTTGTCTTCATATCTAGATCTCATGGCGATGACATCCGGAGACAGCCAGACTTCTGGATTTGATCCCGCACAAGTAGCAGATCTTGAATCACACAATCTGGAGACAGTCAGACATCCGCAAACAACACCACACCATCTCACATACTCTGACATATCATATTGACACCCTCGGAGGTGTTCAGACACTTGTCTTCATATCTAGATCTCATAGCGATGACATCCGGAGACAGCCAGACTTCTGGATTTGACTCGGCACAAGTAGCAGATCTCGAATCACATGATCTGGAGACAGTCAGACATCCGCAAACAACACCACACCATCTCGCACACTCTGAGATATCATAATCGACTTCTGAATTTGACTCTGTACTAGTGACAGATCTCGAATCACACTATCTGGAGACAGTCAGACATCCGCAAACAATACCACACCATCTCGCACACTCTGACATATCATGTTGATGCACTCGGAGGTGTTCAGACACTTGTCTTCATATCTAGATCTCATGGCGATGACATCCGGAGACAGCCAGACTTCTGGATTTGATCCCGCACAAGTAGCAGATCTTGAATCACACAATCTGGAGACAGTCAGACATCCGCAAACAACACCACACCATCTCACATACTCTGACATATCATATTGACACCCTCGGAGGTGTTCAGACACTTGTCTTCATATCTAGATCTCATAGCGATGACATCCGGAGACAGCCAGACTTCTGGATTTGACTCGGCACAAGTAGCAGATCTCGAATCACATGATCTGGAGACAGTCAGACATCCGCAAACAACACCACACCATCTCGCACACTCTGAGATATCATAATCGACTTCTGAATTTGACTCTGTACTAGTGACAGATCTCGAATCACACTATCTGGAGACAGTCAGACATCCGCAAACAACACCACACCATCTCACATACTCTGACATATCATATTGACACCCTCGGAGGTGTTCAGACACTTGTCTTCATATCTAGATCTCATAGCGATGACATCCGGAGACAGCCAGACTTCTGGATTTCACTCGGCACAAGTAGCAGATCTCGAATCACATGATCTGGAGACAGTCAGACATCCGCAAACAACACCACACCATCTCGCACACTCTGAGATATCATAATCGACTTCTGAATTTGACTCTGTACTAGTGACAGATCTCGAATCACACTATCTGGAGACAGTCAGACATCCGCAAACAATACCACACCATCTCGCACACTCTGACATATCATGTTGACGCACTCGGAGGTGTTCAGACACTTGTCTTCATATCTAGATCTCATGGCGATGACATCCGGAGACAGCCAGACTTCTGGATTTGATCCCGCACAAGTAGCAGATCTTGAATCACACAATCTGGAGACAGTCAGACATCCGCAAACAACACCACACCATCTCACATACTCTGACATATCATATTGACACCCTCGGAGGTGTTCAGACACTTGTCTTCATATCTAGATCTCATAGCGATGACATCCGGAGACAGCCAGACTTCTGGATTTCACTCGGCACAAGTAGCAGATCTCGAATCACATGATCTGGAGACAGTCAGACATCCGCAAACAACACCACACCATCTCGCACACTCTGAGATATCATAATCGACTTCTGAATTTGACTCTGTACTAGTGACAGATCTCGAATCACACTATCTGGAGACAGTCAGACATCCGCAAACAATACCACACCATCTCGCACACTCTGACATATCATGTTGATGCACTCGGAGGTGTTCAGACACTTGTCTTCATATCTAGATCTCATGGCGATGACATCCGGAGACAGCCAGACTTCTGGATTTGATCCCGCACAAGTAGCAGATCTTGAATCACACAATCTGGAGACAGTCAGACATCCGCAAACAACACTACACCATCTCACATACTCTGACATATCATATTGACACCCTCGGAGGTGTTCAGACACTTGTCTTCATATCTAGATCTCATAGCGATGACATCCGGAGACAGCCAGACTTCTGGATTTCACTCGGCACAAGTAGCAGATCTCGAATCACATGATCTGGAGACAGTCAGACATCCGCAAACAACACCACACCATCTCGCACACTCTGAGATATCATAATCGACTTCTGAATTTGACTCTGTACTAGTGACAGATCTCGAATCACACTATCTGGAGACAGTCAGACATCCGCAAACAATACCACACCATCTCGCACACTCTGACATATCATGTTGATGCACTCGGAGGTGTTCAGACACTTGTCTTCATATCTAGATCTCATGGCGATGACATCCGGAGACAGCCAGACTTCTGGATTTGATCCCGCACAAGTAGCAGATCTTGAATCACACAATCTGGAGACAGTCAGACATCCGCAAACAACACCACACCATCTCACATACTCTGACATATCATATTGACACCCTCGGAGGTGTTCAGACACTTGTCTTCATATCTAGATCTCATAGCGATGACATCCGGAGACAGCCAGACTTCTGGATTTGACTCGGCACAAGTAGCAGATCTCGAATCACATGATCTGGAGACAGTCAGACATCCGCAAACAACACCACACCATCTCGCACACTCTGAGATATCATAATCGACTTCTGAATTTGACTCTGTACTAGTGACAGATCTCGAATCACACTATCTGGAGACAGTCAGACATCCGCAAACAACACCACACCATCTCACATACTCTGACATATCATATTGACACCCTCGGAGGTGTTCAGACACTTGTCTTCATATCTAGATCTCATAGCGATGACATCCGGAGACAGCCAGACTTCTGGATTTCACTCGGCACAAGTAGCAGATCTCGAATCACATGATCTGGAGACAGTCAGACATCCGCAAACAACACCACACCATCTCGCACACTCTGAGATATCATAATCGACTTCTGAATTTGACTCTGTACTAGTGACAGATCTCGAATCACACTATCTGGAGACAGTCAGACATCCGCAAACAATACCACACCATCTCGCACACTCTGACATATCATGTTGACGCACTCGGAGGTGTTCAGACACTTGTCTTCATATCTAGATCTCATGGCGATGACATCCGGAGACAGCCAGACTTCTGGATTTGATCCCGCACAAGTAGCAGATCTTGAATCACACAATCTGGAGACAGTCAGACATCCGCAAACAACACCACACCATCTCACATACTCTGACATATCATATTGACACCCTCGGAGGTGTTCAGACACTTGTCTTCATATCTAGATCTCATAGCGATGACATCCGGAGACAGCCAGACTTCTGGATTTCACTCGGCACAAGTAGCAGATCTCGAATCACATGATCTGGAGACAGTCAGACATCCGCAAACAACACCACACCATCTCGCACACTCTGAGATATCATAATCGACTTCTGAATTTGACTCTGTACTAGTGACAGATCTCGAATCACACTATCTGGAGACAGTCAGACATCCGCAAACAATACCACACCATCTCGCACACTCTGACATATCATGTTGATGCACTCGGAGGTGTTCAGACACTTGTCTTCATATCTAGATCTCATGGCGATGACATCCGGAGACAGCCAGACTTCTGGATTTGATCCCGCACAAGTAGCAGATCTTGAATCACACAATCTGGAGACAGTCAGACATCCGCAAACAACACTACACCATCTCACATACTCTGACATATCATATTGACACCCTCGGAGGTGTTCAGACACTTGTCTTCATATCTAGATCTCATAGCGATGACATCCGGAGACAGCACAGACTTCTGGATTTCACTCGGCACAAGTAGCAGATCTCGAATCACATGATCTGGAGACAGTCAGACATCCGCAAACAACACCACACCATCTCGCACACTCTGAGATATCATAATCGACTTCTGAATTTGACTCTGTACTAGTGACAGATCTCGAATCACACTATCTGGAGACAGTCAGACATCCGCAAACAATACCACACCATCTCGCACACTCTGACATATCATGTTGATGCACTCGGAGGTGTTCAGACACTTGTCTTCATATCTAGATCTCATGGCGATGACATCCGGAGACAGCCAGACTTCTGGATTTGATCCCGCACAAGTAGCAGATCTTGAATCACACAATCTGGAGACAGTCAGACATCCGCAAACAACACCACACCATCTCACATACTCTGACATATCATATTGACACCCTCGGAGGTGTTCAGACACTTGTCTTCATATCTAGATCTCATAGCGATGACATCCGGAGACAGCCAGACTTCTGGATTTGACTCGGCACAAGTAGCAGATCTCGAATCACATGATCTGGAGACAGTCAGACATCCGCAAACAACACCACACCATCTCACACACTCTGAGATATCATAATCGACTTCTGAATTTGACTCTGTACTAGTGACAGATCTTGAATCACACAATCTGGAGATAGTCAGACATCCGCAAACAACACCACACCATCTCGCACACTCTGACATACCATATTGACGCACTCGGAGGTGTTCAGACACTTGTCTTCATATCTAGATCTACAGCGATGACCTCCGGAGACAGCCGGACTTCTGGATTTGACCCCGCACAAGTAGCAGATCTCGAATCACACAATCTGGAGACAGTCAGACATCCGCAAACAACACCACACCATCTCGCACACTCTGACATATCATATTGACGCACTCGGAGGTGTTCAGACACTTGTCTTCATATCTAGATCTCATAGCGATGACATCCGGAGACAGCCAGACTTCTGGATTTCACTCGGCACAAGTAGCAGATCTCGAATCACATGATCTGGAGACAGTCAGACATCCGCAAACAACACCACACCATCTCGCACACTCTGAGATATCATAATCGACTTCTGAATTTGACTCTGTACTAGTGACAGATCTCGAATCACACTATCTGGAGACAGTCAGACATCCGCAAACAATACCACACCATCTCGCACACTCTGACATATCATGTTGATGCACTCGGAGGTGTTCAGACACTTGTCTTCATATCTAGATCTCATGGCGATGACATCCGGAGACAGCCAGACTTCTGGATTTGATCCCGCACAAGTAGCAGATCTTGAATCACACAATCTGGAGACAGTCAGACATCCGCAAACAACACTACACCATCTCACATACTCTGACATATCATATTGACACCCTCGGAGGTGTTCAGACACTTGTCTTCATATCTAGATCTCATAGCGATGACATCCGGAGACAGCCAGACTTCTGGATTTCACTCGGCACAAGTAGCAGATCTCGAATCACATGATCTGGAGACAGTCAGACATCCGCAAACAACACCACACCATCTCGCACACTCTGAGATATCATAATCGACTTCTGAATTTGACTCTGTACTAGTGACAGATCTCGAATCACACTATCTGGAGACAGTCAGACATCCGCAAACAATACCACACCATCTCGCACACTCTGACATATCATGTTGATGCACTCGGAGGTGTTCAGACACTTGTCTTCATATCTAGATCTCATGGCGATGACATCCGGAGACAGCCAGACTTCTGGATTTGATCCCGCACAAGTAGCAGATCTTGAATCACACAATCTGGAGACAGTCAGACATCCGCAAACAACACCACACCATCTCACATACTCTGACATATCATATTGACACCCTCGGAGGTGTTCAGACACTTGTCTTCATATCTAGATCTCATAGCGATGACATCCGGAGACAGCCAGACTTCTGGATTTGACTCGGCACAAGTAGCAGATCTCGAATCACATGATCTGGAGACAGTCAGACATCCGCAAACAACACCACACCATCTCACATACTCTGACATATCATATTGACACCCTCGGAGGTGTTCAGACACTTGTCTTCATATCTAGATCTCATAGCGATGACATCCGGAGACAGCCAGACTTCTGGATTTCACTCGGCACAAGTAGCAGATCTCGAATCACATGATCTGGAGACAGTCAGACATCCGCAAACAACACCACACCATCTCGCACACTCTGAGATATCATAATCGACTTCTGAATTTGACTCTGTACTAGTGACAGATCTCGAATCACACTATCTGGAGACAGTCAGACATCCGCAAACAATACCACACCATCTCGCACACTCTGACATATCATGTTGATGCACTCGGAGGTGTTCAGACACTTGTCTTCATATCTAGATCTCATGGCGATGACATCCGGAGACAGCCAGACTTCTGGATTTGATCCCGCACAAGTAGCAGATCTTGAATCACACAATCTGGAGACAGTCAGACATCCGCAAACAAACACCACACCATCTCACATACTCTGACATATCATATTGACACCCTCGGAGGTGTTCAGACACTTGTCTTCATATCTAGATCTCATAGCGATGACATCCGGAGACAGCCAGACTTCTGGATTTGACTCGGCACAAGTAGCAGATCTCGAATCACATGATCTGGAGACAGTCAGACATCCGCAAACAACACCACACCATCTCACACACTCTGAGATATCATAATCGACTTCTGAATTTGACTCTGTACTAGTGACAGATCTTGAATCACACAATCTGGAGATAGTCAGACATCCGCAAACAACACCACACCATCTCGCACACTCTGACATACCATATTGACGCACTCGGAGGTGTTCAGACACTTGTCTTCATATCTAGATCTACAGCGATGACCTCCGGAGACAGCCGGACTTCTGGATTTGACCCCGCACAAGTAGCAGATCTCGAATCACACAATCTGGAGACAGTCAGACATCCGCAAACAACACCACACCATCTCGCACACTCTGACATATCATATTGACGCACTCGGAGGTGTTCAGACACTTGTCTTCATATCTAGATCTCATAGCGATGACATCCGGAGACAGCCAGACTTCTGGATTTCACTCGGCACAAGTAGCAGATCTCGAATCACATGATCTGGAGACAGTCAGACATCCGCAAACAACACCACACCATCTCGCACACTCTGAGATATCATAATCGACTTCTGAATTTGACTCTGTACTAGTGACAGATCTCGAATCACACTATCTGGAGACAGTCAGACATCCGCAAACAATACCACACCATCTCGCACACTCTGACATATCATGTTGATGCACTCGGAGGTGTTCAGACACTTGTCTTCATATCTAGATCTCATGGCGATGACATCCGGAGACAGCCAGACTTCTGGATTTGATCCCGCACAAGTAGCAGATCTTGAATCACACAATCTGGAGACAGTCAGACATCCGCAAACAACACTACACCATCTCACATACTCTGACATATCATATTGACACCCTCGGAGGTGTTCAGACACTTGTCTTCATATCTAGATCTCATAGCGATGACATCCGGAGACAGCCAGACTTCTGGATTTCACTCGGCACAAGTAGCAGATCTCGAATCACATGATCTGGAGACAGTCAGACATCCGCAAACAACACCACACCATCTCGCACACTCTGAGATATCATAATCGACTTCTGAATTTGACTCTGTACTAGTGACAGATCTCGAATCACACTATCTGGAGACAGTCAGACATCCGCAAACAATACCACACCATCTCGCACACTCTGACATATCATGTTGATGCACTCGGAGGTGTTCAGACACTTGTCTTCATATCTAGATCTCATGGCGATGACATCCGGAGACAGCCAGACTTCTGGATTTGATCCCGCACAAGTAGCAGATCTTGAATCACACAATCTGGAGACAGTCAGACATCCGCAAACAACACCACACCATCTCACATACTCTGACATATCATATTGACACCCTCGGAGGTGTTCAGACACTTGTCTTCATATCTAGATCTCATAGCGATGACATCGGAGACAGCCAGACTTCTGGATTTGACTCGGCACAAGTAGCAGATCTCGAATCACATGATCTGGAGACAGTCAGACATCCGCAAACAACACCACACCATCTCACATACTCTGACATATCATATTGACACCCTCGGAGGTGTTCAGACACTTGTCTTCATATCTAGATCTCATAGCGATGACATCCGGAGACAGCCAGACTTCTGGATTTCACTCGGCACAAGTAGCAGATCTCGAATCACATGATCTGGAGACAGTCAGACATCCGCAAACAACCACACACATCTCGCACACTCTGAGATATCATAATCGACTTCTGAATTTGACTCTGTACTAGTGACAGATCTCGAATCACACTATCTGGAGACAGTCAGACATCCGCAAACAATACCACACCATCTCGCACACTCTGACATATCATGTTGATGCACTCGGAGGTGTTCAGACACTTGTCTTCATATCTAGATCTCATGGCGATGACATCCGGAGACAGCCAGACTTCTGGATTTGATCCCGCACAAGTAGCAGATCTTGAATCACACAATCTGGAGACAGTCAGACATCCGCAAACAACACTACACCATCTCACATACTCTGACATATCATATTGACACCCTCGGAGGTGTTCAGACACTTGTCTTCATATCTAGATCTCATAGCGATGACATCCGGAGACAGCCAGACTTCTGGATTTCACTCGGCACAAGTAGCAGATCTCGAATCACATGATCTGGAGACAGTCAGACATCCGCAAAACAACACCACACCATCTCGCACACTCTGAGATATCATAATCGACTTCTGAATTTGACTCTGTACTAGTGACAGATCTCGAATCACACTATCTGGAGACAGTCAGACATCCGCAAACAATACCACACCATCTCGCACACTCTGACATATCATGTTGATGCACTCGGAGGTGTTCAGACACTTGTCTTCATATCTAGATCTCATGGCGATGACATCCGGAGACAGCCAGACTTCTGGATTTGATCCCGCACAAGTAGCAGATCTTGAATCACACAATCTGGAGACAGTCAGACATCCGCAAACAACACCACACCATCTCACATACTCTGACATATCATATTGACACCCTCGGAGGTGTTCAGACACTTGTCTTCATATCTAGATCTCATAGCGATGACATCCGGAGACAGCCAGACTTCTGGATTTGACTCGGCACAAGTAGCAGATCTCGAATCACATGATCTGGAGACAGTCAGACATCCGCAAACAACACCACACCATCTCACACACTCTGAGATATCATAATCGACTTCTGAATTTGACTCTGTACTAGTGACAGATCTTGAATCACACAATCTGGAGATAGTCAGACATCCGCAAACAACACCACACCATCTCGCACACTCTGACATACCATATTGACGCACTCGGAGGTGTTCAGACACTTGTCTTCATATCTAGATCTACAGCGATGACCTCCGGAGACAGCCGGACTTCTGGATTTGACCCCGCACAAGTAGCAGATCTCGAATCACACAATCTGGAGACAGTCAGACATCCGCAAACAACACCACACCATCTCGCACACTCTGACATATCATATTGACGCACTCGGAGGTGTTCAGACACTTGTCTTCATATCTAGATCTCATAGCGATGACATCCGGAGACAGCCAGACTTCTGGATTTCACTCGGCACAAGTAGCAGATCTCGAATCACATGATCTGGAGACAGTCAGACATCCGCAAACAACACCACACCATCTCGCACACTCTGAGATATCATAATCGACTTCTGAATTTGACTCTGTACTAGTGACAGATCTCGAATCACACTATCTGGAGACAGTCAGACATCCGCAAACAACACCACACCATCTCACATACTCTGACATATCATATTGACACCCTCGGAGGTGTTCAGACACTTGTCTTCATATCTAGATCTCATAGCGATGACATCCGGAGACAGCCAGACTTCTGGATTTCACTCGGCACAAGTAGCAGATCTCGAATCACATGATCTGGAGACAGTCAGACATCCGCAAACAACAACACCACACCATCTCGCACACTCTGAGATATCATAATCGACTTCTGAATTTGACTCTGTACTAGTGACAGATCTCGAATCACACTATCTGGAGACAGTCAGACATCCGCAAACAATACCACACCATCGCACACTCTGACATATCATGTTGATGCACTCGGAGGTGTTCAGACACTTGTCTTCATATCTAGATCTCATGGCGATGACATCCGGAGACAGCCAGACTTCTGGATTTGATCCCGCACAAGTAGCAGATCTTGAATCACACAATCTGGAGACAGTCAGACATCCGCAAACAACACCACACCATCTCACATACTCTGACATATCATATTGACACCCTCGGAGGTGTTCAGACACTTGTCTTCATATCTAGATCTCATAGCGATGACATCCGGAGACAGCCAGACTTCTGGATTTGACTCGGCACAAGTAGCAGATCTCGAATCACATGATCTGGAGACAGTCAGACATCCGCAAACAACACCACACCATCTCGCACACTCTGAGATATCATAATCGACTTCTGAATTTGACTCTGTACTAGTGACAGATCTCGAATCACACTATCTGGAGACAGTCAGACATCCGCAAACAATACCACACCATCTCGCACACTCTGACATATCATGTTGATGCACTCGGAGGTGTTCAGACACTTGTCTTCATATCTAGATCTCATGGCGATGACATCCGGAGACAGCCAGACTTCTGGATTTCACTCGGCACAAGTAGCAGATCTCGAATCACATGATCTGGAGACAGTCAGACATCCGCAAACAACACCACACCATCTCGCACACTCTGAGATATCATAATCGACTTCTGAATTTGACTCTGTACTAGTGACAGATCTCGAATCACACTATCTGGAGACAGTCAGACATCCGCAAACAATACCACACCATCTCGCACACTCTGACATATCATGTTGACGCACTCGGAGGTGTTCAGACACTTGTCTTCATATCTAGATCTCATGGCGATGACATCCGGAGACAGCCAGACTTCTGGATTTGATCCCGCACAAGTAGCAGATCTTGAATCACACAATCTGGAGACAGTCAGACATCCGCAAACAACACCACACCATCTCACATACTCTGACATATCATATTGACACCCTCGGAGGTGTTCAGACACTTGTCTTCATATCTAGATCTCATAGCGATGACATCCGGAGACAGCCAGACTTCTGGATTTCACTCGGCACAAGTAGCAGATCTCGAATCACATGATCTGGAGACAGTCAGACATCCGCAAACAACACCACACCATCTCGCACACTCTGAGATATCATAATCGACTTCTGAATTTGACTCTGTACTAGTGACAGATCTCGAATCACACTATCTGGAGACAGTCAGACATCCGCAAACAATACCACACCATCTCGCACACTCTGACATATCATGTTGATGCACTCGGAGGTGTTCAGACACTTGTCTTCATATCTAGATCTCATGGCGATGACATCCGGAGACAGCCAGACTTCTGGATTTGATCCCGCACAAGTAGCAGATCTTGAATCACACAATCTGGAGACAGTCAGACATCCGCAAACAACACTACACCATCTCACATACTCTGACATATCATATTGACACCCTCGGAGGTGTTCAGACACTTGTCTTCATATCTAGATCTCATAGCGATGACATCCGGAGACAGCCAGACTTCTGGATTTCACTCGGCACAAGTAGCAGATCTCGAATCACATGATCTGGAGACAGTCAGACATCCGCAAACAACACCACACCATCTCGCACACTCTGAGATATCATAATCGACTTCTGAATTTGACTCTGTACTAGTGACAGATCTCGAATCACACTATCTGGAGACAGTCAGACATCCGCAAACAATACCACACCATCTCGCACACTCTGACATATCATGTTGATGCACTCGGAGGTGTTCAGACACTTGTCTTCATATCTAGATCTCATGGCGATGACATCCGGAGACAGCCAGACTTCTGGATTTGATCCCGCACAAGTAGCAGATCTTGAATCACACAATCTGGAGACAGTCAGACATCCGCAAACAACACCACACCATCTCACATACTCTGACATATCATATTGACACCCTCGGAGGTGTTCAGACACTTGTCTTCATATCTAGATCTCATAGCGATGACATCCGGAGACAGCCAGACTTCTGGATTTGACTCGGCACAAGTAGCAGATCTCGAATCACATGATCTGGAGACAGTCAGACATCCGCAAACAACACCACACCATCTCGCACACTCTGAGATATCATAATCGACTTCTGAATTTGACTCTGTACTAGTGACAGATCTCGAATCACACTATCTGGAGACAGTCAGACATCCGCAAACAATACCACACCATCTCGCACACTCTGACATATCATGTTGATGCACTCGGAGGTGTTCAGACACTTGTCTTCATATCTAGATCTCATGGCGATGACATCCGGAGACAGCCAGACTTCTGGATTTGATCCCGCACAAGTAGCAGATCTTGAATCACACAATCTGGAGACAGTCAGACATCCGCAAACAACACCACACCATCTCACATACTCTGACATATCATATTGACGCACTCGGAGGTGTTCAGACACTTGTCTTCATATCTAGATCTCATAGCGATGACATCCGGAGACAGCCAGACTTCTGGATTTGACTCGGCACAAGTAGCAGATCTCGAATCACATGATCTGGAGACAGTCAGACATCCGCAAACAACACCACACCATCTCACACACTCTGAGATATCATAATCGACTTCTGAATTTGACTCTGTACTAGTGACAGATCTTGAATCACACAATCTGGAGATAGTCAGACATCCGCAAACAACACCACACCATCTCGCACACTCTGACATACCATATTGACGCACTCGGAGGTGTTCAGACACTTGTCTTCATATCTAGATCTACAGCGATGACCTCCGGAGACAGCCGGACTTCTGGATTTGACCCCGCACAAGTAGCAGATCTCGAATCACACAATCTGGAGACAGTCAGACATCCGCAAACAACACCACACCATCTCGCACACTCTGACATATCATATTGACGCACTCGGAGGTGTTCAGACACTTGTCTTCATATCTAGATCTCATAGCGATGACATCCGGAGACAGCCAGACTTCTGGATTTCACTCGGCACAAGTAGCAGATCTCGAATCACATGATCTGGAGACAGTCAGACATCCGCAAACAACACCACACCATCTCGCACACTCTGAGATATCATAATCGACTTCTGAATTTGACTCTGTACTAGTGACAGATCTCGAATCACACTATCTGGAGACAGTCAGACATCCGCAAACAACACCACACCATCTCACATACTCTGACATATCATATTGACACCCTCGGAGGTGTTCAGACACTTGTCTTCATATCTAGATCTCATGGCGATGACATCCGGAGACAGCCAGACTTCTGGATTTGATCCCGCACAAGTAGCAGATCTTGAATCACACAATCTGGAGACAGTCAGACATCCGCAAACAACACCACACCATCTCACATACTCTGACATATCATATTGACACCCTCGGAGGTGTTCAGACACTTGTCTTCATATCTAGATCTCATAGCGATGACATCCGGAGACAGCCAGACTTCTGGATTTGACCCCGCACAAGTAACAGATCTCGAATCACACAATCTGCAGACAGTCAGACATCCGCAAACAACACCACACCATCTCGCACACTCTGAGATATCATAATCGACTTCTGAATTTGACTCTGTACTAGTGACAGATCTCGAATCACACTATCTGGAGACAGTCAGACATCCGCAAACAACACCACACCATCTCACATACTCTGACATATCATATTGACACCCTCGGAGGTGTTCAGACACTTGTCTTCATATCTAGATCTCATAGCGATGACATCCGGAGACAGCCAGACTTCTGGATTTGACTCGGCACAAGTAGCAGATCTCGAATCACATGATCTGGAGACAGTCAGACATCCGCAAACAACACCACACCATCTCGCACACTCTGAGATATCATAATCGACTTCTGAATTTGACTCTGTACTAGTGACAGATCTCGAATCACACTATCTGGAGACAGTCAGACATCCGCAAACAACACCACACCATCTCACATACTCTGACATATCATATTGACACCCTCGGAGGTGTTCAGACACTTGTCTTCATATCTAGATCTCATAGCGATGACATCCGGAGACAGCCAGACTTCTGGATTTCACTCGGCACAAGTAGCAGATCTCGAATCACATGATCTGGAGACAGTCAGACATCCGCAAACAACACCACACCATCTCGCACACTCTGAGATATCATAATCGACTTCTGAATTTGACTCTGTACTAGTGACAGATCTCGAATCACACTATCTGGAGACAGTCAGACATCCGCAAACAATACCACACCATCTCGCACACTCTGACATATCATGTTGATGCACTCGGAGGTGTTCAGACACTTGTCTTCATATCTAGATCTCATGGCGATGACATCCGGAGACAGCCAGACTTCTGGATTTGATCCCGCACAAGTAGCAGATCTTGAATCACACAATCTGGAGACAGTCAGACATCCGCAAACAACACCACACCATCTCACATACTCTGACATATCATATTGACACCCTCGGAGGTGTTCAGACACTTGTCTTCATATCTAGATCTCATAGCGATGACATCCGGAGACAGCCAGACTTCTGGATTTGACCCCGCACAAGTAACAGATCTCGAATCACACAATCTGCAGACAGTCAGACATCCGCAAATAACACCACACCATCTCGCACACTCTGAGATATCATAATCGACTTCTGAATTTGACTCTGTACTAGTGACAGATCTCGAATCACACTATCTGGAGACAGTCAGACATCCGCAAACAATACCACACCATCTCGCACACTCTGACATATCATGTTGACGCACTCGGAGGTGTTCAGACACTTGTCTTCATATCTAGATCTCATGGCGATGACATCCGGAGACAGCCAGACTTCTGGATTTGATCCCGCACAAGTAGCAGATCTTGAATCACACAATCTGGAGACAGTCAGACATCCGCAAACAACACCACACCATCTCACATACTCTGACATATCATATTGACACCCTCGGAGGTGTTCAGACACTTGTCTTCATATCTAGATCTCATAGCGATGACATCCGGAGACAGCCAGACTTCTGGATTTCACTCGGCACAAGTAGCAGATCTCGAATCACATGATCTGGAGACAGTCAGACATCCGCAAACAACACCACACCATCTCGCACACTCTGAGATATCATAATCGACTTCTGAATTTGACTCTGTACTAGTGACAGATCTCGAATCACACTATCTGGAGACAGTCAGACATCCGCAAACAATACCACACCATCTCGCACACTCTGACATATCATGTTGACGCACTCGGAGGTGTTCAGACACTTGTCTTCATATCTAGATCTCATGGCGATGACATCCGGAGACAGCCAGACTTCTGGATTTGATCCCGCACAAGTAGCAGATCTTGAATCACACAATCTGGAGACAGTCAGACATCCGCAAACAACACCACACCATCTCACATACTCTGACATATCATATTGACACCCTCGGAGGTGTTCAGACACTTGTCTTCATATCTAGATCTCATAGCGATGACATCCGGAGACAGCCAGACTTCTGGATTTGACTCGGCACAAGTAGCAGATCTCGAATCACATGATCTGGAGACAGTCAGACATCCGCAAACAACACCACACCATCTCGCACACTCTGAGATATCATAATCGACTTCTGAATTTGACTCTGTACTAGTGACAGATCTCGAATCACACTATCTGGAGACAGTCAGACATCCGCAAACAACACCACACCATCTCGCACACTCTGACATACCATATTGACGCACTCGGAGGTGTTCAGACACTTGTCTTCATATCTAGATCTACAGCGATGACCTCCGGAGACAGCCGGACTTCTGGATTTGACCCCGCACAAGTAGCAGATCTCGAATCACACAATCTGGAGACAGTCAGACATCCGCAAACAACACCACACCATCTCGCACACTCTGACATATCATATTGACGCACTCGGAGGTGTTCAGACACTTGTCTTCATATCTAGATCTCATGGCGATGACATCCGGAGACAGCCAGACTTCTGGATTTGATCCCGCACAAGTAGCAGATCTTGAATCACACAATCTGGAGACAGTCAGACATCCGCAAACAACACCACACCATCTCGCACACTCTGACATATCATATTGACACCCTCGGAGGTGTTCAGACACTTGTCTTCATATCTAGATCTCATAACGATGACATCCGGAGACAGCCAGACTTCTGGATTTGACTCGGCACAAGTAGCAGATCTCGAATCACATGATCTGGAGACAGTCAGACATCCGCAAACAACACTACACCATCTCGCACACTCTGAGATATCATAATCGACTTCTGAATTTGACTCTGTACTAGTGACAGATCTCGAATCACACTATCTGGAGACAGTCGGACATCCGCAAACAACACCACACCATCTCGCACACTCTGACATACCATATTGACGCACTCGGAGGTGTTCAGACACTTGTCTTCATATCTAGATCTCATAGCCATGACATCCAGAGACAGCCAGACTTCTGGATTTGACCCCGCACAAGTAGCAGATCTTGAATCACACAATCTGGAGACAGTCAGACATCCGCAAACAACACCACACCATCTCGCACACTCTGACATATCATATTGACACCCTCGGAGGTGTTCAGACACTTGTCTTCATATCTAGATCTCATAGCGATGACATCCGGAGACAGCCGGACTTCTGGATTTGACCCCGCACAAGTAGCAGATCTCGAATCACACAATCTGGAGACAGTCAGACATCCGCAAACAACACCACACCATCTCGCACACTCTGACATATCATATTGACGCACTCGGACGTGTTCAGATACTTGTCTTCATATCTAGATCTCATAGCGATGACATCCGGAGACAGCCAGACTTCTGGATTTGACTCGGCACAAGTAGCAGATCTCGAATCACACAATCTGGAGACAGTCAGACATCCGCAAACAACACCACACCATCTCGCACACTCTGACATATCATATTGACACCCTCGGAGGTGTTCAGACACTTGTCTTCATATCTAGATCTCATAGCGATGACATCCGGAGACAGCCAGACTTCTGGATTTGACTCGGCACAAGTAGCAGATCTCGAATCACATGATCTGGAGACAGTCAGACATCCGCAAACAACACTACACCATCTCGCACACTCTGAGATATCATAATCGACTTCTGAATTTGACTCTGTACTAGTGACAGATCTCGAATCACACTATCTGGAGACAGTCGGACATCCGCAAACAACACCACACCATCTCGCACACTCTGACATATCATATTGACACCCTCGGAGGTGTTCAGACACTTGTCTTCATATCTAGATCTCATAGCCATGACATCCAGAGACAGCCAGACTTCTGGATTTGACCCCGCACAAGTAGCAGATCTTGAATCACACAATCTGGAGATAGTCAGACATCCGCAAACAACACCACACCATCTCGCACACTCTGACATACCATATTGACGCACTCGGAGGTGTTCAGACACTTGTCTTCATATCTAGATCTCATAGCGATGACATCCGGAGACAGCCAGACTTCTGGATTTGACCCCGCACAAGTAGCAGATCTTGAATCACACAATCTGGAGATAGTCAGACATCCGCAAACAACACCACACCATCTCGCACACTCTGACATACCATATTGATGCACTCGGGGTGTTCAGACACTTGTCTTCATATCTAGATCTCATAGCGATGACATCCGGAGACAGCCAGACTTCTGGATTTGACTCGGCACAAGTAGCAGATCTCGAATCACATGATCTGGAGACAGTCAGACATCCGCAAACAACACTACACCATCTCGCACACTCTGAGATATCATAATCGACTTCTGGATTTGACCCCGCACAAGTAGCAGATCTTGAATCACACAATCTGGAGATAGTCAGACATCCGCAAACAACACCACACCATCTCGCACACTCTGACATACCATATTGACGCACTCGGAGGTGTTCAGACACTTGTCTTCATATCTAGATCTCATAGCGATGACATCCGGAGACAGCCAGACTTCTGGATTTGACCCCGCACAAGTAGCAGATCTTGAATCACACAATCTGGAGATAGTCAGACATCCGCAAACAACACCACACCATCTCGCACACTCTGACATACCATATTGATGCACTCGGGGTGTTCAGACACTTGTCTTCATATCTAGATCTCATAGCGATGACATCCGGAGACAGCCAGACTTCTGGATTTGACTCGGCACAAGTAGCAGATCTCGAATCACATGATCTGGAGACAGTCAGACATCCGCAAACAACACTACACCATCTCGCACACTCTGAGATATCATAATCGACTTCTGGATTTGACCCCGCACAAGTAGCAGATCTTGAATCACACAATCTGGAGACAGTCAGACATCCGCAAACAACACCACACCATCTCGCACACTCTGACATATCATATTGACGCACTCGGACGTGTTCAGATACTTGTCTTCATATCTAGATCTCATAGCGATGACATCCGGAGACAGCCAGACTTCTGGATTTGACTCGGCACAAGTAGCAGATCTCGAATCACACAATCTGGAGACAGTCAGACATCCGCAAACAACACCACACCATCTCGCACACTCTGACATATCATATTGACGCACTCGGACGTGTTCAGATACTTGTCTTCATATCTAGATCTCATAGCGATGACATCCGGAGACAGCCAGACTTCTGGATTTGACTCGGCACAAGTAGCAGATCTCGAATCACACAATCTGGAGACAGTCAGACATCCGCAAACAACACCACACCATCTCGCACACTCTGACATATCATATTGACACCCTCGGAGGTGTTCAGACACTTGTCTTCATATCTAGATCTCATAGCGATGACATCCGGAGACAGCCAGACTTCTGGATTTGACTCGGCACAAGTAGCAGATCTCGAATCACATGATCTGGAGACAGTCAGACATCCGCAAACAACACTACACCATCTCGCACACTCTGAGATATCATAATCGACTTCTGAATTTGACTCTGTACTAGTGACAGATCTCGAATCACACTATCTGGAGACAGTCGGACATCCGCAAACAACACCACACCATCTCGCACACTCTGACATATCATATTGACACCCTCGGAGGTGTTCAGACACTTGTCTTCATATCTAGATCTCATAGCCATGACATCCAGAGACAGCCAGACTTCTGGATTTGACCCCGCACAAGTAGCAGATCTTGAATCACACAATCTGGAGATAGTCAGACATCCGCAAACAACACCACACCATCTCGCACACTCTGACATACCATATTGACGCACTCGGAGGTGTTCAGACACTTGTCTTCATATCTAGATCTCATAGCGATGACATCCGGAGACAGCCAGACTTCTGGATTTGACCCCGCACAAGTAGCAGATCTTGAATCACACAATCTGGAGATAGTCAGACATCCGCAAACAACACCACACCATCTCGCACACTCTGACATACCATATTGATGCACTCGGGGTGTTCAGACACTTGTCTTCATATCTAGATCTCATAGCGATGACATCCGGAGACAGCCAGACTTCTGGATTTGACTCGGCACAAGTAGCAGATCTCGAATCACATGATCTGGAGACAGTCAGACATCCGCAAACAACACTACACCATCTCGCACACTCTGAGATATCATAATCGACTTCTGGATTTGACCCCGCACAAGTAGCAGATCTTGAATCACACAATCTGGAGATAGTCAGACATCCGCAAACAACACCACACCATCTCGCACACTCTGACATACCATATTGACGCACTCGGAGGTGTTCAGACACTTGTCTTCATATCTAGATCTCATAGCGATGACATCCGGAGACAGCCAGACTTCTGGATTTGACCCCGCACAAGTAGCAGATCTTGAATCACACAATCTGGAGATAGTCAGACATCCGCAAACAACACCACACCATCTCGCACACTCTGACATACCATATTGATGCACTCGGGGTGTTCAGACACTTGTCTTCATATCTAGATCTCATAGCGATGACATCCGGAGACAGCCAGACTTCTGGATTTGACTCGGCACAAGTAGCAGATCTCGAATCACATGATCTGGAGACAGTCAGACATCCGCAAACAACACTACACCATCTCGCACACTCTGAGATATCATAATCGACTTCTGGATTTGACCCCGCACAAGTAGCAGATCTTGAATCACACAATCTGGAGATAGTCAGACATCCGCAAACAACACCACACCATCTCGCACACTCTGACATACCATATTGACGCACTCGGAGGTGTTCAGACACTTGTCTTCATATCTAGATCTCAGAGCGATGACCTCCGGAGACAGCCGGATTTCTGGATTTGACCCCGCACAAGTAGCAGATCTCGAATCACACAATCTGGAGACAGTCAGACATCCGCAAACAACACCACACCATCTCGCACACTCTGACATACCATATTGACGCACTCGGAGGTGTTCAGACACTTGTCTTCATATCTAGATCTCATAGCGATGACATCCGGAGACAGCCAGACTTCTGGATTTGACTCGGCACAAGTAGCAGATCTCGAATCACACAATCTGGAGATAGTCAGACATCCGCAAACAACACCACACCATCTCGCACACTCTGACATATCATATTGACACCCTCAGACGTGTTCAGATACTTGTCTTCATATCTAGATCTCATAGCGATGACATCCGGAGACAGCCAGACTTCTGGATTTGACCCCGCACAAGTAGCAGATCTTGAATCACACAATCTGGAGATAGTCAGACATCCGCAAACAACACCACACCATCTCGCACACTCTGACATACCATATTGACGCACTCGGAGGTGTTCAGACACTTGTCTTCATATCTAGATCTCATAGCGATGACATCCGGAGACAGCCAGACTTCTGGATTTGACTCGGCACAAGTAGCAGATCTCGAATCACATGATCTGGAGACAGTCAGACATCCGCAAACAACACCACACCATCTCACACACTCTGAGATATCATAATCGACTTCTGAATTTGACTCTGTACTAGTGACAGATCTCGAATCACACTATCTGGAGACAGTCGGACATCCGCAAACAATACCACACCATCTCGCACACTCTGACATATCATATTGACACCCTCGGAGGTGTTCAGACACTTGTCTTCATATCTAGATCTCATAGCAATGACATCCGGAGACAGCCAGACTTCTGGATTTGACCCCGCACAAGTAGCAGATCTCGAATCACACAATCTGGAGACAGTCAGACATCCGCAAACAACACCACACCATCTCACACACTCTGAGATATCATAATCGACTTCTGAATTTGACTCTGTACTAGTGACAGATCTCGAATCACACTATCTGGAGACAGTCGGACATCCGCAAACAATACCACACCATCTCGCACACTCTGACATATCATATTGACACCCTCGGAGGTGTTCAGACACTTGTCTTCATATCTAGATCTCATAGCAATGACCTCCGGAGACAGCCGGATTTCTGGATTTGACCCCGCACAAGTAGCAGATCTCGAATCACACAATCTGGAGACAGTCAGACATCCGCAAACAACACCACACCATCTCGCACACTCTGACATACCATATTGACGCACTCGGAGGTGTTCAGACACTTGTCTTCATATCTAGATCTCATAGCGATGACATCCGGAGACAGCCAGACTTCTGGATTTGACTCGGCACAAGTAGCAGATCTCGAATCACATGATCTGGAGACAGTCAGACATCCGCAAACAACACCACACCATCTCACACACTCTGAGATATCATAATCGACTTCTGAATTTGACTCTGTACTAGTGACAGATCTCGAATCACACTATCTGGAGACAGTCGGACATCCGCAAACAATACCACACCATCTCGCACACTCTGACATATCATATTGACACCCTCGGAGGTGTTCAGACACTTGTCTTCATATCTAGATCTCATAGCAATGACATCCGGAGACAGCCAGACTTCTGGATTTGACCCCGCACAAGTAGCAGATCTCGAATCACACAATCTGGAGACAGTCAGACATCCGCAAACAACACCACACCATCTCACACACTCTGAGATATCATAATCGACTTCTGAATTTGACTCTGTACTAGTGACAGATCTCGAATCACACTATCTGGAGACAGTCGGACATCCGCAAACAATACCACACCATCTCGCACACTCTGACATATCATATTGACACCCTCGGAGGTGTTCAGACACTTGTCTTCATATCTAGATCTCATAGCAATGACCTCCGGAGACAGCCGGATTTCTGGATTTGACCCCGCACAAGTAGCAGATCTCGAATCACACAATCTGGAGACAGTCAGACATCCGCAAACAACACCACACCATCTCGCACACTCTGACATACCATATTGACGCACTCGGAGGTGTTCAGACACTTGTCTTCATATCTAGATCTCATAGCGATGACATCCGGAGACAGCCAGACTTCTGGATTTGACTCGGCACAAGTAGCAGATCTCGAATCACACAATCTGGAGATAGTCAGACATCCGCAAACAACACCACACCATCTCGCACACTCTGACATATCATATTGACACCCTCAGACGTGTTCAGATACTTGTCTTCATATCTAGATCTCATAGCGATGACATCCGGAGACAGCCAGACTTCTGGATTTGACTCGGCACAAGTAGCAGATCTCGAATCACATGATCTGGAGACAGTCAGACATCCGCAAACAACACCACACCATCTCACACACTCTGAGATATCATAATCGACTTCTGAATTTGACTCTGTACTAGTGACAGATCTCGAATCACACTATCTGGAGACAGTCGGACATCCGCAAACAATACCACACCATCTCGCACACTCTGACATATCATATTGACACCCTCGGAGGTGTTCAGACACTTGTCTTCATATCTAGATCTCATAGCAATGACATCCGGAGACAGCCAGACTTCTGGATTTGACCCCGCACAAGTAGCAGATCTCGAATCACACAATCTGGAGACAGTCAGACATCCGCAAACAACACCACACCATCTCACACACTCTGAGATATCATAATCGACTTCTGAATTTGACTCTGTACTAGTGACAGATCTCGAATCACACTATCTGGAGACAGTCGGACATCCGCAAACAATACCACACCATCTCGCACACTCTGACATATCATATTGACACCCTCGGAGGTGTTCAGACACTTGTCTTCATATCTAGATCTCATAGCAATGACCTCCGGAGACAGCCGGATTTCTGGATTTGACCCCGCACAAGTAGCAGATCTCGAATCACACAATCTGGAGACAGTCAGACATCCGCAAACAACACCACACCATCTCGCACACTCTGACATACCATATTGACGCACTCGGAGGTGTTCAGACACTTGTCTTCATATCTAGATCTCATAGCGATGACATCCGGAGACAGCCAGACTTCTGGATTTGACTCGGCACAAGTAGCAGATCTCGAATCACACAATCTGGAGATAGTCAGACATCCGCAAACAACACCACACCATCTCGCACACTCTGACATATCATATTGACACCCTCAGACGTGTTCAGATACTTGTCTTCATATCTAGATCTCATAGCGATGACATCCGGAGACAGCCAGACTTCTGGATTTGACTCGGCACAAGTAGCAGATCTCGAATCACATGATCTGGAGACAGTCAGACATCCGCAAACAACACCACACCATCTCACACACTCTGAGATATCATAATCGACTTCTGAATTTGACTCTGTACTAGTGACAGATCTCGAATCACACTATCTGGAGACAGTCGGACATCCGCAAACAATACCACACCATCTCGCACACTCTGACATATCATATTGACACCCTCGGAGGTGTTCAGACACTTGTCTTCATATCTAGATCTCATAGCAATGACATCCGGAGACAGCCAGACTTCTGGATTTGACCCCGCACAAGTAGCAGATCTCGAATCACACAATCTGGAGACAGTCAGACATCCGCAAACAACACCACACCATCTCACACACTCTGAGATATCATAATCGACTTCTGAATTTGACTCTGTACTAGTGACAGATCTCGAATCACACTATCTGGAGACAGTCGGACATCCGCAAACAATACCACACCATCTCGCACACTCTGACATATCATATTGACACCCTCGGAGGTGTTCAGACACTTGTCTTCATATCTAGATCTCATAGCAATGACCTCCGGAGACAGCCGGATTTCTGGATTTGACCCCGCACAAGTAGCAGATCTCGAATCACACAATCTGGAGACAGTCAGACATCCGCAAACAACACCACACCATCTCGCACACTCTGACATACCATATTGACGCACTCGGAGGTGTTCAGACACTTGTCTTCATATCTAGATCTCATAGCGATGACATCCGGAGACAGCCAGACTTCTGGATTTGACTCGGCACAAGTAGCAGATCTCGAATCACACAATCTGGAGATAGTCAGACATCCGCAAACAACACCACACCATCTCGCACACTCTGACATATCATATTGACACCCTCAGACGTGTTCAGATACTTGTCTTCATATCTAGATCTCATAGCGATGACATCCGGAGACAGCCAGACTTCTGGATTTGACTCGGCACAAGTAGCAGATCTTGAATCACACAATCTGGAGACAGTCAGACATCCGCAAACAACACCACACCATCTCGCACACTCTGACATATCATATTGACACCCTCGGAGGTGTTCAGACACTTGTCTTCATATCTAGATCTCATAGCGATGACATCCGGAGACAGCCAGACTTCTGGATTTGACCCCGCACAAGTAGCAGATCTTGAATCACACAATCTGGAGATAGTCAGACATCCGCAAACAACACCACACCATCTCGCACACTCTGACATACCATATTGATGCACTCGGAGGTGTTCAGACACTTGTCTTCATATCTAGATCTCATAGCGATGACATCCGGAGACAGCCAGACTTCTGGATTTGTTTCGGCACAAGTAGCAGATCTCGAATCACATGATCTGGAGACAGTCAGACATCCGCAAACAACACTACACCATCTCGCACACTCTGAGATATCATAATCGACTTCTGAATTTGACTCTGTACTAGTGACAGATCTCGAATCACACTATCTGGATACAGTCGGACATCCGCAAACAACACCACACCATCTCGCACACTCTGACATACCATATTGACGCACTCGGAGGTGTTCAGACACTTGTCTTCATATCTAGATCTCATAGCCATGACATCCAGAGACAGCCAGACTTCTGGATTTGACCCCGCACAAGTAGCAGATCTTGAATCACACAATCTGGAGATAGTCAGACATCCGCAAACAACACCACACCATCTCACACACTCTGACATACCATATTGACGCACTCGGAGGTGTTCAGACACTTGTCTTCATATCTAGATCTCATAGCGATGACATCCGGAGACAGCCAGACTTCTGGATTTGACCCCGCACAAGTAGCAGATCTTGAATCACACAATCTGGAGATAGTCAGACATCCGCAAACAACACCACACCATCTCGCACACTCTGACATACCATATTGACGCACTCGGAGGTGTTCAGACACTTGTCTTCATATCTAGATCTCATAGCGATGACATCCGGAGACAGCCAGACTTCTGGATTTGTTTCGGCACAAGTAGCAGATCTCGAATCACATGATCTGGAGACAGTCAGACATCCGCAAACAACACTACACCATCTCGCACACTCTGAGATATCATAATCGACTTCTGAATTTGACTCTGTACTAGTGACAGATCTCGAATCACACTATCTGGATACAGTCGGACATCCGCAAACAACACCACACCATCTCGCACACTCTGACATACCATATTGACGCACTCGGAGGTGTTCAGACACTTGTCTTCATATCTAGATCTCATAGCGATGACATCCGGAGACAGCCAGACTTCTGGATTTGACTGGGCACAAGTAGCAGATCTCAAATCACACGATCTGGAGACAGTCAGACATCCGCAAACAACACCACACCATCTCGCACACTCTGATATACCATATAGACGCACTCGGAGGTGTTCAGACACTTGTCTTCATATCTAGATCTCATAGCGATGACATCCGGAGACAGCCAGACTTCTGGATTTGACTCGGCACAAGTAGCAGATCTCGAATCACACGATCTGGAGACAGTCAGACAGCCGCAAACAACACCACACCATCTCGCACACTCTGACATATCATATTGACACCCTCGGAGGTGTTCAGACACTTGTCTTCATATCTAGATCTCATGGCGATGACATCCGGAGACAGCCAGACTTCTGGATTTGACTCGGCACAAGTAGCAGATCTCGAATCACACAATCTGGAGACAGTCAGACATCCGCAAACAACACAGCACCATCTCACACACTCTGACATATCATATTGACACCCTCGGAGGTGTTCAGACACTTGTCTTCATATCTAGATCTCATGGCGATGACATGCGGAGACAGCCAGACTTCTGGATTTGACTGGGCACAAATAGCAGATCTCGAATCACACAATCTGGAGACAGTCAGACATCCGCAAACAACACCACACCATCTCGCACACTCTGACATATCATATTGACACCCTCGGAGGTGTTCAGACACTTGTCTTCATATCTAGATCTCATGGCGATGACATCCGGAGACAGCCAGACTTCTGCATTTGACCCCGCACAAGTAGCAGATCTCGAATCACACAATCTGGAGACAGTCAGACATCTGCAAACAACACAACACCATCTCGCACACTCTGACATATCATATTGACACCCTCGGAGGTGTTCAGACACTTGTCTTCATATCTAGATCTCATGGCGATGACATGCGGAGACAGCCAGACTTCTGGATTTGACTCGGAACGAGTAGCAGATCTCGAATCACACAATCTGGAGACAGTCAGACATCTGCAAACAACACAACACCATCTCGCACACTCTGACATATCATAATGACACCCTCGGAGGTCTTCAGACACTTTTCTTCATATCTTGATCTCATGGCGATGACATGTGGAGACAGCCAGACTTCTGGATTTGACCCCTCAAAAGTAGCAGATCTCTAATCACACAATCTGGAGACAGTCAGACATCCGCAAGCAACACCACACCATCTGGCACACTCTGACATATCATAATGACACCCTCGGAGATGTTCAAACACTTTTCTTCATATCTAGATCTCATAGCGATGACATCCGGAGACAGCCAGACTTCTGGATTTGACCCCGCACAAGTAGCAGATCTTGAATCACACAATCTGGAGATAGTCAGACATCCGCAAACAACACCACACCATCTCGCACACTCTGACATATCATATTGACACCCTCGGAGGTGTTCAGACACTTGTCTTCATATCTAGATCTCATAACGATGACATCCGGAGACAGCCAGACTTCTGGATTTGACCCCGCACAAGTAGCAGATCTTGAATCACACAATCTGGAGATAGTCAGACATCCGCAAACAACACCACACCATCTCGCACACTCTGACATACCATATTGATGCACTCGGAGGTGTTCAGACACTTGTCTTCATATCTAGATCTCATGGAGATGACATGCGGAGACAGCCAGACTTCTGGATTTGACCCCGCAATAGTAGCAGATCTTGAATCACACAATCTGGAGACAGTCAGACATCTGCAAACAACACCACACCATCTCGCACACTCTGACATATCATATTGACACCCTCGGAGGTGTTCAGACACTTGTCTTCATATCTAGATCTCATAGCGATGACATCCAGAGACAGCCAGACTTCTGAATTTGACTGGGCACAAGTAGCAGATCTCGAATTACACAATCTGGAGACAGTCAGACATCCGCAAACAACACCACACCATCTTGCACACTCTGAGATATCATATTCGACTTCCGAATTTGACTCTGTACTAGTGACAGATCTCGAATCACACTATCTGGAGACAGTCGGACATCCGCAAACAACACCACACCATCTCGCACACTCTGACATATCATATTGACACCCTCGGAGGTGTTCAGACACTTGTCTTCATATCTAGATCTCATGGCGATGACATCCGGAGACAGCCAGACTTCTGGATTTGACTCGGCACAAGTAGCAGATCTTGAATCACATGATCTGGAGACAGTCAGACATCTGCAAACAACACCACACCATCTCGCACACTCTGACATATCATATTGACACCCTCGGAGGTGTTCAGACACTTGTCTTCATATCTAGATCTCATAGCGATGACATCCAGAGACAGCCAGACTTCTGGATTTGACTGGGCACAAGTAGCAGATCTCGAATCACACAATCTGGAGACAGTCAGACATCCGCAAACAACACCACACCATCTCGCACACTCTGACATATCATATTCGACTTCCGAATTTGACTCTGTACTAGTGACAGATCTCGAATCACACTATCTGGAGACAGTCAGACATCTGCAAACAACACCACACCATCTCGCACACTCTGACATATCATATTGACACCCTCGGAGGTGTTCAGACACTTGTCTTCATATCTAGATCTCATAACGATGACATCCGGAGACAGCCAGACTTCTGGATTTGACTCGGCACAAGTAGCAGATCTTGAATCACATGATCTGGAGACAGTCAGACATCTGCAAACAACACCACACCATCTCGCACACTCTGACATATCATATTGACACCCTCGGAGGTGTTCAGACACTTGTCTTCATATCTAGATCTCATAACGATGACATCCGGAGACAGCCAGACTTCTGGATTTGACTCGGCACAAGTAGCAGATCTCGAATCACATGATCTGGAGACAGTCAGACATCTGCAAACAACACCACACCATCTCGCACACTCTGACATATCATATTGACGCCCTCGGAGGTGTTCAGACACTTGTCTTCATATCTAGATCTCATGGAGATGACATGCGGAGACAGCCAGACTTCTGGATTTGACCCCGCAATAGTAGCAGATCTCGAATCACACAATCTGGAGACAGTCAGACATCTGCAAACAACACCACACCATCTCGCACACTCTGACATATCATATTGACGCCCTCGGAGGTGTTCAGACACTTGTCTTCATATCTAGATCTCATGGAGATGACATGCGGAGACAGCCAGACTTCTGGATTTGACCCCGCAATAGTAGCAGATCTCGAATCACACAATCTGGAGACAGTCAGACATCTGCAAACAACACCACACCATCTCGCACACTCTGACATATCATATTGACACCCTCGGAGGTGTTCAGACACTTGTCTTCATATCTAGATCTCATAGCGATGACATCCAGAGACAGCCAGACTTCTGGATTTGACTCGGCACAAGTAGCAGATCTTGAATCACACGATCTGGAGACAGTCAGACATCCGCAAACAACACAACACCATCTCGCACACTCTGACATATCATATTGACACCCTCGGAGGTGTTCAGACACTTGTCTTCATATCCAGATCTCATAGCGATGACATCCAGAGACAGCCAGACTTCTGGATTTGACTCGGCACAAGTAGCAGATCTCGAATCACACGATCTGGAGACAGTCAGACATCCGCAAACAACACCACACCATCTTGCACACTCTGACATATCATATTGACACCCTCGGAGGTGTTCAGACACTTGTCTTCATATCTAGATCTCGTAGCGATGACATCCAGAGACAGCCAGACTTCTGGATTTGACTCGGCACAAGTAGCAGATCTTGAATCACACGATCTGGAGACAGTCAGACATCCGCAAACAACACCACACCATCTTGCACACTCTGACATATCATATTGACACCCTCGGAGGTGTTCAGACACTTGTCTTCATATCTAGATCTCATAGTGATGACATCCAGAGACAGCCAGACTTCTGGATTTGACTCGGCACAAGTAGCAGATCTTGAATCACACGATCTGGAGACAGTCAGACATCCGCAAACAACACAACACCATCTCGCACACTCTGACATATCATATTGACACCCTCGGAGGTGTTCAGACACTTGTCTTCATATCCAGATCTCATAGCGATGACATCCAGAGACAGCCAGACTTCTGGATTTGACTCGGCACAAGTAGCAGATCTCGAATCACACGATCTGGAGACAGTCAGACATCCGCAAACAACACCACACCATCTTGCACACTCTGACATATCATATTGACACCCTCGGAGGTGTTCAGACACTTGTCTTCATATCTAGATCTCATAGCGATGACATCCAGAGACAGCCAGACTTCTGAATTTGACTGGGCACAAGTAGCAGATCTCGAATCACACGATCTGGAGACAGTCAGACATCCGCAAACAACACCACACCATCTCGCACACTCTGACATATCATATTGACACCCTCGGAGGTGTTCAGACACTTGTCTGCATATCTAGATCTCATGGCGATGACATCCGGAGACAGCCAGACTTCTGGATTTGACTGGGCACAAGTAGCAGATCTCGAATCACACGATCTGGAGACAGTCAGACATCCGCAAACAACACCACACCATCTTGCACACTCTGAGATATCATATTCGACTTCCGAATTTGACTCTGTACTAGTGACAGATCTTGAATCACACTATCTGGAGACAGTCGGACATCCGCAAACAACACCACACCATCTTGCACACTCTGACATATCATATTGACGCCCTCGGAGGTGTTCAGACACTTGTCTTCATATCTAGATCTCATGGCGATGACATGCGGAGACAGCCAGACTTCTGGATTTGACTGGGCACAAGTAGCAGATCTCGAATCACACGATCTGGAGACAGTCAGACATCCGCAAACAACACCACACCATCTTGCACACTCTGACATATCATATTGACACCCTCGGAGGTGTTCAGACACTTGTCTGCATATCTAGATCTCATGGCGATGACATCCGGAGACAGCCAGACTTCTGGATTTGACTGGGCACAAGTAGCAGATCTCGAATCACACGATCTGGAGACAGTCAGACATCCGCAAACAACACCACACCATCTTGCACACTCTGAGATATCATATTCGACTTCCGAATTTGACTCTGTACTAGTGACAGATCTTGAATCACACTATCTGGAGACAGTCGGACATCCGCAAACAACACCACACCATCTTGCACACTCTGACATATCATATTGACGCCCTCGGAGGTGTTCAGACACTTGTCTTCATATCTAGATCTCATGGCGATGACATGCGGAGACAGCCAGACTTCTGGATTTGACTGGGCACAAGTAGCAGATCTCGAATCACACGATCTGGAGACAGTCAGACATCCGCAAACAACACCACACCATCTTGCACACTCTGACATATCATATTGACACCCTCGGAGGTGTTCAGACACTTGTCTGCATATCTAGATCTCATGGCGATGACATCCGGAGACAGCCAGACTTCTGGATTTGACTCGGAACGAGTAGCAGATCTCGAATTACACAATCTGGAGACAGTCAGACATCCGCAAACAACACCACACCATCTTGCACACTCTGAGATATCATATTCGACTTCCGAATTTGACTCTGTACTAGTGACAGATCTCGAATCACACTATCTGGAGACAGTCGGACATCCGCAAACAACACCACACCATCTTGCACACTCTGACATATCATATTGACGCCCTCGGAGGTGTTCAGACACTTGTCTTCATATCTAGATCTCATAGCGATGACATCCAGAGACAGCCAGACTTCTGAATTTGACTGGGCACAAGTAGCAGATCTCGAATCACACGATCTGGAGACAGTCAGACATCCGCAAACAACACCACACCATCTCGCACACTCTGACATATCATATTCGACTTCCGAATTTGACTCTGTACTAGTGACAGATCTCGAATCACACTATCTGGAGACAGTCGGACATCCGCAAACAACACCACACCATCTCGCACACTCTGACATATCATATTGACGCACTCAGAGGTGTTCAGACACTTGTCTGCATATCTAGATCTCATGGCGATGACATGCGGAGACAGCCAGACTTCTGGATTTGACCCCGCAATAGTAGCAGATCTCGAATCACATAATCTGGAGACAGTCAGACATCCGCAAACAACACCACACCATCTCGCACACTCTGACATATCATATTGACGCCCTCGGAGGTGTTCAGACACTTGTCTTCATATCTAGATCTCATGGAGATGACATGCGGAGACAGCCAGACTTCTGGATTTGACCCCGCAATAGTAGCAGATCTCGAATCACACAATCTGGAGACAGTCAGACATCTGCAAACAACACCACACCATCTCGCACACTCTGACATATCATATTGACACCCTCGGAGGTGTTCAGACACTTGTCTTCATATCTAGATCTCATAGCGATGACATCCAGAGACAGCCAGACTTCTGAATTTGACTGGGCACAAGTAGCAGATCTCGAATCACACGATCTGGAGACAGTCAGACATCCGCAAACAACACCACACCATCTCGCACACTCTGACATATCATATTCGACTTCCGAATTTGACTCTGTACTACTGACAGATCTCGAATCACACTATCTGGAGACAGTCGGACATCCGCAAACAACACCACACCATCTTGCACACTCTGACATATCATATTGACGCCCTCGGAGGTGTTCAGACACTTGTCTTCATATCTAGATCTCATGGCGATGACATGCGGAGACAGCCAGACTTCTGGATTTGACCCCGCAATAGTAGCAGATCTCGAATCACACGATCTGGAGACAGTCAGACATCTGCAAACAACACCACACCATCTCGCACACTCTGACATATCATATTGACGCCCTCGGAGGTGTTCAGACACTTGTCTTCATATCTAGATCTCATGGAGATGACATGCGGAGACAGCCAGACTTCTGGATTTGACCCCGCAATAGTAGCAGATCTCGAATTACACAATCTGGAGACAGTCAGACATCCGCAAACAACACCACACCATCTTGCACACTCTGAGATATCATATTCGACTTCCGAATTTGACTCTGTACTAGTGACAGATCTCGAATCACACTATCTGGAGACAGTCGGACATCCGCAAACAACACCAAACCATCTCGCACACTCTGACATATCATATTGACACTCTCGGAGGTGTTCAGACACTTGTCTTCATATCTAGATCTCATGGCGATGACATCCGGAGACAGCCAGACTTCTGGATTTGACTCGGCACAAGTAGCAGATCTTGAATCACATGATCTGGAGACAGTCAGACATCTGCAAACAACACCACACCATCTTGCACACTCTGACATATCATATTGACGCCCTCGGAGGTGTTCAGACACTTGTCTTCATATCTAGATCTCATGGCGATGACATGCGGAGACAGCCAGACTTCTGGATTTGACCCCGCAATAGTAGCAGATCTCGAATCACACTATCTGGAGACAGTCGGACATCCGCAAACAACACCACACCATCTCGCACACTCTGACATATCATATTGACACCCTCGGAGGTGTTCAGACACTTGTCTTCATATCTAGATCTCATGGCGATGACATCCGGAGACAGCCAGACTTCTGGATTTGACTCGGAACGAGTAGCAGATCTCGAATTACACAATCTGGAGACAGTCAGACATCCGCAAACAACACCACACCATCTTGCACACTCTGAGATATCATATTCGACTTCCGAATTTGACTCTGTACTAGTGACAGATCTCGAATCACACTATCTGGAGACAGTCGGACATCCGCAAACAACACCACACCATCTCGCACACTCTGACATATCATATTGACGCACTCAGAGGTGTTCAGACACTTGTCTGCATATCTAGATCTCATGGCGATGACATCCGGAGACAGCCAGACTTCTGGATTTGACCCCGCAATAGTAGCAGATCTCGAATCACACAATCTGGAGACAGTCAGACATCTGCAAACAACACCACACCATCTCGCACACTCTGACATATCATATTGACACCCTCGGAGGTGTTCAGACACTTGTCTTCATATCTAGATCTCATAGCGATGACATCCAGAGACAGCCAGACTTCTGGATTTGACTGGGCACAAGTAGCAGATCTCGAATCACACAATCTGGAGACAGTCAGACATCCGCAAACAACACCACACCATCTTGCACACTCTGAGATATCATATTCGACTTCCGAATTTGACTCTGTACTAGTGACAGATCTCGAATCACACTATCTGGAGACAGTCGGACATCCGCAAACAACACCACACCATCTCGCACACTCTGACATATCATATTGACGCACTCAGAGGTGTTCAGACACTTGTCTGCATATCTAGATCTCATGGCGATGACATCCGGAGACAGCCAGACTTCTGGATTTGACCCCGCAATAGTAGCAGATCTCGAATCACACAATCTGGAGACAGTCAGACATCCGCAAACAACACCACACCATCTCGCACACTCTGACATATCATATTGACGCACTCAGAGGTGTTCAGACACTTGTCTTCATATCTAGATCTCATGGCGATGACATGCGGAGACAGCCAGACTTCTGGATTTGACCCCGCAATAGTAGCAGATCTCGAATCACATAATCTGGAGACAGTCAGACATCTGCAAACAACACCACACCATCTCGCACACTCTGACATATCATATTGACGCCCTCGGAGGTGTTCAGACACTTGTCTTCATATCTAGATCTCATGGCGATGACATGCGGAGACAGCCAGACTTCTGGATTTGACCCCGCAATAGTAGCAGATCTCGAATTACACAATCTGGAGACAGTCAGACATCCGCAAGCAATACCACACCATCTTGCACACTCTGACATATCATATTGACGCACTCAGAGGTGTTCAGACACTTGTCTTCATATCTAGATCTCATGGCGATGACATGCGGAGACAGCCAGACTTCTGGATTTGACCCCGCAATAGTAGCAGATCTCGAATCACATAATCTGGAGACAGTCAGACATCTGCAAACAACACCACACCATCTCGCACACTCTGACATATCATATTGACGCCCTCGGAGGTGTTCAGACACTTGTCTTCATATCTAGATCTCATGGCGATGACATGCGGAGACAGCCAGACTTCTGGATTTGACCCCGCAATAGTAGCAGATCTCGAATCACACAATCTGGAGACAGTCAGACATCTGCAAACAACACCACACCATCTCGCACACTCTGACATATCATATTGACACCCTCGGAGGTGTTCAGACACTTGTCTTCATATCTAGATCTCATGGCGATGACATCCGGAGACAGCCAGACTTCTGGATTTGACTCGGCACAAGTAGCAGATCTTGAATCACACGATCTGGAGACAGTCAGACATCCGCAAACAACACCACACCATCTGTAACGGGTAGGATTATCCGGCGTTCTGCTAGCGGGTGAGTAAGCGTTCGAGGACACGTCTAGAAGTCGGTATCGATCCGGTTCAACGTTCGCAGTTCACCAGAGCCGGGCTCAGTGAGTTCGCGATGATGATGGTTGGAAAGATAGATGCATTCTATGTACGTAACAATTACTACAGCGGCACTCGGGCCGATTACTATACACCGGTGTCTACTTACTAAAGGTAAGAGTCCGTAGCGCCGTCGTGTTGAACGCCGGCGCGCTTGTCATCGCCTAAGCGGAAGAATCTCAAGAAAGGAGAAAGAATATGAAACTGAAAGGTAAAAGTACAAACACACGTCACATAGCCCCCCCACTCTTTCAGGTCTTGTAGTATTGCGGAATTTGTTTCGAGATCGCCGATAGAGCCATTTTGTTCCAATCACCCTCGTAATGCTGGATTAGTAGGGTGTTGCCGTGATGAAGGTCGCAATGATTCAGGGTGTACGGCGAACGTGGAACGCGCCTTCGGAAATTCCTCCACCAGTCCGACCATTGGGCGAACGTGCGTGCACGACAATGTCCGTCTTTGTATTCTCGGTAGAGGTCCTGATATGCGCGCGCAAGGTCGCGACTCCAGCCGCCCTGATACCCCTTCTCGAGTCTCCGGAGGATATCGTCTGTGGGCCATATGTACGCCACGTCACCGTGCGCGGTTCGCTGGGCCCCGAAAAACAGCTCAAGGTCGTCTTCTGGGATTCTTTCCCAGATAAGATGGCGTGGACGGTCGCTCTGAGTATCTTTGTCCCCTTCCAGATGGTAGGTGACTGTAGTAGAAGGACCTCTCATAGCTTTCCGCACCACATCGCCTCCGCACAAAAGAATCGCAACGAACGCAGTTGGTCCCCCTTTGTTTACCAAAGCTCCCGCCCAGTCCGCCCTCGAGATGCGCAGAACAGTCTTGAGATAATAATCCCAGAGGCGCGAACCCGTATAGTCGCTCGGGAGAAGAGGAGTAGCTCGAAACGACATAGCCTCTGAGCGTCCGGCGATACGAGAAGAGGTAGTCATTTCTGAATCTGCGGGACGGAACTTACGAGCATCATCAATGGGGGCCGCCAAATACCATTCGAATCCGTATTCGACTAATAAAGAGAGCAAGGCCTTGACGCTACATCGCCAATGTTCGAACAACATGATAACGCGGACTCTAGTCATGGCAGTCGCGTCGGGGAGATATAAACGATAGTCGGCATCGACAGCAAAATCCCAGTCCGTCGACGGGTCAGCGATGTATTCGAGATTGGCGGTGCTGTCCGAAATCGTCCAGAAAGCCCATTCCCGGAGTCGGCGTTCCCAACTATAGTCAGCTGCGGCGTCTACTGGTCGATCACTGAGGAGGAAGAGAGGGCCGTCGTTGATGTCGTCCGGCAAGGGAGGATAAGTCGGAGTATAATCCAGATAAGATCGATCTTCCCGTTCCGGACTGGAACTAATCGTGGACGCTGCTTGCAAGTTCTCTTCTACCGACGACTCGGAACGAATGAACGATGGAGCTTCACTCAAACGTTCTTGAAGACTCTTCGGGAACTGTTTCGGGCCGTCGCTGATCCTGGATAGCAGGCTGCTTGTTCTTTCCGGTACCGTCGTCGTACTAGTTCGACCCCGCCGTACTGTTGATGGAGGGGACCGTCCGGCAGACAGAGCTCTCTGCTTCCCTTTTGCCTTTTGTTGCGAAGCTGAGGCTGCCGAGAGACTGCGTTCTCGATCGGCCCTTGGCGCTCTAGGAGGGGACTTACTTCTGACCGCTGGTCGCTTGGATTCGTCTGTTCGTCGTTTGGTCGAACTCCCTTCCTTCTGGCCTCGAATGACTGCCAGTAGAGAATGTTCCGGCGCTTCAATCTGTGCGGCGATTCTCTCGGCTTGCTCGCGTCGGGTTTGTTCGGTCATGCTTCCTCCTTGAGTCGAGGTGTGGTCCTGCGATGTCCCGACTTCCTGGTATGCTGCGGCTATGTCTTCCAGCAGATCTGCTAACCCGTACTCTTGGATGTAACGCCCTTGTTCGACTCCAGAGAATCCTCCCCAAGGGGTGCCCGCTAGGAACATTTCCTTGACTTCGTCGGCTTTCAAGTCCAGATCGACTAGCAAAGCTTGTTCGACTACTTGTCTCTCAAAGGTCGTGACCCGAGTTGGTTCCAAGGACGAAGATTGAACTACTGGAGTACTGTCGACGTCCATCGAATCTGGTTGATAGAGGTGGTTCAGATTCTTTGGTGTACCGTCCAAGTCGATGGGTCCATCCGCGAGTTTGTACATAGTCCCCTCCATCGGAAGCTCTAACCAGTCGAACTGGCCGACGTCGTCAGGAGCCAATGTATCGCGGGCGTAGAATTCTCCTTCCAACGCTACGTGACTCCAAGTGCCGAACTGTTTTTGTACGTTCCCAGTTGGCGTATACGTGACTCCCTGACCTGGCGCGCATGACGAACGATATATCTCACGCGTTTCATCCTCCTGTAAAATGGTCCCGTCGCGCACTAAATTGATGATGCTATAGCTCTTGTCTAGCTTCGCTTGGTAAGCTGCTAATGCCGAGCCAGCCTCTACTGTGACGGGGCGATTGCGATGGAAGAGAAAGTTTGGCTCAGGAAAAGGAGGCATGCCGATGAGTTTGACGTATTCGCATCGAGTTCTCCAGTAGCACGCTTCCGCGCCGGACATCAGACGTCTTTTCCAGCCCGGAAAGTCAATCATCCAGCAAACTGCGTTCCCTGGGATGTCCAAGATGGAGTCGGGAGATGAGTATTTTGGCCAAGGGTCCAGGTATTTGTCGTAGTTCGTCAATCCTTTCGCCCATTCGTCTATACCTTTGACTATCTCTAATCCGACCTCACATTGATACTCTTTCACCGCTTTGTAGTAGATGGACAGGACGTCAGGACGGAATCGCCAAATACGCTCTAACGGATAAGATCCTCTCACGAAGTATATGTACACGGGGACGTCGTGCTCTATCCAGAGCGATATGGACAGCGAGGAGGAGTCCATGACGGGGTTGCATACGACTCCTCGCTTACGGTACAGTGGCAGGTTCAGGTCGTCTACGAACGCTTGTAGATCCCTTTTCAAGTGTTGCCTCCAATCGCTAAAGACGTTGATATACCAATTGATAAAACCCAAGTACTCGAGCATCAACAGACGGACGTATTTTGTCAACCTGACGGCTTGCGACCCAAAGTTGAAACGTTGACGCAAGAAGTTGGATTTGAATTCCCGTGGAGAAGATACGGCGCGTGCTCTGCCAAGAGCGTCGCGGATCGCGTCGACAACTTCCCAAGCTCTCCTTAAATCCTCGATCATTCTGTCTGCCCCCCTGATGACCCATTGACGCGTACTCAACTCCATGACATCCGCCTTTTCCATGATCCTGGCCCACCACGGCGTGGTTTCGTCGTACAGAGCCGAGACGAGAACGGGAATCCAGATGCGGTAAAAGAGCATGATATTCCACCATCCAGGACGAGCTACTCGCTGAAGGTGTACAAACTCGCCTCGTTCCGAAACTAGCTCATCTTTCATACGGTCTCCTGCTCTCGGTAACTCTCTGCAAATTCGAACCGTCGCGTCCTTCACTTCTCCGTTCAAAGCTACTATCCCATCACCTTCCGGTAAGCGCAGATATTCGGCTTGAGGGACCTCCCCGTGTTTAGTGTATAGGACGTCCGACATCTCGTAACTAGTCCGCAAAGCGGTAATAGTGACGAGAGAGCGACGACAGAGGGGCCACTCGCAAAGCGATGAGGTTGATCTGCGTCGTACTCGAAGGAAGGACTGTCCCCACCAGGTTTATGAGTCCTCCGAATTGAGACTGGCGGCGTGCTTGGTCGTAGATGGGGAGCGATCTCGGAGAGGGTCTTGTTCGAATGAGGGAAAGGAAGGAAAGGAATCCAGGGACGTCCGGTCTGTATCGATTGATATAAGAGTGGAGATTTCTCGGTTCGGAGCTGATGCAACGTGTTGGGTGTGCTGTTGGATAAATTAAATAAACCTGTGAAATAATTAGATTCATAAATAACTGGTGGCCCTCATAACCGATTGGCCTTGCGATATTCCTGAAGTAGCCGGTTTGCGTTCTTCAGGTCTCTGGCTGACCCCCAAGTGTCGAATTGAGGTCCGTACCCTTCCCAGCGGATCAGAAATTTCAGCCCTTCTCTGGTCCGCTTATGTCCGATCACCGCCTCGACGTCGTACTCTTTTCTTGGTTCCTTCGCATTTCTGCTATCCTTCATCTTGTTCCTCTCTCCCCACTCTTCGGGCGATTCCACATATTCCTTGAGGTGTTCCATGTTGATGACAGGGTGACCCGGGTATCTGTCATCCATTCGCAGTCGGAAAACGTTCTCATTCACTCGTTCGGCGATTTCAAAGGGCCCTAGCCAACGTTCTGTCAATTTGGCACCCTTTCCCTTGCTCTCCGTCCATTCCAGGGTGTGTGGATTGACCAAGACTCGACGTCCTTCTGCTAAATGTTCGGGCGTCTCCCTCCGAGACTTGTCGTACGCCGTTTTTTGCTTCTCTTGAGCCACCGCTATGGCATCCCGGACTGCTTTCCTCACCGTTCCCATTTCGTCCGCGTATCTCTTCGCTTCTTCAGGGAGACTGCTTCTTACCTGTGGAGCGGCAAAGCGATCCAGAGGAGACGACGGTAGATATCCCAGCAGTAGCTTGAACGGGGGCTCGCCGGTCGTGACACTGATGTGAGAGTTGTAGGCAAATTCCAACAGAGGTAGGAGTTCACTCCAGTTATTCTTCGCTTCGTTGATGAAAGCTCTAAGCATCACTGTGATGAACCTGTTCACTATTTCCGTCTGACCGTCGTGTTGAGGGTGATGTGAGGACGACACAGCCATGTGAGTTCCGATGTGTTTCGCTAAACTCGTCCAAAAATCTGACATCCACCGAGGGTCTCGATCCGTGATGATGTGAGCGGGCACTCCGTACTTGGCCATTATATTTTCCACGAACAATTGCGCGAATCCCTCCGCGTTGAGACCTGTATCCGTCGGAATGAAATTGGCGTGTTTCGTGAGACGATCAACTACCACGTAAATGGCGTTATAATCTCCTGACCATGGCAAGTCTACTATGAAGTCCATGGAGATAGAATCGTACGGGTCGCTTGGAATCGCATTCGGTATGAGGTGTCCGTAACGCGCGAACGAGGCGCTCTTGATTTTCTGACAGACGTCACAGGAAGAACAGAACGACTTGATGTCCTTCCACATTCGCCGCCAATAAAAGCGTCCCGCCAGCCTATGCATTAGCTTTTCGGCGCTCATGTGAGCTCCCTCAACTGCTCGTTCGTGTCCCTCCGTCATCAGTCTGGCTCGACAGCTCCGGGGTATGCATAATCGAGGGTTCCAGTCGGCATCCCTAAAATATAAGAGCTGTCTCTCGTCTTTGAAAAATCGTTGACCAGGAATCCAAGGTTCGTCCACTCGCCTAGCTTCAGCCCATTTCCCCTTGAGTTCCACATCTTTTTGATACCCAGCTAGAAGTTCGCTCACAAATTCATCGCTGACTTGGGTGTGCAGGTATTCTTCACCTTTCGGTGCTTCTTTGGCTCTGAGATAGGATTTCCTCATACGATCGGCCTTTGTTTTCAACAGGTCCGTCTCGCTTGCGGTTTCGGTTGTACTCGATTTCTCGGGTTCCCTGGGAGCTAATGACGTCTTGGGTGATCTGATCTCTTCCACGACTCTTTCACCCTCTTTCTTCTTCTGACCTCTAGTCGTCGCGAATGCTTCACGCCGCTCCCATTCCCATACCGCACTTTGCACGGCTCTCTCCGCAGGTGCTCGTTTCAGCGATTCCTCTAGGGCTTCCGCGGCTCCGTTGTTTGGCCGTAAAGTATTCGTCTCTTCCGGTAGGGGAGCTATGAAGGGGGGCGGATCGCGTGGTAGCCTGGATAGCGGGTCGACGTTGGAATGGACTCTTCCCGCTCGATGAACAATCTCCAAATTGGGACTATACGCCGAAAATACTACGCCCCAAGCTGCTAGACGTCTATTAGCATTCTCATACGTTCTAGCCCATTACAAAGCTGAGTGGTCGGTGACTAAGGTTACGCGTTCCCCTTCTATGAACGCCTGAAACTTCACCAAGGCTTCCTTAGCCGCTAGAGCCTCTCGTTCCGTCGCAGAATACCGCGATTCTGGGCCGTTGAAACGACGGGAATAGTAGCATATCACTCGCTCAATCCAAACCTCCGTATCGTCTAAGGTGGCCCCCCATTCCTGATGATAGTTCATGTCATCCTTGAATCTCGAATTCATGGGTGAATATAGAGTAGGGACTTCCTTCTTCTCATTCCACGCCTTCTCCAGCGACGAGTAAGCCTTCGTCCCTTTCAATTTGTCCACTCGTATCTTCTGTATCTGTTGTAGAGCGGCGCCCATTGCCTCGTCTGAGGCGTCCGTATATAGGCGATACGGCATCCCCTCGACAGCGTGACCCAACAATGGAGCGTTCTGTAAGCTGTTCTTGATGGATTCAAACGCGTACTCTTCTTCTGCCCGCCATTTCCAAGGGGTCCCTTTTCTCAACAGGTTGAATAAGGGACCGCAACGATCCGCGAAATAGGGGATGAACGACGAAAAGTATACGGCCATGCCAAGAAACATTTGTAACTCTTGCACCCGTGTCGGCCGAGCTATCTCTAACATCGCCTCTACCTTTTCGCGGTGCGTTCCCAGCCCTAGTCTGCTAACTCTATGTCCCAGCAGGAGTACCGAAGAGTAAAACAGGTGACATTTCTGGGGTGACAATGTCAACCCTGCTTTCTCAATCGCTCCGAGGACATCATCGAGATGCTGTAAATGCTCCTCGTAGGACTTTGAGTAGACGACGATGTCGTCTATATAGACTAGGCAGAAGCTCCAAAGAAATGGAGACAGTATTGATTGCATGACTCGCTGGAAGATAGAGGGACCGTTTCGCAGACCGACAGGCCATGCTGTAATATTAGGGGTATCCTAATGGTTATAACCACAAAGTGGTTTGCCAAGTATGTGGTTATAAGCATCAGAATCCTGACCCTAGCGTAGGTGGACTACAACCCTAGTCCAAGTCTAAATTCTTATTCTTTTAATCTATTCATTTACCCTTTGGGCCATCCCAGAACAGGCGCGCGCAGCGCCCGCAAAAAAATCGGTATATTCCGGAGTTCTTCCCACGCTTCAGGACAATTCTGTGGGGGTAGCGGAATGGCGGGGCTTATTGCGCGGGACAGCGGGCTGATTCTCCTTGCTCTCTTGGCCTATACATTCTTTGATATGTTCTGATTGGTCTCTCAGATATCCAGAGCTTTCTGTTCGGAACTGAGCTGGATGTGGCACTTGCAAAATGGATGTATCCGGGCTTCTCAGGCCAGCAGGCTCCTAATCCCTTGAATTGTCTAGTAAAAACATGTAGAAATAAAAGTGAATGTGAATAGCAGTAGCAGGAAGCTGGAACTATTGATTGCATATGAATGTGCGCCCTCCCGCAGCTCACAGCAGGTGGGCGGCGGGCTCGCAATAATGCCTCGGCAATGCAACAGCCCGGTGCCGGGTCCCTGGGTCCACTAAAAGTGCCGACAGGTCTAGTGAACTCACTGACCTCGGAGCACAACCTATGTACGGCTGAGAAACTGCAGACCCTCGGAAGAGTCGACAGTGACTTTGTATGATATCAATCTTTAATTCCACAAGCAACTTTGAGAGCCCGTTTGTACTGGATGGGAAGACCGAAGAGGTCTAGTGAAAGTCTAGTGAACTCGGAGCAACCCCGACTATGCGGATGTCGGGCCGATGAATATTCTCTACGCGTGCCGCCCTCATTGTTCGGGATGGCGGGCACTAGAGGCTCCAAAAATATATGCATTAAATATAGTGTACTATACTGTGTAGTGCTACCAGAGCATTTGGCCATCCATTGTGTTGCGGAGGAAATGTGCATCACGGTCTAGTGAACTCAGACCGTGATGCAGATACCTTATAGCAATTCTCGATGTCATCCTCTCACATTTCACCACCACCTCACTTTTTGCTGCCACCTCGCCAAATGTTGGATATAGTATGTGGTCTAACTCTGTTGCTTCTTGATTCATTCTGGAACTGTTACAACATATGCAACGACGGCATCGACCAGCGACCGAGCATCCGATCGTTGCTTCTTACCACCATGGCAGTGCACCAACGCGCTGCCATCCAGCTCCCAACTTCCTCCCGCGCCCTCTCTGTATCTCCCACCATCGGATACTGGTTGATTCAGCCCCTCGCGCCGTCTCCACGCCTCGCAAATGGCGTGGCTAACGTTGGACTCCTGCTTGCTCTTGCGTAAGCCGGCTTTCGACGCCGCCGCCGGTCGCGTAAGCCCTCTCGACGAGGCGCTTGGACTTTTGGACGACGCCGATGATCATAGTAGATGTTATGCGGGTGGATTTGAGCGCCGCGGATGTGACTGCCCCGGCGCGCGGGATGGATATGGGCTACGGCCCGCCAAAGCGGTATCTTTTCCTCTATCTATCCTGCTCTCCCAGGGTGACGACGACAGCAACGACATAGCAACGACGACGAAACACGGACGCGACGCTGGCAAATGACCGTCCCGCCTTCAACCCCGAACGCGTAAGCCCTGCCGCTGCTCGCGGAGGCTGCTCTCATTATCATCCCATTTCTACCACCCACTCACCCTTGATTCAGTGCTGCGCCGCGCCCGAACGGTCGCGCGCAGCCCGATGAGAGGGTTGCCATCAGCCTGGGCCAGGTGCGGGCTGCACACTTGTGCGGCTTGCGCCACCCCGGCTGAATACCGGCATTATCTCGTAAAATCTCCTCCCACTTCCTCATCAATTCGTTCATGCTCAACGGGCCAACACTGTCGAATGTTGGCTGCGCACGGACCACCAAGGCTCGGTCCGATCGTCCGGGCAGACGATCGGGTCGCATCTCTGCCTCTCACGACGACAGGATCTCCTCGCCGAGCTGCCATCCAGCCGCGAACTTCCTCTTGCGTCCTCCCTCCACCATCTCCCATGGAGTTCCGGACGATCTGGACAGCGCCGCCGTCTCCGCGCCTCGCAAATGGCGTGGATGACGCAGGACTCATTCGCACAGTGTAATCTAGCATTGGACGCCGTTGGCACCAGGACAAGCCTCGATTTAGGGCCCCTACGGTCGCGGACAACGTTGAGGGCAGGGATGTGAAGGGTTGGAGCGCCGCGGATGCGACTGCCCGGGCGCGAGGGATGGATATTGACAGACCCCGGGAGTCTGTAAGCTTGGTATGTTCTATCTTGGCTGCCGTTGTTCTACCAGCTGGACGACAATGACGACGACGACGATGCCGACGAGGAAAACGACGCCAAATGACCCGCCAGATATGTCGCTCGGACGCGTTGATATGCATGTTGAGATTACATGGCCAGAAATCCAGAATTTTGCGATTTCTAGACAGCCATATGCAACTAAGAGCCAAGCGGAAGCAAGGCTGGATACGCTACAAAGGTCATCACGGAGACGCTCTCTAGGGCAAGGAGAGAACTCCAAGCATGTAACTATTAGTCAAAGAACGACAGTAGCCAGGGCTGAATATCATAAACCCAGTTGTCCCCTCTGAGGAGGTCCTTTCACCTTGTACGCGTAACTGCGCCACACAAGCAACATCCGAATCAAGGATGAACAGCCGTCGCTTCCGACGACGCTCTACCAGCCGCAACATGATCCTCAGCATTGAATGAGTCGAAGCGGGGTTCACAACCTCCGGAGTTCATTACCAAAAGCGGACGGTACATTGTTCATTGTGACAAAAGTCGTATAACAATAAACCAGTGTCAAAACCCCGAACGGGGATGATTCGCGGTTATCTCAAGAGAATCACCTTCATCGGTCGACGCGTCTGATTGATGTGAAACTGGCAGCGAGGCGCGATCCATATGGATTATGACTCGAAGACCCGCCTCATGTACTACATGTGGTATCAGCCATCTAGATAAGTTGCCCAACGCTTCAGCGCGTCACCATTCGAGTTCACGGACTATCTCAGTGCATGCGCACTAGCGGTAGCTCGCGATTGAATGGGCTCACGCCCAAGTTTGGTGCAAAGGCTGGATAAGCCGGTAAGCGCCCGGTTAAGTAAAAGTACACGCGAACGCCTATCTGAGCACGCAGCGCCTTGCTTCTCGGAGTCCATGGGTGGTCTACGCAACATCTGAACGTAGAGGAACTGGCATATGCGCCGGCGGGAACTGTCTGGTGACCTTTGCCCGTGCAGGCTGAGTAGGGACTCATGTTTTGTACGGACCGTATCCAGCCGTCGAGTAGTTACGTAGCTTACCGGGGTGAGTCTGTAGAGTGTATAAGTAGCGTCGCGTCTGTAGAGTAGCAGTAGTTTAGTGCCCCGCAGTGAAAAGCCCACAAAGCATTCCTCTGTAGTAATCTGACTCGGGTTCGCGCCCAATAAGAAGTTCAACACGTTTGAAAGCCCACCCAAACCCTTAAGCAGCCAAGAACCTAAGCAAAGCAAAGTCTCCTAAGACGCCTAAGTGGCGAGATACTCAAGAACCGCAGACAAGAATCGTGCGCAGTCCCTTGACGTCAAGTACCCAGTTAACTTCTGTGAGCCCGGACTTCTCCCCAGAGATACCGCACGGATCCAAGTAGCAAGCAATCGTCTCCCCAGAGACAACCGCCTTGTGAAAGTGAAGCCTAGTTAGCCTGAACTGGTGCGACGTTAAGCAGCCGAAGAACGTCTTGTGGCCACGGTATCTGACCGACGCTCAAAAGAACGATCTGTCACACCCAAGTAGAGAAGTAAGTTTGGTACACGAGGCTAGCATCAACGCAGATAACAAGTCAGTGCACTGTTGTCCGTTCGGTCGCCCCAGTACTGTAGAACACCTACCCTTGAGCGGTCCCGGCCTTCGCGTCCCCGTCTTCCTGGCGAGCTCTGTTCGGCTTTGAGTCTTTATTCGATTAGGTGTTTCGTGTAGATCCTCTTCGCTTACAACCCCCCCAAAACAACCCGCATTCGTGCACCAAAACGGACGTATCAGTCCACTGCTACCTTAACCAGCCGTTCCCCGATCACACGATTAGGACAACCGTTCCGTACCACAAGCACCAGTAGATTTGTTGTTGGTTAGATAGTGGTGATTACACGCCGCTTTATCACACTGCACATCATATTTTGGAGCCCACCGCGAGGGGGGTTAAGCATTGACAACACAGTACAGTTGCTGTTGTCGATCTCCAAACGCAAGTACAAGACATCGAATTGAAAGCACAGGCTGGACGCTAGAAGACCTAGACCCAAGCCTCGAAATTCAGATCGATATACACCTTCTCAAGACGAACAGTTCACACCAAGTTCGCCAAGTACATCAGCGCGAACTTTAAGAACCAGACCTCACGTTCCGGGATCACTCAAAGACGGTTATCCAGCCGACAAAGAGCGAGCCATCAAAGCACTTGCTGGAAAGAACGTTGAAATCAAGAGAAAGTCCAAGAAGAAAGCGAAACCAAAGTCACCGTCTCCTCCACCTGAATCAGAGCGACCAGAAAGTCCTTTGACCCCAGTACCGGATTCAGACAACGCGACCTTAGATTTCGAAATCAAGCAAGAAGAACCCGAATCAGACAGTCAATTCTTCTCCGACCTTAACGAAGATCCGCGAGAAATACCACTGCCAAGTTCACCCGAACCAGAGAGTATACCACTACCTGATTCACCCCAATTAACACCAGTCAAAGAACGATCAGTGACACTATCAGACATCATGCCACCGAGAACGTTAGACCCGAACAAGTTCGTCTCTCCCGAGACGAAGACCCTGATCAAGAAAAAGGGGATTCCCCAGCAAGAAAGCAAGAATGCGCCAGTCTTCAAAAAGAGTCGTATCATCGACTTCTTCTTAAACATGGAGTTGTTGTTCTCGAACCATGAAATAGAGGATGACGCGGCCAAAATCGAGTTAGCTGCGCTGTATGCCGGCGCAGATAATCGCGATGCATGGTTCGTGATGCCTGAGTACATCGCTGGTGAGTGGGAAGCGTTCCGAAAGGCGGTTCTCGCGAGCTATAGCAAGGGTCCAGGCGATATCAAGTACTCTATTCATGATTTGCGAGACGCTATATCTGAATACAAGGAAGAAAAGGCTGGTACGAAGACGCGCTGGATGGCATGTCAGCGAGAAGTCGTCCATATCCTGAAGTACCTAGTGAAGAATGAGGACATCACGGAGAAAGCGGCAGTGGAACACATTCGAGGATGCTTGAAGCCAGTCGTCTGGGACGCTGTCTTCACTGGCCTCCGCACGAAGGCGTTGCAAGCACAACCGCCTCCGGAGAAAATCACCTTCACGATTGATGAAGTGGTCGTGGCTACTAGCACCTACTTCAATTCTGGTATTCAGTACGCCGGAGTGAAGACCGAAATCGAGGAAAGCGAGTTCGGGCGCAGTTTGCTACCCCCGGGGACGACGAAAGTCAAACTCGAAGATCTACAGGATATGAACAACTTGTTGGCTAGCTTCAGGGACACCATCAATGCACAAGAGAAGCGGCTCAACGAGACGCCCAACATGGTCCAGAAACTGCTTGAGTTGGTGCTGCAGAACCAACGAGAATCACGCCAACAGGCTTATACAGCCGAACCATCGGCTGCTTACTATCCGCAACCGATGTACAACATGGCGATTCAAAGCAGCCGTATACCAGACATGGTTCGACCGGGACCAGGCATGCAGATGGGTCACGGCAACCAGGGGACTCGAGGTTTCATGAACGATGGGTGTTTCTATTGTGAAGACCCAGCCCACTTCATCGAGACCTGTGAGCAGCGTAAGAAGGACGAACAAGAAGGCTGGATATTCAAACCAGAAAACGTGCGGTGGTTCTTCCTGAAGAATGGGAAATCGATACCACGCAAAGCCATCTCTGGTGTGAAGCCCAGTGAGTTCGTTCGTCGATTCAAGGAAGAACAGCTCAAGAACATTCGCGCGCAGAACGCGATGGGCAACGAAGAGGACTACTTCGCGCCGGATGACTTCACGTACGACGGTCAAGTAGTGTTCTTGACGGCGATGGGAAACGGAGGTCAACAGGGTTTCAACTAGGCTCGATGAGAGGAGGACTCGGACCTACATCCCAGTACCTGGAGAGCCAAAACGTTGTACGCACACGAAGCAGTCCCCAAGAAGTCCCTAACCAGCCGAAGGACGTACCAGTTCGAAAAGGACCTGGTACCAGCTGGAAGAAGGACCGAGTTGTCGTCGAGATTCCGCGACGAGTCAAGTTCGCGCCTGTTCAACCAGCGCAACCTCCTGCAGAGGAGCCACCTAAGATAGTGACGAAAGACGCTTCGGAATCAGAATCGGAAGTGGAAGAGGACGAACTTGAGGAACTCAAAGACGCCCTTAACCAGCCAGAACCTGAACCGGAGAAAGTCGACCTGAAGGCGGCCGATTCAACTCTGCCTGATAAAATTAAAGAGAAAACCAAGTCCTACAAGCGTGAATCGAAGCTCAAAGAACTGCTCCGTCTCAACCCACAATGGGAGGAGATGTGGAAGGCGTTGTTACCTGAGTCATTACTGGCTACTAACACCGCGTGGCAGAAGAACTTGCTCGATACGCTGAAGGCCAAAAACGTGAAGGTGAACCTCCAACAGGATGCTTCACCGACGTACGCTGTATTCAAAGTCACAGCAGAAAAGACAGCGCACATGCCGGAAGGCGCTATCGTAGTTGAAGACCCAGTAGAGCAATTCTACAACCAAACTGGTTATACGGGTCCATATCATGTACCACGATCGAATGTGGCGCCTGAAAACGCTGATTTGCGAACCATGTGGCCCCTGGTCAACAAGAGCGGACGAAAAGAGAGTCTACTCGACGGGGGATCGCAGATCGCGTCGATGTCGTTGAAGGCAGCACTGGAGTTGGGGATCTCCTACGATCCAAGTTTCACCATAACCATGGAGAGCGCGGATAAGAGTCGAACACAGACCCTTGGCCTGGCCAGGAACGTGCGGTTCGACTTCGAGGGGATCATCTACTATCTCCAGTTGCACATTCTTAAGGATCCCGCGTACGAAGTCCTGCTCGGACGACCATTCGAAGTTGTGTCAGAGATCAGTCTGCATTCAACTGCGAATGGTGATGTGATCGCTACGATAGAGGACCCTGGGACAGGCAAGAAATTGACCTGCCCAACCTACAAACGGGGTCAAATGCCCAAGAATCTGCTACCACAAGGTTCACACGATACCCCGCCGGGTTTTCAGAACCGCTCAAGGAATTGAAGCAAGAACAAGGAGAGGTGGTACTCATTCTCGAAGCTGATAGCCAAGGCAATGTCGTCGTCAAAGAAACATACACCCCGGCAGAAGAGGACGGAGCGTTTGACCGCGGTGTGCTATCCAGCCTTTACCTGAAGAAATCGGCTGCGAAAGTGCAAAGGCTGGTTAAGCCATTACGCGACAAGTACGCGTATACGGTGCCAGTGGACGCGAATTACACCGTCCCGATGCCTGAAAGTAAGCACCCCATCGAGACACACCAAGACAGTCGCGTCTTTGGGTTTCGAAAGCTGTTTAACTTGAAGGAAATCGCCGAAGATGTTCAAGAGGACGAACATGTCTCCCGAGTCACTATGAATCTGTTTCACGGTGTGCCAATTGGACTCAGTCAAATGTTCAACGACTACACGGTCACGATGCCCAGGGACTACATGGGAGAAGCGCGAGAAAAGTTCTTCGAAGCCGAACGCTTATCAAGGCGTCGAGGGGTGTTTGCTACCAAGAAGTACAAACCGGTGCACCTCAAAGTAAAGTCGCACCTAGGAACTCTACCAGAAGAGTTTCGCATTCAAAGGCACATTCATGGGGACCCACTTAAGGGCATGCCCCAACTGTCGAAGTTACCGTTCAAGTTCCAGCCTACCGGCCGTTATACAGCCGAACGAAGAACCCAGTTACAAGCTGATCACGCTGGCAAGTTCTTGTGGGAGGCGGAACGCGACTTGGTAGACCAAGTAATGTGCCTGCAGAATGAAGGATTTGCCTGGTCGGAAGATGAGAAAGGGAGCTTCAAGGAGGAATATTTCCCACCTGTTGATATGCCGGTCATCCCGCATACACCTTGGGTGCTCAGAAACATCCCCATACCGCCAGGCATCTATGAAGAAGTATGCAAGATCATCAAACACAAGATCGACACGGGTGTGTACGAGCCATCGAACTCCTCGTATCGCTCGCGATGGTTTTGTGTGGTCAAGAAGGATGGCAAGAAACTGCGACTAGTGCACAGTTTAGAACCGTTAAACGCGGTCACCATCGCGCACTCCGGACTGCCCCCTGCTACAGAAGAACTAGCAGAAGCATTCGCGGGCCTCTCATGTGGGGGAACGCTGGATCTGTATGTCGGGTACGACGAGCGGATGCTAGCTACGGCGTCGAGGGACATGACAACTTTCTCGACACCGTACGGAGCGCTCAGATTACGGACACTGCCCATGGGCTGGACGAATTCCGTCCCCATCTTTCATGACGATGTCACATACATCTTAAGGGATGAAATACCAGCATTCACGAGGCCCTACATCGACGATGTACCAGTGAAGGGACCGGTGAGCAGGTATATTCAGTCAGACGGTACATTTGAGACGTTGCCCGAGAATCCTGGCATCAGACGGTTCGTATGGGAGCATTGTACAAACATGATGCGCATCATACAACGAATGAAGTACGCTGGAGGAACTTTCTCGGGTACCAAAGCGATCATTTGTGCTGAAGAAATCGTAGTAGTTGGACATGTCTGTACATATGAAGGTCGAAAACCAGCTGAAGATCGAGTCAAAGTGATTTCGGACTGGCCACCGTGTCAGACCCTCACTGAGGTCCGTTCATTCCTGGGGACAGCAGGGATCTTCAGGGCATTCGTGAAAGATTACTCGAAGAAGGCATATGCCTTAACTAGGCTGACCAAAGGGCTGGTTAAGTTTCAATGGGAAGAAGCGGAACAAGCGAGCATGGACTCACTTAAGGAGGCCATACGAACTTGTCCCATGTTGAAACCGTTACGGTACGAGTGGTCGACACCAATCATACTATCCGTGGACACCTCTTATCAAGCCGTCGGTTTCTACTTGTCACAATTCGATCCTGGCGATCCCAAGAAGCAGTACTTCGCGAAATTCATGTCAATTACACTCAATGACCGTGAAGCTAGATACTCGCAAGCCAAGCGAGAGCTGTACGGACTGCATAGAGCGCTAGCATACTGCAAGTATTACCTGTTGGGATGCCGAAAGTTGAAGATTGAAGTTGATGCAAAGTACATAAAAGGAATGTTGTCGAACGTCGACTCGCTGGCCAACGCCAACTTGCAGAGATGGGCTGAAGAGATACTGATGTATCACTTCACACTAGTCCATGTACCAGGCAAGGTACATGGCCCGGACGGCCTAAGTAGGCGCCCTGCGACCGACCAAGACGAAGTAGTGCCGAAACCAGCAGATGAAGAAGCTGATGAACTCCAAACGTTCGAATACGAGGCGCCAGAGGACCTTCCGGCGAAGGATGAGCCGCTGAAATTCGATAGTTTTAAGGACAAGATCGACACTCGAACAGGATTCACGCAAAGAGTGACTTCGAGTGAAGGTTTAGAAATGCCTGACGACTTGAGAACGAAGCTCTCTGGCCTCCGTCAATGTGCTATGGCTATGGAAGAGGTCGAGGAATGGGTCGGAACAGACACCTTCCCCGACGGTCGACGATCGGATCGCGAGCAGCAATGGGAACGACTTCTACCAGAGTTACCAACGCTGCTCGAGACCGGCACAACGCAGTCAAAACACTTGTCGAACCTCGAAAAGTCGCAACTAGAGCGGTGGAAGTCAGGATTCTTCATGCGCAACGGTCGACTGTATCGGCTGGATAAGGACGGCGAACATAAGAGAGTCCTCCAGAAGCACCACAGAATGGGAGTCGTCAGAATGTTACACGACAAGAGTGGCCACAAAGGGCAGTACTCAGTGCAACGGCTGGTTAGCAAGCGATTCTGGTGGCCAGGATTTGAGGCAGACGTGAAATGGTATGTACGCACATGTCTACTCTGTCAAAAGCGACAGAAAAAGAACATTCACATCGAGCCCGTCATCACAACGACGCCGGGCATCTTTGAGCGAGCATACATTGACACGTTTAAGATGCCTAACTCAGGTGCAAAAGATAAGAATGCGAAGTACAAGAACTACAACGCTGTAACAGTAGCACGATGTGGACTCACCGGCTGGCCTGAAGCGAGAGCATTGGTCAACGAAACAGCAGAGACACTCGGAGAATGGATCTTCGAGGACATACTGTGCCGGTGGGGATGCTTGAAGGAGATTGTGACCGACAACGGGCCAGCAATCAAGAAAGCAATAAGGCACATCGAAGAGAAGTACGGTGTCATAGGCATCCTGATCACCCCATATAACAAGCAAGCAAACGGAAAGGTCGAAAGAGGCCATTGGGACATCCGCCAGTCACTGTTCAAAGTGTGTCGAGGCGACCCCGAAACCTGGCCAGCATACTTGCACGAAGTGTTATGGGCAGAAAGGATCACCGTTAAAAGGTCGATTGGGACCTCACCATTCTATGCGGTAACTGGGTGTGACCCTATTTTGCCGCTGGACATTGAGGAGGTAACCTGGTTGATCGACACCCCAGATAAGATCGTGTCACATAGTGACCTCATCGCGTACCGTGCTAAACAGCTCATCAAGCATAAGGAAGATGTAAAGGAAATGCGAAAGAGGATCACTGTGGCGAAGAAACGAGCTGCAGAAAAGTACAGAGATGAATACATCAATTCCATGCCAGAACATGCCTTCGACACGGGCGACCTAGTCCTCGTTCGAAACACTCGCATCGAGAAAGAACTAAACGCTAAGTTCAAGGAACGTTTTATGGGACCGTACGCTGTGATAGCTAGAACGACCCGTGGTAACTACGTGCTCTGCGAGCTGGATGGAACTGTCCTAAGGGACAAAGTCGCGAAGTTTAGAGTAATCCCCTTCTACTCGCGCAAAGACAAGAGTACGTTCGGAAAGAAGTTCTTCGAACGGCTAGAAAGAATCAAAGAGGGAGCTGTAAAGGTGGTAAATGACTTGGCGAAAAAGTCTTGAACCACCCAGACGAAGTTTGAACCACTATTCAGCCTACTCAGCTAACCGGGCCGAACAACCGTAATGGTACGAACGAGTCTGCAGGACACAAAACGCGTCCGTTACACTTCAAACTGATTCACAGTAACCACAAGGATGGTGCGGACACCATCTAAGAAAAGAAAGAGTGAATGGGGTACCAATACCATATAATGTAGCAGAGAATTTTTCGAATCAATCTTATTCAGCCATGCGAAAGCTGAACAAAAAGGGTATTCGGAAAATGAAAAATGCAGATCGGTAGCATTGTATGAGGCAAACACAGTGAGGCTAGGGACCAAGTGTTGTACAGATATGCCACAATACTGGGTAGAAGAAGCACAGGCCGCTACGCGGAGGCTGTGGGCGAAGATCAAGAAGACGGTCTTAAGCGGATTTTACGTTCAGGGCAAGTTAAGTACGGAGATTTCGAGTTGAACAAACTCTTTCTTTCCCGCCACTGCTACGCACACGTACCCGCCGTCAAACATGTCGAACATCGCAGGACCGTCCAAAGACACCACGACGCAGCGAACCGACACGTACGACGGGCTGGGCAGATACGCGCCCAACATGCCAGACATCGCGCTGGAGGTGCCCAGCCAGGAGGTCGTTGACTATCTGGACCACTTCCTCGACTACCCGCAGAAACTGTACAACTGGTTTGGTCGCCTGGCCATCACGCGCCACGAGTTCTTCGGAACGGTCATCCCCTGGGCTTACTACCACAGGCATGAAATCAAGAAGAAGTCCGGGGACACGCTCAAGCAGCTGGACTTGGTACTGGGCGAAGCAATGCTGGAGGCGTTCGACAGTAACTGGGTCCCGCAACGATGGTACTTCGAAACGTACAAGTTGACGAAGGATTTCATGGTGCGTGGACTGCGCAAACCAGCCATATCAGTTACTAAGATAAGAAAAACAGACCAGTCACAACATCTTCCCGGGCAAGCTACGCGAAGTGCCGTGGGACGAGGACACGGAAGGACCAGAGCCTCCGGACCACAAAGTCCACGACCCGCTGTTCCTCCCTGGCTCGCCTACGCCGCCACCAGAGTCCGCAGACACTTGGCCTGAAGTGACGCGTCATGAACAGCACATCGACAACCCACAGGCGCAAGTAACGACGAGACAAGCGGTGAAGCCGAGGAAGGTCAGTACAGACAAGAATCAAGCAATGAGGTTCAAGCTTGTTAACGAAGAAACAGGCGAGACCAGTCAAGATGCAGGTCAGGCAATCAGGGCCAGCAAAAGCAGCTGGTAGGCGAAAGGTATGTCGTTTAAATGGGTGGTAAGATGAACCCAGTTAAGGATAAACAGCTGGACCAGCAAGTTCAACCCGCCGCCGACGAGCTCCCCGCACCGTCCATGCCCAGCGAGAACTTCGGCGTCGAATACGAACGGCTCGAACTTCGAAACTGGATATCGAAGGACGACTCGGAGCCAGGCAATATGTGGTCGCATGGGGACCGAGCCGCACAGGTCTACTTGAGACGCGACCTGCGAGGCTTCGTCTTCTGCACCGACGTCAAACTGGAATACAGGATCACGCTGACGACTGGGCTCGTCGAGCGAATATGGGAGAAGCCATTCAGTCTGGTCCTGCTGCTCAACAGCTATCGCGTCGCTGATCGACCATCGAGGGTGTATTCGTGGTGGGCTGAGTTGGGCAATCGCCTGGTCAGCCTTCAGCGAATGCCCCAGCAGGGGATGATCGAGCGGGTGTTCTGGGAGCCGTTCCGCTTCGACACCTTCGTCCACTTTGTGTTCAGGAAGTGCCCGGGCATGGATCGCGCGAAGGAAAAGCTGATTTACACTCAGGACCAGACGGAGCTGAGGTTCTGGATGCGGGACAGCTTCCCGCCAGCAATGAGGTTCCAGTACAGTGAAGCGATGGCCCTTCTCTATCTGCGACGACCGGGACAGCTTCCTATCGACATCGCGAAGTGGAGTGCGAGCCAACAGTTCAAGAAGGTACACCCAATCTGGGGCCGTATCTTCGAACTGTTTGGTGTGGTGGTGGACAGGGAAACGTTCCGGGTGTCCGCACAGCAGACGCTCGACGACGCTTTGTGGCGTTGTGCGCTATCCTTGGGCAACGAGGATAAGCGGGTGTTGGGAATACAGGGGCTGAAGTTCGACAAGGGACGAACCGCGGCGCTGAGCTACAAACCGACGAACCGAAAATTCGTCATTCAGGACAACCGGTTCGTAGTCGTGGAGTCATCGTCGCCAGCAAGGACGTCCAGCCCCCCTCCCTCACCTCCTCCACAAACGCCGTTCTTCAAGAAGACGAAGCTGCCACCTCCAGAGTCGCCCACTACAGCGCGTCGACGAAAGCAGTCAAAAGCGTCGACGAAGATAGTACCGCCAGCAGCCAGTACATCCGCGGGCATCGAGATGGTTGCCCAGACACCAGTAACGGCAGCCGTGCAAGCTGTGGCCGTTACTCAGCCACCCCCGCCAGCAGCAGTTGAGCCACCAGTGGCACGGGAAGCGACGCCAGCTATACCTTCGCCGCCAGTGGTCCACGAAGATAACGCACCGCTAGCAAGTCCCAAGCCGATGTCGACACGAGGAGAGTCTGAGCCCCCTCCGCCGTACGCTAGCGAGGGCGAGGATGAAGAGCCTCGGCGACCGTTGACCCCTCGTGAGTTGACGCCCGACTACGACGAGCAAGGCGATGCGAACATGGAGCCACACCCGTCGCCACCAAGGAGTCCATCTCCTCTCACACCTCCACCCGCGTCCCCTAAAGTCGCGACTCCGGTGCCTGCACCAGTTCCACCGCCGGCTCCAAGAATGGTCCTGCCAGCGAGTACGCGAGCGTCGCCGGAGAAGTCCAAGCAGACGCAGGGGGAGAAGCAGAAGGAGACGAAGAAGCGGGCACCCCCCAAGTCGCTTAAGCAGCCGAACCCAGCGGCTGGTCAAAAGCGACCTCGTCCAGCGGCTGAAGAAGAACGCGAGCAGCCAGTCGCCTCGTCAAGCACTCTCCACATCGAGGAGAGTCAGGTACCACGCGTCAAAGCAGGGAAGACCATCGCGCGCGCCCACGGCGACCCGCCGTATACCAAGGAGGAACCTCTCAAATGCGCAGAGTGTTTCTGGTATCTCCACGACTGCAAGCGGGAACGGAACGTCACCCGCAATCGCAAAACAAGCGAAGGGATCCTCAAGTGCGACCGGTGCGTCAAACAGAACCACAAGTGCAGGCTAGCATTCGTGGATGGACAACTGGTCGTTCCCTTCGAGGAAGCACGCGGTCCGTCGCGCAAACGCGCCCCTCGAGCTGAGGCTGCAGCCACGACTTCGAACAAGGAACTCGAAGAGTTGAAGCTGCAGGTGGCGAAGTTGACGCGTAAGGTACGGGATTTGGCTGACAAGAGCGATGACGAAGAAGAGGAAGCAGAGGAGACGGAGGAGGAAGACACTCCACCTCCAACCAAGAAACCACGCCGACAATACGGATCGAAGTCAAAGAAGCGAAAGTAGACAGTCATATAGATAATCTACTGGGACTTATTAGTCGGCGTTGTACAAAAATTTTATCTTAGTTCAACCCTCTTAAGTGTGAGATTGAAAGCGCTGCACACAAGCAAAGAGATGGATTAAGGGCATAGTACAAATGCAAGTTAAGGGGACAGATACACTAAGCGACGTAGTTCAAGCTGGTGTAGAAGTCAAAACGAGGCGGATGTTCCAACGCGTACAAACGAGTAAAGAAGTCGGACACCAGACCCGGCGCAAGCCATCGATGACTTCTTGGAGCTGTTCGAACTCCCACAAGCCAGCCTGATCCCAACGAATCTCCCAGAAGCCTTCAAAGACACCAGGAATCTCGGGAACAGCGCTGATAAGAAACGACAAATCAGCCAAGAAGGTGGAACTCAGATAAGACTCACCGAGGGCCGTACTCACGAATGTGATATGGGATGTTCTCCCGGACGCTGAAGTCGCGATGGTAGACTTCGGGGTCCGGTTTGACGAACAAAACCGGGTGACAAGCTTGGTAGAGAGGCCACCAAGTGACGACTTCGCGAACCGGACCAGGCAAGCCGCCCAGGTCGGGAACGATAGTCGCCAGCCAGTCAGCCTCACGAGGCGTAATCAGCCAACGAACACAATCGTAGACGCCTTCGTGAGAACCCAAGACAGACTCGAGCTGAACAAGCATTAGACCATTCATGGACACCGTCGAAGATGAACTCACCAAGAAATGGTCCAAGATCTCCCTGTGGACATCGGGGAAGAACACCGAGGGCTCAAGGAAGGGACGGGCCAGGAAATTGGTCTCGTTCTGACCGTCGAGGCTTTTGGGATGAGGACCCGTGAACCACTTGCGCAGTTGCGCCACACAAGTAAGAAACATGACGAAGAAATTCGCCTTGGATCCCGGAAGGAACAGTCCCGGATGCTGCCAAAGACGAGCATAGCGGCGCTGGACAAATGATAACCCAGCCATCAGTATGAAGGCTGAATGAGAAGTAATCGGCACGCACCAAGACATGTACTATGTAGCGAGCCGTCGGAGCATCGTGACGCTCCAGGAAGCCGAGTTGAAGACGAGGGACGTTCATCGCATCAGGACCATCCTCGACGGCAGGGCGGTCCAACGCCACCGAGCAATCGACGAACGCAAGAACGTTGTTCTGACGCTCGACGATGGGGAACCTCAAGGATCGATGGAAGATGTCCAGCGCACTTGCAAGCGCGAACTCGCCCTCGATAGCGAAGACCCGTTCAGCGGACTGACGGACCGTGAGGTTGCGAACGCTCTTCAAGCGAAGATCGGCGAAAGGAATGATGTACTGAGTGGGCATGATGTACTGAAGCAAGACGAGGCGAAGGCACGCCTTTTATAAGATGAAAGGAACATCTAAGACGGGTAGTACCGTCACGGAGACCTGAAGCAAACGGAGTAACTTAGGGATTCGTGATGGCTGGATAAGCAACGGAACACCACTGACGACTGGCCGCGAGGCTAGAAGGGTTCCGTTCAGGCGCGAGGCTTCTGTTGTTTCACACTAAACCCTTGGCAATAAGTCTATGTCACATTGGGGACGGTCGTAAAACTACAGATGTTTTGTACGGAAAGAAATGTCCAAAAATGTACAAAAACGAAAACCTCCGGCTACTAGTCCGACGAATGACAAGTTTTTCTACCTAGTAGCTACACGCGAGCACAAGAACAAGAAGATAAAACGCCAGCACAGCGCAACTACCGAGGGTCAGGGAAGAGCAGGGCATCTGTGGCGCCCAGATACAGATCGCGAGTACGCAGGAAGGTCTGTATCTCCCCGTGAATACGGTTGAGCGTCACAGACAGTTCGTGACGGTAGGAGTGTTCGGCGGCGATGACACCAGCAGAAGCAGCAGTCACCTCGGGCGCATTGTTAAGGATGTGCATGCGCTTCACGATGGCGGAAATGGCGGTGCTGTAACCATTGACGTGCTGGAACGCTGTTAGGCACGTCAGAAACAACCACCGACAAGTGGGGAGCACCAACAGTTGCTGAGTTGGTCCAAGAGGATTGGCTCAATGTTGAAGACCGAAGGGCGAAGCGCTTTGGCCATGCGACGAGAACCTTCCAGGTTCACGGCCGCCTTGCGCTTGACAGGAGTCGGTTCGACCTCGGTCGCAGCGCTCGCGGTGGAGGTACTGGCAGAAGAACCAGAACCACTCGCTGTCCCCAAGATACGGATGGCCTTGATAAAAAGACGGTTGTTAGTGTCCATGCCGGGCACTTCAACGAACAGAAGGTATTTCACCTAAAAGGAACAAGTCAGCCGGCTGAAGAAGCAAGACAGCTGAGTAGTACATACCTTCGGAGCCGCAGAACTAGCAGAAGGGCCCGAAGCAACCGAAAGTTCCTGCAGTTCGCGAATCAGAAAGTTGACTGGGGCGTAGACATAAGCTTACTTCGACCTCGTCATCAGAGGACTCATCCTCACCGGAATCGGAGTCCATAGCTTCGACGTCCTCAGCCCAGTCAAAACCAGGAGTCAATTGGAAGAAGTTACCAATGTCTTCCGCGGGCGTCACAGCCTTGGGCGAGGTGGTGTTTGAAGACACCGCACGGAGTGTCCCATCACCAACGGCCTCCAGAACCTCGTCGATGAGCACGGCGCTCTTCTAGAAAGTATAAGAACAGTCAGTAAAGGTCGGCGGCTGAGTAGTACAACACTTACGACGACCTTGGCCTTGCCTTTGCCCTTACTACGAGTAACAGGTGCAGTAGCGGGGGCGCTGGCAGCCACAGCAGCGTACTTGAATTTGGGATGCATGGGGTGACCCTCCTCGACAAGATACAGGTCGGGGGCGAGCGTGCCACGCTTGGTGCAAGTCTGTAGGAGCGGGTTCAAGAGGTTGGGAAGGTTCAGCTCGGGAGTGTGAGGGCTGACACCACACTCAGCGCTGATGTATCCAAGAAGCGAACGAAGGTCGCAGATGACCGCTGGCATCCAATCGGGGACAACCAAGTTTGGATCCTTGCTCTGGAGAGTTGGGTTCGCCGCCTTGAAGTAGAGCTTAACCAGCCGAATGAAATAAGAACGACAAGTCCACGTACCGCGATAACGCCAGCGACACCATCGAACTTCTCGGCCAACAGTTGTATGTTGGGAAGCGAACGGGGAAGTGTCGAAGTTGCCAACAACCTCCAAGTAGCCTGTTGGAGGTCGGGCCAAAGCTTCGCCAAGCTGGGCGCTCCGTTCGAGGGAACCTCGGAGTCCAAGACCAAGGGCTTGAGCTTCGTGACCAAGGCGGCACGATTCTGCAACAGCTGAGCGCTGACCTGTGGCAAGGCGGTGGGAACAAGAGGACGAAGACCGGTGAAGTGCTTAGAAGGAGCCATGAGACGAATATCCGATGAAAGTAGGATGCTGTCTCGTACTTCGTCAACGCCTTATAAACCGTAGACGGAGGAGGCCTTGAGGCGCCGGATGTCACACATAAGAAACATGAAGAAGACATGTACCGATCGGTATCGTGAAAACGGCACGAAAGGCTGAGTAACACGATGGATCAGAATGGACTTAGGGTTATCCGGGAATGTCGCGGACGACATCATTCAAGTTAAGGGGAGATGATATGCATGTTGAGATTACATGGCCAGAAATCCAGAATTTTGCGATTTCTAGACAGCCATATGCAACTAAGAGCCAAGCGGAAGCAAGGCTGGATACGCTACAAAGGTCATCACGGAGACGCTCTCTAGGGCAAGGAGAGAACTCCAAGCATGTAACTATTAGTCAAAGAACGACAGTAGCCAGGGCTGAATATCATAAACCCAGTTGTCCCCTCTGAGGAGGTCCTTTCACCTTGTACGCGTAACTGCGCCACACAAGCAACATCCGAATCAAGGATGAACAGCCGTCGCTTCCGACGACGCTCTACCAGCCGCAACATGATCCTCAGCATTGAATGAGTCGAAGCGGGGTTCACAACCTCCGGAGTTCATTACCAAAAGCGGACGGTACATTGTTCATTGTGACAAAAGTCGTATAACAATAAACCAGTGTCAAAACCCCGAACGGGGATGATTCGCGGTTATCTCAAGAGAATCACCTTCATCGGTCGACGCGTCTGATTGATGTGAAACTGGCAGCGAGGCGCGATCCATATGGATTATGACTCGAAGACCCGCCTCATGTACTACATGTGGTATCAGCCATCTAGATAAGTTGCCCAACGCTTCAGCGCGTCACCATTCGAGTTCACGGACTATCTCAGTGCATGCGCACTAGCGGTAGCTCGCGATTGAATGGGCTCACGCCCAAGTTTGGTGCAAAGGCTGGATAAGCCGGTAAGCGCCCGGTTAAGTAAAAGTACACGCGAACGCCTATCTGAGCACGCAGCGCCTTGCTTCTCGGAGTCCATGGGTGGTCTACGCAACATCTGAACGTAGAGGAACTGGCATATGCGCCGGCGGGAACTGTCTGGTGACCTTTGCCCGTGCAGGCTGAGTAGGGACTCATGTTTTGTACGGACCGTATCCAGCCGTCGAGTAGTTACGTAGCTTACCGGGGTGAGTCTGTAGAGTGTATAAGTAGCGTCGCGTCTGTAGAGTAGCAGTAGTTTAGTGCCCCGCAGTGAAAAGCCCACAAAGCATTCCTCTGTAGTAATCTGACTCGGGTTCGCGCCCAATAAGAAGTTCAACACGTTTGAAAGCCCACCCAAACCCTTAAGCAGCCAAGAACCTAAGCAAAGCAAAGTCTCCTAAGACGCCTAAGTGGCGAGATACTCAAGAACCGCAGACAAGAATCGTGCGCAGTCCCTTGACGTCAAGTACCCAGTTAACTTCTGTGAGCCCGGACTTCTCCCCAGAGATACCGCACGGATCCAAGTAGCAAGCAATCGTCTCCCCAGAGACAACCGCCTTGTGAAAGTGAAGCCTAGTTAGCCTGAACTGGTGCGACGTTAAGCAGCCGAAGAACGTCTTGTGGCCACGGTATCTGACCGACGCTCAAAAGAACGATCTGTCACACCCAAGTAGAGAAGTAAGTTTGGTACACGAGGCTAGCATCAACGCAGATAACAAGTCAGTGCACTGTTGTCCGTTCGGTCGCCCCAGTACTGTAGAACACCTACCCTTGAGCGGTCCCGGCCTTCGCGTCCCCGTCTTCCTGGCGAGCTCTGTTCGGCTTTGAGTCTTTATTCGATTAGGTGTTTCGTGTAGATCCTCTTCGCTTACAACCCCCCCAAAACAACCCGCATTCGTGCACCAAAACGGACGTATCAGTCCACTGCTACCTTAACCAGCCGTTCCCCGATCACACGATTAGGACAACCGTTCCGTACCACAAGCACCAGTAGATTTGTTGTTGGTTAGATAGTGGTGATTACACGCCGCTTTATCACACTGCACATCAGCGTAAGCCCGTCCGCAGCTCGCGGCGGCTGCTCTCCTTCCGCCACACTCTTCCCACCACCCATCCACCCTTGCATCGGCGCTGCGCCGCTTTTGAACGGTCGCGCGCAGCCTGATGGGAGGGCAATATCAGCCAGGGCCAGGTGCGGCCTGCACATTTGTGCGGCCTGCGCCACCCCGGCTGAGTATTGGCACTATCCCTCCCCTCATCCAAACCCACATCTATCTCCCAGTCTTTCAGTACGACGCCTTGGGACGACGGTGATGGCCGCAGATAGGCAGAAGGATGATTTATTGCCGCAAATGCGATCGCCCGGGCGCGGGGATGCATGGCGTGGAGATGCATGACGACGACGGGCAAGGCAGTGATGGGTGTGGGGCTAGGCGGACGATGGTGGGTTTGACGACTCGCAGTGCATCTTGATTCATCCTTTCAATGTGACCACCAACGGCGAACCCCCTGGATTTTCCCTCGCACGCACAAGCCCTGCCGCTGCACGCGGAGGCTGCTTACCGTTTACCGTCTCCCTTGCACACGAGGCGCACATCGATTGGACAAATACAGCTCTTAGACACAACAGTAGCGATAGTATTGTCACTCGGCGCGCAGCGCGAACAGACCCATTGGCGGTATTTGTATTTCATCAAAATACTACCCATTTGACTCAAGTGTGATCGGATACATAGTATAATCTGTGTGATGGTCCCGTCCTGGTCACAACAAGTGACGAACAGAGGGTATTCAGTCTCATTTTGGTCGTTTGCAAGCACCGAGCACCCTCTAAATGTGGAAGAGGCTGTGCTGAAGGATATAAGCATTGAAATGAGGAAAGCCTGGCATCCGTCATCTGTGGTTATAGCCACTGATTGTGGCAAGAGCCTCTGTGATTATAACCACACTCTTTCCCTTTCTTTTGCTGCAATGGTTGAGACCGAACGGCATTCTTTTGAAGTGGAAAAGGCCACGATGTGTTCTGAAAGCTGTCTTCTCGAGTTCGTCGCTTTCCATTTCGAGTTGTGTGAATCCCGCCAGAGCGTCTAGAGACGACATCACTTGTGCTCCTGATAAAGCGTTGAGGATATCTTTCTGCCGCGGTATGGGGTACTCGTCTGGTATAGTAACGGCGTTCAGCTTGCGGTAGTCCACGCAGAATCTGGCCTTTCCATTCCGGTACGCTATCACTACTGGCGCTCCCCAAGGGCTGCTGGACGGCTCGATTACGCCCAATTTGAACCATTTGTCAAGCTGCTCGTCGATTACTCTGCGTTTCTCCGGGGATGCGTGATACATAGGTAGACTTATCGGATGCTGTTCTGGCTTAGTTCGAATACGAACTTTGGCTGGGTACGTGCCCAACCGTCCGTCAAACCCGAAAGCTTTGATGCGTTTCCTCAGCATAGCCCATGCCTCCTCCTTCAAGTGTTCCGGCAAATCTCCCACGTCTACTAACTCCTCCAGTTTGTCCGAACTCAGTTCTTCTACCTCAGGCATAGCAGCAGTTTTGGGGCCGTATTCCTCCCCTTCCGAAACTATCACTGCTGGGGTCTCATCGGCTGTCGCGTTGTTAGACTCTAGCCCGCTTCCCATTCCTTCCGGGACAGTTCCGTAGAAAACGCGACTTGTAGACTGCTGTTGACGTGGGGGTGAGGCCGATTCTGATTTGTTCCTCTCCCAATCCTCCTGTAGCTTGATGTAGGCCGCAATTCTGGTCGCATGGTGTGACATCTCGGCGAATTTCTCCTCAGTTCCCGCGTTGTCAAAAAATTCTTGAGCTTGCAACACTTTTCCCAGCACGTCTCCCTTGTGTATGATCCGAGGAGTCGCGGATAGATTTGACAGCTGAACGAACGGTTCCTTATTCGAGATAATGGCGTTCGGAATCATCAGTTTGGTTGAACCATGGCTCTGAACGAAGCCCTTTTCGATGACCCAGTCTTCCCCTTTGTCGAAAGGGCCGTCTACTGGAACTTTGTTCGAATGAAAGGCTTTGATCGTGACGTCTTTGGCAGCACAAATCAGGAATCGATCTTCCTCCGCTCGCTTCTTCGACCTCCGTCGTAGTTTTTTCATTCGGCGATGTGTCTTGGCTTTCTCAAACGACTTCTTCTCTGCTACGTTCGACGCTAGCTCGGGAACCTTTTCCCTCTGAATGCCCTTCGCGTTCACGACCAACCCTGTTTGTCCGAGTTCGACGAGGGTACCGTCCTCATTTCTTCGAATCGACAATCCGTGGTTGAGTTGGAAGTCCTCTCCGAGGAGAATGGGTACTTTCATGCCAGGCACCACATAAGCCTCAGCTTCCAATTCGGCTAGCTTCCCCTCCTGTGTCTGTACAAAGATAGCAGTGCGTATATAGCCCTCTATTACTCCGCCTTCTTCGGTCAGCTGGTATAGCTTCATCTTCCTTCCCTTCCGCAGCTTTGGTCGGTAACGCAAACTCAGGTAATATTCCTCGCTAATGAGGGTCACGTTTGCGCATGAATCCAGACGAAGGTCTATGACTTCGTGGTCCTGACTAGCCACTTTCCCTTTCACGGCCAAGACCGATACTCCCAACGCTGATTCGCCCGATCTGTAGTTACGGATTTTAGGTATTTTGGTGATGTATGGGAGTGCAGGCGGGGGCCACGGGTCCTTTCGCCCGTTACTGTCCTCTACAACTTGTTCCAGTACATGGACGTCCGCGTGTTCTTCTCTCGCTTTTTCTTCCTCACTCAATTCGTCCACAACGTCCTCCACTGTCACTCGATAACAGTTTCTATCGGTCGAGGACTTACACTCTGATTGGAGAACTGATCTCAAAAGTCGAGTCGCCTCTGAAAAGGCTTCTCCTCAGCCTCCTTGAATAAGAGCACGCTGAAGGCTGCTCTGTACGCGCGTTCTTCCGTTTCTTCCCCTTCCAGTCGCATTGCTGTCTTGTCTCTCCGTTGTATATATTCCTCCCAGTGAGGACACTCTCTGTCCCAATGCAACTTACTACCACAAACTTTGCAAGGCGACGGCGGTTCTCTGCTCAACTTCGTCTTCACATTGGCGGGGGAAAACATATACCCATCTTTCGGAGGAGGTCTTATACGTTTCTGGGTAGCCACCAAGACCTCTCTCCACAGGAATTCAGACTCGTTGGGTTCATTAACCACGTCTTCCGACAAGAACACTGAGCGAGTCGAGTTTCTCTCCTTTTCCAGCCGACGCCTGTCCCTCTCTGATTGACGAGCCAGGTAAACGAGTTGCTCCTCGGCTTCGGCTACTCGAGCGTGTAAAGCTTTTGAGTCAGTGATTGTCGAACCACTGTTCAAATACGACCTCCACGACACTGGAGCCTTTCGCAGGGCCTCTTTCACTTCGTTCGTCGTACCGGCCGGAACATGTGTCAACATCCTCGACCACATTACACGGCGGTTCAAGAAATCCTGCGGAGATTCGTTTTCGTGCCCCTTCTCCCTGAAATGCTGATTTTCATAAGCAATATTCATCCTCTCTTGCCAAGCTTCGCCCAAGAATGAGTCTTTAACGACCTTGCAGAACTGTAGCCAATTTTGTCTCATGTAGTCTTTATCCCCAGGAGGAAGATTATCGTACCACCTTTGAGCCGGGGAGTTCGCTTTCAGTCTCTGCCCCAACCAAAATCCTAACGCGTACGGCATATAACCTCCGAAGTTAGCCAATTTCTGAACCTCGTGAAAGTAAGCAATAGCTTCTTCGTCCGTTTCTCCTCCAAATTCCGGTAAGTCCGATGGTTTCAATTCCGCCTTAACCGTCGGCGCGTACATGCCATAAGGTATGGATATGCCTGTATTCAGAGGGTAGGATATTAATCCTAAATGGTTCGGCGGGCCTGGCGGCTTTCTATTGTCTTTCCCATCGCCTCCATGTGAAGATCCTGGCGGTGAGGGTCCTCCCCCATGACCGCCTCCGCCCGAACCGCGTCCTCTATCCTTCCCCGCCGCCCTTCTGTTCCGGCGAGGGGGGCCATCACCTTCCCCGTCACTGAAATCATCATCACCTCCGTCGTCCTTGTCCAGAATTGAACGGTTGACCCTGTCTCCTACATTATCGTATCCCGGCTGTGCAGTCTGGTCTCCCGCAAACGACGTCTCATCGAAGAAGGCGGCTGCTGAGCGGTAACTGACGTCCGCCCCCAGCAAGGGGCCAGTCGTCAAAGGGTTGGGTAGGCCTACTCCCGGATTCAAATCTCTCGACCGTGGAGCGGGCTGACGTTGCCGTTCTACCGCCGGAAGGAAGGGATTCTTCGGTAGCTCCTTGATAGCTTCGGGAGTGGGTAGGAATGCTTTGGGATGGACTGCGTCCAACATTGGCTTCCCGCGGTAGACTTCTTCCACTGTTCGCGTATGATGTGGGATGTCGGTAAACATCCTTTTTAATTTAGTTTCCGTCGGCAGGTTGTTCTCGCTCAAGAAGAAATATCCCCCGCGATCTGTCGACGCGGGCGACGAGGGGATAGGCGAACCTTTGTATTCCTCGACGTATTTCAGAAGGTAGCGATGCCCTAGCGAGAAACGCGTACGTAGCAGTTCCCACGCAGCGTTGAGCGTTTCCAAGTCCTTGACCCCGCCGAAGGTATCCACCAACAGCCCATCCGGATCTACCACGTAGGTTCTCCTTCTCTCCTCAACCAATCTCGCTGCCTCATTCAGGAACTCCTGAAGTTCCTCGACTACGGCCTTCACTTTTTCCAAATGAGATCCCCTGAATCGCCAATCGTTCCTCGTCTCCTTGACGCCTCTTAAATCTCTAATCCACTCCGGCTGCATTTCCTTCGCTGCCATACGCTCCACCCACTTCTCAATCGACGCCGTCCCTTCCGAGTATTCCGTATATTTCTGCATTAACGCCGCCATTGGTGAAGCGTCGTAGCCGTTCTCCATTCCCTTACGTCCCGCGGCTGGTGTAGTCATCGTGTTCGACATATGAGGTAATGGCGTGCTGGTCTGGGCCTGCGCGAACGACGGTCGAGGAAACTGGAATTGTCGATTAGAAGTGGTCGGAAGGGGAGTCTGTGGGGCAAGGAGATCACGGGGTGCTTGATGTAAGGTGTCGTCCTCTGTGGTAGAGCCCGAAGAGGAAGATCGGTTTGAGGCGGAAGACTGCGAGTCTTCCGACGATAGAGTTGGAGATCGCGGTTGTCTCCCGAAGAGATCTCCCAAATCCAGTTGGTTAGGGTAACGATCGTCGAGCGTTCGTTTCGGAGCTCTCGATGATCAAGAAATCTGTGTAGTCTGTTAGTAATTCTTTTCGGAAAAAACTCACCGGCTAGGTAGCTGGAAGAATCCCACAGTGTCCACCAATGTAACGGGTAGGATTATCCGGCGTTCTGCTAGCGGGTGAGTAAGCGTTCGAGGACACGTCTAGAAGTCGGTATCGATCCGGTTCAACGTTCGCAGTTCACCAGAGCCGGGCTCAGTGAGTTCGCGATGATGATGGTTGGAAAGATAGATGCATTCTATGTACGTAACAATTACTACAGCGGCACTCGGGCCGATTACTATACACCGGTGTCTACTTACTAAAGGTAAGAGTCCGTAGCGCCGTCGTGTTGAACGCCGGCGCGCTTGTCATCGCCTAAGCGGAAGAATCTCAAGAAAGGAGAAAGAATATGAAACTGAAAGGTAAAAGTACAAACACACGTCACACCATCTCGCACACTCTGAGATATCATATTGACACCCTCGGAGGTGTTCAGACACTTGTCTTCATATCTAGATCTCATAGCGATGACATCCGGAGACAGCCAGACTTCTGGATTTGACCGCGCACAAGTAACAGATCTTGAATCACACGATCTGGAGACAGTCAGACATCCGCAAACAACACCACACTATCTCGCACACTCTGAGATATCATATTGACACCCTCGGAGGTGTTCAGACACTTGTCTTCATATCTAGATCTCATAGCGATGACATCCGGAGACAGCCAGACTTCTGGATTCGACCCCGCACAAGTAACAGATCTCGAATCACACAATCTGCAGACAGTCAGACATCCGCAAACAACACAACACCATCTCGCACACTCTGAGATATCATATTGACACCCTCGGAGGTGTTCAGACACTTGTCTTCATATCTAGATCTCATGGCGATGACATCCGGAGACAGCCAGACTTCTGGATTTGACTCGGCACAAGTAGCAGATCTCGAATCACACTATCTGGAGACAGTCGGACATCCGCAAACAACACCATACCATCTCGCACACTCTGACATATCATATTGACGCACTCGGAGGTGTTCAGACACTTGTCTTCATATCTAGATCTCATGGCGATGACATCCGGAGACAGCCAGACTTCTGGATTTGACCCCGCACAAGTAGCAGATCTCGAATCACATGATCTGGAGACAGTCAGACATCCGCAAACAACACAACACCATCTCGCACACTCTGACATATCATATTGACACCCTCGGAGGTGTTCAGACACTTGTCTTCATATCTAGATCTCATGGCGATGACATCCGGAGACAGCCAGACTTCTGGATTTGACTCGGAATGAGTAGCAGATCTCGAATCACATGATCTGGAGACAGTCAGACATCCGCAAACAACACCACACCATCTTGCACACTCTGAGATATCATATTGACACCCTCGGAGGTGTTCAGACACTTGTCTTCATATCTAGATCTCATGGCGATGACATCCGGAGACAGCCAGACTTCTGGATTTGACTCGGCACAAGTAGCAGATCTTGAATCACATGATCTGGAGACAGTCGGACATCCGCAAACAACACCATACCATCTCGCACACTCTGACATATCATATTGACGCACTCGGAGGTGTTCAGACACTTGTCTTCATATCTAGATCTCATGGCGATGACATCCGGAGACAGCCAGACTTCTGGATTTGACCCCGCACAAGTAGCAGATCTCGAATCACACAATCTGGAAACAGTCAGACATCCGCAAACAACACAACACCATCTCGCACACTCTGACATATCATATTGACACCCTCGGAGGTGTTCAGACACTTGTCTTCATATCTAGATCTCATAGCGATGACATCCAGAGACAGCCAGACTTCTGGATTTGACTCGGCACAAGTAGCAGATCTTGAATCACACGATCTGGAGACAGTCAGACATCCGCAAACAACACCACACCATCTTGCACACTCTGAGATATCATATTCGACTTCCGAATTTGACTCTGTACTAGTGACAGATCTCGAATCACACAATCTGGAGACAGTCGGACATCCGCAAACAACACCACACCATCTCGCACACTCTGACATATCATATTGACACCCTCGGAGGTGTTCAGACACTTGTCTTCATATCTAGATCTCATGGCGATGACATCCGGAGACAGCCAGACTTCTGGATTTGACTCGGCACAAGGAGCAGATCTTGAATCATACGATCTGGAGACAGTCAGACATCCGCAAACAACACCACACCATCTCGCACACTCTGACATATCATATTAACACCCTCGGAGGTGTTCAGACACTTGTCTTCATATCTAGATCTCATAGCGATGACATCCAGAGACAGCCAGACTTCTGGATTTGACTCGGCACAAGTAGCAGATCTTGAATCACACGATCTGGAGACAGTCAGACATCCGCAAACAACACAACACCATCTCGCACACTCTGACATATCATATTGACACCCTCGGAGGTGTTCAGACACTTGTCTTCATATCTAGATCTCATAGCGATGACATCCAGAGACAGCCAGACTTCTGGATTTGACTCGGCACAAGTAGCAGATCTCGAATCACACGATCTGGAGACAGTCAGACATCCGCAAATAACACAACACCATCTCGCACACTCTGACATATCATATTGACACCCTCGGAGGTGTTCAGACACTTGTCTTCATATCTAGATCTCATAGTGATGACATCCAGAGACAGCCAGACTTCTGGATTTGACTCGGCACAAGTAGCAGATCTTGAATCACACGATCTGGAGACAGTCAGACATCCGCAAACAACACAACACCATCTCGCACACTCTGACATATCATATTGACACCCTCGGAGGTGTTCAGACACTTGTCTTCATATCTAGATCTCGTAGCGATGACATCCAGAGACAGCCAGACTTCTGGATTTGACTCGGCACAAGTAGCAGATCTTGAATCACACGATCTGGAGACAGTCAGACATCCGCAAACAACACCACACCATCTTGCACACTCTGACATATCATATTGACACCCTCGGAGGTGTTCAGACACTTGTCTTCATATCTAGATCTCATAGTGATGACATCCAGAGACAGCCAGACTTCTGGATTTGACTCGGCACAAGTAGCAGATCTTGAATCACACGATCTGGAGACAGTCAGACATCCGCAAACAACACAACACCATCTCGCACACTCTGACATATCATATTGACACCCTCGGAGGTGTTCAGACACTTGTCTTCATATCCAGATCTCATAGCGATGACATCCAGAGACAGCCAGACTTCTGGATTTGACTCGGCACAAGTAGCAGATCTCGAATCACACGATCTGGAGACAGTCAGACATCCGCAAACAACACAACACCATCTCGCACACTCTGAGATATCATATTCGACTTCCAAATTTGACTCTGTACTAGTGACAGATCTCGAATCACACAATCTGGAGACAGTCGGACATCCGCAAACAACACCACACCATCTCGCACACTCTGACATATCATATTGACACCCTCGGAGGTGTTCAGACACTTGTCTTCATATCTAGATCTCATGGCGATGACATCCAGAGACAGCCAGACTTCTGGATTTGACTCGGCACAAGTAGCAGATCTCGAATCACACGATCTGGAGACAGTCAGACATCCGCAAACAACACCACACCATCTTGCACACTCTGACATATCATATTGACACCCTCGGAGGTGTTCAGACACTTGTCTTCATATCTAGATCTCGTAGCGATGACATCCAGAGACAGCCAGACTTCTGGATTTGACTCGGCACAAGTAGCAGATCTTGAATCACACGATCTGGAGACAGTCAGACATCCGCAAACAACACCACACCATCTTGCACACTCTGACATATCATATTGACACCCTCGGAGGTGTTCAGACACTTGTCTTCATATCTAGATCTCATAGTGATGACATCCAGAGACAGCCAGACTTCTGGATTTGACTCGGCACAAGTAGCAGATCTTGAATCACACGATCTGGAGACAGTCAGACATCCGCAAACAACACAACACCATCTCGCACACTCTGACATATCATATTGACACCCTCGGAGGTGTTCAGACACTTGTCTTCATATCCAGATCTCATAGCGATGACATCCAGAGACAGCCAGACTTCTGGATTTGACTCGGCACAAGTAGCAGATCTCGAATCACACGATCTGGAGACAGTCAGACATCCGCAAACAACACAACACCATCTCGCACACTCTGACATATCATATTGACACCCTCGGAGGTGTTCAGACACTTGTCTTCATATCTAGATCTCATGGCGATGACATCCGGAGACAGCCAGACTTCTGGATTTGACTCGGAATGAGTAGCAGATCTCGAATCACATGATCTGGAGACAGTCAGACATCCGCAAACAACACCACACCATCTTGCACACTCTGAGATATCATATTCGACTTCCGAATTTGACTCTGTACTAGTGACAGATCTCGAATCACACAATCTGGAGACAGTCGGACATCCGCAAACAACACCACACCATCTCGCACACTCTGACATATCATATTGACACCCTCGGAGGTGTTCAGACACTTGTCTTCATATCTAGATCTCATGGCGATGACATCCGGAGACAGCCAGACTTCTGGATTTGACTCGGCACAAGTAGCAGATCTTGAATCACATGATCTGGAGACAGTCAGACATCCGCAAACAACACAACACCATCTCGCACACTCTGACATATCATATTGACACCCTCGGAGGTGTTCAGACACTTGTCTTCATATCTAGATCTCATAGCGATGACATCCAGAGACAGCCAGACTTCTGGATTTGACTCGGCACAAGTAGCAGATCTTGAATCACACGATCTGGAGACAGTCAGACATCCGCAAACAACACCACACCATCTTGCACACTCTGAGATATCATATTCGACTTCCGAATTTGACTCTGTACTAGTGACAGATCTCGAATCACACAATCTGGAGACAGTCGGACATCCGCAAACAACACCACACCATCTCGCACACTCTGACATATCATATTGACACCCTCGGAGGTGTTCAGACACTTGTCTTCATATCTAGATCTCATGGCGATGACATCCGGAGACAGCCAGACTTCTGGATTTGACTCGGCACAAGTAGCAGATCTTGAATCACATGATCTGGAGACAGTCAGACATCCGCAAACAACACAACACCATCTCGCACACTCTGACATATCATATTGACACCCTCGGAGGTGTTCAGACACTTGTCTTCATATCTAGATCTCATGGCGATGACATCCGGAGACAGCCAGACTTCTGGATTTGACTCGGCACAAGTAGCAGATTTCGAATCACACAATCTGGAGACAGTCAGACATCCGCAAACAACACCACACCATCTCGCACACTCTGACATATCATATTGACACCCTCGGAGGTGTTCAGACACTTGTCTTCATATCTAGATCTCATGGCGATGACATCTGGAGACAGCCAGACTTCTGGATTTGACTCGGCACAAGTAGCAGATCTCGAATCACACTATCTGGAGACAGTCGGACATCCGCAAACAACACCATACCATCTCGCACACTCTGACATATCATATTGACGCACTCGGAGGTGTTCAGACACTTGTCTTCATATCTAGATCTCATGGCGATGACATCCGGAGACAGCCAGACTTCTGGATTTGACTCGGCACAAGTAGCAGATCTTGAATCATACGATCTGGAGACAGTCAGACATCCGCAAACAACACAACACCATCTCGCACACTCTGACATATCATATTGACACCCTCGGAGGTGTTCAGACACTTGTCTTCATATCTAGATCTCATGGCGATGACATCCGGAGACAGCCAGACTTCTGGATTTGACTCGGAATGAGTAGCAGATCTCGAATCACATGATCTGGAGACAGTCAGACATCCGCAAACAACACCACACCATCTTGCACACTCTGAGATATCATATTCGACTTCCGAATTTGACTCTGTACTAGTGACAGATCTCGAATCACACAATCTGGAGACAGTCGGACATCCGCAAACAACACCACACCATCTCGCACACTCTGACATATCATATTCGACTTCCGAATTTGACTCTGTACTAGTGACAGATCTCGAATCACACAATCTGGAGACAGTCGGACATCCGCAAACAACACCACACCATCTTGCACACTCTGACATATCATATTGACACCCTCGGAGGTGTTCAGACACTTGTCTTCATATCTAGATCTCATGGCGATGACATCCGGAGACAGCCAGACTTCTGGATTTGACTCGGCACAAGTAGCAGATCTTGAATCATACGATCTGGAGACAGTCAGACATCCGCAAACAACACAACACCATCTCGCACACTCTGACATATCATATTGACACCCTCGGAGGTGTTCAGACACTTGTCTTCATATCTAGATCTCATAGCGATGACATCCAGAGACAGCCAGACTTTTGGATTTGACTCGGCACAAGTAGCAGATCTTGAATCACACGATCTGGAGACAGTCAGACATCCGCAAACAACACCACACCATCTTGCACACTCTGAGATATCATATTCGACTTCCGAATTTGACTCTGTACTAGTGACAGATCTCGAATCACACAATCTGGAGACAGTCAGACATCCGCAAACAACACAACACCATCTCGCACACTCTGACATATCATATTGACACCCTCGGAGGTGTTCAGACACTTGTCTTCATATCTAGATCTCATAGCGATGACATCCGGAGACAGCCAGACTTCTGGATTTGACTCGGCACAAGTAGCAGATCTTGAATCACATGATCTGGAGACAGTCAGACATCCGCAAACAACACAACACCATCTCGCACACTCTGACATATCATATTGACACCCTCGGAGGTGTTCAGACACTTGTCTTCATATCTAGATCTCATGGCGATGACATCCGGAGACAGCCAGACTTCTGGATTTGACTCGGCACAAGTAGCAGATTTCGAATCACACAATCTGGAGACAGTCAGACATCCGCAAACAACACCACACCATCTCGCACACTCTGACATATCATATTGACACCCTCGGAGGTGTTCAGACACTTGTCTTCATATCTAGATCTCATGGCGATGACATCTGGAGACAGCCAGACTTCTGGATTTGACTCGGCACAAGTAGCAGATCTCGAATCACACTATCTGGAGACAGTCGGACATCCGCAAACAACACCATACCATCTCGCACACTCTGACATATCATATTGACGCACTCGGAGGTGTTCAGACACTTGTCTTCATATCTAGATCTCATGGCGATGACATCCGGAGACAGCCAGACTTCTGGATTTGACTCGGCACAAGTAGCAGATCTTGAATCATACGATCTGGAGACAGTCAGACATCCGCAAACAACACAACACCATCTCGCACACTCTGACATATCATATTGACACCCTCGGAGGTGTTCAGACACTTGTCTTCATATCTAGATCTCATGGCGATGACATCCGGAGACAGCCAGACTTCTGGATTTGACTCGGAATGAGTAGCAGATCTCGAATCACATGATCTGGAGACAGTCAGACATCCGCAAACAACACCACACCATCTTGCACACTCTGAGATATCATATTCGACTTCCGAATTTGACTCTGTACTAGTGACAGATCTCGAATCACACAATCTGGAGACAGTCGGACATCCGCAAACAACACCACACCATCTCGCACACTCTGACATATCATATTCGACTTCCGAATTTGACTCTGTACTAGTGACAGATCTCGAATCACACAATCTGGAGACAGTCGGACATCCGCAAACAACACCACACCATCTTGCACACTCTGACATATCATATTGACACCCTCGGAGGTGTTCAGACACTTGTCTTCATATCTAGATCTCATGGCGATGACATCCGGAGACAGCCAGACTTCTGGATTTGACTCGGCACAAGTAGCAGATCTTGAATCATACGATCTGGAGACAGTCAGACATCCGCAAACAACACAACACCATCTCGCACACTCTGACATATCATATTGACACCCTCGGAGGTGTTCAGACACTTGTCTTCATATCTAGATCTCATGGCGATGACATCCGGAGACAGCCAGACTTCTGGATTTGACTCGGCACAAGTAGCAGATTTCGAATCACACAATCTGGAGACAGTCAGACATCCGCAAACAACACCACACCATCTCGCACACTCTGACATATCATATTGACACCCTCGGAGGTGTTCAGACACTTGTCTTCATATCTAGATCTCATGGCGATGACATCTGGAGACAGCCAGACTTCTGGATTTGACTCGGCACAAGTAGCAGATCTCGAATCACACTATCTGGAGACAGTCGGACATCCGCAAACAACACCATACCATCTCGCACACTCTGACATATCATATTGACGCACTCGGAGGTGTTCAGACACTTGTCTTCATATCTAGATCTCATGGCGATGACATCCGGAGACAGCCAGACTTCTGGATTTGACTCGGCACAAGTAGCAGATCTTGAATCATACGATCTGGAGACAGTCAGACATCCGCAAACAACACAACACCATCTCGCACACTCTGACATATCATATTGACACCCTCGGAGGTGTTCAGACACTTGTCTTCATATCTAGATCTCATGGCGATGACATCCGGAGACAGCCAGACTTCTGGATTTGACTCGGAATGAGTAGCAGATCTCGAATCACATGATCTGGAGACAGTCAGACATCCGCAAACAACACCACACCATCTTGCACACTCTGAGATATCATATTCGACTTCCGAATTTGACTCTGTACTAGTGACAGATCTCGAATCACACAATCTGGAGACAGTCGGACATCCGCAAACAACACCACACCATCTCGCACACTCTGACATATCATATTCGACTTCCGAATTTGACTCTGTACTAGTGACAGATCTCGAATCACACAATCTGGAGACAGTCGGACATCCGCAAACAACACCACACCATCTTGCACACTCTGACATATCATATTGACACCCTCGGAGGTGTTCAGACACTTGTCTTCATATCTAGATCTCATGGCGATGACATCCGGAGACAGCCAGACTTCTGGATTTGACTCGGCACAAGTAGCAGATCTTGAATCATACGATCTGGAGACAGTCAGACATCCGCAAACAACACAACACCATCTCGCACACTCTGACATATCATATTGACACCCTCGGAGGTGTTCAGACACTTGTCTTCATATCTAGATCTCATGGCGATGACATCCGGAGACAGCCAGACTTCTGGATTTGACTCGGAATGAGTAGCAGATCTCGAATCACATGATCTGGAGACAGTCAGACATCCGCAAACAACACCACACCATCTTGCACACTCTGAGATATCATATTCGACTTCCGAATTTGACTCTGTACTAGTGACAGATCTCGAATCACACAATCTGGAGACAGTCGGACATCCGCAAACAACACCACACCATCTCGCACACTCTGACATATCATATTCGACTTCCGAATTTGACTCTGTACTAGTGACAGATCTCGAATCACACAATCTGGAGACAGTCGGACATCCGCAAACAACACACACACCATCTTGCACACTCTGACATATCATATTGACACCCTCGGAGGTGTTCAGACACTTGTCTTCATATCTAGATCTCATGGCGATGACATCCGGAGACAGCCAGACTTCTGGATTTGACTCGGCACAAGTAGCAGATCTTGAATCATACGATCTGGAGACAGTCAGACATCCGCAAACAACACAACACCATCTCGCACACTCTGACATATCATATTGACACCCTCGGAGGTGTTCAGACACTTGTCTTCATATCTAGATCTCATGGCGATGACATCCGGAGACAGCCAGACTTCTGGATTTGACTCGGCACAAGTAGCAGATCTCGAATCACATGATCTGGAGACAGTCAGACATCCGCAAACAACACCACACCATCTTGCACACTCTGAGATATCATATTCGACTTCCGAATTTGACTCTGTACTAGTGACAGATCTCGAATCACACAATCTGGAGACAGTCGGACATCCGCAAACAACACCACACCATCTCGCACACTCTGACATATCATATTGACACCCTCGGAGGTGTTCAGACACTTGTCTTCATATCCAGATCTCATAGCGATGACATCCAGAGACAGCCAGACTTCTGGATTTGACTCGGCACAAGTAGCAGATCTCGAATCACACGATCTGGAGACAGTCAGACATCCGCAAACAACACAACACCATCTCGCACACTCTGAGATATCATATTCGACTTCCGAATTTGACTCTGTACTAGTGACAGATCTCGAATCACACAATCTGGAGACAGTCGGACATCCGCAAACAACACCACACCATCTCGCACACTCTGACATATCATATTGACACCTCTCGGAGGTGTTCAGACACTTGTCTTCATATCTAGATCTCATGGCGATGACATCCAGAGACAGCCAGACTTCTGGATTTGACTCGGCACAAGTAGCAGATCTCGAATCACACGATCTGGAGACAGTCAGACATCCGCAAACAACACCACACCATCTTGCACACTCTGACATATCATATTGACACCTCGGAGGTGTTCAGACACTTGTCTTCATATCTAGATCTCGTAGCGATGACATCCAGAGACAGCCAGACTTCTGGATTTGACTCGGCACAAGTAGCAGATCTTGAATCACACGATCTGGAGACAGTCAGACATCGCAAACAACACCACACCATCTTGCACACTCTGACATATCATATTGACACCCTCGGAGGTGTTCAGACACTTGTCTTCATATCTAGATCTCATAGTGATGACATCCAGAGACAGCCAGACTTCTGGATTTGACTCGGCACAAGTAGCAGATCTTGAATCACACGATCTGGAGACAGTCAGACATCCGCAAACAACACAACACCATCTCGCACACTCTGACATATCATATTGACACCCTCGGAGGTGTTCAGACACTTGTCTTCATATCCAGATCTCATAGCGATGACATCCAGAGACAGCCAGACTTCTGGATTTGACTCGGCACAAGTAGCAGATCTCGAATCACACGATCTGGAGACAGTCAGACATCCGCAAAACAACACAACACCATCTCGCACACTCTGACATATCATATTGACACCCTCGGAGGTGTTCAGACACTTGTCTTCATATCTAGATCTCATGGCGATGACATCCGGAGACAGCCAGACTTCTGGATTTGACTCGGAATGAGTAGCAGATCTCGAATCACATGATCTGGAGACAGTCAGACATCCGCAAAACAACACCACACCATCTTGCACACTCTGAGATATCATATTCGACTTCCGAATTTGACTCTGTACTAGTGACAGATCTCGAATCACACAATCTGGAGACAGTCGGACATCCGCAAAAACACCACACCATCTCGCACACTCTGACATATCATATTGACACCTCGGAGGTGTTCAGACACTTGTCTTCATATCTAGATCTCATGGCGATGACATCCGGAGACAGCCAGACTTCTGGATTTGACTCGGCACAAGTAGCAGATCTTGAATCACATGATCTGGAGACAGTCAGACATCCGCAAACAACACAACACCATCTCGCACACTCTGACATATCATATTGACACCCTCGGAGGTGTTCAGACACTTGTCTTCATATCTAGATCTCATAGCGATGACATCCAGAGACAGCCAGACTTCTGGATTTGACTCGGCACAAGTAGCAGATCTTGAATCACACGATCTGGAGACAGTCAGACATCCGCAAACAACACCACACCATCTTGCACACTCTGAGATATCATATTCGACTTCCGAATTTGACTCTGTACTAGTGACAGATCTCGAATCACACAATCTGGAGACAGTCGGACATCCGCAAACAACACCACACCATCTCGCACACTCTGACATATCATATTGACACCCTCGGAGGTGTTCAGACACTTGTCTTCATATCTAGATCTCATGGCGATGACATCCGGAGACAGCCAGACTTCTGGATTTGACTCGGCACAAGTAGCAGATCTTGAATCACATGATCTGGAGACAGTCAGACATCCGCAAACAACACAACACCATCTCGCACACTCTGACATATCATATTGACACCCTCGGAGGTGTTCAGACACTTGTCTTCATATCTAGATCTCATGGCGATGACATCCGGAGACAGCCAGACTTCTGGATTTGACTCGGCACAAGTAGCAGATTTCGAATCACACAATCTGGAGACAGTCAGACATCCGCAAACAACACCACACCATCTCGCACACTCTGACATATCATATTGACACCCTCGGAGGTGTTCAGACACTTGTCTTCATATCTAGATCTCATGGCGATGACATCTGGAGACAGCCAGACTTCTGGATTTGACTCGGCACAAGTAGCAGATCTCGAATCACACTATCTGGAGACAGTCGGACATCCGCAAACAACACCATACCATCTCGCACACTCTGACATATCATATTGACACCCTCGGAGGTGTTCAGACACTTGTCTTCATATCTAGATCTCATGGCGATGACATCCGGAGACAGCCAGACTTCTGGATTTGACTCGGCACAAGTAGCAGATCTTGAATCATACGATCTGGAGACAGTCAGACATCCGCAAACAACACAACACCATCTCGCACACTCTGACATATCATATTGACACCCTCGGAGGTGTTCAGACACTTGTCTTCATATCTAGATCTCATGGCGATGACATCCGGAGACAGCCAGACTTCTGGATTTGACTCGGAATGAGTAGCAGATCTCGAATCACATGATCTGGAGACAGTCAGACATCCGCAAACAACACCACACCATCTTGCACACTCTGAGATATCATATTCGACTTCCGAATTTGACTCTGTACTAGTGACAGATCTCGAATCACACAATCTGGAGACAGTCGGACATCCGCAAACAACACCACACCATCTCGCACACTCTGACATATCATATTCGACTTCCGAATTTGACTCTGTACTAGTGACAGATCTCGAATCACACAATCTGGAGACAGTCGGACATCCGCAAACAACACCACACCATCTTGCACACTCTGACATATCATATTGACACCCTCGGAGGTGTTCAGACACTTGTCTTCATATCTAGATCTCATGGCGATGACATCCGGAGACAGCCAGACTTCTGGATTTGACTCGGCACAAGTAGCAGATCTTGAATCATACGATCTGGAGACAGTCAGACATCCGCAAACAACACAACACCATCTCGCACACTCTGACATATCATATTGACACCCTCGGAGGTGTTCAGACACTTGTCTTCATATCTAGATCTCATAGCGATGACATCCAGAGACAGCCAGACTTTTGGATTTGACTCGGCACAAGTAGCAGATCTTGAATCACACGATCTGGAGACAGTCAGACATCCGCAAACAACACCACACCATCTTGCACACTCTGAGATATCATATTCGACTTCCGAATTTGACTCTGTACTAGTGACAGATCTCGAATCACACAATCTGGAGACAGTCAGACATCCGCAAACAACACAACACCATCTCGCACACTCTGACATATCATATTGACACCCTCGGAGGTGTTCAGACACTTGTCTTCATATCTAGATCTCATAGCGATGACATCCGGAGACAGCCAGACTTCTGGATTTGACTCGGCACAAGTAGCAGATCTTGAATCACATGATCTGGAGACAGTCAGACATCCGCAAACAACACAACACCATCTCGCACACTCTGACATATCATATTGACACCCTCGGAGGTGTTCAGACACTTGTCTTCATATCTAGATCTCATGGCGATGACATCCGGAGACAGCCAGACTTCTGGATTTGACTCGGCACAAGTAGCAGATTTCGAATCACACAATCTGGAGACAGTCAGACATCCGCAAACAACACCACACCATCTCGCACACTCTGACATATCATATTGACACCCTCGGAGGTGTTCAGACACTTGTCTTCATATCTAGATCTCATGGCGATGACATCTGGAGACAGCCAGACTTCTGGATTTGACTCGGCACAAGTAGCAGATCTCGAATCACACTATCTGGAGACAGTCGGACATCCGCAAACAACACCATACCATCTCGCACACTCTGACATATCATATTGACGCACTCGGAGGTGTTCAGACACTTGTCTTCATATCTAGATCTCATGGCGATGACATCCGGAGACAGCCAGACTTCTGGATTTGACTCGGCACAAGTAGCAGATCTTGAATCATACGATCTGGAGACAGTCAGACATCCGCAAACAACACAACACCATCTCGCACACTCTGACATATCATATTGACACCCTCGGAGGTGTTCAGACACTTGTCTTCATATCTAGATCTCATGGCGATGACATCCGGAGACAGCCAGACTTCTGGATTTGACTCGGAATGAGTAGCAGATCTCGAATCACATGATCTGGAGACAGTCAGACATCCGCAAACAACACCACACCATCTTGCACACTCTGAGATATCATATTCGACTTCCGAATTTGACTCTGTACTAGTGACAGATCTCGAATCACACAATCTGGAGACAGTCGGACATCCGCAAACAACACCACACCATCTCGCACACTCTGACATATCATATTCGACTTCCGAATTTGACTCTGTACTAGTGACAGATCTCGAATCACACAATCTGGAGACAGTCGGACATCCGCAAACAACACCACACCATCTTGCACACTCTGACATATCATATTGACACCCTCGGAGGTGTTCAGACACTTGTCTTCATATCTAGATCTCATGGCGATGACATCCGGAGACAGCCAGACTTCTGGATTTGACTCGGCACAAGTAGCAGATCTTGAATCATACGATCTGGAGACAGTCAGACATCCGCAAACAACACAACACCATCTCGCACACTCTGACATATCATATTGACACCCTCGGAGGTGTTCAGACACTTGTCTTCATATCTAGATCTCATGGCGATGACATCCGGAGACAGCCAGACTTCTGGATTTGACTCGGCACAAGTAGCAGATTTCGAATCACACAATCTGGAGACAGTCAGACATCCGCAAACAACACCACACCATCTCGCACACTCTGACATATCATATTGACACCCTCGGAGGTGTTCAGACACTTGTCTTCATATCTAGATCTCATGGCGATGACATCTGGAGACAGCCAGACTTCTGGATTTGACTCGGCACAAGTAGCAGATCTCGAATCACACTATCTGGAGACAGTCGGACATCCGCAAACAACACCATACCATCTCGCACACTCTGACATATCATATTGACGCACTCGGAGGTGTTCAGACACTTGTCTTCATATCTAGATCTCATGGCGATGACATCCGGAGACAGCCAGACTTCTGGATTTGACTCGGCACAAGTAGCAGATCTTGAATCATACGATCTGGAGACAGTCAGACATCCGCAAACAACACAACACCATCTCGCACACTCTGACATATCATATTGACACCCTCGGAGGTGTTCAGACACTTGTCTTCATATCTAGATCTCATGGCGATGACATCCGGAGACAGCCAGACTTCTGGATTTGACTCGGAATGAGTAGCAGATCTCGAATCACATGATCTGGAGACAGTCAGACATCCGCAAACAACACCACACCATCTTGCACACTCTGAGATATCATATTCGACTTCCGAATTTGACTCTGTACTAGTGACAGATCTCGAATCACACAATCTGGAGACAGTCGGACATCCGCAAACAACACCACACCATCTCGCACACTCTGACATATCATATTCGACTTCCGAATTTGACTCTGTACTAGTGACAGATCTCGAATCACACAATCTGGAGACAGTCGGACATCCGCAAACAACACCACACCATCTTGCACACTCTGACATATCATATTGACACCCTCGGAGGTGTTCAGACACTTGTCTTCATATCTAGATCTCATGGCGATGACATCCGGAGACAGCCAGACTTCTGGATTTGACTCGGCACAAGTAGCAGATCTTGAATCATACGATCTGGAGACAGTCAGACATCCGCAAACAACACAACACCATCTCGCACACTCTGACATATCATATTGACACCCTCGGAGGTGTTCAGACACTTGTCTTCATATCTAGATCTCATGGCGATGACATCCGGAGACAGCCAGACTTCTGGATTTGACTCGGAATGAGTAGCAGATCTCGAATCACATGATCTGGAGACAGTCAGACATCCGCAAACAACACCACACCATCTTGCACACTCTGAGATATCATATTCGACTTCCGAATTTGACTCTGTACTAGTGACAGATCTCGAATCACACAATCTGGAGACAGTCGGACATCCGCAAACAACACCACACCATCTCGCACACTCTGACATATCATATTCGACTTCCGAATTTGACTCTGTACTAGTGACAGATCTCGAATCACACAATCTGGAGACAGTCGGACATCCGCAAACAACACCACACCATCTTGCACACTCTGACATATCATATTGACACCCTCGGAGGTGTTCAGACACTTGTCTTCATATCTAGATCTCATGGCGATGACATCCGGAGACAGCCAGACTTCTGGATTTGACTCGGCACAAGTAGCAGATCTTGAATCATACGATCTGGAGACAGTCAGACATCCGCAAACAACACAACACCATCTCGCACACTCTGACATATCATATTGACACCCTCGGAGGTGTTCAGACACTTGTCTTCATATCTAGATCTCATGGCGATGACATCCGGAGACAGCCAGACTTCTGGATTTGACTCGGCACAAGTAGCAGATCTCGAATCACATGATCTGGAGACAGTCAGACATCCGCAAACAACACCACACCATCTTGCACACTCTGAGATATCATATTCGACTTCCGAATTTGACTCTGTACTAGTGACAGATCTCGAATCACACAATCTGGAGACAGTCGGACATCCGCAAACAACACCACACCATCTCGCACACTCTGACATATCATATTGACACCCTCGGAGGTGTTCAGACACTTGTCTTCATATCTAGATCTCATAGCGATGACATCCAGAGACAGCCAGACTTCTGGATTTGACTCGGCACAAGTAGCAGATCTTGAATCATACGATCTGGAGACAGTCAGACATCCGCAAACAACACAACACCATCTCGCACACTCTGACATATCATATTGACACCCTCGGAGGTGTTCAGACACTTGTCTTCATATCTAGATCTCATGGCGATGACATCCGGAGACAGCCAGACTTCTGGATTTGACTCGGCACAAGTAGCAGATCTTGAATCATACGATCTGGAGACAGTCAGACATCCGCAAACAACACAACACCATCTCGCACACTCTGACATATCATATTGACACCCTCGGAGGTGTTCAGACACTTGTCTTCATATCTAGATCTCATGGCGATGACATCCGGAGACAGCCAGACTTCTGGATTTGACTCGGAATGAGTAGCAGATCTCGAATCACATGATCTGGAGACAGTCAGACATCCGCAAACAACACCACACCATCTTGCACACTCTGAGATATCATATTCGACTTCCGAATTTGACTCTGTACTAGTGACAGATCTCGAATCACACAATCTGGAGACAGTCGGACATCCGCAAACAACACCACACCATCTCGCACACTCTGACATATCATATTGACACCCTCGGAGGTGTTCAGACACTTGTCTTCATATCTAGACCTCATGGCGATGACATCCGGAGACAGCCAGACTTCTGGATTTGACTCGGCACAAGTAGCAGATCTTGAATCATACGATCTGGAGACAGTCAGACATCCGCAAACAACACAACACCATCTCGCACACTCTGACATATCATATTGACACCCTCGGAGGTGTTCAGACACTTGTCTTCATATCTAGATCTCATAGTGATGACATCCAGAGACAGCCAGACTTCTGGATTTGACTCGGCACAAGTAGCAGATCTTGAATCACACGATCCGGAGACAGTCAGACATCCGCAAACAACACCACACCATCTTGCACACTCTGAGATATCATATTCGACTTCCGAATTTGACTCTGTACTAGTGACAGATCTCGAATCACACAATCTGGAGACAGTCGGACATCCGCAAACAACACCACACCATCTCGCACACTCTGACATATCATATTGACACCCTCGGAGGTGTTCAGACACTTGTCTTCATATCTAGATCTCATGGCGATGACATCCGGAGACAGCCAGACTTCTGGATTTGACTCGGCACAAGTAGCAGATCTTGAATCATACGATCTGGAGACAGTCAGACATCCGCAAACAACACAACACCATCTCGCACACTCTGACATATCATATTGACACCCTCGGAGGTGTTCAGACACTTGTCTTCATATCTAGATCTCATAGCGATGACATCCAGAGACAGCCAGACTTCTGGATTTGACTCGGCACAAGTAGCAGATCTTGAATCATACGATCTGGAGACAGTCAGACATCCGCAAACAACACAACACCATCTCGCACACTCTGACATATCATATTGACACCCTCGGAGGTGTTCAGACACTTGTCTTCATATCTAGATCTCATGGCGATGACATCCGGAGACAGCCAGACTTCTGGATTTGACTCGGCACAAGTAGCAGATCTTGAATCATACGATCTGGAGACAGTCAGACATCCGCAAACAACACAACACCATCTCGCACACTCTGACATATCATATTGACACCCTCGGAGGTGTTCAGACACTTGTCTTCATATCTAGATCTCATGGCGATGACATCCGGAGACAGCCAGACTTCTGGATTTGACTCGGCACAAGTAGCAGATCTTGAATCATACGATCTGGAGACAGTCAGACATCCGCAAACAACACAACACCATCTCGCACACTCTGACATATCATATTGACACCCTCGGAGGTGTTCAGACACTTGTCTTCATATCTAGATCTCATGGCGATGACATCCGGAGACAGCCAGACTTCTGGATTTGACTCGGCACAAGTAGCAGATCTCGAATCACATGATCTGGAGACAGTCAGACATCCGCAAACAACACAACACCATCTCGCACACTCTGACATATCATATTGACACCCTCGGAGGTGTTCAGACACTTGTCTTCATATCTAGATCTCATGGCGATGACATCCGGAGACAGCCAGACTTCTGGATTTGACTCGGCACAAGTAGCAGATCTTGAATCATACGATCTGGAGACAGTCAGACATCCGCAAACAACACAACACCATCTCGCACACTCTGACATATCATATTGACACCCTCGGAGGTGTTCAGACACTTGTCTTCATATCTAGATCTCATGGCGATGACATCCGGAGACAGCCAGACTTCTGGATTTGACTCGGCACAAGTAGCAGATCTTGAATCATACGATCTGGAGACAGTCAGACATCCGCAAACAACACAACACCATCTCGCACACTCTGACATATCATATTGACACCCTCGGAGGTGTTCAGACACTTGTCTTCATATCTAGATCTCATAGCGATGACATCCAGAGACAGCCAGACTTCTGGATTTGACTCGGCACAAGTAGCAGATCTTGAATCACACGATCTGGAGACAGTCAGACATCCGCAAACAACACCACACCATCTCGCACACTCTGACATATCATATTGACACCCTCGGAGGTGTTCAGACACTTGTCTTCATATCTAGATCTCATAGTGATGACATCCGGAGACAGCCAGACTTCTGGATTTGACTCGGCACAAGTAGCAGATCTCGAATCACATGATCTGGAGACAGTCAGACATCCGCAAACAACACCACACCATCTTGCACACTCTGAGATATCATATTCGACTTCCGAATTTGACTCTGTACTAGTGACAGATCTCGAATCACACAATCTGGAGACAGTCGGACATCCGCAAACAACACCACACCATCTCGCACACTCTGACATATCATATTGACACCCTCGGAGGTGTTCAGACACTTGTCTTCATATCTAGATCTCATGGCGATGACATCCGGAGACAGCCAGACTTCTGGATTTGACTCGGCACAAGTAGCAGATCTTGAATCATACGATCTGGAGACAGTCAGACATCCGCAAACAACACAACACCATCTCGCACACTCTGACATATCATATTGACACCCTCGGAGGTGTTCAGACACTTGTCTTCATATCTAGATCTCATGGCGATGACATCCGGAGACAGCCAGACTTCTGGATTTGACTCGGCACAAGTAGCAGATCTTGAATCATACGATCTGGAGACAGTCAGACATCCGCAAACAACACAACACCATCTCGCACACTCTGACATATCATATTGACACCCTCGGAGGTGTTCAGACACTTGTCTTCATATCTAGATCTCATAGCGATGACATCCAGAGACAGCCAGACTTCTGGATTTGACTCGGCACAAGTAGCAGATCTTGAATCACACGATCTGGAGACAGTCAGACATCCGCAAACAACACCACACCATCTCGCACACTCTGACATATCATATTGACACCCTCGGAGGTGTTCAGACACTTGTCTTCATATCTAGATCTCATAGTGATGACATCCGGAGACAGCCAGACTTCTGGATTTGACTCGGCACAAGTAGCAGATCTCGAATCACATGATCTGGAGACAGTCAGACATCCGCAAACAACACCACACCATCTCGCACACTCTGACATATCATATTGACACCCTCGGAGGTGTTCAGACACTTGTCTTCATATCTAGATCTCATGGCGATGACATCCGGAGACAGCCAGACTTCTGGATTTGACTCGGCACAAGTAGCAGATCTTGAATCACACGATCTGGAGACAGTCAGACATCCGCAAACAACACCACACCATCTCGCACACTCTGACATATCATATTGACACCCTCGGAGGTGTTCAGACACTTGTCTTCATATCTAGATCTCATGGCGATGACATCCGGAGACAGCCAGACTTCTGGATTTGACTCGGCACAAGTAGCAGATCTTGAATCATACGATCTGGAGACAGTCAGACATCCGCAAACAACACAACACCATCTCGCACACTCTGACATATCATATTGACACCCTCGGAGGTGTTCAGACACTTGTCTTCATATCTAGATCTCATAGCGATGACATCCAGAGACAGCCAGACTTCTGGATTTGACTCGGCACAAGTAGCAGATCTCGAATCACATGATCTGGAGACAGTCAGACATCCGCAAACAACACAACACCATCTCGCACACTCTGACATATCATATTGACACCCTCGGAGGTGTTCAGACACTTGTCTTCATATCTAGATCTCATGGCGATGACATCCGGAGACAGCCAGACTTCTGGATTTGACTCGGCACAAGTAGCAGATCTTGAATCACACGATCTGGAGACAGTCAGACATCCGCAAACAACACCACACCATCTCGCACACTCTGACATATCATATTGACACCCTCGGAGGTGTTCAGACACTTGTCTTCATATCTAGATCTCATAGCGATGACATCCAGAGACAGCCAGACTTCTGGATTTGACTCGGCACAAGTAGCAGATCTTGAATCACACGATCTGGAGACAGTCAGACATCCGCAAACAACACCACACCATCTCGCACACTCTGACATATCATATTGACACCCTCGGAGGTGTTCAGACACTTGTCTTCATATCTAGATCTCATAGCGATGACATCCAGAGACAGCCAGACTTCTGGATTTGACTCGGCACAAGTAGCAGATCTTGAATCACACGATCTGGAGACAGTCAGACATCCGCAAACAACACCACACCATCTCGCACACTCTGACATATCATATTGACACCCTCGGAGGTGTTCAGACACTTGTCTTCATATCTAGATCTCATAGCGATGACATCCAGAGACAGCCAGACTTCTGGATTTGACTCGGCACAAGTAGCAGATCTTGAATCACACGATCTGGAGACAGTCAGACATCCGCAAACAACACCACACCATCTCGCACACTCTGACATATCATATTGACACCCTCGGAGGTGTTCAGACACTTGTCTTCATATCTAGATCTCATAGTGATGACATCCGGAGACAGCCAGACTTCTGGATTTGACTCGGCACAAGTAGCAGATCTCGAATCACATGATCTGGAGACAGTCAGACATCCGCAAACAACACCACACCATCTTGCACACTCTGAGATATCATATTCGACTTCCGAATTTGACTCTGTACTAGTGACAGATCTCGAATCACACAATCTGGAGACAGTCGGACATCCGCAAACAACACCACACCATCTCGCACACTCTGACATATCATATTGACACCCTCGGAGGTGTTCAGACACTTGTCTTCATATCTAGATCTCATGGCGATGACATCCGGAGACAGCCAGACTTCTGGATTTGACTCGGCACAAGTAGCAGATCTTGAATCATACGATCTGGAGACAGTCAGACATCCGCAAACAACACAACACCATCTCGCACACTCTGACATATCATATTGACACCCTCGGAGGTGTTCAGACACTTGTCTTCATATCTAGATCTCATGGCGATGACATCCGGAGACAGCCAGACTTCTGGATTTGACTCGGCACAAGTAGCAGATCTTGAATCATACGATCTGGAGACAGTCAGACATCCGCAAACAACACAACACCATCTCGCACACTCTGACATATCATATTGACACCCTCGGAGGTGTTCAGACACTTGTCTTCATATCTAGATCTCATAGCGATGACATCCAGAGACAGCCAGACTTCTGGATTTGACTCGGCACAAGTAGCAGATCTTGAATCACACGATCTGGAGACAGTCAGACATCCGCAAACAACACCACACCATCTCGCACACTCTGACATATCATATTGACACCCTCGGAGGTGTTCAGACACTTGTCTTCATATCTAGATCTCATAGCGATGACATCCAGAGACAGCCAGACTTCTGGATTTGACTCGGCACAAGTAGCAGATCTTGAATCACACGATCTGGAGACAGTCAGACATCCGCAAACAACACCACACCATCTTGCACACTCTGAGATATCATATTCGACTTCCGAATTTGACTCTGTACTAGTGACAGATCTCGAATCACACAATCTGGAGACAGTCGGACATCCGCAAACAACACCACACCATCTCGCACACTCTGACATATCATATTGACACCCTCGGAGGTGTTCAGACACTTGTCTTCATATCTAGATCTCATGGCGATGACATCCGGAGACAGCCAGACTTCTGGATTTGACTCGGCACAAGTAGCAGATCTTGAATCATACGATCTGGAGACAGTCAGACATCCGCAAACAACACAACACCATCTCGCACACTCTGACATATCATATTGACACCCTCGGAGGTGTTCAGACACTTGTCTTCATATCTAGATCTCATGGCGATGACATCCGGAGACAGCCAGACTTCTGGATTTGACTCGGCACAAGTAGCAGATCTCGAATCACACAATCTGGAGACAGTCGGACATCCGCAAACAACACCACACCATCTCGCACACTCTGACATATTATATTGACACCCTCGGAGGTGTTCAGACACTTGTCTTCATATCTAGATCTCATGGCGATGACATCCGGAGACAGCCAGACTTCTGGATTTGACTCGGCACAAGTAGCAGATCTTGAATCATACGATCTGGAGACAGTCAGACATCCGCAAATAACACAACACCATCTCGCACACTCTGACATATCATATTGACACCCTCGGAGGTGTTCAGACACTTGTCTTCATATCTAGATCTCATAGCGATGACATCCAGAGACAGCCAGACTTCTGGATTTGACTCGGCACAAGTAGCAGATCTTGAATCACACGATCTGGAGACAGTCAGACATCCGCAAACAACACCACACCATCTCGCACACTCTGACATATCATATTGACACCCTCGGAGGTGTTCAGACACTTGTCTTCATATCTAGATCTCATGGCGATGACATCCGGAGACAGCCAGACTTCTGGATTTGACTCGGCACAAGTAGCAGATCTCGAATCACATGATCTGGAGACAGTCAGACATCCGCAAACAACACCACACCATCTCGCACACTCTGACATATCATATTGACACCCTCGGAGGTGTTCAGACACTTGTCTTCATATCTAGATCTCATGGCGATGACATCCGGAGACAGCCAGACTTCTGGATTTGACTCGGCACAAGTAGCAGATCTCGAATCACATGATCTGGAGACAGTCAGACATCCGCAAACAACACCACACCATCTTGCACACTCTGAGATATCATATTCGACTTCCGAATTTGACTCTGTACTAGTGACAGATCTCGAATCACACAATCTGGAGACAGTCGGACATCCGCAAACAACACCACACCATCTCGCACACTCTGACATATCATATTGACACCCTCGGAGGTGTTCAGACACTTGTCTTCATATCTAGATCTCATGGCGATGACATCCGGAGACAGCCAGACTTCTGGATTTGACTCGGCACAAGTAGCAGATCTTGAATCATACGATCTGGAGACAGTCAGACATCCGCAAACAACACAACACCATCTCGCACACTCTGACATATCATATTGACACCCTCGGAGGTGTTCAGACACTTGTCTTCATATCTAGATCTCATGGCGATGACATCCGGAGACAGCCAGACTTCTGGATTTGACTCGGCACAAGTAGCAGATCTCGAATCACACAATCTGGAGACAGTCGGACATCCGCAAACAACACCACACCATCTCGCACACTCTGACATATCATATTGACACCCTCGGAGGTGTTCAGACACTTGTCTTCATATCTAGATCTCATGGCGATGACATCCGGAGACAGCCAGACTTCTGGATTTGACTCGGCACAAGTAGCAGATCTTGAATCATACGATCTGGAGACAGTCAGACATCCGCAAACAACACAACACCATCTCGCACACTCTGACATATCATATTGACACCCTCGGAGGTGTTCAGACACTTGTCTTCATATCTAGATCTCATAGCGATGACATCCAGAGACAGCCAGACTTCTGGATTTGACTCGGCACAAGTAGCAGATCTTGAATCACACGATCTGGAGACAGTCAGACATCCGCAAACAACACCACACCATCTCGCACACTCTGACATATCATATTGACACCCTCGGAGGTGTTCAGACACTTGTCTTCATATCTAGATCTCATGGCGATGACATCCAGAGACAGCCAGACTTCTGGATTTGACTCGGCACAAGTAGCAGATCTCGAATCACATGATCTGGAGACAGTCAGACATCCGCAAACAACACCACACCATCTCGCACACTCTGACATCTCATATTGACACCCTCGGAGGTGTTCAGACACTTGTCTTCATATCTAGATCTCATGGCGATGACATCCGGAGACAGCCAGACTTCTGGATTTGACTCGGCACAAGTAGCAGATCTCGAATCACATGATCTGGAGACAGTCAGACATCCGCAAACAACACCACACCATCTTGCACACTCTGAGATATCATATTCGACTTCCGAATTTGACTCTGTACTAGTGACAGATCTCGAATCACACAATCTGGAGACAGTCGGACATCCGCAAACAACACCACACCATCTCGCACACTCTGACATATCATATTGACACCCTCGGAGGTGTTCAGACACTTGTCTTCATATCTAGATCTCATGGCGATGACATCCGGAGACAGCCAGACTTCTGGATTTGACTCGGCACAAGTAGCAGATCTTGAATCATACGATCTGGAGACAGTCAGACATCCGCAAACAACACCACACCATCTCGCACACTCTGACATATCATATTGACACCCTCGGAGGTGTTCAGACACTTGTCTTCATATCTAGATCTCATGGCGATGACATCCGGAGACAGCCAGACTTCTGGATTTGACTCGGCACAAGTAGCAGATCTTGAATCATACGATCTGGAGACAGTCAGACATCCGCAAACAACACAACACCATCTCGCACACTCTGACATATCATATTGACACCCTCGGAGGTGTTCAGACACTTGTCTTCATATCTAGATCTCATAGCGATGACATCCAGAGACAGCCAGACTTCTGGATTTGACTCGGCACAAGTAGCAGATCTTGAATCACACGATCTGGAGACAGTCAGACATCCGCAAACAACACCACACCATCTCGCACACTCTGACATATCATATTGACACCCTCGGAGGTGTTCAGACACTTGTCTTCATATCTAGATCTCATGGCGATGACATCCGGAGACAGCCAGACTTCTGGATTTGACTCGGCACAAGTAGCAGATCTCGAATCACATGATCTGGAGACAGTCAGACATCCGCAAACAACACAACACCATCTTGCACACTCTGAGATATCATATTCGACTTCCGAATTTGACTCTGTACTAGTGACAGATCTTGAATCACACGATCTGGAGACAGTCGGACATCCGCAAACAACACCACACCATCTCGCACACTCTGACATCTCATATTGACACCCTCGGAGGTGTTCAGACACTTGTCTTCATATCTAGATCTCATGGCGATGACATCCGGAGACAGCCAGACTTCTGGATTTGACTCGGCACAAGTAGCAGATCTCGAATCACATGATCTGGAGACAGTCAGACATCCGCAAACAACACCACACCATCTCGCACACTCTGACATCTCATATTGACACCCTCGGAGGTGTTCAGACACTTGTCTTCATATCTAGATCTCATGGCGATGACATCCGGAGACAGCCAGACTTCTGGATTTGACTCGGCACAAGTAGCAGATCTCGAATCACATGATCTGGAGACAGTCAGACATCCGCAAACAACACCACACCATCTTGCACACTCTGAGATATCATATTCGACTTCCGAATTTGACTCTGTACTAGTGACAGATCTCGAATCACACAATCTGGAGACAGTCGGACATCCGCAAACAACACCACACCATCTCGCACACTCTGACATATCATATTGACACCCTCGGAGGTGTTCAGACACTTGTCTTCATATCTAGATCTCATGGCGATGACATCCGGAGACAGCCAGACTTCTGGATTTGACTCGGCACAAGTAGCAGATCTTGAATCATACGATCTGGAGACAGTCAGACATCCGCAAACAACACCACACCATCTCGCACACTCTGACATATCATATTGACACCCTCGGAGGTGTTCAGACACTTGTCTTCATATCTAGATCTCATGGCGATGACATCCGGAGACAGCCAGACTTCTGGATTTGACTCGGCACAAGTAGCAGATCTTGAATCATACGATCTGGAGACAGTCAGACATCCGCAAACAACACAACACCATCTCGCACACTCTGACATATCATATTGACACCCTCGGAGGTGTTCAGACACTTGTCTTCATATCTAGATCTCATAGCGATGACATCCAGAGACAGCCAGACTTCTGGATTTGACTCGGCACAAGTAGCAGATCTTGAATCACACGATCTGGAGACAGTCAGACATCCGCAAACAACACCACACCATCTCGCACACTCTGACATATCATATTGACACCCTCGGAGGTGTTCAGACACTTGTCTTCATATCTAGATCTCATGGCGATGACATCCGGAGACAGCCAGACTTCTGGATTTGACTCGGCACAAGTAGCAGATCTCGAATCACATGATCTGGAGACAGTCAGACATCCGCAAACAACACAACACCATCTTGCACACTCTGAGATATCATATTCGACTTCCGAATTTGACTCTGTACTAGTGACAGATCTTGAATCACACGATCTGGAGACAGTCGGACATTCGCAAACAACACCACACCATCTCGCACACTCTGACATATCATATTGACACCCTCGGAGGTGTTCAGACACTTGTCTTCATATCTAGATCTCATGGCGATGACATCCGGAGACAGCCAGACTTCTGGATTTGACTCGGCACAAGTAGCAGATCTTGAATCATACGATCTGGAGACAGTCAGACATCCGCAAACAACACAACACCATCTCGCACACTCTGACATATCATATTGACACCCTCGGAGGTGTTCAGACACTTGTCTTCATATCTAGATCTCATAGCGATGACATCCAGAGACAGCCAGACTTCTGGATTTGACTCGGCACAAGTAGCAGATCTTGAATCACACGATCTGGAGACAGTCAGACATCCGCAAACAACACCATACCATCTCGCACACTCTGACATATCATATTGACACCCTCGGAGGTGTTCAGACACTTGTCTTCATATCTAGATCTCATGGCGATGACATCCAGAGACAGCCAGACTTCTGGATTTGACTCGGCACAAGTAGCAGATCTCGAATCACATGATCTGGAGACAGTCAGACATCCGCAAACAACACCACACCATCTTGCACACTCTGAGATATCATATTCGACTTCCGAATTTGACTCTGTACTAGTGACAGATCTTGAATCACACGATCTGGAGACAGTCAGACATCCGCAAACAACACCACACCATCTCGCACACTCTGACATCTCATATTGACACCCTCGGAGGTGTTCAGACACTTGTCTTCATATCTAGATCTCATGGCGATGACATCCGGAGACAGCCAGACTTCTGGATTTGACTCGGCACAAGTAGCAGATCTCGAATCACATGATCTGGAGACAGTCAGACATCCGCAAACAACACCACACCATCTCGCACACTCTGACATCTCATATTGACACCCTCGGAGGTGTTCAGACACTTGTCTTCATATCTAGATCTCATGGCGATGACATCCGGAGACAGCCAGACTTCTGGATTTGACTCGGCACAAGTAGCAGATCTCGAATCACATGATCTGGAGACAGTCAGACATCCGCAAACAACACCACACCATCTTGCACACTCTGAGATATCATATTCGACTTCCGAATTTGACTCTGTACTAGTGACAGATCTCGAATCACACAATCTGGAGACAGTCGGACATCCGCAAACAACACCACACCATCTCGCACACTCTGACATATCATATTGACACCCTCGGAGGTGTTCAGACACTTGTCTTCATATCTAGATCTCATGGCGATGACATCCGGAGACAGCCAGACTTCTGGATTTGACTCGGCACAAGTAGCAGATCTTGAATCATACGATCTGGAGACAGTCAGACATCCGCAAACAACACCACACCATCTCGCACACTCTGACATATCATATTGACACCCTCGGAGGTGTTCAGACACTTGTCTTCATATCTAGATCTCATGGCGATGACATCCGGAGACAGCCAGACTTCTGGATTTGACTCGGCACAAGTAGCAGATCTTGAATCATACGATCTGGAGACAGTCAGACATCCGCAAACAACACAACACCATCTCGCACACTCTGACATATCATATTGACACCCTCGGAGGTGTTCAGACACTTGTCTTCATATCTAGATCTCATGGCGATGACATCCGGAGACAGCCAGACTTCTGGATTTGACTCGGCACAAGTAGCAGATCTTGAATCATACGATCTGGAGACAGTCAGACATCCGCAAACAACACAACACCATCTCGCACACTCTGACATATCATATTGACACCCTCGGAGGTGTTCAGACACTTGTCTTCATATCTAGATCTCATGGCGATGACATCCAGAGACAGCCAGACTTCTGGATTTGACTCGGCACAAGTAGCAGATCTTGAATCACACGATCTGGAGACAGTCAGACATCCGCAAACAACACCACACCATCTCGCACACTCTGACATATCATATTGACACCCTCGGAGGTGTTCAGACACTTGTCTTCATATCTAGATCTCATGGCGATGACATCCGGAGACAGCCAGACTTCTGGATTTGACTCGGCACAAGTAGCAGATCTCGAATCACATGATCTGGAGACAGTCAGACATCCGCAAACAACACAACACCATCTTGCACACTCTGAGATATCATATTCGACTTCTGAATTTGACTCTGTACTAGTGACAGATCTTGAATCACACGATCTGGAGACAGTCGGACATCCGCAAACAACACCACACCATCTCGCACACTCTGACATATCATATTGACACCCTCGGAGGTGTTCAGACACTTGTCTTCATATCTAGATCTCATGGCGATGACATCCGGAGACAGCCAGACTTCTGGATTTGACTCGGCACAAGTAGCAGATCTTGAATCATACGATCTGGAGACAGTCAGACATCCGCAAACAACACAACACCATCTCGCACACTCTGACATATCATATTGACACCCTCGGAGGTGTTCAGACACTTGTCTTCATATCTAGATCTCATAGCGATGACATCCAGAGACAGCCAGACTTCTGGATTTGACTCGGCACAAGTAGCAGATCTTGAATCACACGATCTGGAGACAGTCAGACATCCGCAAACAACACCACACCATCTCGCACACTCTGACATATCATATTGACACCCTCGGAGGTGTTCAGACACTTGTCTTCATATCTAGATCTCATGGCGATGACATCCAGAGACAGCCAGACTTCTGGATTTGACTCGGCACAAGTAGCAGATCTCGAATCACATGATCTGGAGACAGTCAGACATCCGCAAACAACACCACACCATCTTGCACACTCTGAGATATCATATTCGACTTCCGAATTTGACTCTGTACTAGTGACAGATCTTGAATCACACGATCTGGAGACAGTCGGACATCCGCAAACAACACCACACCATCTCGCACACTCTGACATATCATATTGACACCCTCGGAGGTGTTCAGACACTTGTCTTCATATCTAGATCTCATGGCGATGACATCCGGAGACAGCCAGACTTCTGGATTTGACTCGGCACAAGTAGCAGATCTCGAATCACATGATCTGGAGACAGTCAGACATCCGCAAACAACACAACACCATCTCGCACACTCTGACATATCATATTGACACCCTCGGAGGTGTTCAGACACTTGTCTTCATATCTAGATCTCATGGCGATGACATCCGGAGACAGCCAGACTTCTGGATTTGACTCGGCACAAGTAGCAGATCTCGAATCACATGATCTGGAGACAGTCAGACATCCGCAAACAACACCACACCATCTTGCACACTCTGAGATATCATATTCGACTTCCGAATTTGACTCTGTACTAGTGACAGATCTCGAATCACACAATCTGGAGACAGTCGGACATCCGCAAACAACACCACACCATCTCGCACACTCTGACATATCATATTGACACCCTCGGAGGTGTTCAGACACTTGTCTTCATATCTAGATCTCATGGCGATGACATCCGGAGACAGCCAGACTTCTGGATTTGACTCGGCACAAGTAGCAGATCTTGAATCATACGATCTGGAGACAGTCAGACATCCGCAAACAACACAACACCATCTCGCACACTCTGACATATCATATTGACACCCTCGGAGGTGTTCAGACACTTGTCTTCATATCTAGATCTCATGGCGATGACATCCGGAGACAGCCAGACTTCTGGATTTGACTCGGCACAAGTAGCAGATCTTGAATCATACGATCTGGAGACAGTCAGACATCCGCAAACAACACAACACCATCTCGCACACTCTGACATATCATATTGACACCCTCGGAGGTGTTCAGACACTTGTCTTCATATCTAGATCTCATAGCGATGACATCCAGAGACAGCCAGACTTCTGGATTTGACTCGGCACAAGTAGCAGATCTTGAATCACACGATCTGGAGACAGTCAGACATCCGCAAACAACACCACACCATCTCGCACACTCTGACATATCATATTGACACCCTCGGAGGTGTTCAGACACTTGTCTTCATATCTAGATCTCATGGCGATGACATCCGGAGACAGCCAGACTTCTGGATTTGACTCGGCACAAGTAGCAGATCTCGAATCACATGATCTGGAGACAGTCAGACATCCGCAAACAACACAACACCATCTTGCACACTCTGAGATATCATATTCGACTTCCGAATTTGACTCTGTACTAGTGACAGATCTTGAATCACACGATCTGGAGACAGTCGGACATCCGCAAACAACACCACACCATCTCGCACACTCTGACATATCATATTGACACCCTCGGAGGTGTTCAGACACTTGTCTTCATATCTAGATCTCATGGCGATGACATCCGGAGACAGCCAGACTTCTGGATTTGACTCGGCACAAGTAGCAGATCTTGAATCATACGATCTGGAGACAGTCAGACATCCGCAAACAACACAACACCATCTCGCACACTCTGACATATCATATTGACACCCTCGGAGGTGTTCAGACACTTGTCTTCATATCTAGATCTCATAGCGATGACATCCAGAGACAGCCAGACTTCTGGATTTGACTCGGCACAAGTAGCAGATCTTGAATCACACGATCTGGAGACAGTCAGACATCCGCAAACAACACCACACCATCTCGCACACTCTGACATATCATATTGACACCCTCGGAGGTGTTCAGACACTTGTCTTCATATCTAGATCTCATGGCGATGACATCCAGAGACAGCCAGACTTCTGGATTTGACTCGGCACAAGTAGCAGATCTCGAATCACATGATCTGGAGACAGTCAGACATCCGCAAACAACACCACACCATCTTGCACACTCTGAGATATCATATTCGACTTCCGAATTTGACTCTGTACTAGTGACAGATCTTGAATCACACGATCTGGAGACAGTCGGACATCCGCAAACAACACCACACCATCTCGCACACTCTGACATATCATATTGACACCCTCGGAGGTGTTCAGACACTTGTCTTCATATCTAGATCTCATGGCGATGACATCCGGAGACAGCCAGACTTCTGGATTTGACTCGGCACAAGTAGCAGATCTCGAATCACATGATCTGGAGACAGTCAGACATCCGCAAACAACACAACACCATCTCGCACACTCTGACATATCATATTGACACCCTCGGAGGTGTTCAGACACTTGTCTTCATATCTAGATCTCATGGCGATGACATCCGGAGACAGCCAGACTTCTGGATTTGACTCGGCACAAGTAGCAGATCTCGAATCACATGATCTGGAGACAGTCAGACATCCGCAAACAACACCACACCATCTTGCACACTCTGAGATATCATATTCGACTTCCGAATTTGACTCTGTACTAGTGACAGATCTCGAATCACACAATCTGGAGACAGTCGGACATCCGCAAACAACACCACACCATCTCGCACACTCTGACATATCATATTGACACCCTCGGAGGTGTTCAGACACTTGTCTTCATATCTAGATCTCATGGCGATGACATCCGGAGACAGCCAGACTTCTGGATTTGACTCGGCACAAGTAGCAGATCTTGAATCATACGATCTGGAGACAGTCAGACATCCGCAAACAACACCACACCATCTCGCACACTCTGACATATCATATTGACACCCTCGGAGGTGTTCAGACACTTGTCTTCATATCTAGATCTCATGGCGATGACATCCGGAGACAGCCAGACTTCTGGATTTGACTCGGCACAAGTAGCAGATCTTGAATCATACGATCTGGAGACAGTCAGACATCCGCAAACAACACAACACCATCTCGCACACTCTGACATATCATATTGACACCCTCGGAGGTGTTCAGACACTTGTCTTCATATCTAGATCTCATAGCGATGACATCCAGAGACAGCCAGACTTCTGGATTTGACTCGGCACAAGTAGCAGATCTTGAATCACACGATCTGGAGACAGTCAGACATCCGCAAACAACACCACACCATCTCGCACACTCTGACATATCATATTGACACCCTCGGAGGTGTTCAGACACTTGTCTTCATATCTAGATCTCATGGCGATGACATCCAGAGACAGCCAGACTTCTGGATTTGACTCGGCACAAGTAGCAGATCTCGAATCACATGATCTGGAGACAGTCAGACATCCGCAAACAACACCACACCATCTTGCACACTCTGAGATATCATATTCGACTTCCGAATTTGACTCTGTACTAGTGACAGATCTTGAATCACACGATCTGGAGACAGTCGGACATCCGCAAACAACACCACACCATCTCGCACACTCTGACATATCATATTGACACCCTCGGAGGTGTTCAGACACTTGTCTTCATATCTAGATCTCATGGCGATGACATCCGGAGACAGCCAGACTTCTGGATTTGACTCGGCACAAGTAGCAGATCTCGAATCACATGATCTGGAGACAGTCAGACATCCGCAAACAACACCACACCATCTCGCACACTCTGACATCTCATATTGACACCCTCGGAGGTGTTCAGACACTTGTCTTCATATCTAGATCTCATGGCGATGACATCCGGAGACAGCCAGACTTCTGGATTTGACTCGGCACAAGTAGCAGATCTCGAATCACATGATCTGGAGACAGTCAGACATCCGCAAACAACACCACACCATCTTGCACACTCTGAGATATCATATTCGACTTCCGAATTTGACTCTGTACTAGTGACAGATCTCGAATCACACAATCTGGAGACAGTCGGACATCCGCAAACAACACCACACCATCTCGCACACTCTGACATATCATATTGACACCCTCGCAGGTGTTCAGACACTTGTCTTCATATCTAGATCTCATGGCGATGACATCCGGAGACAGCCAGACTTCTGGATTTGACTCGGCACAAGTAGCAGATCTTGAATCATACGATCTGGAGACAGTCAGACATCCGCAAACAACACCACACCATCTCGCACACTCTGACATATCATATTGACACCCTCGGAGGTGTTCAGACACTTGTCTTCATATCTAGATCTCATGGCGATGACATCCGGAGACAGCCAGACTTCTGGATTTGACTCGGCACAAGTAGCAGATCTTGAATCATACGATCTGGAGACAGTCAGACATCCGCAAACAACACAACACCATCTCGCACACTCTGACATATCATATTGACACCCTCGGAGGTGTTCAGACACTTGTCTTCATATCTAGATCTCATGGCGATGACATCCGGAGACAGCCAGACTTCTGGATTTGACTCGGCACAAGTAGCAGATCTCGAATCACATGATCTGGAGACAGTCAGACATCCGCAAACAACACCACACCATCTCGCACACTCTGACATCTCATATTGACACCCTCGGAGGTGTTCAGACACTTGTCTTCATATCTAGATCTCATGGCGATGACATCCGGAGACAGCCAGACTTCTGGATTTGACTCGGCACAAGTAGCAGATCTCGAATCACATGATCTGGAGACAGTCAGACATCCGCAAACAACACCACACCATCTTGCACACTCTGAGATATCATATTCGACTTCCGAATTTGACTCTGTACTAGTGACAGATCTCGAATCACACAATCTGGAGACAGTCGGACATCCGCAAACAACACCACACCATCTCGCACACTCTGACATATCATATTGACACCCTCGGAGGTGTTCAGACACTTGTCTTCATATCTAGATCTCATGGCGATGACATCCGGAGACAGCCAGACTTCTGGATTTGACTCGGCACAAGTAGCAGATCTCGAATCACATGATCTGGAGACAGTCAGACATCCGCAAACAACACCACACCATCTCGCACACTCTGACATCTCATATTGACACCCTCGGAGGTGTTCAGACACTTGTCTTCATATCTAGATCTCATGGCGATGACATCCGGAGACAGCCAGACTTCTGGATTTGACTCGGCACAAGTAGCAGATCTCGAATCACATGATCTGGAGACAGTCAGACATCCGCAAACAACACCACACCATCTTGCACACTCTGAGATATCATATTCGACTTCCGAATTTGACTCTGTACTAGTGACAGATCTCGAATCACACAATCTGGAGACAGTCGGACATCCGCAAACAACACCACACCATCTCGCACACTCTGACATATCATATTGACACCCTCGGAGGTGTTCAGACACTTGTCTTCATATCTAGATCTCATGGCGATGACATCCGGAGACAGCCAGACTTCTGGATTTGACTCGGCACAAGTAGCAGATCTTGAATCATACGATCTGGAGACAGTCAGACATCCGCAAACAACACCACACCATCTCGCACACTCTGACATATCATATTGACACCCTCGGAGGTGTTCAGACACTTGTCTTCATATCTAGATCTCATGGCGATGACATCCGGAGACAGCCAGACTTCTGGATTTGACTCGGCACAAGTAGCAGATCTTGAATCATACGATCTGGAGACAGTCAGACATCCGCAAACAACACAACACCATCTCGCACACTCTGACATATCATATTGACACCCTCGGAGGTGTTCAGACACTTGTCTTCATATCTAGATCTCATAGCGATGACATCCAGAGACAGCCAGACTTCTGGATTTGACTCGGCACAAGTAGCAGATCTTGAATCACACGATCTGGAGACAGTCAGACATCCGCAAACAACACCACACCATCTTGCACACTCTGAGATATCATATTCGACTTCCGAATTTGACTCTGTACTAGTGACAGATCTTGAATCACACGATCTGGAGACAGTCGGACATCCGCAAACAACACCACACCATCTCGCACACTCTGACATATCATATTGACACCCTCGGAGGTGTTCAGACACTTGTCTTCATATCTAGATCTCATGGCGATGACATCCGGAGACAGCCAGACTTCTGGATTTGACTCGGCACAAGTAGCAGATCTTGAATCATACGATCTGGAGACAGTCAGACATCCGCAAACAACACAACACCATCTCGCACACTCTGACATATCATATTGACACCCTCGGAGGTGTTCAGACACTTGTCTTCATATCTAGATCTCATAGCGATGACATCCAGAGACAGCCAGACTTCTGGATTTGACTCGGCACAAGTAGCAGATCTTGAATCACACGATCTGGAGACAGTCAGACATCCGCAAACAACACAACACCATCTCGCACACTCTGAGATATCATATTCGACTTCCGAATTTGACTCTGTACTAGTGACAGATCTTGAATCACACGATCTGGAGACAGTCGGACATCCGCAAACAACACCACACCATCTCGCACACTCTGACATATCATATTGACACCCTCGGAGGTGTTCAGACACTTGTCTTCATATCTAGATCTCATGGCGATGACATCCGGAGACAGCCAGACTTCTGGATTTGACTCGGCACAAGTAGCAGATCTTGAATCATACGATCTGGAGACAGTCAGACATCCGCAAACAACACAACACCATCTCGCACACTCTGACATATCATATTGACACCCTCGGAGGTGTTCAGACACTTGTCTTCATATCTAGATCTCATAGCGATGACATCCAGAGACAGCCAGACTTCTGGATTTGACTCGGCACAAGTAGCAGATCTTGAATCACACGATCTGGAGACAGTCAGACATCCGCAAACAACACCACACCATCTCGCACACTCTGACATATCATATTGACACCCTCGGAGGTGTTCAGACACTTGTCTTCATATCTAGATCTCATGGCGATGACATCCATGGACAGCCAGACTTCTGGATTTGACTCGGCACAAGTAGCAGATCTCGAATCACATGATCTGGAGACAGTCAGACATCCGCAAACAACACCACACCATCTTGCACACTCTGAGATATCATATTCGACTTCCGAATTTGACTCTGTACTAGTGACAGATCTTGAATCACACGATCTGGAGACAGTCGGACATCCGCAAACAACACCACACCATCTCGCACACTCTGACATATCATATTGACACCCTCGGAGGTGTTCAGACACTTGTCTTCATATCTAGATCTCATGGCGATGACATCCGGAGACAGCCAGACTTCTGGATTTGACTCGGCACAAGTAGCAGATCTTGAATCATACGATCTGGAGACAGTCAGACATCCGCAAACAACACAACACCATCTCGCACACTCTGACATATCATATTGACACCCTCGGAGGTGTTCAGACACTTGTCTTCATATCTAGATCTCATAGCGATGACATCCAGAGACAGCCAGACTTCTGGATTTGACTCGGCACAAGTAGCAGATCTTGAATCACACGATCTGGAGACAGTCAGACATCCGCAAACAACACCACACCATCTCGCACACTCTGACATATCATATTGACACCCTCGGAGGTGTTCAGACACTTGTCTTCATATCTAGATCTCATGGCGATGACATCCAGAGACAGCCAGACTTCTGGATTTGACTCGGCACAAGTAGCAGATCTCGAATCACATGATCTGGAGACAGTCAGACATCCGCAAACAACACCACACCATCTTGCACACTCTGAGATATCATATTCGACTTCCGAATTTGACTCTGTACTAGTGACAGATCTTGAATCACACGATCTGGAGACAGTCGGACATCCGCAAACAACACCACACCATCTCGCACACTCTGACATATCATATTGACACCCTCGGAGGTGTTCAGACACTTGTCTTCATATCTAGATCTCATGGCGATGACATCCGGAGACAGCCAGACTTCTGGATTTGACTCGGCACAAGTAGCAGATCTTGAATCATACGATCTGGAGACAGTCAGACATCCGCAAACAACACAACACCATCTCGCACACTCTGACATATCATATTGACACCCTCGGAGGTGTTCAGACACTTGTCTTCATATCTAGATCTCATAGCGATGACATCCAGAGACAGCCAGACTTCTGGATTTGACTCGGCACAAGTAGCAGATCTTGAATCACACGATCTGGAGACAGTCAGACATCCGCAAACAACACCACACCATCTCGCACACTCTGACATATCATATTGACACCCTCGGAGGTGTTCAGACACTTGTCTTCATATCTAGATCTCATGGCGATGACATCCATGGACAGCCAGACTTCTGGATTTGACTCGGCACAAGTAGCAGATCTCGAATCACATGATCTGGAGACAGTCAGACATCCGCAAACAACACCACACCATCTTGCACACTCTGAGATATCATATTCGACTTCCGAATTTGACTCTGTACTAGTGACAGATCTTGAATCACACGATCTGGAGACAGTCGGACATCCGCAAACAACACCACACCATCTCGCACACTCTGACATATCATATTGACACCCTCGGAGGTGTTCAGACACTTGTCTTCATATCTAGATCTCATGGCGATGACATCCGGAGACAGCCAGACTTCTGGATTTGACTCGGCACAAGTAGCAGATCTTGAATCATACGATCTGGAGACAGTCAGACATCCGCAAACAACACAACACCATCTCGCACACTCTGACATATCATATTGACACCCTCGGAGGTGTTCAGACACTTGTCTTCATATCTAGATCTCATAGCGATGACATCCAGAGACAGCCAGACTTCTGGATTTGACTCGGCACAAGTAGCAGATCTTGAATCACACGATCTGGAGACAGTCAGACATCCGCAAACAACACCACACCATCTCGCACACTCTGACATATCATATTGACACCCTCGGAGGTGTTCAGACACTTGTCTTCATATCTAGATCTCATGGCGATGACATCCAGAGACAGCCAGACTTCTGGATTTGACTCGGCACAAGTAGCAGATCTCGAATCACATGATCTGGAGACAGTCAGACATCCGCAAACAACACCACACCATCTTGCACACTCTGAGATATCATATTCGACTTCCGAATTTGACTCTGTACTAGTGACAGATCTTGAATCACACGATCTGGAGACAGTCGGACATCCGCAAACAACACCACACCATCTCGCACACTCTGACATATCATATTGACACCCTCGGAGGTGTTCAGACACTTGTCTTCATATCTAGATCTCATGGCGATGACATCCGGAGACAGCCAGACTTCTGGATTTGACTCGGCACAAGTAGCAGATCTTGAATCATACGATCTGGAGACAGTCAGACATCCGCAAACAACACAACACCATCTCGCACACTCTGACATATCATATTGACACCCTCGGAGGTGTTCAGACACTTGTCTTCATATCTAGATCTCATGGCGATGACATCCAGAGACAGCCAGACTTCTGGATTTGACTCGGCACAAGTAGCAGATCTCGAATCACATGATCTGGAGACAGTCAGACATCCGCAAACAACACCACACCATCTTGCACACTCTGAGATATCATATTCGACTTCCGAATTTGACTCTGTACTAGTGACAGATCTTGAATCACACGATCTGGAGACAGTCGGACATCCGCAAACAACACCACACCATCTCGCACACTCTGACATATCATATTGACACCCTCGGAGGTGTTCAGACACTTGTCTTCATATCTAGATCTCATGGCGATGACATCCGGAGACAGCCAGACTTCTGGATTTGACTCGGCACAAGTAGCAGATCTTGAATCATACGATCTGGAGACAGTCAGACATCCGCAAACAACACAACACCATCTCGCACACTCTGACATATCATATTGACACCCTCGGAGGTGTTCAGACACTTGTCTTCATATCTAGATCTCATAGCGATGACATCCAGAGACAGCCAGACTTCTGGATTTGACTCGGCACAAGTAGCAGATCTTGAATCACACGATCTGGAGACAGTCAGACATCCGCAAACAACACCACACCATCTCGCACACTCTGACATATCATATTGACACCCTCGGAGGTGTTCAGACACTTGTCTTCATATCTAGATCTCATGGCGATGACATCCATGGACAGCCAGACTTCTGGATTTGACTCGGCACAAGTAGCAGATCTCGAATCACATGATCTGGAGACAGTCAGACATCCGCAAACAACACCACACCATCTTGCACACTCTGAGATATCATATTCGACTTCCGAATTTGACTCTGTACTAGTGACAGATCTTGAATCACACGATCTGGAGACAGTCGGACATCCGCAAACAACACCACACCATCTCGCACACTCTGACATATCATATTGACACCCTCGGAGGTGTTCAGACACTTGTCTTCATATCTAGATCTCATGGCGATGACATCCGGAGACAGCCAGACTTCTGGATTTGACTCGGCACAAGTAGCAGATCTTGAATCATACGATCTGGAGACAGTCAGACATCCGCAAACAACACAACACCATCTCGCACACTCTGACATATCATATTGACACCCTCGGAGGTGTTCAGACACTTGTCTTCATATCTAGATCTCATAGCGATGACATCCAGAGACAGCCAGACTTCTGGATTTGACTCGGCACAAGTAGCAGATCTTGAATCACACGATCTGGAGACAGTCAGACATCCGCAAACAACACCACACCATCTCGCACACTCTGACATATCATATTGACACCCTCGGAGGTGTTCAGACACTTGTCTTCATATCTAGATCTCATGGCGATGACATCCAGAGACAGCCAGACTTCTGGATTTGACTCGGCACAAGTAGCAGATCTCGAATCACATGATCTGGAGACAGTCAGACATCCGCAAACAACACCACACCATCTTGCACACTCTGAGATATCATATTCGACTTCCGAATTTGACTCTGTACTAGTGACAGATCTTGAATCACACGATCTGGAGACAGTCGGACATCCGCAAACAACACCACACCATCTCGCACACTCTGACATATCATATTGACACCCTCGGAGGTGTTCAGACACTTGTCTTCATATCTAGATCTCATGGCGATGACATCCGGAGACAGCCAGACTTCTGGATTTGACTCGGCACAAGTAGCAGATCTTGAATCATACGATCTGGAGACAGTCAGACATCCGCAAACAACACAACACCATCTCGCACACTCTGACATATCATATTGACACCCTCGGAGGTGTTCAGACACTTGTCTTCATATCTAGATCTCATAGCGATGACATCCAGAGACAGCCAGACTTCTGGATTTGACTCGGCACAAGTAGCAGATCTTGAATCACACGATCTGGAGACAGTCAGACATCCGCAAACAACACCACACCATCTCGCACACTCTGACATATCATATTGACACCCTCGGAGGTGTTCAGACACTTGTCTTCATATCTAGATCTCATGGCGATGACATCCAGAGACAGCCAGACTTCTGGATTTGACTCGGCACAAGTAGCAGATCTCGAATCACATGATCTGGAGACAGTCAGACATCCGCAAACAACACCACACCATCTTGCACACTCTGAGATATCATATTCGACTTCCGAATTTGACTCTGTACTAGTGACAGATCTTGAATCACACGATCTGGAGACAGTCGGACATCCGCAAACAACACCACACCATCTCGCACACTCTGACATATCATATTGACACCCTCGGAGGTGTTCAGACACTTGTCTTCATATCTAGATCTCATGGCGATGACATCCGGAGACAGCCAGACTTCTGGATTTGACTCGGCACAAGTAGCAGATCTTGAATCATACGATCTGGAGACAGTCAGACATCCGCAAACAACACAACACCATCTCGCACACTCTGACATATCATATTGACACCCTCGGAGGTGTTCAGACACTTGTCTTCATATCTAGATCTCATGGCGATGACATCCGGAGACAGCCAGACTTCTGGATTTGACTCGGCACAAGTAGCAGATCTTGAATCATACGATCTGGAGACAGTCAGACATCCGCAAACAACACAACACCATCTCGCACACTCTGACATATCATATTGACACCCTCGGAGGTGTTCAGACACTTGTCTTCATATCTAGATCTCATAGCGATGACATCCAGAGACAGCCAGACTTCTGGATTTGACTCGGCACAAGTAGCAGATCTTGAATCACACGATCTGGAGACAGTCAGACATCCGCAAACAACACCACACCATCTCGCACACTCTGACATATCATATTGACACCCTCGGAGGTGTTCAGACACTTGTCTTCATATCTAGATCTCATGGCGATGACATCCGGAGACAGCCAGACTTCTGGATTTGACTTGGCACAAGTAGCAGATCTCGAATCACATGATCTGGAGACAGTCAGACATCCGCAAACAACACCACACCATCTCGCACACTCTGACATATCATATTGACACCCTCGGAGGTGTTCAGACACTTGTCTTCATATCTAGATCTCATGGCGATGACATCCGGAGACAGCCAGACTTCTGGATTTGACTTGGCACAAGTAGCAGATCTCGAATCACATGATCTGGAGACAGTCAGACATCCGCAAACAACACCACACCATCTTGCACACTCTGAGATATCATATTCGACTTCCGAATTTGACTCTGTACTAGTGACAGATCTCGAATCACACAATCTGGAGACAGTCAGACATCCGCAAACAACACCACACCATCTCGCACACTCTGACATATCATATTGACACCCTCGGAGGTGTTCAGACACTTGTCTTCATATCTAGATCTCATGGCGATGACATCCGGAGACAGCCAGACTTCTGGATTTGACTCGGCACAAGTAGCAGATCTTGAATCACACGATCTGGAGACAGTCAGACATCCGCAAACAACACAACACCATCTCGCACACTCTGACATATCATATTGACACCCTCGGAGGTGTTCAGACACTTGTCTTCATATCTAGATCTCATGGCGATGACATCCATGGACAGCCAGACTTCTGGATTTGACTCGGCACAAGTAGCAGATCTCGAATCACATGATCTGGAGACAGTCAGACATCCGCAAACAACACCACACCATCTTGCACACTCTGAGATATCATATTCGACTTCCGAATTTGACTCTGTACTAGTGACAGATCTTGAATCACACGATCTGGAGACAGTCGGACATCCGCAAACAACACCACACCATCTCGCACACTCTGACATATCATATTGACACCCTCGGAGGTGTTCAGACACTTGTCTTCATATCTAGATCTCATGGCGATGACATCCGGAGACAGCCAGACTTCTGGATTTGACTCGGCACAAGTAGCAGATCTTGAATCATACGATCTGGAGACAGTCAGACATCCGCAAACAACACAACACCATCTCGCACACTCTGACATATCATATTGACACCCTCGGAGGTGTTCAGACACTTGTCTTCATATCTAGATCTCATAGCGATGACATCCAGAGACAGCCAGACTTCTGGATTTGACTCGGCACAAGTAGCAGATCTTGAATCACACGATCTGGAGACAGTCAGACATCCGCAAACAACACCACACCATCTCGCACACTCTGACATATCATATTGACACCCTCGGAGGTGTTCAGACACTTGTCTTCATATCTAGATCTCATGGCGATGACATCCAGAGACAGCCAGACTTCTGGATTTGACTTGGCACAAGTAGCAGATCTCGAATCACATGATCTGGAGACAGTCAGACATCCGCAAACAACACCACACCATCTCGCACACTCTGACATATCATATTGACACCCTCGGAGGTGTTCAGACACTTGTCTTCATATCTAGATCTCATGGCGATGACATCCGGAGACAGCCAGACTTCTGGATTTGACTTGGCACAAGTAGCAGATCTCGAATCACATGATCTGGAGACAGTCAGACATCCGCAAACAACACCACACCATCTTGCACACTCTGAGATATCATATTCGACTTCCGAATTTGACTCTGTACTAGTGACAGATCTCGAATCACACAATCTGGAGACAGTCAGACATCCGCAAACAACACCACACCATCTCGCACACTCTGACATATCATATTGACACCCTCGGAGGTGTTCAGACACTTGTCTTCATATCTAGATCTCATGGCGATGACATCCGGAGACAGCCAGACTTCTGGATTTGACTCGGCACAAGTAGCAGATCTTGAATCACACGATCTGGAGACAGTCAGACATCCGCAAACAACACAACACCATCTCGCACACTCTGACATATCATATTGACACCCTCGGAGGTGTTCAGACACTTGTCTTCATATCTAGATCTCATAGCGATGACATCCAGAGACAGCCAGACTTCTGGATTTGACTCGGCACAAGTAGCAGATCTTGAATCACACGATCTGGAGACAGTCAGACATCCGCAAACAACACAACACCATCTCGCACACTCTGACATATCATATTGACACCCTCGGAGGTGTTCAGACACTTGTCTTCATATCTAGATCTCATGGCGATGACATCCGGAGACAGCCAGACTTCTGGATTTGACTTGGCACAAGTAGCAGATCTCGAATCACATGATCTGGAGACAGTCAGACATCCGCAAACAACACCACACCATCTTGCACACTCTGAGATATCATATTCGACTTCCGAATTTGACTCTGTACTAGTGACAGATCTCGAATCACACAATCTGGAGACAGTCAGACATCCGCAAACAACACCACACCATCTCGCACACTCTGACATATCATATTGACACCCTCGGAGGTGTTCAGACACTTGTCTTCATATCTAGATCTCATGGCGATGACATCCGGAGACAGCCAGACTTCTGGATTTGACTCGGCACAAGTAGCAGATCTTGAATCACACGATCTGGAGACAGTCAGACATCCGCAAACAACACAACACCATCTCGCACACTCTGACATATCATATTGACACCCTCGGAGGTGTTCAGACACTTGTCTTCATATCTAGATCTCATAGCGATGACATCCAGAGACAGCCAGACTTCTGGATTTGACTCGGCACAAGTAGCAGATCTTGAATCACACGATCTGGAGACAGTCAGACATCCGCAAACAACACCACACCATCTCGCACACTCTGACATATCATATTGACACCCTCGGAGGTGTTCAGACACTTGTCTTCATATCTAGATCTCATAGCAATGACATCCGGAGACAGCCAGACTTCAGGATTTGACCCCGCACAAGTAGCAGATCTTGAATCACATGATCTGGAGTTCTGACCATCTCACATTTCTCAAAAGCCCCAGACATCCTGCCATATGATATATCAGTCACTGGTGTTGCACTCACATGACAGTCTCTCTTATGTTGTGACCAAGTATTTCTGTTCTATCTTGTTATAATGGAATCTTTTACTTTACCTTCCCAAAATACCACCAGCTTATTGATATCAGTTCAGTGGACCCTACTCAAACTCTACACATGCTCCCACATTGCTAGAACAAAAGTGGTACTTCAATCAAACAATTTGACATAAGGCTTAGCACTCTAGTTTCCTAATTGAGATGTCACTTTATTGTTATTTGCAACAGGCTATATATAAACAGAGGGCAAGATCTAATTACAGCCTCAGACATGCACAGCAATGCCGGAAATAGTCTAAAATAAGTAAGTAAGAACTTAAACCAATACAGTAGTGACAATGTGAGTATCTGTCGTTGCACTGAGACCAGTCACAGTAATAGCTTGTGATCATGGAGTGGAGAAGAGCATTCCACTTGTCCTTGGTCTTCCATTTTGACACTGCAATTCAGGGATAGAAGAGAAGCTTACCTGCTTGGCAGGACCCCTGCGGCAGTCTGTTGAGCCCAGTACCCATCTGGACAATTGCATTTGCAGCACTCAAATTGTCTATTAAGCCTCCACCATCACAGGTATGTTACTTCAGAAGTGTGGGTGCCTTGTCTCAATAACTTACATGGTTTACAGCAGTGTTGAGAGCCACATTGCGCACACAATTGAATCATCCACACCATCTGCAAGGCATGTAGATGGCAGTGGCATCCGCATCATCTAGTATTCAAGATGAAAGGGTAGAGGGAGGGTGCTGGATGAAGATGAGTGATGGATGGCTTGTTCTCGCTGTTCTCGCCATCCTGTTGTGGTGGCAGGAGCCAAGGAGCAAGCATGATCGTTGTTTGGGCGATCGGACTGGTGACTCCGATCATCAAGCTCAATCCACTCTAAGTTACCAGACTTCATTGTGTATTCATACTGGCGAGACATCCGGATATCGGGATGCGGTGGCTTCCGGATGTCCAGATGTCGGGAGGCACAGTGTCCGGACATCCGGACATCCGGAGGCCACCGCATCCCGATATCCGGATGTCCCGCCAGTATGCATACACAGAGCATTCTAGGCCATCCTATATGCTACCACAATTTGGAATAAAAAATGCATTCTGGTTTGGCAAATATAGACCCAGAATGCTGAATTCTGGCTGCCTTCTCGGCCCCTGCAAATCAGGCAAGAACTTGAAATATCCATGTCATATAGCACGGTGATGTATTCCTGGGGTTTTTTGACTTTAGACCCTCCGAGAATGGGTAATGAATTTGAGATTCCCGCCGCATTCTTCATTGCTGAGAATTGGTTCTGAATGTATAATATCCATTGCCTTTCAGGGCCCGACATATGAGCCAAAAATGATAAATTTGCTGCCTATTTAAGCTGTCCGGAAACGGGGTCTTAATTTAACATGCCAGAAGCAACATCGTGTGCATTCTCGGGGCCCCCAAACGCCTTAATCCCCCTAGTGATAGCCTTGAGGTGCTACCATCTGAGCGCGACGTGAAGGACCATAGCCTACAATCCCACGACGGTTGATGATGATTCCAGGAAGGCCACTGCGGAACGATCAGCTGTGCATCAGGAAAGACTGATAGAGCGCACCGAGCCCAAGCGTTTATGTGGTCGGCCGTCGAGGGAATTTCAGCGTTGCCACCGTAGGATTCTCCCATCTGTCGCAGCATTAGTATCACACGCGATTGATACTTCACAGAACCACAAACAGGATGGGTATGAAACGTCGCGACAATGACGAACCCCGCAGGTGGCGCGCGGCCAGAAGCGCTCTCCGGGGACCAGAGGTCAATCCCGGCAGCAATGTTTGGATCAGGCGAAGTTGGTTCATAGGTCTCGAACGATCGCGAGGAGCGCGACGAGCAAAGATGCGTGAGGGATCTATAATGTACCGCCACTGAATGAGTACGTCGGGTCGAAACATCGTCGACGTGACGTACTAGTAGAGTCAGCGTAAATCCAGCCACCAGTTTCTTGAGCCGTGGTCCGTGTGTTGAACGAGTCGTTCCAAGCTTCTTTGGATCGCGGGACGTCAATCAGTACTGTTGAGAAGTGCTGAGGCATATGTCCCCCCAAGAGCCTTTGCAGCCATCATCGTCAACGATCCAAACTATGAGAAATCAGGCATTACTCGAAAGAAAGCTTTGGACCACAAACTTCCGAGCTCTCCGCCGTAGAAGGACTAGTCATCACAAGTGTTGGGACTATAAGATGAAGATATTCAGTCTTTTCAGACTCCGCAACATGGAACGGGGAATCAACGACCTGTTATATCCTTTGCCGTCGATAGTGATTGGTGTGGTTGCGCACATTTTGAACCAATCAACGCTGCTGGAGATACCCCTTTGAAGTAATGTTGGTACGTTGCGAAACAACCATTCGAAATCACATACCACAAACGGGACCACCAGCGATGTTTACCAAAGCCAGTGCAACCATCGTCGCAGAGACTACCCCAATGTGGCGTGCAATGACTGTCATCGGGGCTACTGACGGACCACGTGCCGATGACACCCCCGCTAAAGCCTTGATTGTCGCAATCATCAGGCCTATTCACACTCATGAGCCCTTTTCACTGCTTAAATCAAGGGTGCTCACGTTTCATAGCATACACCATTGATAGTGATGGGACTTTCTTGGCAAGCCTTGACCCAATCATAGCCACGCGGGATATTCCACAACCTGGCTCGCCATTGGCCTAACCCAGAGCATAGTCTAAGTCAGACTGAAGTCAACCTGGGTAAGAACTATGCACGTGTTCCGTAACTGGCACAGTCAGTTGATTGTGCCGGTGTTGACCAGTACACGCCAAGTTTGTCATTCAACGAATGTTCGACCTTGATGCCCTCTCCCGGGTTCGCCCCATCTTTAGAGAGCGCGTCAGACACAGACATGAAGGAATCAGGGCTATGCACCTTTAGGAAGCTGCTGGTCGATGGACCAGATCATGGTCCCGCCGAAGCAAGTGATTTGTGATGGACTCACAGCTCATTTTGACTTTGCCGCGTGAGTCTCTTTGTCATCGAAAGTGATCAAGTCACCGTTGTAGTTGAACCATCTAGTTTGCGATTTGTTGTCCAGGACAGGCCGGACCTCAGCCTTCATCATGATGTCTGTCATCTCGGAGCCGCCTAGGACACCATCTGACAAAGAAAATGAGACTGTTGATGATCGAAAGGAGACAGGAAGGTGAGAGGCTCACTCTCATCTGTGCACTTCCCCTTCTCGCCACCACCACTCATGTTGCATCCGTAACCGGCGCAGTTGCGGTCTCCAAGTGCGTACGTGCATCCGTATCAGGCAAGACCAAGATTGATCTTTTTGAGGTCAACTTCGGCCTTGGTGTAGAGCTTCGCCGAGTCAATCATGTCAAGAAGAGAAGAATGAGGTTCGGCAGTGGAATTTGACCCAGCGACAGTGGTGTCCCAAGGACCGTCTGTACATAGAGGAAAACTATCAAAAGGGACACTGGCAAACAAAAACTGGCAGACTTACGATAGTCATAATTCATCATGTTGATGAAGTCAAGGTTTTTCGTTATCTTGTCCAACTCGAAACCCCTCAGTCAGTCGCATGCATATAACACAGGAAGAAGTCTAACGGGTTGTACCAAGAGGATCATTAGCGTTTTTTTTCTTCGCGTAACATCAGAACAATTATAGCTTGTTTGAGAATGCTAAGATTGCAGCCGGCAACTATTGCACTCTCATCGGCTCCAAAGAAGGTATCACTGCCGCTCAAATTGAGCAATTTAACGTCAACGTTGGTCGACAGCTTTCTACATGATGATTTTTGCGTACTGATTGCACCTTGCAGCCCTACATCGATTATTCACCGGTCGGTCGCATGCATATAACACAGGAAGAAGTCTAACGGGTTGTACCAAGAGGATCATTAGCGTTTTTTTCTTCGCGTAACATCAGAACAATTATAGCTCGTTCGAGAATGATTATCTTAGAGTTCATTAAGATAAGCATTCTCAAATGAACTATAATTGTTCTGATGTTACGCAAAGAAAAAAAAACACTAATGATCCTCTTGGTACAACCTGTTGGACTTCTTCCTGTGTTATATGCATGCGACCGACCGGTGAACAATCGATGTAGGTCTGCAAGGTGCAATCAGCACGTGAAAATCATCGTGTAGAAAGCTGTCGACCAATGTTGACGTTAAATTGCTCAATTTGAGCGGCAGTGATACCTTCTTTGGAGCCGATGAGAGTGCAATAGTTGCCGGCTGCAATCTGGAGAAAAATCAGAAGGAGTGCGATCTACAAGTTCGAAAGTTTACGGGGTACGTGGCGCAGGATCCGTCAGGGTTTTGAGGAGGTCCAGAGGATGGTAGATTACCGTCAGTCACGCAAAGCTTCTGTCCAAGTAGCAAAGCCCCACACTCGAGGCCAGGGTTGTACTGAACGAGCGTATCAGTGCTGATCATCGCTGCAGTCTGCATCGCCAAAAGTCAATCAGGGCAGAAGAGCACAAAGATAGGCCACTCACTGCAATATCATAGCAATTAGAGTATGGCTGGCCGACGGTGGCAGTCGTGCGATCGGCGGCAAACACATTTCGAATGAGGAGCGGAAAGAGAATCGCGGCCCAAAGGACTGTGACCATTGAGAGATCAAGAGAAGACGACAAAAAATGCAGGGATTCCCAAGGTCAGCCAACTACAAATATCGGAATTATATACTCGAGCAGGCGAAGATCTCATGGAAGCCTGATGTGTCAGTTGCGACACTAGAAGAGGGCGGTCCAAGTACTGGCCCGACGCCAGAACCCGTGCCGCACACTTCCCAACAGCACTACTGTCAGAACACGCGACAGCAAGAGGTCTGTAGAGGCGTAGTCATGACGATGAACGAGAGCATTTGCGTAGGTGTCGAAGAAATGCCTTTAGGCTCCTACGCGCCGCGTCGTCGTGATCCGCATAGAAACACATGTCCAGATCATCTGCAGTTACGACGACGGGGCTGCCTGCATATATACCACGACAGTGACGGGCAGGGACGGTCAGTGTGCATACTGTGCGAGTGAGATGAGAGTTATGATCAGACGAAAGCGATCGTGCCGCTTTGGCTGTGTTTGCATCCGAAGCGGCGTGAGAAATTTCTTGCATTTTTCTTGTGATTGTCGACTTCGACGATCCTTGCTCTTGTCAAAGCATCTCTGATACTATACCACGCGTCGCATCGCTCTACGCAGAGCCAAAGCCGTATTCCATGGCCGAGATCAATGCTCGACCAACATAAATCCGGATTTGGAGGTCTTATTACTTCTTCCAGGTCCCGGACACCTTCCAAAGCCTGGCCTCTCGAGTAGTGTTGAGCACTAGTACTAATGAGCTTTACTGCTGGATGAGATTGTGGTATGTAGCGTGATTTGATCGCATACGCGCTCGGGTCGCGTCTTCGTACGGATCTCCTTGATCGGTTTGTTTGTGGGTACAAAAGCCTGCATCCATTCTCTCCCGTTTCTTCAGACTGAAGTTTCTGGCCGCCCACGACGGAAATCGGGCCGACGCCATACCACTCTGGGCAATTTCACGCCTCTTTGACCAGTGCACATGGCAATGGACAAAGACCTCTCCAAAACGGGTTATTTCGTGCCACTCGCCCTAATTGCTTGCCACTCGTCTCGACGGGGCCTCCTGACATACCATATCCAGCTATGCAAAATGACAGACCCTGCGAATTGCTTTTCGTTCAGACTGCATATAAGGACACTGGGCTGGCTATGATTTCTCCAGCACCCTCCCCGCTACATCTGCGTCATCGGACCAACATCCTCTCCATCCCCAGTCCCCTTCGCCGATTATCCCTCATAACACACAATGTCTGCTACTATTCCATCACCGGCATCTACCTTTGTGAGTATTGTCCCGCCCCTTGGCCAAATCCGGACGCGCCTTATTGTCGGGAATCGATCGCTGACTCTTTTGTTCTCTCTTAGACATGCCCTAACCCTACCTGCCGACGGGTCTTTGAGCGCCGCAGGGACATGCAGCGTCATGTCTCTACGCATGATCCCAAGACGAAGCGCTTCGTCTGCCCCTTCCCTGGCTGTGGTCATGCCACCCGCCAGAACTCGAATTTGAGGACGCATATCAAGAAGTGAATAGTCTATATGGCTTGCTGTATTTCTTACTCATTATTTCTGCAGACATACCAACACGAAGGACCTTGTCTGCCCCGAAGAAGGGTGCAGTTTCGCTACCGGTGACCCGTCGGGTTTCATCCGCCATCGCCAGCGCAAACACCAGTACAAGGCAAAGGCCACCACCAAGCGTATTCGCTACTCCAAGGAGGCTTTTATCCCTGCTCCCTACCCCGACTCCGACACCAGCTCCAACTCTTCCTGGTCGTTGTCGAGATCGCCATCCGCTCCCATCGAGGCGACTCTCAAATATGAGTCCGAGTCTGACCAGACGTTCTCGTTTGATGAATACTTCCTCATGCAAGAGGCTGCGAAGCTTCTTCTGCCTGCCGCGGACACGCTCCCTGCCCTTGAAACAATGATGGACCTTTCCGTCGACTGGAGCGCGCTCACCGTTGGCATGGCCTTCGACTCCCCGAAGCCGAGTCTTGCCTCCTACAACCCTGAGCCATTCATATCGCAGTCGCCGTCGATGCCACCCTCCCCGGAGCCAGCGTTTGCACCTGCAGCCTACCACTTCGACTATTCCAAGCCAGAGCTAGCCATCTCCCAGTCGATGTTGACAGTGTCGCCTTCCCCAGAGCCAGCGCTGGCACCTGCATCGTACCACTACGACTATTCCACCTCCCACCACGAGCCAGGGCCATTCTTGTCCCAGTCGTCGTCAATGTCGCCTTCCCCCGAGCCAGCGTTTGCACCTGCAGCGTACATCTACGACTACACTCCAGTCCCCGATGCCCAGCACTATCCGCATGCGCCAGAGCAGGTCTTCACCGACTTCAATCAATCGGATGTATCTTCTTTAGCCTACGCTGCGGATCCGAGTCTGTACTCGCCGCCATCGCTCGAAGTGCAATGGGTGCAGCCTACGTTCGGCTTGTGGTAGTTCCAGTTCCGTGTTTGGGTCTCTTGTATATTGTATCTTTATTGTATATTTACCTTTCTGCGTTGTTCTGTGTACTTAGTTTCCGATTTTCGCCCATTCTGTCCCAATTTATCTTGTGCACTCGAGCATCGCGCATCGAGGCACATTTGGCCTGTTCCTGCAGTGTGAAGTCCCGCCTGATGCTGTTCGAGATTACGCCTGCGTTTACACCATATATGAACATGAACACTGTGCAATCACTCGGAAGTCCTTCTTTTGGCACGCAATCTTCCGCATCTCCGCTATGTCCGTCTTCAACACGGTGACAGATTATTTTCGGATCTCCGCGTTCTGTCGTGCGAAATCCCAACTCAATTGTACTCATCTCCGATCTTCAAGGTACCGTCCCCATAACTGTCGCTACGTCCTGGGACGGAGATCTAGACACGACACGGTGCCAATTTGCAATGTTACAAAAGACCAGCTGACGTTTGACAGTCCACTTAGGACAAAAATGATTTAATGAATTCGTTTAGTCCGAAAGCCGTTTTCATTTGCTGACTGATGCCTCCGACTCATTGATGATCCTCAAATTTTGAGCAAACACTGCCACAGATGAGTGAGCCGCCACTCATCGGTGAGTGGCAAACGGCTTGGTTTTGTTTTCATTCTGGATAACTCTGTTTTCATTCTGGGCAATCTTGTTTTCATTTCTAGGAAACAAGATCTTTGCTTTGGCCAAATCCTGTTTAGCTTCTGGGTAATCAATCTCGAACCTGAAATGTTGAACTTCATTTCGCTTAGTGCTGGGGTTCATTTCAGGAGCCAGGAGCCGTGAGTGAGTCCTCACTCAAATGTCACGCGACCGATGTCTGCCGGCTGCCTCCTTGCTTTTTCTCTTCCTCCTATGATCTGGCTCTCCTCGCTGTGTGTGGCCCTCCTCGCTCTATTGCTTCCATGGAGCACCTCCAGCCAGCCTAATCGGCAGGTTGACATCGAACAAGTGGAACTTCTCCGCCAAGCATATACGCTTCTTGGTCAACGTGTAACGACGGCCCTCACGAGACAAATTGGCGACCATGCATGGCTCGAGGCCCAGCATCACGCTGCTAACCATTATCTATCTGAAGCGGCCAATGTGTGTATGTTTCCTCCTTATTACTACTTTTTTTCAATTTCTATCTCTAGTATCAACATGATCTCGAGCCTGGGGAATATGCGACCATCCAAACCGGTGTTCTCAATATGTTGGGTGCCCTCGAGGAGTGTATGTCTCGATCTCAAGACGCCGAGCATGCTTCACACATAGAGGTATGTTGCTCATTACCAGGTTTTATGCAAGCATTCATGGGTACAGTACATGCACACGGCGCACACAGGCCGCCGAGGCCGTCCACGCAAGGAAATCGACCCTAACATTCTGGAGATTGCCCTCACCGAACACCGTGGCCCTACACACCTTGCACCTGTCTTTAACTGTTCTAGTCGCACCGTTCGACGATGTGCTCTTGACTATAACATTGTCGAGCCTGGTGCACCAGTCTATGTTACATATGAAGATCCCGAAACCGGTGAAATCCTTCGCCTCTATCGCTCCTCCACCGCTCCCATGTCCCAGATCTCTGATGACGAGCTCGATGACATTATGCGGCACATTTTACGCGTGTTTCCCGCCTTTGGACGGCGTATGATCCGAGGCCATCTGGAGTCGTTAGGTGTACGCATCCCTCGCGAATGGCTGCGCGAGTCGTATGAGCGCGTTAATGGCATTCCTCAAGGGTTGAGTGGCAATCGTGCCGTTGGGAGAAGAGTTTATCGTGTAGCGGGACCAAATTCCCTGTGGCATCATGACGGTCAGCATGGTATGCCCCTTCTTCATTATTTGAGTCATTGTTCTAACCAGACTTTGAGGCTTGATCAAGTACCGGGTTGTTATCCATGCTTTCGTCGATGGATTCTCGCGCCTCGTCACTGGCATTCGTGCTAGCGATAATAACCGGGCCAGGACGGTCTTGAATGTATTCCAGGAAGCCACCGAGGCGCATGGGATTCCAAGCCGTGTGCGTGGTGACCACGGTACAGAGAATCTACTGGTTGCCCAGTTCATGGAGGCAAACTTTGGCGTTGCTTGGGGCTCGTATATCTGGGGCAGGTCAGATTGCTGAAACTCCTCGGCAGGTCTCTTTCTCATCATTTTACAGAAGTGTTCATAACATTCGCATCGAGCGTCTCTGGCAGGATGTTACTCGTGGTTTTGGAGCCAAATGGAAACATTTTTTTGCAGATTTGGAGGAGCACTTTGGCCTTGATACCAATAACGACGCCCATCTCTGGCTCCTTCATCATCTCTTTCTTCCTGCCATCAACGAGGACGCTCACGAATGGGCCGAATCTTGGAACTACCATCATATCGCTCTTCGCTCTGAACGTCAGCGTAGCCCACGTGATATGTGGTTTTTTGGCATGCTTCAGAACGGTTTGCGGGATCTCTCACAAACTTTCAATGCTGCTGATGAGGCTGAGGCGGATCTGGGGGCATACGGTGTTGACTGGGAGGACCTTGATGACGACGAGATCATGGAGCACTATCACGCACATAATGAGTTCGAAGACGGGGATGCCACTAACCCATTTCACACGAACCGCCCTCATCCTGATCAGCTGAGTCTTGTCGAGGTACCAGAGTTTGACTGTCCCTTCACGGAAGACGGTAGTCAGTACTTCCAGCAGAATCTGATGGTTCTTCCGGAGCTCAATTCGCGCGATATGGATGATCGCAAATGGTTATGGCGCGAGGCATTAGATATATGTACCTCCATGCACTCGTTATGATAATGATATATTTTGGTATTGTCGCACCGTTATTGAATTTCTGTGACTAAAGTTTCTTTCCCTCTAATGAACATTGATTGATCAGATATTGTTGTACGTCGCTGCTTTGCACCTTATTCTTTTTGTGCAGCCATTCAGGATGAGGATGCCCTTCCACACCTCAAGAAGCTCCTTCGCACGGCAAAACAAGCCCAACACATTGAGGAATTTTACTATATACTGCAAAGAGGTGTACAGTGAATGCAAGACTCAAATAAATACAGCCTCTCATACTCTTGATTTTGAGCCTTAAGCTCCACCTTCTTGGCATCACAGCGAGTACGCGCTGAGAATTCTATATCCCGCCTTTGTTTCTCAAAACTCGGATCAAAATCGTATCCCAGCGTCGCAATGCCTGCATGCGATGTAGGACTGAAAACTGAAAGTCCTTGGCCAGCGGCCCATCTGCTTTGCAAGTACTTTGCGAGCGCCACAATGCGCTGGAGTTCTGATGAACGACGAACCAGCAGCAGCTCGAGAAGTGACAGAGGCACTTCAGGAAGTTTGGCAAGAAGAGGATACTGGTTGACGACGACTTTGTCAAGGGCCGTCCACAGGTCAAGGATGGTGAGGATCATAAGCGCCTACTGCTCTGCATTGTTTTTGTAGCGCGAATTAGCCACACCGTAGTAGTCCTTGATTGAACATCCGAGGTTAGAGACTGCTTGTGAGTCGTTCAGGTGGCGCGACGTCCAAGATGAGAGGTCATCTCGGACCATGTTCTCGAAGTCGGCGAGATTGACCAAGAGATCGATTGCGCCATCAACAAAGGAATTGAATGATTGATTCCCAATGATATACTCGATTGAGCGGGAACGCAGACGCGCAGGATGAATAGGAGAGAAGAATGAGCAAGATGGCAAGGAATTCGAGGTCTTGAGAGCGCTAACAATGTAGGCAGTAGCGTTCTTGAGCCCCAGTTTGATGTCGGCGCCGACGTCTAGCATCTCGGGCGCCCACGGTTTGTCACACTGGGGACGGTCATTCTCCTGTACATGACACCAGCGACGGTCAAGTTCATCATGGATTTTGCAACACGCCGAGCGGACCTTCTCGAGGACACAGGTGGGAGCGTTCCTCTCGAGGACCTCCAGTTTCTAAGCGCGTCGGGCGAGTTTCTTGCGCATACCGTCGAGTGTAGCTGGGTCAAGTCAAAGTGGCCATCCTCGACGACCTGAATGGCAAGGGAAGACATCAGATATGCCATGAATGTCTTGTACTCCCGGGGATGCTCTAACGTTGTCTGCAGAGCGACCCGTATAACCAGCCAGAGAGAGGATCGTCTCTACGGAGCGTAAGCATTCTGCCATAATACGTCGTCGGCGACTCGCTTTTCAACGCAACGAGCTGGGGCACAAATGATGTTGTCTGTCCCACCAGTAGCAGCCAGGATGACGAGAATCAGATCACTGATGTAGCGCGGGTGCGCAGTATCGCGTATCTCGACACTAGATGACCCCGCCTTCCTGCTGTGCGGAGCCAACCCAGGCAAAGTGTCCTGGTTCATGTGGGCAAGATAAGAGGAGAGTTCAGCACGAAAGTGCGCGTTGTCGAAGACTGATTTCGGTATGGATGTGCAAGGACCTGGGAATGACCAGACCAGCTTCTTCTCACAATCCATGACGGCGGCATTGGAGGCACTAACCTCAAAGACTTTGAAGACAGCCTGCGTACCCAAGAGCCGGACCAGCACACTGGCATTCTGCTTGCGAACGAGAATAGCAGTGACATCTGAAGACATAGTCAAAATTCCGAGTGGACGACGCGAAAGATGACGCGTACCGCCAGGGTGCATCAGGACCAACAACTGCAGGAGCAGATTTGAGCACCGAGAATGGCGCCAAAGTAAAATTGTATCACACGCTCTTGTTAGGCGCTGGCGGTAGTAAAGAAAACTGGGCGAGACGGAGCGTATGGTCCATTTCCAGCGCGTCTCTTTTTGGTCAAGCCTGACGCGTATGCAGGTCGCCTGATGGCTTGGGCGTGCTGTCACAATGTGAAGAGCCTAGTCTATTCGTACACCGGTCTGTGCCCGCAGTGCTACCCTCCATCTACAACCTTTTCGGCTCACAGTCTGCCATCAGATGTTATTGATTCATCTCACGACGACGCACTGCACATTTCCCATCCAGTCCCAGCTCTGTGCATTGTCTGGTATTCCTACACGTCCTTCTCCGTCCCTGGCTTGTCATGCTTTGCCGCCTCGATCCGAGAGACACCCGTCCGCCTGCTTGACGCAACAGACGGCAGGCTACGCGCGTCATACCCCCTCGTCGACCATCGCAAAAGACATGTGCCTCCGCATAGCCTCGTCTTTGGACCGATGGGCGAAAAGTTGTACGCAGGCACCACGGGGGCCTACACGATCTTTGACGTGTCGCGTCCTGGTACGGTGGGCGAATTGGTGCTGACGACGCCCAAAAAGAGTAGCAAAGATGGCGTCAAGGGCATCATATCTTCTCTGACAATTGACGAGAGCGCTGGACTCCTTGCGATGGGAAGTCTGTCGGGTGGGTTAGCCCTGTGTGATCTGGATACCAATGAGATCGTGGCACAATTTGGACTTCAATTTGTCGGTGCGGGCGTATCTCAAGCCTGCCTGACGTCTCCCCTTCTCTACGCGTCCTTTCGCCGTTGAGCGGGCATATATGTATGAGATCTCCGTGGCGGAGCAAGTGAGCCTGTAAGACGGTACACGCCTCCTGCCTACAGTGATACGTCCGCTCAGCGTCATTTTTTCGACTCTTGGAAGGCACAAGAGTGACCGACGTCATAATGGTTGGAGCCGTTGCAGGCGTCCACTAATAGTACGAAGGAAGGAGTCGGTGAACGGTTCAAGACAACGTCCCATGAAGATACAACCAGGGTTGTCAGCAGTGGCGTGCGTCTGGCCAGCGAGCATGAGCCGCGCGGCGAGAGTGGCAATGAGCAAGTCGGCGAGATTGAACATCATGGTGGTGGGCGAATTGTAAGGTCACAAGCGCGGTTTGGGGGACGGACTCATAAGCAGGCTCTCGTATACCAGTGCGCATCTTCATTGGGCGAAATGCGGCAATGACACAAGAGTTTCGAAGTGCAGCGCCGTAACGTTAGAGCTCTACATGCGATTCTATACATGAGGTCAGCAGTGGTGACGGGCCAGAGAAGGAAGCGACTCGCGACCTGGCTGTGTCTTGAGTAGCTGAGCGGAGAATGCCGAACATGAGAGCGTTCAGCTTATCTTCGGCAGATTCCGCAATACCTTCGTCCTTGCCTCTGACCAGCCTCCAACCACGACTTGCTCATGCGAGTTGTGGGCTCTCTGTCACTTACTCGCCGCGTGCTCGCAACCGCCTGCGCCTGATTCGTTGCTAAGGAAACAAATATGAACATGCTGCATAAGCCCCACTAATGTGGGCGGCTTGTATGCAGCACGGGGACGACGCCGACGACCAGAACAATGCCAGCGACCAGGACAACACTGGCTGGTGACCAGGACGACGCGGACGCTCGGGATTTGGGGGCGGCGTCTGGAGGCGGGCGTCTGGAGGCGGGCGCCTGTGCATGGTACGTATTCAATCCAGCTGTTACTTCTAGGTTGACTCATGTGAGCGTCGATATGGATCTACTTTGACCATCGCGTAAGCCCGCCTGGATTCTGTGCCTCTTGGACACCATTGTGTAGACAACGTCGTCCGCGGTCAGGTCAATCAGTAGTACGCATACAGAACAGTGCACAGGTAAGCATATCATTCGTTGATTGGCTGGATGGATCCTTACCTTTGGCAGGGACGGGATCACGAAGAGGGTTGAGTAGTATCTCTGTTCGCTCGTTTGTGTGTGTCGTGGACGTTGGACTTGGGGTATGGCCGGCGTGTGTTCGTCGTCGTGGGTCCACGGCATGTGTCCGTCGTCGAGTGTGAGGGACCGTCGCGCTGACGCTGAAGGGTTTGTGAAACTCATTTCTCGTCGAGGAGACTAGTTCAAAGGTAAGCAGGCTCGACAAGTGGGCATCGAGCTACAGCTAACGTTCTATGCAGCTGACAATGCCATCATCAAGACAGACGGACGCTTGATGCGCTGTCCAACTGACGCGGCGACAGGGTGTCCGTGTAGATAGGCGGTTGCAGAGTCGAGCATCGCGCGTATTTGTATGTAGTTTATATTTCAATAAATACATTCATTTCTTGTAAGTGTCAACAAGTATGACATCATGGACTGGCAGAAATGCCAACGTTGGGCATTTCGCCAGTCCATTGCATCATTGCTTACTAAGATCAACTCTTCTCTGTCCGCCATGTCCCCTGGCAACATCGAACGCCCGCACGATGCCCTCCCGCCGCCTGAGGGGGTAGGATTTCTACCGTTAAACCACCCGCCTAAGCGGCACCCCGTTCTTCCTCAATTTGCCACTCTCAAAGACCATCCGCTCGTTCCAGAGGCCGCGCAGCCCTTTGTGAATCGAATATACATGTACATGGTCGATACGTCCCCGCGTGCAATGGAAACCTTCAACAAATACGCAACGCAGACGTTTTATGTGCCGCAGGCACCTGACGCGCAGATGTGGGATAAGGGTGCGTTGCACTATCTATATTGCTTACAACGGTCACCAACTGCGTGGCATGTTAATGTTCAGGTCTTTTGGAGATCAAGCCCGGCGATCTTGTCTTTGCACGCGATGCTCGGAGCACGGACCCATTGAAGGATGTGTTACAGATTGCAGTAATGCATGAGTACGTGCTACTCATTATTGGGCGTGCAATATTCCAACCAAACCTCATAGATCTCTTTTTCCAAAGGACGTTCTAGATGAGATGATTGCAGTACGGGAGCGCTGTCTGGGTCCTCCCGATGCACGGCGCTCTGGCGCAGGCGGCACTGATATTGAACGCGACCATCGATATGTATCTATAAAAGGTGGTCGAAGCGTTTCTGTCGGCCTCCAAACCCAGGTACAGAAAAGCATCGTCAACTCAGCTGCGGGAGGAAAGTACCGGGGAGTTTATGATGAAGGCTTGCGTCTCCGTCATGATTTGGTCTCAGTGCGTGCCGTTACACAATGCTACTTGCAATCTACTGACCATCGATCTAGTGTTTCATCAAGCACGGAGTGGCAGCGATGGACATCTATATGCCAGATGCAGCGGCAACACTGCGGGCCAATGCAGATTTGAAAAATCTTCCCTCAATCGGGGCGGTCGACAACGGTTGCTTTGGCGCGGTTCAAATCAACGAGGCATCGTCTGTAACATACGATTCAGGTGCGTACAAATATACGTACTTTCATTCAGTCTCATGGATATTCTCATAGAGGTGGGCTTGGGTGCAGAGATGCCCACGTTTGGAGTCGAGCATAAGGATAAGTCTGATGCGGTGGCAGGCATGAGCGGGTTCTATTCCAGCAACTCTTTTCCTCCAGATTATGAAGGCGGCCGGTTTCATTGGTTGGAGTTAGGACTCTATGTGCGCTTGATCAAGACTGTCGGCGTATTGTTTTCGGGCTTACGCCAGCATGGTGGTACACCGCCTCGCGCACCGCCGGGCCAGGTGCCCGACGACAAGCATGTTCGCTTTGCCGTCGTCCTGTATCCTCCCCGGACAATGATGGATGGCAAAGGAATTTTCAATATCTGTGCACATGCGGAAGGCGAGCCGGTGCGATTGGTACCCGAGTTCACCAATATGAAGTACAACTTAACTTTCGTGCGGTGGTCATTACTAACGCATATCTAGCTCTGAGATTTCATCGACCCGCTTGTACACCGAACAAGCCAATTATGCTGAAGACGGGCCATTCATCATACCCCAAGAGGCTTTGATGCGCTTTATGGGTCGAGCACTTCTGCAACAAGGCTGTAGCCAACAGCGTCTTCTTCCGCCAAACTGGAGAATCAAGATAGATGCAGATGCTTTCCTCAACTCGATTTCATACGAAAAGGTTCCCGACAATGATCCCTTGGGCGAGACCTCCAATGCGTCGGCGGATACAGATCGCGATCGGGTTTGTGTTGGCTCTTGGAGTCGAGCACCCGAGGTACGGTCAACGTCGATTGCAGAAGGTGGAACTGATTGTGTTTTACCTTCTTACCGGGACTGATATCTTCCTCTAGTGCGTTTGGATGCCGACCGTCGCTATCAGAAATTGAAGCAGCAACACGGTCAATTTATTCCAGAGATTGCAGCTCATGGCGAGTTGACAATCGATGATCCCATGGCGCATGCAGCAGCGACGGGCTCAGAATCAGTCCAAGTCACAGGTCGTCCATCTCGTGCGTAATGTCTTATTGATGCAAAATTCTCTCTGATGTTCCACTAGGCGTCGGGAAGGGGAAGGCTGCTGCAAAGGTGCAAACACCCCAGGGTCAAATTGGGACAAACATTCGACGCTATACTAGACAGGGTATGTTGCGGCATTCCCTGATAGTAGCTCCCTTCTAAGGTGTATTCTGTAGTCGAAGTTCTAGCGACAGTTCGAGCCGTGACAGCCTCGACGAAACTCCTTTGCCGGCAACTAAAACGTCAAGTACAACCGGTCTCTCTCTCCGCGGATGTGGAGATGCTCGAAGGAACAGACGATCCCGCCGAATACGAAGTTATGGAGCTCTTAGGACATGACCTTGAACAAGTATGTGTTACAGACAGGAGCTCAGCCTGGTAAATTGATGTGTTTCTCCAAGGATGGACAATGTTTCTATACCGTCCTGTGGAAGGGATACGACGAGCCCACCCGGGAACCTATAGCCAATCTGTGAGTTGAGATACTTCAACAGCGACCTCGAATTCTCACATCTCATAATTAGGCTGGAAACTGCCAACGAGCTGATACGCGAGTACAATCGAAAGCATAATCTCTTCTACAAGGCCGCGGATGGCCGAGTCTTTCATCTCGAGAACGAGATGGCGATGAACAATGCAGACCAGCAGTCCGAAGGCTCATCGGATATCTCTTCCCTGGAAGAGGAACGCTATCATCCGTCTTCTCTGTTCTCTGCATCTTCCCATGACCCCAGTGAAGACGCTGCTTCTCAACCCCAAGCATCATTCACCCATCTTGTCCGCGGATCTCGAAGTGGTCCACCGGGTCTTCGTTCTCTACCATTGCATTCGACTGCGCATAACGGCAATGATATAAGCCGTACAACGCGGTCTTCACCAGCCCCCCAGACTTTACGTCCTGTTATAGATGGTGATGAAGATGAGCCCAAGGAAGATATAGAGATTGATCATGATTTGCCACCGTTGTTACCGACAATTGTCTCTGGTCTGTTTCAACATCTTCTCTAGTATCAGTTCACTAGATCTCAGTATTATCTTAGACATCCCTTTCATCGCTGAGCTGGGACGCGATCACGTCGTCGAGATTGCCATAGAATTTCTCAGAGCGGAGCCGCGACTACAGGATCTTCCGAAAGGATTTCAAGCAGCATCGTATATGGGGTACCTGACCAAGGTTCAACGCGAACTGGTTCTCCATCCTCGGGATATTGGAACGCTTCAAAACATTCTTCGCACGTGGAATCATCTGTCAGCCATGCACGACGATACCATAATTCAACGCGCACAGTTATATCTTCAGCAGCGTGTTGTTTTAGAAGGACACGTCTCTCTGCATTCTTGGGTCCAGGATGTCATTCAGGCCCCTCAGGCCACACCTACTCCTTGGCTGGGCAAACTGTACCAGCACGTCTCTCAATGTGTAGACGCTCGTCGGCCTATGCTCTTTGATTCCAAGGATTATCTTCCTGATCTGGTTTCTGTCATCTACCAGTATACGCCTCCCAAGCTTTATCTCTTTGATCTTGTCGAGCAGGCGCAAGCCGTTCACGATAGCATGATCGAGATTATTCAGTGTTGGCTTCACTTCCCATCCGCAGATCTCGCCATTGCACAGAATCAGTTCATCAAGATTCTTCAACGCTATGTTCCATCCCATCGTCTCTCCACATTCCTACTCCTTCCCGCTATCTGGCAGGCCTATCAAAATCCCTTTCGCTTTTTACAGCACCGTACTCGGAACAAGATGTTCAAGCCGGCATGGGACGCGTTTGAAATAGAGTTCAGACGTTTACCATTCTTGGATAGCTCACATCCCGACTACACGCTGTGGACTACGAGCTTAGATAGTCTCGGCCGTATTTCTGAGCATTTTATCCAATTCTCTGCGTCCGTCTATTCTAAATCATCGTCCCGCCAGTCGCAGGCGACTTCAGCCCTACCAGGATTGACACCAATTGCGTCAGGTCTACTGAGCATTTCTACTCCTGGACGTGAGCTATCCGATGCCGAGTTAGCAGATATGCGCGGTCATTTTCTCTGTCACCCAGTCCTACAGTTTCTTCGTCACCTGGTGCCATGTATCGATGGCACAGATGTCGCCGACGATCTACAGAACATTGTTCTACGGTCCCCCGATGCTCGATTGCCCTTTCGAGAACGAGCACCGTCTCGGACATTCATAACTAACCAGATAGCCCTTGCCAATATCGACTGTCTCACTCAAGTTCGCGCTCTGCTTATATTCCGAGGAATTACTTTTGGGGCGAAGAAGCTTGAATCACATACGGGCGTGTTTCGCTCTTTTGAAGAATGGGGGAAGTTTCGGGGTACTGGTGGCGCGCTGGATGAGCATTTATATTGCAATAAGTCAGCATTTGGACGCACCAAAGGACGACATACGGATAATGCGGACGAGCTTTGGCATGCCGCTACAGAAATCACACAATTTCTCCAGTTCAGTCCTTCCGTCGATCCTCAGGACAAGACCAAAACCGTATGGACGCGCCGTCTTCCTGATCAACTTCCTACTTTCTGAGCTACCGTCGATTTTCTGAACAAGACGAAGCAGAAAACCTTTCGCCTGCCATGCTTTGGGGCCTTGACTACGCTGTTATTTGTGGAAGATCTGGTTTACGCCAAATGGGTACAGATGCCATCCGTTCAAGACTTTGCAAAGGATGTCGCTCGCCTCAAGATGGGCGCTGCAAGCGCCCTACATCGCCTGCATATGGTCTTTGATCATGCCAGCAAAGAGGATATTGCGCAAGCATTCGAAACAATATACAAGTAAGCTCTCTTTACTCCGACGTTTGTTGTGATTGATATGTCCGTATCAGTTATCTGGATCGCACGCTAACAGACGAGGAAAAGGTGCAAATAAACTTTGATATATTCATGGTCGAACACGCGCTGTGTAAGCTGGTACGATTGGCACGGTGGCATAAGTACTTTACTCGAAAGACGCAATAGCTATTCTGTAAATTTATCTTATTTACTGCAATGTATTTACGAGGTATTTGGTACCAGACTAGCAAGGAATGAACGTAGAAGGGGAAATCCCCAAGATAAACTAGCAGAAATTGTGGCGTCCAACTGCTGCGGCGTCTTTGTGAAAGCCTCCAACGTATCGTGCGCAACACGATTCGTGGTCAGTAAAGACCGCCGTCCTTTGATGCTCGCATGGAGCTTGAGCATGTCGGGCTTCCGATTTGCGAAGGTTCCCGGCGATCGTCCAGCCCAACTCATAACATCCGTCGCACGAAGAATAAGGACGCCTTCTTCAAGATCAACGGTAACTGAGGAAGATGTTGGCTGGTCCATATTGAGCCCCAGACTGAGACATACGCTCCGAACAATGCGATAGTGAAGGTATTGCTGATATGCCACACCAACAGAACCGTGTGCTACTTGTCCGCCGCGAACAGTTGCAATCCATGGTACAAGTTGAGGGAACTTGGCAGATAGATAATCATTTGACGATGTCCTGAGAGCTGGCAAGGTAGGACCTTCGAATGGGTGTTGATTTTCGGGTATATGAGTCGAAGATGGCGAGGAAGGAATGGCCATATGAGAATACGTGATTCGGTTGCCTGTATTCAATCATGAATTACTGCCGTATGTGCTATCGGCATACGTACTATGAAAGATTGGCTCCAAGACGCTCTTCATCCAAAGACATAACTCCTCTGAAATCAAGGGAATATGTGTAACAACATTCTGCAACAATGTCGCTGATGCTTGCGGTGGCAGTACGGTTGATGTAGGTGGTTGGTGAGGAGTTTGTGTAGCCGTAGAACCAGATTGCTCTTCGGAGAGTAATGTCGATGGCGGCAGATTGAAAATCTGGTCGGACAAATTTTGAACTAGGGCAATTGGATGAGTAAACCGATGTATCTGATAGCAACGCTTGTAGATGCATACTTTGCTGATGAAATTCGCTGTCATCCAGCGCATTTTCTACCGGTTCTTGGCTGGGTGACGTCTCCAAATGAGCATGTACCGTTGGTGGAACATCTGTTGCATGCGACGAAAAGGAAGACGCCAGTAGGCCTGAGCTACTGCTAGTAGGTGGTCCATGCCCTCGACCTCTCATCCGTGCACGTAGCGAGGGTGAGGTGCGTCCGTCGCCCGATGTTGACTGGGAGGACAAATGGCCTTGCGTGTTGACTCTACGGGCTCCTCGGCGCCGTCCTCCTCTACCACGCCGAGTGGGTGGTGGTGGTGACTCCTGATAAAGGCTTGTTCCGGTATCCAGAACTGGGCGAGGCCGTAGGTTGTGCGGCGGTGCACTCATGGTGAGTGGTGGTTGCTGATCAAGACGCGAACAGACTGAGGGGCAATTAATAAACAACAACATACATATCACAGACTATGTAGTTGAATACAGCGACGTTGTAGCCGTCGTAGTCTATGCCAATATTAATGGTTCTGTATGAGAGATATATACGGTTTTTCTACGTATATTTCAGTATGCATTATAACTGTCGCTCCCCAGTACCTTAGATCCAACGGCTGTGTGTAATACAAGTTCAAAGACGCCGTCGAGACCTTCAATGTGGTTGGGTTGACATTGAGGATCGTTAAGCCATGCCGCTGTGACTTGTGAGAGCGGTACGCGCATTTTGTTAGTGCATACGCCAATCTGGAACTGAGTAGAGGGTAAGTCAGATGATATGTTGGGTTCAATGACAAAGGTGATCTTGATACCGTGAATCAGCATGCATTGTGATTGTGGCGCTCAGGAAAAACTCGCCTGAATTCGGGTTTCAGTTGGCAGTACTCCTGCACCGGTGATAGCCTCACAGAAGGCGCGTGTACGAAAGAACGGCTTCTCATCGTGAGCAGTATATTCCTCTTCTTGAACCAAGACCTTGAATCTAGGGTGCTTGACGTGCCCACGTCCTCCAAGATAGGCGAAGAATCGTGCCTTCCATTGCTCCTCCAATGCAAGATGCGTTCCTGATCCTGTAGAGATCCAATCGATGACCCCCAGAACATCTTCAGGCGTGACGGCCAGAAAAGGCGTCAGACTTGCAATCAGGGATTCCGGCTGAGTGCCAAAGAGCTGGAGACGAGACTATGAGATCAGGATGGGGATCACCACAAAATATTACGCACGTGCCAAAATGATTCGACATCGGGTAGTTGGACGGCAAACCCGCTCAAAAATGCACCTACGGCAAGATCATGATGAAAGGCGTGATTTGGATCGCGCCTTGTTGGAATTCCGAGTGCCCGAAAAAATATCAAACGTTTGCGAAGTTGAAGCATCTCGTCTAGAGAAATCGAATGTACTTGTTGTGACTACGAGCGCATAAAATATCAGTACACTTATCATTATAAATATACAACATACCGTTAGACCCAGTGTCGCCGCAACAAGTCCCTGTACGTAGTCATAATGCTCGTGTGTGGGCGTCTGGTATGGGTTGTCATTTGGATTCGGTAAGGCTGGAAGTCGCTCAAGCTCCGATAAGCCCGGTACAACAGTGACCGCCCAGCGGAGATTATCAACGACGGCTTGTTGGCCTTTTAGCAAAGCGTAGATGAAGAGAGGGGATAGGCCTGGTGGTAAACGACCTTCACGAGCAATGTACATCGCAGTGAAAAGACCATATGACCGAAGCTTGGCTGTACGCGCCTCCGAGAACATGAAGGGAAGATCGAGATTCAAGACCTTGGCCCCAGCAAGGTGATCAGTTTCCATGAACTCAATATCCTCAAGCATGATACGAGATGCCTCAAAGAATAAGGTATGAATGGGACCTTGACAGATACCGGCACCGCTTTAAAAAATTGAGTAAAATATATAATATAAGAAAGGTAAGTCACATACATAACGACGCGGTCGTCCTGGATCAAAAGTCGAGCGCAAGGTATGTGAGCACCTTCCGAGGAATCTGGTCGAATAGATACCCCAGGAGAAATGGCAAGATTGTCGCATAACGGGCGAGTAGACCCATATAATTCGATGTTGAACCGATTGTGAATATACGCCAATAGACTGGTGGCCACTGTTTTAACATTGGGTGATTGTGCTGTGTTCAACGGAAGGACGCGCAAGGCTTGTTCCGGCCTCAATATCTCTTGAGCTTGAGCAGCGTAATGTTGAATGTCGACCAAAAAGACGCGAACGGAATTGGGACTAGTCCGTGTAAGGACATAGAAAGTATCCAGTGAGCGTGAGTGAGGAAGGGAAGTATCAATATGCGGATGTTCATCGTTATTGAGGAAGGCGCCTGAAACGACTCGTCGGCGATTCCGCGGAGGACTGGCCCGTGGAGAGATAGTCTGAATATGTATGTCAAATGATATTCGAGGGCTAGTAAGAGTAGCGACGTACTAGATCAATCTCTGAAAATAGTTGGTGATTACGAGGAGGCACGCTGGACGAGCTAGCCATAGGCAGAGGCGCGCTAGAGGAACTGGCTGCCCCAGACTCATTGGTACCCTGTAGTTGCGATGGCCCAGCATGGGAAGCTAAAGACGTAGGCTCGTAATGCATGATCTCAAACTAAGAGTATTCGTCAGAACGTGAAAAATAATTGGAAAGTGGAATTGCATACATCGTCCTCGTCATCGTTGAGATATGACGGGAAAAAAAGCAGCTGTAGGGAGGGAGCATGCGGAGGTGTTGGCGATGGGGTACGAGGGGATGGGGAAGGCGATGGCAAAGGGGCGTTGGGCTTGTTTGAGATACGAAGTCCAGCTGCGTCATAGGCATCTGGACGGTGCCAGACATCGGGACAGGTGTCAACACAGTGTGAGTTGTCAAAGGCGTTTTCAGTGCATGGAGCATCTGACGTAGTACCAATCATCTGGCGAATACCAATACAGGGATGACCTTGATATTCAAGACAGTGTTCGCGTGTAGCTGGGGGAAATATGAGATGCGGATACATAGACGAAGCAAAAAGGCGATTTACGTACCCATAACTAGAAGATTACCAACACCAACCGACTGTCGATCTGGACAGTTGCACAAGTCCAGTAGCGCAGTCAGACTCCAGCCTTGAGGATTATCGGTAAGTGGGTCATATCGCTGGATGCGTGGCTTGCTCCCACTGACTCGCGCGCCGCGAAGTAGGACGGCTGGTGAGCGTGTATCACTGCTATTAGAGGGGGAAGGGAGATTATAGCCGTGATCCTCGATCATATTTAAGACGATGCCTGAGACAAAGCTCTGATGATCGAGTGGCGTATTTTGTCCATGAAGAGTGAATTTGCAGACCAAGCCCAACTGCTGCCCTCGCTCATAATAGTCGAGCCATCGAAACGACCACAACCGGATTGCATGATCATCGGAGGGATGGAGAAGAGCAGCACCTTCATCGCCCAGTTGATGAACGGCTAAATCATAAATTTTGACCTGGTGAGAAGTTATTGATCGTTAAACAATGAAATGACAAAACGACAAACATAAGGAACTCCAAGAAAGAGTAATGTGAAGTCAACATCTGCAGGTAGCTGAGCAGCCTTAGACGACCCGCCGGTGGACTTCGATGCCCGTCCCGTTCCTGATGACTTGGTTTTAGGGGCTTTGGGACCCATCGTGTTGAACGGATTACGGGGCTTGGGATTAGTCGCGTTTGCAGCATTCCCCGCGGAAGTGAAGACGGATGATCGGTCTTGCTCATTGCGCATATTGACAGTGGCGCTGTGTGTCATGCGACGAGCATTGACGGCTGAAGAAGATGTGTCGTCCACACGCGGATAACGAATGGATGGTTCCCAAGTATGAACAACCGGACGGGTAGATGAACGTGCTGCTGTATTGTTGTTCACCAAATTAGCTGGACTATATGTAGGAGCGTCAGGTGAAAAGAGTTCAGTGCTGATAATTTACGTACACAGCTTGTGCACGACTGTGAGCCATCCAAGCTGCGCCACAGGCAGCTCGGGCACAAGGTGTGCGTGGATCGGTGATATTGGGCATTGGCTGAGAGAATCAGAATAAGAGGGGGGAAAATCGTAGGAGAACAGACCGCTTGATATTCAGGACAGCTGTTTTTGCTGTATGGTCCCTTAGGTCCAAGAACTGGTGGCATTGGTGCATGAGGACGATAATCACTCTTTTGGTGGTCTGGGTTACAGACGCACGGTCCCTATGAAGGAGTATTAGAGGCCGGTATAGAAGAGGAATCAAGCGTACATTGGCTTGACCAGTGAACTCATTGCACTCCTCTCCAACCTCAAGGCAGCGATGACAAGTCACATCGTCAGGATCCATCATGGGAGGAACAAGGCAAGAGAGGATTTGCCAAGTAAAAATTGCAAGGCGGGCAGGTGAGCGCATGTGACGAATAGAAGTGAGTCGTCTAAGAATACCGAGATTTGCGCTCCTAAAAATGAAACTGTAAAAGGGCATTTCGGAATCTGAAAGTTATAAAACAGAATTAAAGGACTTGAAAACAAGGTTGAGAGATTGACTCAGTGGAGGTGGTGAGTTGGCAGTGACCCCTGGATGAGTGAGTGACATTAAAGTCCCGGATTCGATTCCAGACAAGCATGTTTGCGATTTGGAAGGGAGTATCCATTTTTGACTAGACTCGCTACCAGTCGCGGATGATCTCACTGTCATGCTCGGTCCGATGGCAGCGGTATTTGGCTACGGTCTGTTTGGTTGTTTTGGTGTTGTTTGTGTAGGGCGGGTAAGTGAGATCATCTAGCGACTGGGAAACCTCAGCTCCCTTTTGGCAGGTGGCCCAAATCCTGAGTTGGGACTTAGAAATATTTCGCGATCGACGGGTTTTGGTGATCTCAGATTTTGCTCTTGTGTCTCGGATACTAATCCACATGGCCCCAAAATTTGTATAATGAATATTCGATGCATACAGAGCCGTAATCTAAGTGGAATATGTATAAAATAACATGTAAGGTCCCGAAATAAGCGAAATTGTGGCCATGAATGCAAAAAATGGAAATCCACACACCAAATGTCTACCTGCTGAGGCAGAGCTATCCAAACTCGTTTCGGATGGACCCAAGGAGCCATAAGTGTAGCCGTATGACTGTCTGGAAGCGTTATCCTAGCCAACAGTTTGGTCCTGGTTCACAAATCAGACAATTCCGGTCGCAATACAGCTGTAAAACAAAGGCAAAGTTGTGCAGAGGGTTGTAACTCATCCAAGGTTGATAAAGAGTGATTTGATAGCTCATAGAGGACCAGAGGGTAAGCCGTTCGCATATTCCTGTGTATCACCGACAAATTGGACAAAATCGGCCCGGATTCCCAAGTAAACACAGAGAAATCAGATATAGTCGATGTTTATAGCGGTCTGAGACAGATGTAGGCTGAATGGCCAGGAGATAGAGCACCAGAGCGAAGAGCAAAGTTGAGCATGAGCGAAAATTCTAAGTCCAAAGTCACAAAAGTGTTATCCCCGATGTCACGGCTGAGCCCTCCCAGCCGCTTCGCCAAAGTGATAAGCGGAGCCACGTGGCGAACGCGGATGGTCACGAGCCTAATTTTTGACGAGATTCATTTAGTCACCCGGCTCACGAATCCAAATCAAGACTCGAGGCTCGGCTCATCGATCCAAATCGGGCTGGTGGTTTGCCTCACTGATCGAATCCGTGAATTATGCGCATTCATCGGTCCAGATCGGCCAAAAACATGAATAATCAGACCAATACATGGGTATTTTATTTTTGTCCAATAAGGACACTCGTACTGACGCGTGGGTCATTGTTCTCGGATTGGGACTCACAATAATGATGGCCATGTTCGGAATGAAGGCCGGGTATAACAATGCGTTGACAGCGCCCGGCCGTATATGGTAGTCCGTTGTTCTTTGACGGAGATCAGTGGCACACATCTATATAAAGGCCGCTCAGAAATCGCCAATGATCATTCACCTTGCTCCGACACCATCACCATTTGCAGCTACGATAAACACAATGTCCATAGCCTCGACAAACATGTCCGCAGTCACCACAGCTACATGCCGCCGCGTCGCTCGAAAACAGCAGCGCGTGGCAAGCACATCCCACTCGCCAGCGACCTCGGAGTCGAGCTCTGATGACGACGAGCTGCCCGAGTTAACAGACTCAGAATCGGAAGAGTCTGACGACGAACCGCAGCCCATTGACATCGATGACTCGTGGCAGTACACTTTCAAGGTGCGCTCGCCACGCACAGTTCTTTCATGTTCATGTTACTGAACATGACACACAGGCCGGAGAGCGCGTCTGGATACGCACTGCCGGTGGGAACTGGCATCTTGGTGAGGTCAAAGGCCGCACCACGAAAATGGGATCTACACGAGAGGTTTGTTCTTTCATGTCTTTGACGATTCTGAGCCAAACTAACATGGCGCATAGAAGGAGGGTCTGTTTTACCCCGTCGTCTTTAACGGGAAGTTGAGAAAGTGGTTCGCACCGTTGAACGGCGACATCAAGCCTGATACGCGTCACACAAGGAATCTCTTGAGGGAGGCAGGGGTACTGGAGTCAGAAGAGGACGAAGAATGAACAGCCGCGAATGAAGGAAGTTCGCATCGCCCGCCGTGCAGATACATTTCGAAGCTACATGCGAATGAATGCCAGTACGATTGAAAGCATCTCGAGGGATCATTAGAGTGCGACTCGCCAGCAGAAACGTTCATCAATTTTCGTGCCGCAAGCCTTTGATGATGAATTCGGTGTACAGTTTGAGCAGACCAAGCCTAGTGACACGAATCATATGAACGCACCGCATGTTCTCTCGTCCACTTGTCTGCACATTCTGAGCCGCGTCTAAGACAAAAAAGGGCTTGAGTGATACAATTGGTTTTACAGCTTTGCAGCCTCAAGGATGAAGTCCGAGCTCTTGCCCCTTGACCTGACCTTCTCCACGTCCGCCTTTGTGACCCTTCTGCATTCATGCGCATGGTTATACCCCAATCTGTCCCGCCCGTCCTTGCCTCCCACCTTGAAGAATTCTGGTCTTCGTAGTAGGGACACGACCACCGCACCACCCAGACCCAGATTATGGACTAGCCCGTACTTCCCTCGAGGATTTCCTGGAGGGAAAAGACCGGGAGCCTGCATGGGACCAGCCCAATTTCGGAGTTGCACTGGCAAAGACACAATGTGACAATGTTTGAGAGTCAGAAAGAGCATCAGCTTACTCATGATATAGAAATGCATTCCCAGACCTGTGGCACCAAGGGGGTGTCCCTTCGCCTCAAGCCCACCGCTGGGGTTGATGACATACTTTCCGCCGTAGGTATTGTCCCCATTGCGTATCAGGTCGAGCGCACCACCGTCTGGGCAGAGCCGGAGCGCATCATACGTGACAAGCTTGTGCAACATTTAGATCGAGTGTATGCTATGATAAGATGCGTACCTCGTTGGCAGCGAAACAGTCATGCAATTCGACGACACCAACCTCGTCTCGCGTCGCACCAGCCTCCGCGAAAACCTTGTCTGCACAAGCTCTCGCCATCCCATACCCGACCACCTCCATCGAGCTTCGAAGGTTGTATGCGTCTGGCGTGTCCGTCATCAGCGCACTCGCGACAATCTCGATGGCCTGGTTCTCCAACCCATGCTTGTGCACGAACTCCTCATCTGCAACAACACAACACGCCGCCCCATCCGACGTCGGGCTGCACATATACATCGTCAGCTGGTCCGTAATTTTCTTCCCCTTGAGGACGTCCTCTACGCTCCACCCATCACGAAACTGGCTGTACGGATTGTTCACAGAGTGCCGATGGTTCTTGCTCGAGATCCTCGCCAGATCCTCGACGCCCCCACCATACTTTTGGAAGTACTCCTTCGCAGCGTTGTCAAACATCCGTGGCGCTCCAGGGCCGTGATTACCTCCGAGTGCTTCTTCGGCTTCAGCAGACCGGTGATTGAGGAGTGCTGTAGGAGACGGTCGGTCAGGAAAGTTGGATCCAAGGCTGCCTGGACGCATCTGTTCAAAACCGAGGGCGAGAGCGCATGAAACTTGGCCGTAGCGGACTGCAGACGCAGCGTGATAGAGAGCGGTCGAGCCAGTCGAACAGTTATTGTTGACGTTGGTGATAGGGATAGAAGTCAGTCCGAGACCATAGAGGGCGCGCTTATCCAGCGTCACAACAGCGCGAATAGGACCAATGACTATGCTTACCTGTCCAGCCGTCGAATCTCCATAACAATAACCGACACTGGCGAGCTCAACATCATCATAGTTGATTCCAGCATCGAGGAGGGCTTTCGTCGCCGCCTCTAGGCCCATCTGAGATGAGTGTAAGACTGGGCATTTCGTTGGAACGTCAAACAGTTTACATCTTCGGTGGTACGTGTTGCTCTTGGCTACCGTGATTTTGTCAATGCAACCAATCTGAAGGGTTCATTGAGTATCCAACCTTGATGAAGGCAGTGCATCCTCCTCCAATTATGAATACACGTCGACCTGCTTTCCTGGTCATGGTCATAGTGCAAGCTGGGTGGGCCACGGTGCGAGAAGCTGTCATGGGGTCATCGCCCGGTTACTTGCTGGACCGATCCGGCCTCTGTCGCTCATACGAAGATCTCCCAGGGAATTTTGCAGCTGGAGTAGATGATGCCGTGGGAACTGGCATACTGGAAAGAGGGGATTGGGAAGAGGGCATGGGAGACCAGGTAGGAGTTGGAACACCACTCAGACTGGCCGTCGATGGAACGGTGACAAATTTTTGCGATAAGATAAGATAAGAACATACTGATGATTGCAACATTTCGAACGCTTGTATCTTTCCACCATGCCGCGATCCTCTCAAGAGATGCATACTCGTAGTGGATTATCCAACAACTCGGCAGACAATTTTGAGGGCCTGCTTACTCCAACATGGTTCCCCCACAGGCTGAACGTGATTTTTGTGGTCAAGAGCGATCGCGACGCGATTGGTTTGCAGTCCTCCGTCCGCACGATCACCACAATAAGAACTTCACCAGCACCTATGCTCATGATAAGTTTGAGTGAGTGCTCAGATACACCAACCCTGACTCTTGTCAATGACAATGCAGAATCACCGGTGTCAACTATACAGTCTATACTTCTGGACGACAAAGAGTCGGAACCCATCGAGCATGATGATCGTTCGAGCTTGAGAGACAGTTTGCACGTACGATTTGCACGTACGTACCACAGCAAAGCAGATGATATTGCCGGGAATACACACTGATAGCAACGAATCTACTTCGCGTATAATGAGGGAAGAAGTTGCACAGAACCTCTTGGCTCAGCCTCGATGCCCTCTCGTTGTATATGACATGCCTTCCGCTCGTCCGCTAACACCTAGGAACTAATACCAGCCTTGAGCATTGTCGCGTGGGTCAAATCTGGCAGGAAGACTTACCATGACGATCTCTTCCAATTTTCGGTGCGTCACCCCATGAGCCGACATCTGCTCAGTGTGCATTGCCCTCTGCAGAGCACGTAGGTCTCTCAAAAGGCGCGCAGTCGAAATGACGTTGCTGATCTGTCGATCGACCACCGTTAAGCTCGTGTCTTTGAGTTAGCTCCGGCGAAGAAAACGCAGACCTGAAAGGTAACAAGTGACTTGTCGAGTGCATCACGTAGGTCTTCTACATGTTTCTTGATTCTGTGCTGGTAGAAGAATGCTTTTGGGCCCTTGTACTTTGCAAGAGAGCTGACACGCATCTCGATCATCTCTAAAGTGCTAATGCGGATGTCCCTTGTAGTCAGTAGCAGGCACCGGGCGAGGATAACGTACGAGAGAAGCTTTATAACTCTCAGGTCAACTTGTTGCGGAACATGACCATTCGATGAGCGCGCGAGCTCATTGAGAATTGTGAGTGTGACGGTTCCGGCGTGCGTTGCCAGGGACGTGCACGAGTTTCGGTATGACTTTGCACTCTAAGTATGACAATGAGACATGAGCTACAGTCTTCATATCCCGGGAAGATGCGTACCTGTGCTGCCGCGATAATTTTTCTCACCGTCGAACACGCTCCTTCGACGAGGTTACCGACAATGGGTAGCATCTTCGCGATGCTTTCGGCAACGTCGAGACAGCTCAAGACAGATTCAACGGTCAGGGCATCCTTCACGCCGAGCGATATGTCCTGCTCCTCGAGTGTGATCCTAGCGATCTGGGACTCCAATGCCACAACGCGCGCTTTCAATTGGTGGTAGCATGGGAAGACAAGGGGAACGATGAAGGGAAAAAAGTGACTAGCCAGAGGAGGTTGGGTATGATCCGGGCTGGCGTACAAGTTCGAGTCATATAAGTCATTGCACAGACTTCTGAACTATGTGCTCAGCGTGACTTCTAGATTACCGAACTGTCTAGATTTCTTACTTGTGACAAGCTATTTCCCAACTCTGTTGATTGCAGCTCAAAAATCTCAACTGGCGATCCTTGGCCGGGGTGTATAGAAGATACTTGAGCACGATGAAAAGGAAATATATGTCCTCCAGCTGTTTAGTGATCAGTTTTACGTGTCCCAAGCAACTGGGTAGACGTACACAGTTATGGTTCGGATGATATGCAGAGACTTCAGGCGGTGATTCTAGCATGTCGACAATACAGCCAAACAGATCGAAGATGATTCGAACGTTTGGTTGGTCTTTGGGGACAAATTCGCATCTAGCTGACCTGCGTGTCAGTGTGTCATATCCTTGGAAGAGCCAACACGAGGGGCTCACCACAAGTCGTCCCGTATACTTCGTTCTTGCCGGCGGCAGCACCGTCCCCGACTTCGTCCCGCACTAACTCTGACTCCCCGTCAGAATTATCTGGTTCTTCATCGGAAACATCCGAGTCCTCGTCAGCCGAGCAACACCCATTGTCACAAGGACAGGTGCAGCAGGAACAACAAGAAGAGCAGGAATCATCGTCGTCGACGTCCGACTCCGAAGTCTCGTCAGAATATAGCTTGGGCGCGAGTGCTGAGGTCGACATGATTGAAGGAGGCAAGGTGTGCTGTTGCAACAGACAAGGCGATGCCGACGAACTGAATACTGCCGGCTGTGACGATCACGAATCGAAATTGAATTGGCTGATATGCTATTGACGTGATGCATCAGGACATGGTAGTCAACGTCTTTCAAAGGCGCTTCATGGTACCTCGTCATACACGACAAGGGACGCGCTCAAGCCCGACAGAGCGAATCTAGCAAGAACCTCGGGACCAGATACTCGTTGCTTCCGAGGCGCTAATCACACCTCCGCTCAAACCTAGGAACTGGCGCCATCTCAGTACCTGTTTGTGTCGATCGAATGAAGGGCGCGTACCCTGACAACCCGGTCCAACTTCTGGTGGGTTACGCTATGCGCAGGCATCTGCTCAGTATGCATCGCCTTCTGCGTGACGCGCAAGTTCTTGAGAATATGTGAAGTCGATATGTCGCTGCTGATCTGAGAGCATTCCGGTGAGTTGCACTGGCAATGCCTCTCAAGATGTGCATACCTTGAAGATTACAAGCGAGTCGTTTAGCGCCTCTCAGAGATTCGCCAGATCACTTTTGATCTTGAACTGATAGATGAAGGCCTTTGAGCCCGTGTACTTCGCAAGTGAGCGGACGCGCATTTCAATTGCCTCGAGAGTGCTATCTCAAGTGCAATCAGTCGTGGGTACGGCAATTGGCAGGAGAAGAAAGACGTTAACGTACAAGAGCAACTTCATGATTTTCGGATCGACTTGTTGCGGGATATGACCATCGGATGACCGCGCGAGCTCGTCGAGGACTGCGAGAGTCACGTTGGCTGCGTGCGTTGCTAATGCCGTGCATGCTGTTCGATTCGACTTTGTATTCTAGATGAACTTGAGCATCGGCCTCGGTGACACGTCGATAAAGACATACCTGCGCTGCTGCAATGATCTTCCGAACCGTCCCGCAAGCCCCCTCGACAAGACTCCCGATGACCGGGAGCATCTTTGCGATACTTTCAGCCACATCAAGACAGACTAGAACGGAGTCAATTGTCAAAGGGTCCTTCACAGAGAGGTTCGTGTCTACGTCTTCAGGTGTGATCCTAGCAATTGTGGACTCCAGGGTCTTAACGCGCGCTTTCATCTGGTGGAAGCACGGAAAGACAAGGGGAATGACATGAGGGAAGAAAGAGCTCGCGAGATGGGGCGAGGTGGAGGGAGGGAGAGAGTACAGGTTTGAGTCCAGCAAGCGGTCATAGGATTGCCTATCTCGTGAGTTTAGTCAGACTTCACCACGTTTACCAGTGACTGTGAAATCTCACTCAGGCCCTTCGATATACCACCATCCTGCCTTGTTGATCACGACAAGGAATCGTATGTCCCAATCTTGAACGGGGGTGTATAGCACATACTTGAGCCAGATGAGAATGTTGTATATGTCAAAACCCTAAATATTGGTAGGTCATCAAGTCAGAAACGACGATCATCCTACAACTCACACAATGCAAGAAGCCTCGGTTTCTATCGAAATTTGGACGTGAGTGTATCATGTCAATGATGCAGTAGAACAGATTGAAGATCATGCGAACATTCGGTTCGTCCTCGAGGTGAAATCTACAATGAGAATGAGAATCTAGACATGCGCGTATCAGATCAAGTATTTTCCTCAATCAGAGGGATAGAAGCTCACGGCCTATCCACATCTTGTTGCAACTATCGGTATCCGCGCCGACCTCAGTTCCCGACCCTCGCTCATCATCAGACAAACCCGACGTGTCCTCTATACGTGAATGAGTGCAACGGCCATAGTCGACAGTATCTCCATCCTTAGCAGGAGTTAGCTGTGCTGTTGACGTAGTGGTCGCCATGATGGGTAGACGGAAGATGAGAAACTGCAACAACAAGGCGATTCCAGAGGATCCCTGCCCTGCACTTATTGATTGATCGATTGAAAAGGCGATGACGGCCCACGGGGCCATTGGTGTCTAAGGTCTTCACACTGACAGGTCCCTATGAGTGACGGCACTAACAAGCTGTTTTCAGTTGACGTGATCAACGTTCGGATTCGAAGAGTACCTTCGCGCTACCGAACTTCGCAGTGCAGCTCGCAAATTGTCCGGTAGAAATTCCACTGGCATAAATCGTTCACGATGACCAGCTCCTGGGCCCTTCGGTGTAATGTCCCGTGCGCCCATTGACTCGCTCAGCATGTACATCCCAAGTAAGCAGGTCTGCCTTTCAAGTCGTGAAGGCGAACAGCAAGGAGTAAGAGGGTGTTCGGATAGGATGAAGAAATTTCTTCACCCCGCCAAAAGGACCCTGTGTAGAAAGTTGTCAGAAACTCGTTAGAAACCCTGTAGAAACCCTGAAAGAAATCAGTCGGTCCCTGCAATAAAACTGTGTGACACGCCTCATTCCTCATGCCAACAATTAGACATGGCCACGAATGTCTATTCGGATGTATCCTACATCCTAACCACAAATATGTGCACCCCAAAGCCAGATATTTGTATTCGAATAGACATTCGACATTCTATCCTTTGAAAATATGATACATTCGAATATTTCCAAATATATTTGAATATATTCGAGTATATTCATATATATCTATGTATATTCTTATTGATAATAGTATAGAATCATAAATCTTAGCAAGTTACAATGATAGAGTGATTATAAATGTGAAACAAACCTTCATATGTACTATAAGACATGTAATACTATTACTATTATTAACAGTTTTCGAATGTTTGTTTCAAAAGTGAACATTTGACATTCATATGATATTCTACATTCTATCCTATCCTAAGATATGTATTTGAATATTTTCGAATGTCGGATACAATTATATTCAATATATCCTAACATATCCAATATTCGTGGTCATGTCTACCGACAATGACCGAGATTGAAGGCGGAACTCATTCGTGCTCTCGTAGGGCGCATCTACCCACTTGTGTACATACTTACTCTCATGATCATCAAAAAGAGCAGACTCAATCCCTTACTCTACCAGAACTACCTTTTCACAAGGGGGTCACACAGTCTCATCACACGGTCCATTTGCAGGGACCGACTGATTTCTTTCAGGGTTTCTAACGACTTTCTGACAACTTTCTACACAGGGTCCTTTTGGCGGGGTGAAGAAATTTCTTCATCCTATCCGAACACCCTCTAAAATAGGCAGGAAAATTCGGTCCAGACTCCGGAGACAGGCCATCAATACAGTCCGGCATGTCGGCGACATGTTCTGACTTTCTTGCGTCGACTTCAAGGGGCAGCTGGACTCTTTGTTCATCGCTGACTGCAATCTCGATTCGCATTGGATACTCCTGAATGCCAAGCTTCGGAGCAACTACCCTCGGAGCTCTGAGAATGTCTGTGGCGTGAAGACTTTGGTAAGACATACGTGTCCTGGACGCATCTGAATCCTTGTGGCTACCCTTTTTGAAGTGGCGTGCAGATCTTTTCAACCAGCCTTATCCCCTTCAATGAAATTGGATGTGCAATGGAAATGCTAGAGTCAGCTGAACTGCTTTACAGCTCACAGCGGAACACTCTAAGGGGAAATCATCTCGGGATTTGACATGCGCACATGGCGATGGACGAAGACCAACGTTTGTTTGGTGTAAATCACCGCATTTGCTCGGCATTTCCATATCTGGCCATGCAAAGTGAGGACCCTGCGCATTGTGTGTTGTCAAGACTTACATATATATATAGGACGATAGCTCGCCATGACTCCTACAGCACTTTTCTCTCAGTTTGGCCGCGCTATCGACCTGTCTATCTCCTGCATCGTCACACTGAACTACAATGTTTCTCAATAATTCACCACTTCTTGTAAGTGCCTTCAATTGTGACGCGCCTTGGATTGGCCCTGACCATCTCCAGGCATGTACTTTTCCGACCTGCAAGCGCGTCTTTGAGTCCCGCAGAAAGATGATACGCCACATCGCTATGCATGATCCCGAGACGAAGCGGTTTGTCTGCTCATTCGCGGGCTGTGGGTACGCGGCTCGTCAGAAACCGAACTTTCTGATACATTTGAAGAAGTACAAGGCTTTTCAGATCTGCTGTGCGTCTTACTGATCTGATAATGTAACAGACACACAAACACCAAAGATCTCCTCTGCCCAGAGGAAGGCTGCAAGTATGCAACTGGTGATCCGTCAGGGATGATTCACCATCGCCAGCGCAAGCATCAATATAAGGCTAGGCGCACCTTGAACCATATTCGTTAACGCAGAAGATGCCTCCGTGTCTCCTCCTGAAACCGACTCTTCATCCTCATCCTCGTCGAGGCTCCCTTCCATCGAGCCACTACCCAGACGAACAATCAAAGAAATGTTCGTTTCCGACGATCGATCGTTTGGGCAGGATGCCACGGCAAAGTTGCCTGAACCCGCAGCCAGGACTAGTGTGCCGTCCCCCACTCCCGAACAAGTACGCCGTCCCAACAGCTTGGGCATCCTCACCTTCGAAGATTCCATATCAGCCTTGTCAACGCAATCGATATCGCCGTCCCTTTCACCCTTGCGTGGTGCTATCAAGGATGAGGATTCTGATATGTGACACTGTGTTCACCGACTCCAGAGAGTCAAACAACGACTGGGACACGCCGCAACCTCCAGAAGGGCTGGCGTCTTACACACTGGAATGATTGCGCAATGCACAAGGGGAAAGATTGTTGCTCTCATTTTAGTTACATACGGTTTTTTTGAACCAATCAATGCTTCTTCGAATTAATGGATGAAGAACTGAGATTCGGATTATTTCACCAGTGCAACTTTACTCGTACTTAGGCCTGAGGTGGTCTTCACAAAAATCAATACTGTGAGTACCAAGAGGACCAGAAGAGCACAGTGCACAGAAATATCTCGGCCCGACAGACGACTGTTCGGCATGGCGGCGTCCACTCGGGATTCCCGGAACAATCGCGCCTCTCCCTCTTTCCATATTTGAAGCAAATGCGACTGCCTCCCTCGGCCAACCTCCAATAGCTCATTTGATTGTCATGGGCGTCGAGCATGAGCATGACCGACTCATGTCCAAAGAGCACGACGACGCTGCCCACAGCATTGATGAAAATGGCGAACATATCGACGGCGGCGACCTGTCGGCGACCGACGACTCGGACGAGTTCGACTGGGACGACGACGTGGAGAATAGGAGCGTGGCTGACACTAGGGCGCACCGGCGGCGGGGAGTGTACTCGGCCTTCATGAAGTTTGCGAGACCAGTACGGGCGCTACTGGTAGGGCTAATTGGCGCCGGAATCCTCATCACCCCCCTCCTAGTCTTCCAATTCCGATTCCACGACAGTCCTGCCAGGCAGCAGGTCTATGTCTGGTCGTTATGGCTGTCCATCACCTGGGCCGCGGCCTGCATAACGTACATTGTGGTCGACTTGGTTCCGCGTCTCCTCATTGCGCTAGTATTGATGTTTGGTGGAAAGGTGGAGCGGCTGAAGATCCAGGTGGAGGTGCGTAACGAGTCTATTCTCCAGAATTCTGTCTGACTACCTCTGCAGTTGGCAGTGGCCGTCTCGGGCTGGCTCAAGCTAGTCCTCGACATTTCCTGGTGCTGGCTTGCCTTGGGCCTCATCCGCCACTTTTACAAACCCCCGCAGTCGTACTGGACCATCATCATTCGCGTCGTCCAGGCCTTGTTCGGCAGCAGCGTCATCCTGCTCGTCGAAAAGCTCGGCGTCCACCTCGTCGCCATCAAGTTTCACCAGAAAGCTTTGGCCGATCGTATCGAGGAGAACCAGCTCGCTCTACGCGCCCTCGACCACCTGTCCAATGCCCAGCCCAAAAAGAGGCAGAGCTACCCCGTAGATATCGACCATTCGCATAAACAACGCAAGAGGAAGCGCAAGGCGGTTACCTCGGTCATTTTGGATCAGGTCAGACAGATTGCCATGAAGAACTCGTCGTTCCACCGCGCCGGGGAGTTTGACAGTCTTGACAATGCGCGCCGTCTCGCCCGGAAACTCTTTCAATCTCTGGTGAACCGAGATCACCTCTTTGTTGAAGGTCTGCCTCGTTCCTTCCACCCTCGCTCGCACTCATCATCGTGCAGATTTCTACCCGTACTTCAACTCGCACGCGGACGCGCAAGAGGCGTTCATGCTCTTTGACCGAGATGGAAATGGAGACATCACAAAGAAGGAGATGCGCGATGCCGTGCAACGCATCTACAGGGAACGCAAGGCGCTTGTCGCCAGCCTCAAAGACGCCGGCTCGGCCGTCCAAAAGTTGGACGGCGTGATGCTCGCCATCGCCCTCGTCGCCATCATCTTCGTCTTCCTCCTCATCTTCAACCGCGACAACACCATTGCCTCTTTCCTCCCCTTGGCCTCCCTCATCCTCGGGTTCTCCTTCATCTTCGGCAACGCCGCAGCAACGCTCTTCCAGTCTCTGATCTTCATCTTCTCCACGCACGTCTTTGACGTCGGGGATCTGGTCATGATCGATGACCAGGCCCTCGTCGTGCGCGAGTTTGGACTCTTCGCTACGACCTTCCGGCGCGTCGACGGGCACGAGATCGTTGCACCAAACGCTCTTCTCTCAGGCTCGAAGATCGTGCACAACCTCCGGCGGAGCCACTCGATGTGGGAGACGACGACGATCACGGTGTCGTACAACACATCCCTAAAGGTCCTCGAGACGCTCAAGAGCCGCATCAAGTCGTACGTCGCGGAGAACAGCCGCGACTGGTCCGGCTTCGATCTCAACATCGACCACATGGACAAGCAGAACGCGATCCATGTCATCGTCGCTATGGAACGTGAGTCCACCATTCGCCTATCTGCTACGTTGAGTGGTGACTGATCGGGCGTATCGTAGACCGTCCGAACTGGCAGGATTGGGGAGGGAGGATGACGCGCCGGACGGCGTTCATGAAGAACCTCAGGACGATACTTAAGGATCTGGATGTGCGGTATCTCAAGCCTGTGCAGCCCGTCACGCTACCCAGAGGGTCTCCGTCTGGTGGTTTCGTGAGGATGCCCGTGCCCATGCAGGCACCGCAGCTTGGACTACGACTGCCAGGCTCGAGATGAGATTCGGCCCGTGGATTATATACCTACCTAGACTTATATCGTTCATCGTAATCAATCATCGCAGTAGCGTACTGCTCAAAGTGTACAATATTTGATACATCGTGGTATGTGCGTAGTATGTGTGGTGCTTCGATGATAGTAATTGATAGTGTACATACAGAATAGCGGGGAGATGAGAGGATGGTATAGCGATGCTATTGCTATTGTCACGAGGAGGGCTCGACGGATTGACAGCCAGATTCGTGTCATGATGGACAGTCTTTCAAGAGAGTACGTCTTGTCTCCTTACAAAGCTCTACAAGCGCGGCGCCGAGGCGTTCAAAATCGCTCATCTAATCACACAGACACCGAGATTAGAGCAGGCCCTGAGAGAGAAGACAGGGTACTCACATCGTTAAACACCTGCGCACTACACCGCACCCAGAACGCACTCCCGTGATAGAAGGTGACGGCAAAAACGTTGTACTCCCGCAAGAGACTCAGCTCCAGAAAGTCATTCACTTTCGTGCGGAGGTCATTGTTGACTTTTGTGGGAAGAGGGAGCTGGACGTTGGTCTGTTCTTTTTCTCAGCGGGTAAACGGACGGCAAAAAGGGCAGAAACGAACCATGTTAAGAGTCAACTGAGCATCAGGCGTCTCGTCCATAACACGGGTCTTGAAGAGCCGGGCAAGTTTCCTGCCGCCGTCTATGGCCAGACAGCGGCAATATCGGTTGATCTTCTCCTCCCCGCCTAGCCAGCTTCGGAACTCAAGGCAGGTGGGGATACATAGGTAGGACGTGAAGTCGATAGCACCAGGCCCTGCAGTATGCATTCAGTCAGCAAGCTGCGGAAGCCTTCTCACGTTGTGCTTACATTCATGTTGGGAGACGAAATTGGGCGGGTCCGGGCCACCAGGTGCGTCCTTTGGCGAGACATAGTTGGTGGAGGTCGGTATCGATGTCTTGATCAAGTGCTGATTGCTGTGGCGCAGGAAGAGAGAAGATTTAATATCAACCCGTTCCGGATCCCGCGCAGGGAAATGAAATTGAGACGCACCGAAGTGGGACGTACAGCACTGCAGACCCGCGGCGCGCGAATAGCCACTTGTGACAATTCTACATGAACGGGGAGGTTTTGTCAGCCGCTATTTTCTTCATGTCATGTAACTCCATCGGTATGGGCGCTACTCACCGAAATCCAAAAGTCGGGCTTCGCAGCAGAGAGGTCGATGTTCTGCTCTTGGCCAAGCGAATGGGCGGCGTCTACGAGGGACATGACGCCCTCTTCGCGGCAGATGGCGACCATCTCCTTCCAAGGCATGTAGCACGCGGGGTTCGCCACGACAGAGTCAATTACAGCAAGAATCCGAGGCTTCTTTTCGGGTGGCGCGTCTTTCGCCACGACGGCCATGTTCTTCTTGAGCCCTTTGATGTGGGTGCGCCATGCAACTAAGATGGCTTCGTGTGTGGTGGGAAAGGTCAGCTTGAACGTAGAAAGTGTGGGGTAGGGACGGGTATCCGAGATGTATGTTAGGACTCGGCTAGTGGACTGCCATGTCGTAGATGCTAGAGAAAGGTCGTCAGACAAGAAACGTCGGGCCAAGAAAAAGCAAAACCTACTCTGCACGATGATATCCTCGGCCTTCCACTCGATGTTCCGCATGACTGTATTGACAGCGGCGGTCGCATTTGATACGAACACGCATTCGTCAAGCTTGGCGCCGACCATTTGTGCGATGCGCTCCCGCGCATCGATGAGGAGCGGCTTAAAGCTGAAGCGATGATACCTGTCCGGGTTCGCTTCCACTTTGTTCGTGAGCTCTGCACAGAACCGCGTCACAGGGCGAGGCACCGTCCCGTACGAGCCTAGGATCGCGTACATAGAGTCGTCAATTCACCTCCGCGGACCCCCGGCTAAGGCACTCACCATTGTTCAGATTCACATAGCCATTTTCGAGGGAGAAAAACTTGAGCATTGGGTGCCCGAACTCGGGCGGGGCCTGTGTGCTGTCGTAGAACCCCGCCTGGGCAATCTTGTAGTCCATGGTCCATGACTTGTGCCACTGGTAGGACATCGTCGTCAAGCGAAAGCTGTGCGTTCCCCTTGTCGGCTATACCGCGTGTTATTTAAGGGGATTGTGCGAATACGGGTCAGCCAAAGGGCAAATATAAACTCACAGGTATTGATTCAATGATTGATCGAGAGACTCAGGAGGGGATTAAGACACCGTCACGTGCCTAGGGAGGCTTAATCTCCTCGGAATCCCTGGTTTCGGAGGACGGTCTCGACTCTCCTCATGTCCTGTTCAACATATCTCGTCACCGCATCAAATGGACCAACTGCAAGGAGAAAGATGTCATGGTCAGGAATCCTCTGCATCCCGTAAATCACACCATATGGGCATTGGTTTCCCGAGATTAAGGAGTCGTAGGAGAGAAAGTGCGAGAGTGGATATGGAGACGGAGATGGAAATACGAGCGGACACTAGACAGGTCCTCGGTGAGAAGACAGACATGACGAAGCCGAATAACTCGGAATCAGAGCTGTGCACAGAGTCACAACCGGAGTAATTCTGCAAGGCTCGAGTTGTTTAAATGCAGCCAGTCCTCTATTCTGCGTCATTGATGGAAGGGCATGGAAGGGAGGAAAGAAATCGAAGGACGAGATGCTGTTTGAAGGATTGTGCCAAATTAACTCTATGCAATTTGGATGGTAGCCAAAGTTCGTACCGCATCTTTGACCTTCCCGATCCCACGTTTATGCCAGCAGCCCGCCACTCGCAGTCCATGTGGGTCAGTGATAGTCATTGAGCCTGTACATCTCTCGCTTACTGGCGTTCTACTAGCATGTCCTCCTCCTCAAACGTCTGTTGATAACCACTCTTGATCGGCTAGTATAAACCGTGCGAGTGGGGTTACGGGTTTGAAGACCTCCTTAGGACCTGACTGTGACGGGCGGGCGAAGCCGCATCCCGCGAGCCTAGCCATCTCAGTCTCTTCGCTGACATTGCCTACTTGGACCTTTGGGTCAATCATGCATCTTTGCCACTGTGAGTCATCTACATATTCCACGAGAGCCGGAGTAAAAGATGCGCACCGTGCACTGTGCATCTACGAGTACAATACACACACGTACCGCCAGCGCAGCGATTGAAGTCGGCGTCGGTGTCTTCCCTAAAAGCCCGACCAGTTCATCATTCTTAAAGACTCTGGTTTTCATACCGTCAGATCGGGGTGCGATGGAAACAACCGTGAACGGGATTTACACGGTCACCGAATCTCGAGCCGATGTTATGTGCCCGGCGGTAGTCCACGAAGAACCGTCTGTTTCCTTTCACTCGTCCATTGAGTCGGTCGGAGAAATACCATTCAGTGGCTCCTTCTCTGAATGATGCGAACACACCACATTCCATACGGTTCATGGTATGCATCGATATAATGACATCGGGATTCGGGGCGACAAACCGGAGAGAGGTTCCTATAGACCCAGGTTTCAATTGCATGGATATAGGGACAGTGCTGTCTGTGAGAATTGGAATGTGACAAAGTCTGATAGAAAAGAAGAAGACGGTACGAGGTGTTGGCCGAACTTGAAGCCACATCTGCGACTTTCGACAATTGCACAGCCTGTGGCTGAATCTCTCTGCATATGTTGTCCACAAGATTGATGTCCAATGTCCTTGCCGCGAGAGCTTTTCATTGCGTTCATAAGGTTGTGTGATAAGGAAGAAGACATCGCTACTTACTTGACAACACAGTACATGCTCGGTGCCAGTCACGAATTGTGCAGCCGTGGGATCATATGTTCGTGGTGCTATGCGCACCGATCTCAATAAATTCTCGGGAAACGTCAAAGGGCGAACTCAGGGCAAAGTGAGGAGTGCTAATAGGCCTCACCCGTTCAGAGCTATGATTCTGAGCCAAAGCCACAACAATCCTCTCGTTCCCTGTCTGCCGCGCGTAGCCAAGAGCGTACAACAGGGTGTTGAGAGGTGAAGCCACGTAGAACAAGGTGTAAATCACGCGTTTGGTCGACTATGAGGTTTTCAGAGAGGGAACAGTGGTGGTCGAAACATGAGAACGGTCATGACATCATCGATCATCGGTTGCTCCCGACTAGGACTCAGGCACGCCCAGGGCACGCCACACGAGGACGCAATTATGCACTTGCAGTGTATCTCTCCAGTCGTCGATGTGCTCAAAGCTCTTGTGCGCGCAACTCTCATGTTGGCGCTCATTGCATCGATCTCCATAACAACTATCACTGACAGAAAGAAGAAACTAAGCTGGCGCCTCCAAGTGCAGCAGTTGTTTCTTCGCCTCGCCGCTCGCGTCGCTTGCAGGCTCTTCCACTCGTCGGCCTCGTCAAATCTTGACAAAAGCTTTCCTTGTCAACAATACTAGTCATATGGAGCTCAATCGAGCATGACCACGATAAATAGCCACGAGCATTGACGATTTGCAGCTTGATCGTCCTCGACTCCTCCGAGTTCTTGAATCTCCTATGTAGGTATGATCTGCCAACGGTGTCAGTCAGGCACTCATAGCCTGATGATACATGATTGAAGAACGAGATATCATTCCCCATTCTTTCTGAAGCCGGAGTGGAGTGAAAGCAGGGCAAACACTCGGCCTCGATGCCCTCTCAGACTCACAAAAACAAAGACTACACATTGGCCGGAGTTGAGACAGGCTTTCAACCCTCAGCCGGCCGCTGCTCGAGGAAGGCGGTCTGCGGTGACTCGGACGGCATCTTGTGAAGTTTGCATCACCAAGCCTTGGCGTCGTGCACACTACACTTCCTTCCTTTCTTCCTGTAAAATGGAGACCATACAATACTTCGTGATCCAAGCGGCGTCATACTCGGCGTCCGGAAGCCGGGACGACGAACCGAAGACAGGGCCTTGACTTGCTGCTTCTTGGCGCCGCATAAGGTTCATGTCTGCTGGGTCCGGGACATATGCAAGTAGGCTGTTGAAACGTACTCGCGCGAGGTGGTGCTCAGCAGGTACCTGTGAAAGGAGCGGATAGGATGTAGTAAAGGGTTGAGGCGTCAAGGGAACCTTGCAATTCCGGCTTTCAAGACAATCACGATGAACCCGATTCTCGCGCCCCGGTCCATGGCCTGGCTACCTACAGCAAGTGTTGAGAACGCCGGAGACACGACACTATTCGTGGAAGGTTACTCCGGGTGCTATCAGAAAGCGAATCCCAGATATAACACGAAACACCCAAGCCTATCATGATCAGGATATCGTAAAACCCTTTACAAGTTCGACTTGACTTCGTCACTACTCATACCCAAACACTTGGGTGAGACACTTCACGCCCCATGCGAAGAGCTGACACACCCATAGGTCCATCTTTTACATGAGCCAACGGCGCATCCGCTCGAAACAGCTTCGTGGTGTAGAGTAACTTAGTCGGTGCCGCAGATAAAAAGATGACGTTCGATGATTTGTTCCGGAGATCTAGTCAGATCGTGTGTCGGGGTCGGAGGTGCGCGTATGTGTACTTTGCTTTGCCTCACGGCGCCATAAGTAGTTGTCGTGTGTTAAGAGCGAGATGCCGACAAACTTCACGCACGGCACTTGCCGGACGAGGGTTCGAGCCCGAGCAAGTACTACTTTTGACCAACGCTTGTCATTGGTGTGTCCAATCGGTGTCCGGTACAGTGTCGAGACCAGCGGCCACCATCTCAACCCTATATTGTTGTATATGAAGCTCTACCTATCTAATCGCTCTTTGCACTCTTGTGCTTTTTCAAAGTCGCCCTTGAGTTGTACAGGAACACGATCAACAAGTATAAAACTTGGAAGGCCACCGACACGATAACGAACACCAACGTTACCACACTAAACCATAGAGTGACAAGTGAAAGGGACACCACTCCTGGCATAGCATCGCCTGCTTGTAGCATTGTTTGAAGTGCGCTATGCACCACTGTCACGTATGCGAATAGAATCAAGGAAGCCTTGTACTGGGCAAAGAAGTACCCTGTGTAACTTCGATGCAGGCGAAAGTACATCAGGCGACCGCGTGAGAAGCGGTAGATGAGGTTCAACCTGCCGAGGCGAAGCTCTCCATAATGGTACCGCTCGTTCACGGTCGTTCGGGGTATTCTCGCCAGTGAAACGCGTAGGCGAGACCAGGCCTTCCATGACATCCTTCCCGGAAGGAGCCCGTGTCGTTGAGCAAGGACGAAGTCACTCTCGTATACAACGAGTTGCGCATATGTGAGGAGGAGCCCCCGTGCGGCTGCGGATAGGCTGTCGTGCACGACGACATGTCGCGAGTACGTCTTGTGGTTCAGAAGACCCCTCGGTACGGGCTTCACAAAGAGGGCCCAGTCTGTGCACACAAGGTGCATGTCTGGATCTTCGGTGATAACGATGCTCCTTCTGACCATGACATGCCAGTGCAGCGGATGTACGCTGCCGCGCCAACCGGCCATCCATAGATGTTTGTGTATGTCATTCAATCTCGGAACCAGGAGCTCCTGGCAGAGGAGCTCATGCATCTCGGCGAGATTGTTCATCTCGATATTCTGTCTGGAGAGGGCATCCTTTTGGTGCGTTTCGGACTCGTGGTCGTCGTCATTCCATTCCACATCTGCTGGGAACGGTGGCTGCTGGCTTTCGGAAAGCGGAGTGGAGGAGCTCATCGCGTGCTTGGAAACAGGCAGTACAAGGGGAAGGTGAAAGGCAGGAAGCAGGCACTTTGCGCATGCATCGCCAAACCTTCAACGTCACTGTATCTATAGGTGCGTACCTGACCTCCATGATTGGCGCCCAGCTACCCAGATATAGATTTACGCAAACTGATACATTCGAATTTTAGACTGGGTCTACGTCTATGTGAGCTCACGAGGTTTCGAGAGTGGTGGAGTGACCTGTTTGGAGCTCATGATTGCAACTTCGGTGGCATTCGAAGCATGTAACGGCTACACCTCTCGAGACCAAGCGAGCACGACTAGGTCCTATATTCCGTGGAAAGAAGACCTAAATGCGCGACATGGTAGTAGTAAGAAGAGTAGACGTAGGGTACGTAATGGGCGGGGTCTCTCATAAGGGGAATGCCCCGTTACACCCTACCCTTCAAGACTCAACTGAGTCTTCACAGAAAAAAAAGGCCCCCACAAGAAAATATGCAGTTTGAAATAGAACAATAGAGTAGTAAAATAAACCTCATTCAAAACTCTACCTCGTTGGAACAAGCACTAAAACAAAGTCCTGGATAGACAGTCCCAGGGATTGAGTGGCCATAGCTGCAATCTTGGCATATGAAGCTTTGACTGAGCTGGATGTGGGATGCGGGGAAGAATGAAGAAATGGTGTCTTTGATGAGCCAGATGTCGATGCATTCGGGTCCGCTGAGCGATTTCGACGTCTGCGGCGGCGACGCCTTGAACGACCACGCTCAGTACCAACCGTTGCAATGTCGGAAACGGGTGGTGATGTAGAGCGCGGCATTGGGTATTGTGTTCCTGGAGTCATCGTAGACTCACGTCGCTGCCGCTGGTTGGTCTCTGCAGGTTTTGAAGCCGTCGAAGCTTTTGCAGAGGGAGAAGACGGCCGTCTGGCGATCTCCGTAGGTTTGAGTGCAGTCGCCTGTGCGCTGCGCGGAGATGCCGGGGATGGATGGGCAGGTGCCAGAGCCGGCCGTGATGGAGGCAGTGGTGTGGGGGTAGGGTGAGGGGCAGTCTCAACAGCATCAACTTCTTGTCGAAGCGGTGAAGGAGCTGGAGACGATGCCGTGCCCCTTGAAGGGCGCAGAGCGCGTAACTCCTCGTTGGAGGCAGACACCGGCCGAGCACTACTACTAGAAGTAGCTGGGGTGGTTGCCTCAGATAACGAGGGCTTCCGGGAGGATGGAGTGGGTGTGGAAGATTTCGAGGGGGGAGAAGCAATAAGACGTGCCTTGTTGTACGTGTCCTCTGACACGCACCTTGCAGACCACGACCGTCTCTCAACCCCCAGCATTCTGAAACCCTCCTCCACAGACAGATTCCCATCCTCTACAGCCCAGAAGACTTGAGGAGTAAACCATTGCACCACTGCCTGTGCATAGGTGCCGGCCTCGCGCTCCCAGCGAGGCCTGTCCGAAGCTTCGACGGCTAAGAACGCGTAACTCGAGGCCGTCTTTACGGCCTTGAGTAGTTGGCGGACAATCTCGTCGCGCAGCTTTGAAGGCGCGTATGTCGGGCGAGAGGGAAGGTGCTGCTCCGAAGGCACCTCAGACCCGTCGATCGTCCGCATATTGTCGAAAAAAAAGAGTATAGGCCCCGGCTGTCCGGGGTGAAAGATGCTCAAAAAAGTGTAACGGCTACACCTCTCGAGACCAAGCGAGCACGACTAGGTCCTATATTCCGTGGAAAGAAGACCTAAATGCGCGACATGGTAGTAGTAAGAAGAGTAGACGTAGGGTACGTAATGGGCGGGGTCTCTCATAAGGGGAATGCCCCGTTACAAAGCAGCTTGGAATGCTCACAAGTGTCAAAAGTACCACAACTTGGCTATTCAGGCCAATCTGCGCTCTATCTACCATTCCGGAGATCAAGTACCAGCGTGGGACGTTGCAGCCCAAAACTACATTCAATGCTCAGCATCTAGTATATAGTCTCAACTTTGTCTTGTCATGCCATAGACTCCCGCCGATAGATTGTCTCAACTACCCATCATTTCTCCTTCCTCTTGGCTTAGAAGCGGGCATGACTGGCACAGGCACTCTGTCTCATTCCTTCAATGCTATTCGTCCGGACTCTGCAAACGCAATTTCCACTGTGGGAAATTGCGAGGGGACTCTGGAGGCTCTCGAGCCGTTCACGCCAGAATACCCGCGCGAGTCGATTCGAGCACGCCTTATCAATTATACACCAAGCATTCTTGTTATCGCATTTATGCTTCTATTTCCAGGTCCAGGAGTCTACATGTACTTGCAGATGGGTATACAGTATACTGGAATGTGGAGCTACTGTGTGCTCGTTCCCGTTACTGCCGTCCTCGCAGTCGTTTTCTGGGCTTATTATCGACGGACAAGACGGCAAGTTCTTGCGTGAGTTACCTGGCATCCAGTACCATTGTGACGACGGCTGATGACTTGGCTTGCAGCTCTGTCGACCGAGTCACAAAGATATGCAGAATAGCACTCGTCACGTTCCACCTATATCTCATCGTTGCCTTCTGGAATCTCATGGCTGTATTGGCAGTGTTCGTGGTCAACACCGAAGCTGTAAACCAATCAACTCGGCAACGAAATATTCGCTTGACCACTTTGGCTCTTGTTGGATTGGCTTATTGGCTGTACTCGTCATATGATAGGTGTAAAACGAGCTACTATGAAGGTTTAATCGCGGTTCAGAATTCTAAAAAGTTCGTGTTTTGTTTATTTGGATGACGGGACTCACATGGACGACCACTCCCTCCAGATACGGTACCCCCGTCTTCATTTGCATTCCGGTCTTCAAACTCTGTGGACACTTCGTCCTCTACACCACAACATACAAATACGAGCTCCGTCTCGATCGAACCACCGCATTCCGACCGTACTTTCTCCACCGTCAACTTCAGCCTGATGAGCTGAGGTTTGGGTCCTCAAAGTATCACTTCTTCATCTGCGGGTGGTCCTCACGCACACACAACGAAATTGTGGACATCTTTGACAGAGCTATCAGCCGGTTCGGAGTGTATAATCGCCTCACAAACAACTGCAGGACATTCTTGCAGGATGGCAGTGCAAGGATCTTGTCCAAGTCATCCGTGTGGCATGAGGATATGCTGATGGTGGAGCCCGGGAAACTTTTCTTATTTGCAATGATTACCATCATATTATACCGCGCCATCTTGAGGGAGTTCTGCCGGTGGATTTACAGCGTGTATTGGGGGCCAGGTCTGCATGATTTGTGTCTGGATACCCTCGTGGCTGAGCCTAATTGCAGATTGGGAATCTCAAGTTATCTACACTGGCAAGTTTGTTGATTTGGCGGACCACGATGTAGATTTTACGCACTTATTCGATGACGAGGACGATTAGCTGTTATGCATGATAGAGAGTCACTTGCCCCCTGCTCCTTGCCGCCCTGGGTGGTTTACGTCCGCTGAGGTCCGAGACGAACATGTACTGACTGGTGAGACTTACACGCACGATGTGGTGGTGGGCGGTGTACATGATGTAAGTCAGGGCGAACACCCTCCCTCAATGCTACCTTAGACTCTCAAAACAAAACTCTATCGCTGCACTGAATTGGGTTTTGAACGGGAAACCAAGTTTCAGCCGGCCGCTGCTCGAAGGAGAAGGCGGTGAACAGTGACAGCGACCAATCATTCTCGGCAGCCGGGCCGACAAACCGAGGACAGGATGCTGTTCTGCTGCTCGAGTCTTGGCGCCTCAAGAGAGCTGTGTCTGTTCATGTAGAATCGAATTCGCTCGAGAGGTACACGCGCGAGGTGGTGGTGGGCGGCGTGCATGCGAAGGGAAGCGTGTATGGTATACAGAGAGGGTTGAGGCGTCAAAGGAACGATGGAATCCCGCTTTCATGAGACAGCTACGTTGCCGGTTCTCGCGCTCTATAGTAAGTGTTCGAGACACCGGAGACACGACATCATTGGTCCACCAACTGGAAGGTCCGGTTCCGCGTGCTTTCAAACCGCAAATTGAAGATATGAAACGAAGCGCCCAAACCTAATAAAGGATACTGTGAGGTTCGACGGGAACGTCAGACAGAAGGAACGAGCAACAATTCAGTCATGAGAGCAGGTCATGGCGATGCGTCTTCAGATCACCGACACTTGCTGTTGATTCGAACAGAGCGCCGTATGAAGCATCTCAAGCATGGATGCAATACGAGGCCTTACAGCTCAGAGGGAAGACGAGCAGCTTTCGCACAGCCAGCGGGAGATGCGAGACAACGAACCGAGGTCGATGGTTTGCACCGCGGGATGCTATCAATCGGTTGACCATTCTTGGCGGCAGACTCAGTCGGGGGACCCTGGAATCAATCAGTCCACCAACTGACGATACAATTGTTCGTTCGTCATTGAAGACGCCGGAAACCTTTGAACCTTTGAAGAGCAGGGGTAGTAGGCCTGAGAAACGAGACCTGAAATGCCGAATTCTCCGAATCGAGAAACACAATCCGAACCTCGCGCCTCGCGCGACTGTTTGTCGTCGACGAAACGTGGCAGGCAACAATCCGGTGTCGGTCCATCTCCTAGCAGAAAAAAAAAACTGTGCCAAGTACCTAGACACCTCCCCCTGAGCAATAAAAGGAGAACGACTCGCCGTCAAAGGGGAAAGGCAAATGCCGATATGAGAGCCTGTTGGATGTTCCCTGCGTACGGCAAGTCGCGAGCTGCTTATACTCACGCCGGTGCAGCTTTAGACTCTCACAACATGCGAGGATCTGCACGGCCAACAAAGCTTGTACCGGCCGCTGCTCGAACAACGTTTTGCAACACCGTGTTGATTGGTGTCAGTCACCGTGGGTATACATTCACGGCGAGGGAAGAATCCTTCAAATGAATGAACATTAATGCGCGTTGTGGCGATCATTTTTTCAGGTGAAGACGGTCAGTTCTTGAGAAAGCGGCGTAATGGGTTGCGACGACAATTAAATCGAACAGGGTGCGACGCGAACATATCTAGGAGGGTTCATAAGCACCAGGTAATGGGAAGGCATTAGGAGAAGAGGGAAGGGATGCGCTCATATCTGGCCTTATCATGTCGTCACTTGGAACGCGTAGAGCACGGATGGCACGGTTCGATCAGGACGCCGTATGTATGGGTAAGGCGTCACCACGACGTATAATCATTGCGCTCTGGAGTGGGTTCGAGGTAGACCTGATGCTCACAAGGTATTAGAGTAGGCAAGAGTGGGCTGGGACATGCATTGTCTAAGCGAGAGGGCTGAGTAGTCTGCGAGTGGTCAGCGCGTCACGGAAGGTGAGGAAGGGTACGACGCACTTTATGAGAGACGGCTTTGGTTCAGAGCGCGTAAATCCAACGTATATAATGAGCGGGATCCAGCCCCAGTGCACGAGCGTCTGTCGGTCTTGCGCGTCAGTCCTCCGTATGTTCCGCGAGAAAAAGCTAAGAGGACGCACCCGGCTGAGCTCGGCCGCTTTGTTGATCAATTCCTGCAAAAGTAAGCGTAATTTAGCGACGTCGAGGCGCGCATGGGACGCAGCGTACTTTGGTTTCCTCGGAAGGCATGGTGGTAAGCATCAAAGAGTGCGCGTGGAGAAAATGCACATGCTTATGTCCAGATCGGGATGTCAATGTCATTTTTTTATTTCTTATTCGATCGCCCGGCAGTCGGTCCGACGAAGAGTTTCAATCTCTGTGTCCGTCCTCATCGTCGTACACAGTCCCGACGCCCCATTGCTCGTCGTTCCTCAAGGTCCTGTACTTCGCCCCCTCTCATACCTTGCTCTATTTTCTGCTATTGTACTCGGCGCGTCATCCTCCTCATCTGTCAGCTATTTGCCCAAAACGCCCCGGGTCATGCTTTGACAACCACATCGTCCAACGGCGACATCGCTCTGGAAGGACAGTTGCAAACGTGGTGGTTCGCCTTACTGCGCCTCTTAGCCACCACCTGTGCTGCACAGATATGGTCATGGTTCAGACAAGGATTCATACAATGTTTGTAGATGTGATTTCTTCTCGTCATCTCGTGTTTCACAAAGTGTACGAAAGCAAGCTGTGATAGGATTCGGGAGACGTCGTCTCGCATGTCTTGATGTACCACGCAAACTGCACTGCAGTCAATACAGTATCCTGACATCCGCAGCACTGCAGTGATATGTTGGCCTGTGTCGCCTCGTCGCAACAGCACACTTGCCTCCTTCCATCATGTCGACCTCTACCATTACGTCCAAGCTGGAAAATGAGAGCGCTCCGAACGCGGACGTCGACGCCAATGGCTCGAACACGACTGACGAGCACTCCGAGGCTTCTGATGAGCAATCATATACTTCTGACGAAGAGTCAGAGTCAGCGCGGGACGGTGGGCTCCTTCTGTCTGGATCGAAAAAGCCCGCGATACTAATACACAGACATCTAGACTACAGTGTGGGCCGTGTTTGCCTTTTGGAAGATCAAGCGAACTATGGCTTGATCTTCGATCTGTTCGACTGCATCGTCAACATGATACCGTCACCTCCTCAAGTCTCCAAATATCCTCCGGATGCTGGCAACTGCGGTGTACGTTGCTGGACAATGCCATTGTATGCGGCAGATGAACTCATTGACAAGCAGGCAAAGGGCGTAAACATGCTCCTCAATGTCCTCAAGTATCTACTATACACCCCAACCGAGGATCGCAAGATGAGATTGGTGAAGAACGATGAACGACAGACCATGTGGATAGATTGCACCTTGTAAGAGTCTACATTGTGGTAGTTCAGAAGTCTGTCTAAACTTGTTATTTCAGGGTCTTCTTCAAACATTTCCTGTGCCTGAGCCAATGGTACACGCTCCCTCAACCTAGAAAAGCCAGCGACATCTTCCCATATATCATTCCTCTCGTTGTGCCTTGCTTTCACCAGATGAAGGCGCGAGTCACGACATTGGAGTCCCGCATAGCAGGGATAGCACACGAGGAGCTGAACACATCGCTCAGCGTGCAGGATGTCTGGACCATTGACTCCGTCCTGTGCTGTCTCGATCTTGCGGAAAGTATTGCGAAAATGCTACCAGTGGTTGGCAACGTTGTTGAGGGGGCATGCGGGACGGTCAGAAAGATCTTGGCAGCGGCGCAGGTTCGTCTTGCATTTGTCGGAGACATCAAGGCCGTAGCTCATTGCGACCTCTACACATCAGAGTGCAAAGTCAAACCGAACGGCGTGCACGTCGCTGGCTGCCCATGCGGCAAATATTACACTTGCGATTCTCAATGAGCTTTCGCGCTCGTCTACCGCGCAAGCCCCTGGGCAGGTTGATCAGAGAGTTGTGGATCTGCTGTGGTACGTGCTTGTATCTCCTCTCGTCAAAAAATACGACTGAACTTGTTCGGTCCGAAGCACCTTGAAGATTACGGAGACACGTGTCCGCTCCCTCGCCAAGTACAATGGCATCAAGGCTTTCGCTCTACAGTACAAGATCAAGAGTGAGTTGGCCGACCTGCGGGAGGCGCTCAATGATTCGCTCGCAGTTTTCCAGGTAGTACGCACTTCATTAGCGGATGCAAGGCTTACCTCGCACGTCCTCAGATCAGTCATGAAATTTCGACTGCGCGCCTTCTCAAAGATCTACGTGTACTCCACAAGGCCATGCTAACGCAGATGAAGGAGTCGCACGACGAGCAGATGATGTCTCACGGCGTGACGCACCAGAAGTTGGACCGAATTGTTTTGGTAAGCTTGTAGTATGGGTTGAGATCAACACGTTCTAACACAACAGCAGTTCCTAGGCGTTGGCGGAGAGGAGGCAGGTGTAGGCGAGTCCTTGCCGAGAGTGTCTTCCTGGATCGAATCCTAGTCATCAAGAATCACAATAGTAGAGTAGAATATACGTGGGGACTCGAAGAAACACTGTAGCAACACTGGACACTATTTAAGTAAAGTCTCAATGTGAGTGTTCTTGCGAGTCCAAAGCAAGAGTCAGTTTCACCTAGTCAGCGCTGACTTGGTCTTCCAAAGACTAAGAGAAATACAGATGGCCATGGGGAGACTGGCGTCTCTGAATCCCGAATTTGCCGTTGCAAGTCAAACACTCCCTGCTTGCTTTTCTCCTCCATAACCACATGATCAAGAATTTACGCGTCGAGAAGGCAGACGCAGCAGCAGTCGAGAGGCAATCGAAATTGGCGCTACTGAGACGTCGCAGTTCTTGGTTAAGTTCAACGATATGATTTGAAAGCGGTAGTAGATAAATTGTAATCGATAGACTCTGTGTTAAGCGCGTAAGACGCTAGCAAAGTACCACCTCGATATCCTCGTACACAACACCAAGCAGGGGTTCAGTGAGGCGACGAGATCAATCAGTATGTTCAGTGGGATCCTCGGAGGCGATGAAATTGGCGGGACGCCGTATGAGCCTGGGAGGGGGAATGCCTTTGAGGTAAAAGACACTGCTTTCGGCAGGTGATACTGGTGATTTTGCCGCAGCATCTTGCGCGCGAGAACAATCTTCAAATGACCTTGCCGGGGAAGAACGATTATCAAATACGAACATATCTCCGTATGTCCGTCTGTGCAGTGGCTTTGTGGAAGGGGAATCCGACGACGAGGAAGAGTCCGTAGGAGGTGGGGGGACGAAGGCGCCCTCTCCATAACGAACACGAGAGGTGCTGGGCAAGGCCTTATACTGATGCTTGCGTTGGCGATGGCGGGTCATCCCTGCTGGATCACCAGTGGCGTAGTCACACCCCTCCTCGGAGCAGACGATATCCTTGGTGTTCGTATGTCTGTTACATAATTAGTCAGACGAATAGATAAGATTGTACAAGCCACCCACTTCTTCTCATGTATCATCAGATTTGTCTTCTGGCGGGCCGCATGCCCACATCCGGGGAAAGAGCAGACGAAGCGCTTCGTCTCGGGATCATGCGTCTCGATATGGCGTGTCATTTCGCTGCGGCGCGCAAAGACACGGTTGCAGGTAGGGAAAGTACATGCCTGCGAAAAGAGTCAGGAGGCCCAACCTGGCAAGGGAGTGGACTCACCAGGAGCGATGCGTTTGAGGAAGACATTGTACCTCAGGAGAAATGCTCAAAACATAGCGAGTCAGCGCCTCAATTTATATGTGCGTCTGTAGAAGACACAATGTGCAGGGTCCTCACTTTGCACTGCCGAATATGGAAACTTGCGAGGTCCGATCGGCACAATTGACGAACAAATTCGGTGAGTGGCACTGAACAACCGTTGGTCCTTGTCCGTTGGCATGTGCATTGTGCCATTGTCAAAGATGCATGACATACTGTATCCCGGAATATTTGTCCCTTGAGGAAACTCCCGCCGTGCGCTGTAAAGGGCTTTAGCACAAGCGATCAGGATATGTTCGACAGAAAGAACTGCCGCGCCACGTCGAAGTTCAGGGAGAGACCACTCACAAGGACGCGACCGGGACGCGTCTGTCTGACCACACCAGACACAGACCAAAGACCCTCGAAGGTGATTGCACAGAGGCTCGTGCACGCAATCAGGGTTATTGAGCTGGTTGGCCTTTCACTCAGCGATGGACTACCAGTCCAGCTGCCCACTTGGAACAATGGAAGTCGACGCAAATTGAAAAGGGCTTCCTGACGTGTCGCCGACATGCCGATTTGTTTTGATGGCCTGTCTCCGGAATTCGGACCGGCGCAATTTGCTCCTTGCACGACCCGGAGACGACATTACCGTTTTTCTCTTGCGCAGTTGTTGCGCTCTCATTCATGAATTCGAAAACCAACAAGTTTCAGAGCCAGGAAGCTCAAAGATACAAACGTGACAGGTAATCTCTGTACTGTACTTTGAGAGGCGAGAAACAACGAGAAGTGAAAATGAGTTTGGAAGAAGGTAAGTAACTGTTCATGGATATCAAAGCGGAAGGGCTGAAAAGTCAAAATCTAATGTATCAAGAAGAAGCGTTTGAAAATCAGCGTAACAGGTTGGATTGTATCTAGATAGTTGTCAATACTCAGACTCATGGGTTGGAAGACAGAACAAACCGCTCAAACTGTGGTAGTGGACCTGCTGGTGGGAATGACGGTGACTGTTTGTGTTGTCGGGTTGAGAGTCGTCGTGATTGTACCTCGGCTAATGCTAGTGGCAGTTGATCCACCAATTGTCGTGACACTACCGATTCCCAGTGTCGAGGAGGTCACGTTCTGGAGAGACAATTATGAGTGGGAGCGCGCCTTCGGAAACAAAGACAAAGAACGCACTCCAGCACATTCCGAAACAAAGACAATGACGGTGATCTGAACAGGAAGTCAGTGAGAATGATGGGTGTTCGCGATGGGAGAAGACAGACGGTAGCTAAAGCGCTAGACGTGACAGCCTGTTGTGCCAAGTTAATTCACGCTAATGACGGGTGATGTGTTCGCACCGAGGAACTCTGTCCTGAAAGTCAGCAATGCAACAAATCGGACAAAGTGAGACTACATACAGCAGTGGCAGAGACGCTAGATACGTCCGTAGATGCAGTCTTTACGATGTCAGATTGACATATATGTCGATGCTAGCATACGAACCGTGGCCAGAATGGTGCTGATATCAGTCGTCTGTTTTCTCATGATCAGGGACTCTCTCCTCGAAAGCGAAATCGTGGACAAACAAGAGTGGCGTTCCCGACGGCGACGGAGCTCGTCTTTGGTTCATCAGTGGGCAGTTGATCCGGTGATGCTAATACCCACCGAGTCGAAGGTGACAGTGGCTACAGCAACGCTGGATGACTATAACCTGTGAGTCTGGTTGCTTACTTGGTGAAGATACATGCCCTACAGGTGAATCCTGTCGCATTCGAGTCCGTCAGACTTGTCATATCAGAGATAGAAAAGAGTGTACCGGTGTCGCCAACTCCGTGGTACCGCCCTGAGATGGTGTTGACCTGTTAGTTTGGTCACTAATCTGGTGCAGATACATGCCCTACAGGTGAATTCTGTCGCATTCGAGTCCGTCAGACCTCATGTTGTATTAGAGATAGAAGAGAGTGTACCGGCGTCGCTGATACCGTGGTACCGCCCTGAGATGGTGTTGACCTGTTAGTCTGGTCACTAATCTGGTGAAGATACATGCCCTACAGGTGAATCCTGTCGCATTCGAGTCCGTCAGACTTCATGTCATATCAGAGACAAAAGAGAGTGTACCGGCGTCGCTGACTCCGTGGCACCGCGCTGTGATGGTGTTGATCGTGTATCTCTTTGAGGCGTGAACATGTAGAAACATACCTTCCAAACGGTCGCTCGGGCGCCTGCAGTGGAAAGCAGAAAGACGAATAGAATTTGAGAGACAAACATTATGAAGCTGGACAAGAGGATAATAGCTTGTTGCTGATTGTCATTCACAGCTTGAGGCTCATTTATACGAGTAGGAAGACGGACTGATGTGGCCGCGACCTACCTCGGGCATTGTAAGCATACTAGCCATGATGACAACCATCGAGTGAATGGGCGCTGTACAAAAGGGACCGAAGGCGTTTGTTCCCCGCTGAAGAGACTAGACCGTGATGTAGCTGGAGCCAAGGTTTGGCAGCCGTGTCACAAAGGTTGAAGTCGTGGGTATGTTCTTGTTCTGGGCGTTGTCAAATAAATGGACTGCGGAGGGCTTGTAAAGCCGCTTCAGAAAAATGAAGACTAATGACAGTGAAGTGTATTACCGGCCTTTTTGCTTCTCAAAATCTCGTGAATCACATTGCTATCGAGAATGTTGCAACTCGTCGGTGATGTCGGTGAGATTCATGTCGGAGAAATAGCATTTGATCAGCTATACCGCGCTCAGCTCTAAAACCCAGTGTGTGCAGACTACAGTGTGGCAGTCTGTACCCGTCATCAAACAAAGCCTAGTCGGGAAGTGCGTCGTGGGCCGAGGGCTATGTGGGCCGAAGACTATGTGGCATTCCATGTGTAAATTGAAGAGGATTGCAGACCTTCTGCGTTTCCGTGAAGTACGCGGTGGTGACACTCCGCTGTATGTAAGAATGAACAGTCAAGACTAGGAAGCGCTGGTATGCCGTATGTCTGAACCCCATTGAATCACTTGTATCTTGACAATTAGGCTGCCGCAGATCAAGTTCTAGAGCTTGTGCATCGAAAGTTTCAAGATGCTACTGCTGCGAAGTGCTCGATGCCATGTTTTCCACGACGCCCAATGTTCTTGTGGAGGAGCCCCACGTGCGGCAATTTTTCAACCCACCGCCGAACAATGCCGAAGGCGGTCCCCACATGGCTCTCGATCGTACCTCTCTGCTTCCGTTCGACACCAAATTTTGGCCCCTTCGATCCAGATTTCAACTTAAGCATCCTTCGCCGTGCTCTCTGTTGGCCACGCTCGGCATGCCAGGTTTACACCATGACCCGGCATATACCATTTCTGCGTTTAAAACTCTGATACCGGGATACGTCGCGACCCAATCACCCTTGCTCGGCAAGCATCAGATGGTGTCTGGCACACTTTCAATTTGTCGACTCACCGCCCGCTGAGGCAAATACTCGATTCCAGCTGGCAAATTACTTTGGGCCGTACCAAAGAACATCCCCTTCGGTCTCTGTACCATTCTTGTACCGTTCCACGCGTACCTAGTATATAGCGGGCGGTCTTCTCGCGCTGGACAGCCATTGCTACATTTTGGAGCGAGTTCAAATGCAGAAAGAAATGCTTGTACGTTCTTACTTTCCATTCACATCTCTTCTTCCGCTGACGCTGAACCCATGACCCACATAGGTGTGACGGGGTCCGTAAAAGCTCTTGGCACCATTTTGCGGTGCTTAGAAGGGCTTGAATGAGGTTCCCGGGTGAGCTATCCTCATCTTTCACATCTTCAAGTATGCGCTGACCAGTTCTACAGGTTGACGCTCTTCGCACTGGGCGGACCTGCGGCGCTGGAGGGCAAAGGCTTCATTGAACACGGCTAGCGCTCGCTAGTACATATCCAGTAGACTGGTGTGTGTTTGGCGGACGATTGTTTTCGGTATCATATCTTCGCTTCTCCGATTATTCAAAATGTTTGACAGCGTGGATATCGCGCGACACAGCCCTGTGATATGACTGTGCGGTCTTGCAGCCACCCTTCCGGTGACCTGCGTCTTCCGAGTTTACATCGAAGGCGCTTCATTCTTCCTTCTCTGCACTGCTCCGCAAACAGCTCAAGCTGCCCTGTACAATGAGAAGAAGTACTGATGCTGGCTTTGATTATGATACATCACGTCAACGGGGTACAACTACTGATCTAGTCCGTACAGCATACCGTGCTGTTATGTTGCCGGCATCATCATCTGTCAACAGCCACACAAGTACGTGTGTGGTCACAGCTGTATGTCTGGCCTCTTCCTCTCATGTCGAAGCGTGAGGTTGCACACAAGCTGGAACCCGAGGAGACTTCGGAGTCAGGCGTGGACGACGACCATAGCTGGCATACGGCTGGCGAGGAATCGGGTACTGATGAAGAGGAGCAAGGCCTTTTTGACATCTTTCTCGTAGTGGGGTGGAAGCGGCTCGTGGACGTCAGTTTTGAGGAATTGTGCCCAGACATCCAGTTTTGGGATAATAAGAGTCGGTTTTTTTCATGGCACTGCCGTGAGCTGCTATTCGGTCGATGTTGGAACACGGCGAAGCTGATACGCGACTACGCAGATCACCGTCCTCGGGGATTCCATGACGAAGATCAGCAAGACGCTGCTGTCATTCTCGATCTGCTCCGCTGCTTTGTCGACATGCTGGACGTACCTGCTATGCTTCATAAAGATCTGCTGCGTACGATTAGTGTACGTCGCTGGTGGTCCATTTGGCAGAGCGTGACTGACTTCACAACATCCAGGCAATTGAACTAGACCTATGCTTGCTCATGTTCAATTGTCTACTACACACCCCCGTGAAAGATCGCTATATGCGGCTCTATCTTTCCGAGGACGGACTTGTCAGAGGGCTGCTCCGTGTCAGAGGGTCCGAGTAAGTACTTCCAGTTATCGTGGCGATCGTAAGGTCTGATTTCGACTGGCTTACAGGGAATACTTAGATCGATTCAACACGAGCTCGTGGAACAAAATTACCGATGATATGCCACCCAGCAAATTCTTCCCTCGTGTCGGCTCACTTGTGGTCCCATGCTTTCACGAAATGAAAGCGCGCAACTTGACACTGGGATCCCAGATTGCGAGGATTGCGCCTGAGACACCAGACACAGAGCTCAATGTGAAGACTGGATTGACCGTCGACTCTGTCCTGAGCGGTCTTGATCTGGCGGAAAGCATTGCCAAGATGCTTCCTGTTGTCGGTAACATCGTTGAAGGGGCATGCGGGACGGTGAGGAAAATCATCTCAGCGGCGCAGGTTTGTGTTTTCTCCTCGTAGACATCAAGACCGTTGCTAAATGCACCCCGAACGCATCAGAGTGCAAAGTCAAACCGGACGGCATGCACCTCGTTGGCTACCCATGCGGCAGATGTCACATTTGCGATTCTCAATGAGACTGTGCGCTCGTCGATCACCGAGGCCATTGGACAGCTTGATCAAAGAGTTCTGGATCTGCTGTGGTACGTACTTTGCACCTCCCCTTGTCGAAAACTGAAGCTGTTCGGTCTGAAGCACCTTGAAACTGACGGAGACGCGCGTCCGATCACTCTCCAAATACAAGGGCATAAAGGCCTTCGCTCTCCAGCACCAAATCAAGAGTGAATTGGCGGACCTACGCGAAGCGCTCGATAATTCGCTTGTAGTCTTCAAGGTACCGCCCGATCAAATTGCTAGCTAAGACTTACCCCGCGCGATTTCCAGATCAGTGGTGACATCTCGACTGCGCGCCTCCTCGCGGACTTGCGTGTACTACACAAGGCAATGCTGGCGCACATGAAGGAAATGCACGACGAGCAAATGACGTCTCACGGCGTGACGCACCAGAAGCTGGACCAGATTGTCATGGTGAGTGTTCTTTACTTGGCCAATGCGAGCACTCTTCGAGTCGGCATCAGTTTCTAGGCGTCTGTAAGTAAAGGAATCACAGAAGGAAGTAAGGCTGGAGGTCTGAGTGTAGGGAATCGGACCGGGACTAGATTAGATGTTCCACGTGGCGCTCATCACGACGACGTGTATCTGTTTTTTCCTGTTGAAAGTTTTTGACCACTTTTCTCACACCGCCTTGTGTACGCCGTGTGAAGGTCTGCGTCATGGGTTCACATCCTCCCAGTGCTTAATCATGCAGTGACTTGCATCGATAACGCCTTTATGACGGCAGACTAGCCAATGCTGCCTCGGCCGAGGCGCTATAAAAGTCCCGGTTATCTCGCCACCACTCACCTTCCCTCCTGCAACCGCAATGCCCGAACAAATCACTCTGTATACCGCGAAGGTGAGACATCAACCACGGCTAATTGATCAGATGCTTACATGTCCATCTAGCAATGCCCCTACGCCCATCGAGTAAGCCTGCCCAGATCCGAAGCCTTCATTCGCGCCGATGATTCATCTCTAGACCGAAATTGCTCTCGCAGAAGTTGGCGCGCAGTTCACGCGATATGAGATCGACCTAGCCAACAAGCCTGAGTGGTATGCGCCGCGGGTCAACCCCGCCAGCAAGGTACGGCCCCGCTCTCCAGCTCACTGTCGCGTCTCACACAATCGGATGGACAGGTCCCTGCTATTGCCTATGGCGGCCCCGACGTTCCAGCAGACCAGCCTTCTCCCGACTCCGTCAAGCTCGCAGAGTCCCTCATCCTCGTCGAGTTCATCGCGGATCTTTTCCCCCAGTCCCCAATCCTTCCCTCTTCTCCCGTCGAGCGCGCCAACGCACGGTTCTTTATCGACACGTTCAGCAACAAGTTCTCCTCCGCTTACCATGCTTTCCTCACCCGAGGTGAATCCCCAGAGCCCCTCCTCAGTGCGATCGAAGCGCTCCAGAACTTGATCGTTGCCAACGGCGGGAAGAAGTTCGCGGTCAGCGACGACTTTACCATCGCTGACATCGCGGTTCTGCCGTTCTTTGCTCGCTTGGAACTGGCCTTCAGCAACGATCTGGGAGCATACGAGTCGGGGGAGGGCAAGAAAGTGTTGGACACTTTGACTACAGATCCGAAGTTCAAGGTCTTCTCGGAGTATTTCGCGAGGCTTAAGGAGAGGGAGAGTTTCAAGAAAACCTTCTATCCTGTAAGTACTATATCCCGCTTGTGAATTTCTAGCTAACGTTTGCATGCAGGAAGTCACCTTGGAGAAGCTGGCGAAGAGGCTTAGGCCCTTACGTGTGCAGAATCAGTAAATGGTCGAATTGAATGTAGGATAAGAAAGTCAGTGTATAGTATCTCTTCCATTGCTGATGACCGCGTGTTGCCTGTGTCGAAGCGTCCCGAGTCCTTGCCGTCATGACATCTCTCTCAGTCCTAGCTAATCGCCCTGCCCCTCGATTCTGCGGCTTTTAGGCGTCGGAACCGTGACAATCTCGGTGGGTGTTCGGGTACTAACTCCGAGATGTCGACAAGGTTGCTACGAGCCTCGCATGCATGGGCATGAACATTGACAAGCGCTACCACATGGCTAAACATTCAGTGTTCCCGGGCGATAATCGATCACTTGCTCTGCTCTCTCATCGCCAGTTTTCTGATTCCAGCTTTAGCCGACCCTCACTGATAATCATTTGAGGCGCTCTGGGTGTCTAACAGTAACTTGACGCGAGCCTCGGTTCCTGGCTGCGTGCTCAGAGATGCTCCGATATTCGCGTGTATGCACGTGGGAAGCGTTTGTCTCATCCTTCTGATTTGCCAGAACACGATGTGGATCTTTTGACGTGCCGCGCTGCTTAATTCTCGGAATGCCTTATGTAGAAAACGGTGCAACCATCACCTTGTCTTTCTCCCCTTCCACGTCCCTCTCTCTCCCATGGATGGTCCACCAACCGGAAACCATACCATCGATCACTCTGGTTTTGGCCCACCACAAGATGACAGACTCGACATCTCCAGAATGTACGTGGGCGTCAATTAGCTGGGCTTAGGCGATCTGACGAGTACTCTGGTGTAGAACGTCCCCTCTCGTAGGTTTACAGGTGGCTAGCCTCACGGTTTGGACACTCAACCGCCTCTCAGTTTATCGGATACACTCTGAGCTGGGCGCTCTACGGGACACTTTGCCTCCAAGTCTGTACGTGATACGCCGTCTCTTCGATGAGAGGCTGTCTCACTCCAGTCCAAGACATCTATCACATCTCCTTCCCGAGAGACAACGCCTACACCAAGGTTCTAATCTTTGGCCTTCTGGCCCTCGAGACGCTACAGACTGTACTCTTCACTGTAGATCTCTACAGTCTCTTTGCGATCCGTTATGGTGATGTCATCTACGCTCACGACATACATACACTGTGGCTGTCTGTGCCGGTGTTTACCGGTCTGAGTACGTCGCATCGTTCGTTATCCGGGGGGTTGTAGTGAGTACTGATGGGGTACATCCAGTCAGCTTCATTGTACAGACGTTCTACGCGTACCGACTCCGCGTTCTCAGCAACTCGTTCATTCTTGGCCTTGCTATCACTCTGGTCGGATCCATTTTGTCTCCCCGCTGCGAGCCGCCGTGACACAACAACGCAGGTTGCTCTCGGCCAATTCGCCGCCGCCACCGTTGAGGGCGTACTTCAATTCAAGTACGGTCTCTACACTAACGTCGCCAGAGATATGTCCCTCGTTCCGTGCATAGTGCGTCGCTCGTCGTGAACGTGCTCGCACTTACTCATGCTTGATGCGTAGCTATGGCTCGCCGGCAGTGCATTCTGCGACATCGTCATAGCGACATTGCAGACCTACTACGTGCGTTCATACCAAAAGCATTTGCACAATCATTGAGAGACCGCATAGCTTCTGAGGATTGACGCTTCGTACAAGGCCACTCTGAATGTCATTACACGAATAGTCCGTATCACGATAGAGACCGGAGCCTTGACCGGTAAGTTATGTCTTTATCCATAGCACCGACTGTCGGTATATTCATGGACGACAGCGACTGGGGCAACAGTCATTGCCGTCATCCTTGTCACAGACAGCGGCGTCTACAACACTGCGTCGGCCTTCTGCCTGGGCAAGCTTTACACCAATTCACTCATGCTCATCTTCAACGGGCGCTCGCGCGCAACGGACAATTGTCACGAAACGACGGATGCCTTGATATCCTTCAACCGGCCAAGACAGACCTTTGGCACCGGGACGAGTTTCTCTGCCCCGGATCGAATTCAGATTGGGTCCAGCCTATTCACTGAGGCGCGACGGACGGTGGTTTCGCCTCTGCAAGTTCTAGTGCAGGTACAGACGGACTCGGAGGCAACTTTACAGGTAAGCGCTTTGCGAGTGGTCCGCATAGACACTGACCGCTGAGGAGCAGAGTTCCGAGACTGCTTCGACGGAGAAGAGCGGTGTGGACCATGATTGAACTTCAGAATCTGTTCCGTTCCCCTTGACACTTTGGTCCCCAGTCTGTTTTTCCTCTCTCACGTCATTTGTACGGCAATGATAGTCTTGACGATTACATGCTACCTCCGTCGCGGACATTGATCCGTGGCCGGTAGTGTACGGTATTCTTGACGAGCATAGATTGTGACCGCGGTAGTAGTATATCGTTTCGTGTATCGTTAATTCACAGAAGGAACAAGCAGTATGCATGAAACGCAAGGATCGTCATCTTCCGACACAACGTCTCAACCGACGCAAGACAGGCTTTACGAGCATCTTCGTGCGGCAATGAAATTCACCAATGAACGTTCTACGTTGCTTGGATAGTATCGTGTCATAGTGTTCCGCGTTCAGACGTTCAGTGAGCTCAATTCTTGCCTGTTTCCTTGCCTTATGATCATCGCGGATCCTGTCAGCATGCATTTTGAGCCAAGCTCCAAGACACAATCTCGAAGACCTACTTTCGGATTGCCCTCACCTCCTCAAAGAAACCCCAGGGACTCCCAAACTGTTCGGGCGAGAACGTTTCAAGATCCACCCAGTGATCGACTACAGGAGTGAAGTCATGTTCGTGTAACATCTCCTCAAAACCCACGACCGACTCGTATTCGGTATGGGAGGATGATGCAGCGGATTTTGCGGGAGCATCCATGATGTCAGGACGTGAGGGAAGAGTAATGTCGAGCGGCGAAGGATTGGACAGCAAGGACTGGTCACTAGACTCCTTCCTGGCAATGGTGAAATCCACTTCGTCCTCGTCGTGGAAGTCAGGATCCACGTCAAAGACTTCGTCGTCAATGACAGGCAGCAGCTCAATAGGTTCAGAATCGGGTTCGAAGTCCGTCCCGCCGGTCTCCTTCATGCGGATTATCTTGTGTCTCCACTGCTCATCCCTTCTCCCTTGAAACTCAACATCGAGTGTCTGGTCTTGCGGCCACAGTGAGAACTTTCCGCGCTTGTGAGTGTCACGCGATGAGTACTTGATGCGGATCTTGGTCAAGGCTCTAGTAGAGTGGTAGAAGTCGGACCAAGGAAGTGGCGGATCACATTGGAGCATAGGACGCTCTCGCGGATGCACCTCGTTAGGTGCGATCGGAAACGACATATCTGGGAGCACACACGTGCCGCTGGGTCCAGGTACTTCTCCTCGGAGTCCTCGAAAGGCCAAGCAAACAGCTTCTGGGTAAAGCTGCCCCGGAACGGGTATGGACAGCATCTGTGGAAGGTTCCGAAATGCATTGAAGTTGATTGAACGTATAATTGCATGGCCATGCTCACCTGTTGGCAACAGGCAAGGTAGTGCTTACCGGGCGGTAAGGCCTTGCACTCTTCAACCACTTCGGGATCATCCCCGAGAAGAGTCAGTGTGGTGAGCGGATCCAGACGAAGGACGAAGTATTCTCCCCAACGTGGGAGGGACATGACGGAGGTCTGGTTAGCAGGATGCAAATGTGAGATGATGGGGGTCTTATAGGAACAGTAAAGAACGTAGCGCCTCAAAGCCACAAACCTTCTCGCTGGACATTGACAATCCTCAGGGCCGCCATCACCGCAGCTCAAGCTCGCACACGACTGTTCATAAGAGCGTCATTATTGGGAGTATGTAGTCAGTGATAGTTGAAGAATGTCCTAAGAAGGTCGGACTTCAGTCTCCGATCTGGAACTATGCAGTTTGTGAAACTTGCGGAAAAGGGCGGAGCGGACGCGTTTTACCAGCACCAAAGTGCGTTGAGCGATCCTAGTTATGAGCGGTCTACGCCGTCTGGAAGATAGCTTCTCGAAGTGCTCTGCGTCCATTTTCTCGGTGAGCTCGATCTTTGCTTGTAGTCTTGCCTTGTGATCGTCTTGAATCCTGTCAAAGGGTATTGTCAGTGGATGCGCATACCGTTTCTGACGAGGCTTACTTCTGAATTGCCTCTACCTCCTCGAAAAAATCCCAGGGATTACCGATCTGATCCGCTGAGAAAGTCTCGAGGTCAAGCCAGAAGTCAACGACAGGTGTGTAATCGTGGCGACGGATGAGCTGGTCGAGATCCACCACAGACTGGTATTCGGTGTGTAAGGAGGCATCATCGTCGTCGGCAGCAGCGGTCTCATTGTGATCGGCCGCATCGACAGGACTAGACAGAGGTTTTGGCAAAGAGTTGTCCCCCATTGACCCTAGTCGTTGATCGTCTAGGGGGGAAGGAGGCAGAGGAATACTGAGGGGTGAGGGTGACGATGGTAGCGGGACTTCAACAGGAGCACGGCCAGTGTCCATCTGATGCTGCGTAGACCGGTCCTCCTCGTCGTCGGGCAGTGGTGCAGTGGGGTATAAATCTGGTTCAAAATCGGTCCCGCCAGTCTTTTTCATATGAAGCATTTTCTTTCGCCACTTGGTGTCCCTCCTGTTCTGAAATTTGACGTCCATAGTTTGTTCATCCGGCCACAGCGAGAACTTTCCACGTTCTCGCATGTCACGGGTGATGTATTTGATTCGAACATGAGTGAAGGCCTGTCACCGGGGGCATGCACCAGGTGAGATCGGACTGCGTCACCTAAGGTGACGCACCTCAGCTTTTGGTCTCGTTTTTCATTCAGGATCGGATGTCGCGGTCCGAAACCACAGGCGAGCCGGTTTGTCTATGCCGAACGGCAACATGCACTTAATCAGGTACTTACCACTTGAGTGTTTACATTTATGTACATAAGTCTCTTTGATACATCAGACCCTTCAACACATGCATGTGAGATAAGATTGTACAGTACACCAAGGCCAAAGATTGACTGAAGTTGATCTTTGTCTGCTTCGCTATTGGTCAGTTGTGTGAATGGATGAAATCCTGAAAAACCCCTTGGATCCCTCCAATTCAAAGCATCGGGGCATGCTTCTGAGTATGTGTGGTTGATGCTACCATTATACTGTCGGGAAAGGCAGAGGTCACTTCCCAATCTGGTTACTCATCCTACATTGGTATGTACTTCCCAATTTGGATTTCGACACACCACAGCATTGGCCGTGACTTGTCCAGAACTTCTTCACCCAGCGCCAATATGCTCCTGCAAATTATCTGTGCTGTTTTCACTGCTCTTCACTATATCACCAATCTTCTGTGTCCCCTACGCCACCCCCGATTCAACTGTCTCTTCACTCCACTGGACAAACCCCGTTTGTTCAAGGCACCATACCTCAGCATAGCAGCATCCGGTAGCCAGACCTTCTTGCAATGAGATCGGCTACAATGAATTGTGAGTGAGAACTTGTGCACTGACAGATGGTCAACTCACCTTGTGCTGGAGGCTGGAAATCATGGTGAATGAGCAGGTAAGTTGCTGCTCTAGCTGGGACACACCTGAGCTATGCTAGAGACTGATGCTCATTGATTAGCTGTCACACTGGGAGAGCAATGCTCCGAGTCAATTTGGATGTGTGTAAGTGTCCAACTTAGATGCTGGGAGCAGGCAAGATGACAGTGAGAAGGAATAGATGATGATTAAGGTTAGGGCTTGCATCATGGCAACTGCTCAGGGCGTCATTGAGACACAGGCAAAAGTACCCACTTCGACATGCTACAACACATCGAGGAATCGAGGGGCAAACTCATGCAAAAAGCTGATGTGGCATACATCAGGACAAGGCGCCATGTTGCGCCCCGGGCCATTCGGCTTCGCATACCGGCTCACAGATTGCGAAGAATTATTTGACTATTATTATTCAAATTAAAATTACATTCATTGTTGCATATAATTTACGCTGCCGCTCGGCAACATGTGAACTGGCTTGTCTGCGGTTTCGGACCGCGATGTCCGAGTTTGAATGAAAAACGAGACCAAAAGCTGAGGTGCGTCACCTTAGGTGACGCACTCCGATCTCACCTGGTGCGTGCCCCCGGTGTGTGTAGAATGGTAGAAATCGGACCAAGGCAGGGGTGGATCACATCGAAGTGCTGGGCGACCGCGCGGGTGCGAAGAGTTCGGTGCGATGGGAAAAGACATGTCTGGCAGGACGAATGTTCCCTTTGGCCCTGGTATTGACCCCCGAAATGCGAAAGAGATTGTTTCTGGGTAAAGATATCCGACAACCGGAACGGAGGCATGCTGCGTTTGTTAGCGCAGAAATGAGGCGTTCTTGCGCCAGGGCTCACGTTTTGACAACAAGCAAGGTACAAGTTACCAGCCGGCAATGCTTCGCATGCTTTTACCACTTCTGGATCGTCTTTCAAAAGATCTAAGGTGGTGAGAGGATCAAGTCGAAGAAGGAAATATTCTCCCGGGAGAGGCAGAGACATGTTGAAGAGATCACGTCAACCAGGACCTCTGCCAATGCGGACCGAGCTCCGATCCTCGAAACCGCCGAATTTGGGGTCCAAAATCGACGATTTTTTTCAGTAATTCGCGATTTCTAGGCGCAATACTGATCCAATTACTACCAGACTTGGTGGAGGGATGCCTCTCACCAAGATACATCTAAAACAGCACTCCGATCTGTTCTCCCACGCCCCGATGCCGAAAAATCTTATCCAAAACCGAGGTAAACACCGCCGAATTTGGGGTTTTCAGGATCGGACATCGAATCGTATTGGCAGAGGTCCTCGTCAACCGCAGGGATGCCATGTCCCGATTATGTACCGGTCCCGGTCCGCGACTCCGCGCTGTTGATAAGCACACGTGATGCGCATTCGGATCTAAGTATCGTGCCGCACAGCCCCTACTTATGCGCTGTTCTCTTTTCTACGACGACCGAACGACGACGGCTGCTTGCATACTTTTCAAGAGGCGTCAGAAACTACAGGGACAGCTGCTCCTCGACTACGGTGAGCAGGAGCGACTAGCGCGGACTCGACTCGGACTCTGGACTCGACTTCTTTGGCCTTCAGCGTCTGTCGTTTTTCGGAATCTTTTTTTCCTCTCAGTCGATGACGCTAAATCACCTGTCTAACTTAGCCATGATGATGGTTTCCAGGACGCGACCGAACGAGGATTACGGGAAGTTTATTGGTCTGGGACGTCCAACTGCGACCGGTGTAATTTACGAATTCTTTGCCATTTCGCAAAGCGGAACCGCTGTACCAGTCCCCAAGCACGATTAGCGATTCTGTCAGTACGCAATCTACGTTAGTTGCTTGCTATCCCCTTCCCGTGGATCTCTACAGCCTCTTCGCGATCCGTTACGGTTATGTCATCTATGCGCACACGATATACAGGCACTATGGCTTTCTGGGCCGGTGCTTACCGGTCTGACGAACGGTGCATCAGCGACTGTTCTCGGGGCTACAGCGCATTGATGAGCTTGTTTGGTCGGCTTCATCGTACAGATGTTCCACGCGTACCGGGTCCTGGTTCTCAGCAACTCGTTCATTCTCGGCTTTGTTATCACACTGGTCGGACCCCTTCCGTCCCTTCGCTGCGAGCCGCCATGACACAACAACGCAGGTTGCTTTCGGCCAGTCTGCTGCCGTTACCGTTGAGGGCGTACTTCAGTTCTAGAACGGTCTCTACACTAACGTCGCCAACGATAGGTCTCTCGTTCCGTACATTGTGCGTTGCGGCGTGTTCTCGGTTACACATTCTTGATACCGAGGCAAACCTCTGGCTCTGGCACCGGGACGAGTTTCTCTGCCCCGGATCGAAGTCATGTTGGGTTCGGCCGCTCCTCCGAGGCGAGACGGACGGCGGTCTAGCCTCTGCAAGTTCCAGTGCAGGTACAAATGGACTCGGAGGCAACGTTACAGGTGAGCGCTTTGCTTGACACTCAGTCATGAATTGCAGAGTCCTGAGAACGCTTTGACGGAGAAGAGCGGGCGTGGACCATATGCGTGGATTGCGCATTCTCAGCGGGTAGAACATCGCTCTATCCCGCGGTCCCCAGTCCATTTTCCTCTCTTGGTTCATTGGTACGATAACGACGATTCTTACAATGATATGCTACGTTCGTGGCAGACATTGATCTCGGACATGTAGCTTACCATATTTTTGCCGTTGACAGATTAAGGAAAAGGGCGGTAGTATGTCGATAATTAACATAACGATCGTGAAACCAACAGTACGCATACAACGCAAGATATGTCATTTCTCATATGGTTTGGCCCGAGGCGAAATCTGCAAGAGTTCATGCATCGAAGTAGTGAGACGCCTGACGAGCCTTCGGATGCGGCAAGCAATCCTGCCGATGAATGGTTTGTGTTTCTTGGGAGAGATCTTCTCGTAGTGTTTCGCGTTCATCTTCTCGGTGAGCTCAATTTTCGCCTGTATTCTTGCCCTATGGTCGTCATGGATCCTGTGGATAAAAATTTCAAGCAATCATTCGAGACAGATGTAAAACGACTTACTTTTGAATGGCTTCAACCTCTTCGAAGAACTCCCAGGGATTACTGATCTGATCCGCTTGAAAAGTCTCGAGGTCAAGCCAGAAGTCAACGACAGGTGTGTAATCGTGGCGACGAATGAGATGGTCGAAATCCACCACAGACTGGTATTCAGTGTGCAGAGAGGGATGATCGTCGCGGGCAGGTGCGATCGCAGTATGAGTCACTGCATTGATAGGATTAGGCGAACGTTCGGGCAGAGACTCTCCCCCCGCTGATGGTAGCCGTTGATTGTCTAGGGTGGATGAAGCTAGAGCAATCTCGAACGGTGAGGGTGATGGCGGTAGCGGGACATCAACAGGGTCCAGCCGATGACGCATGGACCGGTCGTCCTCGTCGTCGGGAGGTTCAATGGGCTCTGGATCGGGTTCAAAATCCGTACCGCCCGTCTTTCCCATCTGACGCATTTTCTTTCGCCATTTAGTATCCCTCCTGTTCTGGAATTTGACGTCCATAGTTTGGCCAACCGGCCACAGCGAGAACTTTCCACGGGTGCGCGTGTCCTGGGTGATGTATTTGATTCGGACGTGTGTGAAGGCCTGTGTAGAATGGTAAAAGTCGGGCCATGGCAAAGGTGGATCACATTGAAGTGCAGGACGACCGCGCGGGTGCGAAGAGTTCGGCATGATCGGGAAAGACATGTCTGGCAGGACGAATGTCCCCTCGGGCCCTGGGATCGCCCCCCGAAATGCGAAGGAAATTGTCTCAGGATAGAGAATCGACAACAGGTGTATAATCATGACGACGAAGAAATTGGTCATAACCCACCACGGACTCGTATTCGGAGTGCATGAAGGACCCCATATCATTGTCGGGGGCAGTGTTGCCCATGTCGGACGGTTGGTCGTGGGCACCATCATGAGACATTTCACGTTCATTCGGTGTAGTCGGGGACGGCGGTAAAGGAACATTGAGGGCTGGTAGTCCGGGGGACGGCGGTAGAGGAATGTCAGAGGGTGAGACCGGTAAATGCTGAACGGACTGGCGGTTGTGGTCATCTCTGACGCACAGAGCCTGCTCGTCAGTATCCAATATCAACTTATCGATTCCCGAGTAAGACGCGTTCTCTCCATCGTAATCTGGCTTTGCCTCGATAGGTTCAGAATCTGGCTCAAACTTGAAGTCTGTCCCGCCAGTCTCCTTCATGCGCAGTATCTTCTGTCTCCACTCTTCATCCCTTCTTCCCTGATGTTCCGCATCCACAGTTTGTAATTGTGGCCACAATGAGAAGTTCCCCCGAGGGCGCGTGTCGGTAGTGAAATATTTGACGCGGATCTCTGTCAAGGCCAAGGTGGAGTGATAGAAGTCGGGCCAGGGCAGTGGGGGGTCACATTGAAGGGCAGGACGTCCTCGAGGATGTGCAGTGTTCGGTGTGATGGGAAAAGACATATCTGGGAGCGCGAACGTGCCCTCGGGTCCGGGTATGAGCCCACGAAATGCTAAGCAAATTGTCTCTGGGTACAAACTTCCGGGGACTGGTATGGATAGCAACTGAAAATGTCAGAACACCTAGCAAGAACAGCGTCTGATAATTCTCACCTCTTGACAGCAGGCCAAATACTGTTTTCCTGTAGGGAGAGCTTTGCACGCTTCGACCACTTCAGGGTCATCCTTGAGCAGTGTCAATTTCATTAGAGGATCAATGCGAAGAATGAAATATTCGCCCCAAAGAGGTAGAGACATGGCAGAGGGTCACGACGCGTAGCTAACCCGGGTCTATGTGTTCACGTTTCTGCCACGGCCCGCAATTTCTCCTTTCGGAGGCTGTCACTTCTCTTGTACTTATTCCCGCTTCTTCGTGTTCCCGCCCTCGTACTTGAAGCCAAGCTCAGCAGGTTCAGGGGTATATTCAGGCAGGGTAATTCAAAGTACTACAGTAGTTTGACTTAGGATCAAATGAATCTACGTGAGTCACGAGTACAGCTATCGTTCGGAGATGTCCAAGCTCGGGCTACGCGTTAAATGAAGTTTCTTCCAGCATGCAGAGCGGAACCGTTTCAACAGCCCCCGAGCACGACGAGCGATCCTTGCGAGCAGCGGTTTACGCTGAGCAGACACTATCTTCTCAAAGTGTTCAGTATTCATTCTGTCTGTGAGCTCGATTTGGGCCTGTAACCTCGCCTTGTGGTCGTCGATGATTCTGTGGGGATTCGTGAATGAAAGGGACCGTCAAGGTTCAAAAAGATTCACTTCTGAATCCGCTTCATCTCCTCGAAGAAATCCCAAGGATTCGCGATTTGTTCGGGCGTGAAAGACTCCAGATCGGTCCAGATATCGACGACCGGTGCGTAGTCATAGTTGGGGAGAAACTCATCCAGATCCACAGACTCGTATACGGTGTGGAAAGAGTGTTCATCTCGAGCAGCCGGAGTCAAATCCTCCAGAGCGATCGGATCTGTAGCACTAGTATGAACCACTTCTGTCGTACGCTCGGACTCTTCCGTGACGGGAGAAGGAGGCAAGGGAATCTCGAGGGCGGAGATCTCGGGAGAACGTGGGAGGTGAACGTCGAGCGGCAATGGTCTTGACGTCGACTGAGCGGAGAAGCGGTAATCAATGTCAACATATGGCGGGATAGTGTGTTCGGGATCGGGTTCAAAATATGTTCCACCCGTTTTTTTCATGTGCTGTATTTTTTCTCTCCACCGGTTGTCCTCCCTACTTCGGGCTTCGAGGTACACCGTTTGTCCCGGGGGACATAATTGGAAGTTTCCGCGCTTACGGTGGTCACGAAAGCGGTAATTGACGCGTACTTGTGTCAAGGCAAGCGTGGAGTGATAGAAGTCCGACCAGGGCAGAGGGGGATCGACCTTCAACGCTGGGCGGTCTCGCGGATGACCAGAGTTTGGCGGTATGGGGAATGACATGTCTGGCAGTGCGAAAGAGCCTTCCGGACCAGGCGTGAGCCCACGAAAGGCGAAGGAGATCGATAACGGGACATAGCGCCCGACGACTGGTAGACCCAATCGCTGCCAGTGGCGAGCTGAGTAAACAAGGAAGTCATCAGTCGTGGCAATCTCACCTGTTGACAGCAGGCGAGATATTGCTTTGCCGGCGGCAAAGACTCGCATGCTTTGACCACCTCGGGATCGTCCAGCAGAAGGTTTAACGTGGGTAGGGGATCGAGTCGCAGGATGAAATATTCGCCCCAGCGGGGCATAGACATGGCGTAGGTTGATGGGGTGGTCTAGTGCGCGGTGTGAGCCGCACTTGACGGGAATGATGCAGAAGATGTGGATCAACGCGCCGCGCCTCAAAGCCACAATTTGGTTCGGAGTGTAAGGTATGCAGGGGTAACGACCTTTGTTTTCGGCCTTGATACGGGCGCTGGGCGGTATCCTCTTGATCCTCTCGACTCACCAGCTTTGGTCAATCAAAGCTAATACTCTGCACGGTGTGATCTGATATGACTACTTCTCAAGTCGCTCATGAGGACCCACAGATGGACACGTTTGCAACGCGAAAGTGTAGGAAGGAAGGAAGGATAAGGAGCCGTTCCCGGCGGCAGATCTGATCCGACTTCGTCACATGATCTCGAATACGCCGATCTTTTCCGATTTGAATCAGATTGCCCGACTCCCTCACTAACGACGACGGCGGCCGCTCATGGACTCTGTCAGCCCTCCGACGACCTCCGGAGCTGCTCTACTCCTACACTGTACCTCTTAATCTGGTGTTTTTGAAATAACCTTAGCCTTCGCTGACGGCGGCTAACCGATGCAGTGCTGCGATTAGCGCACCCTGTGGTTCTGGACACCTTGTGGCGCGTTACTTGTACAGCATCAGTCAATTTCAGGCACACTATTTGAATAGGCGCGTTGTATTATTGACGCCTGGCGTTCGTCGAACCAAACCCGCCTTTGCTTTGCTGGTCAGACGAACAGAAGCGTTACGCTAGCTACCCGCGGGCCAACACACTACCTCAAGACTCTTGACCCCCATGCAGGGCTGCTGTCGTCATCCTCCAATCTCAAAGAATGCCTTCCGTGTACTGTGCCGGTCCTGTCCGACACGTTCGCCCTGGCAATTTGATACCGTCGTTCCCCAAGGTTGGCGCTCGCAGTGGAATCTTGGTCTGCGCGAAGGCGTGCATCGGCCTCTTAGCCCAAACCCACTGTTGACCTCGCCGATCTTCACGACCTTCGCTGCGACCCGCCGCACCAATTCCCTCTCGGTAGCTATGGCCATGTCGGAATTGTCAAGGTATAGACGCGTGAACGTGCTTTGGCTTGCCATAATGAACTCTCATGGGACGTTTGTGATTCTCCCTCGGTCTCGAGTCGGTCAACTTAGATGCCCATTGGATCATCTCAGCTTTCCGATTCGTGTCTAATAGCGCTGAATGTGAATTTACTGTCGACTGTCTTTCGCGACGATCTTAGCTCTTGGGACTCAGCTGTGGAGACACTGTGCTTTGCAAACGTCATCGCCGCCTGACACAGGCAAGCAAAGGCCCGACTCGATTCTGTGACAGATGGGTATGTTCACCCTCGGTGCTTGCATTGCCGCAGCTCTCTCAAAAGACGCCAACAAGTACCGCAGCTGTTACTATGGGAGATCTACGATAAAACAGAACTAAATTTCCATCCTCAACTTCGACGGCCCAGCTAATGAAGATGCTGAGCTCTCTTCGGGAGGTACCGGGTATACAAGAAGACCTGGTCCCTCATAGGGATCGCCCTGGAAAGTCGCTGTTGATCCGTTGTCCCAAGTGTACAGCGCGTTATCTTCCACAAGCTCCGAAAGATCTCCGGGAGCGTCAATGGTCTCCGTTGCCTCGGCAGCGCCAGCGTGCCGAAAGTGTGGGAAGAGCGCATAAATTGACTCGTTGTTCAAGGATGACATGACATCCTCCACAGTGTATTCGCGACTCGGCGAGCTGAGAGCGCCTTTTATAACGCTCGCCAGAGCAAGCTGTCTTCTGTTCTGCATAGCACATCAGACTCTGATCTTGTAGCAAGTTGACTCTGACCTCTTGTGCCTCCTCCTCTGAAGTTCGCTTCTTCTTCGTCCAATCCTCTGCCGTTACCTACGATCGATGAGCATGGTCACAGTTGGTATGTAGGATTTGTTCCATACTTCTGAGTGTGCTCTCAGCTGCACTGAAGCTCGCCCGCCCTATGCATATCGTCAGCCTAATCTGAGTCCACGGTCATGTATGACGATACCTTGGAAGGCGTCTCTTTAGCTTTTCCCTTCCTGCTCCCTAGCCGTGGGAGAATTCCTGTACCCTTCTTTTTTCGCGTATTCGAGCTATCACTTGCAGCCAATGGCTCTGGACTACGGCGAGAAACGTAGTTTTTGATTCTTTGCCAGTGCGAGGTCGACGCTTTTGGAGGCATGTAGTCAAAGCAGTACAAGGTGTAAGTAGCGGTAGAGCGCTGGATTTGTGAGTGGTCCGAGACGTCAGCGACAAGAGATATAGACGTTTGTCTTGTTCCATAACGAGCACAGATCTCACAGCAGTTACGACGGTCGGTTCAGTTCACCCATATGCGTCGAACTTCTGTCCTATTCAACACAGAGGACCCATGCGAGACCCCGTGGAATGGCATTCTATGTCTTTGTTCCTGATCAGTTTCATCCCTTATTCATTCATCCCAGGATGGGTACAAGTTCTCGCCCGATGGACCCACATTACGAAGTCGGGCCACACTTTGTCCTGATCTTCCCTTTTGGGGCTTTCAGTTCGCATCTCAGGTATGTCCGATCATTCCGACAGTCTCACAGTATTACTGGACAATAGAAAGTGACACAGTCTGGATGCCCTTCGTTGCACAGCAGTCACGTCCCCATGACACCAGATTGTCTCTCGAGAACAATGAACACGTCCCCCCTGACACCAGACTCCCTCTGAAGAACAACAACTACCCAGATTGGAGGCACTGTTTCCTTCTCATAAATTCAAGTTACGAGCTGGCTGCAGTCATCTGCAGTAATCTTTGTTAGCGCTATCGCTCTGAAGCATCACTTACAAACCAGTGCTCGACAACGTTGAAGGTGTGTTCTACTAGCACATTCCAAATACCACGACAAATTTTGATGTGATGCACAGGCAAGGCCGTCGATGTCCTCGATACTTCCCGCAGATCTTCACCTTGATATACGAAAGTTCTTGGATTGGAGACTGCCCAAGTTTATTGTACGCCAGGGAGCAAATGCCTCGACCAAGTCACCTGTCAAAACACCACATAACTCTACCAAACGCAAGGTGTCTAAGCACTACGATGTTCCACCCACCGCAGAGTCTGTCGCGTCTTCTCCTCCCTACTCTGCCACTGAGGATGCGACCATGCATTCCACCCAGTGGACGGAGCAGGCTACAAAGCGGCATACCACCCGCAGAACGACAATTTTCGACAGACATCTTCGTCGAGATCTTCGTCTCCGACACATGGCCGTCATTCCCGGTATCTCCCCAGACCTTGCCGTTGTGTGTGACGCCACCCTTTCCCATTCGACTCCTAATGGTTTTGATGATGACTGCGACGAGAAGTTTGACGAGAAGATGAGGGATAGCCACTGCAAAGATCGCAGCACATACTGTGTTTCCAAGGAGGAGACCATTGTCGACGCCTACGAATACCGACAACAAGCTGCCACGGCTCTCTTTACGACCGCCCTCAGCGCCGACAAATGCTGGCCAGTAAACATCGGCGAGAGTTGGTCATCTTTATATTGGTTCAAGGAGGCCGAGCCCGACCAGACCAAGGGCCTAGGGGACGGATTTCTTTATGTTGATGAGGAATATCTTGACGGACCGCAATCCACCACCGAGAGGGAGAATACCCAGGCAGACACCTTTTTGAACTCCCTTGGTCTTGTTTGCGAGCAGAATCTGTCGCCCTACATGGTGTGGGAGTTCAAGGATATCACTTGTGCCACTCTCGGGGTCATGATTGCGATCCGTAACATTTGTTCGAGCAGCGATCCCTTCCCGTGGGTCGCGTGCGACAATGTCATGGCCGATGGGACTAAGTCGGCCGTGCACTGTGTTCCTCCCTCGAAATGCTTTGACACCAAGACGGGGAAGTTTCTTGTCTCTGGCCGTTGCACTGGGTTCGATTCACCTATCATGACCGAATTCCTACGAGTGGCTGCAGAAAAGAAGAACATAGGACTTGCCGAATACGCCGTCGTGCCGACTGAGGCAGACTACAAGACTGCGAGGCTCATTATACAGCAGGTAGAGGCTGATCATTAGTATGTTTCCAAGTCGGGCTGCTAACTTGCAGACTGCTAGGTCTGGGCGCAGCTCGTAATCATTGAGGGAACCATCGCAGTCATCAATGCCGGCAATTATGAGATCATATGTATTCGCCACAGGGGGAGCCAGTCTCTGATTGTCTCCGACATCCATTACACCGCAGATGACAACTACGACAAGGAGAACACTTTCTTTGGACAGGCAGGACCAACTCATATGCGCCTTCATACCGGTCTGGTGTCTCTTGGAACCCTTGATGCAATTCAACGGGCGCACATGAACAGTCTGGGGTCTGTACTCAACACGGGACATCTTCCGACGCATATGGTCGAGAGCGATGATCTCACATTCAATCTCAGCGCATGGCGAAAAGATAGTGCTATGGGAAAAGTGAGTCGTTGACATGTTGAGTGAAAATATCTGGCTTGACAGTTCATTTTAGCAACATGTACAATCAAAGGAGGTGAGGCGGTCCAAAATGGTGAGTGATCGTCCGTCAACATGTGCCATATCAATCCACACAATTGATAGAGCATCCTGGAGATGCGTGAAAAAGTATCGAGGGCCGCAGTCATTGAGCTCAGGTTCAAAAAGCCGCCCTTCGCCCATCTTGATTCTGTGTTGGAATTGGGGAACGCCGCCACGGACCCGTCAAGCTACATGGAAGGTGTTCGGCAATGCGTCGTTGTTCGTCCAAGCGGAAATCCGACTAGTCGTTCAGGCATCATGATCTGTCATCTAGGCGTTCGATGTGGCTCTGATGAATACTACACAAGGCATTTTCAGGCAATCGTGGCAACAAATGCGGACAGTGTCTCAGAGCTGCGGCGCTTGCACGTGATACACGAGCGCTTGGAAACTCTTGGGGCCGGAGTTACTGACCATATACAGTATCATTTTGGATGCTTCATCAACGACAAACAAGATTTTGGTGTCTTGTTGTTGGAAGGCGTTGATTCCAAGAAATACAAACCAATATCGGATGAAAATCTGAGGTATCGCGGGCTTGCTAAGCCAACACTGTATGTGGTCTCTCCACAGCATCCACAGATATCTGATACAATTATAGACAAGCAATACAGCATTACTTCAGTATGCTTCAGACCAGGAACATTGCACACCGAGATCTCCTAGCACACGACATTTATGTCCGCGTTGCTCAGCCAAAAGCGGGAGATACATTGTCAAAGTCATTCTACGTCACAAACTGGCATAGAAGCTGGGTGAAGGAGGATACCGACGATGAATTAGAACACGCGCAGAAGGATGACCTCAGTAGGCTACAGAAGTACTTGGAAAGTGTAGGCCTATGATCAAACTATGCCTTGTCGTTCGATCCAATGACGGAATCTTTATCGACGAATTCACCCTTGAGAAAGCGCTGAAGGCGCTTGCGCTCTCGAGAAAATTCTTCCTTTGTGGCAGTGCGACTAGCGCGGTCGAAGTCGATGAACGAGACCGTTCCGAAGCGATCACACATGACGTTCCAGGAACGTATATCGCGATGGAGGACACCTGCGGCATGAATCTTCTTGAGAATGTTCCGGAGGGAGGTCCTATGAGGCATCTGTCAGGGATATCACAATCGTACATGTGCCGATATTGCTTACTTTTCGGCTGTGGTAAATTTGATTCTCTTCTTCTCATCCATTCGACGCCCAAAAGGCGAGCCTGCATGACTCATGATTAACGCCCCCATCGCGCGATCCACGTCGTGGTAGTATCCAAACACAAAAGGAATGCCAGGAACGTTCTTGCTGCGCAGGTGCCGGTAGACATCGTACTCATGGCGAAGAGATTGTAGGCTATGCCGCGTCGTGGCAAGCTTGATGGCGAGGCGACTGCATGTTCGGCTTTCATGGCCAACCCCCAGCTTTGCGTCATAGACTTGACCTGTTGCCCCGCGTCCGAGCCGCGCAGTAAGAATGAGCGGCAGACATATCTTATCGGAGTAACTCTCGGCTTGGGGATAGCTTGGAGCAAATAAAACAAGCGGTGTTGGCGAGTTGTAGTTGTTGAACTGGAGATACAACGCCACCAATGGAAATTTGGCGAAATGGCTACAGGTTGCCTGGAGGAAGGGTAGCGAGTGAACCAAAAGAGGAAGATTATCTGACTTACAGCATGAATCTCACTCGAAGGCTTGAGATCCAAATCCCCTTCGATGGCCGGCGGGGGAGTGTCGTAGGAATGTTGTTGCTACAAAATGATGTCAGCTGGGCCGTAGCGGTCAAAGACGCCAGTACTTACAACAGGGAGCGGCGGCGTTGGATCTGGACTCTTCTTCTTGTTGGTTCGACCACGTTTTGCCGCGACTTGGTTACCAGATTCATCAGACTTTCGCTTCGATGTTGACGAGGTTTGCGCCGAGCGACCAGAAGCTGCCACACCACGCGGCTGCCATCGTTCGAGAACATCGTGTACGATAGCTACATGAAGACCAATCCAAAGCTGCCCGAACGGAAGTGCTGGATCGCCGAGACAGATCAAGGGAGACAGAAAGAGGGTCTGAGTTTCACGATGACGAATACCAATTCTAGCGTAGTTTCCACAGTCAAAGACAGTGACTGTGGTATCCATTTTGACCGCATTGGCCCAAGCCTTCTCACATCGCATCAGGATTGCATATGTACGGAAGAGGTAGTCTGGGGTCGCACCCTTTGCAAAAGATCCGCGACAGTTGCCCTGCCGGGTTCCCGATGAAATGTCTGAATAGTCTTCAGCTTGAAGTGCCGATTCGAGCCGTCGCCTTCATTGCGGCGACGGCGTGTCACGGGAGGCGCGACGGCTGCCAGATTGGCTAGCGAAGGTAGACTCCACATCGAATGCAAGGCATCCCCCGGACGAGGTACCCTCGACTCGGGACGGTGGCCAGATGGGACAGAATTGGGTCTCCAAGGGAAACTCTTCGTCGCGGTGGGCTTCCCTTTCCTTTTCAAGTCAGACGTCACCAGCTCGTCCATCTGCTCCAGACACCATTTCGCGCTAGGACAGAGGAAGACACCAAGAGCCAGGATTGGCACTTGCGCTGACATTTGTTTGATACGCGCGCGATCTTTCTCGGAGAATGTCTCGAAGCCATCGGGACTGTACTCGCGGACGTGAAGAACGTAATTCTCCTCGTAGAAAGGGTCCTCGTCGTCCGTGAAGGGCGCAAGACCAGGGCTCCAGTGGATCATGCGATGGGCATTCGGTGTATCAGGATGTAGGTAGACGCTCGATGCTATCTGACAAGCTGCATCCGGTATACCGTGCCTGTACGTTTGTGCGACGTTAGAAGCCGACTTTTTGGACGCGGTGCCGTCGTAGGCACTTTGCATGAAGTAGAATGTTTTGTCGGAGTAGTTGCCTCGGTCACTAGGCGGAAATACCTTGTTGACGCAGTCCTGTAGATCCGTCAGAAGAGACGGCAGGATGACGACATTTTTTAATATCAGGTTTTCGTCGAGGTGTGTGTCGAGAAAACGAAGGAAGTCTTTGGGAGGCGGGTAGAGAGCGTTCTCGGAAAAGAGGGGAGGGCGGAAGGCCAATACTCTCTGCAACCGCGTCTGTGTAGGGCGCCTGCTCATTGAGGGCACTGTGGAAGCAAAGCATCAACATGCGATCGAGTCGAACACGTCACGCGCATAGAATCATTCCCCGTATGGTAATGGCCATTGCGGCATCATACGAGAGACAGTGGACGGTGCCATTGGATGCAGCTTCAGGTGGTCAATTCTGTTTCATAGATGGTGACGTGTAGACTACATGGAGTCAAGTACACTGACCAGCCAACTGTGCATATAAGATTCACACTGTCAGTGTGATTCACAGTTCGGCCAACGCGCGGCACGTGCCAGGTCCGAGTTTGGGCCCAGCCTGACATTGACAACCGCGACCATTGTGACGACAACCAATACTTCTGGATTTTTTCATCCTGCCAGGCGTTGGCTGGAATCAGCAGCGTACAGCGGCAGCTATAAAATTTCTATAAATACATGTCCAAGCTCTTTTGAGTATGTGGGCCCTTCGTCGTGCGTGCTAGCCAGGCTCGATCCTGCGGGATGGCACTATTATGGCGTCGCGCTTTGTCAAGTGGGGGCATGGTTCTCACCCACGCTGCAAGGTTTCAGTCAATTCCGCATCATCATCGTGACAGGTTCATCGCCGCGCGGCATCATTGATGAACAAGAATTTGGTGTCTTGTTTTGGAGATTGTCGGTTCCAAGAGTATCCGCTGAGGCGCTGTAGTATCGTGGCATCTCAAAGCTGTGTCTTATGTAGTCCTTTTGTTTCAGTCACCCATATTTCAAGCTGCTGTAGGCATTATTATTCAGTATTGGTTCAGTCTGCCTCACTCGAAGGACGCCGCACATCGGGATCTCTCGGCGAACGACAAAGATACATTGTCAAAAGCATTCTCTGTGACTAGTGTGTATAAGTGCTGGATAAGAAAAACAACGGTGAGTGACGTAGAGGATGCACAGAAGGAGAACCTCCGTGCAACTACAAAAATACTTGTTACAATATACATTCTTGTGATACAATTCTGCAGTCTACACCTGTTCATCTGTGCCAATGACAGAATCTTTGTCAACAAACTCGCCCTTGAGAAGGCGCTGGAGGCGCTTGCGCTCCTGAGAGAATTCATTCTTGGTGGCAGTCCTACTGGCACGGTCGAAATCGATGATTGACACCGATCCAATGTGATTACACATGACGTTCCATGACCGGATGTCGCGATGAAGTACGCCTGCGGCATGTATTCTCTTCAGAGTGTCGCGAAGTGAGGTTCTGTCAAATGACCGTGGGATATGTCATGATCGTATGTGCTGGTTTCACTCACTTCTCGGCCGCGGTGAATCTGATTTTCTTCTCCTCATTCATCCGACGACCAAAAGGCGCGCCTGCGTTGCTCATAATCAATGCTCCTACGGCGCGATCCGCATCCTGATAATATCCAAACACGAAGGGAATGCCAGTAACGTCGTTGTTGTGCAGATGCACGTAAACATCGTACTCGTGACGTAGAGACAAAAGGCTAGGCCGCGTTGTGGCAAGCTTGACAACGATACGACTGCAGATGCGCCGCTCATGGCCAACACCTAGCTTTGCATCGTAGACTTGACCTGTTGCCCCGCGTCCGAGCCTTGTAGTAAGAATGAGAGGGAGACAAATCTTGTCGGAATAAGATTCTGCTCGGGGGTGCTTGGGAGCGAAGAGGACAAGCGGAGTTGGCGAGTTGTAGTTTCCGAACTGGACATACAATGCCACTAGAGGAAATTTGGCAAAATGGGAACAAGTTATCTGAAGGGAAAGCAGTCAGCGAACAGAGTGGGTGAAGACATCTGACATACAGCATGAAGATCCTCCGAAGGTTCAGCTTCCAGACCTCCTTCTTTGGCTGGCGGAGGAGAGTCGTACGAGTGTTGCTGCTGCAACATAAGGTCAGCGGGGCCTAGCCATCATGGAAGCTAACAGTCACAGCGTGGAACGGCGGGGACGGTTCGGGATGCTTTTTGTTGGGTCGACCACGTTTTGCGACAAGTTTCTTTTCAGGATCCTCATATTTTCGTTTGGGCGACGGCGGGGTGTCTTCCCAGCGACCAGAGCTTGGCATATTTTGCGGCTTCCATCGGACTAAGACATCGTGTACAATGGCTATGTGAAGACCAGCCCAAAACCTGCCGGAGGAAAATGCAGGATCGCGGAGACAAATCATGGGCGACAGGAATAGGGTTTGGGTTTCGCGGTGACGAATGCCGAGCCTGGCGTAATTTCCACAGTCAAAAACTGTAACTGTTGTATCCAATTTCACCGCATTGGCCCACGCCTATATCTCGCTCAGTTGTAATTCGCATTGTAAGAAGTACTGTGGCTGCGCACCCTTTGAAGAAGATCCGTCGCATTTGCCCCGCCTGGATTCCGTTCATAGGGTCGTACAGTCTTCAGCTTGAAGTGTCGGCTCGAGTCAACGCCTCGAACTCGGCTACGGCGAGTCACAGGAGGGTTAAAGACTGCAAGACCGGACAGCGACGGTAGAGTCCATATTGGATGCGGTGCATCCCGCGGACGGGAAACCCTCGTGTCGGGACTGTGGCCAGATGAAAGTGAGTTAGGTCTCCATGGGAATTTCCTCGTCGCGGCACTCTTCTTTCCTGTCTCCGGGTCAAATGTTACTAGCTCATCCATTTGCTCCAAACACCATTTTGCACCAGGGCAAAGGAATACCCCGAGGGCAAGAATGGGAGAATGTGCCATCATTTCCTTGATACGTACGCGGTCTTTGTCAGAGAATGCCTCGAAGCCGTCAGGACTATACTCGCGGACATGAAGCACGTAATTTTCTTCATAGAAAGGATTCTCGTCGTTAGTGAAGGGCTCCAAACCAGAACTCCAATGGATCATGCGATGAGCATCAGGTGTATCGGGATGGATGTACATCAGGAAACCCCATATTGCATTAAAGTATCTCAAAGCTCTCAATTTAAACAGTGACACATATAAGATACTAAAGCCCTTATAAGCTTGTCAAGCATGTGAAAGCTCTTGTAAGGTATCACTAGCGCCATACATAGATCAAATCACTATAAGATGTATTCAAGCACTATAAAGTCATGTCTATGTATAACTGTCTATCAAGCTCTTGAATCTAGATTCATGAATACTTACCAGTTATATTCATTTCAGACTATATTGAACTTTGCCACACCAAGACAATGACTTCAAGCTTCTCTAATCATTTATAAATCATCACTCTAAGTACTATAAACTATGCTAAGTACACTGTCTGATATGTATAAATACTGAGCCAATTATTGAGTAAAAAATGTTCACATGTATCTAGAACTGATGATAGAGATATGGGAATATTCCACTGTTCTGGTTTACACTTCGCAAAATCAGGTGTCAAATGAGCACTCTGACGAATGTTTGAGAGTGGAATAATGGACCAGGCAGGAGTTTGTCTATCTGGCAGATAAGCTTTTGACAATGAAGGAAGCTTGTGTGTCCGAGCAGATTTATCGGTGAGAATAGGCTTAGTATACCATTCAACATATGCCAGTGGGACTCGAGGCCAGTGAGATGGAGTATCCACTCACTGCATGAAATATAAGATATTTACGTCAAAAATATGCTAAAAAAATGTAAAATTTTTTTAGCATTTTTTCACTTCAAAATTGATGAAAATATCATAAAATTGAGTAAAATTATACTGAATATATGCTATACTTTAGTATATTCAAGTATATTTAGCATATTTTCATCTCTTTTTATGATATTTTTATCATTTTTCAGGTGGAAAAATGCTAAATAAATTTTACATTTTTTTATCATATTTCCGGTGTAAATATTGTATGTTTCATGCAGTGACTATTGCACCATGCATTGCAAGCTTGGCGGGAATAGTGAAGATAACACGTATGCGGCCAACACGAGTCCCTGATTGAACAGACTTTGAATTAACAATAATGAACCATTGTACTATCATTGAAAAACATACCTTGTAGCCCTGTACTTTCAGCTTCATCGGAAGTGAGAACAATGACAGCATCAAAATGACCTCCTTCGAGTGCTGATGCCTTGACTGTATCTCGAATCTCGAAATCATCAGTCAATCCTTCACGTCCAAACTTGAATGAATAGTAGACATCAACACCGTCAAACGGTAAGGAAGGATATTGAAGTGCTGTGGGTCCAAGCTGATCCCGACCGACAGCATGAAGATAGTGGAGCAAATGAGCAGAAAAGTGAGGAACATAATGCTGTTTGGCAATTCGTGCGAGAGGTTTGTTGGAAACACTGGGATTTTTAGTGAGAGACATCTTCTGTAGACGGCTACCCTGCAGTGGTGGTGAAGGTGCAAACAGGGAAGGAGGTATAGGCATCAAAGCAGGAGGTGGAGGAGGTGGTGGTGGTGGTGATAGAAGTGGCGGAGGTGCTACACAGGTATTTGTAAGCAAACATTGAAACCAACAAAGATACACAAAAATTACTTACCAGACTGCTTTTTCAACCAATCAATATAACGTGTGAAGGCGTGCACATTTTCCTTGCGAAGCACCCAAGTAGTCATCTGCGGATACTCATCACGCTTGTTTGATGCGCGCCAGCCCTTTTTGGAGAAATCGATATGAAGCCGTTCGAACATTTCAGTGTTGAAGTTGTTTGTAGCACCGAAAAGGCGAATGGACTGTGTGTAGTGGCGGAGGGAATGGAGCTTGGGGAAATTGAAGTCTTTACGAAGACCGACACGGATGAAATAGTCTTTGTTCTGGTGCCAGGTATTGAGAGCATCGTCCATGTATGAAAGTGTCTCGTCGTCATGAGTGGAATATTGAGCAAGATAAATGAAATCGAGAATAGCACGGCATGCAGTGACACCACGGTCAGGAACGGATGAACCGACAAGACAGGCAAGTAGAACCTTGCCCATGTTTTTGCGTTCCGTGCCGCTAATTTGGGAAAGAGCGCTGATCCCATTTTTGAAGTGTCGTAGTCCTAGACCAGGAGGGAGACAGCGTAGGCGAGCATCAAACTCCTCCTCGGTCATGAGAGTTTGACACCAGCTAATCAGGTGCTTGAGCACACCCTGGTACAGCTGATGGAGAACGTCTGGAGTAGTACTGAGGTGGATGTTGGTATGTGGAAGGTCGGCCCAGAATGGATTGGGAGCATGACCAGAGACATTCTCAGCCATACATGCTTCGAAATAGGCTGTCGAGGAAGTTGTTGACTCCTTAGCATCAGCCATGATGCCAAGAGTCCATTCTGGTGTCCGCATCGCAGCAGCTGCTTTGTCGCCCATGGCCTCCCTGCGACACCGACATTTGGGACATGTACCGTTCTTTGCGCAGGTGATAAGACACTGCTCGGGGTAGTCGGCGACATATGCAGCGAGAATAGGATGGACGCGACGAACAGCGCCATCACCACTCGTCATCTCAACTCCCTTTGCTCCTGCCTCCCTCAACGGTGCAAAAATCTCAGACATGGCAGCGTGAAAAAGACGCTGATACCGAGAGCCCACAGTAGTCTTTGAGAGTTTCCCCTTACTCATCTTGTCAACCGGGAGGTAGGCCACGAGAATACAGGCCAACTGTGATGGCTTGCGACGGAGATGACTAGGGATATTCCCGAGGGTAAGGTAGACCGGGTACGCCTGCCGACTACCGGAGAACTGAGTGAGTTGTGTTTTGTCCGTCGAGACAATGAGTGGAGCAACAGTTCGACCCTTAGGGAGTTTGTTCTGAAATCAATGTTAGCGAAGTTTGCGGGAGCTAGACCAATAGAAGTACCTGGATCAAAGTCCACCATTTGCCAGTCCACATCTCATTGAAGAGACGCCGGCCTCGAGTATGGTCACTAAACAGTGTGCTTGGTTTGTAGACCAGATGTTTGGAGAGCTCCGGGTCACCCCATAACGAACGGATTGATTGCACAATGTCGCGATGACGGAGAGTGAACTTCTCCTCGGGGCGATCGGGAAACGATAGATGCTTGACTTTCCAGTCGCCAGCGCGCCGAGGAATTGAGTCCACGATCCTGTGTAGCCCACGTGTGTTGTTGTACGACAGCCCGAGCTTCTCCTTCACCTGCAAAGTTGATGAGGATGTGCAGCGTAGATGACGATGTATACTTACCCCGGGAATCTCCAACAGTCTGTTGAAGGCGTTGTGCCCGATTCCTTCTTCAACCATCCATTGCGCCACCTTCCAGTCCAGCTCCGAGGCAAAGGGCTTGTACTGAGAGTCAACAACACTCCCATCCATGACAACATCACCAGATGTCGTCATTCCGAAGGTGGCAGCCCACTGTTCGTGAACGGTAGTGGTCATGCGAATGACAACTCCGGCAGTTGGGTGCGTGTCTGACACTCGCTCTGAGGTGAGATCATCCTCGTCGTCGTCCAAGTATCGCGCTCGTCCTCCCAGGTGAGTATTCATGCGTATCCGCTGAGTGGACGGCCCAGGACCAGCTACGCCGATGGCCGGAGCATCCGACGCATCCACGGATTCGAAGACTTCGTTCGCCTGCGCTTGCTCAAGCCACTCGCGAAAGTGGGCAGCGGCGTCTTCGTCTTCATCGATGTCCATGTCATCCTCATCACCATCATCTTCGTCGCCGTCTTCAGCATTGCCATCGTCAGCGGGGTCCTGTTCCTCGTCTGGGTCGGTAGCCGCATCACGGCCGAACTCGTCTTCGTTGTCATCATCGAGCATGGATGTGGCGGACAACTCATCAGTGAAACGGTACTGGGGACCGTCTTCAACGGTGGGCGGGACATGAAGAGCGGCGGCTGCAAGATGCTCAGGCGATTTGCTGAATGCTATCCACCAAGAGCAGGATTTAGCCTGTCGAAGGTGGCTACGCATGGCCTGGACTGTGCGGAAGGAGCGTGAGCAGTCGGGTTGTTCACAGCGAATATCGAGGACCATGGTGGGGGCAAAGAAATGGACAGAGCTTATCTAGAAACAGTTCCCATGTCAGCACAGATTAGAAAAGAACACAGAAGACAACATACGGAAGTAGACGGAAGGGGGAGTGTCGAAGAGAGTAGTTGATCAGGAGAGGAAGCCGAGCAGGTGATCTGAGTACAGATGTGTGGTCAGGTAGGCAACAGGTTGAGTGACGAAATGAATGTACATACCTGAGGCAAAGAGGCAACAATAAAGACAAAACCAAGGAGGAGAATGGAGGCGAGTTTCATGTCTCCTTGCAGCAGGCAGGTAGAAGCTAGATTAAATATAGAGAGAGAATCTCAGCGCGCAATTCATCACAGAACATATCTACGTACCAGACGTTGCAGATGGAGAATGAATAGATAGCGATGAACAAACGGTTCGACCACAAAAATTAGTATCTGGCAGTAGGCAGATAGAAATGGCTTATTAGAGTGTGCTTGCACTGGACAGAACACAACTAATCCTTCGGAATCCGCCACCAGAACTTGTCTAAGTGGGATGCTCGCAGAACTGGTCTTAACGAGTGCGGGGACCAAGAGTTGAGAGACGAGAGAGAGCAGGGCGTGAATGGCGGAGTCGGGAGGCGAAGGCGTGAGGCAGAGTGGGAAGGCAAAGTTTTTCAAACTCCGCTTCTCACGCAACCGGATGCGTCATGGCTCCTTCTTATCTCGACCATCACCTCAACCTGTCTGGATCTCGTTCGGACTCGGAGCGCCGGTTGGACCAGTATTGCCTTTGTGAGAGCCAGGTGCGTGACCTGCCGTATTGATTCCGGCGTCTCCTCAATTTTCAGCGTTACAGGTCTCTTCCCTCCCATCACCACCCCCAAAAACCCAACATCGACGTCCCCGCGCCCGCAGATCTAGCATCACGGGTCTGCAAGCTCTGTCTCCACCTAGATCCAGCATCAGGTGTCGAATCTGTGTCTAAGTCCAGTGCTAGACAGCTGCGCGCCGCCCCCAGGACCATATCGTCACCCCCGCTTTGGCTATGACCTCCAATTCCTCTTTTTCAGGCTCTGTCGGGCGTGTTTTCCGGGGAGCATCCGTCTTTGTGACCACCCCGAATGCCCACTATATTCCATCGGACCTCCTTCTCGGTACCCGTAATGTTCGTCAGCGCCAACAGCTGCACTTCGGACCAGATGATCCCATCCTACACCCGCAGTATTTTGACTATCGTGTACCCCACCTCGCATGCATTCCTCACTGTGACATCAACCTCTTCCAGTCGCTCGCTTTCTGGCGCAAGCCGGATGAATCCGAATTTGAGCTAGCGGGTACGACTAGCGCCGCCAGCGGTGTTGGGTTTCTGCGCGCCTCCGTGCGTGAGGATCTTGCTGCCGCCGTTGGCGTTGTACTTGCCAGACTCGAGAGAGATCTGTCTGCGGATGTCAATGCAGGCATGCGCACCGACCGCACGATCTGTTCACTGCGTCACAAGCTGCGGTACTACCTCCGCCGTTTAGACCTGGCTTCGTCGTTCTATGAGGCGGCGTCTGTTTACCGTCAAACAGGCCGTCTTGCCCTTGAGGTGTATGCTCGCGTCATCTGGCTCAGTGTTAGCCGCCTTCGACGCAAAGAACTCGGCTCTCCCGAGGAGGAAAAAACCGAACGAACTCTCTCTTGCGTCGGGGCACTTACTTGGGATCTAGAGGTTGCCGAGAATCTGTTTCGGGTGCGTTGCATATCTCTCTTTGACGACTCTAAGCTTATCTTCGCCGGTTATAGTGTGGTATTCCAGTGTGGCTTGTTCGGCCCATCGATCGACTTGTTGGTGTTTCTGCGAAGTGGCAGGATGAGACCAAACCAATTCCTGCGCCTCCGTCGGCCCAGGCAGGTGAATGTGACGATGCGGATCCGCCCTATCCAATCATCTTTTGCGGGAAGTCCATCGACATCACCAGTCATTACGCTGCCATGCACAGGGAGATCCTTCGCAGCATGAGCTCTTACGCGTCCGCGGCGGCCAACACCACAACTTCGTCGTCGTCGTCTTCTGCTTCGAACCTGCCCACTGCTAATACTCTCACCACTCAAGTGCCACGTAGCATTCGCCCATCATCGCCTCCACCACGCACTGTGCATGACGCAAGGTCCCCCGAGTCTAAGGTCCAGTATGCTATGAAACATAGTCAGCGTGTTCCCGGGCCATGTAAGTCAAACCAAATTTATAACTCTAATTGAACTAATCGATTTGTAGATCCCAAACCCAATTCACAGCCGCCGCGTAACAAGTTTATTGATATCAACAGTGCTGTAATGCCGCTGGGGTTGTCCGGTTGGGACAAAGCAGCGCGCTCGGCGAGTCAGGGCAACCTGTGCCCTCCGGGGGCCAAGCCACGTCCTGGCGTTCATCCGGGTTACGCTTTGCCAGAGGCCAATAGCATTCTTGCGCCGACATGCCACGACGTTCGTGCTGGGATGCTCCACATGCTCATCAAGATTTGGCCCGTAGTTCTGTACCGTATGACAAGCGGACAGTTCACTCCATTGCGGGCGAAGGAGTGGCAATCGATTCTCACACTGGAAACTCACGACACTGGCAATGCAACAAAGGCAGCACAGCGTCGGGAGGAGGTGCGCCGACTCCTCAATGAGTGTCTTGAGACGGGGCGCTTGGCTGTGAGTCTTTTCTTGTGCCTTGTCGTTATCATACTCAATGTATGTTTTCTAGGGACGGTTTACTGCTCGCGATATCTCCAGTGTACCACTTCTGTGGCACGGTCAGCCCATCGACGTGGGCTGTCCAATCAACTTCATAGTGGCTAAACCAATCATGTGGGAGCTCATCGAGGTGAGCTTCCGCTGGGAGGTGCTTGCGTTGGATCGTGAACTGTACATCCTGAAACCGCCATCCGACAACGATCAATTAGCAGAGGACTGGAGCGAATTGGATGCGTCGAGTTGGTCCGACCGCGAGTCTGCCATCCTTTCGGCCATCGCACATTTCGAAGGAGGGCTGCTGCCAAATCTTGCACAGGTATCCGATGTGGGATTTGCTTCGTTGGACATTCGGAAACGGGCGGAGGCGCTGAATGGACTGTGGCGTGTCATGCTGGGCTGGCGGAAACTCATTCGCAGATCTCAAATAAAGGGTGGTCAGCCGGTCACAGGGTAGGCTCGATGTTGAGGCATAACGACTTCAATCAGCAGGATCTGGACGACGCAGAGTTCCACATCGCATACTGGTATATTTCTCGCTTTGTCGACGTTTTTGCTCGGCCTCCAAGTTTGCCTCACCGCCGATTCTAGTGTATTTTTTTTTTGAACTATCATCTTGAACTTTGCTTTCACGCTTGTCTACATACATATCTATCATTGCTGTTGCTACGTCGATTTTAGTGCTGACTCAACAAGGCAACTCAAAAGAGATATATCATATGGACCGTGCGTGGGATAACTGGCAAGACCCTGATCGGGAGCCGTATATATAGTGCCGTTTGTTCGTTCGCCTTCCTGCATTCATTTCTCCCACTACTCGCTCACTATCTCTCTATTTTCCGCCCGCTTGCTATCTGTCTCTCCCTCCGCCCGCTTCATGCCTGAGACCCAGCGTACAGGCAGCGCCAACGTCAAGCGCGTTGGTCGCACCGCCCCCACAGATAATGTCAAGCGCACATCTGTGAAGGGTCCATCTACCCAGTCTGCGGCTGCTCTCCGCCGCACCGCCGCCCAGAAGAAAGCGGAGAAGGATGCTGCCGCCGCGCGTGAGTTTTGCTCAACTGCCCGCTCATCGTCTGACAATAATTTGGGCAGTTGTTCGGCAGCGCAACGAGGCGTTGGCACGCGACGAGGACGCCGCACTGTTCGAGGATGGCCATGTCGGTGAGTGTTTGCAGTACCTGCACCTCTTTTTCTGTGTGTTGACTTGACTGTACTATAGATGTCGCCAATCCTGAGGACGACGATGAGGACGACAACGCGGACCAGCTCCCCAACTCCTCTGAGAACGAGGACGACGAGGTCCCGGTCGCCACCAGCGACCCTGTCGAGTACGATGACTCGTCCGACACTGTGGTGAGTGGCCTATGTCCCATGACTACTCCAACAGTAACCACCCTTTATCCAGGCCGTCTCATCCAGTGATCCTTTCGTCACCCCCAAGAAGGCTACGCACAAGCGTAGGTACGTCAACGAGGACGCCACCGAGACCGTGCGCGTTGCCAAGAAGCGCAAGGTCACCGCAAACATGATCTCTCCGGCGTCGCAGCGTCTTGCTGTCCAGAGCAAGAAGCATCTGATTGTGGAGCTCGCCACCGTCAACCCGTACGCTGGACCTCTCGACCGCGTATCCCAGGTAGAGTGCGTCATCAAACACACAGCTACCAAGGAAGGTGCCGATCCCGAGAACACGTTGACCTACAAGCGTCTCATCTCGAACCCTGAGAAGTGGGCCTTGCTGGTGCAATTTGTATGTTTCTTCTTTCTTTGCATGTATAGTCTAACAATGCTCGCAGGTCTCGTTTGCCAAGTTTGCCTTCTTCAACAGTGTTATCACTGTTGCTCGCCGTGAGGTTGCCAGTCTCGGCATTCCCGGCTCCATGGGGACAGCTGAGCTCGTCGACATCATCACCTGGCTTGCCAAGACTGAGGCTTGGAAGTTTGGTGGCCTTGACATTGTGGTAGGTCATTGTCTCTCATAGATAAGATCAAGACTGATAGGATGTCTAGAACCGTACCTTCGACCGCAACCAGCCTTTCGGAGCTCCCTTTTTTGAGGCTCTTCCCCGTGTTCTTTTTATGGAGGGCAAAGGCAAGGCCAATTCCGAGATGTTCCGCCTCTTGATTGAGCTTCAGTCGGTTCCGACCGTCTTTATGGCCCTCACCATGACAGTGGTATGTTTCCGCTTGGATTTCCAAGATTTTTCTTAAGGTGTCTTACAGATTGAACATGGTCTCAATGAGTGGCGTGATGGTACTATGCGTCGGACTGATTTCAAGGAAGACTCCTCTGTCCGGTACTTCCATCACCTTGCTGGAGTTCAACATGTCGAGAAGAAGGCCCCGCAGTACATGGCTAACATTCAGGTCAATCTCTTCAAGTCAATGTTGTATGTCATTTCCTTGCTTTGTCTGTGCTATATCTCAACAACACCTAGGGTGCACACCAACAAGACATTCTTGCTTGAGACCTCAGTCTCGGACACCATGGCCTCTCTTGACTTTGCTGCTCTCGAACAGTCTGTCAAGGCCTAGGTTCTCTCCATCTCTCTCATCTACCCTTCACTGTCGTTATTGTCTCACTCATACTTTTATCATCTATCTCATTAATCATGCATGCTTAATCATCCAATCTGCTCGTAGTCGGTAGTTAGCTTTAGGTAGCTTTGAAATATCATTTGGTTTATTATATTTTTTCGTGTGATTATAATGGGCTTATTCGAAGGTTGTTATGTATGTTCATATTGTTTAGGTAAACTTTGAGTACGTATTGAGTGAGCTTATAAGGTCATTGGTTGCATTTGGAACAGACATCATAACTATCTAATAACACTTTGAAAGTGTGTACTTGCAGCTTGATGTTGCTTCGGGAATGCTTTGAGAGTGTATACTTATAGCTTGATCATGCGTTTGATATGCTTTATAGTGGCTTGACCATGCTTTGAACATACTCTCCGTGACCTTTGAGGCGATTTGTTAACCCTTTGTAGATACATACCTGAAGCTTGCAGGTTCTTGATATGTACTTGACAGTAGCTTTGTAGTGCTTTGTATGTACTTTATATGATCTTATGATGTATTTCTAGATACTTACATAACAAGTTCCTGGCAGCAGCTACTTTTACATCTGTAAGAAGTACTGTGAAAGCAGTGCCAAAGGATGTTCCAAGTACTGTTAAAGAACTTTGATAACAGGTTGTCAGTACAGATAACTTTATATACCTTATAACACTCTTAATATATGTGTAAAAGTGCTTGAGATGACTTTGATATCACCGTAGCAAAGAACCTGTTATTCAAGTCCTTTGACAGCTTTCTGTCTTTATGTACTTGAAATCACTTCAATTTACTTTATATCACTTTGAAGAATAAAGCAGTTTCCAGATGTATATGCTTGAAGCTATCTGGCAAGCTGCATCCGGTATACCGTCCATGTAGGTCTCTGCGACGTTGGACGCCGTCATTTTCGCCGACGTGCTGTCGTAAGCACTCTGTAAAAAAGAAAACGTTCCATCGGAGTATTTGCCTCGGTCACTAGGCGGAAACACCCTGTCGACGCAATTCTGTAAGTCCGTCACAAGAGACGGTATGATGACGACATTTTTCAAAACCAGGTTCCCGTCGAGGTGTGTGTCGAGAAAACGGAGAAAGTCTTTGGGAGGGGAGTAGGTAGTATCCTCGGAGTAGAGTGGAGGCCTGAAGGCAAATACTTTCTGCAGTCGCGTCTGTTTAGGGCGTTTGCTCATCGAGGTCGATGTGAAAGGAGAACAGGCGATCAAGTCCAACACGTCACGCCAAAGTTAATCATTCCCCATATGGTAATGCTAATCGCGAATCAAACGAGAGAGACAGCATCTCAGAATGCAGCTGGAAATGGCCAATCCTGATACAATACGCGTTGTGCGCGCTTTTCCATCGACGTTGGACATGTAAGCTGCATGGCGGTACACTGTCCAGTCAAATTTGCATATCACAATTCACGATTGCGTGGCACGTGCTCAGGGCGGTTCCTCGAGCTTCGGGCCAGCCACGATCAGAGAACTGTTAAGTTAGCCACCATTGGCATGACTCCCAGGCCTATTCGCGATCCACACTTGCACTGGCAGGTTATTTCATTGTCTTTTCCGAATTGAGATCAACTTACGGTGTATACTGCACCGCATTCGCCATCTTTGCTCTCATCATGAGATTGCTAATTCTTGATTTCTCTACAAAAATACTTCCCGAAACGAACTCGTGGCCCGCTTTACATCAGGAAGTGCGCCTGATGAATAAGTATGTGGATCCTCGTTCGTGAAGGACATCGATCCTTCATCAAGTACATTGAAATCTGCGCAGAGTATCGAAGCGCCGTTATTAACACGGGACGAGGGGGAGACAAACTCGAGCCCAGATTGGGTACAATCGTGAGTCGTGTGGGAGGTTTGATTATTCAATTACTTTCGCATGTAAGACTCGTCGCAACGTGGCCCGAAAATGCCAGCGTCTAACGTTCTCTTCCTGGCAACCGAGTGTGTTTCCTGTTCCACATCTCGCATACCACAACAATAGCAAGTAGCTCGTACTCATCTCCATTGTTTTCTTGCCATTGAACTTGCGGTAGATTTGCATTGCGTTCCACCATTGCACCATCTTGCTGCGACTCAGACTCACGGCTGCTACTCCGTGTTGCATCATACGAGACGTTGTCATTTCCACAAATCGCATGAGCATAGCGCTACAGTAGCGGGTCTACGAAGAAGGAAGCTTCGGGTCTTCAAATGTCCATGAACTATTGTTGTCCTTTGAGCTCCTCGCGATTTCGTACAATAACGAACCGAGGCCCTCGAATCCAGCGAACGAGTCTCGAGCTCAGCATTGCCTTCACGAGTCCCAGTTTGACTTCTCTTCTCGGCTTGAGAAATGCGCATCCATCTGCAAGTAATGTCAGACCACGGCGGCGTATTGGAGCGTGTCCATACGTTTATCATCGCATAGCACGAAACTCGATGTCATGCGAACCATTAGTTCCTCATCGTCAATCATGGTCAGATCGTTCTACGACGAAAAAGGGTAAGTCAGAGCCCAATGTTAAGTACCAAAGCGGACCTCTCGAAGAACAGACACGATGTCAGCGTCATTCACCAGCATCATGGTGACCCTGCGACTCTGCATCAGTGTAGGCATTCAGGTTTGCTGGGCACATCTCTGAGACTCACCGACCGATGGGCTAGGTCGTTTATACACGCAGCCGGGTGATGAGGCTGAGCCGCTATAAGACAATGCACAGACTGCGGAGTGGCACTCACCGGTGTTCGTTCTCGGCGAATTGGAAAGGAAGGTATGTTTGGACGCAGAGCCTTTGGTAGGGAATGCCAGAGCTCCTGTCGGGTCGTCTTCGGGAATCGCATATTGTTGTAGATACTGGGTGCGAGGGAGATATGGAACCCGCGCATCGTGACACAGGCAGGTTCATTAGGAAGGGGAGGATGCGGTGGTTTCACAAGAGCCGTCTCATATCCAGTCTCCCGACCGGGGAACGGTAGGCTTTGGAGGAAATCGAAGTCGTAAGTCCGGGGGATGGCTGCCTCAGATTGAGGAACGCGGAAGTCCATGGTCATACAAGAGTTCGGCAACATGTTGTATACGCGCGCAGCCCAGTAGGAGGTCTTTAGACACCCGGTGACCACGCAGAGGCCGTTGTTCTGTACCGAGAGCTCCATGTCCTTGACGAAATGGGTATACCAGGCACGTCCGTGTTCCAAGGCGAAGCGACGAAGTTTGGCTAGACCAGTCGGGCTGCACTCATAGGACGATCCACCAAAAGGCATAGCGAGAACAGCCCCCTCGGTCGCGGTAGAAGAGAAACGTATCTTCTTGAAGTCGCTGTCGGTCCTGATGGGGTGTTACATATGATCAACGCAACTGGCGCCCGCGCTGTATGAATTGACTCACTCTGGGATATGCGTCTCTGTCAATGTGCTGCCATCGTTCGTGGCGGACCAGATCGTCAGCGCGGGGAAATGATTGGGATCATGAACGACGTCGAGTCCCTGGTCCAGCTCTAGGTGCTGGAAACCTTCGGGGATGTTCCTATTTCTGGGATCGCTTGCAGGCCTAGTAACATTCATGCCAAGGTAAAGAACGAGGCCAAGTGGGTCCAGCAAGACTATGTCTCCGATGCAGAGTCCCTCGACGACGTACGTAGTCTTGGTTGCCCCCATTTCCGATGCGTCGGCTAGCATGGGCGTGTAGCCCTGAGCGGTAGGGTAGAACATACGAGAGAATGGCTTCTGGGCGTCGTTCCACGCCATTTTGTGGCGGTCAAGTTCGTGGTCGTAGACCGAAAGGAGAAGGTGTTGTGTCGTTGATCCCACGGTCGGCAAGTTGAAGGTGGTCCACGCAATGATCGGCGCAGAGAATACAGTGGAAAGAGCTCAAAGAACTTGGATGCCATTCGTTGGCGCTTTCTACGAGATGGGGGCGAGAGACGAAACAAGATGAGCGGTGCGATACTGAATGCCAAAAAGGAGGACCAAGGCTGGGAGACTTCTGGAAGAGTGCGCGACAGACGCCATGTATTAGTATGAATATATCAAAAATATAGAATCATTAATGATTTGATCCGTTAAATGATTCGATCCGTGAATCAAATCATTCTAATGATTCGAATCAACATAAGGATCATGAATCATTAATTTATGGTGAGGATACTCTCTCAAAGAATCAAGGATCTAATCCGTTAATAGCTCGTGCCTATCTCTACCTGTCGGTGTGCGTGGTCGTCCCATCGCGGGGAAGGAGCTCGAGGCCATTCCAGTCGTGCAGATACTGTTGAAGTTCGTCCTTACGCCACGGCGAACTTAGTTACCATATTCGGACATTACGCCACCCAGGCGACTGTACAGTTGTGACTCGTCCTCGATCGCTTATATATAGTAGAGTATTTTCGTCTTTGGTACCTCAGTCGTCTCGCTTACGCTGCGCACGTCTGAGGTATGTACTCTTACCGATATACATGGACACTCGTACTTACTATTTATGTAGAACCTTACTCATAGTTCTCCTCTGTTCTTAGGTTATGGGCCCCGTAGTCGCCGAACTTTGAAGACGTATAACACAGCACATTTTAATCGAACAAACGACTCGCTACCACCGCGCTATTGCATACCAAACGTAAAACCACATACCGAACCGACCTCGCCGCGAAAATGTCCGCCATTAACCCAACCGGACTCACCGCTACCCAACACCTGCTGGAAGACAAGTCAAACTTCTACACATGGGTCATACAGGCCGAAGAGTGCCTCACTGGGAAGGGTTTGAAGGGATACATCGACGGGAACATCCAGCGACCCAGCGCAGGGGCACCCCCGACAACCGACACACCCATATACTCCCTGAATCCATCTCTCGAAGAATACCTCTATCGAGACGGTGTCGCCCGCTCCATTATCATCAATAGTATCGTTGACCCAGTCGGCGCAGGCGTGAATCGTACCGGGTCAGCGGAGGACTGCTGGAAAGCCGTCATTGGGACGTGTGCGCCACAGAGTGATGCCGCAGTATCTCTGGCCGAACGCGAACTGCTCGAATGCGTCATGGTCGATGACTCGTCGAAAGAGGCAATCGAAGCTCACCTGACGGAACTACGCGCTCGCCGCCATCGCTTGCTGCAACTTGGAAAGGGGATGACCGACAAGGATTTCAAAGGAATCCTCATCCGATCCCTGCCGCCAACGTCGGAGTGGATGTCCTTTATTGGCACCCTGTACGCTCCTACCCTCGCCGATGCGCTTGCCCTAGTCGTATCACACGGCATAACGCTCATCACCATCCGCGCACGGAACGTGAAAGGTGGCGGCAGCGGCCATGCTTATAGAGCGTCGTCGCAGTCACAATCGTCGGATCGCCGATGCACGAACCCAAACTGCAAGGCGCGTAACAAGAATAGCCATTGGTTGCGAGATTGCTACTGGCCCGGGGGAGGAAAGGAGGGTCAGTTTCCGCCTAATTTTGGGGCCAGAAGCAACTCACAGGCAAATACCGCGGCGGCACTTACAATGCCAGTACCATCTGCGGCGTTCGCATATGCGCCCCATTATGTGTTGATGGCATCCTCACCGTGGTCAAGCGGTTTCGACTGGGCTGACGAGCCGTGTGGTATCGAGGTCCAGTGCCACAGTTCAGTATTGATTGAGGACGTTGAGGATGATGACGAGATAGTCATAGAGGACGTTCTTGCCGAAGGCGTTGACTATATCCTTGACGAAGTCGATGTATCTGCAGCGTACGCAATCGTTAGCAATCCTGTTGCATACAACAAGACCGACCGCGTCCCGCTGGACTCTGGCGCAACCGACCATTTTATTCGTCACCAGGGCGCATTCAGCAACTACCAGTCGATCCCAGTGACATACGGCCAGTCAGCTCAGTCAAGCGGAGGCTTTGCGATCCTAGGCCGCGGGTCAGTCACTCGAAGCATTCTCACAAATGGACAATGGGCAACTGTCACTTTTAAGAACGCACTGCATGCGCCTACTCTCGCATCTGACTTGATCTCCGTGAGCCAGCTGGATCGAGCGGGTTGCTTTGTCGAGTTTGGAGGAAGAGAGGGCGTTGTAAAGAAGTCGGGGAAGGTACTGTTTGGAGCAAGTGCGGCAGATGGAATGTACGCTGTCCGCATGCAACCACTTCCTGCTGCAATGCTATCCACCAGCATGCCAGCGTCTCTGTGTCAGTGGCATCGCCGTTTTGCTCACGGAAGTCCTGATGCAATCAGAGAGATGGCGGATAAGAACCTCGTTGATGGACTCACTATCACCTCGCGAGACACACCCGGACAATGTGTCGACTGCATACTTGCACGCCAAACCCGCCGACCATACGATAAACCGACCGACCCCGATGTTGACATCCTTGAGCTTGTTGCATTCGATGTATGGGGACCGTCCCGCGACGCCACGAAAACCGGCAACATATACTACATGGCAATTGTTGACTCGGGATCTGGGACAAAATGGCCAGAGTTCTTGAAGGATAAGAGCGATGCGTCCACGATACCGGCGTTTGATCGTTTCCGGGTGATGGCAGAGGCAGAGACGGGGAAGCGAATTAGAAAGGTCCGAACCGATAATGCTTTCTCATCGAAGGCGTGGGAGGATTACTTCATTAAACACGGCATCCACCATGAAACAACCACGCCATACTCTTCTGCACAGAACGGACTCGCGGAACGCGCTATTCGCCAGATGACAGACGACATGCGAGCCAATCTACACGACTCTGGTCTCCCTCCTGAATATTGGACGTATGCGGTCGCACACGGAGCGTACACGCGGAACTACATGCCATCACGTCGACACCCAGGCTGTATCCCTCTCAGTATCTTCACCAACAGACGCCAGGACGTTTCGCATCTACGCGTATTTGGATCGTGTGGCTGGGCAATGGTCCCGACGATCAACGGTCGTCAAATTGACGGTGGAGACAAGATCGACAATCGCGGGGTTGAATGTACCTTTCTGGGGTACGCTCCTGGGTCAGGGAACTATATCCTCGAGGACAAACAGGGTCGCATTATCGACGCTCGGAATGTCCGCTTCGAGGAAGGTGTCCCCCACCGAACGCTTGAGTCCAACGACATTGACTTCACACCTGTGGGTATTAACTCACAATACCGAGGTGTTTCATCAGTCGTTGACTCGCGTAGTGAGGATGTAAATCCGCCCGAGGCCGCACCCATTGTCCAACCCGGACGCGTACCTGTGCCTGTCATTGCTGAGCCGCGACGCTCAGGATGCGTATCACAACCCTCTCGGATTGCCCGCGAGAATGCAATATTCGAGCAAAAGGAGAAAGATGCGCAAGCCGCGAGGGAGGAGTGGGCCTCCAGAGATCCCAAGGCCCGTGTTGCATCTCTAGACCCTTCTTCGCGCCTCACCGGTGAATTGGACGACCATATTGCTCTCATGACCACCGAACCGAACCAGTTGCGCGCACCCCGAATGTACGCGGAGGCAATGAAGTCAGATGCAAAACGCTGGCGTGCCGCGATGGATGTTGAGATGGATCAACATAGAGTCAAAGGTACTTGGGAGCTAGGTACTTCACCTGCTGGCGCAAACGTTATGGCGTGCCACTGGGTATACGACGTTAAACTCGACGGGGATGGCAACCCAATACGCGACAAAGCACGCCTTGTCGGCAAAGGCTTCACTCAGCAGCTGGGGGTTGATTACACTGAAACTTGGGCCGCAGTCTCACGCATGGAATGGATCCAAATGACTGCTGCAGTCGCCGCGTCCATGGATCTATCGCTTTGGCAGGTGGACTTTGTGGCTGCCTACCTCAATAGCGTACCGGACGTCGATATCTGGATGCAACAACCACCTGGCTATGTCGTCGAAGGACGGGAATCTGACGCCTGTCTTTTGAGGAAGACGATCTATGGGACGATGCAGGGTGCCCACGACTGGGCCCGGACTCTTGAAGAGGGTTTTGTATCTGTTGGGTACACTGCGTCAAAGGCCGACCCCTGCATTCGTGTCAAGCGTGACAATGGGGATTTCACGCTGACAGCCACCTATACGGATGATGTGTGGGGAGCGTCGTCGAGTCGAGAGGCTGGCGAGTTGCGGAAGTCCGAGCTTGCCAAGCTGTGGGACATCAAAGATGTGGGGGAGAACCACTGCCTGCTTGGTATGCGCGTCGACCAGGACCTGGAGAAAGGAACTGTCTCCTTGTCCCAGCGGGCATATTTTGAAGAAGTTCTCATTCGCCACAACCTCACTTCTGTCACGCCTCGCTCAACGCCACTCCCTGTTGGTATCAACCTGGATGCTACCATGTCGCCAACCACCAACGCCGAGAAGGAAGCAATGGCTGATATACCCTACCGCTCTGTGCTCGGATGCGTTATGTGGGCTCAACTGGCCACGCGTCCCGACTTATCGTTTGCTGTCAGCCTACTTTCCCGATTCCAGAATAACCCCGGTATGGAGCATTGGCGCGCACTACTCCATGTTATGGGGTACATCAAGTCAACGATTGACTATGGTATCACCTTCTCCCGCAATGCACCGCTCAAACCCTTTGGGTACGTTGACGCAAGCTATGGGGATTGCCCTGACACTAGGCGTTCAACGTCTGGTCAAGTCTTTATGATGGCCGGGGGACCAGTATCATGGAGCTCTAAAAGACAGTCCACAGTTGCGCTGTCCACTGTCGAGGCCGAGTATGTATCGCTCTCTCGAGGTGCGCAGCAGCTTCGATGGATGTTTGCTTGGATGGACGAGGTTGGACTACCACAAGAGTGCCCGGGACACCTGAAGGGTGATAACGAAGGTTCAGTCAGCCTTACCAGGAACACCCACGGCCATCACCGCGTCAAACATATCGACTTACGCGCCCACTACATTCGAGAGCTCGTCACCGCTAAAGAGCTGGTTGTTGACAACATCCGAGGGACCGAGAACCCGGCCGACTTGTTCACCAAGCCTCTTCCTCGGGACTCTCACTATCGCTACCTAGCCGACCTCAACGTCGTTCGCCTTGAATAGGCGTTCGGACGTGGGGGAGTGTTGAAGTTCGTCCTTACGCCACGGCGAACTTAGTTACCATATTCGGACATTGCGCCACCCAGGCGACTGTACAGTTGTGACTCGTCCTCGATTGCTTATATATAGTAGAGTATTTTCGTCTTTGGTACCTCAGTCGTCTCGCTTACGCTGCGCACGTCTGAGGTATGTACTCTTACCGATATACATGGACACTCATACTTACTATTTATGTAGAACCTTACTCATAGTTCTCCTCTGTTCTTAGGTATGAGTAGTCTCTAATATAGTCGTCTCGCTTACGCTGCGCACGTCTGAGAACCTTACTCATAGTTCTCCTCTGTTCTTAGATACACTGGCAGTAGCGTGAGACAGTCGTCGTCCTTTTGATGCGGCAGATAGACGACCAGTCAAGGAATCAATGTTGTCAAAGTGGAAAGGCAGAAAAACGAACGTCCGTCTCTGCTTTGAAGACATGAAGATGACGGTAAGATGAAAAGGAGCAAAAAAAGCGATCTAATCTGATCGTCACTCGGTGTCCTTGCACTGCCGGTGAGTACCATAATGATACAGCACTCTGTCACGAACTCTCACGATGCTCGAGTCAAACGCAGCGCGGCACAAGTATTAGCGTTAGATTAAGATAGTTGTAACGGATGTATGTAAAGTCATCGTTTCAAAAGACCCAGCTTAGAGTTGGGCGAGACGCGGAGCTTTCGCCAGCAAGCAGAGCGGAACCGCTTCATCAGCGCCAACGCACGACGAAGGATCCTGCTGAAAAGGGATCTACGCTGCTTGGACGAGATTTTCTCGTAGTGTTCCGCATCCATCCGTTCCGCGCGCTCGATCTTCGCTTGCAGCCTCGCTTTATGACCGTCGATTATCCTATTGCGATATCGTCAGTTCCTTCCGACAAAGAATAAGAAACCCCACATTTGCAGAGCATTCATCTCTTCGAAGAACTCCCATGGACTACCAATCTGGTCCGCCGTGAACGAATCCAGATCCGTCCAGAAGTCGACGACTGGTGCGTAGTCGCGGTGCCGCAGGAAGTCGTCGGCGCCCACTACGGATTCGTATTCGGTATGGACCGAAGGTGCATCTGGGTCGTACGGGGCGAGACCATCCGGGGAGACTGGTTCCGAAAATTTTTCAATGCTTGGATCTGCTGTAGATGCAGCATCTGCTCTGACGGGGGACGGGGGAAGTGGAGAGAGTCTGGGGGAAGGCGGGAGAGGAATATCCAGGGGTGACAAATTCGAGGTAGGCGAGTGACGAGACTGGCGATCCTCATCATCCACAGACTTGGATGCCACCTCCCTGGTATGTGGGCTTCCCTTAGCCTCAGGCTGCGAGGTCTTCGGTGATTGTGCCTCCACAGGTCGCTCGACTGGCTCGGAATCGGGATCGGGTTCAAAATCCGTCCCGCCTGTCTCCTTCATATGCAGCATTTTCTTGCGCCACTGATCATCTTTCCTATTCTGAAATTCAATGTCCACAGTTTGTCTTGGGGGACACAATTGATATTTTCCACGCGTCCGACGGTCAGGAGTGATGTACTTGACGCGAATCTCCGTCAACGCGAGCGTGGAATGGTAAAAGTCTGACCAGGGAAGGGGCGGATCACATGTAAGAGGTTGGCGGCCCCTCGGATGGACGGTGTTTGGCAATATAGGGAAGGACATGTCCGGGAGCGCAAATGAGCCCTCTGGACCTGGTGTGAGCCCGCGAATGGCGAAGGAGACCGTGAGGTTGAAAAGGCGCCCGATCACTGGCAGAGTCAAGTACTGGAATTCCAATGAACAGTGATAGTAACATTTGTGGCGGAGCCCACCTCTTGACAGCATGCGAGATATTGTTTGCCTACTGGTAAGGCCTCGCATGCTTCAACCACTTCGGGATCATCACATAGCAGAGCCAACGTTGGAAGAGGATCAATCCGCACAACGAAATATTCGCCCCAGCGAGGCAGTGACATGGCGGACGGTAAGGAAGATAACCAGGGACACGACGGGTTCAAATTGGTTTTTACGTGATCAATCATGACAGCACATGGGCGTGCGAGAAAGCAGACACTGTGAACGGCGTGAACGTTGATTTTCAACGTCCAAAACCAGTGTGAGAGACTCTGAAAGTCAGCGTCGCATACGCTAGCAATCGGTTGATAATCAACGTCATCTTTGGACGTTGAACATCAACCGATGTCGACCGATTTCAGCGTCCAGTCCAAATTGCGGGCCAGCCTGGGGCCAACCACAGAAACACTGAAAATCAGCGTCTGTTACCATGACCTCTTACAGGTATTATACTTGGCTTACTTTTTGCTTTATTGTTCAGATTGTTGTCGTATTTAATTAAGTGACAAACAATTGTATTGTATACAAACTAGATAGAAAGAAGTAGTTGTAGCAACAATATACAGTCAATAGCCCATGCAGCAGCGTCATCGTAATCACTATGGTTCGCTCCCGGGCCCTCGACTTGGGCTCGGCCAGCCCACGAGTCCTTGCACCTCTGTTGTTCCGAGTGCACTGGTAGTTCGTCCTTGAGCGAGAGCTCATCCAGCGATACGACTGTACTCGTCCGTCGTTCAAGTGCTGTCGACAATTCTCATCCTAGTGTGGGCTCGTCCATCGTCCGATAGTCATGCGCAGTCTCGTCCATGGTAGCAGCGGACATTGTTTCAGGGGGAGCATCCGATGCGTGTGTCCTTGTTTATCGTTTTGTGTGTCCTCGTTCATCGTTGCGTGGGTCCTCGTCCATTGTCGTGCGGGTCCTCGTCCATCGTTGTGTGCGGACTTGTCCATCGTTGCGCGAACCGTCCATCGTTGCGTGGGTCCTCATACATCGCATCAGTCCTCGTCCTCGTCCTCGTCCTCTGTTGGCAGGTTTCTCGTCCGTCACGCTATAGATGGGTGAAAAAAAAAGCCAGGGGCAAGCAGCGCCCAGAAAAGGGTGCCGGCGGTGGTGTTGAAGGATTGCGACTTTAAGGAAATGTTGACGGCGGTGGCAGAGAGCGGAGGGGCAGGTAGGCGATGGTGGGGAAAAGGAAAGGGTGACGCGGCCTTTGGTCAGGGCAGATTGACTTTCCGAAAGCGGGTGGGCGGCGATCGAAATCCGAGTTCGTATTAATTGCTTCAAGTCCGAAGCCAGCTCAGTGTCTTTTGCACTGATCACAAATCAACGTCTTGGGTGGGCTGATATGAGATCAGCGTAGCCCTAGTGCAAAATACGTTGAATCTCGATTTTAAGTGCTTCATACTTTGAAATTCAACGTCCATGAGGTTCACAGTGAGACCTTTCCCCTTCAGCTGAGACTCTTGTTTTAGTTTGCTTGACTAGTTCTTGGTCGGTATGGTCCAAAATGCAGGCTCAACATATTGCCGGGACAGCTCGCAATGGCCGATAAACCGAGTCCACAACTTTCTTGCGGCACAATTGTGTTGTCTTACACTCCCAGCTAGTTGCACCAGGGTCGAACAGGCTGTGCAAGTCTTTCCCAGTCAAACCTGATCTGCGCACTTAGCAGTATTTCCTGTTGTCAGTGTTGATGGCTTGCAGGGGTTCTTCTCGCAGTGACAATAGACCTGAGATCAGGCAGGCCCGTTTCTGTATGTTTCAAGCCCAAAAAGGAGCATCTTTTTGTTCTATGGTTGCAACACCGGCTGCGACGTGGAATCCGTTTACTTGACGACCTTGTTCTCTTTGACATACTTTGAGCGCTAAACCCGGCGAAGTACAACACCTTGTTGCTGAGATGGAGGAGCCACGGCCCCATAAATACGCTGCCTGTGATCTTCGCTAAATATTGTTCGTGCCGCCCCCTCCATCCCATTACAATACTCCCCTTCTAGCTTTGTCTCAAGCGGTATGACTCACATTTCACCTCATTGTCCGAGCGCCAACGCCCACTGCACCGTTTCCCCCGCTGCGCGTCATTCCTCTGTGCGGAGCCGTACCGTGACATTCGCGGATGCCGTCCGGCCTGTCCGCCATGCTCTCCCCTCAACATCTCCCTCTGACCCTGAGTCTCGGCTATCTCCTCCTCTGTCGGTCCGCCAGATAGCTGAAGTTGATGCGTCCTTGATCTTGCCATACTACGAACTCTGCCGAAAGCTCGCTGAGGACATTTCCATCCCCCCGGCAGTGAGCGACGAATGGATCCCCGCCCAGAGCGGCAAGACCAAAAGGGCAAAACGAATCTCCAGTCAGCTCTCGAAGGCAGTGACTGACATCAAGTCTTCGGTTGCTTACCGATGTCAGGCGGACGACGCAAAGGGCCTTCGACCATGCATTGTCGGCTCGCGTCCTAGTTTCTGGTCCATGCTCAACTCTAAGGGTGGAAGCGGGTCATGGATGTGGGCTATGGGAACGTTTGAAGGGCATGACGAAGAGAGCCTTCCCGAGGTACTGCGCCGGTTTGCAATCGGGGTTAAAGAAGAAGGGAAGGAGGTCCCGTCGTCGCCTTATCTAAACACGACTCCAGTGTGGGACAACCTCATCCTTGGAACTAACAGAAAAAAGAGGCAATGGGTTGTTGTGATTCCTTTCATGAACCCTGGCGGGCCAGCCACACAGCCTTTTCGAACGCTGAGGGACTCCCGGATCTACAGCGTAGAAGAATCAGATTACCGCGAGCTTGAGATGATCAGCCGCGAGAAAATCATGGAATTCTATGATCTGGTAGTGTCTGACTCAGACTTCTTGGTGGGATATGTCAAGGGTCTTCAGAAAAGCGAAGAGGTGTGTCTCACCTGAATCATTCGAAAATTCTTCTCAAGATGTGACAGGAGCGCAAGCAGAAGCAGCGAGAAGCCAAGATGGCCGCGGATAGCCCGCGAGACCCTTCCGCACCGTCTCTCAATAGATCTGAAGGACTCTCCCATGCATCTCCGGCGGCGGCTACACCACCATCCACACATTCATTGTTCTCAAAAGCGCTGAAGCAAACTCGGAGGCCCAGCTCGCTCTGGTCCCCAAAGGTCAAATCCCCGCCAAGTACGAAACCGGCGCCGCCCCAGATATCGAAACCTACTTTGAGCAAGGTACAGAGATCCCTAGAACAAAGATTACAGGTTCGTCGTCATCTTTCCATAGACGAGTGGTATTGACAACCTATACAGAGTTGGAGGATCTGAGTAGTATTTGTCGGCGTCGGTACCATATAGCGAATAATATCTGTAGATTGAACCGCTGGAGTGTGAAGTGCCGGTCAGAAGTCGCGCGGTCAGGTCGTTAGTGCAGGTATGCTCATGGAATGCCGCACCTGGCATTATGACGTGCGAATCCCGGGCAGACTCGCACTTTTCGTTACGAGGCAATATGGGCGTGCCGCGTCATTTCTAGTATATATGTCAACGGGTGAGGGCGTTAAACACGCATAGAGCGGACCGGACTTACGCCGACAAGACCACGGATCCAGCTCGAACCTACGTATCATGAATGGGAGCTGACGCACCTGATGCCATAGCCTCTCTTTGTCGTCAAACTTCCCCCCACCAGGCTCGCATTGGCGGAGTTGACGCGTCGATCCTGCGCGGCAAGCACTGTGCTGAGTTAACATCGAGGGCAAACCGGGGAGCAGAAGAGAAAAGAGATGATGGTGGGAAAGAGGAGAGGACAATCGCGCGCGATCCGAACGAGAAAGCCCGGCGTTTGATACCAGACGCGTTGACTTTGTTTCAGTAGGTCCCAATGTACTTGTAGAAAAACTCGCTTTGGGATGGGATTGACTGGATCTCGTGGAGAGACCGGTCCAAGTCCTTCAAAGTCATTGGTATCAATGATGCGATTGGACTCGATCTCACTCGTTATCTGATTCTTGCACGCAAGAAGCGTCGATCTCACCCGACGGACTTCCCACTGGGTATCGATAACGAGAGTTCAATCGTCGGGCTCTGGGGAGACAGTCAAACAGGGAAAAAATGCTCAAATGTGGCGGGGACGTATACCATGACATCAAGTTCGCCGGCAACTATGTCACGCTGATCAAGTTGAAGTACTACCGGCTTGACGTCAGACAGATACGCAGATGTTACAACCAAACCACAGGAAAGGTTGCTCAGCGGGAGAAGAGCTGAGTTGAGAGCGTATTGTCCTAAGCGCTCCGTCGACGAGACGCCGGGATCATGTGCTGAGCAGGGCTTGAGTAGACCATACCATACGGCGGCCATGTGTCCGAGTGACCCGTATGGGTTGAACGTCCGCCATAAGTCGTGGGTGTTAGCCACCAATAGCACCATCAGTCGATAATCACAGAGCAGCTCGGGATCTCAAAGCGCGGAGGAAGGAAAGGCCGGGCAAACACGGGGAACACAAATACAGCGCTGAACGAGCTCCCCGAGCTCCGTAACTAAGGCATATCACACTGGTTTGAGTGGAGGCCCGTCAAGCGCGAAGATCACACATGCGAGGCGGGCGCCAGACTCACAAGGATGGAAGCCTGCAAAATCTGGCCATTGTGCGAGAGGAACCAATCGAGAGGCGGAGCTAGGCTGGAGTGATCCCAGTGAAGTGGTACTCAAGAAAGGGTCGGTCAAACGTGGCATCCTGTAATGGCAGCGGACAGTAGGCTGCGAGAAAAGATGATCCAGGAGCTGTGACTTTGCTGATCAGACTGCAGAGCTGCGAGACAAGTACGCTGCGCGCAGATGAAACAATCGAGGTCGTGAAGCGGAGACAAGCGAGCGCTGCGAAAGCCAGCCGAAGCCCGAGAGAACGCCGGCGTTGCGTGCTGAGTTGGAGTATCGCACTGCGGCCATTGAGTCCAGCAGCGGAACAGAGAGCGGTGTCTCAGTTGAACCCCTGGGATGCCATGGACGCGTTGTTTGGCAACAGCCTTGGGATCAGCGCATGTGCCGGCGGCGACTGGTGCGTGCTGTTCATTTTCAACCACGACGACCACCACGACCTTTCTTCCCTTTGCTTGCTCTTTTTCTATCCCAGCCCTTTCTCTTCGATGACGGCCATCTATTCCGCCTTCTTCTCGTCCGGCCTGCTCGCCCCGCGCTTCACGCCCGACACCGTCGTGGACAACTACGCCTCCGACGACACGCCCACGCCCACGCCCACAACCGCATCCGAGGCCACGCTCCTGCCGCCGCAGCCCCCGCGCCTGCGCAAACGGCGCTCGTCGCTGAACGTCGCGCAGTCCCCGATGCACGCGATCAAGTCGCCCGCGCGCAGCGCCGCCAACGCATTTAGCCTCAGCCGCGCGCGCAGCGGGAGCCTCACCGCCGCCATGGAGAAGGAAATAGCCAGCACGCGGGCGAGGAGCGGCAGCGTTGGCACTGCCTTGCGGTGCGTCCATTCATCACTACTGCGTTATTCGGTTCCTGACTGTCATCCGTGTAGCCCGAAAGCCGCGCGCAAGCGCCATACGCCCGCCCCGTCCCTCCCGCCCCCTACGGTCCCTCTGCCTGCGCTGCCCAAAAAGCATGAATTCGGACAGGACGTTCCGATCATACGCCAGCCGCTTGCGCCCATGCGCGATGTCGAGATGAAGGGTGCGTCTCTTCGTTCGTTCGTGCTGTCTGCCACCACCATCTAATCATTCATTCGCTACAGCCCCAGCCTAAACCGCATTTTTTCATGACCCCATTCTGAATTCTGATTTCAACCAAAACGTCTCCCACCTCCGGACTATATCTATCTACCTATCCTACATCTACATAGGCCCCGGCGGCGCACCCTCCCTATCTAATCCCTATGTTTATGCATCACATCATTACTTATTCTTTTCCCCCTCCCTTCCCCTTCCCCTCCCTTATGCTATTCTGGTTCTCGTCAACCTTCCATTGCCAAAAAATCGATATTAGGTCGTTTTACTTTGGGTAGTCAGTAGTAGTGGTCGTAATGATTATTGTCCCCGTCATGGCTTTTTATTGACGTTCTTCGTTTGATCCTGAGTGCGCGTCTGGTGAAGCGACGCGGAGTGTGCAAGAAATGTGGTGATGTGTAGTGAGCAATAAGACATCTCTGATAGTATATCGGTTAGTACACGCGCCTGTCATCTGAAGCTGATGTCATGCTTGTGGTGCGCGCGAAAGCTGGGTTCGACTCCCAGTCAGAGAGTATGGGACTAGCTGCATTTTTGACCGACAACTTGAGATTCTTGTTTTTGCAGGTTCCTCGAGCCGCGGGAAGTGCAAGCAGCTGCCAGGTTCCTCGCCGTATCTGACTGCGTGCTTTTGTGTACAGGTAGGATTGTGTTTGCCTATTATTCTCTCAGACTCGTCCTTGTCATACCTCTGCATCATGCTCGACCACACTTCCTCCCGTGCATAGAGTCCACCTCACCACACGAGTACGTCTATTTGCATAGCGAGTGACAAACTATGGACATGGAAGCGCCAGCCCCGCCGGGGGCAGAACGCACATGAGGAGACAGACGTATTTACGGCTCATACATTGGAGGAGTTCATGAGCATTTTTCATCCTGCCAATTATGCAGATGTTGAGGTGAGTATCCTGTACTGAACGAATCTCTCGTCCTGTTCGATAGATGCCACATCAGAGGTTTCGACACCATGGAGGAGACTTGATGGTGTTGGGGGGTAGACTTGAGTGGTCGGCTTTTGTACGAGCTCATGCACATGCCCAGTAAGTGCTGTTGTTCTGTTCGTATTTGTGGACTCGGATTCGAACCAGTGGAAGTTGTTGCGTCCGGCGATGTTTAGTTGCCGTGCGTCGATTGTTGCCGAACCATGCCGAACCCGAGGTTGGCGAGGACGTCGTCTTTCGGACCCACCACAATTAGCTGCAGAGCCACAAATGTACTCGGATAGCGCCCAAACAATCTTTACTCGCATATTCTATCCCACCGCCCGGGGATTCACACCTCTGCACGCTGATGCCTCCGAGATGGGAAGAACGAAGACCACCTTCGTCGTCGAAGGACTCTGCATTGGCGATGTCGTTCTTCTGGACCCAATCGGGGAGATGCTATACCTCGGCATGAACGTCACGAAACCTGCGAGCGATCCCCGAAACAGAAACATACCCGAGGATTTTGAACACCTCGATTTGGATCCGGACCTCGACGTTGTTCACGATCCTGCCCATTTTCCTGCGCCGACCATCTGGGCCGCCACGAGCGACGGGAGCGCGTTGAAGGAGACTCGCTGGCCGGAGTATGTAAAGCCGTGTGCTGTCAATTCCTTCGGTGACGTTTCGTAGAACCATCGACTACGCAAGGATACACTTCTCTTCAAATGCTTCTGAGGGAGCCTTATACGCCATGCCCTTCGGGGGGTCCTCCTGGAACCTCACACCCGCGGGGTTTGAAAAACTCTGTCGCTTCGCTCTGCACCATGGTCAGAGTTGGTACAAGTATTTCGTGAAGGACATCGGGATCTCACTCCAGAACAACGGTCTATGCGTGGTGACTGGGTGCGAGAAGACGTCCTACTGGGCCTCGCGTCTCTTCACGGCCAACTCGGCGAATTCCTGCTTCACTATGAACTTGCTCCTGCCTGTATCCGAGGACCATATTCCGAAAAGCTACGACTTTCACTTCCTCGAAGGCCCAGAGCTCGATAAGTTCACTGGGCTTACAGACGGCCATCAGACGGCCCTTGTCGAGCCTCCACATCCTCCCCTTCCGAACGAGCCCGCCTGTGTTGCCATGCGTGGCTTTCATATCTCTCTTGCGCCCCGCATCTACAATGACATGCAATTACCCAAGACTGACTGGCAGACGCGCTGGCACTCGCTGCCAAAGGCCTTGCGTCCGAACGTTTCGTCCTTTCCCATTCGCAGGGACCGAACACCGGTGAGTGCAAGTGGCTCCCATCTGACTTCCGTGTCTAAGATAAACCCAGCCGTTTCATCCCGCTGCGTGTATAAACAACCTCGCCCATCGGTCGGTGAGTTCTCAAAGTGTGAGATTGCAAGCTGAGCGTCTGAAATGGTGGGTCCAGTGTGGCAGAATCACGACAATGCTAGTCAACGATCTCGACATAGTGTCCGTGCTGCGGGAGGTACGCGCACTCATGGACAGAAGGCCATCATCTTGATCTTGCCATCGTAGAATGAGTTCACGTTGATTGACGACAAGAAGCTGATGATTCGCATGACGTCGAACTTCGTGCTCTACGACGATGAAAGTACGTCCTCAGTGCTTTGCCTACCCTGAGGGTCATTACTGATGACAGCATTCACAGATGGATGCGCTTTTCTGAAGCCAAAGAACGAAGTCAAACTGGGACTCGTGAAAAAGCTTATGGACTCAAAACCTGTCCGCTGGATTCGGGGCCCTCGCTTTGTTGCAGTACGGAGTTGTGAGCAGCGGGAAGGACAAAGACCATCATAATACGAGTAGCTCATGCTCTTGATGTCATTCAGCCTCGTCATGTTGCTCTTGTATCCTTGTGAGCATTCCAATCATCACAGTTACAGCTTTGATTGGCTTGAACAAAACTTGGGGCATACCATTCAAACGCTGAGGTCTGTCGCATCATTCCGCTCCGTGAGTCAATAGCAAGGCAATTGGATTGCGATCAGTAGCCGAAAGATCTTGCTGGTGTTCAGTGCGTGCCCCGACCACTAATATCGCAAGCGGCCAGGCGACGACTATGTGAACATGGGGCACATCACAGAACACGCGGTTCTTGAGACATTACGAGAGAATAGACGATAACAGACTTCTGGGCTTCACAGAAAAGCAACAATCGGGCAGATCATGGCCGATCGCGTCTTGTCGTGCCTGGCACACGCTGCAATAACCGCTGTGAGTACTGATCAACATCGGAATGACCTGTTACGGACCGTTAAGAGTCGCAGTGCAGCCCTCCAGTTCCTGAGTCTGGACGTCTGATCATTCACCGCAACGGGCTCTGGTACGAGGGGCAATCTTGCATCGGACGAGCCAAGCCCGGGGACGAACACCGGCGCAGCGGCATTGAGATGAGACGAAGCCCGCGCGGAGACAGATGCTTCCTCTAGTACAGACTCAGCCGCGTCTCCACGCACAGACACAGACTGTTTCTCGTCTAGCGGTAGGGGCGATGAGACCCGGTCTGGGCAGAACGGCGGCGCATCGGGATCAAGGCAGGATCCATCCATTGATGGACGAATCAACCTCTCCGGCACAAATTCAGGTGCATCTCTTCGCAAATGGGAAGCTGGAGGCAGCTGCTGGATGTTAGGTTTCTCCTCAGATTCTGGGCTTAAGGCCGCTTGGGGAAGAGTGCCAGATGACGTTGAAGTAGTTGGGTCTGCATCTCTTTGCCCGTTCCTACGTTCCTACAAAAGATAATAGTATCACATCGTGCAATCAAAATGTATGGATGAAAGTACCTCTTCGTGAATTAGAAGCGCTGTGACATATTCCTCCAAGAAGTCGGGTGAACTCCTTGCGTCATCCATGAATTCCATCACCCTCTCACGACTGAGACCCTCAAGATCATCATATTGGCCAGCGCTGATGGAGTAGCGCCCTAAACCATTGGCGGTCATCCAGTGCTCAGTAGGCGGCGGCTCTGTCGACCTACACGGAATGGTCACAATCCATTGCGTCTTGTCCATGTCTGCTGGACGCTGTAAATTATTCCAGTCTGGATTTGTGCGAATATATGGTTTTTCTGGCGGCGTCTTGTTCGCCTGTTTGATTTGAACGGCGAATCTGCTGAGTTGGTCCGGAAGATCGTTTCCTTCAAACGTTCCCATGACCCATAACCAGCAACCCTCGGGTTCATCCCTCCAAAGATGCATTTTGGGGTATTTTCCGACAATACAGGGTCTGTCACCTTTCGATTGTCGGTTGGCAATGATCGATTCGATCCCACAGATCAGCTCGGCTAAGTTGCTGACCAAGGTTCTTTTGTTGTCATCCCCAAACTCCGATGCCAGAACAGGGAGCACTGCATGAAACATACAATATTTACGCCGGAAATACGATAAAAAAATGTAAAATTTTTTCAGCATTTTTTCACTTCAAAATTGATAAAAATATGATAAAATTAAGTAAAAATATGCTAAATATATACTATACTTTGGTATAGTCAAATATATTTAGCATATTTTCACCTCTCTTTATAATATTTTTATTATTTTTCAGGTGAAAAAATGCTAAATAAATTTTACATTTTTTTATCATATTTCCGGCATAAATATTGTATGTTTCATGCAGTGGAGATGGTTGGAAACCTTCTCGCAAAGTTGGTAGTACGGAAGAACCAAGGACGCCTGCAGCTTAGCGATGTGGAAGATTGGGACCGCGGGAGATGTGTCAGCCTGCGACTGACAACGATTGCGCATAGCGGCGGGGGCGGCGGCGTCAGTAATTGACACGCTGCGTTGGATTGCCGTCGGTGGGCGCTGGTTGCGAGGTAGTCTAGTGGTAGGAGGAGAGGCCGGAGGACAAGTGTCGTCTGCTGTGCTCATGCTGGATGCAAATGAAACATGCAAAACTTTGGAGACGCTGTCCTCTAAATACAACGTCCAGAAACAAGACAAGACAGAAGAACAACGCTTGCTTTACTAGTACAGCATGCACTCGTGCCCAGGTTTCTAAGTGAGAACAAGGTTGTTGAAATGGGTAGTATTGCGTTGCGACGACGACCTGGAGCAAGCAGCGACCGATGTACTGTCCTGACACTTGTATACAATAAGTAATTGGCCTGCATCAGAAGCTTGCAGCATGCGAATCAGGAAACATCTGGAATGAACAATACACAAACCATGTGTGTGGACACTGGCACCCACGGTCCCTGCAGCAATGCCCCCGAGTCTCCAAAAAGAACAAGGTCACAATAGAAACAGTAGGTCATTGACCGACCGGAGATGAGCTAGTTGTGGCGGAATTCTGGAGCCCTATTGTGCGTCGGCAATTTCAACCCGTCTAGCACGGAATGAACTGATTGTTCACAAAGAGGTGGGGTTATTCGTCACAACTCCACTTCGCACGATCTCGACTCCGTCTTGAGTCCGTCTCGTGACGTGAAACGTAGCCGTGCGGCAGCGGTGCGCATTGTCCCTGCAGTGTTGATCAATTCTTGATCTTACCCTCCCACCATGTCTCTGCCTCTCTGGGGTGAATACTTCATTTTCCGACTCGACCCGGTCACCACGCTTGCGTCTCTGAGAGACGATCCCGAAGTGATGAAGGCATGTAAGGCGCTGCCAGTGGGAAAACAATATCTTGCATGCTGCCAAGAGGTAAGAAGAGCCACAAAGTACTCGTTGAGCGCTAATGTCCCTCAGATACTGACTGTACCCACACCTGGGTATTTGTGCGCAGAAATGATCTGTCTTGCCTTTCGTGGATTATTGCCTGGTCCTGAAGGCACGGGCGTGCTCCCAGATATGTCCTTTCCAATTGCGCCCAACATCTCTCATCCGCGGGGGCGCCCTTCGCTCCCGTGCGATCCCCCTCTACCTTGGCCCGATTTCTACCAGTCTACCCTCGCCCTGACTGAAATCCGCGTCAAATACCTCACTATGGACAAACGCAAGCGTGGTTATTTCTCATTGTGGCCCCAGCGGGAGGCCTTGAAAACTGAACGGCAGGGTCGAAGGGACGACGAGTGGAGGAAGAAGATATTGCGCATGAAGGAGACGGGCGGGATGGACTTTGAGCCCGATCCCGAGCTTGCAGAGCCTGAGTGATTGTCCATCAACGAGGAACAACCCGATCTCAACGAGGATGTGGCGATTCCAACAGCTAACAGCTGCTCCTCGTCACTCAATGTAACTCCCCGACTCTCACCAGAACCGTCCCTGATCTCAGCCGATGACACGTCCGAGCCTTCTTCTCCCAGTACAATGTCTATACCAGCCACACCACCACAGGGCCCGACGTGCGACGTTGTTGACCCAAACTGCGCAGTACCCAAAGCTGGTCTCGAGTCTTCTGTTCAAACGGAATATGTCTCCGTGAACCATCTTGGCATCATGCTCCCAGTTTATGACTATACACCTGCGGTCGACATTTGGTTAGATTTGGAGCATTTTTCCGCGGATCAAATTGGTAATCCCTGGGAATTCTTCGAGGAGGTGGAAGCGATCCGAAGGTGGGTACTTTGTCATGTTCTTGTTCATCAATTCATTTTCCGCAGAATTCATGATGAACACAAGGCAAGGGTCAAGGCAAAAAATGAGCTTACTGAAAAGATGAACGATGAAGATTCACAAATGGAGAAGGTCTCGTTGAAGCAGCGAAGACCAAGGATCGTTCATCGGGTCTGGACAGTCATGAAGCGGGCTTGTCTTGCTTGCTTAGAGACGCTTCATATTCCGTGTTTTCCCAAGTCAGGTGTTCCGGGACAGTAGTTTCGAGATTCTCTTGTATGTTGTAATGAACAATGGCTCAGCGAGATTCTTTCGTATGTTGTGATGAACAATGCTGCAGCAGAACTTTTTACTCTTGTCTTAAAGGTAGTACAATAAGCACTGTGTTCTGGGCTAGGTTCAAAGCATACAGTCATCCAGTCCGACAGGTTGAACAGAAAAGAGCAACTCGGACTCCTCGGTCGGCGTTTGGCCGAGAGAAAGAGTCAGTCACGTGCCGCAGCCCGTGCCCGAGAAATTTTTGTAATTCGTCTTGCCTTCCGCCACATTCACACACACGGCTGGAGTCTCGGTACATCTCAAGGTTGCGTACCTTTGCTTGACTCGATGTATAGCAAATCTTTCCGAACATGTCACAAGCTGGCGACTCTAACGACATTTGTGGCTGTGAGGCGCCGCGATGTTATTGTCTTCTCTGAGTCTATGCCCCTACCATCTACTTCATCCTGCAGCTCAATTCGCTATCCACGCTAACGCTACTCTGAGACAGCTCCAAAGTTGTGCAGGCCTGCAAGATTTTGCTACCGGAGAGGCAATATTTCACGTGCTGTCATCAAGTGAGTTTCCCGACGATATTTTTTTTGCTACTGACTAAAACGACAAGTATGTCGAGTACCGTCCACTCAGCGCTTCATCTCATATCTGACGCCCTCGCCTTTCGACAATTGAAAGCCAGTCCCGACGGTTCAGTCGCACTCCCAGAAATGTCTTTCTCCATACTGCCAAACACCACCCATCCGCTAGGCCGCCCTGCGCTCAGTCGATCTCCCGCTCTCTTGGTTGGATTTTTATCATTCCGCCATTGCGTTTTTGCAGATCCACGTCAATTACCATACCATCAACGACCGCGAGCGGGGGGTGTACCACTTGTGTCCGCCGGGACAGACGGTGCGCATCGAGACGCGGCATCGGAAGGATGAGAGGAAGATGATGCGCGTCAGGGATATGTGTGGGACGGATCATACTAATCAGCAAGTTTCCCCGGTTACTGGCCGGCTTTTCGGACTTTTCCGCTGTTCAGCATAGAACCTCGATAGTCTACCACGTCTGCCACCCAGTGCCATTACATAGAAATCACATATATTTTTGCAATGCCAAATTTGTATACTACCAGCCTAGCAAAATGTGTTTACAGTCAGAGGAGGAGTTGTGAAAATACTGTCCGTGATCAAACTGTTCAGGGTCTCGGACCTAGCTGTTTGACTGTTGACTGTTCAACTTTTCGGCCCGATTTTGGCAGGGGAAAAGTTCAAAAAGTCCGGAACAGTTTTCGGGAGAACTTGCTGATGGCTAAGCCCGATTTCGAACCGCCGGTTACCTGTAAACCGTCGACGTCGAGGGCGACACCGCTGGATAATTATTTCTCACCGCTACCCGAGCCTTTCTCACTTGACATCCCTTTGTCGACGGGTTTGAGCGTACGACGGGGCCTTGTACTGAGAACGCGACAGACCCGATTACTCAACCCTATTCGACCCCGATTGCCCCAAATGATCAATGCTTATCTGGGCACATGGAAGAAATTGTTTCGGTAGTGTTTGGTAGGTTTCGAGGAGATTAAGGTGCTGCAACAATGAGTCTTTTCATATTTTCTGAACCTCGTTTGTCAAGAAGTGTCGCAACAAGGTCATCGACGTCTACAAAACGAGGTCACAGGCCAAGATCGAGCTCAGGAAGAGGATGGACGCGTGACAATACGAGAAGAGAGCGTCGAAGCAGCGTAGAATGTTGTGTCGCTCATCGGATGGTGGTGCTTGTAAATCGATTCCGCTTGGCATGCTGGCAGAAAACACCTTGCATATTTCAAAGTCTGGCGTCCTAAATAGTTTATGGCTCTTCTCGTCGCTCTGGACGGCTCAGTGCTGATTGACGCTTGTTTACCGTTACGTGCCTTCGGTACTGGAACATGATGATGGCCGTTGGCAGTTAGACCAGTATATGAGACTTCTTATTCAGGTTTGATGCATGTCCGGCAACTGCCCAGCGGGAGCCGGGCGTACAACAACCCCAATCAGATTCGGGATCAGCGCGAACAACACGCCCCCCTTTTGACCTGCCACGACTCAACGCCGAGCCACAAATGACATCCAACACCCCACAAACGAGTTTCTCTCGCATATTCTATCCCACCGCTAGAGGGTTCACACCGTTACGCGCCGATGCGTTCGAGATGGGAAGAACAAAGAGCACTTTCGTCGTGGAAGGGCTTTGTATTGGAGATGTTGTCCTTCTAGATCCTAGTGGCGGAATTTTGTACCTTGGCATGAACGTCGCCAAACCTGCGGGAGATTCCCGGAATAGGAACATACCAAAGGATTTCCAGCACCTCGAATTGGACGCGGAGCTGGACATTGTGCATGACCCTACCCACTTTCCCGTGCCGACCATATGGTCCGCCACAAGCGATGGTAGCGCTTTGAAGGAGAGTCACGTTGTACAGTGAGTAGAGCCCGTCTGGCATGATTTCCTTCTATTGAAATTCTCACTCCACCAGGAACGGAGACAAAGATCACGGAAAGATACGCTTTTCGTCGACAGCCTCTGAGGGAGCCTTATACGCCATGCCATTTGGCGGATCCTCCTACAACCTCACCCCGGACGGTTACAATAAACTGCGTCGCTTTGCTCTGAAACATGGCCAACTTTAGTACAGATATTTCGTGAAGGACATAGGAATATCAATACAGAACAACAGTCTCTGCGTGGTCACTGGATGTGAAAAGACGTCTCACTGGTCTTCGCGTGTCTTCATGGCCGGGTCACCGAACTCGTGTTTCACCATGGACTTTCACCTGCCTCAGTCAGAGGACGCTATTCCGAAGAACTATGACTTTCACTTCCTCGAAAGTACAGAGCTTGAGAAGTTTTCCGGTATGAGATTTGGTTATCAGACGGCTCTTGTCGAGCCACCACATCCTCCTCTGCCCAACGAGCCCGCTTGTGTTGCGATGCGCGGCTTCCATATCTCTCTTGCACCTCGCATCTACAATGACATGCGTTTACCGAGGAACAAGTGGCAGAGGCGCTGGCACTCACTGCCGAAGTCTTTGCGTCCCAACATTCCCTCCTTTCCGATCCGCAGAGAGCGGAGACCGGTGAGTGCCAGTGACACCCAGCTCAGAGTCTCACAGCTGAAATAACTCAGCCACACCATCCAGCTGCGTGTATCAATATGCTCGCTCATCAGTCGGTGAGTTCTAAAAGTTGTGCCTCAAAGATGTGTGCGCTTACACCGGTATAGAGCCGCAAAATCACGACGATGCTGGTCAACGACGTTGATATCGTGTCCGTTCTTCGAGAGGTACGCTCCAAATGCTGCTCAGAAGGTCCTCCAGTCCAAATGAGTTTCTGAAGAACGAGTTCACGATGATTGACGATGAGGATCTGCTAGTTCGCATGACTTCAAAGTTTGTGCTATGCCATGACAGAAGTATGACACGCCCGCCTTGCACTGCCCGCTCTGACATGACTTGCAGATGGATGCGCCTTTTTGAAGCCGAGAAGCGAAGTCAAACTAAGACCAATCAACGCGCTCTTGGGATCGGGACCCATCTGTAGGATTCGGGGTCCTCGGTTCGTTACTGTACGGAGCCAAGAGCAACTGGAAGTGGGGCAATAGATGACACAGTATCCCAACCGATGCACTCGACATTGAACTCATGTACAATAAGTCTCGATGGGCTTGTGATAGCGACAGAATTGGCCACGGCCTGGACGTGCCACCGAAAAGCGAACAGACGCCAGATTCGGCGGTGCGTATGCCTGTCCATCCGTCCAGAGCGTGTCGGGAGTTTGAATAAAAGAAGTGTAAATAGCCAGGAAATACGCAAAGGAACCTGACCTGAGCATAATCTCCCTTGCGCCGTCACGGTCCCACAGCCTGCCCGAGTATAGATCCTGAGAAGACATGAAGCCAAAGTCATGGCAGGCAAAACGTGTCGTCGCTCGATGAGAAGATGATGTAGTAGTTTGCGTGGACCTGAAGTATCTCCTGGGTCGTTGAGGGTCCGCAAGAAATGGGCAGGACGGTCGTCGTCGTAACAGGAAAGAGCGGTTCGGCATTTGTGCAGCGTGGCAGTGCCACGTGCTGCGATCGCGTCATCATATCCCCGATCCGTTTCTGATTTGCCATTGCCAACCGTTCTCCCAACCGCTTGCTTTTGAACTGGCCGCTTCGCACTCGTTGGATGTGCAGCTCGCGCAACTACCGTACCCAGCCTTACAATCTCAGGGCTTGATTTGGGAAGCCATTCAAAAACTTCACGCCGAGGCACTCGCTGCATACGTGTCCCTAGTACACGTTGATCAGACCCAACATCACACAGTCAAGCGCCACAAAATGGTGAGGTAGATGATCACGTTCATCAAACTCGGGCCTGCTTCAACAACAGCTGCTTCCTTACGCCTGCCACCACCCAATCATCGCCACAAAATGGCGCCGCAAGAAGCTCAGAAGAGATTCTGCCGCCTACTATACCCCACTGCTAGAGGCTATACACCCCTGATGGCCGACGCCTGCGAGATGGGGTCAACCAAAACCACCTACGTCGTGGAAGGACTCTGCATCGGTGATGTAGTCGTTTTGGACCCATATGGCTTCGTTCTATACTTGGGAATGAACGTCACGAAACCTGCGAGTGATCCCAGGAATAGGAACATTCCCAATGGTTTTCAGCATCTTGACATGGAGGAGGGAGTCGATGTCGTTAATGATCCCGCTCGCTTCCCTGCGCCGACGATCTGGGCCGCCACAAACGACGGCAGTGCAATACAGGAGTCCCATATTGCAGAGTCCGTCAATTCGCTTCTTTCGAGTATAGCTGATTTTCGTTGATCATTTTGTGCTCCTAGGACCGAGAGCGACTTCCGAAAGATACGTTTTGCGTCCACTGCGACAGAGGGGGCGCTCTATGCTATGCCATTTGGCGGCTCGTCTTACGAGTGCACGCCGGCTGGGTTCGACAAGCTCCGTCGTTTTGCTCTGAAACATGGGCATGCCTGGTACACCCATTTTGTCAGAGACATGGAACTTTCGGTTCAAAACGGCGGCCTCTGTGTGGTCACCGGGTGTTTGAAGACGTCCTACTGGTCCGCGCGCATCTTCGAGGCCGTAAACCCATCACCGACTTCTTGCTTGACTATGGACTTTCGCCTCCCTCCATCCGAGGATGCCGTCCCGAGAAACTACGGCTTCCACTTCCTCCAAAGCTTACCGTTCCCTGGGTCAGACTATGGCTATCAAACAGCACTGGTGAAGCCGCCGCATCCTCCGCTGCCCAATGAACCAGCATGTGTAACGATGCGCGGTTTCCATATCTCCGTTGCGCCTAGTATCTATAACGACATGCGATTCCCGAAAACTGAATGGCAAGAGTTTTGGCACTCCCTCCCGAAATCTCTGCGTCCAAACATACCGTCTTTCCCAATCCTCCCGGAACGAACACCGGTGAGTGTCGGCGCCAATTTGCTAGATTGTCCTATAACAGGTTTATGGCAGCCCCACCATCCAGCTGCGTGTATAAACCTCCTGGCTCATCGGTCGGAAAGTCTTATGTCGTTGCCAGCAAACCTGAGCGCTTACACTGGTACAGAGCGGCAGCATCACGATGATGCTGGTGAATGACAATGATCTTGCGTCAGTGCTTCAGGAGGTAACGCTTTAAACAAGATACTGCGGGTCTCTTCTCTGACCAACTGCCATCGTAGAACGATTTGACGATGATCGACGACAAGGAGCTCATGGTCCGATTGACCTCGCATCACGTGCTATACACTGACAAACGTACGGTACCGAGTCACAGCTCTCCTGGTCTGACACCACTTGCAGATGGATGCGCGTATCTGAAGCCAAAGAGCGAAGTCAAAATGGGAGCTGTGAATACCATCTTGAGTTCGAGACTCGCCCGCTGGATCAGAGGGCCTCGATTCGTTGTTGTACGGAATCGCGAGCAGCGACAAGTAGAGTAGGTAGTGGCTCAACAGGCCTCTGGATACCTGATAGGTCCTATTAATATATAGAAAACTGGAACTCTCCGCCATATGGCCGCGATGCAGCAACCCCAGTCAGGTACGGGGTCGACGAGAACACGCCACAAAACGTGCCTTCGATTGCGAGAGTTCTACCGTCCTGACACGACGGGTAGACAGCTATTTTCGACAACAGGGAACAGATTGACATGTGCTCGAGTAAGTTGTGTCGTCGCTACTCTCAATGTCAACGTCAAGAAAGCAAAAAGACCTACTCCCAGACGCAGGATCATCAAAGGCAGGCGAGTACCAATCGTGAACGAAAGTCGACGTCCCATTTGCCATCATCAGCCACAAAGTCTACGTACACAAAGAGACAAAGTGTTATGATCGCATATCTCAAGTCTGAAAACGCCTGAAAAGCCTGCACACTGGTTCAATTTGCTTCTTCCAGAAAGCCAAAAGGATAGTACGTACACAACATGAACATCCATCTCGGTCTTCGTACTGTTTCCGTCAGACCGAAGCGCGATGCGGCGCAGCTCTCGTCGGCGAGCAGATCTCCCCCGTTGTGAAATAGGCAGCCTAGTTCATCGGCGTCGGAAATGAATTTTGGTTTAGTTACTATTGGCTTACGATCCCAAGGTGGGGTAGAGCCTGTGAGGTCGTGGCCAGGAGAAGTGTGCAATTCATGGATGTGATCGAGAAGAGGGAGCTGGGAGAAAGGAGTATCAAGACCGAGGATCATTCTCGGCCTACTGCTGCTCAGGAGCCCTCGAATCCCAAAAGCTTAGCCCGATTGCCATCTGCAGATGCATACTCCTTTTCAGCAAGGACCGATCCATCGTACAGAAAGGCCCAGAGGCCGAATTGGGATCTCGTCCTCGGGCAAATCGGCCAGCAGGGAGGCAAAAACTTGACGAGTCGTCGCAACGCGGCCCGAGAATGCCTACACTGGCACGTAGACGAACGGGAAAGCAAAGCTGCGCGGGATCGGTTGCAAGAATTGGGTATGGTGCCGGCAGCGACAGCTCGAGAGCGTATGACTAGAGCTAGAGAGGTTCGCGAAGGGAAATACGGGTCCATATGGCGGGCGTTCCGTCGTCTACGATGATGAAGTGGACGGATGTGTTGAGGTGGATTCCGCGTATGCGACAGGGGTAGCACTGTGTGATTTTGTGTAGATCATAGGAAAGCAAGAGCAACGCAATCAACGCGCACCCACGGTGTCGCGTCCTCCCGTTTGCCCCGCTGCCCACGCATCGACACTACTACCAAGTGTTGGGTTGAATATCATTTTTGGAAACGCAAAGCCCGACTCTTAGCAAGCGGAGACAGAGGTTGTCGTCGCTGGACGGTGTAATGAATTTGCAGCAGCCACTGTGCAGGTCCTTGAGCGGGTGTGCAGCAATTGGAGAGTTGTTGTCGTCGTTGTCGATGAAGAACGACACGACATTTGAAGTCTCACGGCGCGGGGAGCCGGAAGAGCCACGTGCCGTGATTGATCAGTCGATCAGAGGGGTTTGGATTTTCTCCTCATTTTCCCTGCATACTCCCCGACACGTCGTCGTCTTGAGCCGCTTCAAATGCATTTTCCCCAGAGCAACGTCCGTGTTACTTGACGGTTCACTTCATCTCTTCCTCCGGTGGTGTAAGTTGCGACGAGCCGTGTCACGCGCAGATCACGACGATCCGCAAGCGAGTCAATATGATTTGTGGCTTGAGCACTGCCTGCTGTACCCCATCCACCATCTTCGATTGATTCTGTTTGTTGAACGGCTGACCGCCATGTCCCTGCCTCTCTGGGGCGAATACTTCATTCTCCGACTCGACCCGGTCATGATCACCACCTTCACGGCTCTTTTGTGTCATCTTTTTGGTCTAGAGCCAGGATCCAATGGCTAAGATTACAACCATGCCTCCATTTATGAATTATGCAAGTGACCAATACACACTCTATTGACTATAGACACTATCGTGATCGATAATTTCGATCACGACCCGGAGGCGCCAATCTCCACTTTGCCAGTCTTTGTTCAATGCACGCAGGATATTCTAGCACAGTTGCAATCTTTGGGCGGTCATTTGGATGATATTCAAGACACCAGTCAATGAAGCTCCACATCAGGTCATCCCTAATCTTTGATGGCCGTGGAGGCTTCCTCATCTTGTCCAAAACTTCAATAGAGACTTGTGCTTCAGTCATTTTGCCCCAGGGACTTCTTCCAGCATAGAGCTTTGAAGATTGTGAGATATAGGTTGTGTTCAACCAATGAAAAAATCCTACCTCAATCATTGTACAGCCAAGTGAATAGATATCGCGACTTGCAATCAGAGGATTGATGACAATCGGAAGGCCTTGGTGAGGTGACAAGGGTGTCAGTACCTCGGGAGCTTCCCATTGAGCTGTACCACCGCCAAGACGGTGTCCACTGGGAATCTTGCTGTGGATCATGTATGACAGCCCAAAATCGGCAAGACAGCATGTTGAGTCATCCTTGATCAATATATTTGCCTGTTGAGATGGATTATTCCTGTTGCATCTGATTTCAGGTAGATCACATACACCTCGAATGTCGGAATGAACAATTTGGGGATGGTGATTGTGCAGATAGTTAATCCCAGCAGCAATCTCACCCATCTTATGCATGTTTCAGCCCTCTCCTGACATGAAGAAGATGCAAGGGAATTACACACCATCTTGCGGCGACTATGGTTTGGGTTCTGGAGAAGAAACTCCCGGGCATTTCCGTTGCTCATCCACATGGACATGAATGCAATTCCTCCTGTCCATGCTGTATCAACAATGCCAATGAAGGGATGAATATTTTGGTGATAGAGCTGCATCCAGAGCAATGCTTCGCCTATATCAAAGAGCTACCAAACTCCTTGTCAGTCATCCTGAGCTATCAGCAGAGTCTGTGTGGAATCACCGGTCCTGTCTGGTCTTGCCTCATGCACTTTAATGCAACGACTGCTTGAGTTTGTTGAAGCTGCACTTGAGTTCGAAACACTGTCTGTAGAATATATCAGTGTTTATCATAAGCGGAAGAATGCTATACCGCTGAACATCTTACACAGGTAGCTCCACCTTGCACAAGTTTCCGATCTTCGGTAATGGGAATGTCGTTGCAGAAGAGCTGTTCTGGCAGAACCTCATAGTTCTTATGCAAGGCCTGGAGGCACTTAATGCGAATGGCACGCCAGCTGTGGTCATCCTTTTTGTTACATTGACCATTGTTGCGTCCCGGCAGGCCTAATTGCTATAATCTGTTTTGAGCAGAGGAGTGATATTGAAACTGACAGTGCATACCTCCTGTATGATATTAGCCGATTGTTGAGCCAAGTTGCGGTGCATCTGCAGAAAGCCGTAGCCCTTTTCGGGATCGGCCTGAGTCATGATCCGGTCAATCCTCTTGGGGTCTGTGATGTCCGTCCAGAGGCTTGGCACGACGAAAGCCCTGACGATTGCGACCTCCGTAGGCTGTAGAAGATGAATGGTCTGAGGTAATTGACCTGCATGAGATACACTATCCAGCTGTCAAAGGACTGGTCCAATACAAACCTTCATCGAGGGCCTTTCCAGTGAACAACGCTGCGGAGGTTGCATGCAGAGTCTTTGAAAGTAGTCCACGGCCACTTGTTTGGGTGCATCCATCCCGTATGGTCCCGTAGGAAAGACGAGCTCGAACCCCATCCTAGAAAGGTGGTGAACCACTTGGTTGTCCACAAGGGTTTGAATAATCTTTATCTTGAGGTCCTGCTCGGAGGTCAGTATGCGAACTTCTCCAACTCCTTCGGGGGCATCGCACCATGTCCGTGGTGATTTGCCTCCCCTGAGTAACGGGTCAGTCTGGGGTGATCTGCCAAAAAGACAGATCCCATACGAGGCGAATGTGATAGGCTTTCTTTCCGAAGAACAAGATAATCCCATAGACTGTTGGTGGCATCTTTGTCGAGTGGAGAAGCCCAGCCGTACTTGTGAAGCTTTATGCATGATTAGAAGCACACACAGCTGTCGAGAAACAATTTTCGCACACAGTCGCGTGGTCGGCTCGAGAGACATACCGATTGCTGTAAGACGATGTTGCCAAATGAGGGCAAAATGGTGCGCAACTTGAAGCAGGCATATCCCTCCCCTGGCCACGAGGCCCTGAAGATATGTGGAGTCACGAATTCTTGCATAGCTGACGGAGCTTCGATGTCAAAACTCACACTGGACTTGCTGTCTTGTCCTAGTGTTCTCGTGTTAGATCAAGGAATTTTGCACTGATATGAGGACAGGGAGACAAGCGGATGAGAAGCTCGTGCATCCAAGCAGTGGATAAACCCAGTATGACACCCGAATTAGACGTGCAAGACAGCGCCTTGCGAAGATGGACACACCTTGACACCGTCCACACATATACGATAGGAACCGCACAGCTACAACAAGGAAATCTGCTCATCTCCATTCTGGTTCATGGCATGAGAAATCTCAACAGTTCTCTTGTCGCGGGTTCCATCGCCCACGACGCGACGTTGTGACAACGAGATGGAAAATGTTGTGGCAATATCAAAGCAACGACGTGAGCGGCAACCACCAAATCCGATAAGAGAGGTCAACGTGCTCGGTCTTTCGTTAATGCCCCGCATCCCTATATCAACACTGCCTTCGTGTCTTTCTGGCGTCTTTTCTTCACAGCAACTCATTTCCATCGATCACTCGTTGGACACATCAGCAGCTTTGCAGCAACTTCACACAGCAAGTACCAACGAATTCTCGTCCTCGGTAGACTTCCTGCCACGTGTATGTCCTGCTTGCAAAGAATTCTACGGCTGAGCTGTGCTGGGCGAGAGCTTTGATGGCATGCTACGTTTCGAAGTGTCAACGCGGTACCTGAGCACTGCCACGGCGGAGACTGAAACGTGCACAGCGCCCATCTCTCTGGCCTTCAATCTCGACGCGCCTGATAGTACGCGAACACAATCTGCTCACCTAGCCCTGTCAACGTCGCGGCGCCAGCGCTTTCTTTTGCACTCATCTACACCAGCTTTCTCACGTTGGCACACATGAGCTGTCTCTTTCCTGCCACAAATTCCCTCTTCCTTGTACTCCGAGTTATCGGCGTCACCAATCTGTGCTCTGAACATCTCGTCCTGTGTCTTTGTTTAGCTTGAGACATCGGAGTTCATCCTTCCCCCCACATCTTTGACTCGGCTTGCTTGACACTCGCATCATTAGACGGGCGGTTGCCAGTGATCGTCATATACTGCCTCTTCGCCTCACTGCAGTCTTTTCCGCCCCGCTCTCTACGATCGGGCCTCTTCTCAAAGGCGCTCACCATCAGCTAGAGGCATACCGGTCCCCTTTTCCAACGCTCGCGGACGGTCCTCGTGCCATACAATTGGAAGCCTGTTCCCACAAAAGGGATCAAAAAGTACCTTCAAGTCTAGTGCTTCATCAGTGGAGAAACTTCATGAAACTAACCGGGACTGGTGACGTTCAACCAGCGTGTTGGCGTACAAGCTCGTAATCTGACCATTTGTGACATTGAACAGGCTTTCTGGACCTCATCAAGGCTTCACCGCTCTCGCATAGTAGAAATGCATGTTTCGTCAGTTCAACGACCTCACTGCATAGCGAACACTTAACAGAGTCCCTCCTCTCGCGGTACAAATGGGTGATGATGGTTCTATAGTACCAAGAGCAGTGGCGCAAGACGGCGGATAGAAGATGAAGTTCATTCCGGAGAACCCGAGGGGGCGTGCGTGCTGCCTATCCTGCTTCGAGAGGAGTGGCGCAACCAAGTGCTTATTTTGGTCGGAGTCTTCGGCCCGATTCGGCCTCGCAGATTACGTATGCAGGCGCTATACCAGGTGTAGTCTAGCTGTCGTCTAGCGTAGTCTCTCCACGGTGTGAAATCTCCGCTAAAACGTCACAGAGTGTATAAAGGCCTCAGTAAATTAACGGAGGATAACTACTCTACCTCAACCTTTCCCCTCTATCATGCATTTCCCCGCTGCTGTTCTGTTGCCGTTCCTGTCTTTGGCGGTTGCGGCACCTTTGGACGCGACAGACTCGAACCTCACGCTGGTGTGTACAACTTCAGCTGTGATGTGATGTCTGCCAGCCTGACGTACTTATGCACTGGCAGGCTACTGGACCGTACTATTTCACGACGTGCACCAACTATACGTTTACGGTACGCTTGCGTTGCTTATCTTTATCAGAAGCTCACGCGTCACGGTTCCGCTCAGTGGGAGGGGGGTATCCCACCCTACACCGCTGGAGTCTACAAGAGCGACGGCGGCCTCTACCTCGATCGTGTCACTTCTGAGTATGCTCCCGAACCACGGCGAGCTCCGATGCTGACCCTCGAACAGCACCAGCATCACCTGGGAAGTCGACGCCGCGGGGGGCAAGCAGGTCAACTTCCAGCTTTATGACAGCACAGGCACGGGCGCGTGGACGGGGAACATCCCGGTCGTGAATGGGACGGACGTCTCGTGTGTCAAATGCGCTGGGGTGAGTGCCAGTGTGACTGAGTTCGAAGGAAGTTAGTGCTCAAACACGTTGCAGTATCTGCAGTACCAGTACTGCTGAGCATGGCATCATACATGTCGTCCGAAAACCACGAGTAGTTGCGGTAGTCGCGTCACAAGGAGGTGTTGATATAGATTCGGAATTCTTTCCTTCTTCTTCGAACGTGCTAGTATGTAGCCAATCGAGGGCGCAGAGGATGACACGATTGCATTATGAAGGAAAGATCAGAATTTACTAGAGGATCGCCGTACATTCCTCGGCCCTGTCACGCTTTGAAGATTTTGAACGCCTGGCGGGACACGAACGCCTACGAAGTGGAGTGCCCAGAGAATCAACATGTAGAGGGGGAGAGACTCGAGTTGTCAAAGGCGTGTGCAGGAGAAACGTGGACGTAGCGCGACGCGAGAGTAGCAGACTAGAGAGACATAAACCCATAGGATGCCTCAAGTCACGGCGACGGTACTGCGCAAAGACGAATATATGGGGTGGTTGCGGCATATGAAGAGAATCGTGAGAATCAGGAACCGAGTGAAACGGTAGGTAAAGCATATGACGCCAGCAGGTCCGAGGCCGACTCAGGCAAAGCGTAATGCAGTCGTTGTCTGAAGCAAACGGCAGAAGGACCATAGCCAAGAAGAAAGAGCGGAGTCGCGGACCTTCGAGTCAGGCGTCTGACTTGCCGTAGGAGCTGCCACCCATATGTATAGGAGCAGCGAGCGCCCGGCTTCGCTGCTAAAAGAAGCTGGCGGGAGACGACTCGGGAAAGAGGGGGCGTGCGTATGTTCACAAAGCGGATGGCGCCAAGAGTGGCGACGTTGACGGGAAGCAATAGATAGACGGTCTCTGCTCGAGAGACACTGAAGAAGCCGTCCACGCATGCCAGGCGCGACGGAATGCAGCGCATAAGTCGAATGGCCAAGTGTGTTCGGCAAAGACCGTCATCGTGCAAACGCCGACGGCAATGAATGCTGAGTCAGCTAGCCAGCTTTTCCTTCTCCCCGTCACCGAGACGTGAACGAGCGCGAGCGGTGGGACGGTGAGCTACTTTACGCGTAAACTCGACGCGATTTTTTTCGGGTAGTACTGACAAAATGTGCGCAACCACATTCGTCTTTTTTTTCTTCGATTTGCTGAGATGGGCGTCGGAACCTCGGGCCGAAATGCTTCTTGCCTCTCACGGCTTCTACTAGCATATCGCGGAACCCGACGATTGACAGGATAGGTCGTCAAGTGCATCTCCGGCAACCTGGGACCCCGCCAGCCTCAAACAACAACGCGCAGTGCCGGAAAACACGGCATCTGGATCGTTGTTTGTTTCAATTCGGGAATGTGGAAAATGTGGCTCAAGGCGGCAAGCTGGTTGATGTCGCTTGATCCCCTACCATGACTTCGACGCGTCAACTTCGCGAGGAATTCCTAAAAATCAGAACCTCGACATTTGGGAGTCCCGACACGCCATCTCCCACCCCAAATTCATGGCCTGGGCACTTCCTTGACACCCACCTAGATGAACACCTCATTTTGAAACGCATCCAGCACATGCCAACCCTCATACAAGATATCGACGCGCCCTTGGACAAGCGCCTCGAACTCTATCCCTTCTGGGATGCTGCTCATATACGGACCTACACTCTCGCTGACGAGAGCTATAAGAATGGCTCACGTATCAATACCGCAAAGGAACTGGCCTTGACACAGTATGATGGGATCGGGTCTGTCTCTACGAAAATTGCCTCCATACTCGCCGTTCATCCAGACACCCCGAAGCCGCCAGTGTTTCCCATCCAGTGGGAAGAAATCTCTATCGAGACGTGCAACAACGAGACGAACGGGTTTGTATACGAAAGATACGGCCTCAATGTCCGTGAATTCGCCAGGGGTTTCGCTTGCGAGCTGAGGCAGTTCAAAACACCAGAACAGCACACCTTGATCGACATTGGCGCCAACTGCCTTTGTCCGGGCGTGTTCATGTTCTTCTGTCCGGGCGCCGCGGACCTGCTTCGCGGTATGGACGACTTGGCAGAGTCGGACCAACCCACGGATTTTCACTGGGCGAGGAATTCCAGAACTCGAAACGCCGTTCCTGTAGGAAGCTATCCCTTCCCTGAAGATAGTCCGAGTCCTTCTTGGACCATACCCAATCTTTCCGCTGTGGTCCAAGACCGCCTGATTCGGAGGAGTCCTCGTCACAACACCCCGGTCAAGACTAGCTATCCCTACGGCAGTATTACGCCCTGTGACCGCGATCGAGTCTCCTTAATGCGTCCGGAACTATACGTACAGCGGGTGAGCTTTTTCCAGTTGCACACTCCAAGTCACACTGAGTGTGTTTGTGAGGCCTGGGCGAACGCCGTTCGTGTTGATGCGACATTCATTATCTTTGATTGCGGGAATCTTATACGGTTTGGCGTTCGCCATCGCGCGAGTCAAACACTGTTTCTTTCCGATCTCCACGATCCACGTTCGAAATCGGGTCCTGCGTACGGACACTTCTGGACAGCGCTACATCTGGCGATATTCGATGACCTCATTGAGCGGCTGAGGCTCGTTCTGCCTCCTTGGAGCGAGCCGTTGGTGTTCGACTCAACGCCGAGCTCTCGTGAGGAGGACGTTGACGAACGTCCTACAAAGAAGGTAGTCCGGACGTCCCCTTCACCGAGCTCTCTCAAAGTTTGCTAGGTATCCCCGCCACCTGTACAGCTCCAGTCTACGACGTTAGTCGACACTGCACCAGTGAACTTGGTGAGTATGCTCACCACTTCGCCTTCCTGAAAATCACGTTGCTCTCCAGCCCATCGCTGTCACACCGAAGAGCAAGCCTCCCTCGACTATCAAACAACACGAGGTACGTTCGTTCTCTTGGCCCCGATCGTCATGCTCAGCACGCCTCAAAGAGGACTGCCACAATGCTCCAGCGCAATTTCCTGGCCCTTCATTTGAACTATGATATCTACAACTCTCCGTCACCCTCAGTCTTGTGCAGGCCGGGGTGCAATGCAAAGTCGGAGTATACATCGTCTCAGTATGTCACATTGACGGTCAGCCATCCCATAGGTCGCGGCGCCACTGGTGCTGTTCATCGCGCCCTTGTTCCCAACCAGAAGCATCGGCCCATTGTAGTCAAGCTCGCAATGTCCCTCAAACAGCTCTGTCGTCTACGACACGAATACTCTATATATACCCACCTTCTAAAGGCTGGCGTGCGTGGGATTCCCCGCGTGTATGGTTTTTTTCAGGACAGTGTCTGCGAGGTCGGCGCCTTGATCATGAGTGACGGTGGGACGCCACTCGGAAGACGAAAGGGCAAGGACGGTGCTGTGGCTCTGTCAGTCGAGGAACAGTGAGTACCCATTGTCTATTCTGTCTGCCGGTCTGACGTCCTCATAGATTGTTGCTACGGACGATTGTAGAAGAGATTCATGCGGCTGGTGTGCTGCATCGTGATCTGAGATCATGGAACGTTCTCGTGGATGGCGAAGGGCAGATCTGCATCATTGATTTTGATCGCGCTAGCCTTCATGCACCGCAGCAGGACTACGCAAAGGAGCAGGAGCGATTGGACCTCTTCCTCTCTGGCAAGGATGTTGACCATTATCCGGTCATAGGACACGATGCTATGCTACATGACATTGAGCAGGTAGTACTCGAGAACCGAGAAGATTAGGAAGCTGGTTTGAATGCAAAGGAGCATCTTAAGTGCCTATTGATCTGTTTTGAACGTTCACCGGCACAAAGTGAACTCGATCTACACGTCCCGGCGCGCATACAAGACAGCAACTCCAGATACACGTAGTCACAGAAGCGATCTACCCTAGCCACTGAGGTGCTCCTCATAGATCATTGGCGCTGTAGTAAGACCGATAGCAACTGAGAATGTGATGTATTACAATTATGGAGTTTTGTACTGTACGAAATGCAGCTACATTTTATGGATGTCGACCGTTGAGTCATGACTGAGTTTCGGTGTTTGTCTCAAGCGGAGATTGGCGTGCCAGTCGCAGGTTTTTGGGACATACGCGACCGAATTGCTTCACAAGACGAACGACATTACGAGAAAGTCGTGCAATGAATGGTGGACGAGGAGCGCCCCCGGGCGGGGAACCACTTGAGGCGGTCTGCGCATTCGATATTTGTTGGAAGTGCTTTTCATCCATCTGCTCTGCGCGATCGATCTTGGCTTGGATGCGTGCTTTGTGGTCATCGTGTATCCTGTGAACGTGAGTTCGTCTTTGAAAGTCACAAGTGACGAACACAACATACCTATCTAGGGCAGTGAGTTCGTCAAAGAACTCCCAGGGATTAGCAATTTCATCGCCTGTGAAGTTTTCCAAGTCAACCCAGAAGTCAACCACGGGAGTAAAGTCATGGCGATGCATAAAATCCTCGAGTCCAACGACAGATTCATATTCAGTATGTGCTGAGCTAGCATCATTTAGGGCGTCCGACGCGTTATTGAGCTCGGGAGAATCGGTGTGCATCTCTCTACGGTGCACCTGGTCTGGCATGGACTCAAGTGGGGCCGATACAGGTAGGGAAATGTCGTGATCCGAGGGTGAGTCAATAAGAGGAGGAAAGACAGGGGGTATATCGGATTGATCTTGGGGATAAGACTCGTTGTCCTCCTCTGAATCGTATGTGAGCACGGACGCGCCGTCATAATCCTCACCATCCGACTCGGGATCGGGCTCGAAGTCTGTTCCGCCCATCTCAGCCATGTGTCGTAACTTCAAACTCCACGCCCTGTCGTCCTCAGCCTGCAGAGCTATGTCCGTTGCCTGACCCCGCGGTAGAAGGGCGTATTTCCCGCGTTTTCGAGTCTCTCTCGTAAGGTATTTCACTCGAACGTCCGCCATGGTCATCGTCAGTTGAAAGCAGTCAGACCAGGGAAGAGGCGGGTCGCATTCCAGGGGTTTTCGTCCCCGAGGGTGGGAGGTATTCGGCGAGATGGGCAGTGACATGTCGGGGACTATGAATTCGCCCGATGGACCTGATGAAAGACCGCGCGAGACTAGAGCGATCCTCAACGGATACAACGTATCTGGAACTGGAATTGCTAACATCTGGACTGTTTGTCAGTTGGCGGACTAGAGCGTTTGTGTGGTTTCGCACTCACTTGCTGGCAGCACGCAAGATACTTTTTACCAGCAGGAACTGCGCTGATCGCCTGCAATGACACCGGGTCATCCTTGAGCAGACGCAAGCTGGCATCAGGATCCAGCTGCAGAACGAAGTATTCGCCCCAGAGCGGAAGCGACATATTGCTGGCGGTCTTCCGATAGTTTTGTGGCTCGCAACAGCTCTTTGAGTGATCTAGATCAGAGAATAAGTGGTCCCTTGTTTTTGCAGATAAGCACGTGCATTGCAGCTAATTCCCGACGACATGGAGGATCGAACTTGAGGGTAGCTAAAGGAAGAGCGCACCGGGAGCGCACATCACATCAATTGCCGTCGGGCCGAGTCCCATCCAGGCACAAAGTCATCACATTGACACTCGCGGCGTCATTTACGAATGACTTGCAAAGGAATCCAAGTTACAGTCGAGCAATTGTACACTTCCAACTTTTGCCCACGCCTCCGCCTGCTTCCGCTCATTGGAATGGACCATTTATTCTACGCTCAATACTTACATCAAAGCAATCAATTCCTTCCAGATTTTCTTCTTTTGCTTTGCCCATCGCCCTTCGTGTCCACACTGGCATGAACCCGCATACTTTTCCAGCCTACTCAAAGCCCTCATCACATCATACCCCCACCAGATCGCATCGGGTACCGACACTCCCTTCTCACAGTGACACTCACATCCCTTTGAGCGCAGTTGCATGGTCTTCTCGAAGATACAGTCCCGAACCTTCGCCACACAGTCCACGTCCTTCCTAAGGAGTGCCAGCGAGACGTCCTCCTGGCTGGGCCGCGCAGCGAGTACATAAAGCGCCCGGGCGCGCAGTCTATCAAAATTCCGCGAGGTCGGTGATCGTGCTGCAAGGTCGATAACCTCAACAGCGTACTTCCGCATTCTCTTGCTACTGCGCCACTCTGTATCGAGAGGAGACGGATACTGCGTCTCCAGAATACTGCGTGTGAACTCGATATACTTCTGGGAGCACAAGATGATTGCGGCCCGTGCGATCGAGAAGACCGTCTTCAGCTTGGGCGGTTTGGTCGCATACTGGATGGCGTGATCGGTAGCTTTGACGAACGCGTCAAAGTCGGCGGGATCGGGGGACGACGCGGCGGGAAGCGATATGAATGGAGACGATTGAGATTGGACGGCAGAGGCGATGGCCGTGGACGCATCGACAAGTGCAGCCTTTGATACTTTGTACAAGAACGGGGAAGTCGCGAGCGTAAGTGTGAGGTCCCCGTGCGACCGATAGTACTTCGGATGGGTCCTTGTGTTGTCCACATCAATGACGGGGCAGTCGTGCATCCACGTCCGCTTCCGAGGTGAAAAATTCTCCATGATCTCGACATCGCCGTCTTTCAGCTCGGGCGGGAAATATTTGCTGGTTTCGGCTATCTTGGTGGACTTCTCATCAGGCAGTGAGACGGTCTTTTTCTCATCGACATCAGTTGCCTATATATAAGGAAGTTGTCTCTCAGGAAGGAAAGCAACACTGACCTCGGTCTGCTCCTCTTTAACCTTTTCAGCCGTCACCTTCTTTCGTTTCGTCTTTCTCTCAGGCTTCGCGTCCTCCTCCTCGTTTTTGATCTCGTCTATCCCCCTCTTCCTCTTCTTTTTCGGGACAACTTCCTTACTCGTGAGTTCCTCCAAGCTCTTCTTGTCGTCCTTCATATCATCAAGTTCACGCCGCTGCGTGTCCTTCTCCGCCTTCTGGCAGGCCGCAGCATCTCTCCTGACCGAATTCTCAAGATACGCGCGAGCCTCTGCAACCATTGCTGCATACTGAGACTCGTCCGACTCGACAAGTGCAGCACTGGACTTCCCCCTGCTTGCTGCCGGCTTCGATGGTGTTGGCTTTGGCTTCGGTTTCGCATTGGACTCGGGATTCGAGGCGAGCGGCGCCAGCATGGGTGACGCAAACTCAGCCAATGTCGCATGTGCGTGTTTGACCTGGTCCTGAGTACCAATCAGCCAGTATCAGACTTCGAAGGAGAATGCATGTACTGGTTTGGGGACACATGTCGAGCATCGTGCTGGGATGTCCTCCTGGCGGAGTTCGTCACTAGAGCTTGGGACGAGCTGAAAAAAGTCGCTTACCATTTCCACTTTGCTCAGAGCACGATCTTCGGGCGGCATTGGTATCTCAGCCTGAAACGCATTGGGCGTTGGTTGAATGGTCACGGTCTGAATGCAGCACGAAGCTTCACCTGGGGCTTCTGCTTGGATCGACGTAGCCGGGGAACCGGAGCAACGGTCTGCTTCTCGCGACATGAAAGCATCGCAGGAGATGCCACCGACAGTCGTGGTCTCGGGACTCCATTTGCAGCTGTGGACTTTGCCTATATATATTTGCCAGTCAGTCAGGTAACATGCAGTGCAAACATCATATGTACGGGATCGGGTTTCTTCCCCTTCTTCCGCGTCTTCTGCATGCTTCATCTGTAACAAGTGTCGCTCAAGACCTGCGAAACGCACCTGTTGCCACTCCGTCTTGGTCTCGAGCACCGACTCCTTCTTCACATCCTCCCCGTCATCCTCCTGCTTCACCTTCATCTTGACCCGATAGCTCTTCCTTCCATCGCCTGTAGTTACCCACACGCACCCATCATTTTCATCCTCCTCTTTCTTCGGCGCAACATCCAAGCCATCAGCACTGATGATGACGGACGGATAGTCAACGTCGGAGTCAAGATAAGCGGGGGGCGCGACCCAGTCCCTGATTTCGGTCCCCTCCCTCCGCAGAATGATCTCATCGTTGGGATCACCGTCGTCGCTATCGTCCATGACAGCAGGAACAGGTGCTGCTGCGTCCTTGTCTTGAGCGAGTGCGGGTGAAGCTACTCTCAGCTCAAACGACCTCTCACTGCCGTGTCGAGCAGCAATCCTGTGCGGCTTGGCGTACTTCCCTCGAGCATCGGTGGAGTTTTTCCGAGGGGACAGAAACACTCGTCCATGTTGCTTTCCCGGGGTCTGGCTCTATATCCTACATCAGCGTCAAGACGACCGCACGCCGCGGACAGCGCTTACCACTGTCATGTCTGGCGACGACTCGCGCGACGAATCCGGCTCCGCCTTCAGCACCTAGATATACCAAATCAGTATGCCATCCAGCACAGAACACTAAATCAACGCACCGTCCACCCTGCTTGAACCAGGAAACTCGTCGCATCGTCAGTCTCTCGCTCAGTCTCCGGGATGATGGTTGGGCTCATTCTACGGCGAGCCATCAGCCTTGCTGGTCAGGAGTTGGTTTTCGGTTCCAACCACGCCTAGGATAAAAGACGGTGCTTGCGAGTCTTGAGTGCAAAACGAGTGACGGAGAGCAAAAGAAAGAGGGCACGAAGGGCCATTCCAAGAAGAGCCGCCATGACGGCAAGAAGCAGGACGCATCAAACACCGATCAAATATAAGCTTTGACTGCTCCAGGGTCCTCACCTGAACGTCACACGCGATCTTCAACATCCCCGGCTCGATTTTGAAATCTACCATGTGTCTTTCTCAGGTGTCTTGTAGATGCGAGAACAGTAGCAGCTCAATTACAATGAGTGGAACAACACCGCTTTCCCCACCATCGCCTGCGCAACAAAACGCCGTCCGTGCCTGAAGGCGCGAAGATCATTCAGACATAAGCTCTGAACGAGTTGAGATCGATATAGCAAGTGGCCCCAGAGTGGCCCGATGTTGTTTTAGCTCGGCTGGCCTTGTACCTTTCGGACCGAGTCATAATTGCCAACCGATGTGAATGAGTTATATCTGAGTAGCCCGTGTACGGATGCGTAGTATACTATGCCTCCGACAAAATCAGGGTACGGATGTGCAGGAACACTATGTCAGATTTGATAGATTTGAATAAGGTAGTCAGACAGCTACAGATGGCGGTCTACGCGCAAAAGGTAGCTTGAACGTCACTCGCGGAATCGATCACATGAATGCCAAAGCACTTCTGGTGAGTTGACCGACGAAGGAGCGGCGATGACTTTTTACACTGGCCGCGTTCGCGGTTAATGTTTTGAAGTGCTCCTGATTCATTTTGTCGGTGCGTTTATTTGGCGCGGATTCTTGCCTTGTAATCCTCGTGTATCCTGTTGGATGGTTAGTGTGTCTACAAGGGCGGCAGGGAAGATGGTGCACTTTGTGACGACCGCAAGTTCTTCGAAGAACTCCCATGGATTAGCAATTTCAGCTCCGGAAAACTTGTCCAAGTCAAACCAGTGATGGACGACCGGCGTGAAATCGTGGCGGTGCCGTATCTCAGCAATCCCATCAATCGACTGGTACTCCATGTGGATAGACTCTTCGTCCGCGTTTGTGGCCTCGAGATCAGGACCATTCATGTATGCCGGAGACGCAGAAGGATTGTCTACTGGTCCAGAGAGAGAAAGGAGAATCTGGCTACCGACAGTATCCTGATCTGGTCCCGGACTGTCACTCTTGCTGTCGCGTTTCATTGAGGCACTGGCAGGAGGTCCGCCCTGATCAGGCTCTATGTCTGTGTCTTCACCGTCGGCCAGACTAACATCAGCTCCCACTTCGTCAGCCAGCTCTGTCTCTGCCTCATCGAAAACCAGGTCCTGCTCTTCCTCTTCATCGTACGGCTCTTCGTCGTACGGCTCTCCATCGTCGGAAATCTGTTCGTCATCTTCAGGTTCCGGATCTGGCTCGAAATCAGTCCCGCCAGTTTCGGCCATCCGCATCAGCTTCTGACGCCAAGAGACATCGCGTTCGTTTTGGAACTGGATGTCGACGGCTTGGTCTGGGGGCATGAGCAAATGTTTACCGCCTTTGTGTTTCTCTGGCGTCAAGTATCTGAGTCTGACAGGGACTATGGCTAGCGTAGACTGGTAGCAATCGGACCAAGGGAGAGGCGGGTCACAGATCAAAGGAGCTCGGCCTCTAGGATGAATCACATTGGGGGTTATGGGAATCGACATGTCGGCAAGAGTGTACGCGTCGGGTCCTGCCGTCAGTCCACGGGAGACAAGTGCAATATTCAGCGGGAAGAGCGTTCCCGGGATTGGTAAAGCCAGTCGCTGCGAGCAACTTTGAGTCACAATTGCGTATACGAACTCCTGATGACATACCTCCTGACAACAGGCCAGATACTTCTTGCCAGGAGGAAGAGCTCGATACGCTTCCTCCACCAAGTAATCGTCACTGAGGAGTTTGAGGGACTCGGCGGGATCGAGTTGGAGGATGAAATATTCGCCCCAGTCAGGAAGAGACATGACGGCGTATGAGAATGTCTAAATTGTGGCTCGTAGACACAGCCAATTTATGTTGAACAATAATCGCTGCCGTTATTGTTCTTGGTGCCGGTGTGTTGTCTTCCTTTCGGCATTTTGATTGTTCGACCGCACGTCCATAGATGAGGATGATCATGATGGTCAGAGGGAGAGCATTACGCGTACGTGTTCTTGCAAGACGCGGCCGACGCGAACGGCCCGATGTTGTTCTTGCTTGACTGCCCTGGACCTGCCGGACCGAGTCGTGATTTTGATACCGGTAAGAATGGCTTATATCTGAAAAGTCCGTGTACAGATGCGTATTATACTATGCCTTGGACAAAATTAGGGTACAGATAAGTAAGCCAGAGTTGAATGTATCAGTCAATCAGCCACAGATGGCGGTCTACGCGCAAAAGGTAGCTTGAACGTCACTCGCGGAATCGATCTCACGAATGCCAAAGCACTACTCGTGAATTTACCGACGAAGGAGCGGCGATGACTCTCAACACTGGCCGCATTGGCGGTCAAAGTCTCAAGATGCTCTCGATTCAATTTCTCCGTGTGTTCAATTTTGGCGCGGAGTCTTGCATCATGCTTCTCATGTATTCTGCTGAGTGGTAAGTGCATGTACAGGAGCAGATGGCGGGGATAGACGTACTTTGTTACAGCTGCAAGTTCATCGAAGAACTCCCAAGGATTGGCAATCTCGTCCTCGGAAAACTTCTCGAGATCCACCCAGAAAGCAACAACCGGGGTGAAGTCGTAGCGGTGCCGGAACTCCTCGATCCCAGCATCAATGGACTCATATTCCGTGTGAACAGACTCTTCATCGGAATGAGCACACTCAGAGTCGGCGTCATATCGAGCTGCACTATCAATCGGAGATATCGGGCATTGGTCTTCTGGTCCAGGAGCTGGATGAGGTCTATGGCCACCAGCATCATCTCCTCCGAGTCTCGAATCAGTCTCGCCAGCGACATCGAGCATCTCGTCGTCAACAGGGTCAGAAACGTCTCCCGCTTCTGCGTGACTATCGCGGTTCGAGGAAGCAAGCGGTTCGGCCGTGTCGGCTCTCGGGTAGGTGATAGCATCGCGTGGGGGAAGATCATCTTCGCCTTCCTCCGCCTCATCAACAACCACTTCCCCCTCTCCCTCTTCGTCATCTGACTCGCCATCGTCAGAGATCTGCTCGTCGTCGGAAGGTTCCGGATCAGGCTCAAAATTTGTACCGCCAGTTTCTGCCATTCGAATGAGCTTCCGACGCCAAGCAGCGTCTTTCTTGTTTTGGAAGTGAATCTCGACGGCTTGATTCTTAGGCATGAGCGAGTATTTCCCGCGTTCGCGTGCATCCCTCGTTAAGTATTTCACCCGGACAGAGATTAGCGCAAGCGTAGATTGATAGCAGTCCGACCAAGAAAGGGGAGGTTCGCAAATGAGAGGAGTACGGTCCCTAGGATGGTCCACATTGGGAGAAATGGGAAGCGACATGTCGGCAAGAGTGTACGCGTCGGGTCCTGCTGTCAGTCCACGCGAGACTAGTGCAATCCTCAGCGGGTAAAGAGTGCCCGGAAATGGTAAGGCCAGTCGCTGCAGAAACTGTGAGACGCAATCGCGCATCAAGACTGTTTCACTCGTACCTTTTGGCAACAAGCCAGGTACTTCTTGCCAGGAGGGAGAGCTCGACATTCCGCTTCTACCAGGGGATCGCCACTGAGGAGCTCCAGAGACTTGATGGGATCGAGTTGAAGAATGAAGTATTCGCCCCAGAGAGGCAGAGACATGGGTGCGGTAGTAAGCTAACACATTTGTGGCTCGCACTCTACCTAATTGTTGGACACAGATCAAATGATAGGTGGTTGATGATTTTGCCGCGGCAGCCAGTCGGTTCCTAACTGTCGAGATTTGCTGGCGACATGTACGTGCATCGGGCGAGTGCATCCCGCGTCGTTATAGGATAGGGCATCGAGTCCCGAGAACTTAGAGCTAATGTGTAGCAAGTTGGAGGTAAGAAAGGAAGGAGGACATTTGACGGCGACGTCACCTTTTGATCCCGTTCAACCGAGTCGCATGCTCGTCATGTTGCCTCGTACGATGCACCGTGGTACGTGCGCCGCCAATCCGTATGCAAATCAAACAAGTTCTTTTCGTTGCCTGGCTCCTTGACGAAAAATATGAATCGCCAACGATGCAAAAAGACGATGTACACCGAAAGGCACTACCAGGGGTCGAACCTGGGTTATGGGAAATCCCTATGTCAGAATCCCATGTGATGCCACTACACTATAGCGCCTTACCCTTGCTAAAATCTGCACATTATATTCGTTTGCAACAAAAGTCCCTCCATGGCGCGAAGAACCTTCGAGATTACTCCTGGTATGACTGGATTGTAGCGACTTCCCACCGCAGGTAAGGCGAGAGTACAGCGATGCCGTGCATCTCAATCGCGACAAAACTGCGTCTCCGGGGATCTGATGAGTTTGTTGCAATGCGGGTGAGATTGTCTGACCGTGAAGAGCAGTATTGATTAGTGATCGCCAGTCGTAGACGTCAGGACGTCAAATCTCTACATCGGCAACTGACATTAGAGCATATTCGCAGCGCCCCAAATTTCGCCAAAATTCACTCCAGCGTCCAAAACGGAAAAGTCCGAACGCTTTTCTCCCAAGTCCGCTAAGTCCGTCGTGACCCCTCTTCGAGAGTGCACCTGTGGTTACTGGTCCCAATGCCTCCCATCCCCCACACAAAGTGGACAGCTGTGTAGTACATCTAACAATGGGTTATCTGAAAGTTTTAACGGAGAAAAACCATTGTGAACTCAAGGAGAACTGGGGCTACTTCAGCGGGCAGTCACAATCAGTCACAGGCCAAAACCGGACACGGCATCGTTTCGGCGAAATAGCGACCAAGGCACGCGAAATTTGGGAGCCTTGCGAATATGCTCTATTGACAGCACTCGAGTACACGAACCACACGGCTGACACTGAGCCACATTCACAGGCAAAGCTATAGCCGAGGTTTGCCGGCTAATGCGATTTGACGTGTCTTCAGTCTTTCCCCATATAGGACCCCAGCCATATCACATCACATCATTGACCGGCGTAGCACTTGATTCCATCCCACTCTTACGCCCCAGACGTCGCGCGCGGCTCCAGGTAGGCTTTGAACACCCCAATGCAACTGCAATAGACTATATATCCAATCTACGCGGTACAGAAGCCTGTCGACTCGCTTTCTCTTGGCTTCGCCCACCATGGACTTCCTGCCCCAGGAGCTCATAGACGCGGTCATCGACCAGCTGGCCCATGACACAGAGGCGCTCAAGACGTGTGCTCTCGTCTGTCGATCGTTTCTTCCTCGCGCCCAGAAGCTTCTCTTCCAGCGAGTGACCCTCGAGCCCAACGAGCTGAGCAAGCGTAACCCTTCCATCGAGTTCCGCAATCTTATATCGTCATCCCCTGGTATCTCACATCTCGTGCGGTCCCTGACCATTTACAACTTCATCCGCGGACGGACCAGCTGGCTCTCCCAGGACAGGGAGGTCATACCCACGATCCTAGACTCCCTCTCGAACCTGACAAGGGTGACGTTGAGCGGCCGACACTACGATCGGAGATGGGATGGGTCCAGCGACATGAACGCGCTGCTCTGCAGTAGCTTCTCGCGTCCCCACATCAAGAGCCTGTCACTCATCTACGCGTCTTTCCTCCAGCCCGCCGACTTCCTCCTCTTGTTCTCCAACAGCTGCGACCTGCGAGAGCTCCGGCTCCTCAATGTCTACATTAGCGACCAGTTTACGCTACAACTCCCCTTTCCACCACTCGACCCGGACGCGAAGCGGCCGAAGCTTCGATCTCTCGCGATACAGAACGTCCCACTAGGCCTCATAGATATCCTCCATACCGCCGTCGACCTCTCGTCACTCCGCAAACTCCAATTTTGGAGCGACAACGGGCACCAGAGCGACCACCTACAACGCCTCCTCGAAGTCGCCGAAGATCTAGAAGACGTCACGTTCCACGGATTCTCATCTTGTGTGTTACTACCTGCCCGTCATCTTGAATCTCACTGACGTTTCGTCGCAGCCACAAACGGACTAGACATCTCCCACGTCCCGCGCATTAAATGCTACTTTACCAACTTCCACAGCGATCGCGTCGTCAACCATACCGTTCTCTCCGGGCTCACGGAGCTCTTCTTCCAGCGCTACCCCCGCAGCACATCCCGCATGCGCCATGTCACCTTCCACGTCCGTTCGCACCCCAAGGCAATCATCGACTGCCCTATGCGGGAGTGGCGGAGGCTCGAGGAGGCGATGATACACGTCAAGGAGCGGGTGCGCTTCGAGATACCTGTCCGCGACTTGAGCGCGTCTATCGATGATCCGTTGGAGCAGCGATGCGTGGAAGCCGTCAAGCTTGGAATGCCCAGACTCCACGCGAAGGGTATTCTCCAGGTGGCGATGGTGGAGGTGAATACGTGACTTTGCACGTTCCTTTGCTTGAAATTGAATGCTTATTTACGACATATTGTTATCACGTTGCTATCTCTTGGACTAGATGTATGTATGCTATCTATCACGGACATTGGATTTGGATTGTTGTACTCTGTATAAGTAGATGTAGCACCCTCTTGTACTCTTATAAAGCGAGTGTACATCGGAATCTGACATGTAAGGTTGCAGTAGTATACTCCATGGCCGACGGTATCCCGCCACGCATTCGAATGGTCTTTCATGATACGCCTTCGCGTAAGGGCTATCCCTCGATCGATAGCCGTACTAATGATTCCACTACAGCCCGAAACTCGATATCTGTTTGCGTTGAGCCACGTACTATGAGAACCCAACAATTTGGCCACAAATGGGTAGATCTGATACATGCCAGAGATCACGGGGAACGATGATCGTGGTTGCGGAAACTACTTGACATATTACACATCATCGAAGAGCCTGCGCCGCGTAACACCCTCGAAGGTATCCAAGCGCGGCCCGTACCTGACGGACAGCGCGCCTCCCGAAACCCTACGCCACCGTCCAGCCGCGTCGTTCGCGCTCGAAAACCTCAACTGCTGATTGATCCTCAGCTCCGTCAGGACATCCTTCCTCGCCTCGCATATCTCCAGGAGGCAGTAATGTGAATTGTTCGAGGTCGTCCCGCGGACGTCAAGATGCGTGAGGTTGGGGACTAAGGAAGAGACTTTGAAGAGCCCGAAGAGATGGGTCGGCATCGCTCGGATGCGCATTTTGATTCTGCGTACGGAAAGAGGGAGGGAAGTGAGGAATGACAAGAAATCATCTTCCGAGAGTGCGGAAGGAGACTTGGCCATGCTGCAGCGAAGTTCGATTTCCTCGAGTAAAGGAGTGTCTTCGAGACCGGGGAGGAAGATCCGCGGTCTGGAGCCGTTTGCGTCGACCTTGGCTTCGTACACCAAGGTCAAAGCACGCAATTGCGGAGCCCTAAGATGTGCCAACATGTTGCGAAGCGCACCGTCGCGTGTCTCGACTTCGCACAGTGTCAAGTGTGTGACGCTCGGGAACGTCACGACCGGGATGGACGACCAATGCTCCACAACGTTGCCGCAACAGCCTAACAGCGACAGATGCGTCACATTCCGAAGGTCTTGAGGCATATCCATCAGCCACCGCACCTTCAAACCGCTTGTGGCCTGGTAGTGGGTGATCTGGTGCCAAGGGGCGTCGAAAAAAACCGGAGGGTGTAAGTTTTTCGTATAGCTCACGAGTCGACGAAGCTTTGGGGCAATGGAGAACATTTCCTGTTTGGACTGCCCCGTCGGAAGATCGATCATCGCTAAGCTGCCTTGCGCGTTGATCTCCAGCTCGACCACCTCGAGCTTGGCGAACAACCCATGCGTGCTTCGCAGGCAGCCGAAGTCCTCCCAGAACATGGAAACTTTGAGTGTTTTCCAAGACGGCGCCGTTGGTATGAGCATGTACATGATCGATTCATGCGGCGAGCCCCAGAGCGGCTCGGGGCTGTTGAGCTCGACGTGCAGATTCTGCCCATGCGCCCGGTTAAGAGCAATGGCGAGACGGAACATGGTACAAGAGAGCTGTGTCCTGCTCAGAGAACGAAAGTTGATGCGGATCCTAGACCAGAACCGGGAGTGATTCGCGAGCAACGCCCGCCACTGCCTGCAGACCTGCGACGAAGGCCATAAACCCTGCGTCGTGTTCGTAGTTTCCGACCGAATATCGTCAAGTTGGAGATGTACAAATATTTGGAGAAGGACATCGTCGGGTGTGAGACGAATTGGATGAAGGATCTTGGACGCGTTTCGGAAATACGAATCGATTTCGTTTCGCTGGTTCCGCAGATACGCGATTTGTTGGTCGAGGTCTGCGAGGATGGATGGAGCGGTGTGTACTATGGCTGAGAGATCCACTCGCTCGTCCGCGGAAGGAGGGTCATTGGATAGGAGGAGTTCGGAGATTCGCGTGGTTAATGGGCCTGTCGACGGAAAGTCCTTGTATGTTGGATATGAAGGCGAGACAGATGGCACCTCCATTTCGGCTGAAACATGTCTAGATTAGCGTACAGAATCGTACCCGTCAAAGCAACATACAGCAGCCAGTAGACGCGCTAAGGCAAAATTCGAGGACGTGGGGGAAAAGAAAGATTGATCATGACATCATTCGTTCCCGACCTCCTTTTGATCAACCCGTCTCTTGCTAGAAAGAACTTCGGTCGTGAAAAAACGCTCTCACTGGATAAATATACGAACAGCTGAGAAAGTACACAGATAAACATAAATAATATAAATACTATCGGGTCAAGTATTCCTCAGTCTGTGCCAGATTTGATAAGGGAAGCCCTTTGCGAATGCGGAATAGACGCGATGAACTGTTCGACGTCCTGCGCCAGCAGGTCTGGACATTCAAGCGTCGGGAAGTGCCCACCAACCGGCTGCTCCTTCCACATCGTGATGTTGTTCGCGATGGCGACCTTCGCCCACCACTTGGGCACAAACCCAACGTCGTACTTGAAGGCGGTAAAGCCGTATGAGACCTGGTTACCCGCAACACCCACAGACCCCGCAGCGCGCATGTTTTCCTTGTAGATCCTCGCGTGCCCAGCGTTCCCTGAGATGAGGTAGATCATAACCCATGTGATAACCGTCTCTGGCTCCCAAACGAAGTCTGGTCCGACTAACGCGTGCATCTTGTCGTAGAGCCATGCGAGCATCCCAACAGGTGAGTCGAGAAGCGCGTACGAGATCGTTTGGGGTTTTGAGCCCTGGATGAGCGCGTAGCCAAGCTCGCGTTTGAACCAGTCCTTCATGCGATCCACGCGCTCCTTCTCGTCGGCGGTAAACCAGCCGGTGACAATCGACGCGCAGACGAACGGGTGTTTGACGAACGATGGGAGGCCGAATACTTGGATGCCGTTGACATGGGCGGCAAAGCAAACGGTGGGATGGTTGCACACGAGGGCGCGCACAACGCCTGCACCCCAGTCACCGGCTTGCGCAAAGAAGGTGCTGTAGCCGAGGACGTCGACCATGAGCTTTTTGAAAAGGGACGCGACGTTGGCGAGCATGAAGCCTGAGCGCTATGGCGAGAACATCAAGACACGAGTCACGCAAGGAGGAAGATGGAAACTGACAGATGGCTCCGAGGAGAACGCAAATCCAGGGAGACTGGGTGCGACTATGTGAAACGCTTGTGCGTGGGGGTCCGCTGGTTCCACCAGTCGTTGCAGTAGCCCTTGCACCTACGAGTGACGGTGTCCCAGATTCAGATCCAGCACGTCAAAAGAACAGACTACGCACCTCCAAGAAGTTCCCCGGCCAACCGTGTACGAAGAGAAGCGGAATGGCATCTGGACGCGTACTCTTGTGATGGACGAAATGCACGTTTAGCACCTCTCCCTTCTCCTCGAGGTCAACCGTGAACATGCGCAGCGTCTCGTTTATCTTTTTCTCGACTTTGCGCCAGTCGTACGAGGTCTTCCAGTAGTCCATCAGCCTGTTGACTTCGACAGCAGGTGCGCCGTGGCTCCATTCCTTGCTAGCGGGGTGGGTAACGTCTGGAATGATGAAGGCGCTGTTGACGCGGTCGGAGATCCACGCGAGCTTTTCGTCGGGGACGCTGATGGAGAATGGCGAGGGAGCCATGGCTATGGAGGTGGAGGTGGAGGAGAAGCTACGACGCGTTATTTCCCTGACTTCCCCCTTGCCAAACGCCGCATAGCCCGTCTGACACAACTGTTATTTGTCATTTGTTAGAGAACGTTGTTGAAACTGAGAAGCCTGAGCGTCCTTGATTGTTATCATAAGGCAGACCAGTCAGCCTGAGGGCCGTGAGGTGGCACTTTTGACACGTCTGGACCGTTCGATGCGTCAAGGCGTCTGCGGTAGAACCGTGGACATGGGTAGCGTCAAGGCGGCAGTAGTAGAGAGCGCCTCTTGAGAGAGCGAAAAGTAAATGGTGCCCCTGCCAAGTCTGATTGAGCAGAAATGATCCGACCCATGTGGACCGGACCGATTCCGAAGAGGCCTGACGCGCTACAAATTGTAGCGACTTTGAAAGGTATCAAGATAAATCCCCTTGCCCATCACGGTCGATAACATGTACCCCAGGGAAACGCGAGCATTCTCTGGAGACGATTGCGCCGCTCCTGCACGCGCTCAACTATATACGACTGTCCAAGCTCAAGACTTCCAAGACGAAGAGGAAAACAGGTTGATGGTAAGCGCATAATTTCAATCGTGTCATCCAAGTTCAGTCTCCCGTGAGCCGTCCAATCAAAGTCAAACAGCTGTACGATCGCTCTCAATTGTAAAAAAAAGCGTAAGACGCTCTACCACGGACTCTCAGCTAGGCACACTATCACGGAAAGAGACAGCATAATTTGAGAGTGAGAATATATTCAAATAGACAGATACCTAGGATTGACCAATAGAAGCTGCCCACATACATCAGTAAACCTCCGAAAGTCTGGAGAGTATGTGTCAGACTCCCCATACCCATATACCCGAGTATGGGCACATATTGGATCTCATATTTATATACCAGTCGATATAGTCACATACTCAGCCCCCCATACCTGCCACATACTCAACCCATACCTGCCACATACCACGCACATATGCCTTCCAGACCTACAATCGATATCCAGACACTGTATATACATCGAGCGCACTTCGAGATGGGAGAAAATCTATCATTGAATTCAAGCGACAATACACGAAAACAAAAAACGACTACAACTACAACTACGGCACAGACGACTGAATATCAATGTAATCGACAACCGATATGACTATCGACAAAGCTGAGGAGTTCGTCAGCCAAAAAGTACTCGCGGCGGCACCAAAACATACCATTGCACACAAGCAGTTGTGCGAGCCCGCGTCGGCATTGTCCTTCTCAGCGTCGTCCTATGCATTCTGCTCCCCGATGTCGTCCTCCCCGACGTCGTCCTGGGCTCGGCCCCATCAACATCGTCGTGTGCTCGGCCTCGTCCGGGTGCTTGGCGTCGGCCTCGGGCTCGTCATCCTCCTCAGCGTCGTCGTGTGCTCTGCGTCGTCGTCGTGCTCGGTGTCGTCGTCCTCGTCAGCGTGGTCGTGTACTCGGCCTCGGCCTCGTCCTCGTGCCCGGTGTCGACCTCCTTGTGCTCGTCATGTCCTCGGCGTCGTTGTGCGCTCGGCGTCGTCTTCGTGCTTGTTGTCGTTGAGGTCCTCGTAATTGTCATCCTCCTCGGAGTCGTCGTGTGCTCGTCGCTTGTAGCCGCTGTCCGCTTAAGTTTGTCGGGACAAATGCAATGCTTGTCGTCACTTCTGAGTGTTCGTCTTCTGTCGTGTGTTTGAAGTCGCAGTCGTGCTCGGTAGATGCTCAAGCCGAAAATCGTCGTTCGCCCGACATGGTGGCTGGGGGAGAAGTCGGCTGGCTGTCTAAAAGCGGACAAAAAAAAATTGACATGCACGTGCAATCACGCCATTGCGCACGGACCCAATCAGTTCGAACTTGTCTATTTTTTGCATCGCTTCTCCCTATGATACTGTCAGTGTACTACTACTCAGTGTCTGCGAGCGGTCATGCCAATGGATCACCCATAAGTGGTTGTCTCAGCTCACACACTCACGGGGAAGGATGTGCAAATTAAACCTCATAAAGATAAAATTCATCAAAAATTTATGCCTACCGAGCAAGAGTATGTGGAAAACCAACCAAGTCTGAAGAAATTTCGAGTATGGTTGAGTATGTGAAAAATTCCCAGACTCACCATACTTTCCCATGCTCGTCATACCCTCCCATACTTTGGGAGATTTACTGATGTAGAAGAAATGATGCAAGGAATTGTCCATCAGTCACTGGTCCGTGATACGACCCTCTCCCTCCTCCTTCTCTGTGGTCTTAAGGTTCTTCGCAGCCCATTTCTCGTCCGTGTAGCTGTGGAGAGGAAGCCCCTGCATGAGTAGGCTACTGATCAAACCCAAGGCAGCGATGCCGATGAGCACCTCCCACAAGACCTGGAGCGACTCGGCAAAACTTCGACTTTGCTTCGCAGCGAGTCGTCCATGGTTTTGATGCTTGGAATCAACGCATAGGCGATAGTCACGCCTTGGGGGTGTGACGCAAAGAACCCTGGGAGCGTACGAGAGAGACGACGCTGGAGCTCATTCTGGAGCACGGCGCTACCAATGGTTACGCCCCAGACCTGGACGTTGCAATGAGATGTTTAGTAGTATTGAAGAACGGAAGCAACGCACTCCGGAAAACGTTCGACAGAACATATGGAAACGGCATCTCGTCAGATTATTACCTCTCAGTCACCAGTGCGTGCGAATGTTGATTGATGTTCACTTATTGCCAGTCATCTGAGTCGTTGTCTATCTCGCGACCTTACAGCTGCAGATAAGCTGCTTTCTGGGTCTCCCAGGTACCTGTTTATAATCGCAAGCAACTGGCTCTTTACACGCGCACCCAGGCGCGGCACATAATTCATCATAATCATGGTATAAACGTTGTCCACAAGGAGGACAGTACTGCTACAAATATACGGTCACAAACCGAGGAGAAACTATGGCTACAAAGGTGCATACAAGGTCCGAGAGAGAGAGAGAAAATGTCCAAGATCGCTCATGTTACATGGAGCAACCATGAGTCCGTGCTGAGCTTCGTGAGCCCAGCAAACCATACATGCTCCAAGAAGAAGTCAACCCGCTTCACGCCGCCTTTCTTCTCGTCTTCGTACGCCCTCGACTTGGCCAGCCTGCGATACCTTTTCTCGTATGCAGCGGCGACTTTCTTCATGGCCTCCTTACTAGGGAGCCCGTAAAACTCCTCGTGCCTCACGTTCTCGCGAAGGCCATAGTACAATGCATGTAGAACGTCGTTAACTGTGATGTACGCGCCGTTCTGCTCTGGACGGACATGGATGCGCCATGTAGAGGACGGGATCTGGAGGGTCATGCGGGCAACAGGAGGAGAGACGGCCGGCTCAGAGAGGAGACCCGACCGAGACGAGAGGGCGGCGTAGGCGGTCGTGATAGATGATGGATGGAGGGTGAGGTCGAAGTTGACCGCCCGAGGGCGGGCAACGATTAGCATTGGATGAAGTTGGGCGGGGGGAGGCTTCAGAGTTGGATATGTGCCATGACGACGTGGCACAGCGTAGCTCGGTACTTGTGGAAGGAGGATAGGGTGCGACGGTGGTGTTATAGGTCCCGCGGATGATGGGAGTGATGATGAGCTGGGAGCAGGAGAAATGTCGTAGCGCACGCTTTTGCCAAAGTGGACGTGCTTTCCAGGCATGGTTGTGGGGGTGTTCTGAGAGTGAATAGGTCTCGTTTGACCGAGGGATGTCTGCTTAAATAGCGGCAGCCCACTATGTCGCCATGACGCATCCAAGAAATGACTGGACAAAGCTGTGTGCCACGCCTATCCTTGTGCCCAATATGGTTTGATGGCCGTCCACTTTCGTAACTCGTGTTTACCAATACACAGCACGCTGGTCACGGAAAGGTTTCGGAAAGGGAAAGGATTCATGGTGACTGTGCGCAGTCGGGAGCGAAACGCGTGGCACGGATGGGCCCACGGAATGAAGACCCAGGCATGTCGACGGGTACATGTTAGAGATCTCCGCTGCTGTTAATGAAAATCTGTTGATTTGTAAAGCGCCGATCCATCTGAAGTGCGTCAGACCATATACACGGGATCACTGTATTTTCGATTACGCGAGACAGTCAGCAGTAACACCTCCGGCATAAACACCGAGATAATCACAGCTTTGGCCGCTAGTCCCGATTTCGGTGGTATAATTGGGCATGGACGTGAGGTGACGTGTCAATATCGACTATCTAGATTCAAATGCCTCAACATACTACAAAGCCAGAAAGAGTAGCGATTGAGGATCGTACATGGTAGTTCCATGGGTCGCAGTTTCCAGCAATGGCTCCTTGAGACCTTTCAAGGCGAATGCAGTGCTGACGGCGACGTGGTGCTCGTTGAGGGACACTAGCACTGCATACATTGATCGCAATCAGGGAATGAGCAATATCATGACAGGGAAAACTCAATGCCAGGACATCTAGGCTGACCGTTGCCGCATATATGATACTGCGAAATGCAGAGCGAAAACTTGGTGCTGCACTGTGAACGCAAAGTGGCATGTCTTGCTGGATAGTCTGATTTGAAAACATTGGTGAGATGGGGCAAAGAGAATAGAGGAATGTCGCGTAGTGTACCACCTGCAAGGAAGGGAGGCGCTTGCCTCGATCATGGGGGGAGGGGAAAAAGATGCCGAAAAACGGCACTGCTTTGAACGGAGTGATATCTCCGATCGCCCGCGAAGTTCAAACAGCTGAGACTACGAAGACTACGATGTACGGCAGCAACTACAACATGTGGGCGCGGATCTCTCATTTGCGTCTTTCTGAGCCGACCGGCTCCATGTCGCTTTTTTCGCAGCCTCGAGTGGCCAAACGCGTATAACATGTAGAGTGATTCCATATGCAGTCTATATGTCTCTGGAGCCTAGCTCCTTGAAGCCCAAACAGACATATCAATCGCGCTACTGTTGGTCTCGTCAACGCTGTAAGTGAAGCTCGTCAACAAGAACGTAGCGTTCGACACGTTGTAGGTCCTTGAAGACTTCTCCGCTGCCTGCGTACATCGAGAATACATCACCATTATAGCATATTCATGAGTGCTGCAAATAGGGTCAATCGACGGATACGGTTTGTTCGGGCGTGCACGCAACCAGTGCCTTCCATTCCTGAGACACACGGAGACTATCAGCTACTCCCTTGGAGCAGATCGATGTGCGTCCATCACGCCCGAGCCTCCAATAGATGTTCCTTGACCCATCATAGCTGATCATACCTGGCAGCCACTGCTCTGAACCATCCACTGATCAATGTGGGCTGAGATGATCCGCAAGCTCCTTCCGGACAGGAAGCTCAAGCCCGTAGCGCCCACGGCAATACTGTCGCCGACATCGCAGCGCCGGGTTCGGAACGTCGGTTTCGCAGCGCATGGGAGTCCGTCATCACTGGAGTGAAGCTCCGAGAGGTTCAGAGTTGTTCAACGAACAGCAACGTGATAGATAGAACTGAGTGGTTGAATGTGACGGATTGATACACATGTAATCCTCGACCGCATGATTTGGTAGGTGGTCAAGGCGCTTAGAGCTGGCAGCTACTCGAAAGGGACAGTCGACTGTCGACCATTATGGCATTTCGCGATAGAATACACACGCAAGCAGGCAAAGTAGTCAATAAGTACTGATGATGGGAGCGTCAGAATTCGAGACGAACAAGATAGTGTTCAAGACTGACCAGTCGTATTACTACTGATGATCGTTATGCCTGGCAGCCTCGCGGTAGGCCAAGTGGGGTGGCGGTGGGACCACACAAACATCCCCCACCACAGTGCGACGCGTGGAACGTCGATGTTTCCGCCCTTCGGTTAGCAGCATCTCCGGGAACGTAATGGGCGCCTATGATCGTCTCAGTTTCGCAAGCTGCGATACGGAGAACAGTCTTACCGGGTATCTCATCGTGATCAGCTTATCCCAGTCTATACTCCGCATATACCGATGCTTCCTGATTTCCGAAAAGCGGAAGCGGTTTTGAGGTTCAAGTTCCGTGAGACCACGTATCATGGCCTTGGCCGCGGTGCTGCAGGGGAGGTCGTCGATGGGCACCCGCGTTTGCCTGGCCATGATTTGCTCGATGACGTCCTGGCCATCTCCGTCTTGGTCCCAGTCAAACATCTTGAAAGCTATCAACGAATGGAGTATACTTGGTGTATCACACTCACAAAGAACTGATGAATCATCTCGAAGAGGAGACAGCCTACGCTGTACCAATCCATGGGTTCGTGAGCAGCGTTAGGCTCTTTGGTGAGTCGTTCCAGCGGAGCATAGGGCGGTGTAAGACCATTCGGCACATGCCCGCGCTGGATTCGATGGCTGTACCCGTAGTCGACAATCACAGGATATCCATTGGCGCTGATCAGGATGTTCTCAGGTTTGATGTCACTGAGAGCGCTAGTGAGTGAGGATATGGAAGAAGAGAAGGGAGACGAACAGATGCGCTATCCCGTGATCATGTAAGAACGCTACTCCGGCCGATATACAGGCAAACCAGAATCGGGGAATGTTGGGGTCGGCAGTAAGCTTGGCCTGATATGCCGGAGTGTCAAGCACTTCGCTGAGATTTGTGGCGGGAATATATTCGAGGACGGAATAGCCGTGGTCCTGGCCGACTAGAGGAGCGACCAGTCCGTTAACAAACGGATGCCAGGGGAGCGCGTCAAGTATTGCCCATTCGTCTGCCTATTGGTGCGTGATCAGGGATATAGTTGGCCGGACGCCGATCAGGACTGACTGGACTGGCGTATTCATTAGAATGGCGACTAATTTTGAGGGCAAATAGTTGCGTTCGTTTGGCCGAGTACGGAGTTCGTTTGCGGCGAGCAAGGCACACGGAGCCTTCGGATCCGGCGCCTGTATCATCGTCAAGTCAAGTCCGAGTCAAGTAGACTTCGAAGTGGGGGCGCTGACCTAAAGTCTTGAGGATCTCCACGTCCGGCAGGTTCAGCGCGGAATGCTTGTGCCTGCGGGCTTGACGCAGAGTACGGCTTTGCTTCTAGTATGCTAAGCGAAAAAACATGATATCATTCTGGTGCGACATACGAGTTTGTCTCTTCCCCGCTGCGGCGGGGTGGTTTCGCGCGAATCGGACGAGGCTCGTTGACGCAAGATCGGGGACGTATTGCGATCACAGCCAGAGGGTACCATGTTGGTGAGAAGAAAGCGTGTTGTGTTCGACGGTATGGGCTGCTACATCATATGTGGCTGATCATTTCCTTGTGTCCTTTTTAGGCGAACAATAAGCACACAAGAACATCGACCCTCGGGGAGGAAACAGGCGGCAGAATGCACCTACCATTCCAAACTGTTCCCCCCTATATCGTTCTCCGTTACTCGTTTGATCTGATAACCACGGGTGGGTCCGTGTGTATCGTTTGTGGTCGAAGTGTGTTGAAAAGGTAGCATTGCAACTCCGATCGACTCCGTCCAGGGTCTTGACTAAATTTCAAATCAGAGCACGTTTCGGTGTCGGTAATCGCCACGGTGCAGATCGAGTCATCTGCACGTCCTCTCATTTTGTACTGCTTTCTGAACGTTTGACGCATTCGAAATCATCCCTCGGTGGTACCCCGTGAAGAACAGATCAAATTGGGAGATAGCCTGCCGAGTAGCATTCTTCCTTGGTCGGCAAACAGCACGTGATCGCACCTTTGTTTCGGCAACAGCTCTCTTTGGCCCATCATCCCAGCTCCTTGTCGCACTGCAATGGTGCCCAACATCGAAAACATCAACGTGAGCAAGGCGTTTAAGGACGCCTCGATTTTACCACTTTTGTCACCCGACGATCCACGGGTTCGCTACATTCCCTTCTTCTTTTTCAGACCGCTGATGTTCGATTTTGGCTAGCTCGACGGATATGAGTCCACCTGGGGTCTCAATCGTGGTGACGTTAACGCGTATTTTCAGCATCCCGCGAATCAGATTCACGGTAAGTGTTGCGCGTAGGATCTCACGTCGCCGCTCATTGCGCCTAGTCCATAAATCGCTCAGTAAGGCTCTTACGGACGGCAAGCTCGTCCTCATCCCCGATGACGATACACTGTCACAAATACGTGCCTTTCAGGAATCCAACCAGAAGGCACCCCTTCATAGCAGACAGAACTTTCTTGAGGTTTGTTTCCACTCGTTTCTTCTTCCATAGCGCTGATGTATCATTCTAGAAACTACCATTTGGAACCTACCAATATCGACTCCTACCCATGAAGCCGAAAATCTCCATCCATTTCAAAAATCCGTCGACCGGCCGTATCACTACCACCAAACCCAAGCTCCACTCCAGTCACGGTTTCCCGATATTGGCTGACATTCACCCCCTCTTTGTCCTCGCCCATGGCTCTGATCATGTTTGTCGCCACGAAGATCTATTTGATCCCTCCCTCCACGAATTCCTTATCCGAACCTACCTTCAATGGCCGTTCGTGCCCCGCCGCGAATTCTACCTGGACGCTGGAGCCTTCAAGGGGCAGTTTGGACGGTCTATTCCCTTTCACTTGCGAAAAGAGTTTTCCAGGCCTGAACCAGTGGCAGTCCCGGAACTCACACACTCTGTGTCGACGTACTCGTCCAGCGATTCGAGCTCGGATAGGTCGTCGAAACGCTCGCGTCTGTCATCTGACACGGAGGACGAGGAGGCTCCTGACGTTGGGAAATGGGTGTCGGAATGTAAACCGGCCGAATTTCAGTCGTGTGTGGCAGACGAGGAAGTCATCGGCTCGTACTCATTGGAGGTTTCGAGGTCATTGGAGGATGTGTTGAAGGCGACGGCGAGTCTCCACGATAGGGCGGACACTGCATTACCGACCAAACCCAGTCCAAAGCGCAAGAGAGCCACATAAAATAGCTTTTGTAGATTTTTATATATACTCGCATTACTCTCTTCCTTGCCGCCGAACCGGTATTGTCGTTGTGCTCCACTTAGTACCAGGCTGGGTTGCCTTGGTCCTGGCCATCCAAAGCTTTTCTATCTTACTGTCGCGGACCCTATGCGTTCTACCCTCGGGCCAAAGCCATGTTCCAAAGTACAGGGCATCCGACCACTGACATGTGAAGCCTTCCAGTAGCATGATGTAGGTGAGAGATCCGTCGCGTTTTGCAGTCGTCCAGCCCGCACATCGTGCGCGCCTGTCCGCGGCTCTGTCGATATCCGATTTGGGAACTAGAGAAAAACAGCCCTAACGGTTAGACATGCTGCAGACAGATGTGACAAACATCTAGGAAATTCTTGCCATTGTGGCAAACGCCCAAGCTCGAGCATCTGCTCGCACTTCCTCTTCGCATCTCGTCCCGAGCACGGATCGATCCAGTTTGATCGCCGGATGGCCACAAGCGAGGCATGCCGATCGATTTCGCTCCGATCCTTTCCGTCCGCAACTTCCACGAACAATCCACTCATTGCCTCACTCTGCGTTACGGAAAGCTCGTCTCTCATCGATAACTTCATCTTGAGCTTTCTCCGCGGATCGTTCTATACGATGGTCGCACGGCATCTGCTCCGATGTGAACGCATAGCGTATATCGGACCATTCGATCTTGGTACCCCTGCAGTTCATTTGGCACACACATAGATTCAGCAACGAGGCGTCGCTGACCGAGAATCGCCACTTCGAAGAGAGCGGATGATGGCTGCCTCGTGCTAGCAGTGCAGTCAACGCGGCAAGCCTTATCACATCGCTCACGCTTCTGAACCCCAAAGTGGTGGGTCAGCCTTCTCATACTTGGCAAGGCAGACAGAGAACGGAACGAAGGTCACGTACGGAGGCGCATTGGAAACGAAGCTGACGATTCTCTGAGATCCGGTTGATCTTTGTACCACGATGATGGGAACATTTGACAGTTGACAGGTGGCAAAACTGGCGCGTTAACGCGACGACGGGCAATCGGCACCTCCGTATGTCAATTCACGCGAGGTAAATCACTCTTCTGTTGACTTAGCCTAATATCAGCCTGCTTCTTGTCATCAACTGGACGCGCTTTGCGATGTTCTCGGGGCGACGGAATCGCCACTCTGCCATACGACCCATGGGGGCTTCATATAGGATGTCGTGAGTAAGGATGTTGGCGTATACGTGAACACATGATGCGGTAGAGCGGTTATATATAAGCTGACTGTAAAGGAGCAGAACGTCTTCGAAGTTTTTCCGACACCATGGCCCTCCTCGCCGCTGGGGGAGTCGACCTGTCTAATCACGAAGATGGCTTCTTCTACGGTAAGATGTTTTACCTGCGGTCAAGTTCATGTTTGTCTGATATGAGGCGCATCACGTAGGATATGTTCTCTCTTCAATGTGCGCAACGATTACTTCTATTCGAACGGAACCGGCCGTGAACGTCCAACAGTCTTCTCGGAGTATCGATCATGCAAGGATGGATCTACTTGACTACAAACTCGGACGGCTGGCCGTTGCGTCTCCTCGTGAGCGTCACCTAACGCTCTCTATGTTCGTGCACTCATTGATGTCGTCGCCATCACAGGTCGCGAGCCTTGTGTAAGCCCGATTTGCCTGCCACTGGAATTTACTCATCCACCCCCAGCTGTATGGACATTGCCTCCACGTGTCTCACCACGCAAGTCCTGCATCTTTACTTTGTGAGTAGACTGCTTTACGGCTTCCCACAGACAATGCTGAGCGTGCTTGACACTTCAGATACAGAATTTCGGTAACATGCAGATCTTTCTGACGGAACCATTGTGCGCTACCACCATTCACGTGCTCGAGGATCACCTCTTTAACGCCTGGTGGTAGTCTCCTCAACATGGAGCTTCTGCTAACAATCGTTATCGTCTTCATGTGAGTCGTGCTCATGTGCCACCAATAGTGCAAGCGCTCACATCACACAGCGTCGAGGTGTACTTTGCGTCCAAAGTTTACAAGTGTGAGTTCCTCTCCACTTGTCAATTCGCTGCCTCACTCAATGCCAATCTGTTTCTTCTCAGTCAACCGCAGGAACCGGATCGTTCCGGGGCTGATTGTACGAACTCTTGTTCAATGCGCGCTCGCTGTCTCTGATGCCAGATGATCAGCTCTTCTTCGCACTTGCGAGCCTTGGTTTGTATTTCTGTCATCCGAATCTCAATGTCAGGTCCTGATGATCCTGGATCTGCCCAGCTATCGGCCTTAGTACGTGTACTTTTGTCCTCATCGTCGTCGGATCCTGACGCGCTCATGTATTCTTCCTGTAGCTGCATTGATTGACTTGACATTGCATCCCAGCGTCGAGCTCTTTGGGACAAGGCGTAAGGAGGTTGTTGGATGTCACTTCTGCTCATCAGGGCTAGCACTGAAATCTCACGTAGCTGGAGGCAACCTTGCTATCGGCAACGTCGGCTATCGCCGACATCCTTATCACTCTTTCCCTCTCCATTCGTCTTGCACGGTCCAAAACAGGAGTGAGAAGGTAGGTGTCACTTCGCCGTCAGGCCTCTGCACGTATTCATTGTGCTACACCAGAACGGATGGCGTGCTTCACAAATTAGCGACATACACGATATCTAGGGGAATTCTCGTCGCTGTTGCGCAGACGATGATTGTCATACTTTTCCCGGTAGATCACCAAAAACAGAGCTGGTGCGCGGTCTGCAAGGATTACAACTTCGTGCGGCTGACGTTCTGTCAAAGGATGCCGATTCATCTATGTATGAACAAACTCTACGTCATCACCCTGAGTGCGCGTTCATCCACACTCGCCTTTCATTGCGTGCTGAATCTCTTTTTCTCACAGTTGCCTTGTGAGTACTGCCTTGAATATGGACCTACGCAAGGGACTCAAGACAAATCATGGATAGTCTCAATGCACGGCCGAACCTTCGTCGTCGGCTGGACGCAGCTGTCACCGACACGATGTTCAATACTTCGTTGAGGTCGGCTTGTCCGGATGACGTCGGTGTTTCCGAGTCCAGTTTCAGGCGTACGACGATCAATCTCTCCCTTCCCGAAAGTATCTACACCCCGGTTCGTCCTGCTTGCCAGTCTTCAAACTACCGGCTTACTGACGTCGATGGTGACAGAGCCGCCGTTCACAGAGTAATAAATCCGATCTCACTGTCATTGACTCGCCCGATGGTCATCACCAGCTACAAGTGTAAACTTCTTCTTTCCATCTGATACTAGCCGTTATTGCTAAAGGTCGACATCGCAAAGTGTTACAAATATAGTACAAGGTTAATACTTCCACATGTAATCAAGTTACCGGAATTGAAGGCAAAGCAAACAGGTACAAGTACAAGTTTAGATGGCAGAAAATTATGCGAACGTACAGCATTACTTCGTGTCTCTTGTCATTGCCTCAACATCCCTCCAGCTCTTCAACAGGGTTCTCGTGACATTGTCGAAGCCTTTACTCCCGACTTCGGCGTTCCCATACTCTGTTGCACCCTTCACGAGTTCCTCCGCTGTACGCCTATCTGCTGGCACAAAAGGTTGGTTCCACGCCGAGAACACAAAACGGGATGGCTCGAGGGGAGGATTGGCAGTGATTTCTTGGAGATCGCGCTGGATGGCTAGACAGAACTGGTCGAGATCAAGGTCGTTGCCGTCGTAGTTGAAAGGGTTCTCGCTGTTCGGCGGAGGTCAGCGGAATGTCATCATAAAGGAAGGGGACTGATACGAACATCTCATTTCCGATCTCCAAAAGTCCCAGCAGTAGGAAGGCCGAAAACGCGGTGCCTGGAATAGTGAGATAATGGAAGCTGTCGAAGAGTTGGAACTGAATATCTGTGAAAATCAGTTGACTTGTAACGAACGAAAGAGCCCACCGGGAGGAGGAACAGGTAGATCCAGACTGACATACGTAAATGCGTCTGGTAAGCAAAGGGAAGTGGGTTGTTCGCAATGCGCTCCAGAGCATGCAACGTATCGTGAAGGTATGTGATGCAATCAACGACACTGCCAGCAATGGACCCGGCCAACAGACCTTCACGCAGCAGGTCTAGACAGTTTTGTTAGTGTCATGGTCAAAAACGCGCACGAAGGTACGGCGTACATGCAACGTAACTGGAGAGGTGGTTTGTGATCTCCAACGGAACGTTACTGTCTCCCACAATGGGGCTAATCTTTCGCCCCAACGCGTCACGTCTCTCACCCTCGAGGACACTCTTCTTGTCGCCGGTGACTTTCTTCCAGATCCACTTGAAAATGAGGAGGAACGGAAAGTAGTCGTGTATGGTGGTACGCGGGGGATTGAAAGCCGGCTTGAGAGGACGGTGCGTTTGTACGACGGCAAGGGCTTTTTCGGGATCGAACGTCTTGCTGCGTGGTGCGCTATGAGTCAGACTCCAAATTGACACTGCAGGTGATTCGGGCTCTTTGACCAGCATAGACACATCTGTGGATGTGGACGAGAACGAAAGAGCATGCTTTGGCTGAAACGGGTGCTCGCCGTCCTCGGACGCCTCCCAGAGAGGTAGCATCTCATTGACAGCGGCGTCAGCAATGGCGTAATGGGGGAGAAAACAGATCAGTGGGTAAAGGTCTTGGTAGTAGACACCATTCTCGCCACGAAGAAAGTGCTGTGGGAGAACAATTAGTTCCTGAACATCATGCCTGATGTCGAACATGCCACCTTGACGGACACTGAAAAAGCCTGAATTACGTTGATCATGCTTTTCTTCTCGATGATGTTCCGGAGACTGCTTTGCTGACTTGCTCCCTGGCGAGAGCGCTCTACCGGGACGTGAATCCAGAGCTGATAAAGAGTTAGCAGCAGTGCCCACATTGATCAAAGGGAAGTCTGTCATACCAGTTGGGCTAAATTTCTCGAATTAGCAATGATCTTGGTCCACAGTTTGTCGCCTTCTTGATACCTGACTATCGGTAAGATACAATGCTGAGGATAACAAGCGGACCAACCGCTCATAGGCCGAGGATGTTCTAAACGATATGACCAGTCCCAAGACGGTACCCAAGACTGTCATAAGCTGGGGGTTGATAGCAAGCGAGTGAGGTGTTCGAGTAGACACCAGGGTCACCACTGGAGGTGTACATCAGTGTTGACAGGAAAGATACTCAGTTCGGAAAACTGAGTGCGTACCGGTGGCGATGGCAGTATAGAAAGTGACGCCCGGCCAGATGTCATTGATGATTGTTGCGCGAAACTTCTCCTTTGTCCATTTCCCTCGAAACATAGGATTGGCAGTTGGCATTGCTATGATAAGGCCTCTGAAAAGTGATGTCAACAGGAGGAGCGGAGAGCTATCTTCTGCACTCACCGAAGAGTGATACAAAGGAAAGTTATGCTGGGAAGGCCACATTCTCGAGTAGGAACTATAAGTACCTGAGGGAGTGTAATTGAAGTGGTAAGCTTCATATGATACTGAAGAGCAATAGAGCATGAAACAATCACGAATAAATGTGAGTTCTTGAGCCATACCCTTTACATGACATACATGAATAGATTCATAGAGACAACAAGATCGGGGAGGTCAAGGCTAGGGGGATCATGGAAGTGAGCATGTATAGAGTACATGAGTACTTCTGAATACATTTGGGAGTACCAGAGTAGAGAAGTAGAATGATTACGACTCTAGAAATGTCATCAATGCCAAAGAGTTGGCAGTGTGGGAGTGAATGACATTGTACGGCTGGCGATCCGGAGGTGTCTAGCTACGTGACTTAATCGCATGCGGCACTAAAGGTATGAGCTTTTGCCCTGGAGGTATTAATTAGTGCATGCTGTTTCGCGTAAGATCGCTGATGAAGGTTCAGAATGGGATTCCGCAAGGTAAAAAATGACGAAAACAAAACCTGGAAAAAGTGACAGTCTGGTCGCCGATGTGGTTGCCGACTTTGGATTCTTATCCTCGTGTTCGCAAAGTGCAGGATAGGTATATCCAAGCCAGGTATTTTGATCGAGATCCTGATACGCGTCCGGAAAGGACTTGGCATGATGCTTGATCATGTACCGAGGTATGTGGCCAATTGATGGTTGTTTGCTCATTCAAAGTTAAATCGGGGGCCACTTATGCTTGACGGAGTCCCTGTGTCCGAGATCCAGAGTTTGGTGATATGTTGAGATATATGATCATATGTTGCGACTCTGAACCGTCTTTCAAAGGCGCGGACCGACTTCCAACCTATCAATGCCTTGTTTCGGGGCCCAGGCAAACGCCGCAACATTCCATCACGATCAGGTCTGCATATGATGGACTGGAACCTCGCTCGATCTGGCCATGGACCATGAGAATCTCAACTCGAACTGACCTCAAAAAGGCTCGAAAGCGTTCAGGAGCATCGGCATCTGCCGAGATCAATGGAACTGCGGTCCGCCATCAGGATCTGTCATGCCAATGATTTGCTCCCATCAATATCCTGCATCCATCCTCTTCTCTTGTTTGTCAGGTTTTGAGGTTGCAACCTCGCGCTTTCTCGTGTCCGCTAGCTTTCCGAAGTCACATCCAGAGTTTGAGCTTATGACACGACGATTAGTTTCCAGCTTGCCACAGTGCATCTCGCGTACACTACCGTCCGCCAACAGTGAACGAGATGTCAGACATCCTCAATTTCAAGGAGGTGAGTGATTGAAGTGATTATATTTGTGCCAGGGTGGAATGTTCATCATGTTATCTTCTTCCACAGATTCTCACTATCTTCATCTATTGATGCCTACATAATGGTGACCAGTCGTATGTGTGAGAGTTCGAATTGCAACGCCGTGCCTCAATGCTAACATTGTCTCACTCGTCGCTTCGTGGACGATGCTCTCAAAGAATTCACAGGATAAGCAATTCAGGACTAACTATGAATGGCACAAGAAGCGTGCTCTGAGGACGGAAGGCAACGCCGCTTTCCGAGGCCTTGACGCGGGCCAAAGTCCAGCCGACCCAGCTTCGCCGCGGATGCGCTGTTCTGCCTACTTTGAGCTGCGCCCAACCTCACTTACGCGGGCGCTGAGCGGTCTGTGAATTCAAGTGTTCATAATCATATTTCCAGCATGTTACCCGGACCTTCCACTTCTATCCTGGTCTGCATACGGTACAGCGTACGACGTCTCGGTTGGCGGTCTTTACCGCGACCAAAAGTCCGGGCGGGAGTACGATTTACGGGACAAGACGCTGGAGCTTGCTGTTCCAGTGACGCAGGGTGTTGAGTTGTTGCGGCGAGATCGAGAGCTATTTCACGAGGCGCAGGAGAGAGGTATGCCGGTGATGAGTACAGATCGAAGGTGTGAGGCTTCGTGATTGTCTTTCCGCGGAGCCTAACTCGAATTGTAGCACCACCGCGGTATCAACATCAAGGTACCAAGGTACCGCTGAGAACACACGTTTACTGATTCTGAGACGGCCATTTCTGGAAAACGTTTGATGGTCTGCTGGGGCCGAGCGTTGGGCGGACAGTTGTCAGTGACTCCGCCGTTTCAACAGAAACAATGCTCATTGTATTCTCCACTGCGATGTTCGATTTCCCACACTTGTATCTCAGCATCATTGCCATTTCGTCTGGATCCAACGAGATAGACCCTCATGACTTTCGCGGAAGTGAGACGAACGTTCAATCCCCAAGGACCATCTTCATGCGTGGTGGGACAAACCATCGGCGCCGTGTGATACCCGGCCTGAAAGTCTTCGATCTGTCGACCATATTGCCTTGAACGAGCAAACCGATAGAAGCTAATCGTTTGGGATTCAACCAGATCACGACGCGTCAGGCCTTTGTCAGCGTTTCGAGTCAGAGTTAACAGGTTTTCGTGACAAACGGTCTGAAGTATTCAAGATGAGTAAGTAAATGCTATACAGCTGCGCGTTTTCGTTTCGTGCGTGTGCGTGATTGTGTTGCCGGATCCCCTCCGGACGTTTTCTGCTCGTTCAACACCTCCTTCACCGACCTGCAGATTTCCGACGCGTATGTTCCAACCTGGTTGTCGTTCGTCACGGCGGTTTTGAACGACGCGTCATCACATTCGTTCGCCCATTTAGCGACGTCCAGCTCATCGTAGTCGGTGTCAGAAGACGACACCTTTGACCGCTTTGACAAACGATCCGACTCGCTGGAGTCATCGCTTGAGGACGACGCCGACGATGACCACGACGATGAGCTGGAACTGGATGAAGCTCCAGAAAGGGCGAACTGTTTGCGGTACATGTACGGTATGCACCTTCCAAACTGTCCTTCGAAGGCCCCTTTGAAGAACTCGAGGGGAACCCTGCTGTGCCAGGCAGTGTACATCGCCTGGAGGTTAGCATACACGTCGTCGGGGAAGAGCTTGTTTTTGGAGCCAACGGTGTGACAGCCATGCGCAAGTACGAACAGTGGGTGTGCATCGGAGGTGGCGAGAATCATAGAGCGGCCAGGTGCTTGTTTTTGTAAGGAGGAAACACTGCCAGTGTCGGGGTGTCGGAGGTAAATGGAGATGGAGCGGTCCAAAGGCACGACTCGAAGGTCGTAGGTTTGCGGAGGAAAGATCTGAATGCCGAGTGGTGAGTATCCAATGACACCGTGGAGAAAAAAGCATACATCATTGAAAGGTTTTCTTTGGTTCACAGGACACTGTTTGCGATTGCCATCATGCATGTCGCGAAGGCGTTTGATGCACGAGTCTGATGGAATAAGAGCAACGCGTTCAGATATTATCGCGGCTCTGAGTGACGGCTGAACTGTTTGGGGTGTTACTCTAATGAAGGGCTTGTCGGTTCAGATGCGCTTACTTTGAAGGCGATTGCATTTCTGCTCAAGAAAGGCGCTCAGCTGCCCTCGTTGAAGACCCCAGCAGTACTCATAACGGTCGATCTGCGATAAGCAATGAGTTGTTTGGTTCCCAGAGAACAGACAAACTTGCCATGGATGCCCTGCTAGAGACGAGAGGCATGTCTGAGGCCTCACCAAATACACGCCTGGTACTCAAACACTCGAGTGGTACTGCCTTCTCCCGCTTCATCTGGAGGAAGACGATGGTGGTGGGGAAGGTGAGGGTCAGAAAGCGGTGGACCAAATCAGTACCGAACAACAATGATGCAGCCACGTGACACATGCACCCTTTCCATAATAGTATTTAAATAGCGTTGCGCATCAAGACCTCTTCATTCGGGAGTATAGCGTGCTTACGGTGCGCGTGTACCGTCCGATATCAGTCACGCTACGTGCAGAAAGACAAGGACTTGACAGGACTCGTCGCCAGGTGCATGTAGCGGTTCGACTCGGAATCAAAAGAGTATCCGTAACTAAATGATATGGAGTATCGAAGACAAAGTAACTATCTGCTATACAGCTGCGCGCTTTCGTTTTGTGCGTGTGCGTGTTTGTATTGCCGGAGCCCTTCCGGACTTTTTCTGCTCGTTCAACACCTCCTTCACCGACCTAGAGATCTCCGACGCGTATGTCCCAATTTGGTTCTCGTTTGTCACAGCGGTGTCGAACGACGCGTCGCCACATTCGTTCGCCCACTTAGCGACGTCCGGCTCATCGTAGTCGGTATCTGAGGACGACATCTTTGACCGCTTTGACAAACGATCTGACTCGTCGGAGTCATCGCTTGAGGACGATGATGAAGATGAGCTGGTACTGGATGAAGCTCCAGAGATGGCGAAATGCTTGCGATGCATGTACGGTATGCACCTTCCATACTGTCCCTCGAAGGCTCCATCGAAGAATTCGAGGGGAATGAGGTTGTGCCAGGCAGTGTACATCACGTCGAGGTTAGCGAATACGTCCTCGGGGAAAAGCTTGTACTTGAGACCAACGGTGTGGCAGCCATGCGCAAGAACGAACAATGGGTGTGCGTCGGAGGTAGCGAGGGTAATACAGCGGCCGGGTGCTTGTTTCCGGATGGGGGAGACTGTGCCGGTGTCGGGGTGTTGGAGGTAAATGGTGATGGAGCGGTCCAAAGGCACAACCCGATAGTCGTAGCTTTGAGTAGGAAAGATCTATATGTGGAATGATGATCCACCAACGATGCACCGAGGAAAAAAGCATACCTCGCTGAACAGTTTTCTTTGGTTTAGAGGGCAGTGTTTGCGATTGCTATCATGCATATCGCGAAGACGTTTGATCAACGAGTCTGAGGGCATGAGAGCCACGCGTTGAGATTGTATGGCGGCTCTGAGTGAGGGTTGAACTGTTCGTGATGTTACTCTTATGAAGAGCTAGCTAGGTGGCTGGGAGGCGCTTACTTCGGAGGCGATTGCATGTCTGCTCTAGAAAGGCATTTAGCTGCCCTCGTTGAAGCCCCCAGCAGTATTCATAACGGTCAATCTGCAATAAGCGATGAGTAGCCTTATATCCTGGGAACAGACGAAACTTGCCATGCTTGCCCTGCTAGAGATGAGAGGCATCTCTGTGGACTCCCCAAATACGCGCCTAGTGCTCAAAAACTCGAGCGGCACTGCCATGTCTTGATTGACTGGATTGGAAGAGGACGATGAGGGTGGTGATGGTGAAGGTCAGAGAGCGGTCAGCCAAATCAGGACCGAACAAAGGTGCGGCCACGTGATGCTTGCTTGTGTCTGTTTACTTACGTACCAAGGCCCAAATTTGGACCAACATGATTGCCAATTGTTCGACCGTTCATGGTTCCGAGCCACCCATATGTATATGGCAACACTTCTAACGGGCGTCTTTGTTGCCCGAATGCGGATGTTAAATTCAGACGACCAAGCGCCCCTCCATTGTTCTTTTGCAGTGACTCGTCTCGACATGATAAATCGGGTCTCTAGTACATAAGCCTCCCATGTCGCCTCTCCGAGAGAGAGAAAGTTTCCCATCATTGCCCCTCCTGGCGCCGGCGCCATCTCCCTTAATCAATGTCGTCCTCCGGATCGCGAGGGTCTTGTCGCGTTGCTGCCCCTCCCAACTATCATGCATCCTCCTCTCCATCAGGCAACGAATCTCCTTTGGCACCTCCTCCTCTCAAGCAGCCGATGGCCGATTCAGATGACGATCAGAGTTACGATCCCTCCGACGATGATAGCTTCATATCTGAAGGTGACGGTGATGACCCAAGCCCACGACGGAATATACGACATGGAGAAAAACCAACGAAGAAGACGCGTAAAGCAGTCAATGCCGTTTCATATCTCAAGAATGCATGTGCGTTGTGCAGAGAGGTTGATCCTGCCGCCGAGAACGACGACAAGGGTGGCGTGACTGTCATGGCTCATTTAGTGGATCACTGTGAATCGAAGCATAGAATCAAAGTGCGTGGACACTTGGACATGTTTTAGTTCTGCTCGACGCTGATATTCTCGCAGATTTGCATCCTAGAATGGTATTGGAATATGTTGAAGGGGACGTATAACCTCAACTCGCGCTACAACCTGCTCCTACGTGCGTACATCGAGTGTGTCATCATGTAACATAGCTTGAACGTGATATCTTTCATAGTCTGCCGCAACTGTCACTACTATTTGGACGAAGCTCATGTGGTCATCATACCATCACACGCTGACATCAAGAAACTGCAGCGCTTCAGTGCTTCAACTCAATCGGCTCGCGACGTGAGTGCTTATTTTCTATGATAGGTGCCTTCTCACTCTGATGATATCGCAGTATTTTGCAGTGGCGGGAAACCTACCCGCCAGAAACTACCGCCTGATTTTCCCTCTCTTCGTCAAGGACAAGCCCTTCAAGAGGCATGTCCTCGATCGTAAAGGCCGTATGACGGACAAAGACGAGAATTACCGCTATCCATTCAGCAATGCCTGTCTCAGCCGGATCAAGCTTCACGTGAATCCATTCAACGTTGCCTGGAAGGCCGGGAAACATTTGTCCGAACTGGACATAGACGAGATAGCCCGCACAGCCTCCCTTCGGATTGATCTTCGAATCCTCGTGGACTTGTTTCAGTCGTGGCGTAATGCGGACGGCGGTGTCCCCATAAGCCGTCTGGACAATTCCAAAGCCGCTGGGAAGCGCAGCCGTGATCGTGACTCTCCCTGCGAGGAAGCTACAGAGCGTCAGAAACGCCAGAAGGTGCGCTCTGATGCTGCAGCCTCGCGGTCTTCATAAGAGGCTGGATCCTCTGTATCACCCTTGTACGACATGTATTGATTCCCGTTGTATCTTACCTACTGTCCTTACCTACTCACCTTGATAACGTTGACGCTCCTTTCATGTGATCGAGGATGTCGTGTGCCTGCGCCCCATACGAGAGACGTTGTTGCGCAGAGGGTGAATCATCGCAATGCTCACAAACCCCTCGCCGTTCAAGCTTGGAATTCAGCGTTGATTCCTCGCTGGCTCTTTAGCACCGGCGAGTATCGTGCCCCTAGTAAGTGAAGAAATGAAGAATTGTTTGCGCGCAGACTATGACATGTGCGTTGTAGCCATGACGGCCTTGGACAGTACACAAGATACCCCGGACACCAAGACCATCTCACCACACGTCAACAGCGCCCGTCCTACGCGTGTCAACGCCCAGAAACTGGTATTGTCTGAGACCGAGTTCATTCACACTCGCGACGATTGCTTACCATGACAATTTGGTTCAAACTCTTGGCCGTCTCACCACGAAACTCTGTGATCTCCGTATGTATGGCCTCCGTCTTCCGGAGAAGAATCCTGTTGAGAATGCGCAAATCCTTCAGAAGTTGCGCGGTCGAAATGTCGTAGCTGATCTGAGGACATCTCAGGTATTATCTTCCGCAGATGTTACGGATGTACTTACTTTGAACAGGATGATGATGATGATGATGATGATGGAATCCATTTTAGAGTAGCGCTCAGGCCGTTTACGGCCTATGTGGCTACTGTAGCTACGACATTATCCTACTTGTAATACGAGTAGGTATTGGTGGTGTACTTGTGTGACAATGGCATAAAATGTAAGTGTGGTCCATAGTGGGCAGAAAGATGGGTGGCATGCCCATAGCTATAAGTATGAGGAGAGTTCCTCACAAGCTATATGTAAGAAGGAAAAAGAGAGAGAATGGAAGGAGATAGTGTCCCGTGTTTGTAGGTCACGATTCGCGGGGTTCGTACTGTTGGAGGCGATGAGTGGCATTCACACATGCAAACAGGTGTCGGAGGTTGCGTGGCTGCGCAAGCAGTGTGCGTTTGCTGAACGGTTGACGGCCAAGGTTTTTCCGGAGTTCAGAGCGAGCGGTGAACAGGACAAGCGAGTCGTCGAGCATATCGCGTAGATCCTGAAGCTCGCTCTTGATCTTGCGCTGGTAGATAAACGCCTTCATTCCCCTGTACTTGGCGAGAAAAGTGACGCGCATCTCGAGTGCCCCCAGAGTACTGGTCAGAACGCCCGTAAGTTGCCAGTGACGCTAAGGCAAGAAGATCATTACTCACACCAAGAGCTTTGCGATCCTCGGATCAGCCTGTTGCGAAACCTGACCGCTTGATGACCGCGCAAGTTCATCCAAAATCGAAAGGGTGACATTGGCAGCGTGCGTGGCCAGCGACGTGCACGCTGCTCGGTTAGACTTCGCACTCTAGAAGACTGACATCAGCAGCTTCCACGCCGCCGAGAAAATAGACGGGAACCTGGGCCGCCTCCAAGATCTTTCGGATGGTCCCGCATGCTCCCTCAAGAATGTTCCCGACAATGGGGATCATCTTGGCGACGCTCTCCGCCAAGTCCAGACACCTCGTGACGGAGTCCACGGTCAACACATCTTTTGCACCGAGTTCTGCATCTGACTCCTCGGAGAGTGTAATCCTTGCAGCACGAAGCTCCCGCTCTAGAGCTGCATTGCGTGTCTGCAGCCGTTCGAAGTGTGGGACTACGATATGAAGAAGACGGGGGAAGAAGTTGCTAGCCAGAGGAGGTTCACTTCGCAAGACACGAAAGTCGGGAAGACCCTTGACAAACCGTTGATATGGTCTGCATTCATGCACGATCAGACTTATCAATTAACATGGTGAAGCTCAATGCTCACATATAACATAGCACTACCCACTTTTCAGAGATACCCACAAAACCTGCGGATCCACCTCCTTCCACATGATCTTGCACAGCGGTGTAGTGTAGATACATGAGATGATAAAGTAGCAAAACCAATTCATACACCTACTTCTCGATAAGTCGTATCTCAGCTGAATGATTGAACAACTGACATATATTGTTTGTGGCAAGATCATATTTCTGTAGCCGTCTGGAGGTGACTCGATTATGTTCGCGACGCAGCGGAACAGATCAAAGAGCATGGGTACATTTGCAGAATCCTTAAACCTCAGGCAGTCATCTGATGACTAGGTATGAGTTGCGTCTTTTACTCATCCAAGCCGCCAGCAACTCACACCAGTTCCTTTTATAGCCACACAGTTCCTGGTCACGAGAATAGGCTTCTTCGTCGACCGTAAGGTGGGATTCCGTGATGACAACGTCCGCTTCATACTCGAAGTCTTCGAGCTCTGCAATTGGCATGGTGGGGAGAGGGTTAGGTGAGGAGCTGTGGTGCTGTCGAGATCACGGAAGATTGACGTGAGACACCGCATTCACCTCATGTCTGATCAGTCCCTATAAATGGATTAGGCGCAGAAGAGTCATTCCCGGAGGCGCGCCTGGCGCTCGGGAATACAGAGCAAGACGCCTCTGGCAGTGTGAAGCGGTATCACGAGAATTGTCCGCTATCAGACCTTTTTCGACGCGGAAGGGTGCGAAATTCAAAAGGAGGCACGCGGAAGAGCCCGGGCCGACAGCTTGATGACTTTAAAATTGCGCACGTGCACCTTGAACGGAGTTGTCCGTCAGTTTCTTTTTTGCCTTATACCACGACGCGCCATTGAGCTCTAGACAGCACACGATGGGTATGAAATTTGCGTACTCGTAAGTGGTCCTGATGCCAGACGATGCATTCTGACAGACACCAGAGTATCCGTATATCAGGGACGACGACCTGGTCTGTCACGCTTGACGCGAAGCAACATAGCTCAACATAGCCAATAGCGCGCTCACAGCTATGACCATACTGCCCGACGCACATTATCTACAACGCGCACTGTTGCCAACAGCAACGCGAATCTCTGCATGAGTAACTTGGTCGCGTCGTAGAAAAAACTTGGTCGCTGAATGAGTCGGACTGACATAGTGTGCGCCACACTCCCTATCGCCTTGCGCGCTATCTTGACATAACAACTACAGCTCGACTCAGCTTCGTCGTTCCAAATCTTGGCTTTCTCCCCTTCGTCCCAATTCTCCTTGCTACCAAGTGCCGTGCCGATGCCCGAGGTGAATCCGGCAATCCGGCATCTGATCCATGGTCATAGAGTCAGCGCCGGGCCCGGTCCATCCTTACTTTGCGACTGTCACCACTGTGCACGGCCTGCAGCAAATCATGGCAGACGACGAGATCCAGTACCTGGGCACCCATCTTCCTATCCCAGCACCGCAGCCTACAGGTCAGCTTTACTTTTCAGCTCTATCAAAGGAAGGACGCAGTGCTTATCACCAGCTCCAGGCATCACGCTGCACTCCGACGCAGAGCAAGATGGGACAGTGACGGTGCAGCGGCCTGAAGACGGCGGTGCGATACTGATTGGGCGGCGTCCGCCAGGAGAGGTGGAGGGAAAGAGCAATGAGGGCAAGGCGGTGTTTCGGTGCCCGGTAGTGAGTAGGCGGCATGCGGAGATTAGCTTCGGGGCGGGCGGGCAGGTGCGTTTGCATCTTTCCCTTCTACACAATCAATCATTGTCTAATCGTCTATTGTTCTTGCAGGTCTACCTGACTGATCTGGGCTCGCATCACGGCACGCATATCCACCCCACGACTCACCTCGTGCCACACGAGGCGCATACGCTCAAGAGCGGCGACATCGTCACGTTTGGCAAGACCGTGGCACGGAATGGAGAGCCGGTCAAGCCTGTCGTCGTCAGGGTGCAGATTCTGTATGGAGCGTCAAATCTTGGAACGAGATCTGGATCTGTCTCGGGTAAATATGGGCTGGAAACCACCACCGACGAGGACGCAGACGAAGACGGGGACTCGTCGTCGATGTCCGTTTCGTCCGACTCGGACGTCGAGGAGATCAAGGCGCAGCCGCTCTTGCCGCCGTCATGCAGCGTCTCATCTCGGCCTACTTATCGTCCATTCTCCAGGCTCCTTGGGCCCATGTCTTCCATTTCGCAGCACATACCATCCCCCAGCCCACAGCCGCCGTCCGACATCTTTGAGGAACTCTTCCAGGACGCACAAGAGCCAGAGTTGGATGCGGAGCCGAGTGTAGTCGGGGCGTGGCCTACTGGCCGATACTCGCCTGCGTTGTCGATCTTCAACTTCCGGTCCTCTCCCACCCCGAACGAGGTCGCTTCCACGTCAGACGCTGACAATAACGAGTCCAATCCCGCGCCCACCACCACCACCGCCGACGCCATAGAAGACCTAACAGCCCAACTCGACGAAGTGCGCGGCCTCTGCGCCTCGCTGGTCGAGAAAGTGGATGCCATAAGCCATATGGATGTCCCGGACATGCAGGCGCAGATCGAGGCTCTGCAGAGCCGGAGTAGGGACTGGAAGGAGCAGAGGGAGATTGAGGGTAGGGAGCGAGGTGATGAGTATAAGATGTTGACTCAAGGTGAGTTGAATCGACATCCCTTGGGGCGAGATGGATTGCTGATCGAGGTATGTTCTGGTGTAGAGATGCTGCTGCTCAAGGAACAGCACAAAATGGAACTCGAGGAGATCATGGAGCGCGCGAGGGAGGAAATGCGCCATTTGGCGAAGCGGAAGCGAGAACAGGATGAGGATGAGGATGAGCCGCAGAGGAAGCGCGCCAAGCAGAGCGATGAGGGAGGCAAGGCTTCGTTCGTGTTTAGGACGACGGCAGGTGTGGCGCTCGGAGCTGCTGCTGCTTGGAGTGCGCTTGCGTTTATCTAGGCAGTGGGTGGTGGAAAGTGCGCTTCGCACTGCGTATCCAGTGATCTAGCATTGCTCACGCGTCTGGAGGACGATGTGTTAATACTGCATCGTAAACCTCTCGCTTCGCGCCGCCGTCTTCCCGTGTCTCCTTCCGAGCCCACGATGTTTCCAATTGAACGCTTGCGTTGTACTTACCTACCACTACTGTACTCACGTGTTCCTTCCTGGACACACTGTATGTATGATCTAAATATCTCGAATGTATCTTATTATCAGTGAAACAATGTGCGCGAGCAATACAACGTATTGAGTTGAATGGCGGGAGTTGTTTTCGGACTATACCAAGAGAATCGTGTATGTAAATGGGACGTAGGTGCGCGAGCGGGTGCGTGCGGGAACAAGCGCACTTCCAGACCGCTGATTCATCTCAGAAACAAGTCTCCGCTGCGACTCGTGTTGACGCTCATAATCTGATGAGACAACATCGTGACGTTTCCTTACCATCACAATTTGGTCCAACTTTCGATTGGCCTCTTTCACCTCCGTGTGGATGGCATCTGTCTTTCGAAGCAAAGTCTTGTGCAGGACACGTAAATCCCTTAAAAGTTGCGTGGTCGAGATATCGGATCTGATCTAGAGTATCCGGTTTCAAGGTGAGTTTTATCGGCGGGTTGATGTGCACACGGACCTTGAAGACAACAAGCGAGTTGTCGAGCATCTCGCGTAGCTCGGTCAGCTCTTTCCTGATCTTGTGCTGGTACAAGAATGCCTTCGGACCCTTGTACCTGGCAAGGGAGGTGACGCGCATCTCGATCAACTTCAAAGTGCTGTACAGCCAGGCGTGAGTTGCAAGTAGCCCACGGTGTTGAAATAACTCACACCAAGAGCTCAGTAACTCTCGGATCAACTTGTTGCGAATCCTGACTGCTCGAAGAATGTGCGAGCTCATTCAGGATTGACAACGTGACGTTCGAGGCATGCGTGGCGAGCGACGTGCATGCTGCGCGGTTCGACTTTGCACTCTACAGAATGTATATGAATACTTGCCCCGAGGCTAGAAGGGAACAAATACCTGCGCTGCCTCCAGGATCTTTCGGATTGTCACACACGCTCCCTCTAAGATGTTTCCCACAACTGGAACCATCTTCGCAATGCTCCCCGCCAAGTCAAGACAGCTTATGACCGAGTCGACGGTGGACATATCCTGTGTACTGAGCTCTATATCTGACTCTTCCATGAGTGTCATCTTTGCAGCTTTCGCGTCCAGCTCCAGAGCTGCATTACGTGTCTGCATCTGCTGGAAACAAATGATAACAGTGGGAATGATACATGGAAAAAGGTCTTCCCAACCCCAATAGAAATGCATCATAGGATTTTGTATAGGCTGCACCAGTGCAAGTTTCATGAAGCCTATTTGAGGGCCACTGTAGTCATGCTTCTAGTTAGATGTGCCAACTCCGACGACCACAGTAGTCTAGATTTCCTTACCGGGGATTGAAGTATTGCCAGGTACTGCACCCTTCTTTACTCACAGTGTGAATAACGTCCCACATGCCGCGATTATCATCGTCAATCCAGCGATGCCACTATCTATTCATCAGTCATGTTTCATCAGAAGCATATTTTGTAACACACATAGTCCATGGGGCAACTGGAATGACAACGGCGCAAGCTGCCTCCGTATAGGTCTAAGTCAGGAAGTGAGTCGGTTGGGTCGGCTTTGCAGCCAATACAGCCCATAAGATCACGGAGTGTCTGATAATCTGGCGCATCCATCGCACAAGAATATACTGCGGTGTGTGAGCATCATCCAAATCCCGAATCATACACACTAGCAGCTTACTGATGCAAACATGGCGGCGTATTTTACTCACGTCGAACATCACAACCGAGTAATCCGCCGTCCAATACAACCCGGATGAGGGATTCGATTCCTCATCGGCCGTGTGCAATTGCTCGTCAATGACCGAGTCCTCGTCCACGTCCGCCTTGCGCACGAGGGCTGTATTCAACATGATAGGAAGAGGGCAAGACGAGAAGCTGTGGTGCTGTCATGAGCACGATTCATCGAGTCGAGGCAGTGCGTGTGCGTGGGGACACATCCAATGCTGCGTCTGATTGGCCATTGGCAACAATTGTGTGTCCGTGTGCTCACCCACCAGCACACGCGTTACTAGTCTCACCAAAGGGTGCGTGTAGTCAGTAACAAACATATTACATTCAAATTTATACATACGTACATATACATACAGTGTTCCTCTGTTCTCTTCTTTGATTTCGCATACCGTATTCATACACTCCCGTTCCCCTTCACCTTCCCGAGTCTGCCTGCCCTCCAATCCCCGGCCGACGCCTAGCTGAACGCCAGCGCACCCCACGCAGCCGCTGCTCCCAGCGCCACGCTCGCCGTGGTCCTGAACAGCGCGGACGCCACGCGTCGAGCGCGCTTAATCTCCCTCTTGGGCTGAGGTTGAGACACCTCCTCCTCCTCGTCCTCATCATCCCGCTTCCGCTTCGGCACAGACACAGCGGGCGAACAGTCCCGTTCGTACTGTATCTGCACCCTCGCGAGCTCCAAGATCTCCTCCAGCTCCATCTTGTGCTCTTCCTTGAGCAGCAGCATCTCTACACTCACTCACATCAGCAACCGCGGAATAGATGGTGATTTGAATCACCTTGTGTTAAGACCCTATCCCGGTCATCCCTTTGCTTCTCCCAGTCCTTGCTTTGCAATGCCTCGATCTGCGCCTGCATGTCCGGGACGTCCATATGGCTGATCGTATCCACTTTCTCGACGAGCGATGCGCAGAGGCTGCGGACTTCGCCGAGTTGGGCTGTCAGGTCGGATATGGCGGCAGTGGTCGTGGTGGTGTTGGTGGAGTCGGGGTTGGGCTCACTGTTGATGTGGGATGCGGTAATGGAAGTGGTGTTATTATGAGACGTGGACGCGTCCTCGTTCGCGATGGGAGGGGACGGAAGGTCAAACACGCACGACGCGGGCGAATACCCGCTACTCGGCCACGCCCCGACCACACTCGGCTCCGCATCCACTTCTGGCTCCTGCGCGTCCTGGAAGAGGTCCTCGAATATGTCCGACGGCGGCTGTGGGCTAGGAGATGGGATACGATGTGGGACGCTTGTGATGCGTTGGCTTGGCCAGGAGAAAGGACGAGTCGACCACCGACTGAACGATGCCTGGAGGAGCGGCGGCGCCTTGATCTCCTCGACGTCGGAGTCGGACGATACAGACATCGACGACGAGTCTCCGTCTTCGTCTGTGGTGGTCTCCAGCCCATATCTCCCCGAGACAGATCCAGATCTCGTCCCAAAGATGGACGCCCCGTAGAGGATCTGCACCCTGACGACCACAGGCTTGACCGCCTCCCCGTTGCGTGAGACGGTCTTGCCGAACGTGACGATGTCGCCGCTCTTGAGCGTATGTGCCTCGTGCGGCTCCAGGCGAGTCGTGGGGTGAATATGCGTACCGTGGTGCGAGGCCAGATCAGTCAGGTACATCTGCAAGAACGATAGAGAATCAGACAATAAACAATCGTATGAAAGCGTGAGACGTACCTGCCCGCCCGCCCCGAAGCTAATCTCCGCATGCCGCCTGCTCACTACCGGGCACCGAAACATCGCCTTGCCCTCGTCGCTCTTGCCCTCCACTTCTCCTGGCGGACGCCGCCCGACCAATATGGCCCTACCATCCTTTGGGCGTTGCACCGTCACCGTCCCGCCCTGCTCTGCGTCGGAGTGCAGCGTGATGCCTACAGCTTGTGATAAGCACTGCGTCCTTCCTTTGACAGAGCTAAGAGCTGACCTGTAGGCTGCGGTACTGGGATAGGAAGATGGGTGCCCAGGTACTGGATCTCGTCGTCTGCCATGATTTGCTGTAGGCCGTGCGCAGTGGTGACAGTTGCAAAGTAAGGATGGACCGGGCCCGGCGCTGACTCTATGACCATGGATCAAATGCCGGATTGCCGGATTCACCTGGGGCATCGGCACGACACTTGGTAGCACGGAGAATTGGGACGAAGGGGAGAAAGCCAAGGTTTGAAACGAAGATGGTAAGTCAAGCTGTGATTGTTATGTCAAGATTAGCGCGCAAGGCAATCAAAAGTGTGGCGCACACTGTTTGAGTCCGACTTATTCTGCGAGTAGATTTCGCCCGCGACGAGCCGCGTTAACGCTTGGGATAATGCGCATTGCATACGATGTGCGACTGGAGATATAAGCGAAGAGGGAGCGCGCTGTTGGCTCTGTCGCGCCGTGTCGAACTAAATCGTCCATGAGGTTACGTATACTCTGGCGTCGCTGTCAGCATATACCATCTCGCAACAGTAAGATCTGACGCACATTCAATGCACAGCACTGCATCCCTAGCTCACGTCCAATCCAGAGCTCGTCGTCGCGTCGTGGTCGCCTTCATCGTGGTGGAAGGCGAAGGAAAATTGTGACGGCAAACTCCGTTCAACGTACACGTGCGCGCTCTATTGATCCGCGTCGGTGACCTCTTCGTGCTTAGCGATATTTTCAATCTGGGTTTCCGCGTAGGGAGTGCGCTGCACGTCCTGAGTCCCAGTTGACAACGACTATCTGGAGCTCCTAGTTGAGCATCAATTGCGCTCACCCTTTGGGTATAGCAGACGACATCGCTTTCTCTTATCACTTGAGCCATGATGACGCATATATAATATGCGTCAAGCGGATATTATCCCGATTGCGAGCACTGATTAACGCCTTGCCCTACTCGTCCAGTGTGCCCGGGTAAGCTCGACAGTACGAAGGGATGCTGGTACAATGCTGATAATCGTTGCTTACTTATGAAACCTGTTGTCCCGCATCTTTGAAACTAACAGGCATTTGTTTAGTTCCGGGTTCAAGGGCGACAGGTCGAAATGACCTTGTTGTTGAGTGGTCGACTTTCAAAAGGTACATCAATGCGTACAACCTCGTATACTTCGTTGTCACTAACTGTGATCATCACCCTACATGTTTTGTTTCGATCCGAGAAATCCTATATAGTGCTGTACTATCATCATACGTACGCGTTGGCACGCTCATACGTCCATTTAGAACCAAATTACAGCAGAATGGCAGTCCTGGTCACGCCTCGTATCACCCTCGAGTGAAAAATGTCGCTAAGTTAGCAAATATCGTGGCAGGTAGAATATAGTGCACCCTGCTTGCGATTCAAGATTTTACCTTACAGTCTGGACCTAAGGCGTAGAGGATGATTCACGTCACAAACGGTGTCCCTCGGGCTCCTGCCTTTGCCCCGGACAACTTGTCGAATACCAAAGACGTCCATTGAGCTGTGAGGTGTCGGCTATCCCTCAAGGTGTCGTTGCCATCCGCTCAAAATGGCGTTGGGACTGTGCGAGCACACACATTTCAGTACAGACTCGCATCAAGTATCTCCATCGGGCACGGGTAGGCGTCGGAAACACGGTAGAAAATATACAACGTGACGGTGGCGTGTTTGTGTGATGCGTGTAAGGCTTATTCTCATCTGATTCGCCGTTGTCAGCACACGCAGATCCAGACGATGACAAAGAACAAAACGCACAACAACATTCTCGACAACTGGACGCAGATGGAAGCGATGCACCCAGCCCTTGAAACTAAGATGTGGTCCTGACATCATCAGACGCGTATACACGTAGGTTGGAAGGAATGGATATTGCGAGAGGATAGTGCGTTGGAGATGTCGTGCATATAGCTTATCCTGGAGTGAGAGCGGAACTGATGCCCAAGACCTTTCTGCGGTCAGCGCTTGCGACTAGTATTGACGTGTTGGATAAGACTCGCAAAGACTTCCATGTCAGCCGTGACAGAACAGCGACAGCTATGAACTGCCAGCCGCCCGCTTAGAAGTCGAGCTACCATAGGCGGAAGAGTTGTCGTTCGTTCAGAGCAAGGCGGGGTGCTGGATTTGATCGTCGGGTTATCGGGCCGGGGCCCGCGTAAAGGGTTCCTCCTCGCGACCATGGCGCTTGACGAGGCTGGTCCTTCTTCGCTCGCAGAGCAGCCTCACCAAGCGCGAGACCACGACTTATCAGACAATCTCACTCTGAACGATCTCGCTTCGAACACCAGTCAACCAGCTCTGACGAACGCGACGCCGGGCGGGATATATCTCGGTAACATCGTAAGGCAGATGTCGTGCCTTGTACAGCCGGATGCGTTCATCAGGCATGGCATCGTACGCCAGACTCCAAAGTGGAATCCAGAAATCCTGGTGCCATATACAACGGAGGCCTTATACATGTCCCTGGAGTTACGGTTTCCGAAATACGCAGCCGCGAGAGCTCGCAGACGCGAGGCCGAGAAGGATTTGGCAGCAGGGACAGACCACGGAGCAGATGGGGAGAGCACAAAGCTGGGAGGCTCGGCAGTGAGTGTTCTCGCCCTTTGCCACATAGCCCCAAACATTTGATAGACGCTGCAGGCTTCACAAACAACACACCCGCTGCGCTCGCAGAACTCCACTTCTCAGTGCGCAGGAGATCAAACTCAAGTTGGCCTTCCCGTCAAGGTTGTTTCATTTGATTGAATACAACTACTTTCTGCTGATCAATTCATTTGCAGAGTGTAGCAAGAAGTGTCTCCACTGACGACGGTCCCGATAATCAGGGCACAGTCGATATACGGCCAAGTAAAGAGCCTGAAGGGCCGAGCAAGAAGAGAAAACGGTATGACGGAGGCAGAGAATCTACGGCGAGAAAGAGGACCAAAGTCGATTCAGCGGTGTCTGCGCTTAGCGTGATGCCCCTCGAGGTCGTCTCTGCGAAGCGAGAGTGTAGTGAGGGTCATGTCGACTTTTGGGACGGGGACACTGCTGAACGAAAGGTCTGTGTTTATAAATTGCTACTGATGTACTCAATGATTTGCCGCGCATTACAGGAGATAAAGCGAGAGGCGACCGAGCTGAACCCAGACCATGATCCCGCACGCAACTCGACTGCAATACGAGGGACGGGTGACGGAGCGAGACCTGACATACATTTGACATCGGGACCAGATGAGGGCTCACATCCGGTCGTCCCCATGAAACGCACCAGAGACGACCACCAGAGGGACACCGGCGATGCTAAGGTGAGTCGATAGTCCTCCTCCCTCATGCGCTTGTTGACGTAGCTGTGCAGCGCAGGAAGACAACCGGCGAGGTCTTCCCATCCAATCCGACAGTCGCATCTTCCGAGACCATGCAAGGTAAAAGTCAAGAGGATGCGAATGCAGGTGAGAGAACGAAGAAGGAAGAGATCGTTGTATCTTTCGCTGCTTCGACGAATGTCAGCTCTGCCGTCCTTGGCAAGCAAAGGGAAAACTCCGGCCACAACGAAGAGAGTGATCAGAAAAAGATCATTGCACTTGACAAGGTATTCGTCTTGCTTCCCTTGTGCTTTCTAAAAAGTTTGTAACTGTTCTTGTAACGCCAGGATATAATGGCTCGTTTAGACGGACCAAACGCCGAAGAGCTTGTTCCACCACCGCTCAGAACCGTGTCCCCAAAACGAGAGCCTGGTCATGATGATGACGCTCTCGGCGCTCAGCGCCCCGCCAAGCCACGCGCAGTCTACACACGATCCGACAAAATGTTCATTCTCACGCTGGCGGGGTCAGAGGTCTTGTACAAACTCTCGCGCTTGGCTCTCGCAGACGCCAGTCCAATCATCGCGTCCCTGCTCGACGCTGCTTGTTCCTCCGCCGAGACGTCGTCGTCCGAAGGCAAGATTCCCCGTGTCTCCCTGCCACCGAAGTCGTCGCCGAACGCCTTCGATTTCGCTGCCTTCCTCAAGGCCGTTGATCACGTTGAAGAGTATGTCTCCCAGGCGCCCAGGCTGCCGATGCTTCTAGCCATCGCACGTGCAGCGGTGGTGCTGAAGTGTCAGCCGTACATAAACTTCACGGTGGAGCAACTGCGGGCGTACTATCCCTCGCCGCCTCCCAAGCTCTTTGACGAAGCCGGGATGCAGACGCTTCTCAGGAACGCGGCGGGCGCGATTACCCTTGCTTCTCTGCCCTTGTCTGCAGACCCTTTCCGTTGGCTGCGATACTCCGCCATCTACGCTCTCGCCTCTCATCCTGAGTACGAAATTGACCCGACGTTGTTATTCAACGAGGAGCTACTGCGGGTTGCGAGGGTTAGGAGGATGTGTCTGGAGATCTCGATGGGGCTTCGTGCAGACGGTTGTGGATGCGCCGCGGATGTTTTGGTCTTTCCATATGCAGATGGCCGCTCTGATCAGGAGGAGGGGGCGGGCGCGGATTGGTGGATGTACGATCCCATGCGTGTCTTGGGTACGCTGAGAAGAACCTCGGTGTCATGTGGCTGTGCTGAGCTGTGGCGGAAGAAGAGGAGGAAGACGTGGCGCAATCTGAAGGACGCGATGCGATTTTGATTCGCATGGATCTGGGATTGACAACACAGTTTCGCGAGTAGTAGTTTCATGTAGGAGTAGTATTCTTTTGGCTGATCTTGTACCACGCCGAGTTGGCAAGTCCCAAAACTTGTCCACCTGTTCATGCAATGTATCAATTTGACTTGCCACCGCGTGCATATCGATATCGTCACTACACCACCGCCTGAGCTCGTGTTCAGCTTCGACTTGATAGGTGATTGCTTTGCAAAAAACAGAACTATTGTTGTAGGGTCCGAGACAGGGACTTTTTGCATGTCTATGCCCACGCTAGCATATTCTGTTAGTATCTTCGAGTTGGAGGGATACAAGCATCATGATCCGACAGGACTGGGAGAACCCTTGTTCGGCCAGACACAGACATCTAATATAATCACGCGGACGTACCTTCGACGGTCTCCAGCACTGTGCCAGCATCCCTCCATACTGTCGAGCTTATCCGGGCACACCGGACGAGTATGAAGTCTTCAATGGCGATTGTACGCCATGATGCGATACTGCCGATTCTTGCCCCTGTTGATCATATCATGAACTCAAATTACATACGTCCTGACTGGCATGCCACATTCATCATCAGGAAGGGTAAATCAAAATTTGGGGAAGACGATGAAATGATTCACGTACTTGGCTGGTGCCAACACGATCAGATTACATTTTCCATCACGACTACGGTTTTAGAGCGGTGAGAAAGTGTACACGTGAGTAAACCAAAATCAGAACCCAAAACGAGTCTAAAGGCACACGCGCAGGCTGCGTAGGACGCATTCAGAGAAGTGGAAGGAAGTCAGTGATAGCGCAACTCTTGATGGTCGATCAGAGACAGGAATAGTGAATCATGATGGATTCAATTGACTGATGCCGCTAAAATTCAGAAGCACGCCTCCGAATGGCAGGTCAGAAGGGTGACTTCCAGATTAACCGTCGTGTTTCTAGCTAGTTTATGACAGGGCACGGTGATCCCGTGTACTTTGAAGACAAGCATCGAAATGAAGCCTTGTCTCGTCGTCACGCTTTCACAACCTGGATCACGAGCCTCCCCGATTTCTTAATGATTGTACTGTTACATTATCATATCCTGTACCTTGGGATTCGGGAACAGGAGGATTTGCACGCTCACACGATTCACACCGGGATTCACCGAGGTGTCAGCGTTCGGCAACAGTCGGCAACTCCGGCGGCCGGCAACTTAAGGCATTGCGACATCCTGGTGAAATCTTATCTTGCCTCTAACCTGCATCATTCGATACGTCGGAGCGAGTGTTCTGACCTTTGCCCTTGCCCTTGCCGCGCGCGGTACATTGACGTAGATGAACATTCAGATCTTCTTGTTCGATAGCCGTAGCTGTCATCTATTCTGTGAATGAGAGCTTCGGCTCGATCATTTGCGTACTCGACGGTCGTAGAAAAGCCAACAGGGAATTATCTTCTATCGGGTTTCACTCACGGACTTTTTACGCGCTCGAAGCTGACGGGGCCCGGGCTTCTCTGCAGAAATTCGGGAACCGCGAGCATGCGGGGGTGGGCGTTGTGGGTGAATTCATGTCAGGCAACGGGTACGTCTTCAAAGTTTCTATCACCGTTTCACGTCTTGATTATCTTTATTACAGTATGAGGCACTCACTCAGGTCGCATCTCTGTAGCTTATATCTGGAATTGCACCGTCTTTGGTCCTTATAAGTCAGCTCGGAAACGATGCAGCCTTCACACCTCTCAACTTTTTCAAGACCCGGAGTTGCTGAAGCAATTCTCAACCCTACCAAGCCATTTTCTGGCCACTGCGATGCCAATCTCCAATCCTATGTTTCGAGAAAAATGGACCAAGGAAAGATTTTGCGCAACAGTCATCAACCACATCTGGCCGGGTGTCACCTTTTATACGGTCGTCTCTGTCGGTGCGTCAAGAATACATTCACATATTTGAGGTCGTGCTGATTTGTGTTTCCAGTGGTCACCGTTGTTTCCAGTCAAACACCTCACTCGATCGCCATCAACCCTCAGCTCATGACCGTCTTGGGTACAGTCTTGGGGCTGGTCATCTCGTTCAGAACGTCTTCGGCTTATGAGCGGTTAGTCCAGCTGTTTTCTCTCTGCAGCATAGTTGACCGGTAGTCAGGTATCAAAAGGGCGATAGACTGTGGTCTAAGTTAGTTGCTAGCTCGAGGAACTTGGCTCAATTGGTGTGACTGACCAATCCTCATGGCGCGCAGCTCGTTGATTCATTTTTAGATCTGGAATCACGTTCCGATAGAGCGGTCACAGAACGGGACGAGCCCGCAGAGCACCCTCCAGAACATAATCGAGAAGAAAAGTATGATCAACGTCATTCAGGCGTTCTCGGTGTCTGTCAAGGTTGCGTTCTACCATATCAGATTGTGATGTTTCGTGGGCTGATTGTTCTTCCACAGCACCTCCTTCGTGGCGAAAATGGTGCATACTACGAGGATCTCTACCCGCTGGTTTGTTTTCTGCCCCACTACGCCGTAGCGGACGCCGCCGCCGCCAATCAGGTGCTGTCCTTGTGGGCGGCCTCCGTGGACAGAGAGCACCCGCTTCAACTCAAGCAGGCGTGTTCGTCTTCCTCCACGCTCACAGACGCGTCCATGTCAAGCAAGGATGTCTCGGACGCCGACCACCCGCTTCGGCTGAAGCATGCGTGCTCGTTCACTTCCACGCTTACAGACGCATCGACGTTGAGCAACAAAGTCAAATCACCCACGTTCTCGATTTGGAGTCTATCTTGCCGCGTCTCACGCAGGGAAACCTTCGATACAGAGAAGGCACTTCCCGTCGTTCAAACGCACCGACCTCTGAAACCGGCTTACAACCCTCCCAGGACGACCCTGTATGATTATTTCCCGGTTCTTCTGATTTTCAAGTGGATCTGGCAGAAGGTCAGCGGCGATACGGACATCGAAGCCGAAAGACGTGACGCGCTGCACAGAAAAATTGGCCCAAGTGCAGGGGACGATAACGTTCCGCTGGAAATCACAAACTACCTTTCCGGGTACATTGCATGTACGTCGTACATCATATGCGTGCCCTTTCCATGCTGTGAAGCTAATGGCAGCGTTTAGTCCTGTTGCGTGAAAAGCTAGTGGAGGGATCCGTCATCGGCAAAACTGTCGATTGTGTGACGAATCTCCATGACACATTGCGTGCTTTGGAGCGTATAGCCAACAATCCACTCCCGTTTGCTTACCAAACACATTTACGTATGTCGATATGGATATACTTGTTTCTCCTTCCGGTGAGCCTCTTCGGCTACGACATCCTGATGATTCTCAACGATCTCCAGTTCCAACTCTACGACAATCTTCACTACCTCACAATCCCCGGCACCGCGTTCACAGCCTTCCTCTTGCTTGGGCTCTTGGAAATCGGGAATGAGATGTGCGCCTCATTACTCACTGAGCCACAGCGACATCGCGCTAATCCGCCAACCAATAGCGAGAACCCTTTTAACTACGATGGCAATGACCTGGATCTGGACCAGTTCTGTATAACCTTACAGCGCGATCTCCAAGGGATCACCGGTCACCCTCCCCTCCGTCCATCCAGCTACCTATTCTCGGCGCGGAACCAGCCTTTCGTACCAGCCGATTGCCGTTCTGCTGAGGAGCTCGCGGAAGGCGAAACAGAGTATGGACACGCCGAGGTTGGGAGTAAAGGCTTTGACTATGTCACGAAAACACTACTGAGAAGCTGGAGGGATGATGAGCCAACGAGCCGAGACACGAGGTGATTTGTCTGACGAGGTCATGGCGGACTGGGTGTTTGAGGAATGTTTGGCTTCAAACTATCTTGATAGACTGCTCTTAGACGCCGAACACTAATTGTCTTCAGTACATAATTGTGCTGGCAATTATACATGATGTTTTGCTGAAGTCAAGTTGTTCTTCAATCCTCATGTCCTTTGCTGAAAACATGTTGTTACACGAACCCTTTCGAAAAACTCGACTGTGGCACGACCACTCCATCGGAGCAAGCAAGGGCCCACGACGAGGGGGAGGGAAATGTCACCAAAATCGCGTCGCTCGAAGGTGGAGGTCAAGAACAATGCTACAGCTGCTCCCAAGAACTGTCCTTTGTCTGCACGTGAGATTCGATGCGTTCACCGAGGTTCTCGTGCGCGCAATACTACTAGTAGTAGTACTCGTCCCGAGTCGCAGTCACGGGGGGTCAGGTCAAATTGAAGCGAGGATTGCCGTGTGCCGGGTTGACTATTGTACAAAGGACACCAGAATTTCAAAAGTAGTACGCTCTTTAGGGAAGTGATAATATGATGAATAGAAGAGTAGAACTGGCGGAGACATGAGTACGATGTATTTGAGACACGATAATCCCACATCAACTATCCCTGGAGTTACATAAGCACAGGCTCTGTATCTGACGGTCATGCTTCGTTGGGATCGGCGGGTGGTAAGTAAGCAGTGCCACGAATACGAATGCAGAGAAGGTAGGGTCCGTCGTCGCTGATGCATATCTGGCGACGTGAAAAAAGGTCAAGAAGTCTGTAGAAGATTCGTATTTGTATCTATATGCAATTCGAAGATGCAGCCCATACACAATCTTCTGAACATGGCAGATACGATCCGTTTCGTGTGCCTTTCCTGACGAGCGCCGTCTTAATCCTCAGCTCGCTCCTGCTTCGAGCCACAGCAGTGGAGGTCGACAATCACTTTCTGAGCTGCGAATCCTCTCCAACCTGCCCCTCTTTCGGTCAGGTTCCGCCTTGACTCGCATGTCTACAACTCCCTTCATCAGTGATCTCACTTTCTAGCAGGGATTGGGAGACTTACTAACCGGCCGAGCTCCACCGCTTAAGGAGGGCGACGCACGCCACGACTCTACCATCTTCTCGTCGGGATATGGCCAAGAACATTTGATCGCGGCTGCAGAGTGGCGATTGCTAGGAACAGCATCTCCCTCTTCCGCGAACCCGTCTTCCTGGATGCTACCCGTGCGGCAAGAGGACCGCGAGATTTCAGGGCGGACAGGAGCGGCGGATGTGCGTGCCGTGTTACGTGCATGAGTTGTCCCACTGTACACGTACATCAGGAGGAGAATGTCCAAAGCGAATCACGAACGCACCTATCCTATTGCCGCACATCTCCTGCTCACTGCCATCGGAACATCGCCTTCCAGTCAATCTCGATGTGCTCGGGCTGACTCTCCGTAGACCGCCGCCGCCGGCTTAACATCGCCTGGCCGCCCCTCTGGTGTAACACCTTTATTGTCGTCTTCCCGTACTGGCGATGCCTACCAGTGATGACAGCCAGCTTCTTTCCTTTCATGAGGAACTCTGTGTCTGCCTTGGTGGCTGCTGATGCCGTGGACGATGATCATTTGACCGGTGGCGGGCTGCCGGCTTTGCGCTAGAACTACGAGAGACGGAGGTTGCGCGAGCAGGAGAACGGGGCTCCGGTTCCACATTCGTCAAAGAGGACGTCCGTCGAGCACACCGAGTTCCACTGCACATCAGACGGATCGGCACGGCTGTTCGTGGATACGGGTAGGTTGGCGAGAAGGAGAACGATTGGGAAGCTAAACGAGTGCTGCTCTGGCGTAGGATTGCCATCTACGACCAACTGGCGCAAGGCGGGTGCCGGACGATCTGCATAGCAAACATGGTTGGGTTTCCAGCAGAGCATCACAGCGTCCCAAGCAGACCTAAGAAATGCTAGGTCGTCCATGTTCGTGAGACGTGTATACGGTATCGCGTACTGTGATATCGCAGTAAGCATGTTGGTTACAAATTACCATAGTTATGCACATCATGCCATCCTTGCGTGCAGCACGGAATGCTCCATTCGTGTCGTGTTGAGCATGGAAAAGATAGGCGTCTGGATGATGTCGACGTTGTAAAAGCCTAAGGCGAGAAACAATTCCGCGCCGAGGCCCGGCATCCATCATGCACGTGCGCCAACCGGCGGCAATCCCGCACTGGTTTTCACCTTTATGTTCCATCATCGTTTATGCAAGTCTTGTCCAGCCTGCATTATCCCACTTAATTCGCCCTTCATCATTCCTGGGTCTTTAGCACGATTTTGGCTGCAATGACCCTTCGTACGGTCAGACAGAAACATCCAATCACGTGGCCGTACCTTTGTTTATGCTCCGACTCGATTTGAATTTGGCTTGCAATCGGCTGCTTTTTTCTTCCCCTTGCCATAGCCGCTGCTTCTTCCGTCAACGAGCTTCTCCTTATCACCACATCAGGAAACTAGCAGAGAATGGCGTTGTCCCTCGAATCTTTCAACGTCAGAAGGGCATTCACCGAGACCTCGGAAATGTCCCTTTTTTCAAGTACCAACTTGCGGGTACGTTCTGCTCGCTCATTTGACGCTGAGACTTATGTGATCCAAAGATCGACTCTTACGAGTACGCGTGGGGACTCGAGCGAGGACAAGTCGATCTTTACCTCGACCAATCTTGCAATCGACTTCGTGGTACGTTTGACCTCATTCACACAGCTTCAGAATGCTCAAATCTAGTGAACAGTGCAGCCCTCACTGAAGGCGGCTATGCTAGCCCAGAAAGTGGCTCTCATTCCCTCCGATGCCCTCATCCATCGACTCCAAGCTATGCACGACCTGAATCGATACCAATGTCCTGTCAATCAACGGCGGCCTTTCACCGAGGTGAAGACTCGCGCTGTCCCTGATGATCGGATCTTTCTCAGTCAACCACAGCTGTTCCCTTTCCAAACTTACGAATACCGGCTTGTTGGTCTGGACAAATCCGTGTCCTTTTATATGCGACATCTAGAAACCGGCGAGATTTCTCCTCTTAAAAAGCAAGCACCCGGAAACTCCGTGGCACTGGTAGCAGCAGATGCCCATCCCCTTTTTGTCCTTGCAAACGGCTGCAGCGCCGTCGGCCCCAAATACAGGCTCTTTGCTGAACCCATGATCACCAAACTTACGGCAATGTACGCTGCATGGTACAGCGTAGTTCCTCTCGAATTCTTCAAGGGTTCATTCTACGGTCAATTTGGGCGCAGCATCCCGCCCGTCCATCGACGACATTTTCCCGCTCCTGGTATATCTGCGTCTTCTAGTAGTCACAGGTCCTCGACATCCTCTTCATCATCAGACGACGAATCAAATTGCTCACCAAAACGATCGCGGATCTCGCTCTCAGATAGGGACTACGACGAGCCGGACGTCGGGAGGTGGATGAACGAATGCGCACTGGTACCGTTTGACGCCGCCGTGACGAACGAGAATCAGATTGGAATGTACGCTTCGGAGATTTCTCGACCGGTGAATGAGGCGCTGGAGGGGGCGAAGAAGCGGGAAGCAGAATCAGCACCAGCACCAGCACCTAGACGCACGAAACGTAAGCGGATCGCATAGTTATCTGGATGATAGATTATCATTTTGTACTATCATCATTCTCGTTTGTCGTGAGTTCTCCATTTACAGTCAGCGCGTGTAGGTATTGCTTCACCGTCGGCCGCTCGATTGTAAGGTCACCTCGACCCGTCGCCTGTAGACCAAACAGATACACGTTAATGTAAGAGGCCCGGGAGAACATGCCAATCTTCAGCGTAGTGCCAGCATCCCGCCGTACTATTCAAAACTTACCTAAGCACGCTAGACGAGTACAAAGTCTTGACTGGCAATTGTACGCTAAGTTCCGCTACTGCCGATCCATGTACCTGCTGATTGAACCATGAACTCGAATCAACCGCCAACCGTGTATCAGATTCTGGGGAAGAGGATGGAATGATTCACGTACTTAGAACCAACACGATCATCACGACCGTTTGACTATACCTGATGAGTGGAACCATAAGATATACGTGGGCAAAGCTGAACTTAAACGTCAAACGTTCTCAACGACATAAGCGTCGTGAAACGAAGCAGAGAAGTGGAAGGAAGTCAGCGTGAGTGCAACTCATGATGGTCGATCAGAGACGAGGATAAATCATGATGGGTCCAATCAACTGATGCCGCTGAATTGTGGAAGCGCTCCTTTGAGTGGCAAGTTAGAAGGTGGCTTCTGGAGGTTCAATGGTGACCGTCTCGTCTCCAGTCAGTTCATGACAGGACCTCGTGTACATCAAAGACAAATATTGAAGTGGAATTTCGTCTCGTCAGCAGCGTGAGCGAACCAAACTTACGGTTCACATCAATTTTCTACTTGTTGTACTATTACATCTCATAAAATACACCTTGGAATTCGGGCGCACAAGGATTCGAAAGATCACACCGGCATATGTGATTCTGTAAGGGGTCAGCGTTCGGCAATCTCGGCGGCCGGCAATTTCAGGCATTGCGACATCTTGCCTCTGACCTCCATCAGCACACATCATTCGATGCGTCTGGTCAAGTGTTCATAGCTTTGCCCTTGCCCTTGTCGCGCCCGGTAAACCGACATAGATGAACATTCAGACCCTCTTGATCGATAGCCGTACAGCTGCCATACATGCTCTGAATCAGGGATGTTCGGTTAGATCATGTGCGTACTCGACGGTGGCAGATGACCCGATATGTATTCGCTTTTTGAAGTTTTTCATCAGCTTACGGACTTCAGACGGACTCTTTACGCGCTCGCGCTAATGGATTCGGGAGCACACGGGGGTGGGGGTGGTGAACGAATCTCGCATGCGGGCGCGGTCACATTTTTTATGCATGTCAGGGGGTACGTTGAAAGTCTCCTTCATTGTTTCACGTCTGAATATCTTTACTACAGCATGAGCGGCTCATACAGGTCGCATCTCTGTAGTTATGACTAGAATTGCTCTGTCTTAGGTCCTTATAAGTCAGCTCGTGAACGATGAATTTTTCACGCATCGCAAGCTTCTCAACGCCCGGAGTTGCTGTCGCAACTCTCAACTTCACCGAGCCAATCTCTGACCACTACGATGCCTACCGCCAATCCTATGTTTCGAGAAAAATGGACCAAGGAGAAATTTCGCGCAACAATCATCAACGACATCTGGCCAGGTGTCATCTTCTATACGGTCGTCTCCATTGGTACGCAGAACTTGCCTCATATTATTGCGGCCCTCCTGATCAAGCCGCGCGTTCAGTGGTGACGGTTGTTTCCAGGTCGAACACCTCATTCGCTCGCCATTAACCCTCAGCTCATGACGGTACTGGGTACAGTCCTAGGACTGGTCATCTCGTTTAGAACGTCCTCGGCATATGAGCGGTCGGTTTGATCGTCGTGTTGTGCAGCATATCTTACCGGTAGCCAGGTATCAAAAGGGCGACAGACTCTGGTGCAAGTTAGTCGCTAATTCGAGGAACATGGCTCAATTGGTGTGACTAACTTCCCCTCAGGGCGCGCAGCTCGTTGATTCGTCTTCAGATCTGGATTCACGTTCCGATCGAGCGCTCACAGAACGGGACCAGCCCGCAGAGCACCCTCCAGAACATCATCGAGAAGAAGAGTATGATCAATGTCATTCAGGCATTCACGGTCTCTGTCAAGGTCGCGCTCGACCGCTTCAGATGTGATGTTTCATGAACTGATTGTCTAACAGCACTTCCTTCGTGGCGAAAATGGTGTATACTACGAGGATCTGTACCCGCTGATCTGTTTTCTTCCCCGCTACGCCCTCGCAAACTCCACCGTCAACGAAATTCTGCCACCCTGGACGGTCTCCGAGGACGGAGAGCACCCGCTTCAACTCAAGCAGGCGTGTTCGTCCTCTCCTACGCTCACGGAGGCGTCCATGTCAAGCAAGGATGTCTCGGACGCCGACCACCTGCTTCGACTAAAGCATGCGTGCTCGTTCACTTCCACGCTCACAGACGCATCGACGTTGAGCAAGGAGATCAAACCCTCGTTTTGGAGATTATTTCGCAGATCCCCGCGCAACAAGACCTTCGATCTAGAGAAGGCCCTTGCCGTCGTTCCAATGCACCATCCTCTGAAACCGGCCCACAATCCTCCTAGTACTACACTGCATGATTACCTTCCGTTTCTCCTGATTTTCAAGTGGGTCTGGAAGAAGATCACGGGCGATACGAACAGTGTCCTCGAGGCCGAAAAACGTGACGCGTTGGGGAGAAAAGCTGGTCCAAGTGCAGAAGACAGCAATGTTCCTTTGGAGATCACTCACTACCTCTCCGGGTACTGTGCATGTACGTTGTACATCAGCGCTGTCGCATGTTGTGATGCTGATGACAATGCCCAGTTCTGTTGCGCGAGAAGCTAGTGGAGACATCCGTCGTCGGCAAAGTCATCGATTGTGTGACAAACCTTCATGACGCCTTACGTGCTTTGGAGCGTATAGCCAACAACCCACTTCCATTCGCATACCAGACACATCTACGTATATCAATATGGATCTACCTGCTTCTTCTTCCGGTAAGTCACAACCGTTATTGCATGCAACTGTGTCAGAATAAGACCACGAGAGAGAAGCCGGTGTACGAGTTGGATGGTCAGAGGGAGACAGGAGTGCATTTATCCCAAGTGTACGTTACTGTACATGGTGGTAAACGGCAAGGAGAAAAGACGGCGAGGGCGACACGTAATCTACTGAGTATGTAATACGGTCCGACCGATCCGACAGCTCGCCTGTATCCGACAAACTGAACCTTATGTCTATGCAGTTCCAGCTCTACGACGATCTTCACTACCTCACGATTCCCGGCACCGCCTTCACGGCCTTCCTCCTTCTTGGGCTTCTGGAGATTGGGAACGAGATGTACGTTTCAACGACCCAGTCACCTCTGACTGCCCTCGCTAAACAGCGATCGACAGCGAGAATCCCTTTAACTACGCTGGGAATGACCTCGATCTCGACCAGTTCTGTATAGCTTTACGATGCGATCTCCAAGAGATCACCGCAAACTCTTCTATTCATCCATCCAGCTTCCTATTTTCGGCGCGGAACAAGCCTTTCGTACCAGCCGATCCTCGTACTGCTGAGGAACTTATAAAGGGTGAAACGGAGTATGGACACGCTGAGATTGGGAGTAAAGGCTTCGACAATATTACGATACCACTATCAAAAAGCTGGACAAATGTCGAGGCAATGACCAGAAACACGACGTGAGCGGCCTGACGGGGTTGTGGCGGACCGAGCGCGTGAGGGCAACTTGGGTTCGGATTACATTATACCGTGTATCTATATCTGTTGGTTCCAGACGCCGTCATAGCATTGAGCTTCTCTTTACATGGTTTTGCTTGCAATCGTTCGTGTTTTCTTGCTCTGGACAAAACGTACTCGTGTAATGACAGATGTTCGGGACTTTGCATCACTTGAACAGTCAGAAAAGTAGGGAGCTATACCAAGATCTCGCCGCGTCCGAATATGGTCAAGTCCAATGTATGCAAGTCGGGGATTACGGGCCCGGCAGATAGAGCAGGAGCGTCAAGGCTCAGCTTGGGCACCTGGAAATAGGAGGATTGCGATTTAGTATCAAAAGTCGAATTCGGAACGCATGCTTGAGAATGACAGGACAATCTCAAAGAGCCCCCGATGGCCAGCGATACTATCATTCCGTGGATCAGATGTCTTGCGCCGGAAGGGGGCTCGAACTCCCGACAGGGCGCATACCGTTCGGGCAGTCCGCGTGGTATACTTCAGATCAGTGCGCGCGTCTTTCTTTCCTCCGTCACCTATCGTGCAACTATGTTTCCCTGCCAGTACTTCCCTGTAGGTGCGCCGTCTTTGAGGTGGTGTCTGGCAAATAGCAGCACGGCCCTTCTCGACAGATGTTCTTCGCGACATACAATTCCTCTCTGCTTGCCAGACGTCTCCTTCATCGAAACAACTTCCAGCGGCTATGCACATGCACCGGTGCGTTGTGTGTCCTTGTCCTCTTCAAAGATCGGCTTTTCCCCCCGCGAGACTTGTCGGCCTGTCAGTCTCTGGCATCTGTGGACGTGATTGTACGCGGTTCGTTCCTGTCGTGACGTCCTTTCGTTTATTTGGACAGTCTGTGCGCTATCGATTTGGACAGCATTTGCTCAGGAATGGACTTCAAAATTTCATCGTTGGTCGTTTCGCTCGGCTCATTTTGTTGGTCAACCCACTACCTGAGAACCTTGATCTGCATTGACGATGTAATCACCTGGTGATTCGAATTGTCCGGCCGAAGTTCCTTGCCTAACCGCTGCAACCGGAGTCTCGTTCAGTGTCATCAGTGATCCATGATGACCAGCCACTCCCAATCCACTTGCGATGATGATCTGTTCTAGTTCATCCTTCGCGAGTGGATGCAGTGATCGGGTACTCCGGGGTCTCAGGTAGGTGTATTGTGAGTCTCTCTGCAGTATGACTGTGTGGTAATGTGCGCAACCTGGCAAGGGCAATGCTCGTACAGCACACATACCATGGTGCATATGTATGATGGACAAATCAGTGCACCAAGCGACTGCCCTAAATAGGACTGACTGTATACTCCATCAGCCATGAAGGCCGCATGCGTACCTCAGACAGCTACGCAGGTAAATCGAGAAGGTCTGCAAAAGTCAATACCAAATATCAATTGTGGGTCAGTGGTCCCGCCTGGTATGCCACTGTCCGAAAAGCACGCTGAGCTGAAATTTCAAGGTCCATCGCATGTCACAGCTCAGGCCATTTGCATACCGTTGGGCACCTCATCTCCAGCCACGGCGCCCAGCCAACCGCAGATGCTGTGGTGGACAAACGATCGGGACCCACTTCTCACTCAGGTTGCCTGGCCGCCATTGAGGAACGTCCGATGCTCAGAAGTCCACTCTCTGAGCCCTCACGTTGTGCAACGCGCAAGACACAGCTTTGGGTGTGCGTGTCGTTGTGTGTCAGTTACAAGACGAGACAACGGACACTACCACATGTCAGCGCCTTTAGATCGGGATCTCCAAACACAACGATCGAAGGCCAACTTGACTGGTTTTCAGGATATCGTGATCAGCATGTGCTGCACCTTTTCAGAACTTTGCACTCATCTGTTATGGATCCACATACCCAGACTGAGCACTCCATCGTTCTGCTTCCTCATTTTCAACATCTACACCCGTTCTTGGGCAGGTCATTGCAAGCAATGGTGCCGATGAACGTCGATCACTTGTCAGTGAAAATGACTGACTCCAGACAATATCCCTGCTACTCGCACGTACCACCATCCCGAACAGAGCATATTGTCATTCGTGCCCAACTCGCTTGATGAATATATGATACTAGAACAACAATTACCTCTTGTATGTGAGCGATAGTAATAGGGCTGTATTCTTGCTCCTCGCATTGACACGATCACGTACATTGGGATCATCAGCCTGCGGTTTGCTTCGGGTCAATCAATGACTCGTCTTACCTTGGTCGATGAGCCGGACTGGACTGGTTGGTAGCCAGGAGTGATGATGGTAGGTACACTTCCAACGAAACCAAAGCCACAGATCGACCTTGTTCGATCGTGTGTGTCCACGTTTGAATAAAGGTAGCAAGTTGACCTCCCTCCTGCCATCATCATTCTCTATTTTTCCTTTCATCCAGCGAACATCATCTGAGCCGACGACATGTCCTCCATTCCATTCTCCTTGTTCCATGACTCATGGGCGTATCCCTCTGGAATACGTCTTCCGTCATACTCGCCGTTATCGAACAACGCGACTGTGGTTTGCAACGACTCTTCTTACCACTACGAGGACATATCCGATCTTCCATCAAGCCGACACAAAGCGTCGGGACCTCCCTCCCGTAGTGCTTCACAGGCATGTCGTATATTTGGCGGTTTACTGCCCAATCTCAATCATTGCTGTGCAGCCCAGCTACACTGCTCGGACACACTCAGACTACTATATGCTCAGCGGCCACCACAGCACGCTGGCGCATACACCTGGTTCTCTGTCCAGATCCCATGTAAGATATCTGGCGCGTACGTCTCACCCTTGCTTACCTCGACTTCGTGGAATCAGCCTTGCAAAGACCTCCGCTCGGTACGCGAGTACAGCAACATCCAGCCTCCGTACTACCGAGGATCCCTACTATCCGTCAGCAACAACAGCTCTTCATCACCTGCCTATGGGTACATCTCATAATGGCGGGGAAATGCATTTCGCCCGCTGATTGTCTGTGGTTGCGCAATGCATTTCCCCCGTCAATAGCCGAGGTCGGCAATCTATTTCCAACGCTAATTGTAGGCCCGTAGCTCGCAGCAGTAGATGACCGCCGGACAGCGAGCGGAGGCACTTCGTCGTCATATACGTTGAGCGGGCCACCGCTCATGCCCCGACACTGCGCCTCCATGTCCCATTCCGGCCAGTGGCCCTTGAGATAGATCTCACTCACCGATCATGATCGTAGGGTTCCGCAGGGTATGTCCGAGCGTGCCTAAGGAAGGCCATCAACAGAAAGGCAATCATCATACGTAGATACGCGGAAAACACGTATAGTAGTACATCTCTTCTGTCAATGTCATCGACTCGGCTCTCGGCTCCTCGATGGAGCCGTTTTATCTACGGAGGATTACTTAGGGTTGACGACATGCTGCCTTCCGACCTCCGGGTGACACTGCTTATCAACAAGCTCCTACTTTTCACTCGCCGCTATTCTATGACGGTATACGCGCATTGTGGGAATGATCTACAAAAACAACATGGCTCGTCACTGGCATACAACAGATCGATGACGCAGCAAGGGAAAGTAGACATTGTATGGCGTGGAAACAATTCAATGGCAATGCTAATGAAGGAATGAGCCAGGACATTGAATGGCTTGAATGGCGCGTACCAACGCGCACTGAACAGTGAACTTGGACATTGCATGGCGCAGGGACATTGAATGGCTTGAATGACACGTACCAACGCGCGCTGAACAGTGAACTTGGAACATTGTGCGACATTGTCCTCGGCGGAGAGCAACGCGGCTGGCCACATCGCCACAAATCGTATCAGTACTCACTTATGTGCTCGCGCTCGGAGAAACCAAGATCAAAAAATTGGGACGCTTCAACAACATAAGCCCAGCAAGGTTCGAGCCTGCATAGTGACCACTACGCCACCTGGGCTTGCCTAAATGGGTGGGAATACAGTTCTATGCATCCGACATGTGCGTTCGAACTGCCCTTCCAGATGGGCTCTTGCGCGCGCATTTGCCGACTACCATTCAATGGTGCCGTGTTTGTGATGAAACGCAGGATATTGTATGGCCTCGCGCCTGCCAAATGCAGGACATTGTATGGCAACGTCCAATGCAAGAATTGACGGCAGTTCCTTCTCGTATGCCCTTCACGAGAATCGAACCGGCGCCTTGCGAAATCGCGAAAAAAGTCGTTCTAGGACTAGGTGTGTATGGTGTTGCGCAGGATGAGCCATTGTCCTCGGCGGAGAGCATCGCGGCTGGCCAGATCGCCACAAAGCGTATCAGTACTCACTTACGTGCTCGCGCTCGGAGAAACCAAGATCAAAAAATTGGGACGCTTCAACGACATAAGCCCAGCAAGGTTCGAGCCTGCATAGTGACCACTACGCCACCTGGGCTTGCCTAAATGGGTGGGAATACAGTTCTATGCATCCGACACGTGCGTTCGAACTGCCCTTCCAGATGGGCTCTTGCGCGCGCATTTGCCGACTACCATTCAATGGTGCCGTGTTTGTGATGAAACACAGGACATTGTATGGCCTCGCGCTTGCCAAATGCAGGACATTGTATGGCAACGTCCAATGCAAGAATTGACGGCAGTTCCTTCTCGTATGCCCTTCACGAGAATCGAACCGGCGCCTTGCGAAATCGCGAAAAAAGTCGTTCCAGGACCAGGTGTGTATGGTGTTGCGCAGGATGAGCCATGCGCTCACCCCAAGAGACGTTGTTGCCGGGAATGGTCCATACGAATCACGTGTCGCGCCGGCCGCTGATGCAAAAGTGACACTTCAGGAAATTTGAACCGGCGCCTCGCGCAATTGCGAAAAAAGTCGTGCTAGGACCAAGTGTGTATGGTGTTGCGCAGGATGAGCCAAGCGCTCACCCCAGGAGAGAGACGGTGTTGCCGGAAATGGTCCATACAAATCACGTGTCACGCCGGCCGAACTGATGCAAAAGTGACAGCAGTTCTTCCTTCTATGCCCTTCAGGAAATTCAAACCGGCGCCTCGCGCAGACGCGATAAAATTGGACCTAAGGTCAAATGTGCATGATGTTGCGCATGATGAGCCCCGCGCTCACAGCCTCACACCTAGAGAGATCCTTTCTGTTCATTGTGCATGTGATGTTCTTGATTGCATGTGAATTGCGTCATGTTTCTCAAAGGAAGCAACTCCATGTCGTGGCGGAACATCCAATGGCTGCAAAGCTGCCTCTAGTAATGGGGTCATTGAATGTTGCGGCGGAACATTCAATGGCCGCGAAGCGGCCTCTCGTAATGGGACATTGAATTTTTACTACCCAATTCATTCATTGCATGACCCCCGTGAGAGAAGTTTACAAGGCTACGAGGTCAACATCCACCGTTACATCAATCAGATCTCTCTCTGTATCTCCGGTTTCGCTGACATCGACGGACTCATCAGTGGGCAGCCGAGAGAAGACACGCTGAGCATAGGATAGCATTGAGCCACGAATAGCTGCCTGTCTTGAAGCATACGCGCGCGCACCTGCCCTGAAGCCATCGACATGTTGAGATACTGCCGCACCCTCTGACTGAGACAGTTTCCCCCAGTGCTTCTGCTGCACCTCAAATGTTGCCATAACACGAGCCATCTCGACGCGAAGGAGGACACATTCCTCCTGCCAGCGCTGCGCACGCGCTCGAGATTTGCACCATTCGATTCGGAGAGCTTTGGATAATGATGTCAGGTTCAATTGCATAAGGAAATTGAATGTCTGTTACATACCTTCCTGGGATGCGGCACCGCCCTCCTCGACATGTGCCAACCAAAGCCATTTGAACGTGCGCCGGCCCTCCGAGCCATCAGTGTCCGCGGGTGCCAGGCAATCGGACTCGAGAAGGACCCTGAAGTTGCGTCGCCAGGTCAGATCCAGGAGAAGTGGCTCGAGGGCACACAGAGCGTTATAATGCCTATTGTAACGCTCACGGCACTCTCGGATGCGGTCCTCGACCTGTTTGAGAATGGTGTTCGCTCTTCCACCGCGTTTTTGCCCGCGGACCTCCCGCTCTTTGATCCGATACATGCTAGCGCGAAGAATGATATGTTCGCGAACTTGACCCAGGGCATCCTCGGCACGAGCAATCCGCAGACGCTTCTCTGCCGAAATAAGGGCCTGATCGAGACGGGATCGGATACGAGGAATGGCAGAAGGTAGCAGGAGTTTCATGGTAGTAGGAACATCATTTCCGGGCTGACCCTCCATGTCCTCGCGCTGACGTAGGATCGTGGCAGCGGGCATGTAGACGCCTTGTATCTCCCAAAAGGCCTCTATCCGCCGTCGAAGTCGGTTCAGCTTCTCTTGCTGCCCTGCTTTCTGATTGTCGGTGGCGTGAGGACCAAGTCGCGCGCCGTCTCGCTCCACACGCGCCCTAGTGTCGAATTAGTCTGACTCTGGACCCTATCAAGTGATTCTCACTGAAGATCTTCCAATTGGATGCCCATAACGATGAACTCTCCAGGTCCCACCGTGTGGCGCGGGAAGGAAATGTCACTCTCTTCAGCGGCATCTTCCTGAAGAAGCTGAAGTCGAACAGTGTTGTCGCGAACCTCTGCAGATAATCATGAAGCTGTGGTATTGAGGCGGAGAGGGGAGCATACCGCGTAGGGTAGGTTTGAACGGATTCACGACGGACAGACCATGCGGGTCGGCCTCCCAGGCCAAAACCATTTGTCGCCACTCCGGAATGACTCCTGTGTTCTCTAGAGACGCTTCGAACCCAAAGAAGGCGACGACATGCATGGCGCGCATCTTCATTGCCTCGAGTAGTTTGTCGCGCAATGAGTGAACTATTGGCATCGGTCAATTGAATGTCACCGATGACAGTGCCAACGTACCGATCAGGGATACCTTTCGCCAGTTCTGGTCTCCCCAATGATCGTCCAAAGTGTCATCATGCGAACCGGGGCCCATTTCTTTGGTACTCGCCGCTGCTCCATCAGAAATGGCCCAGCCCCGCTCAGGCGCTTCTCCGTCGGTGCGACCAACCCCTTTCGTGAAGTTGAAAGAATATAGAAATCGGCAGAGTGGAATATGAGCCGGTAAATGGAATTTTGGTACGAGATAGAGGACTGTGGTCATCACTTGGCGAGGACGAAGCCAAGGAGGGTATATGGAGATACGCGCTGAGAGTTTCTTGCTCCATTGGCACGCAATGTCATAAGAGATCACCAGATGTTCCGGTGTATTCAATTTGAGCGTCGACAACAAGGCATAATCCATGTAGATGTACCTAATGCGGGAAAGATCAGATTCAGTATTATGGCGTGAATAGAGAAAGGAAAGCGCCATTTAATGACCGAACGAGAGGCATACAATGTCAGAGAAACGGGTTGTGGGCAATGACCATTGAATGTCCCGTAAACAAATGACAGACATAGTGTTCGGGAAATTGGATGGCACCTACTTCTCGCCCTTACGAAGATTGATGACGCCCGACCCTCGCTTCATGTCATGCCGGCTGCATACTACTGCCCCAACGCCCGTGGATGCTGTTCCCCTACCGCCTCGCATACTGGCTAACTTCAAAGCATCGTGTTTATTGCAGGTGCTCTCCTCATCCGCGACAATCTGATCGTAAGCAGAGACGTACTTTTTGAACGCCTCATACTCCACAAAATAGGCGCAACCGGCATTGAGTGACGGATCGCGGGACCGTGAAGAAACATTTGATCGCTTCAAACGGAAATTCGCATCGATTGCCAAGAACATCTTGTCGGCAAAGGACTCCTGGCCCGCCTGTGGTCTGTAAATAAACCCTGAGCACCAGTGACAGACAACGAAGATATGCACATACGCTGTTGTGTTCAGACCAACCTGTGGGCAAGCAGGACATACTACGACAAGGTCACCCGCCTTTGTCTGACTACGCCCGCCCACGGCATTTCCTCTCCCGAAACGCTTGCACATCTTGAGATGCCGCCACTGCCGGATCATGGTCAGAAAGTTCTGATATCGATTCTGTGAAATTGCGGCATTAGATGGCAGCTGAATTGCCATGGAGTCTCACGTACCGGCGGCAAATGAGTGCCCGTGTTGTCTGTCAATCGGCAGCAGGAGTAGAAGTACTCATATGCCGAAATCTGCCGTAGTCAGCGAGTACAAAAGGTTGGGAAGCGTAAAATATACCTTTGACATGAACGTCAGCATTTGGAAGTGCTCCAGAGCCCTGAAAGTTGCGCAAGTTTCCGGATCGACACTTGTAGCGGGGTAAAGACGCTCACGGAGGAGCTGAACGGCCCAAGGAGTCTGACCCTCGCGAGTACATCCACAGTAGCGAACATTTACCGTATGAACGCCATCGACGTCAATGACGACAAAACGCTTGGCATTAGCGCGTCGGGCCAAGGAACAATCCTCATTCGGGGGATGACCCAGCTGGATGTATAACCCGATGTCGGCGAGCGTCGTACGTGAGAAGTGGTTGCCAGTCCATTCCTAGACCAAAATGAGACATTGGCCCCTCATGACTAAGATGAAAACATACCTGTATTCTATGGAAGTAGAGTTCACCGTGCATAACAAGGAAGCAAGCTTGGCAGAAAAGGCGGTGATCTTGGCACGTGAGACACCGAAAGATGCCGAAATCTCCTGGCGTCCGGCATGCAGAGCCATGAACGCCAGGACAGACAAGTGCATCGACAGGAGCCTCTTGGCGCAAAAGTTCGGCCAGGTAGTCGTCTGTAAGTTGCCTCCACTTCCCCATGGGATCGTCCTGTCGCGTCTGATCAGTTTCCCAGCCCAATCAGGAATCAATGGCACGGACCGACGGAAACTTCTGACGAGCAATCTGCTCGCCAGCGTCTTGGAGACTGGAATCAGGAACTGCCATTTCATCGTCATTGCGGTGAGTCTCATTGAAGAAGTGAGACGATGGGACGGGTGGCGCTGTGAAGGTATATGATCGATCACTGTCGTGCAGGAATTGAGTGGTTTCGGAGATGTCTGTACCGCCGGTCTGGGTTTGACGATAGAAGACATTGGGACGAAGATGACCGCGACCATCAGGGCGCCACGATATACTGGGATTCACCACCACAGGATCGTCATTCGGAGGAGGCCGCTTCTTGGGCTGACTGCGAAGAAACCCGCGCATATTGGCAGAGGTGAATGATGTCCTGGCTGAGAGGCGCATGTATATATATATCTCCTGTAGCTACTATGTCCCAAACACCTTTGTAGATGCCGTTGCCCTCCTTGGATGCATTCTGGCTTCTCTCTGTTGCGAAATTCGCGCAGGGAACGCACGATGCTCCCCCCCCCCGGGAGATTTGACAAGGAAGAGCTCGATTGCCGCTAGATGTGGTTCAAGAATGCATGTTCATCCCTGCCATTGAATTGTTGACACGCTGGACATGCATATCCTTGCAGGAACTCCCTGTTATCGTGTGTCCGATGCGCTTAAGAATGCAAAGTGTACGGGTGAAAGGCGGCATTAGATTGCAACGCATACTAAGCGGTTCATCGTTAGCGGGGATGCACCGTTAGTCTCAGAGACGCACAACGAACAGCTGCAAGAGTGGCATTATGCGCTGAAGAATGCAAAGTGTACGGGTGAAAGGCGGCATTAGATTGCAACGCATACTAAGCGGTTCACCGTTAGCGGGGATGCACCGTTAGTCTCAGAGACGCACAACGAACAGCTGCAAGAGTGGCATTAGATTGCAACGCGACCTACCATACAGTGACTAACAGACTATGCAATGGGACCGCTAGTGTGCTATCGACCTTTTGCTGGCGATGAAGTCGGACCGTGGATATTCAGATTGAATCGAACTTTGTAGGTATCTATCTACATCCGGAACTGGCATGTAATATCATATCCAACGTGAAGACCAATCAGAGCTGTCTTGTTCCAGGCTTCGGACATAGTCTTATCAAGCTCACTGGTTCAGAGTAAGTTGTATGCGCTCAGATAAGAAAATGGTACTCACGCCACACATCCTTTGCACTCTCCGGTCTTTCCTTCAGCTACACGCGCCTTGAGACGCGCTTCAATCGTCTCAATGTGAGAATGAAGCGTCACGCAGTCCTCAAGAAGCAAGACGTGCATGTACTAGATACCCCAAAGTCATAAAGTCATCAGATTTGAGATGACCGTACAGTGTTGAGAATGGACGCACATAGTCTTCTGCAACAAAGAAGTCTGTAGACCCGTCATTGCTCTGGTCCTTAGATACGTTGATGGGGCCCGCCGAGTCCTCCAACGGAGGCATCCCAGCACAAGAGTCAGTATCGGACATGTCCGTCGCCGGATCGTTCAAGTTGGCGCGCGTAGTGGTATCCCCAGGGAAGATAATCTGATGGGCCATTCAATGTCGGAGTGCTGGAAATACAATGGCCGGCAGGTCAATGGCTTACATTTCCATCTTCGTCAGACTCAGACTCGGAGACATCGTTTAGATCAGGCATACTGGCGCATTCCGAGATGGTATCGTCATAGGAGACAATCTGGTGAGCCATTGAATGTCGGAGGAGAGGAGACATAATGTCCGCTTACCGCGAAATCATCAGATGAAACATGAGTCTGATCAGTGGCGTTGTTGCCATCAGGAATGACCTGCCATCAGGTCATTCAATGGCGAGTTGGGAAGCGGGTCAGACTTGCCTTGAACCCTTGCGCAACGACATAGTCCAAGAGCACTTGGAAGGACGGTGATACCATTTGAATCTTTGGCATGGGAATGGCAGTGAGTGAACAAGCACTTACGACGGCCAATTGACTTATATACACTCGAAGGATGCATTACCCAAGCCATTACCCAGAAGGCTTTGACTTACGTGACTCAAGCAAGGGTTGTCAAGAAAAAATACATTGTACTTGCGGGCGAGAAACACGAAAAACACTACATAAGGGCTACGAAACAGATAAACGATACAATGTAACAACCATCAAGTCAGGGTATAATACACGGAGAGTGATTTTGGCTCGAGGGAACGTAACATCGGGCCAAGTTGCCAAGAAGAGACGAAACGGGATGATGAGGAAGCACGACGTAATAAATATGGAGAATTGGGCATACGTTCCTTACTGAGAAAGGCGGCGGCGCTTGGAGGAACTCTGGACCAAGTCACCAACGCAATGAGCATGACAAAAGATTGTACCAATGAAGACATACCATGCCAGCCTTTGCGTTCGCGATGCCACCAAGGACACCCATGCGTTCTTTGAGTCGGTTTTGCTCACGTTCCTGGCAGACCATCAAATACTCATGCCGTTACGCGACAAGAAAAGAATTACCTTGATGTGCTCCTTCAGCAAACGAGTAGCGTTCGATGATACCCGTGGTTTCTCTTTGAACACACGCAGAGGCAGATCCTGCGGAAGTATCAGAGGAGAAGTAGGAATAGACAAAAAGAGGCATTACGTTTGGCCGAGCCAATGCGGCGTTCATGGACTCTTCGGATTGCAAGGCGATCCCGCGCTTACGAATACCCTCCAGCCTTACATTGAGGCGATGAGCGCGAGGACTGCGGCGAAGCATAGTCTCGGGCTCAGGGCAAGGCACAGTCTCGGGCTCGGGATCCTTTCGAAGCACAGTCGCTGGCTCGGGGTCCTTCCAGAGGGCCGCCTACGACAGATCAGTCTCTGCTGTGCATGTTGGAAGAGCAGACTTACTTGGTCGGGCACCTCACCCCAAAGCTCGTCAACAAAATTGTCCCAACCGTCTGCGCTAAGACGCGGGACCTCGTCCTCAGCGTCAAATGGCCTCTCGTCGACCTCGCGACGTCTGGCGCGTAACATAGACTCTCGAACGCCGATTATTCGCTTTTGATAATCGGACATGGTGCCCTAATACAAACGTTTAGTCATGAGCTGGTCAAGCGATAGGTAGACCTCACCTGCGCAGTGGAGATATGTCGAGCTCCTTGCTTGGCCTGAGCATTTTCTTGAGGAACTGGGAGAGGGGGTCGAGCCGTCGGAGCCGGAAGATGATCGGGAGTAACTGGGGGAGTCGGTACTTGAGCTCGCACTGCTGCCGCAGCTTCTTCAGCTTTGCGGCGTCTTGCAGCGCTTCGAGTCTCCCTCGGAGTCGGTGTCAAGGGTGGCGGAATGTCTTGCGTCCTGAGTTGGTAGTTGCGACGAGTGACCCTGGAAACCGGTTTGTTGCGGGTCGGTGTCACATCAAGGGCTGAGAGCTCTGTGCCATCGTCAGTCCCCGCCGCCAATTCTGCTTCGTACAGAGGGTAACAGCTCCGGTGGATGACATGTCGTAAGTACTGTTCGTTGGCATGAGATCGAAGTCAAGGGAAGAAGGGCATGACACACAAGGATCTCGTAAACTCTCCATTCCAATAGACCTGTGAAGTCGAGAGGGTCGACGGGCCGTGGGCGGTTGTTCTGAATCAGGAAACAGGAGAGAATAGATTCGATGAAGCCTCGGATCGAATCAGGTCCTTTGGCGTAGGCGTCCCGGTAGCGAGCGTAGTACTGAATGGCCCAGGATCTCTCGGTGTCGGGGAACTGGGAAATTGGATTGATCAGATAGGACGGGGATATCGTGAACAGTGCTTACCGAGGTACCCCGCATTCCCCATGCAGGTTCATGCAGGCATTGAAGTCGAGACGTGATGGGCTGTCATTTAAAATTAGCATGTTGCCGACAACTATTGGCGCTCGGCGGCGGATGTGACTTACCATATCGCCTCCGTCGGCCGCCATCAAGGGTAAACGTTTGGCCGTGAAAGAGTCGTCCATATCTTGGCAGCAAATTCAGTTCGAAAAAAAGTGGGGAAATCTAGGACAGCCTCCCATACTTAAGACCACAAAGGCAACAACTGCACAGGTTCATTGAACTCCGCGACTCCGCTCGGCAAGTTCCTGCAAAATGTCGCGTGCAGCAAGGGAGAGCAGAGGAGCACGGACCGAGACGATGCGATCAATGACGTATAGATCGCCCAACTTGCTTAAACTGACATAGACGACATACTCTTGAGGCCTTGAGCGCCGGGTGCAAAGGACCTGGGGATGCACTAATCCTCAGTCAATGAGGATCAACCACATGTACAGTAAGTTTTTACTCAGAGCCATAGTGTACCACAGAGGCATTGAGAATCCGAGACACGGATACACCCAAACTTCATCAACTCACTTTAGTTGTGGTTTCCACCACTGGTGCGTCTCATTGATAGCCCAATATGGCCTTGAGGAACCTTTTTAACCTTTGGTGTGAAGCTCAAAGTCAAAATAGGGTTTCTGAAACCAAAGGTACCGCTGGGAGCAGTCAAGCGGTCGAGTTTCGCTATGCGTTAGTGAATGGCTTTCCTTCACTTTTGTGCACCAAATTTGTGCGGCCTCCAGGAAGGGCCCAGGTTGCGCAAAAATAAGCTAAAAATTGGAATGAGGTCCGATCATCATTTTTTCAATTTCATACGGTTCACATTGCTGATGATACATGTGTGTACTCGAATCTTTAAATGCGATTATTCTGCTCTCGCGAACACGCCACGCAAGGAAATGGCCGGAGACGTCCGGTAGAGCATCTCTCGTGAACAGGCCACGCAAGTGCATGGGGCTAGGGTTACAGTTATGGCATATCCTTCTCAACATCCGACCATCACCTCACCATGATACCGTCTGCCTGCGCCGCCAGTGACGACAAACAAACAGATCTCGCCGAAGCAGAGCAGCGTAAAGAGCAGGCTCGCTTTTCGCGGCGCGCGTATGAGCAACGGTTCGTGTTTCGCTCGCTCGCATCTCACATTGCCGTCTTGCTCAGGCTACCACAGAAACCTCGAGACGCGTAGAGAGACAGCCAAACTTCGGCGGCGCGCAGAGCGGGCGGCACAGAAGCTGTTGCCTGCACCAGAACATGAGAAGGTGGTAGCACAGCGCCGTGCACAGGACGCGCGCTACCGTCAGCGCAATCGCTGGCCGCTACTTTGCAAGAGCGAGAGACGCCGCGAGCAGTGAGCTCCCAGTTCGTCCGACCCTCGCTTGCTCATCCCTGCTTCCAGGGTTCAATTCGACAACTGGTCCTCAACGTACGATATGATCAGCACAAATCCACCACCGTATCTTGGCCGTACGTCCTCTTTACAAAATCCGGGGGATTACTCGGATCGAGAGCGCTCCTTGCATGCCGAGCGCTGCATGGCTCGCATTCGGGAGCGCAAATTTGCCTTGTCCATTGGACTCAAGTTGGGCTTTGCCGGTCAGCAGCGCGTCTGATTTCGTAGAAATTCCATATGTAGTAGAAGTTCATATGTACATCGGTCTGAACTTGACAAGAACATTGAACAGCCGGTCCCATCGGTGGTTCTTCACATTGTCCGCGGCGCGAAATTGAATGGCATGTGCAACTGACGATTGTGGAGTGCAACACAACACACGAGGACCACGCACGAGGACCAAGACGACTTCGAAATTGGGGCAGGCATCGCGTTTCAAGGATAGGACAGACTGGACATTGCGCAGATCCTTACACGAGGGAGGCGACATTGAATGGTGAGTGCGACGCACGATGGCTAGACTGAGCTCCAAATAGTACATCCATGACTTGACATTGAATGGTGAGTGGGCGACGCACACGGACAAGCGACGCACGAGGACCAGAAATGCTTCGAAACTGGGGCAGGCGTTGGGTTTCAAGCACGAGACAGGCTTGGCGGCTTGGCATTATGCAGTGAGGCTGCGATGCCCAGGGGTAGGGTTGGGTTTTAAGCACGAGACAGGCTTGGCAGCTTGGCATCATGCAATGAGGCTGCGATGCACAAGGACAAGCAAGGCTTCGAGAGCGGGCAATTGGATGTCCTTTCAATCTATTCTCTTCTGTGCGTCGTGGCCCGTGAAATCTCATTTGAGCCCGCAAGATTGGGAGTGTAAAACATGGGTATTTTCTATTCTACAGTATGTACTTATCATACAGAAGGATACATTTTATGCAATACACAATTTTTTATCTAAGCGGACAGTATGGGGACACGATAACGCAGGGCAACAGGGAGGAAGGCAAGAGTACGGTACGAAAATCTGATAACGGCAAGGTAGATCAACACGGAGGAGACAGCGGTAAGTGAACAGCAAGAAAAAGTACGAGCAAGAAGATGATTACAAGAGAACGAGACGGCAGATCCCTTTGTCGCGGGAACTGATGAAGGACTTGCGGGCGTCCACCCAGGTTTCCTTGAGCTTGTACGAGGCTCGCGAGACACCAATGCAGTGGTATGAGACGAACGACCTGCAGATAAGGAGGGTCAACGATTGCTGTGCGAGGAGACTGGACTAAACATACCAATCGTCGGTCACACCAATCCAAGTGCCACAAGATATTGAATACCAGGGGGCAGTCATCGAGTTGGGAGGAATGGTGTCGAGGTCGAGCTCGTCGATGGCGCTGTTAGTAGCCTGGGACATGGAGGCGCGAGCACGAGCTGGGGTGGGTCCAGCAGGCGCGTAGTCGTCCGCACCCGCCGCAGCTGCCGCAGATTGAGCGACAACAGGCGCCTCCGCCGCAATAGCCGGAGGAAGAGCGACCGCAGCCGCCGCGGACTGAGCGACAGCTACCGTTGCTGTGGGAGCCGCCGCTGCCACAGGGAGGACGACGGACGCGGGTCCGTCAATGCCTGTAGCGACGGTGGGACCGGCTGCCGAAGCGACAGCATTGGGCGCGGGGTTGTTGAGATGAGGTCTCAACACCGTGATGGGCACGATGTGAAGCGCGCTCGCCTCTGTGAGATCCTTGGCACACTGGGAGCAGACTAAAAGTGAATCAGTAGAGTTACAACGAAACTTGAAGATGATCATACCGAGAGCGGTCTCCCAAACTCCTGCTCCCTGCGTGCCGTCGCTGAGGTCGGAAACAGACGAAGCGTCGGTGGCTGACAGGATGTCGCTCAGCTCGGAGATGGAGGAAGTGTCGGTAGCTGCAAAAACGGTCAACAAGCTGGGAGTGAGGAAGAGAGGACCGTAACGAACCCCAACTTCCAACGCTACCCGAATTAGCCGTCTGCGCCTGGGCCTGAGACCCAACTAGCATAATGTAAGCAATCTGGACCAACCAACGCCGCCGAGTAAGATCCAATTACCTCCCTCTGTCGGATATATCAGAAAGGGACAGAAAGGTTAAAAGATGAAACGAACCTTGCACCTGCGGCGCCGCCAGATCAAGTTCCATCAGCCGCTCAACGATTCCGGCAAGTAATTCGCTGTTAGTCGGCATGTCTGAGTTGGTCTTGAGAGCACAGATGGTGAAAGAGGGAAAAGGATAGAGAGGCTCAAAGACCGCGGACGAGTTTATATACAAAGTCTTGAGCTCAGTGGGAAAGTAGAGGCTGGTACTGTACAGTTACAAGTGGACGGCCCGCTGACTAAGCGTGGAGGCAAGGCGGCAATGGAATGTGCTTTAGGTTGGGCAATCGAATTTTTTCACTCACATCGCCACAATCCAATGTCGACGTCGCCAAAAAAGAAAACTCCACGCAAGAAGAAATCGCCTGACGAGGATGGACGAAAATGGACAGTCGGCGACCAGCGCTCGACCCTTGAGGGGCTGAGGGCCGACTATTACGATTTCCGCGCCAGGACCAAAGTCGCCCAGTTTTGGCCTTTGATGGAGACGACTTTCCTGGCGAAATGGTCCCCACGGTCCCTTTGCGAACAGCTTCACCTGCCAATTGACGAATCCATCACCGGAAACGAGCCCGAGACCGATATGAAATCTCCGAAAACGTCACTTGGTAAAATTCGACGGGTATGTCACGTATTATTACTTCGGCTAATACAATTTGACACTGACTTGGCCTTCCATCAGAAATTGCGAATCTGGTTCCAGAACAACGACGAGGTAAAGCGGCCGCCGCGCGTTCGCGCCAAAAACGACACGTTCAACTTTGGCTCCATCTCCTCTCGCTGCTACAAAGTCAAGGAGCTATTCTCGAAGGCGGAGTGGACGACTAACATCTCCCTCGTCTACGACATCATTCGCGCGGAGGATGCCGCACGCGAGAGTCTGGCCGTCCGGTTGACAGCTCTCAACGCCCAGCGAACAACAGCCAACCTGTCACCTGTCACCGAAAATGACATTGAGCTGGACGAGTCCCTTCTCGCCGGTATTCCAGAGCCGTCCTCGGACGACCTTCCCCAGCGCCCTCATCTGGTGGTTTCGGCCGAAGCGACGCGAAGGGCGTGGGCGGCGCTCACTGACGAGCAGCGCCAGGTCTACGAGGATGAGGCGGCTGATGCAAAGATGACGAAGGCGGCGGCGAAGGCGGCGGCGAAGGCGGCGAAGAAGTCCGGAGAGGCAGCGCCACCCCCTTGTGCAGACGAGTTCGCAGCGTATGGCTCATCCTACCTCATTTCAGCCATCTGTTCATATGTCTTATAGGAATCTGACCGCGCGGCCAGTTTATCTCGGCGCCTTTTTCGATGAACTCACAGAGAAGACGGGACATAGCTATCTCGTCCTCAGTGTTGGCCCGAACAGTTTTGGTAAAGTTCAATTCGAGTCGTAAGTGTTCTTTTGACTTCCATTTCTCTCTCTGACCATTCTTCGTCGACAGAACTCAATTTGGCGGAGTCAACAAGCTTGGGCAAGCGTTCGAGGACGTCTACACCGAATGGGAAAGTAAGGTCAAGGATCCGTTCCTCGAATACGGCCGAACGGTCTACTGTGAGTTCCTCATTGCAAACATAGCAGCACCTTTCACTGACTCAGCCCTTTAAGCCCCGGAGGATTGCCGTCGTCGTGATACGCGGCGGAAGGATACACTCGCTGCACCCGAGGAGCCTTCTACGGCACCACACGTTGGCGAGCCCGTAATCCCCTTCAACCTTCGTCCTGCGATCCCCCTACAACCCACTGCAGCTGGTCTCGACATCGCTCCACCCATCGTGCCACCACCAACTGTAGCCGCTGGCCCCGCTCCTCAGCTCGACGACATGGACGAGTCGGACGATGAGAGTGTCTCTCCGACAGACCTTTCTCAGCCACCACCGGAGTTTCCTATGGTCAATAATATGATGGTAGCGTCACCAGCTACACCCCCAGTACCGCTGAGTCCTCCTCCTCCTGCGCAGTCGACGCCTTCATCGTCCTTCACCGCCGTCGAACCCTTTGCGCCTCAGCCTGCGCCTCAGTCTGCGCCTGCGCCTCAGTCTGCGCCTGCGCCTCAGTCTGCGCCTTTCCCTCCCTTCCACGTTGGCCAATCGTCGTTCGCGCCTCCCTGGGTCGGCTATGAGGCATTTCCGATACAGGCACAATCGACGCACGCTCCGTCCCATGCAACCAACAACTGGCATGATTATCAGTGGGCTGATGTCGGCTACGTAAACTACGACAACCCTCCATTGTCATTCAATTCGTTTGACGAACTTCTTGCCCTTGCGCCTGCGCCTGCGCCATTAAATGGCTTGGCTCCGGCACCTTCTGTCGGGAACATCAACTTTGCCAACCCGTCATCGTCATTTGCTGACAGCAACAGTCCCTCGCTCCACGCTAGCTTCTCCACTCACGCGCCTGCGCCATCAAATGGTTTCACGCCTGCGCCATCGAATGGTTTCACGCCTGCGCCATCGAATGGTTTCACGCCTGCGCCATTGAATGACTTCGTACCCTCTCCGTCTCCGAATGGCTTTGGCTCTATACCATCAGTCACCGATGTTGCCGTCCCGGCCACCCAGTCACAGAACGTCTCCGATGTTCTCGATCATTTCCTGTCGAACTTCAATCCTGACGATGTTGTGACACCGACTGGACCGGTCCTACCGGCTTACGTTGCTCCACCCGGCGAATCTGCTCACGCAGCTTTCTCGCGTCTAGAGACGATGATGGCTAACGGCTCGATGCAGGACGGATTGAAAGCGGTGGAAAAGGACGGGATGAGACCGGCGGACGAGGCGGTGGAGCAGCAGGCGGCGGCGGCGGCTGAGGGGGGGGAGGAGGAGGAGGAGGAGGAGGAGGAGGGGGAGGAAGAAGAGGTTGGCGATCGTCTGAAGCCCGATGCTCCCGTCAGAAAGTCCGCCGCTGTTCGTCCGAAAAAGACGACACCAGCAAAGCAGCCCAGCGTCCTTGTGCGAAAGCGCAAGACCGTGGACAGCTCGTCTTCGACCGCGCCCGCCGCTGCCACAGTCTCAAAGAAACGCAAGGTGGTGCCGGCCGCTACTCTCACCGACTCCTCGAACATTCGTCGTTTGTCACGCCCTCGTAAGACGACCAACCGCGCACCGACATTCCTCACGAGTAGCGCAAACAAGGAGAACATTCCCCCATGGCTCGATGGAGTCATCTCAGGATTACGATCGATCAGAATGGGCAACGACGCCGATAGCTGGGACCACACGGTTCTTGCTTACCTGCAATGGGAGAAGCTCGTGTACAAGGAGGATCCCCACAGCAAGGTCAGTTGTGATTAGGCTCTTCGTTTTGCGAGAGATCTGACATATATCAGCGAGCCCTCCCCGTCAGTACCCATCGGCCAGCGGAACTAGTCACTTGGCTACGAACGGGCCGCAACTTCGAAGCAGGACCGTTACCAGCAAAGGCCACCGCCAAATACGTCAAGAACTTCCTTGCTTGGTGGGATAGTGTTCAGCCTGTGTCCAGACGTCGTGAGGCCGGGCAGGACCTTCCTCTGGCGGAATATGATGGCCGTCAGCTGCGCACGCTGAGGCGCGGTGGTACCAACGGGCTTGTTACCGTGCTCTTAGGGCTCTTCTGGTGGGGCGTGAGTGGGAAGGAGCTTGCGACCTGGCGCGCCGCTCTTCTAGATTTCCGTTGCTGTATCGATGCCATGCTTACAGATGTTCAAGTATGATGCGTGTTATTAGGTAGGTGTCGTTCTTTCCGTTCCCGTGTTGCTTCTCCGTGTCATCGGTTGTTGTGCTTTCTGATTTAGATAGTGTTCGCATTGCTTCTCGATACCCATTTTGGTACGGCGAGGCGCCTTTACTCGTCTGGTTTTTGATGTCTCGGACTCTTTCTTTATGTCTCGCTTATTTATTCGTTCTCCTTCTTGCTCCGCTGTGTTTTCGGCGTCTTCTTGATACCCATTTTGGTACGGCGAGGCGCCTTTACTCGTCTGGTTTTTGATGTCTCGGACTCTTTCTTTATGTCTCGCTTATTTATTCGTTCTTCTTCTTGCTCCGCTGTGTTTTCGGCGTCTTCTTGATACCCATTTTGGCACGGCGAGGCGCCTTTGTACTCGTCTGGTTCTTGATATCTCGCTTATTTATGTTTGGTCGCGTTCTCGTACTCATCCTGTAGTTGATATAAATTTTGCATGTCCCGAAAGGGCATACATATCTGTGCGATAGTGCAAACACGAGCACTGCCAGTAGAAAAACAGTGGTGTGGCGGCAATCCAATGGCGGAAACCGGTTTGAGACTTGAGCACACACACAAGAGGAAATTCAATGGCGCCAGGAAGTCCGAGGTGTCTGAATGCACACATGTAGTAAATTGAATGGCGTACCGTGCAGGTATTGCAAGTGCCAGTTTCAATGCACACACAGGAGGACATTCAATGGTGAGTTTTACAAGAGGAAATTCAATGGCGCCAAGAAGTCCGAGGTGTCTGAATGCACACATGTAGTAAATTGAATGGCGTACCGTGCAGGTATTGCGAGTGCCCGAGAATCTTGAGTTTCAATGCACACACAGGAGGACATTCAATGGTGAGTTTTACAGTGCAAGTACCGTAGCTAGTAACGTCTTGCGATCCCCGGAAATTGAATGGCTGGAGGCAACTTGAACAGTTCGTCTCAAATCCTGCTCTCGGGCCAGTCACCATATGTTATTCACTTTCCGGGTTGTCGTGACTGCTTCACGGGTCCAAAGCTTTGGCGACTCGACCTCATGACCATGGATTCTCTGACTTGAACTTGATCATGCTGAACCGTGTGGCGATTGTACGGTATAACACTTGTGTAACGTGAACTGCGAAAGGTGATCGGACAGTACGGCTGTGGGTCCCAGCATATACGCCATATGTCAGCACTTCCTTCGTGCCTCGATAGAAGCTGAAAAGGTATAACTGCGAATGACTAGGTGATGACGACTTAATCTAGATCCCTCAACAAGATCGGGGTGACCCAGAATACATAGAAGCAAGAACGGAGAATCGGGCCCTGGCGCGCTGGATGGCGAGCGCGGGTGCGGATATTGCGGCGCAGGTACCGGACCCCTGGCGGCGGATGCCAAATTGTATGGCGGAGACCCAGATGCATGGAGAATTGGGGAATGTATTTCCTGGTCTTCTCAGACTACTACAGAGGTAAATGTATTTCCTGCGGCACGACCACGGTCGTGCATAATTGTATGGACACTACGGTATAGCCTGATGGGTACACAAATCCCGATCGGACGTATCGTTCTGTAGAACCGCGGTTTAGCTCTGGTCCTGTCCTAACGAACTCGCCGTATATCAGTGGCTGGTCGCCCGCAAACTCGTCATCTCCAAGTGGGCGTACAGATAGCGTTGTTGACGGGGTTGATGGTCCCGCAAGACACTCGCATCAACCTTTACCGCAACACCCCGGTGGCCACTTTGTCGGCCGAATGGCAAGTAGCTACCTGGCATGTTTCTTTTGCAGGGGGCGCAAAATTGCTTGTGGCCGCCCAATGGATGGTAGCCCGGATATGACATGCAAGTGAGTCTTCCCGTAGCATCTTGACGTACCTTGTACTTAGGTTTTACAGTCAGTGTTCTAGAAGGGGGAAGCAGTGTCAGTACCCGGCAGTGTCAAGAAGGGGCCAGCATAAGCGCAGCGCCAGGAAGAGGGCCCCGGCCGCGGGCACGCAAGTTTTGGACCACGATGTCAACTGACTCGTAGACGAGTACTCTTCTGTATATTACCCACACTCTAGCACCATTCACCGTGTACGATATCTTCGCGTGATAACATCCCGCTTCTTCCAAATGTACATAATCTTTACCGTATATCATTATTATTACTTCGGGCGATAACGGGCGAGATCTGTTCGAAAGGAGGGGATGGAGAATCACGAAAGGACTAGTGGGCCCCTCCAAACCAATTGTTGAGCGCCTGCGGCGGTGCAAAATGGAGAACATCGAAGCCCTGTCCGTATACAGCATCCCAGTCAAAGTGGCTGTCTCTGTTCTCCTCGCCGAATGCACCAATCAAGCGACCCACCCATTTCCCGCCGTTAACGACAGGTCTCGCCTCCTCGCGTGTCTTCCCCACGGCTCCCTGTCCATATATCATCGTAAGCTCCTTGGTGAGAAATGTCCCAATCCAGCGAAACGTAAGGCTTATCCTCTCTCCCACAACGACTCGCTTTCTCCGAATCGGGTGGATCCCATGCTTCCATTGTTGATTCGTCTGCAGGCCTAGAACGAACATGCTGTTGTGTGGGAGCGGGATTGTCTCCAGATGGGCATCCGACTGCGAGGTATCGTCCTTATGGCGTAGTACCATGGTGCGCGTCGCGCCGAGGGACACATTGACGATGTTCGAGCCCCGCACTATGTCGATGGTCTTGTCGGCGTGCTCTGAAATGTGGTCTTTCCCAGAGCGATAGAACTGGATGAGGACGTGATTCACGGGATGGTTCAAGACTTGCTGAACGCGATTGGCGATCAGCGCAACTGTAGGCGTGATGCGACATAGCTCGGGGCTCTCATCGGACGGATGCCTATAGAGAGGTATGCTGTAGTTCAGCTGAGCAATCGTACGTGACAAGATTTCGAACCCGGAACATACCTGCCATCGGGGGATATAACGCCCTGTACAGCAACTAAGCGAGGAACCTCGCCGCCTAGTCAGAAAGAAAGGAAGGGTATGTCAGTGAAACGATCACTCCCATTCGAGCTGGTTCGACGTACCACGATGGTGCATCTTGTTCCATTGAACCTCATCCCTTACTCGCTGGAAGGCTACTTGTGAAAGCTCCGGTTGCAATAGGTTTCGCACGAGGTATGTGTCTCCAGAGCCATAGGTTACCGGTGGTGATTTCTGAGGTACAGCGGATGCCGGTGGAACCAGATGAGGTGTGTTCGACGGACTGGCCGACGCTGCTGTGCTATAGCTGAGGGGTGAGGATGTCATGACTGAAGTGGCACTGAGCAAGGATTGGACACACAAGAAACAGTTTTAATGACTCACTTTGAAAGCATGTGGCCCTGATGTGACTCGGCTACGAAGTCGCTTTCCACGACAGAGAGTTGCCCTGAGATTACAGACAAGGTTGATCCGGGGAGCGCGGAGTCGAGTGTAGACTCTCTGGACGCCATACGCAACGACAGAGTACAAAGAGTAATGTACGGAGAGGATACCTCCTCATGATTTACGTGGTATGCCTCGCAAGTTCGACGGGTGGTTCTCCTGCGGCCGCAGTTCTGGCACTTCGGCAGTCGCACGTATAACGAATCGAATCCTTGATAAACCTGAGGTGATTTACATCGTCAGCTGAATTGATCTGACTCCCAGAATCAAAAAGGCTTACACCATCGCACCTGGAAGTCATAACTTCCAGTGAAGGCTACCTATTTCCTAGGAATCGGCTGGGTATATGGAGTCGTGCATTGATGCAGCAGTTGGATGTGTGTTGACGGCCTAGGGAGTTTCAGTACTACATTGTACTGGAGAGGCGAGCTACAACACATACATGTACACGCGCTTGCCGTGATCGTGGCTCATCCTACTCGAATGGCGTCCATGGCCATTCCGAGTCGAGTCACTGGACGTCAGGCGACGGTCCAGACGTGCCGTCATTGTGTTGAACTCATGCTCGTGTGCGGAGAAGGATGAAAGTGGACAGAGAACGAAGCGAAGATGATAGAACATGATGATGCGGCTGGGAGTAGAACTTGAAACGACCACGCTTCTCGTGATGACTGATGTTCGGTGCAAAATAACGAGTTGGTCATCTAGGAATCGAACGCCGTTGCTCAACACACGATCATCGAGAGAGAATCGCCCCACCCCGTTCGTGCGCATATCCGAGGGCGTCTTCGAGTGCGGGACGAGCGTTACGGAGATGTTGTAGGCTGGCGCAGGTGATCGGGAGTCATGAAGGAGCACCGCGAAGGGCAACGAATCTAAAGACAAGAGAAGCCTTCACACCTGTCATTATCTAATCAATGGATTCAGTGACCGTACAGTTTGGCGATCGCCTCTGTAGTAGTGTTACCACCGCTGAAGACAATACCTACGTCCCATCCATCCTCTCCACCTTCCCGTTCGACGAACTTCCTGAACTTCTCGTTGTACAAAACAACCGCGAGCGGCACGGCTGACGACGGCTCAATGAAGACCTTCATCCTCTCCAAAACGAGCTTCATCGCGTCCTTGATCTGCTCCTCGGAGACGCTGTACACGGCCGCGACCTTTGACGTGTCCGAGATGACCGTCCAAGGAATGGATCCTACAGGCGTCCTCAATCCATCCGCGATCGTAAGCGTCTTGACCGACTCGATACGCTTGCCAGCCTCCAGACCCATCTCTCCGTCGTTCGCGCCCTGATACGAGGGCTCCGCGCCAAATACGCGAGTCGGACTCCCAGCGAAATACGTCGCCACCCCGGATAACAGTCCGCCACCGCCCAAAGGCGTGAGGACCGCATCCAGACCTAGGCGCCCCAGATCCTCGCGGACTTGCGAGTCAAACTCGAGCCCGACAGTGCCCTGCCCGAGTATGATGTCGGGATGATCGTACGGCGGTACGAGAATCGCGCCCGTATCACCGATCACCTGTTTCACGACTGCCTCCCGCTCATCGCTGGTAGATCCAGAGAAGATGACATTGGCGCCATGAGACTTCGTACCGGCAATCTTCGACGGAGTGGATATCGAGGGCATGACGATATGTGCGGGAATGTTGAACGTGGAGGCGGCGTACGCCAGGGCCTGTGCGTGATTCCCAGAGCTGTGCGTCACCACGCCGCGCCTTCTGACCTCCTCCTCGCCCAGATGTTCGAATAGACGCAGAAGGGCATGGAATGCGCCGCGAGCTTTGAAGGCACCGATTTTCTGGTAGTTTTCGCACTTGAAGAAGAGGCGGACTGTCGGCTTGGCGCCGTGGCTGTGTGAAGACGCGATGTTATCGAGAGTCCGGCATGTCAAGACAGGCGTTCTGTGCACATGGGACCGTATGAGGGTGTATGCAGAGCGCACGGAATCCTGCGATAGTGGGAGGCAGAGGGCAAGATCGGCCATGGTCTGGCCGTGGCAAGTCGGCGATCAAACCGGCGTTTGGTGGCAAGTGTTCGAGCCATTTTTCGCATGACACTCAACGCGGGAGGCAAAGACGAGCTTGAGCCGAGTACCCGAAACAACTGAGAACACTTGGGCATAGTAGCCTTGTACTCTCCAGCTCTGTTACTTACCTGGTAGAGGATAAACGGCCCGCGCAGCCATTGCCATCCAGGCGCGAATCGATCCCGGTTCCTTGATGCCAAGGCATGCAGGGACAAGTAATTGTGGCTCACACTTCCATTCGCGATCATGACGCTTGAACTCCTACGTCCAGCCTACCTTCAACATGCCGGAGTTTCCAGGCTCACTTGCTGAGAAGACCGTTGCCGGACACGACACGCACTCACACACCGTTATAAATCCCGCTTTAACTGCAGAACCACCCAGACGGAATTCTAGCCTTGACGCGTTGCTAAACTTCACGCCTCCTCCCTTCCAACGGATATTTCATACGGAGCCGCCCTATCCTGATGCCTCTCCAGTACTGCTGTACGACTCACACATCTGCGAATCTTTGTGTCTCAAACGCGTGGAACGGCTTCCCTCTCTGCTACCTGACCTTGTCAAAGCCGCCGACAACCGTCTTGCACAGTTCTGGGAAGCTGGCGGGGTACTCTCCCCACGCTTTTCTGCACCCATTGGATCTATAACACGAAACATGACCGATGCAACAACCGTCGGACGGCAGAGGGACGGCATGATGGCTAAGATAGTGCAGCTCTGCTCTGTGCTGATGCTGCACCCAGAGCGTCCCAACGCACAATCTTTCCTTGCTTTGGGAAATTTCATTAGGATGCAAAAGGCGACGCCATTTCACTCTCAAGTGCACGGACTCTATTTGAGCAAAGGTAACGACTCGATGAAGCAGAGGCTCGACAGCTTGAACGACCAGGAACGAAACACGATCAGCGCTGTTCAAGGCGTGATTGATCCCATTTTCACCTTTGAGACGTTCGCGTTGTCGGGGGAGCATCTCCTGAAGTGCATGGATACTGTGTGTGGGAAACCCTTCCGTTGGCCTTGCAGCAGCACACGCGGGCACAAACAGTTGGAGGCCTCCGAGATCCCCAAAGACGCAGATCATACCTTGTGGTATCTACCACCCGCTGTCGACGACACGCCCGCATCTCTGTCTGACATCAAGGAACATCCCGCGCGACGAAGCGACCGACTCAAACCGACGGCCGTGAATCGCGAGTACAACGCTGTTTGGCCACCAGGAGACGATCGATCAAGAAAAACGACGCACAAAGTCGATGCCTCTGATTACATTGTCAGAGCAAGTCGTTCATTTTTGTCATATAAGCTATCTCTTACTTGATTATCAGGCATGGGCGCGCGCCGTTGAGTATGACACAACTCTTCTCATCTTCGACTCCGGAAACCACATCCGCTTTGGTATTCGAGACAGAGGTCGTCAGACCCTGTTCTTGTCTGATACGGTGGAATTCGCCGCGTCCGAGAGTCCTCGATTCGGAAGGTTGATGTTGGGGGCAACTATCTCTGCCGTTCACGATGCTATGCGACGTGGCTGCAAGCGCGCACGTTGTCATGAGGGCAGAACAGCCCAAAAGCGGGATTTGTCTCCGCAGGGGTTGGATGGCAATGGGGGGCTGAAGCTCCGCCGTATTGAAAGTGGACAAGTCGAGGCGACGGGCTCGAGTTCCAGGCCACTTTCCGTAAGCATCAGATTCTTAAAACGGGCCAACGCAAGCTGATGTCCCCACAGGAGCTGTTTGTGGACATTGGCAAAAGGAACGCGGTCCTCTTATACTTTGACTACAACATTTATCGCTCCGCTTCGCCACAGTTTCTTTTACGCGTCAAGAAACACTTACAATCGTCGTACACATATTCAAAGTGCATAACCATTCGCATACGAGCTAAGATCGGTAATGGCGCTACCGGCGATGTTTTTAAGGGAACAGTTGAGCTAGATCGGCCTCATTCTGCACCGACTTGCTTCTCAACACCTGTCATTGTGAAGGTCTCCGTTGGGGACAATGTCGCGCACCTCCGTCATGAGCACTCCATTTACGTTCACATTGCCTCTCAGGGTGGACTAGATGGTGTCCCGTCGTGCATGGGATTCTTCGCAGCCGTCGATTACAGCTGTGCCGTACTACTGCTCACAGATTGCGGGTCGCCGCTGGCAACAAGGACTGGGGTATATGAGCCCAATGTGAAACTGACCTTCGACGAGAGGTACCGTATTTGCTGCCCGAAGTCTTATTCTGCTGACAATGTTCTTTTGCCAGGGAGCAATATCTCCGCATCCTTGATGGGCTACATGCAATGAATGTCCTTCACGGTGACATCCGGACATGGAATCTCCTGGTGGATGAAGAAGATCGAGTGAGCATGATCGATTTTGACCGCGCAGAACTAGCAGCATCTGCGTCAAAACGAAAGGTAGAACGTCGTAAGTTGCGGCTTTTGCTGAAGGGAAAGAATGTAGATGAATAGCATCAAGAGTTGTTAAATTCAGACATACATCAACTTGTATTTTGGTTCCGCCTCGGTTCCGCCCACGCGGCGTTGTCACCCGGGCCGGAGTCCGATCGAAGTCCGAGCGCTTCTTTTCCGATGACTTCCAACATCATTGTTTCATACTAGCCCAATTTTTGCTGTTCATAGCGCGAGTCGCGTGAATACAGCTTCAAGCATCTCAATGCGAGGTTTCGTGTCTTTCCTCTCGCTTGCCCGATCCAAAACAGATGTCTGCTTCCATAGTCCGCCTGCTTGACAACCCAGTGAGTCATACTCGGTATGACCCATTAGTCTCTCAATGACACAGACCAACGAGCGACTCCGGCAGTATTAGCCGACCTTCCTTTCTCATTTGCTAGGAAACACGTTTCTCGACATTGCAGCGCACCAACGAAACCGAAATCCGACTGCCCTATTCTCCAGGATCTCCAGGGCCTCTCGTTCGCTCCAACGTCGCGATTGTAGTGAATGTGGTGCGGAGGCGACAGATCTGTTCGTCATATACTTCCTTTCTTCTCGTCTTCCTCACTCGTAAGCGCGCACTCCCAGGTGACACAGCTGCCATACCATCCTGTCGGCGGTGACGCGTGCAGGGGGTGGAGAGGAAGCCATTCTCAAAGGTACGCCTATCTTCCTGCCCTTTCCTTGTGGAATGTCGATGTTATCTACAGAGACGTTGTCCTGGTCGCACGACTCTGCCTTGTTCCAAGGAGACAAACCCTTGTGTCGTACCCAAACAATAACACGAAAACGCTAGGTAAGCATGCGGACTTCAAAACGCCCGCTTGGCTTACACTCAGAAGGGTGCCAGCTCCCCAGGCACCGCGTGTTCGTGTTCTGCCCGCGTTCAGTGAACAACCCCGCTCATCGAACGAATCCAATTCCTCTTTCTCAAGCCGAGCCGCTACTTCGTCAAGCTTGCCGTTCAGTACGTCTTCGTGTGCGCCCGGGATAAGCGAAGGTCAAATACACATCAAACAGGCAGAGAGGAATACGCAAACCCGATGCGACCCCTGGCATCCTTCCGCGAATAGACTCCGGCACGTGTAATCTTTGGTATACGAATCATTCCCTGCTACAAATCCTCGTGAAGTGCTCGACCTCCCGGCAATCGAGGAGATGCTGACCCGACGGTCCCGAATCGTGCTCACTTGCAGACCGGCCCGACTAGTGTTCGTCCATAATCATCGCGTTGCCCTTTGGTTCGTTGCCCTTTCCTGCATTGTAACGCACACTCAAGGGCGCTCTTGAAATCAATCAATATATACACGGCACGGACCCTCCAGGATCGCCGGACGCAGAGTAGAGTACAGATATGTGCGGTTATCTTTAATCTACCTGCTACCCCCACTACCGATCCGCCATGAAACAGACGCACGCTCGATGCCCCCGTCGCGCATAACGCACTCCATTCCACAACACGGCATGAGGCAGAGAGAAGATAATATTACCCGTCCAATACCTCCACCTCGCTTACTGAACCGTACATTGGCACGTCGTAGAAGAGTTTGAGCACCCTGTATGCAAACATCGCAACCAGACCTATTGTCTCACGAATGTAGACTATTCTTTTTAGCATCTCAGTTTCGCTGATCTGGCACTTTGCAGCCTCAATAAGAGATGGGTCAGCGTCTATGAGCTTGACCCACACCATGGCTCGCAAAGTAGTCAGCTCAGTGGATCCTTGACAACCCAGCAAAGCATGCTCGGGGGTCTCCACTGCCGATTTGCATAGTCGACAAAGTCGCAAGTGTCTTGGCGTGTACGATTGCCCCGTCCTACGCATCTCCTCAATGGCGAGGTGATGGTGGGACAGCATGACATCCGTGATCGCCCGCCTGTGGTCTACATTCTCGACTAACAGGTAGTGGCGTAAGCACGAAGCCATTTGCGCAGGTGGTTTCCTCTCCTTTTCACGTGGCTCAAGACGGCCCCATAGCAAGTAGAGCTTATCAGAACGATTTTCGGTCTCCTTTAGTAACCAGTCGGAGAGGCACGATCTCACCAGTACAGCGTACTCGCTGACATACTGAGGTGTCAGCGAGTCAATGTCTAGCTCGAATGGAAGGTGCTCTGCGAAAGGGAGCAGACGTGCAGCTTTCAAGACGTCTCCGAAGTAGCATCGTTGCCCGCGTGGATGCAGGTCAAGGCTACTTTCTATCCCAAGACGGGCCGTGTGGCCAGGCTGGCACGCAAGTGCGTAACGCATCTGCTCAAGGGTGGAAAGGAAGCGCCGAACTTCGATGGGCATAATTCCAGTCTCCGTATATAAGGGCACAATCATTGACGATGAATGGATCCGTAACGAGCGACGGAGGTACTTGAGTTGAACAGTACGGAGCTTATGAAGGAGTCCAACCTGTGTGTCGGGCATCACATCTGCACCGTGCATCAAGTGACAATCGACGCGAGCCATGTACTGCTGTAGCGCATTGCTCACTGAAAGGGATCCAATACGATCCTCAACAGCCCAGATGCTGTGAGCATAGTACCGAGCGGTGGAGGCCTTCAGGATATAGTGCTGCTTCAGGAGATTCTGCCGGGGTGTAGAGGAGAATACAACTCCAACATACTTTTCCTTCACCGAGTACTCGAGTGCCACGGCTGCGAAAAAGAAGATAGGGAGAGGTATATTTGCCGGAACACCGAATGCCATTATGACAGTCTTAACACGGTTGATGAGAATGAAGTTCACCCTTGCCCAATGTTCGAGTGCATCAAGCTTTGCTTGCAGTCCCTCGGGGGAGTGTGACATCAAGAGCATGTCGTCGGCGTGGGCCAAGATTGTGATTACTGTGCCAGCCATCCGTACATCATCCTTGTGAAAGGGCATCTCGAGGTCAGAGAGGAACAGGTTCCAGAGGGCCGGGGACGAAGTGTCCCCAGTGAGAACTCCGATACAGGACTCAAAAAGATCCGATGCGAGACCGGCATGCTTGACATAGTATTCGATGCGATGATATATCATGCGTAGCCAGTCAAATAGTGGGCCGCGGAAGCCGTAACGGTGCAACTTCAACCACAATGTAGCACGATCGGTTGATGGGAACGCATTTGTAGCGTCCACGACCGCGACATACAGCGGGCGACCGGACGCGCGAGCCAGATCAATACAACATCTAAGGATGAATGGGTTGTTGTTTGTCCTGTATCCAGCGCGGAAGCCATTCTGATAGTCAGGTATAATCTTGTAGTGGTTGGCCCAAGCAGTGATCCGTTGGTGGATGATCAAAGAAAAAGCTCGCAACCAGCAGCTCTCAATTCCTATGAGCCGATAGCCTTCCGGATCGTCTGGGTCTTTACCACGTTTGAGAACGCCGACCAGAGCAATTCTCAACCACTCTGCTGGGCAATCAAGTGTCTCAATGCACTGATTGAACAAATCAACGATGTCCTCATTGTCTACCTCAAGTATGTCGGAGTGAGACACGCCATCGACGCCGGGCGCGCTACGAAGATTGCCGTGATCTTTCAAATGTTGCTTCATTGCTTTTACATCGTCGTCCGTCAGTGGGTGGGTGAAGAACTGCATGTCCGTCTCATCCCGGGTGCGTGCAGGTAGGTAACTTGCTGCTAGTTTATTCCACTCATGTCGGGACGCGTCAAAGACGTCCGGCAGCACTTCGGGAGGATTGAGTCGCTTCTGAAAGACCTCGGCCAATTGATCGTTTGATACCAACACTGTCTCGGGAACGGGATCGGCAAGCTTACGCCACTCCTTCCAGTACTCTTTGGGGCTTGCAGCATTTGTCACCTTAGCCCTACTTTCTTCCTGTCTTGCTCGCAGTGCCTTACGTCCCCTGTGAGCAGCGGGGTACTCTTCTCGGGCAGACTTTGGTTCCTTCTTCTGGGGGCTCGGTCCCTCCGTTGGGTCTGGGATGTTTGTTGAGATCTTGCGAACCTCTGTCAGCATGTTCCTGCCTTGTGGGACAGGAATCCTGTGCAGCCCATGCGAGTACCAGCGCGGGGGTGTAGGCGTGTGATTGTGCAATGCATGCTGGTCCCGGTTTGCCGCTGCCAGGATCCTTGCATTGCACAGCCCTTGGTTCTTCGAGTCCTTGGGAAGGAGAACCAGCGACAGCGGAGCCCATCGTCGCTTTATGAGGTTGTTTATCTTTTCAAGGATGTCGCCATTCTTTCCAGTCCAGTTTGCAGTCGCATGCTTCTTTGCACTGTACGTCACGGCAGTGATAAGCTCAGGCGAATCCGTGTGGACTTTCAACGATCTATCATGAGGGGCCGAGGCAATGGCTGTCCCCAGCGCCCAAAGCGTTGCACGGACTTTACTCTGAACTCCCCAGATGTGTTCGGAAGTTGTTCTGTGCGTGTCAAATCCTGCGAACACGCCAGCGATAGCAGACGCATCGGGTGAACCTTCCCTTGCACATGAACCAGCGATGTACATATCAATCGCAGACGTTTGGCAATACACACCGCCAAAGAATCGAGCGTGCCTCGCATTGTGATCTTTGGCGTTCTCCAACATCTGCCTTGCCAGCTCGTCAAGATGGTTCCGTACAACCGGGGGTGGTTCTCGTTTAGGCTGGTTGTCTTTCAGATTGCGGCGCTTCTGAGCACGCCGCGAGCGTTTTGCCAGAGGCACCGTAATTCTGAGAGACGCCGTCAACGCGGCATGGTCGGTCAAATCGGTGTCAACTGCGTGGATAGCAAACTCGACCAGTCGCGATTGAAGCGATTCGGAAATGGCAAGATAGTCTATGACGGTACGCGCGGTACCACGCTGGAAGGTATGAGCTAGGCAGGTATGCGCGAATTGGGGTGTTCCGTTGACAATGAACATGTCCACGCCAGAGAGTACGTTGATGAGCCATCGACCTCTGGGACAGATGGAGGCATCCGGCGATAGTCGCGGGCGTGGTATCAGTGTTTGCAATGTACCTGTATGTGCATTGACATCACCAATTACAAGAATGGATAGACCAAGCTCATGTGCAAGGCGGAGTGCAGCCTCAAACGTTAATTCCGGATCCTCGTCCATATAGGTTTGCCATTTACTCGAGGAGGGAATGATATAAGTGTTGAAGAGGACGGTCCTCTCTATCTGCAGTGCGAAGAAGTCCGTCCCCGACAGATCAGCACGCAGCCTCGCGCCCAGATCAGTTGCGACTATGGCAGCGGCCCCACCCCAAGACTTGCGGAAGTCATCGGACGGTCGACGGGTTCTTGAGATAATGGAGTAACCTTCGGGAATGCGAGCAGTCAAGTGCTGATCCGGGCGAAGATGAGTTTCTTGGAAGAAGTTAATATCGTAATCAGTCAAAGATTGGGAGAAGATTGGGCAGTCCAGCTTCGGGATGAATAGTCCGTTTATGTTCAAACTTCTGATTCTCACTATGCGATCACACTGAGTTGACATGGGCATATGGCATGTATTCATAGAAGGCATAGTAGAGGAAGGGGTACATATGGTTTGAGATAAGACGGCACTAAGCGATGGTAAGGTAAATGGGGAACGCTCTACCATAGAGATCCGAGAGGAGGGGACTGCCCTCCCTAATTTAAAGGCTGGGCAGGAGGATGAGGAACAGCCTCGTACGTCGCCCTCGAGCCCGGCCAGCGGGACGCAGGAGTGAGCGTGTTCCATGTTGTAGTGAACCATTGTGCCCATTCAAGGCTGGAGACAGAGAATCGAGCAACGGGTACAAGCGGGTCTGTACCGCGCCAGGCTCGGAAAGGACGAGCGCCAAGCACCTCATCGGCGGCTGTACCCAAAAGCTCTGTGGCAGTACCGCGCACACCACCGGTAATGTCAACCGGCCAGGCAATGCCGCTGATAGTGATCACATAGCTTCCGGGGGGAGGGTTGAACCCATTGCGCTGACGCTTGGGGGGTGGAGCGGCCGCAGGGGGAAGGTGGCGGGGTGGGCCCATTGCAGCAGGCGGAGGACCTATAGAGGGGGCCGGGGAGACGCCTGGGGGGAGACCTCCGAGGGAGGGGGGCGCAGACAACGATGGGGGAGATTGCACAGCAGGAACGGAGGCTGCCGGGGGCTGCAAAGGAGGCGCCCGTGTCGCTGGGGTCGAGTGAGTGGAGGGGGGAGCATAGTTCGGAAGGGGCTGCGGCGGGTTGAAGGGTGTTGACCAGGTTGAGGGGGTGAGGTTGGGGGGAGGCGCAGAAGCCACCTCCCTGAGCGCAGCCTGGATGTGAGCCGACAGAGACATGGACGGCATCGCAGGAGGAGGGGGAGGGGGTGGTGGGGGCGGCTGTGGACCCTGAGGGGGAGGAGGAGGACCGGGTGGGGGAGGGGGCGGCGGTCCGTCACTTTGAGAGGCGGCGGGGAGGCGTCTCGCGATGTCAGTGAGCAGCGTAGCGAGCCCACGGACCTCAGTGCGCAGTTCTGACACAGAGGTTGCCAGGCCTTGAACGCGGCCGCGGTGTTCGATCAGGGACGAGCCGAGCGACTCGTCAGCCTCTCGCAGCTGCTGGAATGGGACGGAGGTCGCCTCAACGATGCAGGCGGCCACAGATCCGGTATTGCCACCAGGCTGCTGTTGTTGCACTTCAGCAACCTCGTGAGCCAGAGCTGTGGAGATAGCAGTGAGATTGGGACGGGAGAGGGCGTCAGATGCCATACCCGTGATCCGACTGTAGTGCTCATTCAGCGCGTCGTTCGCCTGCGCATGAAAGACGTGATTGTCGCGCGCTAGAGCGGTGACAGCACCGCGGAGGATGTGCGTGCGCACGCGCTCCTCCCTCGACTCACGCTCGTTCGAGAAGCGGTTTCCGGGGGCGAGTTCCTCCTCCGGAGATCCCCAGTACTGCATTCCATAACGCCTGTGCATGTCCTCCGTCGATCCGGGGATCACAGAGGGGCCAGCAGATGGCGGAAGCGGGGGTTCAGCGGAGGAAGGGGGTGGTCGCGTGTCCTTCTCTTTACCTTTGCCAGTGGACTTCTTCGGGGCCGAGGCTTGGGAGATGGAGTCAGGAGGCGCGTCGAATTGCGTCCAATCGCCGTCGACGTGAACGCGATCGTGAATGGGCGGCGCGTCGGCGGAGTTCATCCATGACGGAGGAGCAAGGCCCGGAGGGACAGACGGTGCGGAACCAGCACCGACACTGCCACCGGACACGGCGGAGAAGCTGGCGACGGCGGGATGGCCCGCATTTTGCGGTACGGTGAAGGGGGTAGGAGGATGGGTGGCGGTCGTCAGAGGAACGGATCCAGGTACACCGCTATTGCCGGCGTCGAGCCCTGGGTTGTTGCCGTGAGGGTTGTTCTGGTCATCGCCGGCATGCACGTTCTGGAAAGACATCAGACGCTGCCAGGGCAGTGCAAACACGTTCACGTTACGTACGGCAGACGGCGCGTTCGACGCGTTGTCAGTACCTTGCTGGTTGGCGTCGACCGCGGCAGAGGAACGGCCACGACGAAGAGGTGTTGATGGAGACATTTGTACAAGAAGTGTTCCGAGTGTTATACGAGGGAGTGTATAGAGGTACGACCAAGAAAAAAGAGCAGGGCAAGGGCACTTCCCAAAGCGGAGTTCTCACACGCCGACCTGCCGCTCCACAACTATGCAGTTAATGACGTGCACAGACTCAAATAGGATGAGCCAATGAAAACAGCGCAATTGAAGATATTGAGGCAGAAAGTGGGGATATCGCAGAGATGTGTCCCAACAATGCAATAACAGTCCACGGCAATGAGGACGACGTAGACGGAGTACAAGCTAAGCTATATGGAGCGGTATAGTACCGCACGTATGAATACCGGTAACGGCAACGTCGATACGGACGGGTTGAAAGGGTTTTATGGGCCCCGAAGGGTTGGATTTTTTGTTTTTTGGCCTTGCGGCTGATTGAGAATGAAGAGGAAGCGTACCAACAATAGCCAGTAAGACTATCGTGCTCTATGGGAAGGCGGCGGGACACAGAACGAGTTCAGAGATTTTGATGATGGTGGCGAGAGACAAACTTCGCCCCATAGCGCGAAGCGTCCTGGTCGTCCCCCAGGGTCATCCGATCAAAGTCCAAACCGAATACCGGGTCCGGTCCAAGGCGTTTCGCTGGACTCGTGTACTACGCAAGACGACTCGTCAATGCGCTCAGCGCCGCCCCAGTAGTCCATGTTTTCATCATGTGTATGCTATCTTCCCCCTCAAAAGCTTTCTCCATTGTGAGTGCAACGCCCTGTCAGGGAGGTCACGTCATTTACCGATCGCGTCCGTCAGGACGTCCTTGAGCGACCCACTGCGAAGCGAACGCGGAAACTCTAACTGATATTGCTTGCAGGCTGACAGCAGACCGTCCAAGCCATGACACGATCTTTAATACATTCAAACATGGGAAGCGGTGGCGTTTTTTGAAGGACTTCGACTGGGTGTTTAAGTACTAGCAGCAGACGAATCCCCGGTGAGAAGTTTCGTCTTTCTCATCGAACTCACAGATCGTTGAGCGAGAGATTGCAGACGCCCATCAGGTGTATGGCAAGCAGCACGACACACGATGTATTCCTGTGTCGTCGTGTCTCAGAGGCGTGGACGCAAAGCTCGATGGAATCTCACGGCTATTTGAACGCGGAAGTCTTCATTGCGGCAGTGCTAATACAGTGTGTATACAACCCCATTCATCTACTTGCCCTGCATGTCACTGTAGGCTACATTCTGGTGTACACGGCGTCTTTCACTGTGCTTGAAGTTTCTATCACGGCGTTGTATCCCTGCCAACACAGGTGACGACGTGCATCGCAATTCCGCATACAGACATGAGATTGCGTGAGCATGCACGCGGACTACTTGTTTTCTCCGGGCAAGACCTCTGAAGTTTGCTATCTCATTATCCATGCCTGCTTGCTGATGGACTCGGATGGACAAATTCACGGCCATGAAAGTGACTCTCTCGTGTCTGCCTATCAGTCGAAGGATCCGAAATGCAAGCAAAGGCTCTTTCAAGTGCTCGTATATCACTGTACACGTAAACCTAGATAACATCCTCCATGTAAACTGTCTTCTTCCTGATCATCCTGCCATTACGGCTGTTATATAGAGCTCTGGCAACCTCTTCCAGCTGCTTCTTGATCAGAGGCTTCTCTGTATACGCAGTCGTTATAGCCTTCAGCTCTACCTTCCGCTTATGATCAGCCAAGCCCACATCTGTCGGATTTGTGGTGAATCTATGGTAGACAGCGGGGTCACCGGGACAAAGCGCGTTCGAGCCCTCGAAAGTATGATTCATCCGGTTCTGGAACGCTGCATCTGACCTTTCACTCTCTGTGGCAAGCTCGCTGAGAACATGAACGAGCCCGAGGTAAATGATTCGGTCGACTATTCCCGGCGCATTCCATTTGATGTTGCCACCGCCTCCCGTCCCGAGGCTGAGAATCACACCAAGTTCTCTCCGCTTGAAGATGTCCCTCGCCTCCGAAACCACGGTATCTATTGGGTTGTTGTTCCCCAGACCAGCATCCGTCATTGGAAGAGCAATGCCTCCGTGGCGCTTGGATGAAACTTGGGCGCGTTTGAAGAACTTCGGTGCAGCCGTAGCCGCCCGGGCCGCCGAGTGCACTGTAACGTCATCAAAGTGGCCTTCTACCACGCGGTAGGAGCGCAGACGTATTGGGCTGCTTTCGATGGCGTAGGCGCTGGTACTGTTTAAGAATCTGCAGAGTAGTCAGAGTAGTCAGAGTCTGTACAGTAGCCCTAGCTTTGTAAGCGTACATCCTTGTCTGACCATGCGAGTACTCTTCGGGGAGAGTATGACTAGTGAACACGGGGTCGAGCAGAGTGACGTCCTTCACGCCGGTCGTCTCGTGCGCAATTGTCTCAACAACCTTAGTGATTGTTGAACCTTTGAACAGTCCATCCTTGATGAGGGGCATCTTCCTGTTTTTCAAGCCAAAAATTCTCGCCGACAAGTTTGCGTAGTGCCCAATGGCCGTGTCGACATCCATGCCAAAGCGTCCGAGCATGATTGCAATCAGCCTAATTGTGTCTGGTAGTCAATCTCCACCGTCAATTGTCCGAAAGTCTACACACCCTCCTGTGCTTGTGCCCCCTATGAGGTCAAAATACTCACACGGCTTGACATCGGAGGGTTGGAGGCTAACGTTCTCTTCCTTTTCTATGATGCCTTGAATCTTCAACATCAGAGCGTCGAGAATCAGAAGTGTAACGATGCCTCTGATTCCACCTCCATCTCACGACGGAGTAAGTCAGCCCTAGCATCAACTCAAACATAAACCAGGAGGCATACCTAAGGATAGGATGTTGACAGGTCCTGTCTCCTCTGAGTTCTGTCGCTGACGGTGAGATCGAGTCACAGCCGCGGTGGTTGCCGGTGTCGCGCCGATATTGATTGATGCCACCGAGAGATCTACGCCAGAAGCAGGGGAAGACGCGCTGAAGGTCGTCTTGCGGCCGTGAATCATGTCGCGGGTGTCGGAGTTGAGAGCCATGAATCAAGGAAAGTCAAGTGTTGTGTCTTGCCAATCAGGTAATACCGCCTTTATACATGACCTCAAAAGTGGCGTCAGTGAAAACTGGTCGCGATCTCCATGACAACATTTATCCAGTTGAGAATAAAGAAACCAGAGCAGACACATCAAGACGGTTTCTCGTTTCCATGCCCATGGCCAGGAGTCAAAGGACAAAAAGCCTGACCGAAAACAGAACGACATCTGGACGTCACGTGTCGTCGGCGTACATTCGGCCCGCGCCTGTGAGAACATCTCGAGCTCCAATTGACGTTCAACCCGAACGTCCGTGTTCCTCTTGCCACATATGTGCACAAGGCCTGCAGAGTGATATGAGATCGTCACCATCACAACTCACCCCGGAACCGTACTGCCTAAAGAAACACAAAAGCTTTCTTGTCTTCTCGGAGCATGACATTGACCGGAGATACGTAAACTTTGTTCGCATCTGCTGATGGACACGGGGACACTTGATGACCAGCCTCGCGACGCTCATTGTTAATGTCGGTCCTATTGTCTCAATTTGAACGCGTGCTTACCCGTCGAATGTCTCACACAGACTGTCATGTATGGCGTGTCTTGTTGTTTTCCGTTCAATGCATTACTTTTATACGAAGTCGACTTGAGGACTGAAGCCGCCCGACTTACTGAAAATCTTTGACTCATTTCACTTCGAAATCACTGTGACTGTGCAATACGCGGAGTACACATGGCATCCCACCGTGCAACGTCAGCGCATCGTGCCAGACATCTGCTTTGCCTTGGTCAGTTGACAAAGTGTATCGGGGAGCATACCGTTCACATTCATAGTTCCAGACGGCGACGGATCCCCACTTCATGGACTCTTGGAGCTGCTTGTCATCAACCAAATCATGAGATACATTCAGGATGCGACTCAAGCAGAGACAACACCACGACCATGCGAGGTTTTTGACATCATCGGTGGCACAGACAGCGGCGGGTAAGTGATGGGTCATGGTCACATATGACGGGGTAGCTGATTGGCGCTCAGACTGATAGCTATCCTTCTCGGACGTCTTCAAATGACGGCGGAGGAGGCAATCACAACTTACACTGAGCTTATTCGACAAGTCTTCATGGTAAAACATCGAAAGTCTCATTCGTTGGGTCAGAAGCTATCTCTGGCAATCCAGAGGATAATCGGAGAACTTTCGGGCTCCACAACAGGTGTCAAACCAAAACAAACCAACCGCCCACTCGGATTGGAAGCTGGTATTGATACGAGATTTGTGCACTCCCAGGACCCAGAACTACCAGAAGATCGGTTTGGAAATGTGTACGGTTTGTCATTATCTCTGGCACTATCTGGTACTCAATCATGCACAGCTTTGTCACCATGGTCGCCGAGACCGATGTAGACAATGTTCACGTCCTTCGCTCCTATGTTCTGGCTGGACAACGAGACACCTCGTGTACAATCTGGCAAGCTGGCTATGCGGCCATGGCTCGGCCCCCCTTGCTCCCATCTATCCTTCTCAATCATCCCCATCAAGAAGCACTGGAGCAAGAATTTCTTTCTGCTTCGGTTGGATGTACCTCTCCAATATCAGAGCTGATCAAGGAGGCTGACCTGTTGTACGACTCCGATACCGCCATTGCCAACATTGTCAGTATAGGTCATGAGAATTCCGGATCACTCAATTCGTCTGCACCAGACCTTCCATCATCCAGATTTCGCCATCTGTGGTCAAGACTTAGCAGCCTGTTTTCTCCGCCTGGCAAGTCCGAGATGAGCAGGGGTCAATCCCGGGGACGTGACATCATTCGATCGTATCAGGCTCGCGTGTCAGACGCCGTTTTCTGCAGACTTGATATGCATTGTGGGACCCTGCAAAGGAATAGACACATTGTCACCAAGCATGAACTTCAGAAGACCATTGCCGCCGCCCACTCTTATCTCACGGAGCCTCGCAATAAACGCAAGCTGGTTGACTTGACTTCAAGCATAGTAGAAGAGCTCTCGGTGTCAGCTCGTCTAGATGACATTGGTGAGTACCCCATCCTTTTCAGCCTCAAATCTGTGATTTATCCTCAAACACAGTCGGAATTGTTGCAACGGCTCCCTACAGTGGGGCAACTGCTGCACCTCCACCTTGTCCCTCTGGTGTTTACATTGAGCATGGCAACTACATGAAGCACCTGCATGAGTACTTCTCAAATGACCTTCCAGATGCATGCAGCCGTACCTTCTGCATATCTGGTCTGCATGGCTCTGGACGGGCCCAGATTGTGCACCGATTTATTGCAAAATCCGGACTGTTTGTATTTCATCCCCTCTGGTTGTGAATTGTTGACCAATGGCTCTGCAGATTTGATCAGTCTCATTGGATTGACGCCTCAGCGCGGATCACCCTTGCTGAGGGCTTTCATGCATTGATATACCTGGACAAGCACATTGACACTCTCAGGACGCCATCAGCACCTTCTCCAGACATCATTCGCCGATGGGTCATGGCACTGAGCCCTACAACCCTTATCGTCCTCTATAACACATCCATTGATCTGACTGTCCTTCGTGAATTCATTCCTTCGAGTCATTCCTGCCGTGTTATTATTGTGACATGCGATCCTGACCTTCGTCACTCGTTCACTAGTGGTAGTGATCTGGGCTTGCGGACAAACTACTTTCATGTAGAAGACATGGATGTCGACGCCGCTGTCCGTCTACTGCTCGTAACTGCAAACATTCAAAGCCCTACCAAGGCTGATCAAAGGATGGCCAAAACTATCGTCCAGAAGCTCTGTTATCATGCACTCACCATACACCATTCTGGAAAATACATGGAGATCACTCAAGTCTCCCTTGAAGCCTTCTTGTCCAGACTTCACACGGTACCGTCGGATGTCATCGCAGAGTGCATTCACGAGCATTCTTGCGGAAACACGTGGCTGGCCGGTTCACACTCGGAGGCTTTTCTTGCTTGCTACAACATCATACAAGCAAAGAGTCGAATTCCACATAATCATCACCGGGACATGAGAGCGAGTGCTCTTGCTGCACTGGTTTTGCTGGATGTTCTGGCCTTCTTCGACAGCTCTCATATACCTGAATCACATGAAAGGTGACCCATAAAACTCGAGTTTTCCCGGTCGTGACCGGGGTCAGTTGAGTTTTGACTCAAACTCGAAAACCTCCCACAATAATATATATGTTTGCATCACCTTGTCTGCAACGCAACTCAGACACGAGCCCCACCTCAACTCAAACTCAAATTAGTTGAACTCGAACTTGGACTCGAATCAAACTCAATCGCCCCGAACTCAAACTCAAAATTGAACACGACTCGACTTGACTCGAACACTCACAACTCGAGTGACAACCGAAGGTAGTTCCATCGTGATTCACATACTGAATTCACGGGCTTGGAACCTGCCTGCAAGCTTCTAGAATGGCTGTTATTGGAGGGACTCCAGATGAGTGTTATTGAACTGGGAAGGGGTAAATTGATACAATGTTTGTGGCAATAAGACGAGAACAGGTACAACTGCTATATATGGTAGACAGACACGTCTGACTCACCAGAGAAGCTGACGGGCCAAACTTTTTTTTGGACGTCTGCCATGTCGTGCCGACGTCGTCGACGTTTGGGAGCAAGCCACTACTGGAAAGCGTGCGCGGATGCACATGGGCACATTTCGTGAGCCGTGCGCCGTGAACACCTTTCAATTGCTGTCGTCATGGCTGCCGTGGTCATCGTCTTGCTTGCCGTTGACGCGTCTGTCCATTGGAAATCGGCCTTCGAGTGCGGGGGCCGCGGATAGCGCCGTTGTGGGATGTCACCCGTTGTCGTTGTCGGCAATGTCGCTCGTCGCTGGTGGTGGGAGAAGTAAAAGACAAAATGCTGAGTCAGCTGTCGACCATGACAACAAGTCCAGGCCTTGTTGATGTGCAAAGTGCATCGGGGTTTATCGGCGACATCTTGGTGCACTTTGCACATCAACTGAGCCTGGACACGTTGCCGTGTCTGACGGCTGACTCAGCATTTCGTCTTTTATCGCAACCACGACCATCAACACGACGACAACGTGGTACACGACGTGGCCGCATGTAGTCGTCGCCTCACGCACGACGGCGGTAGCCACAAAGACCACGGACCACGCACGTCAATCCGGCCTGTTGCATTGGCAGACCCATCAACGACAAAGCACTCCGACGCGGTTGTCAGCTGGGTGACGACATGGACGGCAGCTAGGCGACGACGACGCGGACGGCAGCTGGGCGACGACGATGCGGATGGCAGCTGGGCGACGACAACGCAGACGGCAGCTGGACGAGGATGAGGATGGCACTTATGGCCACGACGGGGATGGCAGTCACGGCGGCAACAAGGACTGCAGCTACGGCAGATGACAATGCGGTCATTTGCAAGCGCGACAACGACCACGGCTCAGGACCGTGCGGCCACTTGGATCGGCGTCCGACCGCAAGATGCGGAGTTGCTTGGTGACAGCGGCGGCGCGCTTGCTCGGTGACTCAGTCATAAATTGTTCTCATATTCCATACTGATTCTTTCTCAGTGCCTCCCCATTCCAATGACACAAGCATTCAACCGATGAAAACTTACAGGCGCGGTCCGGACCCGTGCATCGAGTTTGCGACTCGCGTCCGAACCTCCTCGAGCTGCGACGCGTTGATTCCGAGTCAAGTTCGAGCTTGTCAGTTTGAGTCCGAGTCGGTAAGGAGTTATAGTGGGTATGTCGAGTCGAGTGGGAGTTGGAGCTTGAGTTGGAGTTGGAGCCATCATGTCTAATTCTCCAACTCGAGTTTGGGCTCATTCCTGCCCGAGTTTGCTTTGTATTCGAGTCACTGACATCACTTGTACACTGTAGTAGAGGGCAATATAATAATTTTCACTACTACTATCACATTTTAACAATCTTGAGTTTGAGTCAAGACTCGACTCACCCTGGTCATGACCGGGAAAACTCGAGTTTTAAGTGTCATCTTTTTGGAATCACTGTTCAAGGGTATCACTCATCGGCGTCTGTTTGAGCGTATCCCGCCAAGCTCGGATCCCTTGATGAAGTCTGTGCAGCTTTCAGAGAGGGCACGTCAAGAAGGCCAAAAACTTTTCTTCAATCACAGTCAGAACATAGGGATTGCTTTTGATACCCAATGGGACCAAGCTTCGAGCGCTCCGATGGGCTTTCCACGTGCTGCCAACATGCTGAAGTCTCTCTCGTGGCTGACAAGATCCGGGTCACCCAGTGTGTACACCATGCATCCGCTGGTGCACTACTGGAATCGTACCCGTGTTTTTCGTGGAAAAGACTGGGAAACTCCTTCAAAGCTGGCTCGATATCTCATGTTGTATGCTGTGCAAGAGGGCCTCGTGCCAGAGAACACCATTGCATGTCACCTTCGTCAGGCTGAAGATCTTGTGAAGGAGCACTGGGGTCAGTCACAGAGTACTTCATCGGTTGATATGCCCGATTCTTTCAGCCCTCGGAATCGTCCTCGCCGTCGCGCATTGCCGCCAAAGACGTCATGAGTAGTCTAATTCATTTGTTGACTTGATGCACATGTACAATCATACCATTGAGTATCATTCAAGTACAGGGAGTCACTGCGAGCAATGCAGCAATGTACTCAAGCTGCTTCATGGCCTAGCTGCCCAACACGCACCGCGATCCTGATTCTGGAAAGCGGAGTGAGTTTGAGCAAGACTTCAAGAGTACACATAATTCTTATCTGCGTACGACAAATGGTCATGGCCGGCAATTCATGCCCGGGCTGACCTACATTACCTTCGTTGTCTGGCTTTGGGTGACTAGCATTGACAGCGACCGCACATGAGACAAAGGAAATCAGCAACTGTGCAATGAAAGTGGACAAATGACCTGCCCGAAGATGCTACGACGATGAAACGAGGGATGTGCTCACACGGACATAGGCTGACAAGATGATGTGTGAGTGTAAGCTCACATGGAAGAGGACTTGAAGCGCAGCATGGAAGGTTCTATAACGTGATAGAGGTAATGTCGACGCGTCTCCTGGACCGGCTGTGTATAACAACTCGATCGAAATCTGATTAACTGTGTCATTGGACCAACATATTGACAATCTCTTGGTATGACAAAGCGTCGGCAACAGCGTCGCGTGTAGACGGCCGAATCAGAGCGGCTTGGCAGCGCGCATGTCGATGCGTCTTACTAGCGCGTGTCAGCCTTCTGAAAAGGCACGGAAACGGGTCACGCACCTTGTCCATTCATCCTCTTACTCTGAATTCGCGTCGATGCCCCAGAATCAGCTCCTTTTCCCCAGTGTGTTGATTCCCGCACCCTACTGGCATGAGGGCGTATCGTCGGACGAGCACCGCGTAGCTGAACTACAGCCAGAGCTGAGCAGTATATAGTTGCTTTTGCCATTTCAGAGACGATGAAAGTCGGCAGGGGAAGAGGTGGCGTTGGTTGTTGCTTACACGGCGTTGGTCCACAGGACCTGCCGGTTGTTGCCGCTTGAGCCAAGGCGAGCTAGTGATCGAGTCATTGCCCTGCGCTCCAGGCTTGATAATATAGCTCACGAGATCAAGTGCCGCGGCAAGTGTACCTATGCCTGCCCAGCGCCTGACCTTCCAAGGCCCAGCACATGGTGGTTCACTAATTACTAATACTCCATGCCTCCTTGTCCTGGATCTCTGCCCTCCCTTTCCATTCCGATTCCCTTTCGACGCCCGCCGCTCACAACCCGCCCCGCCGCATTGCAGCGTAAGAGCAGAAGAGTCATGTACTCACGGACCTCGGCCATAGGGCGCAGCGGACGGCCCAGCAGGGAAAGGTGAGCAACCAGGCTATATAGCGTAGAGGAAATGCATTTCTTTGTGGCCGTAGCCATCAGCCGGACAATGCATTTCCCTCGCTAATCACCATGAGTGCCAATTTAGTGCGGGACATCCAATTACCTCAAGCCACACGATTTCCCGCCTCAGGGTCCAATTGCCACCGTCCCGTCCTCTTGCGCTGCCGCGCTCGCTGCTCGGCTCCGGATACAGGTTTGACACGGCGCTTCCAGGCGGGTGCGCTGCTCCTTATTGGGTCAATAGGTACATATGCTTCTTTTTTCATCCCCGGTTCAGCGCCTGCCGCCTGGCCGATATGCCGCGGGCGGCTATGATATGACTGATCAGTGCAACATACGATACGTGTCCAAATCTCATACACCCGCAGTGGGCTGAGTGTCGGACAGGGAGAATGGGGGCGCGATACGGAAATGGGAGACAGCGCGGTGGCTTGTAACTGTACAGTCGAGAGCCGGAATTCGCCGAATTGCCCAATTCTCGACAGAAGATCATGACATCACTGAACGCAGTTTCTCCCTGTTTTGTTCACGTTCCGTTTGTACTTTTCTTGTAAAGGCAACGCGCACACTCTCAGAACACGGAAAGGTATGTTATCTCAGAGTGAGAATGAACCAAAGCATTGTTCATGACGCATAGGCCTTGGCCAGCAGTGTCCGCAGGTTATCTCCTCGCCGCCTTGTCATCGATACAGATATATATGCACCTCAATCCATGTTCCTTGCTGTAATTATCATCTATACGAGAAGTGGGGCGTTCCAACACGTCCAATTTACCGTCCGCATTAGCGACTACAGACAACGTTGCGCGAGGCATGTTTGGACTGCATAAAAAATCTAAAACATGACCCGCGGGCACCCTGTAGACGTGTAGACGATGTCTATTAGGCATTAAGTTTGTTCAGAACTTGTTTAACGTCAGTTGTAATGTTGAGTGAATGAACACGCTCGAATGAAACGACACAAATGTGGATCTCGTTAGGTGCAAGTGAACGCAATCCTTCCGTTTTGAAGCACTCTTTTTGAAGTGGCTCTGCCAAGCTTCTTGTTGGTCGGAAAATTCTGTAAATAAAACTTGTGGGCCCCGGACATGGTCACTAAAGCTTCCACTCTTCAGATTAGTGAGCACCGACAGAGGAAGTCAGCTCACTAATTCAGAATATTTCTGTCTTGTGAACTGGCTACGCTAATTTTGGGCCGGCTCATCGGGCCAGAACAGTCTCGTGAACAGGCTACGCAAGAACGCTACTAGTACCCGAATAGGCGTCACCAATGATTGTCATCGTCCGCCCGCTCTGTTCCGCCTTCGCGACATCCTCTGCTCATGACGCCGATGAATGGGTCGAGGATCTTTCCTGAACTTGGACGACGATTCAAGATCCAACACAGGCCATTGGCAACGGCAATCTCCGGTCTGCCGAAAAATGTATGTTCTCGGCTCACCTGACGCTGATCATTGATGGAATTGTCTTCCGCGCAAATTCGAGAGTACGTTCTACAGTGCATGTCACGACTTCTCCAACTGCCCGATCGGGACTTTTGATCATTCCGAAAGATGACCACACAGTAAATCATGAATATTGTCGACCGACCCCAAATTGTGCGAAAGAGTAGCTAGAGTATAGTAGAGCCTTGTATTAAAATATCTAAGCAGTAGGTTGACTTTTTATTTTTTGAGACCTTGAAAAAGTGAAATAGTGTGGCGCAATGTATTATAAGCCTCCGGATCGGCTTTGGCAGTGGCTAAATTGTATATGGTACTGAACTATGGTGTATAAGTGCGGATCTATGCTCTAGAAAGCACCTCCTTGTCCAAAAAGGCACTCTGGGGGATTCTCCGGTGGGAGGTAAACTTCTTCACAGCATAAGCAGCTTGTTTCGGGTTGAGATTGTTCCGATAAGCGTCCATGTATCGATAGCAGTGACGGAAATAGCGCCGGATGTTGGCCACCGTTATCCTAGCCAGACACTCAGGGACAAGTCTTTGTGCAGTCGGAAAAGTGCCATCTGCAAGTTCACGAAAAACTGAATAATTTAGACAGTGTGCTGAGAGGAAAAAGAGTGCACTCACGTCGCTTCAACTGTGCCCAAACCATCTCTATTGGATTGAGTTCACAGTGAAATTTTGGAAGAAAAAGACATTTGTGGCCCCGTTTCTCAATGAGCACCTGCAAAAGCGGCTTTTCCTGTTTGAAGTCAGACTGCTGTGACAGAAGACGCTGCATGCAGCAGTCAATTGGACGCGAGTTTTCGTCCTCGCCGTCATCATCACCATCTCCATCACCATGATCCTCACCATTGTCTGTATCACCACTCTTCTCTGCGCGACGGGCCCTGTCCTCTTTGTCCCGTGCCTTCTGAGACTTTGCGCACTCTTTGCAGACCCCAACAACCTTCCCTTTTGCTTCCAAAACCTTCAGTAAGTCTCTCTCACGCAATATCTGCTCCATTCCCTTCGGCTTTCCAGCAAGCGACTCGCCTTTGACATCTCTTTCATTGTGATCATCAGGGTACACCATGTGTTGGACTTGGCCAGTCGATGGGATGACGGTACTGTGCATCTTTGGCTGTCCACCACCAGGTCCTCGGTTCATTTTGTGCGCAAGAAGAGCATCGCTTGAGAAGGCCTCGTGAGCTGAGGAGCAGTCGAAGAGAAACACAGCAACATCGTTTGGATACTTGGCCTCGAAGATGTCGATCGCGTCCTTGGTCTGAGCGATGAGCTGTGGCATGTCCCAATATGGGTCGTGTCCTTTGCCGGGGTGAATGATTCGTTGAGCGTCAAAGGAGTTGCATCGATATCGCAAGTAAGGAGCAGGTGGAGGTGGGGGTGTCCATTCGAGACCTTCGGCAGTACGGTCGGTGGCAACGGCCTCTTTTGCGGGGGCTTTGGTTGAGTCTGCAGCCTTTTTCTTTGGTGCGCGCTTTGGCTTTCCTCCTGCAGCCACGCGTTCGGCCTCCTTCCGTGCAGTCTCTTCTTCAGCAGCCTTGACAGCAGCCTCCTGTGCATCCAGCTTTGCCTGCTGTGCCGGGCTCAATGGGCACTTTGGAAGCCTCATTTCACGCTCGATCTCTTCCGCCGTCAGCTTCAGAAACCCACACTCTTCAAGAACGAACCCCGAGACATGGACAACCCGACCTCGTTCCTTCTTTCGAAGCTCGTGTTCATCTTCCGTCTCCCAAACAAAGATTGACTGATCATTGGCATGGACACAGGTTTCGTCGTGCGCAATGATTCGGTGAATTTTCTCGCCTGGCTCCAGATGGGGTTCCTTTGCAACCATGTCATCGCCTTCGTACTCGGTGCAGAAACTAGATATCAATGTTATCAGCCAATTACAGATACAGTCAATGGATCACTGACGGTAAAACCTCAAGAAAGAGATAGCTGAGGAGTTCCTTGCGCTTCTGAACAACGTCTTCGCGTTCATGCCCGTCGAAGTAAATACCTTTCTTGTACCGGACAAGTTTATAACCGAGTTTCTTCAGCCATCTCACTGAAGTCGAGACGGAGATGACACTTTCGATGCAGAGCTCGGGAAGCAAGAACTCATTCACATATCGTCGCAACTTCTCTGGCTTCATTCTCCCCTTGTACCCACCATCCTTCTCATCAACCAAGCCCTTTGCCCATGCCTGCAGCCTTGCCTTGACCTCAACATTCTCGAAATTACTCGCATGCACAGCGCCCTTCCCTTGCCTCTTCTCTGGGAGAGCTCCCGTGCGAAACAAGTGCTGGGCTGCGTGGCGAAGCTGCGATGCATAATATTTGGTACGCGCCGCTGCATACGCAACTCGCAGACTTGCATTCTCCGCCGGCTTGATACGTGCTCGTCGCGCCTTCAACTTGGGGCGAGTTGCTGGCGGCGCAATCTTGATGCGCTCTGATAATTTATGACGTTCCTCAGAAAGTCGCAGGCGCTCGTCATTGTACCGCCCGATGAGGTTCAAGTCCACCAGCTGGTCTGCTGCTTTCGTGTCGGAGATGATCCGCTTTGGTTTTCGCAATTCCTTGTCGAGTTTGTTGATGGCCTTGGCAACGACGCGATGGAATGAACGAGCCCAGTCAATCTGCACATCATCGGAGGAGGTGTTCACTTCGGTGTCCGTGTCATAACCCTTGTCATTTGCGGTATCTACGACAGGCGGCGTATTCACGACGGGTGGCGAGGAATTGTTAGAGGGTGACTGGAGCGGGTTCGATGGATTTGAGGGAGCATGGTGAGGAGCAGGGTCTGGCGCGGCATTGGAAGCTGGTGGTTCCCAGAACATCACTTCGTCCTCCTCATCTTCATCTTCATCAAGAGTAATTGTCCTCCATGTGTGTGTTGTATCATGAGCGATGGTCGATGCGTCAATATATGGGACCGTGGACGGGCCCACCGGCGGTGCGTGAGTCTATTGACAATTAAATCTTGGCGCATGATTTTTGATTGGCGTTGGACTCACACTGGGAATATCGATGTCTGCCGCCTGGTTCTTGCTGGGCTGGGTCACTGTGTGTATCTGCATACTTAGTGAGACAATGAAATTCAAGCCAATACATAGAGCACGCACGAAGAGGGTTGCAATAGACGGTTGGCCGTGCTTATCCCGCGACTTCTTTGTTTTCAAGTTCTTCTCGCGCCAACGGGTCGTTGCAGATTTGCCCGGAGCAGCGGGTGCGTCCACCAAGTCTGCATTGATGCGTCTCTTCTTGCGGGCTCGAGAGATCTGAGAAGGAGGTGACAAGAGAACGGAAGATGACAGACAGTGACTCACCTGCTCTTTCGTGTTCTGAGCCTTCCGTGTCTTGCCAACTATTGGGGAAGCAGGCACATCATCGTGGAAGTCGATGTCGGAATCGATGTCGGAATCGATGTCGGATGGGATAAAGCTGCCATCCGCATGTGTTTCTTGATGCAGGCCTTGGTCGCGTTTATTCTGCTCCCGGCGCAAGGCCACACGAGTTTTGTTCTTGGCCCGCATGGTGATGAACGACGAAGTTGGAATGAAAAAGATGCCGGCGGGACCTTGCGCTATACATGGACTTTTTCGGCTGCCAAAAAAGTGAAATGACCGTGGGAAAATAGCTTTTATTGCATAAAACGTCGTCTTTCAGCTAGTACTTTCTGAGAAAAATAGTCTAAAATCTCACAAAAATTTCTGCCGGCCTACGGCCGGCTATAAGACAAGTGATGAGTTGCACTGTATGCAGGTTCTATGTCTTTCATTGTCCAATGTTTCTGATATTACGCAGTACGCTGTACTGTTTAAAATGCTGTTTAGTCCCGCTTCGGAGGCGACGAGAAGCAAGATTGCTCCGTGAACCTGGATATCCCGAATTGGACAAAGGCGCTGCTGCGGCGGGAGGCTGCCAGTTTGAGGACGGCGTCGACAGCGGCCAGAGCAGTATTCTCAAGGCAGCGCTTACGTGCAGACTGTTGAGCCATATGGCATAGGCGAAGTCTCAATTCTCAAAAACCCAATGTCGCGACCCAAAACCCAAATTGGCAATATACGCATCAACGGTCGGCGAGCGACGCTGACCTGCCGACACGAGCTCGCTGTCGATGATGAGCAGCAGCCCATGCTCGCTGCCAGGCACGCTTTTGCCGCCTGTTCGCCGCCTAGCTACATTTACCACGGGAAATGTATTACCACCCATGGCTATTAGCGCGAGAACTGCATTACTTTCCTGTAGGCCATTACAACAGGTAATGTATTACCCACCCATTATCTGGTGGAGCAACGCCGAGCATCAGTTATTATTGTTGTTGTGGTTGTTGCTTATTATTGTTGTTGTGGTTGTTGCTAGACGGCATCGGTCCACAGGACTTGCTGGTCATGGACGGTGCGCACACAATGAGTCAATGACTCCGTCGCACCGCCGCGGCAGGCGACGGCATCATCTGTACGCTTTGCCACGCTGTCCACCGGGAAGCACGATGGCGAAACCACAGGGTAGAACTTAGAGGGGAGGGAAGCACCTTGCATAGCGCCACGATCAAGTGCCGGCACGGTGCATCAATGTGATGGCTTGAAATTTGATAGCATGCTACGTCCGGCGATCCTCTGGGTCCGTGCCGATTAAATATGAATTGATTGATTGGCATCAATCAATCAATCAATAACTGAATGCACGGCACGGACCCTGGGGACTCGCCGGACGCAGAGTACAGGCAGAGCATGATACTCACTCGTACTTCGGGTAACAGCCCTTGTTCTTTGCCATCCCCCAACATGACTAGCAATACTCCGTCGCACACCCCTCCCAATCCGCCAAACCCTCTTGACGAGTTCAGTCTGGCGAGAGTCATACATGACGACTCGAGTCCGCTTCTAGACGAAACATTCCATGACACACAACCAGCGAGCGATTGTGGCTCTCCCGAGCATCATCTGGAGCATCTATCCAAATCTGCTATCCTCGACCTGATTCCCCTTCTGGACAGCTCCCGCGGCGATCCACTGCCTAACGAGCGGTCGGCACATTCAGTGCCACTGATGACGGCGGCAATCGAGTGCAGTGTTGAATCTCCTACAGTCGAAGATGATGCAGTCTCTTCACAGTTTACTCCAGTCAGCTCGATGCAAAGCCAGCACGGTTCTGGCGATCTCCTTTTGCGAGACGACAAGGCGGATTCCATGCACTCACTACCTCAAACATTCGAGCCAGACCAGACAAAGTCGCCCGTCAATCTCCTCTCCTTGGGTCTGTGGCACATTCTATTGGATGTAGTCGCACACTGACTTTTTCTCAGATGGGCCCAGTGATCAAGCTTTGTACCAGCTTCTATTTCTGCACAGATTCATGAAGGAGGTCCAGAAACGGAGACGAATGCAAATTACCCCAAAGCCGTCGGATTACTTTGACCTTATCGCCGGGAGCGGAGCAAGAAGGTACGCAGCAGAGCCCTGATTTGCAAAGAGTAACTAGAACATTGCCTTAGCATTGCCGCCATACTTGTTGGACGACTCCAAATGGATACAGAATTGGCCATCAAACACTATTTGGACATCGCGCAATGCACTTTTGTACCCCACAAACACGGCTTTCTGCATAGGACTTTATCTTTCAATCGTCATCGACCGAACTTCCAGTTAAACAAGGCTGCTTCGAAGCTCGAGAAACTTGCTGGAGACAACATGCTAATGATCAATGATTCACAACAGGAGAGAGGTAGAACGTGTGTAATTTGTGTATTTTGCTGCCTTCAAGTGACATTTCTTCCCAGCTTCCTCATTGCGAGAGCTCAAGACTCCATCAGCAAGGACCGACTTCATCTTTTCCGCACCTACAGCGGGTGCACACAAACTCCTCAGTCACATACATGCACTATAGAACAAGCACTTCGTGCCGCTGTAGCATGTCGTCCCTTTTTCCCGCCCACCACTATCAACGACCAGAATAATCGACCTTGGACCTACTACTCGGAGCTCTCGGATGCTCTCCAAGCTCCATATCCAGTTCAGCTTCTTCTTCAGGAAGCTCAGCGTATCTTTGGCCATGATCGGCGTGTCGGTTCCCTCATCAGTATAGGGACAGGGCTCCCAGAGCAGAAACTGCTGAACGATGGAATGCTCCGTCCATGCTTTGTGCGCATGGCAAAGACTCAAAACATGTACGAGGCAGCTCTGACGCAAAGCATGAAGCTGCTTCCACAGGAAGTCTATTGTCGCTTCAATACCCCCTGTGCTATCTCCGTTCTGAAGCCGGAATGGAGTGACATATCCGAAGCACATCAGAGGTCTTATGCATACTTCTCCCATGTTCAGGAGAAGGTCTCGGATTTTGTGTATGATGGTGATGATTCCAAGAGGGCTGCCTTGCCATATACACTCAATGATTTATGTTCGTATATTGACTGACTGTCTTTAACACTTCCATGGGCTCATCTCTGTGCACAGGTCGAGCTGCAGGATGTTATGGCATGGCAATCAAGATTTGGCGACAGCCCTTGATTTCTGGAAGGCCAATGCTCACTCATGAACGGCCTTTTGCTCATTGTGAGACTGTGGATTCAATTATCTCCAAATTTCTACAATTTGGGCAAGGGCACAATGGATGCACAGTAGCAGTTCAAGGTGGTCCTGGAGTGGGAAAGACAGCAGTGATATCCAATGTCCAAGTGGCTCTGAGAAGACATCATTTCAGGTGCGAATTTCTGACATGATCTCTGCAGCAGCTTAATCAGTACACTTATAGTTTCTTTATCTTCGACGGATCATCTCGTGCAATGATGTGCTGGTCAATTCGGAACATTGCCTATGATCCTCATGCAAAGACTGCGGGTGTACAACCTACGGTTGCCGATGTCTTGAATTGGATCTCCTGCTTACACGAGCCATGGGTGATTTGCATAGATGATCTTCAGCCTTGGTGCAAAGATGTCTCGGAGTTCCTTCCCTCTTCTCACAGCCCCGCATATCTGATAGTGGGGCGCAATCTGAGTAGCCTTATGGTGCCCACTCAGTCACTTCAGACCCACATCTTTGCATACAACATCAAGCGTTCAGTGTCATCCCCACCACCGCAGTTGAACGCCAACTCTTGCCTCTACCAGTATCATATTCTGACAAGCCCACCTGACATTACACTCTCCGCCGAAATCCGCGAAACACAATACCTATGTCGATTGGCGGTGGGCGAACACCTGCACAACATTCTGTGCAGCACTGTCTTCCCCGATGTGACATCACCTCGACAAGAGTCTCCGACACCTATCCTTGCGGCACTTCTTGCTCACTTTCATCATGCTCATATTGCCGAGGCCATATTCAAAAATGCAGCGGAGAATCTTGCCGCTTTGTCGCATACTCCGTTGGGCTGTGAACTTCCATACGATCCGGATTTTCTGCGTGTACACTCTTTACTTCTTAAGGTTGATCGAGACGGCTTCTGGGATTCTAGAATCTTCAGAGACTCTATGTCTCGTCTCTGCGCAGCGGGGATCGTGCACAAGTACAGTGACGGCTCATATGTGATGGCCCCAGTGGTGCAGGAATGGCTTCGGGTCCACGTGACGGGACGGCAGCCTCTTCGACTCGCCCTGATCATAATCGGAGCGGCCATGCCATCTATACCTCCCAATCCGCATTCGACTCAGAGATCCTGCTACCACCGCATGTTCCCTCATCTTCAGCATTTCCAAACTCGTGCCTTACAAAGTTGGTCGAACACTCAACCGTTTGAGATCGATATAGCACTACGTTTTGCTTGCGCCTTCCGCGCAAACGGCGAGTATGACAGAATGATTGCAATCTACGAAGCCCTCCACAACTCCCGCGGCATCAATGATTCTTCCCTACAACTAAAGTGCACATACAATATTTGCATGTCATACTTCCATGCCGGGAAACTGCAAGCAGCATATGATGGATTTGGCGTAGCCTTGGCCAAGGCGCAGAGTACCCATTGGCCCAGTCACCCCGCCGCATTGGACTGCCTCAAAATGCTCACCCTGATATGCATGGACTTGGAGAAGTGGAAGACTGCACTAACCTACGCCGAGCAAAGCGTCTCCTTACGGAAGAAGTTCTACGCAGATGGAGACCCAGATACATTCAGCGCGCTCGAGCTCCTTGCGAGGGTCAAAATGGGCGAGCTTTGCTACGCCAAGGCCCTTGAAGTCTGGTCCGAGCTGGTCGCTCTGCGAAACGTCTGGAGTCCTTTTGATGATCCCGACACAATACATGCCCTAGCGGGAAAGGCCGACTGTCTGTTTCGGCTCGAACGATACTCCGATGCGATCGAACTGCAAAAAGACGTATGCAAACGGTGGGATAGTATTCTGGGGAGTGAACACCCAAACACCACGGTCGCAAGCGCCGATCTGTCACAGATGTATCTCGGCAAAGGCGACTGGAGACAGGCTCGTCAGCTATGTCTCGACACTGTAACAAAAAACGACGCGCTATCAAACCTTGATCGGCCGGAGATGTTGGAGACCGTGGAGCTTCTGGCGGCCGTGTACACGTACAAGGGAGACCACGTTCGCGCTCTGATCGTCCAAAGGCACATTGTACGAAAACACTTGGAATGCAATACCTTAGTCGAGGCGCTTCCCAGCATGATCAGGATGGCTGACATGCTGAGGTCTCATGAAAGATGGAGTGCGCTCCGCGATCTATCGAGGGCACTCATGCGTTTGTCGAGCGAGGAGAACGGCGAGGGAGCAAACGAAGTCTCGCAGTTTGACGATCTCTTCTTGAAGGAATTGGAAGCGGACGCCCACTTCAACCTCGGCTCCTATGTGGACGCCCTGGAGATCCATAACATAATCATCCCGAAGTCACAGAACCTTTTTTCCGTTGACAATCGTCGGACCATCATGCTCGAGACCAAGCGTGCTATTACGCGCGCACGCCTGGGTGACACTGCTCTCGCAGTGACAGAAGGGCTGGACACATTGGCCCGCAGCACCAAGCTCTTCGGTCCCGAAAGCGCTTTTCGCTCGACAGTCGAGTTCCAACTCGGCGAAGTGTACAGACATTCCGCGCAATGGAGGGAGGCAGCGGCAGCATACGAGCACGTTTGGGAATTCCGCAGACGCGTCATCGGAGAAACTCATCCTGACACACTGCAAGCAGCGGCCAGGCTGACGATGTGCCGTTCTCACCTGGGAAATCTGAGTGGAGCCAAAAGTCTTGGCCGAGAAACGCTGGCGAAATATAGAGCTCTCTTCGGGGACTCACATCCCAGAACCCTTGAGAGTACGGTGACGCTGGTCGTGATCCTCTCGAAGCTAGGTAAAGTGAAGGCTGCGAAGGAGTTGTCCAATACGGTTCAGACTAAGATTGTCAGGCATTTTGGAAGCACTCACACTTTCGCCAAAATAGTTGCAGATCCCGCAGCAGCACATGCACTGTAGAACAGCCATGGATTCCATAGAATGTGCGACTTACTCGCCACGACTTTTTGATGTACTTACGAAATGTGTGTTTTCATATCTCCAGAATCGCTCAATACCGAAGATGAACGATGAAAGACGGCACAGCATGATAGCATATCATGGACTCTTCTGACTAGTCACGTCTCCTCGCCGTGCGCTGTTGGAGTGGAGGGTGAGGAGACGCACGATGAATGTACCGATCAACAGAAGCTGCCCCACCTTTTTGCAATGGTTCGGTTCGGACGAAAGACGAGCGAAAACAGAGTAACGATGGGCGAACGCAGTAGCAGTTAATACTATGTGATATATTCTTCTCGATGCAAATGTAGTCAGTAAGAGAATCTGTGTGTTGTCAATGGTAACCGAGCAAGAGCATGGAAAGGTTTGACTCACACAGGAGATGCTAGCGTGCGGTACAGGAAAGCGGGTTCCGGCCTGCTGACAGTCTTCGTCCGCTGCTCGTGGTGAGCCATCGAAAGCTGGCGGTAGTCAGGGTTGTTCCTCGGAATCCATTGTACGACTTTGCCGGCGCCTGTGCCTGCGCCCTCTCCTGATTCACACCAAATTGCCAGCACAGATTATCGCGACTGGATGAGGCAGATGAGCGACGCGCCAGACAGCAGAATGTATGCAGACGCACCAACGCCGAGGACGAGTCCAATTGTCAACGCCAGGTGTAGGTCATCCAGGGTCTCGCTGCAGTTCACTACGCAATGGTGCATAAGCAAACGCGCTTGGTTACGGCAAGGAAACATACCCAGTACACATTGACGCGTCGACACCAGCGATAGACGCCAAGAGTTTCGCAGCCGCCGTCGACGTAGCGGCGAAGAGTAAAAACATGGCACAGACACCGTGCTGGCGAGAGAAAAGCCATGAATGGGCGCCCTTCCGAGGCCATCAATTGAGAGAGAAAGGCGGGCTTGGCCAGCGTGACGGTTTGAAGGCAAAAATGCATTCCGTCGGACACGATGAGGTCATCGCCCTTGGACTCTCGGCATACCTCGGCCTGACCCTCGGTGTGATCAGACGCCAATCAAAAATCTGATTCTTTGCGTCTACCACATTGCGATACAAAGTCTACGCAAGATATGGCGCTCGTTCTTGGGCGAGTTGTCAGACTAACTCTCAAGGTGAGATATTCCATCAAACCCCTCATACGTCCGAAGTGATAGCCGCCAAAGATACTGGTATATCTTGGCGTGCAGTCCTCCGAGCTGTCATCTATGTGTGGCGTCCCGCTGGTGGTCCAAAATAAATTGCTTCAATTTGCAAAATGATATTCCAAGCCTTGATTTGGCGCGAGACTCTCCTCGGCTCTCATTATCACAGGTACGCATCTTTAACCTACTTGACTTGTCGTTCGCAGCTAACGCAATCTAGACTCAGCTCTACAAGATAACGGCTCATATGCATTAAGTATCTGCGCACCCACGTATTCAGACTCATCTTTGCTGGCGTAGGCACCACCCCACCCAACGCACCGCACCGTCGCATCTCTTGGCTGTGACTTAGAATGCGGAAATCGCGATGGTACGAGACTTTGTGCTCGATTTCGGGGCGCGTCGTGGCACTGAACGAGGGCCTTCATTGTCACACCACGTCGGAGACCACCTCGCGCATACGTTGTCGGCCTGCCCCGCAACTTGACGTTGTGCATCCTCTACCACGCCCCCGGAAATCCGCGTCATGACCAGCTCCTCCGACAAGACCCGGGACAAGATCTACAGATCCCAGACGACGAATCTGTTGATCCCTCCTCGATCTCAGGGCAAACTTTCGAGGATCGAGGGCAGGGACTCGAGAGACGCCCGGTCGAGGACGGAATGCCGCGAAGGAGTGGGTGAGAGATCAACGTACGCGTCGGGATCGAGACCGAGTAACCGGTGAGCGCGGGCATGGACTGACGATCATCTTCCCATTGACTGGTCTCCTCCAGAATGTTTGCTCGACTGTCCAGTATCTATCTGTTCTACATCAACCTCGCACACCTGTAATTACTACCCACATTCCAGGAAAAGTGACACAATGCGGCACGAAGTTTGTACCTCCTCTCGAATCATTCTCTAGCCGCCTCATACAGGAATACCGAGGTGCCACCCTTCCCTCTCACGGTATTCCTCGTCATCCTCCATGTATTCGCCACGAAAGGGAACACGCAGACACATCACCGACGCCGGGCGGACTCCGACCATCGGCTTGACGACCACGCGCTCCTGCGCGAACGCGTCCGTCAAGTGCCGCTCCAGGTCTTTGCCCCCATCCAGCCTCATAATCACCTGCTCCAAGCGATCGTGCGCCACGTCAAGAATGTCGCGGATGAACTTGCTCCCTCATTTCTCGCCGGTGTCATCGATGGGGTAAGAGATCACATCGATATCGAGTTGGACGAGTCTCGGACACGCGTGGAAGATCTTCTCCCACCTCGGTGGCCAAAAACTCATCATGCCCTCTAGTTGTAAAGTGTGCAGGGTCTCGGGGAGGAAGGCTAGAAGGCTGTGCATCTCGAGCACGTTGCCCACTGTGAACGTCTTGGGAGTCAACCTCCGTATATCTGGCCCTAGCTTTACGTGCTTCGAGCTGCTGCGCCATCGCACCTCCTCCAGCCCGCTTAAACGGCGGAAGATGGCGCGAAGCACGTTTTCGAAGGCTGTAGTGAGGGATTTATACCCATAGTTGATGACCAGGACCTTGACGAGCGAGGATACCGATTCTCGGCGCTTGGCGGTATATGCGAACCGTTCCGCTTTCTGCAGCGAAGAGAGGGTGAGGATGTGGTATACAATCGGGTCCATCCTTGGGTTCACATTAGCACAATGTAGTAAGGACATGTATAGTGTATGCGGCGTACCATTCTCGGACGAGCTTAGAGACGTATTCCCATTGCATAGCTTGATTTCTGTTCTCATCGTCCTCGCCATCCGTGACCGCCTCTTCCAGAATGCGACGCGCGATGTCCAGAGGGAGGTCTGGGAACGGCTTTAGGTTCTGAGTCTCGAGCATAGTAGGGTGATTGTGGCTCGAGAAGAGAGAATTCTGCAGAAATCGGTTGGCCTGTGAAATTAAGGGACGAATGCTGGATGCGGAACAAGAGCAAAAAGTGTCGATAGCTATCAGCCTGAGCGAGCATTAGCATGAACATCGCGTGTAAGACTCGCGAGTGACGCGCTCTTGCACAATGAGAGGAAGCAAAAGCGAAAAAAGGTCTCGGTGAAGACGAATGCCTGCTGAACGTCTTCCTCCAATCCTGGAAGACGTGCAAAACTCACCTGCCCAAGGACCTGGCAGAGCTCATGAAAACCGCGACAAAATACGGAGCCCGTCTTGACGCCATATCAATCCCAAGATCCATGCTACGTGAAATGCCGATCTGGTTTCACATCAAATCAAAGGCCACAAAATCAAAATACAACTCACTGGGAAGTAAATGTCTGAGGGATAACCACGGGGTCGAAACCGTAGGCGATGCAGAGTTGATGGCCACAATGACGAACCCTCGAAACCACTCGAGACACAAGAACTGCAGGTGCAACGTGTGTGCACGAATGCGCACGGAACACAACTGCACAAACCCCCATAGATGCTTCGAGATGGCCAGAGACTTGCTGAGAGCCTTACCTCCCAAATGGAACCCGCTCACAAAGGTTCTCAAAGAAGACACCGATGCCGAATTCCAGGAAGACGCGGAACCAGAAGAAGACACAGTTAAATTCGACCCCCGAACAACACTCACAGGAACACTAGCAGATGCCTTCAGAGTGTTCCCAACCCGAACGCTCGATGAAACCGCGTCCGCGCCTCTACCAAAACGCCGTACGAACGTACAAGAAGTCATCATCTATACAGATGGATCAGCAACCGGCGCTGGGACAAAAACAGCCAAAGCAGGCGCCGGAATATACTTCGGCAAGAGAGACAGACGAAATAAAGCGATTTGCGTACCCAAGAGTATGAAACAAACAAATCAAGTTGCCGAACTGCTAGGAGCCAAGGAGGCGATAGATGCAACACCTAAAGATGTAGACCTCAGAATCAAAACCGACTCGAAATATGTCATAAACTCACTAACAACATATCGAGAGGCATTTGAAGACGATGGGTTCGCCTTTGTAGAGAATGGCGAGCTCATCGAACTAATCCTGTCGAAGCTGAGACTACGCTCGGGCGAAACAAGATTCGAGTGGGTCAAAGGGCACTCCGGAGTCGAGGGGAACGAAGAAGCAGATAAGCTTGCTGAGAAGGGGAGAGAAATGAATCCCAGACCCCTCACTAAGGCGAACATTGTCAGAAACACCGTCGAAGATGGTCTGAAAATCAGCAAACTTACACAGGCCAAAGCATACCGGAAAATACGACAGATTAAGATGGCTGCCGAAAAATACCAAGACAAATTAGAACGCCGGAGCACTTTGAGAAATATGGAATGTGCACTGACAGCCGCAAGCGAACAAACAGAAAATCCGGATAATGTGATCACCGAGGCGGCAATGTGGCGATCACTGAAACACAAGGACTTCCCCCGAAGCGCCAGATTCTTCATGTGGATGCTGATGCATAACGGCTACAAGGTCGGCGAGTATTGGAACATGTGCCAAGGCCTTGAAGACCGCGGAATCTGCCAACACTGCGGAACTGAAGAAAGCATGGAACACATACTACTGAGATGCTCTGTACCCGGCCAAGAAGAAGTATGGAGGCTCACATCGGAACTATGGAAGGCAAAAACCGGCGATGAACTAAATGTATCCTTTGGAAGTATCCTATCGTGCGGCGCAGTGAACGTCAACGTGGAAGTAGATGGTGAGATGCAACATCACCGAGGTCGGTCAAGGTTACGTCGCTTAGCAATCATAGAAGCCGCGCATCTGATCTGGAAAATCAGGAACGCTCGGGTGATCTCCGGACACAACCCAATGGGGAGGTGCAATCGTCTCCAAAGACGGACTTGTATGGTCGTGTTTGACAGAGGCGTTTCTTGCACTATGGGTGAAGCCGGTTTTTTTGTGCTCAACAGCACCAGATTCGGCTAGAATGACTGCTCAGAAACTCAATTGGCAGGTCTGGCAACATCGCTTGTTGACCAGTTTTTGGACTTTGGGCCGGAAAGGTCATTATTAGGTTGTACTATACTGTAATGTGAGATGTATACCAGGGAAATCGGAGAAAGTGGTCAACAGGCAATGAATCGAATAATATCCGCGGAGTTTCTACGCTGGAATTGGGTGAATAGCAAAATTCTACAGCGAGATATTTTATAGATGGCTTTGATGCTCTTTCATGTCACGATCGCGTCCTTAATTACTGTGACACATATGTGACAGATCGTTCCCCGCCGCTGCAAAACCCAGTCTCTTGTGTTCACGCTCCACAAAAGATCCAGAAACGCATCGCAAACAGGTATATTCACTCTTCAAATGATCTAAGCTATGTCAGGCATCTCTGACACGTGTACTCTAGTCTATCTAACCGGAATCATGGATTCTGAGCTGCAAAGCAGTGATCTTCGGCGTCGTAAAGGCCAGTCAAACTAGGGTTTGAAGGTCCGGTCCGGTCCGGTCTTTTGACCTTTGAGATCATGGACCGGGACCGGACCGGTCCAACTAGACATGGACATGAATGTCTATTCGGATGTATCCTACATCCTAACCACAAATATGTGCACCCCAAAGCCAGATATTTGTATTCGAATAGACATTCGACATTCTATCCTTTGAAAATATGATACATTCGAATATTTCCGAATATATTTGAATATATTCGAGTATATCCATATATATCTATATATATTCTTATTGATCATAGTATAGAATCATAAATCTTAGCAAGTTATGATGATAGAGTGACTATAAATGTGAAACAAACCTTCATATGTACCATAAGACATGTAATACTATTACTATTATCAACAGTTTTCGAATGTTTATTTCAAAAGTGAACATTTGACATTCATATGATATTCTACATTCTATCCTATCCTAAGATATGTATTCGAATATTTTCGAATGTCGGATACAATTATATTCGATATATTCTAACATATCCGATATTCGTGTCCATGTCTAGGTCCAACAAATTGCCAAATTTGGCTGGACTGAGGACCGGACTGGTTAGGACCGCAAAAACCAGTCCTAACCAGTCCGGTCTGCGGTCCTGAACCGGTCCAGGACCGGTCCAAACCATCACCACCTCAAAATTATATTTTCACAATTTTTTTTGGTAAGTTTACCACATTACAAGTTTGCCATATATGTCAGACAGTATACAACAGTTAAGTTTATGATTACTTAGGACTTTATAATGTATTCTAGTCATTATAAGATCAGATCTTTGATTATGAGAGAAGAAATAAAGCTAAGTTTAATATACAAGTGTATAAGTCAAGGTAAGTTTATCATGAAACTACACAAGCGGAACCGGGACCGGTCCAAATCATGGACCGGTCCTTTTTGGACTGGTCATGTGACCGGTCCAGTCCGGTCCAGTCCACCGGTCTTTACCGGTCCTAAGGACCGGACCTTCAAACCCTAAGTCAAACCGCCAGAAAAATAACCTTGTATTGGCACGACAGGCCCTCGCTAAAACACGCTCTGGCAAGCCACCGGAGTCACCCTCCAAGCCATACCGCATCAAGATCGCAAAGCTGGAGACACAGAACATCGCTTTACAGAAAAAACTTCGCACCCAGCAGCAGACCAGGCGCCGACGCGACAGGAGGATTGCCGACCTGCAAGAACAAAGCAGAAACATCGAGAGGGTCGCTATCCCGCAGTATAAGCGCGAGCTTGCAGGTGTTCGCGGTCAGCTGCAGCGCAATCAGCGTGAGGTTGAAAATCTCAACTCACGTCTTCTGGGCTGGGAAGGGAAGTTCGAGGCGTTGAGGAAAACACTGGAGAAGTGCAGACAAGAGAAATGGGCCCTCCAGAAGGCGTGTACGCGTGCCAAGGGAGTACTGAAGCGCGCAATCACCCGCACACGTCAGCAAACCCAGGCAAAGGGCAGAAAATTCTGCGTGTATAGCCACGGCTTCTACACGCGCAAGGCGCGTGCAATGGCGCGCCTTCTAGTTGGCTCTGGAACTGCAGAGAAGAACGTCGGCCGTGTCATCCAACAGATGGCCGCAATGATGGGCAAGCGAGTCAACCGTGTCATGAGTCCATGGACGGTCCAGCGTGTTGTTGCCGAGGGTGGGATAGCCTCTGAGATGCAGATGGCTAAGGAGATCATTGATACATCTGGTTAGTTATATTCAGTCGCATCATGCATTATCATCTCATAAGAATATAGATTTGACGTACAGTGGCGACGGGACTAGTCATCTGCACATCGAATATGTATCCCGCACAATGGCCGTTAAAGTTGATGGAGTACACAAGCTGTGAACGTTTGGTGTCAACTCTACAACCGACAAAAGTGCAAAGACTCAGTTTGAGGGCCTGAAGACTCGCCTCGACCGGTTCGGAGACGCATGGAATGCTAGTCCTTTGGCAACACGCAGCGGACTTCGCTTTCACAGCGACCAATTTGTCGACAAACTCTGTGGGACTAATGGCGACCATGCGAAGGACGTCAAGAAGCAGCACAACGACTTCCTGAAAGACTGGAAGACTTCTGTTCGTGACCAGAAGCTGGGCACAAAGAAGTTGAAGAGTATGCCTGCCCCAGAGATTGCAGCGCTATTTATGATCGTGAAGGAGGAGATGATTGATGAGCGTGGCGGAATTGGAGCGTACATGAGGATGTCGAGAGAAGGGGTCAGGTCGTTGGACGAGGATGTGATGTGCGAGCTGTCGAAGCGAGTTGGCGGCGAAGAGTATGCCGCTCTGCCTCCAGAAGACAAGAGAAAGTTCGATCTCTTTGTCTGGGGCGGATGCTGCATGCATAAGGATCTCAATACCATCAAAGGTGGCGATAAGGCGATGCAGGAGTTCTGGGAAGCGATGGGACTGGTGCCGCCGCTCCTGCTGGCGAACAAGGATAATGCCGCAGTCCTGGCACACGCCACATCTGGTGCGGATCCTTCGGAGGCTGAGCTCCATGCTGCCAGCATCTCGCGTCGCGGAGGTGCTCATGCTGCGATGCTTGGAGGTCTTCTGTTTAGAAACAAGGACGATAAGCGCGGTCAGCAAAATACGTTCAAGTATTACCTGGAGCGCGAGCTGGGCTTCGCAGATCCCTATCCCGACACTAGTAACACCCGATTCCAGTCGACATGCGAGGCTGCCAAGTACATCCTCCTCTATAAGGACGTTCTCAAGCGTTTCATGGAGGTCGTTCTATTCAAGAAGGATAAGCCAGGGTTCACAAACATCGAGAAGAACTTTTACCTTGCTCTTGATGATGTGCCTACCATCACCGAATGGACCATCCTTGCGCTGATTTCCCAGTGCTTCAGTCATCCCTACATGCTTTACGTTCGTGGACCCGGATTGGAGCATGTCAATCACCTTGATCTTGGACCGCTGCATCAAAAGGTCATCACGTTTGTTCAGAAAGCTCTGGACAATCCCGACCTTCTTCTCAACAATCCCACCGCCGAGAAATCAACGTTCGATGGAAAGGCATTCCAGAACCGAGATGTCATTGCGAAAATCAAGGCCCTCCTCCCCACCCTCCCACACTTATGTGGTGCACTAGTTGCCTTCTTGAAAGGTTACCTGAAGACGTGGACGCGTTTCGCATCAGAGTGTGCAGAAGGAGGGATCATCGATGGGCTAACAGCCGAGGAACGCGAAGCAGCATGGATGCCAGCAACAAACGACTTTAACGAGGGAGCCCTGGGTGCCATGCGTGTCTGGATGCGCCGCAAGCCGCGTCTGACAGCACATCAGATGAATGCTCGGTTCATGTTCGAGAATAACGGCACAGCAAAGTGGATGAAGGACAATCTTACCAAAGAGGATGAGAAGTACCTCCGGATGATGGCGCGGGAGTACTTGGCAAGTAGACCGGAGGCAAAACGGCGTCGAGAAATCGCACAGGCAGACGATGAAGCAGTAGCAGCAAAGAAGGTAAAGATGGCGGAGGATGAGAAGAAGGAGAAAGAGCGCCTTGAGCAACACTACTAGGTCGTTTTGGTGACGGACACAGATGCCATTCGGTCGCTCAACGTCAAGAGCATTCTCCCGCAGCTGGCTGTTTGGCGAAAATACGACAAGGAAGTGCCGGCAGTGGGTAAGCTCAAGAACCCCGGGTCCGCAGGGCAGCAGGAGCGTGTTGACGCGTTGTTGGCGGCTGTCTCGCGTAAGGGCGGAAAGGATCCGCGTCCTCCTCGAAAGGACGCCTCCGAGGCCTCGTCAACTGAAGGCAGCACTGCTGAGGATAGTAATTGATGGTTATTGTTGTGAGAGGGAGGTGCATGGTGCTAGATGGCTTATAATTGCATCTATATTCATTCATATTAGTCGAATTTATAATAATATACCTTCTGTTTACAAAGGATACGTGTATGGAGCAGATACGAGACGTGTACGAAGTTGAAAGTCAAAAGGATCACCGAGCTTCACGAGATTGTGTGGCTGTACGCTTAGTCAGCCGCCGCGGTCTTACCGACGATTGCACCTCCCCAAACCCAATGACTGATGCCGAGATAAGAAACAGATGGAAATTCGTGATCAACGCACAGATTGAACTAGACCAACTGCTATCAGACAAAAGAAAGTACGCATCAAGAGCAATCAATAAGTCTCTTGTACTAGCAACATGGTCAGGTACTATACTGAATGAAAGCAACCCTCCCAGAAGATTGGACCTGGGAGAAGGGGGTTTTAGTGGGTGTGACATGAACAAGGACGGTCGGCCATCAAACGGCTCCCTCGGGAGTCGTTGGGCGACCGACCGAATGTCTAGTCCCACACGAAGGCCGGATTCCGGTGCCAGTGCGTGACGCATTTCCTCCTTGAGTTCTGCTTTGGCGTGGTTCAAACCCCACGCCGTTCCAACAGAGAGTGAATTGTTTAACAATGTTCTGTAATACACTCTTGCTAATGTTACTCAAAAAAAAAAAAAAAAAAAAAAAGGTCTCGGTGCGGTCGAGAGGACTGAACGATGGTTTTGTCGCGCTGATTCGACGTCTGAAATGAACCTGGCCTCTCGGTTTTCAAAGGGGAATAAGCAAGCATCTCGCGGAACCCAGCGAACGAGCGTAGAAGGCAAGAAGTACGACAAATGACGCAGCACGATCATTTCATGTTGGACAGCAGGTCTCAAACCTGCTTCAAGCAGTGTGCTGGTATCTCTCAGTATGTCCAGACAGTACTCTCATCTCGCAAACCGGCAGAAGAGAACGCAGATGTGATACAAATGAAGAGGATACAGGGCACGCAACGAACATGGTCATGAAAAAGATTGAACGTGAGTCAAAGGAATGGAATCGCGGAGATGAAGAAGCTCTTGTAGATGGAGACGAGAAAGAATTCTCAATACGCGCAGGCAAGCATTGGTGTTCAGAAAAAAGATGCGAGAGTCATTCATCGTATCTGCGTAGAGAACTGTATGCAGCGAGCTGAGGAGAAGGTGTAGGCATGAGAAACACGCCAACGTAGGTTGAAAAGACCTCACGTCGGAGGGCGCATAGGCGTCACGACCCGGACGTTCGTATCTGCATGCTTCCGGTGCATCCAGCATGGTGGTAGAGTACCGAAAAACATGTTCAATGATGTGTCGGGAGTCGTTGAAAATTGTCTACTGCGTCTGTCATCAGGAGTGTATGTCCAGACGGCACGTAAAGACGCACCCAGACGATCACCCATTCATGGAGGCGTTCCCGCGGAACATCGCCACGGAGGCCGTCTTGAATGTATGCCAGAGTGGCCTAAGATGAATGAAACGAGATCTCGGACAGGAGAGACCTTTAGAGAGGCAGTGGACGATGAGAGAGAAAAGGAAGACCGGTCCGAGTGATGTTTGCCTTTGCCGAGAGCAATGACATCATCAATTTTGACGACGCTCACGACGCTCATGCTCGCCGCAAGCTCGCTTCGAACGTTATTGGGAAGACTCACATCGTCCGAGGCTCATTGACGCGTTTGCAACCGCAGATGCAGGACCGTGCTACGCCGCTCAGCTTAGCCGATTATGGTGCGGTGATCGAGCGTTCTGCTGTAGCAGTGCAGGTGTCGCGTTAGCAGCAGAATGGTAACGTCGTCGGCCCCGCAGTTGCCATCGGACCGGATTCGTGTCGTTTGCCTTAGTCGGGACGGGCGCTTAGACCCGACGTGTTGCGTAGACGCGCATCGGAAAGTCAAGCAGATTGCTCATGGTGCGTAACCTTGTATGGCCTTGGCTTTTGCTTGATTCCGTTGTGCAGATGACCTACTGCCTTTCCGCCATGTTTCATCGCCCAGCATATCCGGCTCTTCATCTACCTGCGTTCTCTGGCTCCCTCTTACGGTTCATCCCTTGGGACGTCGGGCATGTAGGCTCCTGCCGGCCGTATATTCTGAACGTTCACCAGCGCGGCGGTGACAACGACATATTCTGCTCTATCCAAGGAACGAAACCACCTTGAGGACGTGCAGCATCGCTTCACGCTCCATCTTGCAATTCTCTCGCATTGAGTCTCACAGTTTTGGCGTCATCATTTGTTTGACCGGAGTACGCGACCACAACCTTCCAGCCCGGCGAACACTGACATCTTTCCCAGAAATGATGCACAAGCCAGCTCCGGGCTTGATCGCAGCATAGTCATCTCGAAACACCTTATGGAATTGAAGCAATGTAAAGAAAATCAAAGTCTTTCAAAGTATCAAAAGCCCCGAAGCAGCTAAAATGCTTTAAACAAAGGTTAGACGAGACCTGGGTCTTCAAGCACTTCAAGTGACTTCTTGAGAGCTTTGTGAGTATTTTATCATGCTTACAAAGTATATGTCTCTGTTAACCTTTATTTAAAGCACTTTCATTGGACTTTGACAGCACTTACAATACAACTACAAAGTGTATTCGAAGTACTATATAGTGTATTCAAAGTACTCACAATGCTCTTCAGAAGCATTATTCAAGAGCTATAAAGCATACAACTATGTGAACCTTTGTGTAAAGCACTTTGTTATCACTTTTATAGTCATTCGGAAGAGCGTAGTAAGCACTTTCACTACGATTTCAAAGTATCCCAAAGTCATACACCCAAGTAACCTTTGTGTAAAGTACTGTACAATCACTCCGAAACCAAATTGAAAGCACTATGTAACCACTTGGAAAGTGAGTAGAGAGCACTAAGTAAGTGCTCACATAGTCTCACTCAAGCACTCATCAAGCGGTTTATAAGTGAGTACAAAGTGCTACGTAAGTACTTGTGTAGCTACACATAAGCACTCATAAAGCACACTCTAAGCTTTCATGAAGTACTCTTATAGAGATGCAAAAGTACTTGATAACTGCATAGAAAGTTACGCAAAGAGCGATGACTGATACCACTCAGGTTAAAGCTATACAAGATGACATGAAAAGCAATACAAAACTGCTTAATAGTTACCTCCAAAGCAAGTAGAATCATTCAAAAAGCTAAACAAAGCTGCACAATTCGAACATCACACGATAAAAGGAGGGTAAACAAATTGTGATTGCAGGATAGATGTATCTAAAGCTAGCTAACTAACTACTGAGTGACTATGACAAGAGACAATTAATGTGGAGAGTGGTAAAGATAGGAGTGATCCAAGAAAGACAGTGAAGGTGTGCAGGATTAGATGAGTAGTAGCAATGCAATAAGAAGAAAAAACTAGGCAGCGGACTCTTCAAGGGCAGCGAAATCCAAGTTAGCCATAGTATCAGACACAGCAGTCTCGAGAAGGAAAGTCTTGTTGGTGTGCACACTAGAATAACAAGTCAGTTCCAATTCAAGTCAACAAGAACAAACATACAGCATGGACTTGAAGAGGTCAGTCTGGAGCTTAGTCATGAAAGCAGGAGCCTTCTTTTCGACATGCTGAACTCCTGCAAGATGATGGAAGTATCGAACAGAGTTGTCCTCCTTGAAATCGGCCCAACGAATAGTACCATCTCGCCACTCAGTGAGAGCATGCTCCATCTAACACAGGTCATCAACACTTGAACGATAATATCAATAGCCACATACTGCTGTCATTGACAAGGCCATAAATACCGTAGGCAGTGATTGGAGTTCAATCAAGAGGCGAAACATCTCGGAGTTGGCCTTTCCACGCCCCTCCATGAACATTACCCTAGGAACAGCCTCGAAAAAGGCTGCACCAAAAGGCTTCTTCTTGTCAAATGAGCGATTCTGCACATGTTATTTGTTGATCACGAAATTATGAGGAGAAAACTTACCACAATGTCAAGGCCTGAGAACTTCCAAGCCTCCGATTTCAAGAGCCAAGTGACTACTTCAACTATTTCGGCAGGCAGCATTGAGCCTGGAATACCAAGGCCGGCAATGAGGCGGCGAGCAATGGTGATGAGGGAGTTGAAGAAGGCAAAACGAGAATACATGACCTGACAATATTAGCACTGAAGAAGGGATGCTAAGGACGAAACTCACATATTGTACCAATAGCTGCATCTTTGCAGGATTCTTGACGAGACGGGCCCACGTCGCCTTGTCCTCAGAGTCAGCATCGGGCTGGTTGGCGATTTTCTCCATGGTGCTCTCAACCTGCCCGACACGCTCAAGGATGCCAGGATACGGCGCCTCCGTGGCGAGCTCAACCACAAGTGCCTTCTTGCCCTTGACGCCGAGACGGAGCGAAGCAGGGGAAATCATACTTGACGTGACCTTGCCCTTCTTGGCAGCGCCGCGGCCATCGTCACGGTCATCACCGTCGTCCCGAGCAGCACGCTTACGCGGCCTCTGAGGAGTAGTGAACGGATCCGCATCCGACGACAGCAGCTGAAGGAGTAAAGTCAGTACAACACTGCGAAGGGCAACCTCGATACTCACAATGCCGTCCGACGTGTCGTCATACTCGATCGGGTCACTAGAGGCAACCGGAAGCTCATCAGGCTCATCGACGTCGGAAGGCGGGAGGACATTGTCTTCTTGGTCGTCGACATCGGCCTGGGGGGGTGCAACGTAGCCACCGGCGATAAGCGCCTCGTCGGGGTCTTCCTCTTGAAGGGCGGCATTGCGTTGACGAATTGCTGATCCAATATTAGAGACATTCAAAATAGCAGTAAGTACATACCTTCAGCACGCGCAGCTTTCTCCGCCGCCTTCTGGGTTGCAGAACGGCGAAGAGCAGCAGCAGACGGAGCCTTCTCGGACGTACTCTCGGTACCTTCCGACGAAGACGAACGCGAAGCTGCCGGACGCTTGGTCGCGGCGCTCTTAGGGCCTGGGCGCTTGGCTGGGGGCATTGCTGGACGATGAGAGTGTGGGCGGAGAAAGCGGGACAAAAATAAGAAATAGAGAGATGGTGGGGAAATAAAATAAAAGACCGAAGGGACCCACCAACGGTTATATAGCACGCAATCAGGGTCCCGTTGATCAGTCTCACGCACAGACCTTGGCGCACGGACCAGCTCAACTTGCCTTTTTGAGTCAGTCTCCTCCTGCCTAACAAGAAACGGCCTATCTGAATTGAGGGGGGAGTGGCGTAGGTAGATACAGTGCAAGATGTAATGTGCAAAAAATAAAATGTCCAAAAAATGATATATAAAAAAGTCCGATGAGTACAACGCTAGAATCGATGATGAGGGAGAGTAGGCGGGCGATTGAAGACATCCGTGAAGACGTCGATATACCAGTACACGACGTGAAACTCGGCGTGCTCGAGATCCCGCTCCAAAATCGTTCGACTCCCATGTTCAATCATGTTGAACAACTTATGCGCCTGTCGCCACCCTTCTGCGGACATCTCGTCATGCGTCGCCTTCCATCCCAGCATGACACGAAATAGAGCGAGCATGGCACGGGCACGCTCACGGAGGTCCAACGATGCAAAGCCGACATCGTAGCCCAGTGAGTGATCCGGGATGAGACTTCCACCGAAATGCGGGATGGCAGACAAAACCGCTGCCTCACGATCAGGGCGCGTCGATGCATCAAGCTCATCCCAATCTGAGTCAACCCTCTCAGCGTCGTCCTCGACAGGCTTCAGGTCGTACTTCCAGAGATCAATCGATAGTAGGTCGACGCGGAAGTTTATCTCGATAACCTCCCAGAGAATCGGGCGGACGACGGAGGATTGGAGCGGAGTGGAGAGGTCGATGAGTTGGCCGTGCCATTGAGTGGGAGCGTTGTCAAGGTTGTCCCAATTGACGTGGCCCTACTGAGAGTTAGACTGATAAAAGATAAATTGAGTTTGTGACTTACATCCTTGCGACCTCTGGCGACGCATTCCATGAGCCTAGCACGCATTTGATCACGTCTAGTCGCAGCCTTCGAATCTATAGCATTGGTCATTTTCCGCCCATGAGTTTCCATTGTCAAGATGGCGTGCCACTCCTTCTGTGGAAAAACGTCGACGTCGGTGCTCGCCATACGGTACATAAGAAGATCCCAGTGTCGGACGAGCCAGCACAGTTGAGCAGCGCGGACGTCTTCACGGCTGGCGCTGACAATGCCGTTGGCCTCGGGAAGAATGTAGCCCGATTGAGCGCCCGGTAGAGGTCGATACGACTGATTGATGAAACCCCCAAGATTGGCGGAAGACGCGGCGGCGGCCCAGGCAGAGATACTCCTCGGCATCAAAGGTGTGTCCACATCGAAGAATTTGTTGCGACTTTGTTGAGGGCGAGATTGCAACGATGATTGATTAGTATCTACCAAGGATGTTTAGTAGGATTACATGACCTGAAGAGAACGAAGACAACTTACATGGTTGTGGACGGTCACGCTGTACATGAGAGGGATGAGGGCGTTGCCGCGTGGAGGATGAGGCGGGAGGTGTAGTGGTGGTTGCAACAGTGGGCAAAGGTTGTACCGACTTTGGTGGAGGGCGCCGTTGGATATACTCGGTCAACGGGATTCTCCTCGGTGCGGATGAAGATGTTGAGGCGGAAGTAGCAGGAGCGGGCGCAGCGCCCACGGAGGCGTATGAGTAGATGGACTTGATGATATGGTCATGCATGGCAATATACCGAGGAATGATGTCGTTGGACTTGCCAGACCATATGGTAGCATGGGGAGGTGAGGCTTCCTCCCATTCACCTTTCACTTCCCAGTGTGGTGGGGGAGGAGGAACATCGCATGGCAGCCACTTGGCGCAGAAAAGCAGCGCCTTCCGCTCAATGGGCCGAATTAACCAGACAGGAACACCAGACTGCATGAAAGCATGTTAGTATCATTTGCGACGGAAAGTAATGAATGTACGCACCCGAAACAGATTCTCTGCAACCTCAAGATCCCAGGTAAGTGCACCGATAACACCTTGGACCATTTCTGTGGGATGGCGACGTAATTCACCGAGCGCCTTGTAACGATCCCGGGCCACGGTCAGCCACAAAGCGCGGCCGTACAACTCCAAGGCTAGCCGTCCAAGATGACGATGGATAGCGAGTGCCTCATCGAAGGTGGAAATCAAGCCGATGCGGGGCACGTAGTACTGCAACTTGTGTCGGAGGGTGCAAAGGACGCGGTCGTTGCGGAACTGCGCATGCTCTGGAAGTTTGGATTTAAGAAAGATGGTATCGATGAACTTGACGACTTGTCCGCAAGCACTGTACATACCAGCCCAAAGTGGCTCACGAAGTCGCCCTAGATTGGAGTCCGGCAGCACCTCCCAATCGAACGCCTGGCTGGGAGTTGACCAAAAGGCCAGCGAGCCAGTCATTTCGATGTTGCGATGGGGAATGCAGGAGAGATGCGGTACGCGAGCGTCGAAATACTGAGGGTGCAAGAGCGGGTCGTCCTGCCCAAAGTGGCCGTGGCGACGCTGATGGACATTTCGAATACCGAGCAGAAGGTCGCCAGGGATGTGCGCAGCGTTGGGGGTGGTGACGAAGACACTGTCGGCATCGAAGACGCGCCCGAGAACGCCTTCGTAAGACTTGATAACATTGTCGGGCATGGGATGGGCAGAGCTGGTCTGCAGGAGGGAGCAGGATAGGTCAACGGTCAAGCACTAGGCTGAGACCGGGCGCGGCGGTGCAGCAACAGACGCTAGGTCTTGTTGCTCGGTAGCGTGGACACGAGACGCTTGGTCGTCGTGCAGAGAACGATTGATGCGAGTGGGCGACGGGAGCTGGGCGACTGCTGTGGTGGCAATGAAATTGTTAGCATGAAAATCAGATCGATAAAAAAAACGCACCAATAAATATCGTCTGTACTCGCAGACGTCGACGGCAGCGTGCTCCTGTGCGTAGATCGGGCGCTGAGAGACGACGGTGAGGAGGCGGGCTGCTGATGGGAGAGATGGATGAGATCGAGATAGGCGTAGTTGCCCCCCCAGGGAGTTTGAAATTTCAAACTCCGCCCTGCGCACGGACCATGTGCCAAATTTTGGCACAAGTCCATTGCCCACCTGTCCACCCTATACCGACCTACCCGCCCACGCCCTAGCCTCCTCGATGTATGCCCCGTGCTCAACGCGCACACCGATCCCACCTACAACTCGCTCAGACCAGTTCTTGCGAGCCTTGTGCACCACTTAGACTAGTTCTTGTGGTGATCATCGTATTTCTGGTACTCTGCCTAGCGCAAGTACCTCTGCTTGGCGCACACCGCCTCTCCGCTGCGCATCGCATCCCCACCAGGTATGTGACCGTTGGGCTGGCCTTGCCATCGTACTTGCTGACTATCTTTCACAGTCTCGCAGTCCGCGCCGACTCTTGCTCATCTCTCGCCCGCTGATATGCATGTTGAGATTACATGGCCAGAAATCCAGAATTTTGCGATTTCTAGACAGCCATATGCAACTAAGAGCCAAGCGGAAGCAAGGCTGGATACGCTACAAAGGTCATCACGGAGACGCTCTCTAGGGCAAGGAGAGAACTCCAAGCATGTAACTATTAGTCAAAGAACGACAGTAGCCAGGGCTGAATATCATAAACCCAGTTGTCCCCTCTGAGGAGGTCCTTTCACCTTGTACGCGTAACTGCGCCACACAAGCAACATCCGAATCAAGGATGAACAGCCGTCGCTTCCGACGACGCTCTACCAGCCGCAACATGATCCTCAGCATTGAATGAGTCGAAGCGGGGTTCACAACCTCCGGAGTTCATTACCAAAAGCGGACGGTACATTGTTCATTGTGACAAAAGTCGTATAACAATAAACCAGTGTCAAAACCCCGAACGGGGATGATTCGCGGTTATCTCAAGAGAATCACCTTCATCGGTCGACGCGTCTGATTGATGTGAAACTGGCAGCGAGGCGCGATCCATATGGATTATGACTCGAAGACCCGCCTCATGTACTACATGTGGTATCAGCCATCCAGATAAGTTGCCCAACGCTTCAGCGCGTCACCATTCGAGTTCACGGACCATCTCAGTGCATGCGCACTGGCGGTAGCTCGCGATTGAATGGGCTCACGCCCAAGTCTGGTGCAAAGGCTGGATAAGCCGGTAAGCGCCCGGTTAAGTAAAAGTACACGCGAACGCCTATCTGAGCACGCAGCGCCTTGCTTCTCGGAGTCCATGGGTGGTCTACGCAACATCTGAACGTAGAGGAACTGGCATATGCGCCGGCGGGAACTGTCTGGTGACCTTTGCCCGTGCAGGCTGAGTAGGGACTCATGTTTTGTACGGACCGTATCCAGCCGTCGAGTAGTTACGTAGCTTACCGGGGTGAGTCTGTAGAGTGTATAAGTAGCGTCGCGTCTGTAGAGTACAGTAGTTTAGTGCCCCGCAGTGAAAAGCCCACAAAGCATTCCTCTGTAGTAATCTGACTCGGGTTCGCGCCCAATAAGAAGTTCAACACGTTTGAAAGCCCACCCAAACCCTTAAGCAGCCAAGAACCTAAGCAAAGCAAAGTCTCCTAAGACGCCTAAGTGGCGAGATACTCAAGAACCGCAGACAAGAATCGTGCGCAGTCCCTTGACGTCAAGTACCCAGTTAACTTCTGTGAGCCCGGACTTCTCCCCAGAGATACCGCACGGATCCAAGTAGCAAGCAATCGTCTCCCCAGAGACAACCGCCTTGTGAAAGTGAAGCCTAGTTAGCCTGAACTGGTGCGACGTTAAGCAGCCGAAGAACGTCTTGTGGCCACGGTATCTGACCGACGCTCAAAAGAACGATCTGTCACACCCAAGTAGAGAAGTAAGTTTGGTGCACGAGGCTAGCATCAACGCAGATAACAAGTCAGTGCACTGTTGTCCGTTCGGTCGCCCCAGTACTGTAGAACATCTACCCTTGAGCGGTCCCGGCCTTCGCGTCCCCGTCTTCCTGGCGAGCTCTGTTCGGCTTTGAGTCTTTATTCGATTAGGTGTTTCGCGTAGATCTTCTTCGCTTACAACCCCCCCAAAACAACCCGCATTCGTGCACCAAAACGGACGTATCAGTCCACTGCTACCTTAACCAGCCGTTCCCCGATCACACGATTAGGACAACCGTTCCGTACCACAAGCACCAGTAGATTTGTTGTTGGTTAGATAGTGGTGATTACACGCCGCTTTATCACACTGCACATCATATTTTGGAGCCCACCGCGAGGGGGGTTAAGCATTGACAACACAGTACAGTTGCTGTTGTCGATCTCCAAACGCAAGTACAAGACATCGAATTGAAAGCACAGGCTGGACGCTAGAAGACCTAGACCCAAGCCTCGAAATTCAGATCGATATACACCTTCTCAAGACGAACAGTTTACACCAAGTTCGCCAAGTACATCAGCGCGAACTTTAAGAACCAGACCTCACGTTCCGGGATCACTCAAAGACGGTTATCCAGCCGACAAAGAGCGAGCCATCAAAGCACTTGCTGGAAAGAACGTTGAAATCAAGAGAAAGCCCAAGAAGAAAGCGAAACCAAAGTCACCGTCTCCTCCACCTGAATCAGAGCGACCAGAAAGTCCTTTGACCCCAGTTCCGGATTCAGACAACGCGACCTTAGATTTTGAAATCAAGCAAGAAGAACCCAAATCAGACAGTCAATTCTTCTCCGACCTTAACGAAGATCCGCGAGAAATACCACTGCCAAGTTCACCCGAACCAGAGAGTATACCACTACCTGATTCACCCCAATTAACACCAGTCAAAGAACGATCAGTGACACTATCAGACATCATGCCACCGAGAACGTTAGACCCGAACAAGTTCGTCTCTCCCGAGACGAAGACCCTGATCAAGAAAAAGGGGATTCCCCAGCAAGAAAGCAAGAATGCGCCAGTCTTCAAAAAGAGTCGTATCATCGACTTCTTCTTAAACATGGAGTTGTTGTTCTCGAACCATGAAATAGAGGATGACGCGGCCAAAATCGAGTTAGCTGCGCTGTATGCCGGCGCAGATAATCGCGATGCATGGTTCGTGATGCCTGAGTACATCGCTGGTGAGTGGGAAGCGTTCCGAAAGGCGGTTCTCGCGAGCTATAGCAAGGGTCCAGGCGACATCAAGTACTCTATTCATGATTTGTGAGACGCTATATCCGAATACAAGGAAGAAAAGGCTGGTACGAAGACGCGCTGGATGGCATGTCAGCGAGAAGTCGTCCATATCCTGAAGTACCTAGTGAAGAATGAGGACATCACGGAGAAAGCGGCAGTGGAACACATTCGAGGATGCTTGAAGCCAGTCGTCTGGGACGCTGTCTTCACCGGCCTCCGCACGAAGGCGTTGCAAGCACAACCGCCTCCGGAGAAAATCACCTTTACGATCGATGAAGTGGTCGTGGCTACTAGCACCTACTTCAATTCTGGTATTCAGTACGCCGGAGTGAAGACCGAAATCGAGGAAAGCGAGTTCGGGCGCAGTTTGCTACCCCCGGGGACGACGAAAGTCAAACTCGAAGATCTACAGGATATGAACAACTTGTTGGCTAGCTTCAGGGACACCATCAATGCACAAGAGAAGCGGCTCAACGAGACGCCCAACATGGTCCAGAAACTGCTTGAGTTGGTGCTGCAGAACCAACGAGAATCACGCCAACAGGCTTATACAGCCGAACCATCGGCTGCTTACTATCCGCAACCGATGTACAACATGGCGATTCAAAGCAGCCGTATACCAGACATGGTTCGACCGGGACCAGGCATGCAGATGGGTCACGGCAACCAGGGGACTCGAGGTTTCATGAACGATGGGTGTTTCTATTGTGAAGACCCAGCCCACTTCATCGAGACCTGTGAGCAGCGTAAGAAGGACGAACAAGAAGGCTGGATATTCAAACCAGAAAACGTGCGGTGGTTCTTCCTGAAGAATGGGAAATCGATACCACGTAAAGCCATCTCTGGTGTGAAGCCCAGTGAGTTCGTTCGTCGATTCAAGGAAGAACAGCTCAAGAACATTCGCGCGCAGAACGCGATGGGTAACGAAGAGGACTACTTCGCACCGGATGACTTCACGTACGACGGTCAAGTAGTGTTCTTGACGGCGATGGGAAACGGAGGTCAACAGGGTTTCAACTAGGCTCGATGAGAGGAGGACTCGGACCTACATCCCAGTACCTGGAGAGCCAAAACGTTGTACGCACACGAAGCAGTCCCCAAGAAGTCCCTAACCAGCCGAAGGACGTACCAGTTCAAAAAGGACCTGGTACCAGCTGGAAGAAGGACCGAGTTGTCGTTGAGATTCCGCGACGAGTCAAGTTCGCGCCTGTTCAACCAGCGCAACCTCCTGCAGAGGAGCCACCTAAGATAGTGACGGAAGACGCTTCGGAATCAGAATCGGAAGTGGAAGAGGACGAACTTGAGGAACTCAAAGACGCCCTTAACCAGCCAGAACCTGAACCGGAGAAAGTCGACCTGAAGGCGGCCGATTCAACTCTGCCTGATAAAATTAAAGAGAAAACCAAGTCCTACAAGCGTGAATCGAAGCTCAAAGAACTGCTCCGTCTCAACCCACAATGGGAGGAGATGTGGAAGGCGTTGTTACCTGAGTCATTACTGGCTACTAACACCGCGTGGCAGAAGAACTTGCTCGATACGCTGAAGGCCAAAAACGTGAAGGTGAACCTCCAACAGGATGCTTCACCGACGTACGCTGTATTCAAAGTCACAGCAGAAAAGACAGCGCACATGCCGGAAGGCGCTATCGTAGTTGAAGACCCAGTAGAGCAATTCTACAACCAAACTGGTTATACGGGTCCATATCATGTACCACGATCGAATGTGGCGCCTGAAAACGCTGATTTGCGAACAATGTGGCCCCTGGTCAACAAGAGCGGACGAAAAGAGAGTCTACTCGACGGGGGATCGCAGATCGCGTCGATGTCGTTGAAGGCAGCACTGGAGTTGGGGATCTCCTACGATCCAAGTTTCACCATAACCATGGAGAGCGCGGATAAGAGTCGAACACAGACCCTTGGCCTGGCCAGGAACGTGCGGTTCGACTTCGAGGGGATCATCTACTATCTCCAGTTGCACATTCTTAAGGATCCCGCGTACGAAGTCCTGCTCGGACGACCATTCGAAGTTGTGTCAGAGATCAGTCTGCATTCAACTGCGAATGGTGATGTGATCGCTACGATAGAGGACCCTGGGACAGGCAAGAAATTGACCTGCCCAACCTACAAACGGGGTCAAATGCCCAAGAATCTGCTACCACAAGGTTCACACGATACCCCGCCGGGTTTTCAGAACCGCTCAAGGAATTGAAGCAAGAACAAGGAGAGGTGGTACTCATTCTCGAAGCTGATAGCCAAGGCAATGTCGTCGTCAAAGAAACATACACCCCGGCAGAAGAGGACGGAGCGTTTGACCGCGGTGTGCTATCCAGCCTTTACCTGAAGAAATCGGCTGCGAAAGTGCAAAGGCTGGTTAAGCCATTACGCAACAAGTACGCGTATACGGTGCCAGTGGACGCGACTTACACCGTCCCGATGCCTGAAAGTAAGCACCCCATCGAGACACACCAAGACAGTCGCGTCTTTGGGTTTCGAAAGCTGTTTAACTTGAAGGAAATCGCCGAAGATGTTCAAGAGGACGAACATGTCTCCCGAGTCACTATGAATCTGTTTCACGGTGTGCCAATTGGACTCAGTCAAATGTTCAACGACTACACGGTCACGATGCCCAGGGACTACATGGGAGAAGCGCGAGAAAAGTTCTTCGAAGCCGAACGCTTATCAAGGCGTCGAGGGGTGTTTGCTACCAAGAAGTACAAACCGGTGCACCTCAAAGTAAAGTCGCACCTAGGAACTCTACCAGAAGAGTTTCGCATTCAAAGGCACATTCATGGGGACCCACTTAAGGGCATGCCCCAACTGTCGAAGTTACCGTTCAAGTTCCAGCCTACCGGCCGTTATACAGCCGAACGAAGAACCCAGTTACAAGCTGATCACGCTGGCAAGTTCTTGTGGGAGGCGGAACGCGACTTGGTAGACCAAGTAATGTGCCTGCAGAATGAAGGATTTGCCTGGTCGGAAGATGAAAAAGGGAGCTTCAAGGAGGAATACTTCCCACCTGTCGATATGCCGGTCATTCCGCATACACCTTGGGTGCTCAGAAACATCCCCATACCGCCAGGCATCTATGAAGAAGTATGTAAGATCATCAAACACAAGATCGACACGGGTGTGTACGAGCCATCGAACTCCTCGTATCGCTCGCGATGGTTTTGTGTGGTCAAGAAGGATGGCAAGAAACTGCGACTAGTGCACAGTTTAGAACCGTTAAACGCGGTCACCATCGCGCACTCCGGACTGCCCCCTGCTACAGAAGAACTAGCAGAAGCATTCGCGGGCCTCTCATGTGGGGGAACGCTGGATCTGTATGTCGGGTACGACGAGCGGATGCTAGCTACGGCGTCGAGGGACATGACAACTTTCTCGACACCGTACGGAGCGCTCAGATTACGGACACTGCCCATGGGCTGGACAAATTCCGTCCCCATCTTTCATGACGATGTCACATACATCTTAAGGGATGAAATACCAGTATTCACGAGGCCCTATATCGACGATGTACCAGTGAAGGGACCGGTGAGCAGGTATATTCAGCCAGACGGTACATTTGAGACGTTGCCCGAGAATCCTGGCATCAGACGGTTCGTATGGGAGCATTGTACAAACATGATGCGCATCATACAACGAATGAAGTACGCTGGAGGAACTTTCTCGGGCACCAAAGCGATCATTTGTGCTGAAGAAATCGTAGTGGTTGGACATGTCTGTACATATGAAGGTCGAAAACCTGCTGAAGATCGAGTCAAAGTGATTTCGGACTGGCCACCGTGTCAGACCCTCACTGAGGTCCGTTCATTCCTGGGGACAGCAGGGATCTTCAGGGCATTCGTGAAAGATTACTCGAAGAAGGCATATGCCTTAACTAGGCTGACCAAAGGGCTGGTTAAGTTTCAATGGGAAGAAGCTGAACAAGCGAGCATGGACTCACTTAAGGAGGCCATACGAACTTGTCCAATGTTGAAACCGTTACGGTACGAGTGGTCGACACCAATCATACTATCCGTGGACACCTCTTATCAAGCCGTCGGTTTCTACTTGTCACAATTCGATCCTGGCGATCCCAAGAAGCAGTACTTCGCGAAATTCATGTCAATTACACTCAATGACCGTGAAGCTAGATACTCGCAAGCCAAGCGAGAGCTGTACGGACTGCATAGAGCGCTAGCATACTGCAAGTATTACCTGTTGGGATGCCGAAAGTTGAAGATTGAAGTTGATGCAAAGTACATAAAAGGAATGTTGTCGAACGTCGACTCGCTGGCCAACGCCAACTTGCAGAGATGGGCTGAAGAGATACTGATGTATCACTTCACACTAGTTCATGTACCAGGCAAGGTACATGGCCCGGACGGCCTAAGTAGGCGCCCTGCGACCGACCGAGACGAAGTAGTGCCGAAACCAGCAGATGAAGAAGCTGATGAACTCCAAACGTTCGAATACGAGGCGCCAGAGGACCTTCCGGCGAAGGATGAGCCGCTGGAATTCGATAGTTTTAAGGACAAGATCGACACTCGAACAGGATTCATGCAAAGTGTGACTTCGAGTGAAGGTTTAGAAATGCCTGACGACTTGAGAACGAAGCTCTCTGGCCTCCGTCAATGTGCTATGGCTATGGAAGAGGTCGAGGAATGGGTCGGAACAGACACCTTCCCCGACGGTCGACGATCGGATCGTGAGCAGCAATGGGAACGACTTCTACCAGAGTTACCAACGCTGCTCGAGACCGGCACAACGCAGTCAAAACACTTGTCGAACTTCGAAAAGTCGCAACTAGAGCGGTGGAAGTCAGGATTCTTCATGCGCAACGGTCGACTGTATCGGCTGGATAAGGACGGCGAACATAAGAGAGTTCTCCAGAAGCACCACAGAATGGGAGTCGTCAGAATGTTACACGACAAGAGTGGCCACAAAGGGCAGTACTCAGTGCAACGGCTGGTTAGCAAGCGATTCTGGTGGCCAGGACTTGAGGCAGACGTGAAATGGTATGTACGCACATGTCTACTCTGTCAAAAGCGACAGAAGAAGAACATTCACATCGAGCCCGTCATCACAACGACGCCGGGCATCTTTGAGCGAGCATACATTGACACATTTAAGATGCCTAACTCAGGTGCAAAAGATAAGAATGCGAAGTACAAGAACTACAACGCTGTAACAGTAGCACGATGTGGACTCACCGGCTGGCCTGAAGCGAGAGCATTGGTCAACGAAACAGCAGAGACACTCGGAGAATGGATCTTCGAGGACATCCTGTGCCGGTGGGGATGCTTGAAGGAGATTGTGACCGACAACGGGCCAGCAATCAAGAAAGCAATAAGGCACATCGAAGAGAAGTACGGTGTCATAGGCATCCTGATCACCCCATATAACAAGCAAGCAAACGGAAAGGTCGAAAGAGGCCATTGGGACATCCGCCAGTCACTGTTCAAAGTGTGTCGAGGCGACCCCGAAACCTGGCCAGCATACTTGCACGAAGTGTTGTGGGCAGAAAGGATCACCGTTAAAAGGTCGATTGGGACTTCACCATTCTATGCGGTAACTGGGTGTGACCCTATTTTACCGCTGGACATTGAGGAGGTAACCTGGTTGATCAACACCCCAGACAAGATCGTGTCACATAGTGACCTCATCGCGTACCGTGCTAAACAGCTCATCAAGCATAAGGAAGATGTAAAGGAGATGCGAAAGAGGGTCACTGTGGCGAAGAAACGAGCTGCGGAAAAGTACAGAGATGAATACATTAATTCCATGCCAGAACATGCCTTCGACACGGGCGACCTTGTCCTCGTTCGAAATACTCGCATCGAGAAAGAACTGAATGCTAAGTTCAAGGAACGTTTCATGGGACCGTACGCGGTGATAGCTAGAACGACCCGTGGTAACTACGTGCTCTGTGAGCTGGATGGAACTGTCTTAAGGGACAAAGTGGCGAAGTTTAGAGTCATCCCCTTTTACTCGCGCAAAGACAAGAAGATGTTCGGAAAGAAGTTCTTCGAACGGCTAGAAAGAATCAAAGAAGGAGCTGTAAAGGTGGTAAATGACTTATCGAAAAAGTCTTGAACCACCCAGACGAAGTTCGAACCACTACTCAGCCTACTCAGCTAACCGGGCCGAACAACCGTAATGGTACGAACGAGTCTGCAGGACACAAAACGCGTCCGTTACACGTCAAACTGATTCACAGTAGCCACAAGGATGGTGCGGACACCATCTAAGAAAAGAAAGAGTGAATGGGGTACCAATACCATATGATGTAGCAGAGAATTTTTCGAATCAATCTTATTCAGCCATGCGAAAGCTGAACAAAAAGGGTATTTGGAAAATGAAAAATGCAGATCGACAGCATTGTATGAGGCAAACACAGTGAGGCTAGGGACCAAGGTTGTACAGATATGCCACAATACTGGGTAGAAGAAGCACAGGCCGCTACGCGGAGGCTGTGGGCGAAGATCAAGAAGACGGTCTTAAGCGGATTTTACGTTCAGGGCAAGTTAAGTACGGAGATTTCGAGTTGAACAAACTCTTTCTCTCCCGCCACTACTACGCGCTCACGTACTCGCCGCCAAACCACCAGACATGTCGAACATCGCCGGACCATCCAACGCAGCTACGAAGCAGCGACCTGACGCGTACGAGGCGCTAGGGTATCACGCGCCCAACATGCCAGACATCGCGCTGGAGGTGCCCAGCCAGGAGGTCTTGACTATCTGGACCACTTCCTCGACTACCCGCAGAAACTGTACAACTGGTTTGGTCGCCTGGCCATCACGCGCCACGAGTTCTTCGGAACGGTCATCCCCTGGGCTTACTACCACAGGCATGAAATCAAGAAGAAGTCCGGGGACACGCTCAAGCAGCTGGACATGGTACTGGGCGAAGCAATGCTGGAGGCGTTCGACAGTAACTGGGTCCCGCAACGATGGTACTTCGAAACGTACAAGTTGACGAAGGATTTCATGGTGCGTGGACTGCGCAAACCAGCCATATCAGTTACTAAGATAAGAAAAACAGACCAGTCACAACATCTTCCCGGGCAAGCTACGCGAAGTGCCGTGGGACGAGGACACGGAAGGACCAGAGCCTCCGGACCACAAAGTCCACGACCCGCTGTTCCTCCCTGGCTCGCCTACGCCGCCACCAGAGTCCGCAGACACTTGGCCTGAAGTGACGCGTCATGAACAGCACATCGACAACCCACAGGCGCAAGTAACAACGAGACAAGCGGTGAAGCCGAGGAAGGTCAGTACAGACAAGAATCAGGCAACGAGGTTCAAGCTTGTTAACGAAGAAACAGGCGAGACCAGTCAAGATGCAGGTCAGGCAATCAGGGCCAGCAAAAGCAGCTGGTAGGCGAAAGGTATGTCGTTTAAATGGGTGGCAAGATGAACCCAGTTAAGGATAAACAGCTGGACCAGCAAGTTCAACCCGCCGCCGACGAGCTCCCCACACCGTCCATGCCCAGCGAGAACTTCGGCGTCGAATACGAACGGCTCGAACTTCGAAACTGGATATCGAAGGACGATTCGGAGCCAGGCAATATGTGGTCGCATGGGGACCGAGCCGCACAGGTCTACTTGAGACGCGACCTGCGAGGCTTCGTCTTCTGCACCGACGTCAAACTGGAATACAGGATCACGCTGACGACTGGGCTCGTCGAGCGAATATGGGAGAAGCCATTCAGTCTGGTCCTGCTGCTCAACAGCTATCGCGTCGCTGATCGACCATCGAGGGTGTATTCGTGGTGGGCTGAGTTGGGCAATCGCCTGGTCAGCCTTCAGCGAATGCCTCAGCAGGGGATGATCGAGCGGGTGTTCTGGGAGCCGTTCCGCTTCGACACCTTCGTCCACTTTGTGTTCAGGAAGTGCCCGGGCATGGATCGCGCGAAGGAAAAGCTGATTTATACTCAGGACCAGACGGAGCTGAGGTTCTGGATGCGGGACAGCTTCCCGCCAGCAATGAGGTTCCAGTACAGTGAAGCGATGGCCCTTCTCTATCTGCGACGACCGGGACAGCTTCCTATCGACATCGCGAAGTGGAGTGCGAGCCAACAGTTCAAGAAGGTACACCCAATCTGGGGCCGTATCTTCGAACTGTTTGGTGTGGTGGTGGACAGGGAAACGTTCCGGGTGTCCGCACAGCAGACGCTCGACGACGCTTTGTGGCGTTGTGCGCTATCCTTGGGCAACGAGGATAAGCGGGTGTTGGGAATACAGGGGCTGAAGTTCGACAAGGGACGAACCGCGGCGCTGAGCTACAAACCGACGAACCGAAAATTCGTCATTCAGGACAACCGGTTCGTAGTCGTGGAGTCATCGTCGCCAGCAAGGACGTCCAGCCCCCCTCCCTCACCTCCTCCACAAACGCCGTTCTTCAAGAAGACGAAGCTGCCACCTCCAGAGTCGCCCACTACAGCGCGTCGACGAAAGCAGTCAAAAGCGTCGACGAAGATAGTACCGCCAGCAGCCAGTACATCCGCGGGCATCGAGATGGTTGCCCAGACACCAGTAACGGCAGCCGTGCAAGCTGTGGCCGTTACTCAGCCAACCCCGCCAGCAGCAGTTGAGCCACCAGTGGCACGGGAAGCGACGCCAGCTATACCTTCGCCGCCAGTGGTCCACGAAGATAGCGCACCGCTAGCAAGTCCCAAGCCGATGTCGACACGAGGAGAGTCTGAGCCCCCTCCGCCATACGCTAGCGAGGGCGAGGATGAAGAACCTCGGCGACCGTTGACCCCTCGTGAGTTGACGCCCGACTACGACGAGCAAGGCGATGTGAACATGGACACGCACCCGTCGCCACCAAGGAGTCCATCTCCTCTCACCCCTCCACCCGCGTCCCCTCGAATCGCGGCTCAGGTGCCTGCACCAGCTCCACCGCCGGCTCCAAGAATGGTCCTGCCAGCGAGTACGCGAGCGTCGCCGGAGAAGCCCAAGCAGACGCAGGGGGAGAAGCAGAAGGAGACGAAGAAGCGGGCACCCCCCAAGTCGCTTAAGCAGCCGAACCCAGTGGCTGGCCAAAAGCAACCTCGTCCAGCGGCTGAAGAAGATCGCGAGCAGCCTGTCGCCTCATCGAGTACTCTCCACATCGAGGAGAGTCAGGTACCACGCGTCAAAGCAGGAAAGACCATCGCGCGCGCTCACGGCAACCCGCCGTATACCAAGGAGGAACCTCTCAAATGCGCAGAGTGTTTCTGGTATCTCCACGACTGCAAGCGGGAACGGAACGTCACCCGCAATCGCAAAACGAGCGAAGGGATCCTCAAGTGCGACCGATGCGTCAAACAAAACCACAAGTGCAGGCTAGCATTCGTGGATGGACAACTGGTCGTTCCCTTCGAGGAAGCACGCGGTCCGTCGCGCAAACGCGCCCCTCGAGCTGAGGCTGCAGCCACGACTTCGAACAAGGAGCTCGAAGAGTTGAAGCTGCAGGTGGCGAAGTTGACGCGTAAGGTACGAGATTTGGCTGACAAGAGCGATGACGAAGAAGAGGAAGCAGAGGAGACGGAGGAGGAAGACACTCCACCTCCAACCAAGAAACCACGCCGACAATACGGATCGAAGTCAAAGAAGCGAAAGTAGACAGTCATATAGATATCTACTGGGACTTATTAGTCGGCGTGGTACAAAAATTTTATCTTAGTTCAACCCTCTTAAGTGTGAGATTGTAAGCGCTGCACACAAGCAAAGAGATGGATTAAGGGCATAGTACAAATGCAAGTTAAGGGGACAGATACACTAAGCGACGTAGTTCAAGCTGGTGTAGAAGTCAAAACGAGGCGGATGTTCCAACGCGTACAAACGAGTAAAGAAGTCGGACACCAGACCCGGCGCAAGCCCATCGATGACTTCTTGGAGCTGTTCGAACTCCCACAAGCCAGCCTGATCCCAACGAATCTCCCAGAAGCCTTCAAAGACACCAGGAATCTCGGGAACAGCGCTGATAAGAAACGACAAATCAGCCAAGAAGGTGGAACTCAGATAAGACTCACCGAGGACCGTACTCACGAATGTGATATGGAATGTTCTCCCGGACGCTGAAGTCGCGATGGTAGACTTCGGGGTCCGGTTTGACGAACAAAACCGGGTGACAAGCTTGGTAGAGAGGCCACCAAGTGACGACTTCGCGAACCGGACCAGGCAAGCCGCCCAGGTCGGGAACGATAGTCGCCAGCCAGTCAGCCTCACGAGGCGTAATCAGCCAACGAACACAATCGTAGACGCCTTCGTGAGAACCCAAGACAGACTCGAGCTGAACAAGCATTAGACCATTCATGGACACCGTCGAAGATGAACTCACCAAGAAATGGTCCAAGATCTCCCTGTGGACATCGGGGAAGAACACCGAGGGCTCAAGGAAGGGACGGGCCAGGAAATTGGTCTCGTTCTGACCGTCGAGGCTTTTGGGATGAGGACCCGTGAACCACTTGCGCAGTTGCGCCACACAAGTAAGAAACATGACGAAGAAATTCGCCTTGGATCCCGGAAGGAACAGTCCCGGATGCTGCCAAAGACGAGCATAGCGGCGCTGGACAAATGATAACCCAGCCATCAGTATGAAGGCTGAATGAGAAGTAATCGGCACGCACCAAGACATGTACCATGTAGCGAGCCGTCGGAGCATCGTGACGCTCCAGGAAGCCGAGTTGAAGACGAGGGACGTTCATCGCATCAGGGCCATCCTCGACGGCAGGGCGGTCCAACGCCACCGAGCAATCGACGAACGCAAGAACGTTGTTCTGACGCTCGACAATGGGGAACCTCAAGGATCGATGGAAGATGTCCAGCGCACTGGCAAGCGCGAACTCGCCCTCGATAGCGAAGACCCGTTCAGCGGACTGACGGACCGTGAGGTTGCGAACGCTCTTCAAGCGAAGATCGGCGAAAGGGATGATGTACTGAGTGGGCATGATGTACTGAAGCAAGACGAGGCGAAGGCACGCCTTTTATAAGATGAAAGGAACATCTAAGACGGGTAGTACCGTCACGGAGACCTGAAGCAAACGGAGTAACTTAGGGATTCGTGATGGCTGGATAAGCAACGGAACACCACTGACGACTGGCCGCGAGGCTAGAAGGGTTCCGTTCAGGCGCGAGGCTTCTGTTGTTTCACACTAAACCCTTGGCAATAAGTCTATGTCACATTGGGGACGGTCGTAAAACTACAGATGTTTTGTACGGAAAGAAATGTCCAAAAATGTACAAAAACGAAAACCTCCGGCTACTAGTCCGATGAATGACAAGTTTTCTACCTAGTAGCTATACGCGAGCACAAGAACAAGAAGATAAAACGCCAGCACAGCGCAACTACCGAGGGTCAGGGAAGAGCAAGGCATCTGTGGCGCCCAGATACAGATCGCGAGTACGCAGGAAGGTCTGTATCTCCCCGTGAATACGGTTGAGCGTCACAGACAGCTCGTGACGGTAGGAGTGTTCGGCGGCGATGACACCAGCAGAAGCAGCAGTCACCTCGGGCGCATTATTAAGGATGTGCATGCGCTTCACGATGGCGGAAATGGCAGTGCTGTAACCATTGACGTGCTGGAACGCTGTTAAGCATGTCAGAAACAACCACCGACAAGTGGGAAGCACCAACAGTTGCTGAGTTGGTCCAAGAGGATTGGCTCGATGTTGAAGACCGATGGGCGAAGGGCTTTGGCCATGCGACGAGAACCTTCCAGGTTCACGGCCGCCTTGCGCTTGACAGGAGTCGGCTCGACCTCGGTCGCAGTGCTCGTGGTGGAGGTACTAGCAGAAGAACCAGAACCACTCGCTGTCCCCAAGATACGGATGGCCTTGATAAAAAGACGGTTGTTAGTGTCCATGCCGGGCACTTCAACGAACGGAAGGTATTTCACCTAAAAAGAACAAGTCAGCCGACTGAAGAAGCAAGACAGCTGAGTAGTACATACCTTCGGAGCCGCAGAACTAGCGGAAGGGCCCGAAGCAACCGAAAGTTCCTGCAGTTCGCGAATCAGAAAGTTGACTGGGGCGTAGACATAAGCTTACTTCGACCTCGTCATCAGAGGACTCATCCTCACCGGAATCAGAGTCCATAGCTTCGACGTCCTCAGCCCAGTCAAAACCAGGAGTCAATTGGAAGAAGTTACCAATGTCTTCCGCGGGCGCCACAGCCTTGGGCAAGGTGGTGTTTGAAGACACCGCACGGAGTGTGCCATCACCAACGGCCTCCAGAACCTCGTCGATGAGCACGGCGCTCTTCTAGAAAGTATAAGAACAGTCAGTAAAGTTCGGCGGCTGAGTAGTACAACACGTACGACGACCTTGGCCTTGCCCTTGCCCTTACTACGAGTAACAGGTGCAGTAGCGGGGGCGCTGGCAGCCACAGCAGCGTACTTGAACTTGGGATGCATGGGGTGACCCTCCTCGACAAGATACAAGTCGGGGGCGAGCGTGCCACGCTTGGTGCAAGTCTGTAGGAGCGGGTTCAAGAGGTTGGGAAGGTTCAGCTCGGGAGTGTGAGGGCTGACACCACACTCAGCGCTGATGTATCCAAGAAGCGAACGAAGGTCGCAGATGACCGCTGGCATCCAATCGGGGACAACCAAGTTTGGATCCTTGCTCTGGAGAGTTGGGTTCGCCGCCTTGAAGCAGGGCTTAACCAGCCGAAATAAATAAGAACAACAAGTCCACGTACCGCGATAACGCCAGCGACACCATCGAACTTCTCGGCCAACAGTTGTATGTTGGGAAGCGAACGAGGAAGTGTCGATGTCGCCAACAACCTCCAAGTAGCTTGTTGAAGGTCGGGCCAAAGCTTCGCCAAGCTGGGCGCCCCGTTCGAGGGAACTTCGGATTCCAAGACCAGGGGCTTGAGCTTCGTGACCAAGGCGGCACGATTCTGCAACAGCTGAGCGTTGACCTGTGGCAAGGCGGTGGGAACAAGAGGACGAAGACCGGTGAAGTGCTTAGAAGGAGCCATGAGACGAATATCCGATGAAAGTAGGATGCTGTCTCGTACTTCGTCAACGCCTTATAAACCGTAGACGGAGGAGGCCTTGAGGCGCCGGATGTCACACATAAGAAACATGAAGAAGACATGTACCGATCGGTATCGTGAAAACGGCACGAAAGGCTGAGTAACACGATGGATCAGAATGGACTTAGGGTTATCCGGGAATGTCGCGGACGACATCATTCAAGTTAAGGGGAGATGATATGCATGTTGAGATTACATGGCCAGAAATCCAGAATTTTGCGATTTCTAGACAGCCATATGCAACTAAGAGCCAAGCGGAAGCAAGGCTGGATACGCTACAAAGGTCATCACGGAGACGCTCTCTAGGGCAAGGAGAGAACTCCAAGCATGTAACTATTAGTCAAAGAACGACAGTAGCCAGGGCTGAATATCATAAACCCAGTTGTCCCCTCTGAGGAGGTCCTTTCACCTTGTACGCGTAACTGCGCCACACAAGCAACATCCGAATCAAGGATGAACAGCCGTCGCTTCCGACGACGCTCTACCAGCCGCAACATGATCCTCAGCATTGAATGAGTCGAAGCGGGGTTCACAACCTCCGGAGTTCATTACCAAAAGCGGACGGTACATTGTTCATTGTGACAAAAGTCGTATAACAATAAACCAGTGTCAAAACCCCGAACGGGGATGATTCGCGGTTATCTCAAGAGAATCACCTTCATCGGTCGACGCGTCTGATTGATGTGAAACTGGCAGCGAGGCGCGATCCATATGGATTATGACTCGAAGACCCGCCTCATGTACTACATGTGGTATCAGCCATCCAGATAAGTTGCCCAACGCTTCAGCGCGTCACCATTCGAGTTCACGGACCATCTCAGTGCATGCGCACTGGCGGTAGCTCGCGATTGAATGGGCTCACGCCCAAGTCTGGTGCAAAGGCTGGATAAGCCGGTAAGCGCCCGGTTAAGTAAAAGTATACGCGAACGCCTATCTGAGCACGCAGCGCCTTGCTTCTCGGAGTCCATGGGTGGTCTACGCAACATCTGAACGTAGAGGAACTGGCATATGCGCCGGCGGGAACTGTCTGGTGACCTTTGCCCGTGCAGGCTGAGTAGGGACTCATGTTTTGTACGGACCGTATCCAGCCGTCGAGTAGTTACGTAGCTTACCGGGGTGAGTCTGTAGAGTGTATAAGTAGCGTCGCGTCTGTAGAGTACAGTAGTTTAGTGCCCCGCAGTGAAAAGCCCACAAAGCATTCCTCTGTAGTAATCTGACTCGGGTTCGCGCCCAATAAGAAGTTCAACACGTTTGAAAGCCCACCCAAACCCTTAAGCAGCCAAGAACCTAAGCAAAGCAAAGTCTCCTAAGACGCCTAAGTGGCGAGATACTCAAGAACCGCAGACAAGAATCGTGCGCAGTCCCTTGACGTCAAGTACCCAGTTAACTTCTGTGAGCCCGGACTTCTCCCCAGAGATACCGCACGGATCCAAGTAGCAAGCAATCGTCTCCCCAGAGACAACCGCCTTGTGAAAGTGAAGCCTAGTTAGCCTGAACTGGTGCGACGTTAAGCAGCCGAAGAACGTCTTGTGGCCACGGTATCTGACCGACGCTCAAAAGAACGATCTGTCACACCCAAGTAGAGAAGTAAGTTTGGTGCACGAGGCTAGCATCAACGCAGATAACAAGTCAGTGCACTGTTGTCCGTTCGGTCGCCCCAGTACTGTAGAACATCTACCCTTGAGCGGTCCCGGCCTTCGCGTCCCCGTCTTCCTGGCGAGCTCTGTTCGGCTTTGAGTCTTTATTCGATTAGGTGTTTCGCGTAGATCTTCTTCGCTTACAACCCCCCCCCAAAACAACCCGCATTCGTGCACCAAAACGGACGTATCAGTCCACTGCTACCTTAACCAGCCGTTCCCCGATCACACGATTAGGACAACCGTTCCGTACCACAAGCACCAGTAGATTTGTTGTTGGTTAGATAGTGGTGATTACACGCCGCTTTATCACACTGCACATCACCGCGCACACTGCCCATCTCTCGTGGAGTGCGCATCTCCCAGGTTCGTAAAATTTCCTTTGCTGTCTCCTCAGCTGCCGCCATGGGGCGCACCCAGCATCTCTCAACTCCGACTGATCATTTGCGCAGATACGGCCCATCCGTCGTGCAGTGCCCATCTCCTAAGTCCGTACTTTCTGCTTTACCAACTCACACTGATCATTTGCATAGATACCGTAGCGTCTTTGCCTCCAGCTGCTCCACAAGGTACGCTGTTTCAATTTTTTTCTGGGACACGATGAGTACTGACAACACTTGTAGCATCCCAATCTCATCCTCAACGCAGTCGCCCCGTATGCCCGCCCGGCCAATCTTCAAATGCGAACAGCCGGACTGCCCGCGCACATTTAGCACCAACCAGGCCATGCGCAGTCATCTCCGCCAGGCGAAGTCGTGCAGGTGGTGGATTGCTCACGGCAAATCAGCCGCCCACCTTGCTGACAGTGCTCCGCCAATCCAGCCAGACCTCACCCTTCAAGCAAGCGCTGTGGGATTGGATTTTGCTGAGGCTACCGCCGGACCCTCGCAGTGGCTGGAGGATGACAGAGACAACACTCCTGTGGACGACAGAGAGCCGGAGGAAGAGGAAGTCGAGGAGGATGGAGACATCGACGCGGATGGGGATGGGGATGTTGACGGTGTTGGAGATCTTGCAGATGACGAGGATGCGGATGTTGACGAAGATGAGGACGCGGGCGAGGTTTTTCGGGAGTGGATGGAGAATGCCAACGCCAATGAAGTGTTTGAGGCTCTCGATGATTCTACACTTGGGCAAGCTGGCCCGGGACCGTCAACACAGCGCATTCGGCTTAACACCATGCTTGGTGGGCGGGCGCGCTACCTCGATGATGACGACACCATTGCAGACCGAGTGTCCGTCCCTGACCAAACTGCTGGCATTGTCATTCGGATGTCTCAGACGGTGCACGAGCAGTGGGCAGCGGTATTTGGGACACATGTTCCTCAGAACGACGTTGTCATGGATGGCACCGGCGCTCCTGATCTGAGCGACAGGCAATGGTACAAGCCGTTCGCTTCGCAATTGGACTGGCAAGTAGCACAGTGGATGGTGGAAGAAGGCATTGGGCATAATGCATTCAATGCACTGTTGAATATACCTGGCGTATGTATCCTTCAGCACAACTGGGTCAGAGAGACTAATTATATGTTTACCAGGTCAAAGAGAAGCTGGGACTTTCTTACAACAATACGCGCGGCCTGCACAAGGTGGTTGACTCCATTCCACGTCGTGCAGGGGACTGGAAAGTCAAGACACTCACTTTTCCGGATCGTCCCGACGAGAAATTCACGCTTCGTCACCGCAATATCCTCGACTCCATCCGGTCTCTTTGGGGAGATCCCGAGCTGGCTGAGCACCTCGTCTACAAGCCCAGCACTCTTTTCAGTGATGACTCCTGCAACCGACAGCTCTACAATGAGATGTGGACTGCAAAGTGGTGGAAATTCATTCAGGTTAGTCTTTTCATCTCTTGATTCTTATTGTCTCGTTACTTAGTGTTGCATTTGCAGAAAAAAATACCTCTTGGTCATACCCTCGCCCCGCTAATCAGATCCACCGACAAAACCCAGCTGACCCAATTTTCGGGTTCTCGTCAGGCGTATCCCGTCTACCTCACCCTCGGCAATATACCAAGTCACCTTCGCCGTAAGCCCTCACAACTGGCGTGCATCCTCATCGCATACCTCCCCGTCGACAAAATCAACAGAGGCCACCTCTCCAAGGCTGCTATGGGTACGCGCTACCAACGTCTTTTCCACGCTGCCATGTCGGAGATATTTGCACCTCTGAAGGAGGCTGGGGAGAAGGGAGTCGAAATGACAAGCGGTGATGGTGCCGTTCGTTGTGTTCATCCCGTGCTTGCTAGTTATGTGGCCGACTATCCTGAGCAGTGCCTTATTACTTGCGCCAAGAATGGGACATGCCCAAAGTGCAGGTGCCGGCAGGACGCTATGGGCGAGAAGGGACCTGATGCTATGAGAACTCCTGCCTGGACTCTTGACATCATGTCGGAGGCTAAGGCTTCTACCACATCTACTTCGGCGTATTTCGAGAAATGCATGGCCGAGAACGTCTCTGGCCACGTACCCAATCCCTTCTGGGCTGATTTACCTCATACCAACATCCATCTCAGCACAACCCCTGACGTCCTTCATCAGCTCTACCAGGGTGTCCTTCGCCACCTGATTGAATGGTGTCAAATCCTCATGACAGAGGAAGAGTTTGACCGACGATTGAGATGCCTTCCTCCTGGCCTTGGTCTGCGTCACTTCAAAAATGGCATCAGTGCTCTTTCTCAGATCAGCGGTACGGAGCGAAAAAATATGGGCAAGGTTCTTCTTGCATGCTTGGTCGGTTCGGCTATTCCCGACCGTGGCATCACTGCCTGCCGAGCCATCCTGGATTTCATCTATCTTGCCCAGTATTCCACTCACGATGACGAGACACTTGGTTATATGGAAACTGCTCTTCAGACATGGCATACCACTAAATCGTACTTCATTCATGTTGGTCTCCGTGAACATTTCAACTTTCCCAAAATGCACTCCCTCCGTCACTATGTCGAATCTATTCGATTATTTGGCGCCACAAACAACTTCAACACCGAGATGTTTGAACGCCTACACATCGACTTTGCAAAACATGGCTGGCGTGCATCCAATAAACGTGACGAGTATCCCCAGATGACCACATGGGTGATTCGCAAGGAGAATGTTCATGCTTTTGATAAATATATAAAATGGGTTCAGCAGCAACATTGTAAGTTTGATCATGTTTGTAGCAATTATGAACTAATCACCTTTATTCCAGTTTTGAGTGTTTCACCTCCTACTCCACCAGATCCATCTCTCACACCCGCTATTCCTTTACCTGCCCCTACGACATCGCCACCAAAAAATCGTGTTCAATTACCCTTGCATCCTACAGTTCCGAACAAGCTCCTTTCACGCATTGCTAAGCAGCACAGCGTTTCCCAGTTTCCCTCACATCTTCTCCTTTATTTGAACAGTGTAGGTAGGGATAAGCTTGGGTTAAACGCTCAGGTCTATCCTTCTCTTCCGTTCGTAGGAGTTGATGTCTTCTACTCCTTCAAATTTTCTCGGGAGGGCTTGACGGATGATTTTGAGCTTCGCGATGCAGTCAAGGCATAGCCACTTAATGGTGGACAATTTGATACTGTAGTCGTTCTTACTGGAGATGATGCAGAAAGCACTGGCCTGCAGGGAACACGTGTTGGACGTATTCGGGTTATTTTCAAATTTCCGGTGGAGCTGGAAATGCATGGTGTCAAGGTTCGAACACCTGTGCATTGGCCAAAGGAGCCGTTGGCCTATGTTGAGTGGTATACCAAGCCTCATGTTACCGAAAGAGCTCGACGCACTCACCAAATACCCTCTTTATCAAAAGCTTATTTACCAGATGGAAAGTCAGCAGCGTGGTCTATCATTTCATTAGTCAATATTCGGCAGAGTGCCCATTTGACTCCAGATTTTTCAAAGTGTACAGTTGCCGATTGGGATATTCCTGTTACTAAATCATCAGTCTTAGATACATGTTCACATTTTTTACTTAATAACTGGCTTAGTATCTACACGTATCAGAGTATATATGCTTAGAGAATGAATTACATGCACACTTAAGTGGTCTAAAGTATTTGCAGCTGCACACATGATTCAATTCACTTTAAATAGTATGTCGTTTGCACACATGATTCATAGTATTCTAATGCACTTTAGATGATATGTCGTTTGCGCACATGATTCATAGTATTCTAGTGTGTTTCCGACTGCTTGAAGTTCCTTGTATGAGTGTAGTTGACTATTATACACTTTGAAGTGCTTTGGGAAGTTCTAAGTGCTTTGGGGGCTTTAAAACCACTGTCTTTGATGGACCCGCTTAAGATTGCTTTGATTCCATAAGGTGTTTCCTGATGGTCGAACCACGAAGCGTCTAGTTTGACTGTTGGTATCGTTCGTGGACGTGAAGCGTCCCTCTACGTCCCATAACGCTGCGTGAGCAAAAAGACGTAGGAAGCCCTGTCGCTCGGGCATCCTCTGCTTGACGTGTCATCCAATTGGGCGCCTAGATCCGACGCATCGCTCGGGAAGGAGCTTGTGCGTAACCTTGCGTTGCCTTAGCCCTTGCTCAACTTCTTTGCCTGCAGATACAGCACTCGCCCTCTTCCCGTCACGACGCTTTGCTTTCATTCCCCACCTTGACCCTGGCTATCTCTCGCGGCATATCCTCGTGCGAAAGCGACGTCCGCTGCAACATACTCTGATCTCAACGGACACATTCGCCTCCTTTAATGACACCGACCTGCTCGCCGTACTTTGGGACAAAAGGCAAGACCTACGTATACGATTAGCATTGTAGCCGGAAACACATCACCTATCGCAGTTGAGTCGTGAAGACAGGCGGCGTATCTTCTTTTCCTTACCAATAAATTACAATTGCTTGTTGGCCACATTAGGTACGCCAAGAGCTCTAGTCAGTCCGATGAATCTGAACTCTTTGCAGATAATGACGATGGGATGCTTCCCATTTTCATCGTAAGATGGATGTGACAATTGACGATGAGTTCTTTTAGATTGTGGGTAAGTATGCCTTCGGCTCTGGCGCCTATGCCATCTCACGCTGCGTATGTTCAAGGGCAAAACGAAGTACGTCCGGTTCGCTCAACGACACGTGTGGACGTACATATGTACACAGATGTTTGAACCCTGTACGACAACGGATGCTGCATCTGCGAAGGAGCGAACTTTGCTGAAAGGAGAGAATGTAGATGAGTAGCATTGAAAGCTGTATTTTTGTCTCAGAGGGCGTGATTCCCGACGAAGTGTGCGCGGCAGCACTACATATTACCAGATCCAAGTCAGTAAGTGCTTTGATAGCGCAGAGATAAAATTTTGTAGCTACACAGTTTACACCACGGGAGTAAACTGATTCTCGCCGCAAGAGAAATCTGGAAATACCTGACAAGTGACAATGATACATAGTAAACTGAAGCCTAGCAGAAGGCGGGCAAGGGACGGCTGCCGTCGTCATCAATTTGATTCCCTTCCTCACATCCCTTGTGACGGGTTTGCCTGCAGACGCCGCACCGCCGTTTGGGTCGGTGTCCCAAGCAAGCACTGTCTCTGTGGCGGAGTCGTACGAAACCAGTACGGAGACAATGGGCCTGCCTGCAGACCCCGCACTACCGCTTATGTTGGTGTCTCGTGCGATCAATGTTTCTGTGGCGGAGTTGGAAGCGACCACTGCGGAGGCATCGAGCATGAGGGCGGTCACGCCGATGTCCAAGGAGGCCACAGATGAGACTGACAGCATGCCACAGACCAGCGATAGGTCATCTCATCTGGCCCGACTATCAACGGCAGCGAGTCAGAGTACTGCTGAATGTCCAGCAGATGAAGATGACACGATCACTTTGCCTTCAACTCGAGGCCGTCATCTCCGGAAGCTGTATTCAGTGATTTCGATGCGGGGCAGGTACGATCCGACTAATCGCTTCCTGAGAGATAACAAAGGGGGTTCTGTGGTCTCACTGCCGGAGACAGTTGAGCCAGACCAGACGGAGGTGCCGCTCAGACTTCTTTCTCTAGGTTCGTGGCACCTTCTCCGAGACCTAGTCAAAGACTGACCTTGATAGACGGACCGAGCAATCAGGCATTGTACCAGCTGCTGTTCTTGGACAGGTTCATGAGAGAAGTACAGAAACAGAGAAGGATGGAAACCACCCAAGGCCGTCGGAATACTTTGACCTTATCGCCGGAAGCAGTGCTGGGAGATATACGACGAATCTCTCTTTTGTGGATAACTGTCTGAGATTTGGCCATAGTATTGTTGCCATACAGGTTGGATGACTTCGAATGGATACAGAATCAGCCATTAAGCATTACTTGGACATTGCGCAACAGACCTTTGTACCCCGCCGGCCAGGCCTTTTGCGTAGAATTCTATCTCGCTATCGTGATCGAGCGCACTTCCAACTGGATTACGCTGCATCAAGGCTCAAGGACCTGGCTGGAATCAATGCACCGATGATCGAGAATATCCACCAGGAGAAGGGTAGAACGTGTGTAACTCGTGCAGCGCGTCACCTTCAATTGACAATCTCTCCAGTTTCCTTATTGCAAAACCTCGAGATTCTATGGACAAGAATGAGTTTCATCTTTTCCACACGTACAGCAAGTCTAGTGCAAAGCATCAGCCCAGCACATGCACCATTGAGCAAGCGCTCCGTGCTGCCATGGCGTGCCATCCCTTCTTCCCGGCCGCCACAATCATCAGCCAAGATAATCGACCGCGGACCTACTGTTCGAAGATCTCACAAGCAAACATAGGTCCATACCCAATCCAGCATCTTCTTCGGGAGACCCGGCGTATCTTTGGGGACAGACGGCGTGTCGGCTCTCTCATCAGTATCGGAACAGGGCTCCCTCAGCCAAATCTGCCCGATTCAAATGAAATGTTTCTTCCTCCCCTCTCTTTGTGCATGACACTGACTCGCAAGGAATATGAGCAGACTCTCAAGGAGAGTATGTGCTTACTTCCTCGGGAAGTGTACTCTCGCTTCAACATTCCCTATGCCGCAAGGATATCTGTCATTAAGCCGGAATGGGATGACATGCCTGAAGCACATCAGTGGTCTGATGCATACTTCTCCAAGGTTCAAACAAAGGTTGTCGATGCTGTGTCTGATGATAATGATTGGTTGCCATATACCACAAATGATCTGTGTTTGTAGCTTGACTGACTGCTTTGTCATTCTTATGGACTCACATTCGTGTACAGGTCTGACTGCAGGATGCTATGACACGGCTACCAAGGTGGTGCGACAGCCCTTAGTTTCTGGAATGTCAAGTCTCAGCCAAGTACGGCCTTTTGCCCACCGTCGGACTGTGGAATCTATTGTCTCTAAGTTTCAACATTTGGGGCCAGGTGACAGAAGATGTATAGTGACAGTTGATGGATATCCTGGGGCAGGGAAGACAAGGGTGATATCTGAAGTCAAAGCTGCTTTGGAAGAACATGATTTCAGGTATGTGCCTTCCACTCAACAAAGTGCTCTATTAGATTGTAAAGTATTTTCTAGCTTCTTCACATTTGATGGCTCATCTCGTGCAATGATGTGCTGGTCAATTAGGAACATTGCCTATGATCCTCGTGCCGAGTCTGCGGGTGTACAACCTACTGTTGCCGATGTCCTGCAATGGATCACATCTCTACCCGAGCCATGGGTGGTCTGCATAGATACTCTCAACCCTTGGTGCAGTGATGTCTCGGAATTCCTTCCCTCTTGTCCCAGCCATGCATTTTTGATTGTAGGACGCATTCTGGACAGTGTTACAGTTCCCAACCAGTCACTCCACACTCCCATCTTTGCATACAATATCAAGCAATTGCCACCCCTATCACCGCTATCTTCTCTGCCAAGAAATGACCCTGACTCAGCTGGTTACAAGGATGATGCTGTTGTACAACCACATGACAATTCACTCTCTGTCAACTTCAGACAAGAACTCTATACTTATCAATCATTGGTGGGCAAGCATTTGCACAATAGCCTGCAGAGCATCATTTTGTCATCTCCGAATGCTTCATCACTGCATCCACTCTCACTCTTTGCTAGAGTCCTTGCAAACTTTCATCATAGCTACATTGATGAAACCATATTCAAACAAGCGGCTGAGAGCCTGGCCAGTCTGCCTCATATCCCGTTTGGATACCAACTACCGGAAGATTTCAAGTTTGGTGGCATGCTGAATACCTTGCTTCGGGTCAACCAAGATGGCTCTTGGGATCCTACATGTTTCAGGAACTACATGCATCGCCTCTGTGCAGCGGAGATTGTTTACAGATCTATTGACGGCTCATATGGGATGGTCCCAGTCGTGCAGGAATGGATCCTGGTCCATGCCAAGGACGACGAAGCTCTTCGACTTGCCTTGATCATAATCGGTGCGGCATTGCCAGCTACTCCTCCTAGGTCGAATCCGACTCGGAATTCGTGCTACCACCGCCTGTACCCTCATCTTCAGCGATTCTATTTTTGTGCCCTGGGGTTCACGATCGGACCTCTCGAAGCCGACATAGCTCTACGTTTTGCTTGCGCGTTTGACGCAAGCGGCGACTATGACAGAGCAATCGAGATATACGCAGCTGTCCGCTCAACCGACCACTGCAGCCATCTTCCTTCTCTTCAACTCAAGTGCACGTTCAATATCTGCATGGCACACTACCATGCGGGCGACCTCCAGGTAGCCTATGATCAATTTGTCTTAGTCTTGGCCGAGGCACAGAGACTACATTGGCCTGATCATCCCGCCGTACTGAGCTGCCTCAGGATGCTGACCTTGATATGCATGCGGTTGGAGAAATGGAAGACTGCGCGGGCTTTTGCTGAGCAAAACGTCGCCATAGGGGAAAAATATCATGCCAGTGGAGACCCAGATACATTCCGCGCGCTCGAGCTCCTCGCGAGGGTCCGCATGGGCGAGTTTTGCTACAGCGAGGCTTACAAAGTTTGGTCTGACCTTGTTGCTCTGCGAGACATTTGGAGCCCATCCGATGAACCCAGTACAATACACTCTCTCGCCGGGAAGGCCAATTGTCTATTCCAGCTCGAGCAATACTCCGATGCAATCAGTCTGCAGAAATACGTCTGCAAACGGTGGGATAGTGTTGTAGGAGATGGACACCCAGATGCCGTCATTGCAAAGGTCGATCTGGGGCGGATGTATATTGGCAAAGGTAACTGGAGACGCGCTCGTCAGCTATGTCTCGACATTGTAACAAAGAACGACGCACTATCATTCCTTCATCGGCCGGAGATATTGAGTACCATGGAGCTTCTGGCGACCGTGTACACGTGCAATGGGGACCACGTTCGCGCTCTGATCGTCCAAAGGCACGTCATACGGAAACACTTGGAATACAATATCTTGGACGAGGCGCTTCTCAGCATGATTAGGTTGGCTAACATGCTGAGGTCCCAGGCAAGATGGAGTGCGGCCCGCGATCTATCGAGGGCACTCATCCGTTTGCCTAGCGAGGATAACGATGCGGGACCAAGCGAAGTTTCGGAGTTCGATGATCTCTTTTTGAAGGAATTGGAAGCGGACGCCCACTTCAGCCTTGGCTCCTTTGCGGACGCCCTGGAGATCCAAAACATAATCATCCCACGGTCACAGAAATTTTTTTCCGTTGACAACCGTCAGCCTATCATGCTCGAGAGCAAGCGTGCTATAACGCGTGCACGCCTGGGAGACACTGTTCTCGCAGTGACAGAAGGGCTAGACGCATTGGCCCGCAGCACCAAGCTCTTCGGTCCCGAAAGCGCATTTCGCTCGACAGTCGAATTCCAACTCGGCGAAGTGTACCGACATTCCGCGCAATGGAGGGAAGCAGAGGCAACATACGAGCACGTTTGGGACTTCCGCAGACGCGTCATCGGGGAAAATCATCCGGACACACTGCAGGCAGCGGCCAGGCTGGCGATGTGTCGTTCTCACTTGGGAAATCTGAGTGGAGCCAAAAGTCTTGGCCAAGAAACGCTGGCGGAGTATAGAGCTCTCTTCGGGGACTCACACCCCAAGACACTTGAGAGTACGGTGACGCTGGTGTTGATCCTCTCTAAGATAGGCGATGTGAAGGCTGCAAAGGAGTTGGCCGATACGGTTCAGAGTAAGATTGTCAGGCATTTTGGGAGCACTCACAGCTTCGCCAAGATAGTAGCAGATCCGGCATCAGCGCATGCACTGTAGAACAACTATAACTTCCAATAAAGGTACGTCTTAGTACTCGCCACGACTGTTCATGTAGTTACAATATATGCCTTCCATATCTCACAAATTCGCTCTACACTGCAGATGAACGATGGCAATCGGTATAGCGTGATAACATACCATAGATGCCCCAGGTAGGTCTCGAGATGGGATTAGCAGCCAGAGACCGTTCGAGACATACCCAGTTCGTGCTACAGCGTAATGAAGTCTCAGGAACGAAAATTGCGCGTACAAGAGACGAAGACTCACTACACGCAGTGCTACCCTCAAGGAAAACGCTTCATTTTGAAAGACTGCCTTTGTAAGTCGGTCAAGCCGTTGTCTCTTCGATGCTACATGAAACGGAGGGTAAGCACTCGGAGCGACGTAGAGTGATGTACGAGGGCCGCCTGTCTCGCGCGAAGCATTCGACCGCTATGTCTCCCTCAGTGTTGAGAGCGAAGATTCCACCCACCCCGTCCTGATGATGAAACCGGACCACTGGATCCTCGTGATCCGACGCAAAGTTGTTACGTCGCGACGATGTAGTTCCGCATCTTGAAGTACTGGACAAAGTTTGCCCCTGCTGGCGTCTTGCATGACAGCATCCGGACGCAGAGCCTAGGAGACTCCAACCGCGCCATTCGCTTCTTGTGCGCTGTCGAAGTCGAGGGTGAGGAGACGCACAGTGGATGTACCGGTAACGGAAAATGCCCCACCTTTTTGCAATGGTTCGGTTCGGGCGAAAGAACGAGCGAAAACAGAGCAACGATAGGCGAACGGAGTAGCGGTTGAAATGATGTGATATACAGTATTCTTCTCGATACTAGTGTAGATGGTGAAAGTACCTGAGTGTCGTCGTTGGTGAAGAGAGCAAACGCATGGAAAGATCTGATTCACGTTACAGGAGAAGCTAGCGTGAGGGTCCGCTAATCGCAGGAAAGCAGGTTCCGGCCTGCTGACAATGTTCGTCCGCTGCTCGTGGTGAGCCATCGAGGGCTGATGAGAGTGCTCCTCCGCGTCCAGAACGCAACGCTGTCAGCGCCTGTGTCGTTGCATAATCAAGGCAGGGTGCCAGCATACATTATTGCGACTGCATCAGGCAGATGAGCGACGCGTTTGACATTGACATGTATGCGCACGCATCCATGCCAAGGGACGAGCCCACCTGTCAACGCTCGAGGCGGGTCGTCAGGGGCTGAAACTCACTCTATGACGGTGCATCAGCAAACACGCTAGACTCCAGGATGAAAGGGCGTACCCAGTACACGTCGACGAGTCGACAGCAGAAATGGACAACAAGAAGATCGCAACGGCCGTCAGTTTAGCGTTGAACATGGCACAGGCGCCGTGCTGGCAAGAGCAAAGCCACGAATGGGCGCGAGGCCGTCAGTCGAGAGAAAAGCGGGCTTGGCCAGCTTGGCGGCGTGAAGGCAAAGATGCTGTCAAATACGATGAGTCATCGCGCTGGGACTCACGGCATCACTCGGCCTCGGTGATCGAACGCCAGCAAAAAATCTCTGCAGAGTGCATCCACCACACCGCGATACGAAGTCTACGCGAGCTCTATGGCACTCATTCTTGGGTGCCTTTTCAAACTAACTCTCCATCCAACCCCTCATACGTCCAAATTGCTAGCCGCCGAAGATACCTGTACGTCTCGGCGTGCACAACATCATCCACCGCAGCGTCCAAGCTGTCATCTACGCGTGGCGTCCCGCTGGTAATCAGGAATCAATTGCCTCTGAAGGTCGAATGCTTTTCCATGTTCTTACATGCCGACTTGGCGCGGGATTCTCCTCGGCTTGAATTCTCTCTGTTCACAGGTATGCCCCTTCGACCTGTTTACCTCTCGCCTGCAGCTTACAATCTAGACTCAACTTTACGAGATAACGCCTTCATATACGCCGATGAGTTGCGCGCCCACGGAATCATACTTCTTTCTGCCGGTGTAAGCACAACATACCGCACTCTCGCGATTCCTAGAGTGACTTGGAACACCCAAATCGAGATGGTACGGGACTTTGATCCCGATTTCGGGCGCATCGTGGCCCTGAACAAGGGCCTTCATCATCACACCACGTCTGAGACCACCTCACGCATACGTTGGCGGCCTGCCCCGCAACTTGACGTTGTGCATTCTCTACCACGCCCCCGGAAATCAGCGTTATGAACAGCTCCTCCGACGGGACGCGGGACAGGGACAAGTCTTGAACACACCAAGCGACGAGCCTGGTATCCCTCCTCTAATTCAGGGCAAACGTCTGAGGATCGAGGGCAGGAGTTTGGTAGACGCCTGGTCGAGAACGAAATGACGCGAAGGGTGGACCAACGAACGCGTCTGGCTCGAGACTGTGTAACTGGTGAGCGCGGGCATGGACTGACGACTATCTTCCCATTGACTGGTCTCCTCCAGAATGTTTGCTCGATTGTCCGTTATCTATCTGTTCTACATCAACCTCACACACCTGTAATCACTACCCACATTCCAGGATAAGTGACACAATGCAACACGAAGTTTGTACCTCCTCTCGAATCATTCTCTAGCCGCCTCGTACAGGAATACCGAGGTGCCACCCTTCCCTCTCATGGTATTCCTCGTCATCCTCCATGTATTCGCCACGAAAGGGAACACGCAGACACATCACCGACGCCGGGCGAACTCTGACCATCGGCTTGACGACCACGCGCTCCTGCGCGAACGCGTCCGTCAAGTGCCGCTCCAGGTCTTTGTCCCCATCCAGCCTCATAATCACCTGCTCCAAGCGATCGTGCGCCACGTCAAGAATGTCGCGGATGAACTTGCTCCCCCATTTCTCGCCGGTGTCATCGATGGGGTAAGAGATCACATCGATATCGAGTTGGACGAGTCTCGGACACGCCTGGAAGATCTTCTCCCACCTCGGTGGCCAAAAACTCATCATGCCCTCTAGTCGTAAAGTGTGCACGGTCTCGGGGAGGAAGGCTAGAAGGCTCTGCATCTCGAGCACGTTGCCCACTGTGAACGTCTTGGGAGTCAATTTCCGTATATCTGGCCCTAGCTTTACGTGCTTCGAGCTGCTGCGCCATCGCACCTCCTCCAGCCCGCTTAAACGGCGGAAGATGGCGCGAAGCACGTTTTCGAAGGCTGGAGTGAGGGATTTATACCCATAGTTGATGACCAGGACCTTGACGAGCGAAGATACCGGTTCTCGGCGCTTGGCGGTATATGCGAACCGTTCCGCTATTTGGAGCGAAGAGAGGGTGAGGGTGTGATATACGAATGGGTCCATCCTTGGGTTTCATGGAGACTTGATTAGCACACTGTAGTGAGAACAACACGATAGCACGCGGCGTACCATTCTCGAACGAGCTTAGACACATATTCCCATTGCATAGCTTGATATCTGTTCTCGTCGTCCTCGCCGTCCGTGACCGCCTCTTCCAGAATGCGACGCGCGATGTCCAGAGGGAGGTCGGGGAACGGCTTGAGGTCCTGAGTCTCGAGCATAATAGGGTGATCGTGGCTCGAGAAGAAAGCTCGCAGCCACAATTCTGGAGAAGACCGTCGGCCTGGGAAATCAAGGGATGGGATGCTAGATGCGGAACAAGAACAGATATAATGATAGCTATCAGCATGAGGAAGTAGAAGCGAAAAAGGTCCCGGCGCAGTCGGGAGGACTGAACAGAGAGTGTTCACGATTCGTTTAGAGCCTGTGTCGCGGTGCGGTCAAGACTTCCTTGAAGAATGGGATCGAGTGTCCCATGAAGGATGGAACTGGTGGTGCTCAGATGAGGTTGCGGTCGTTTCGATGACGACGAGAATGCCGAGGATAACAAGGAGGAGGTCGCTGTGTGGATCGTGACGGGGCAGTGAGAGGAAGGATGGAGACTGGACGACTGTAAAGGAATGAGTCAGCGCTAAGGGAATGGCTAGTCCATGCCAGCGCTCACCCGTTGTTCGGTGTAGCGCTCGACGCGTACGTTGGTCTTCACTCCGGCGCCTCTCGACGTTCATCTCGACCAGGCGTCTCTCGTATACCTGCCCTCGATCCTCGCGCGTATGCGTTGATAGCAGAGAGGGATCCAAGCACGTGGTTGAGAGCTGCAGAGTCTGTCCCGGCCCTGTCGTAGAAGCTGGTCAGGACGATGCACAGCGCCGTAATATAGGACGCACCACGTCAAGTAGATCAACAGACGTCCAGCGTATGCGCGGGATGGGTCCAATGATGACGGTCCTCCTTCCGTAGCCACGACGCCCCCAAGATTCGAGAGATAAGCTCGTAGCAATGCAAGTTGGAATTTCCAGTTCAGAGCCGAGAGACGCGAAGGCGTGGTATGTTGCTTTGGGTTGTGCCTACGCCGGCAAAGGTTCATGTGATTCCGCAGGCGGGCAACTGTTCGGCGCCTATGTACGCGTCGTCTTGTAGAGTCGAGTCCGACTTGCGTCAGCTGCAGATGAAAGGTGAATGGATCAAAGACGCATCCGTGTGATAATCAGAGCGGAATCGAAGGAGAACCCCGCGCCAAGTCGACATGCAAGGACTTGGCACATCAATCATCAAATTGAAGTCATACATTTCGGATCGCCAGCGGGACGCCACACATAGATCGCGGCTTGGGCGCCTCGGTGGATGATGAAGTGCACGCCAAGATGTATCGTTATCTTTGGCGGCTATCAGTTCAGAACGTGAGAGGCGCTGAAAGAAATTCATACCTATAAAGTGGTCTAGAAGGTCACAGACAGCAAGTGTTATACCACAAACGCCAGACATATTGCATGGAATTCGTAGCGCGGACGTGGTGGATGCAGAGCAGCAGAGGACTTTAGGCCGAGCGATGCCGTGAGGCCATGGGCGATGACTCATCATGTTTGACAGGATGCATTCTTGTCTTCACACCGCCAAGCAGGCCAAGCCCGCCATTTTCTCTCGACTGATGGCCTCGGAATGGCGCCAATCCGTGGCTTTACTCTTGCCAGCACGGCGTCTGCGCTATGTTCAACGCTAGACCGACGGCCGGCGCGATGCTCTTGCTGTTCATTGCGGCTGCGAACGCGTCGACGTGCACTGGGTATGCCCTTCCTTCCTGGAGTCAAGCGTGTTTGCTGATGCACGGTCGTAGAGTGAACTGCAGCGAGACCCCGGATGACCCGCACCTGGCATTGATCATCGGGCTCGTCCTTGGCATTGGTGCTTGCGCATACATCTTACTTTTTGGCGCGTCGCTCATCAGCCTCATTCAGTCGCGATAATCTTTGTTGGCACGCTGCTTTGGATTCGTAAACGAAACAGGCGCCGGCAGCGTCGCATTCTGGACGCCGAGGATCACTTTCACCAGCCCTCGATGGCTTACCACGAGCAGGGGTCCCAAATTGTCAGCAGGCCGGAACCCGTTCTCTATCGCTCGTAGTCGACTCTCACGCCAGCTTCTTGCTCCTTTACTGTGAGAGTCTCCTCGGTGCCGTCGGTTGCGTTTACTGACGTCAATGCGCAGATACCATATGATCTTCCGTTGTAATTTTACGATATGATTCAATCGCTCTTCTCTTTTTGCTCGAACCTTGGAGGTCGTCACTATCCGGGTTGTTTTCCTCTCATCATCGAGGCCGGCGGCGAACGAGTCGCGACTCACGGGATCAAAGTCGATAGTTGGACAACACCGAACACCCGTGCGATTGTCGCCGCCAGCCGAACGATTTGCTGCCTGTACATCAATCCGCCCACCTGTGTAGCGTCTTGCCCTCTAGACGGCTTCTTACATAGGTCTTTTCTTTCCCGCCATCGGCTCTCCTTTGCTAGGACGGGGTGCTCACTCGAAGCTGAGTAGTAGCGAGCCCGTCCGCCGCTAGTTCGACCGTCAACCTTGCACTCAGGCCCCCGGACAATCAAAGCTATTGCTAAAGTCAGCCACTCTCTGGTTCTCTCTTATACGGCCGCTGGTGGCTCTGTATCGTGCACGGTTCGAACAACGCTACAATCGTCGTAGAGGGATACACGATGCTCATCGGGGTGGCGACGACTTCTTCGCTCGGATACGCGCTGTAGCGCGTGTTCTATCTTTCAGCTTGTCAAGGCAATGAAATCTGCTGGGACTATCATCATATGTACGCCATTGCAATTCTCGTATCTATCTCCGTACCATACCAGTGACCCTTCCAACTACGACCTTCTGTGCAATGACAGGCTCCTCGTCCACGTACTTTCCAGAGAGAAACCTGTCCATCCGCGCGCGCTCCTTGGCGAGATCCTCCTCACATGGCTGAAGACTCGCGGAATCAAAATCGATCACAGTAATGTCTCCATCGTCAGTTGATAGAATGTTCCACGATCTCAGGTCGCGATGCAGGACTCCGGCTGCATGTATGTCTGTGACGATCCTGCGTAGACGGTCACTGAGAGACATGTAGATCAATGTACGTCCTTTACAACGATTTTGTGCAGGAGCTCACTTCTCATCTGCTGACAGCTCCACTTTGCCACGGAACCCCATCCTGAGGCCCAGCGGGCGTCCACTATTGCTCATGACAAGAGCGCCGAGGCTCCGCTCACTATCTTGAAAGAAGCCATACATATGAGGTACGCCCTGCACCCCAGCCGCAGAGAGGTGCTTGTATATGGAATGCTCGTGCGCCAGACGCGTCAATTGATCTGGCGTCGAAGCGATTTTGACTACCAGCGGTCGGTGCTTTTGACCAGAGATGATCGCACGGTGTACTTGGCCTGTAGCTCCTCGACCAAGTTTCTTTCCCGCGATGAGGGCGACGTAATCTTTGGTTGAATAAGTGTCTCGCGCAGGTTGTTCAAGTGTGTCCAGGATCAAAGGTGCGGGTGAGTTGTATACACCGTATCGGATGTAGAGCGCTATTGCTGGACGTTTCAGGAGATTGACCGCTTTCTAAACCTGGGATGAGCTCATTTGTTGATGTCTTCGACTGGAATAACATGTACCTCGTGCTGTTTCATAGTGCATATGTCCAGGCCGTGCTTGGAGCTCCTTTTCACGTCCTGTGTGTTACGTTTATTTGTGGTACCGAATTTGTCGTTACAAGATCATACACATACCACGTTTCTAGGCTTCACAGCTGCAGGAGATGCGGCGGTTTGTACCGGAGACGCAGCGCGAGCCTGTCACTTCCCGTCAGTTATGTGAATGTAAGGTTCTCATGTACAGCAAGATACCTTCTTCAGTTTGCCGCCTGGCAGAGGACTCTCGGCCGGTCGTTTTGCTGATCTCAACACTCTATCCGACGGTGCAAGAGGTTTCTTTGGCTGTGGTGGCAAGATGATATCCATTCGCTGCAATGCATCGTCGATCATGCAAAAATGGAGAGCCGTCCACAGGTAAGTAAAAGTGGGAGCCTTTGAGTTACAGGGGTCGAACAAATCGGAGAGAAAGAGCGTTTGACTGGCTCTGTGACGGACTCCAAAACGAATGAGATTCCCACAATCACATCAGGAAAACACTCCCGAGGTAATTCTTCGAGAATTAGGTCGAAATGCCACGTATTTTGGTAATTCGTCAGTTTACCACCTTTTGTGAAAATACTACAGTTATCCTGGACCATCGACAGTCCTTTTGAATTATTCACAACTTACGATGACATTTCCTATGTTTCTTGTTCATCTGACACCTACTACTCCCGGAGGCAACCGTGGTTTCAGACCGAAACAACCACTAGCACAACAGGTCTTCAATTGCAAAGCACTACATAGCAACAGGACACAACATATAATGTGTGATTGAGATAGAATTGTATGTAGCATAGCCATGAGACATGATGTAAGCAAAAACAGACCGGTACATATGTGTCGGTTTCAAGAGCAGAGATAGTAAAATCTGTCTCGAGAAGGGCTGGCAGTGGCAATGGCAGTGAGCATAGATGTCGTGTTGTAACGTTGCAACTGTCTCGGCACTTCGCACCATCGAGACCAGTCCGTCATTGATCTGGACGATAGTAAGATCCGCGATGGCTTCTGGGTCGCATCTAGGTTGCTGTCGGGGCTCCAGTCTAGGCAAGTCTCGGCGGAGACATGGCTGTCAGCAGTCCTCGTCCTTGGCACTAGATCCGTGGCGGATGACATAGCAGGTCAAGCGTCGAGCGTCGAGCGTCGAGCGTCGAAGGCATGGGCGTAGTCATAAGTATGGGTCCTTACCATCGGGGGGTACACTGCCAGTGACCCAGTCGAGTGAGTATACATATTATGGAGAGGTGGTGCGGTTGTGGTCGTGTGTATCGTCGGTATGAACCAGGTGGGCGAGATCACAGAGCGAGTGGGGCAGAGATCGTGCTGGTAGTGATTGTGGCGTGGCAGGGCGTGAGCCAGTATCTGTGAGTGGAAGTTCTTGATGCTGCACATTGTACGGTGACGGTGAGCTGCTGTGCAGCCGAAGGGGTCGCTGTGGTGGTGGAACGAAGAAGACATGTTTTGTGTTGATCCGTGTTGACGGGCGACTAAGTAAATGAACATGCACGTGATGGGACGCTGCCGACGGCAGAGCGGGCTTGTCGTTTCCAACTTACCGTCAACAGCGAGCGCCGACAGAGCCAAGACGCGGATAATGATATGCACTGCCCGCAACCTGAGCTCTCTCATACGCATCTGTGACTCCCTGAGACCGTGATCAATACTCAGGCTCATAAGTACCTATGTAGGCATGATAACTTAGCATGTGGCGTACCTATTCCCTCTACCACAGTGCCACATGTGTTCCTCTTCTATTGCAGTCTGCACCAGGCAAGCTAAACCATATGGAAAGTCACAAAATATGCTGCATATTGGTGAGCAAGCAACCGGTCCAACTCAGACAAAGGTCTCTCGGACCTCTCCGAATATGTTCAGTCGTCTCGTATGCTGAAGTTGTAGCCGAGGGCCTCCCCTCAACTGAGCCCGTACTTCGATAGCAATGTGCACCCGAACACATTATTACTATCAATGTACCGGACCCCAACTGAGTTCGAACTCAGGGGCCGGTGGACAGCGAGTCAAGATAAATACCAACTTCAAGCAGCTGATGTTGCATGCATTGCTGTTAGCCTGCCTTTGTGTAAACTTTTGGGTATTGTACGAACATCCCACGGGGACTTCAAGAATATCCAGAAATTCTGACATAATTCTATCAATGAAGCCGGTTATCGCCCTTAGTCTGATTTACGACAAATTTCTATATAATTTCCTTCAGATTAGCACGGGAGGGTTTTCCTGATGCAAAGATGATGAACGTCGAGTCAATCCGGACGGCATTCGCCCATGCCTGTGTCGAATATTAGTGTTATGTCCCAATTGATAGATTGGTACTGACCCGTTGGATATATGCGCTGGCCTGAGGTTGCCATTCAGTCGCCTCCTTGCGGTGTATATTCCCCGGTGTGACATTATCTACGACTGGCGTTTGAAAGCGAGCACTTCTCTTCAAACTATGTTCTTGATCCAATATGTCTAATCGAGGGATGTTCCACGGCGGGGAAGGGTTATCTGGGGGCGGGACTGCTCTAGTCGCAGGTGAGCGGTACTGCGTGGTACAGTTGGCCTGTTCACGGCTAGCAGCAAGATCGGAAGTCTCCACGTTGTCCATTTGTCTTAGCAGATCACCACCGCTCGGAGCGAAGAACATGAAAGTTGCCGGATGGCGGAACAGTCTGCCGAGGGATGTCAAACGACGCCCATCTTTGGGTGTGAGCGTTCTGATTTCGCGATAATGGCACCTGTCCATATTGGCGACGATCACACAGTAGTCCTCGCATAGGAAACCATCCGGAGAAGTTTTGCAGGTGTCGAGTTCTGCACTGCCCCAACGCAAGGCAAGGATGTGGAGGGAGTTCAAGGTACGAGGATGCAATGAGAATATGCTGACAAGTCTACAGGCCACAGAGCCCGCACTTGACCAAAGGGAGCGCGCTACGGCCCGTGCTGTATTGATGTGGGAGTGGTTGCGATCGGGAGGGTTCATCATATCGTACTGAGAACTGTCTATCAGGTACCGCGATGGAAAGGTTTGTAATCTGGTATCAAGATAATTACAAACATCCGGAATGAGCGAAGGAACACATTGGATTCGTTTCAGACCGAGACGATCGTCAATGTGGGCGTCAAGAAAATGGGCTGGCGAAGAATGGGGGATAGGTGCAGGTATGTCTTTGTTTCCGAACGGAGCTCTTGACCGTGCAAAAAACGACTCTTCTCTGAGACGTGTGGAGCTCATGGTAAGAGGGAAAGGAAGGTTTTTTTGTGGCGAGGTCGGCCAAACACGGCTTGATTCTGTTTGTTCTTTGTTTTATAGGATTGCCCACGGCTCTTATGCAGAGTAACCTCAACAGCACTCTGTTTTCCAGCAAGAACATGACCCAATCAGATTCGCATCGTTCAAGGAATTCACTTTGATTGTGACTTTGTCAAACTGTGATTGACTCACTTGCCGCCGGCACGGAGTGCTTGCGCAAAGTGCCGCGTCAACTTTGGAGGCCACGTGTATGTTTCTTTCTCACATGCCATGACTACCAATAGCGAAAGATACAAGAAAACCTTCTACGGATTCTTTCAGCCGTTCGTCAGTCGTGACTCTCCTGACGCCCTTGCTTCTGGACCCAGTCCTATAAATTTTCTGGATCGACATCTCGATGAAAACCTCATCTTGGGGCGCATTCGCCATCTTCCTAGTCTCATTTCGGACATCAATAAGGCCGGGAACGAAGTACTCGAAGCTGTGGACTCCATTGAAAACTACCCTGACGTCCTCTTTGGCCTTGGCTTTGCGGCCAGATACTTTGACGCCTCAAAAAAAACGGACGCGCCACAAATTGCTGAACTCTATGAAGGCGGCCTTCCTCTCATATGCTGTCAGCTAGCCTCAAGTGTGATGCTTCACCCTGACCGACCGAATGCTGGCAGAGGCATTCGTTGGTGTTCTCAGGCCATCGAGACATGCAACCCCCGCGAGGACACTGCCCATCTCGCCCAAAGCTGGTTCCTCAGTATCAAAGACTATCGACTCTCTGGACTGCGAGGAGAGCTAGACTCCTTTAACGACGAAACACGGCAAAGGGTACTTTTTGTTCTGGACCTGGCGCCTCATCTTGCAGTCGGCATGTTCTTCTCCCCCGCTGCGCACATGACACTCAAGCAAATGTCAACGTTATGCGAGATGGATGTCTTTTCCTGGACTCGTAACAGTATCGTGGCCAACACATCCCGTCCCTTGAGAAAGCCCTCCATGGATGCTTCGGCGCCGCCATGGACAATACCACACTTGCAGGCCATCAGTTGGCCTTCTAATGTGCGCGTGCTTCCTCAGCGACTGAAGCGACCACCGGAGGTAGTGAAAGATTACTACAAACCTTCTACTACTGTTCCCATCGAGCATTCCAGCATGTACGGAGAGCCAGCTGATTATGTAGAACGGGCAAGTGAATTGCGCTCACCCGGGAATGATCATTGCTCATTGTTCGTAGGCATGGACTAACGCTGTCCACGTCGATGCGAGCATCATCGTATTTGACTGTGGGAACTTCACACGCATTGGTCTACGACACCGTCACAGTCAGACGTTGTTCCTCTCCGATCTCGTTGACATGTGCAGTATGCGACCTCCGAACTTTGCAAGGTTCATGGCGGGCTTACATGCAGCCATACTTTCTGACGCTCTCCAACGTGTATCGTTGCTCAGAGAGGCTCTTGTTAGGAAGCATTCTTCCATATCTATCCCGAGGGCCCTCAGCCGGAAAGCCTCCCAGGTATGATGCGGCTTTGCTCCACTCCACATGTACTGAGCCCTTCAGACGCCCAGGAAGATTGCAAGTTCAAAGGGAAGAGAGGCCAAGGTACGAAAGTCAGCGGTATGTGATCAGGTTTTGTCTAGACATCCAGTCATAGCTGACAGAGAGCCCCAAAGGGTCGGCCACATCGCAAAAGTGTGTGTTCGAAACCCAGAAAAGATCCCGAACAGGTATTCGTGTTTGGCGTTCTCATTCGTTTGCTGACGCCAAGAGTAGGAGAACCTTGCGCGCTTCGAAAGACCTGGTCTTGCAATTTTCATCCGAGCTGGACTATACAATTTGCCAACGCCATCACTTCTCCTTCGCCCGGGAGCACTGCGAGAGGACTCCTATGGTGTTCGCAAGTATACAGCTCTCATTCTTGGTGAACGCCTTGGAGCCGGTTCTACGGGATCGGTTCATAGGGCAAAACTGGATATAGCTAAGAAGCACCCTCCACTGATAGCAAGAATCGCAACAACGTTCCAGACTCTGTGTCGTCTTCGTCACGAGTATCTTATATATTCATACTTAGGTTTGCAGAAAATCTCTGGCATACCGCTTCTGTACGGATACTTCCAAGACGCCTCCCAGAATGTGGGAGTGCTGATTTTGGCAGATGCGGGAACACCATTGGGGTGGAGAAGGCGTTCTGACGGTGGTGTTGAGTTGACATCGCAAGAAAGGTACTGCACTTTTCAAGCTCGATGCTGATCTGATGGCTTGGAGCAGGACAAGTGCTATCGAGACGTTGCAATCGATTCACAGGGCCGGGGTCCTGCATCGTGATATTCGATCTTGGAACATCGTCGTGAACGATGAACGGCTCTCAATTATAGATTTCGATCGCGCCTCAATCTATGCTTCCGGATTCGACTACGCTGAGGAGATGGCACGCATGAAGAGATTCGTAGATGGAGAATACATAGATGAGGATGCAATTATTGGGAGGGAAGGCATTTCGCGTGATATAGCGCGGCACGTTCGTGATAACCTCAGCATGTCTTAGTCAGTACGAAAGATCCATTCTTGTCCAAGTTCGTGAGGGTCCAAGCTCTCTTCATAGCACAGCCTATGCGGTAGTCACCGTCCTCAACTGTCTGACGGCGCGGACGTCACAGAGAACAAATATTGCAATCATGTTCAAAACTACTTGCTGAGTGGGAAATGCCAGCACAGACCATTGGTATTGGAGCGGTCTACAGCAGCAGTATTCACGACAATCGTGGAATAATGAACGGATTTGGGCGATACGGGAAGCTGAAACGGTGAGCCCACATTTCCACGCATACGATCGCCGCCGCGATAAAGGAGCATGGATCAACGAGGACGCAGAAGAATGAAGGATCCCATGTAGCGTTCCTTGGGGACATAACGCGGACAGTCGCGGCCCCGAAAGAGTCAGATCGAATGGACAAACATATGATCGCGTGCGAGATGCGCAGCGTCAGGCGTGTTCGGATCTGAGGAGTCGTTGGCTGTGTCAATCGTCAGAAAGAGATTGTTTGAAGGGGCGTTCAGAGACGCACCCAGAGACCCAACAACGACCGTTACTAGATCAACATCACATATCACGCGTAGATTGGCGGCGGCAACCGTATTATGTGTCACACAAGAGTCCAACATAGCGGGTGGAGAGGCGTCCGAAAGGAGGGAGAGAGAGGTGCGTCGGTGATCCGTTGGTCGTGGTCAGAGAGCAGAAGCAAGAGCGGTCCGGGGGCCGCCGCCTTCATTTCGGAACAGCATTGATGACGTCACGGAGTCCTTCGGCTCGAACACAAACGCCCACACAAGCCCTCAACGCGGTCTGGAGTCTTGCACGTCTTTCAAGGTACTCCGAGGATCAATCGTGGCTCCCAAAATGCGAGGAGCAGGACCTGCCGCGATGGCCGCGATGGCGGCTATTTCTGCTTGAGGCTTGACGGTGACAACGATCACTCATGCCAGTTCCAAACCATATCGAATTTCAAGGTTAATCCTGGAGCCAATCCTTGAATGTGTTTAATTTGTGGCACTGTATCATAAAGATGCATTTCAAGTAATGCTTCGCATGCATTCCGCGGGCGAGCCTGGTACTCGTAGATACGTAGTGCCATTTCCTCACCGATCCGTGTCCATGATCGTATACGCCGTCACTGACCCGGAAATCACTTTGAACGCATCACTGCGCACGTCTGGAATCTTCCCAGAACCTGCGACTTGGATAGACCACAGATCTTTCATCAGGTTTCACCTGAGGAAACTTTTGTAGGTTAGATTCGGCGCTTTGACAGTTCACAGGCGAACAAAGCAGCTGTAGTATACGGAAGTCGTTCGTTTCGAGAATGGATAATCGCATTGGGTGCAGGAACTGCGCTCTGAAAAGCGGAATCGATGATATGAATATCTGAGGCTCACCGGCCGTTCTAATACGGTTCGAAGAATTCAAGCCCTGGACATTGGGCTATTTGATGAGGAGACGTTCGTCGTTCGCCCTATCGTGAGTGGAAACAAAAGTTACAAAACAGGCAATGCAAAAGATGATTCGACCCAGGCTCGAACTGAGGACCTTCTGTGTGTTAGACAGATGCGATAACCAACTACGCCATCGAACCATGTTTGCTACTCACATTCGTCAAACAGATACTTGCGCGGTAATCATCTTGCCACCGTTCATGTTCTCCTCGCCGTAACCCACCGAGCAGCAGCAAAGACCATCCCCGGGTTGCTCCGCACGAGGATCCAAGGAGAGATTCAGACTTGGTCTTTCTTGCTTTCCTTGGTCTTCGTTGCTTTCCTTTGAACAACAGGTTGACGCAAATCCTGTTGTAGAATGCTGAAGGATGACTCTCAGACTTGCCTCGTATAACATCGCCGACGCGTGCGCTTTGAGATTGTTTGAATTTGTCATCGCGTCCCACGGTAGGGTGGAGTTATAGAAGGTGAGCACGGGAACTGCAAACATCACAAAAACTGTCGAAACCTAGCTAGGCGTAGCATGCCTAGCGGGATCCCCGTTTCCTCACTTGTACCTAGCATGGTTCCCAAAACATAGCTAGGACCTAATTCAGTCGGAAAACCTAGGATGCCAAGCTAGGCCCTAGCTGCATCTGGCAAGCATAGCATAGCATAGGGTACAATCTTACAATGTTGTTACACATCTTATCTGTAGTGCAAACATTCTCATACACCGCACATAACATCAACACCACAATGGAGTACTATAGCAGTAAGTTACGGCTAGCCACACCCATGCTCCTCATTAAACGTTCAACTGTTGACGCCGCTGACGATTGAACGTTGCAGCCGAGCCTTCCGACGAGGAGGACGCAGAGTGATTGTGAGAATAAGTACGCGGCTGGGCGGGTGATCGGACGGCAGAGGAGGCCGGCGACGGCAATCCAAGAGAAAGCATCAGCATTGACAAAAAGACGGGGGCAGTGAGGGATCCAGACATGGAGCAGAAGACGTGCATGGTCTCAGCGCGCAACCCGACCGACTAATCAGACTGGAGAGACATAAGTCAGGAAGCAGTCGATGGATGAATGAACCGAATCACGCACCTAAACATACTTTGCTCACCACTGTAGGTCCATCGCCTCGTGGAGATCCAGTAGATGGTGGTGAGCAAGTGATGGAGGAAGATTGTGGGCAGCACGCGGCGGTGGACTTGAACAATTATTCGGGGCAGTTGTCACCTGCAGAACGCGATGATCCGTGCGTGAGAATTATGATCGGAGTCTAGAATTCTCTAAAACTCGCGACGCGTCAGCTCACGTCCTCATCTCCTTCCACCACCATCTTGCTCGCTGCCCTGTTCACCTCAAGCTCGTCGTCGTTGTCGCTGGCGCCATTGCCGCTGCTGTAGCTGTCGTGACCGTCGGTACGTCCATTCGCCTCCATTAAAAAGCCTATTGTCGCCGTCTATTGGCATTGCGCCATCGCCGTCTATCACGCCATTGCCGCTTGTCACGTCGTTATCATTGTTGGCCACGCCATTGCTCATCGCACTGCGCCCATCGCAGCCGCTCATGCCCATTGAAGCCACCCACGCCCATCGCAGCCTACGTCATCATCGTCGCCCACGCCCATCGCTGCTCATGCCCATCTGAGCCATCACAGCCGCCTGTCAACGATTTTCAATCTTGAACTCGGGCGATGACCAAGAAGACAATCCACCTGGAGAAGACCACAGCGGCGGCAATGATGTTGAGTACGTACCCATCCGGCTTCATTTCGGCTACTGGTTGACTTTCTTTCTTTCCCTCAATGAGACAACTTGAAGCCTCAAGACCTGCGAAACAATGCTGCGCTCCTGCGTGGCTTACAACTCTCTAAGGAGGATCTTGAGCGTTGCGATCTCGAAACCGAGGAAGACTACGCTTCAACGGTGCGTCATTCATCACTTTGAGGCGCATATATTTACACTATCCGTGACCAGGAGCTTGAAGCCGGAGCACATTGCATACGCGGTTGTTCAGGTCAAGTTCCACAGTATTTGACTCTTCGTCGCTCTACTAACATTCATGATTAGGCTTATTATTCCCTCACATCGGTGACAACCTGGCGCATGAAGAAGCCGATGGTCGACCTCGATCATGGCATCGTTGATTTTTTCGCTGACCGCGGCGACGATCCGGCAGTGAACGAGCTGCTCCTGTGGTGGACATCGTGATTAATTCATTCATCTGTCCTCCGTTCTGACGTTTGTTCAGTGAAGTACTGGTCCGTCGTAACCGTTGGTCGGGCCATCTTGCGACAGACAACAACAACGATGATCAGCCAGGTGAAGGTAGTCTCTTTGCTGCGCTGATGAAGCCGCCTGCCGTCGGACAGGAACAGGACCAAGGCGAGAATCAAGGAAGCGAGGGGACCACGACTGCATCATGAAGCGAGGACCGCCGGATCGCCATCTGAGCCGGAGGCCAACGATGAGGAAGAGGTACATGAGGTGTCTGTAAGGCGCAGGGCGCGTTGGCTTTGTTCCAGGACAGCGACTGATATGCTTGGCTATGGACATTCTCGAGTTGCTTTTACTTGCTTTCTGTGCTGCATATTCTTATGTGTTATTTTCCATGTATTTTTGTGTACCCAATGCCAGTCTTTCTGACTGGAAATGTGTGTGCATCGGAACTCATAGGAATTAAGATGTGACAGGTTACCGTCAAATGAAGGCGTAGTAAATTTGATGCTGTAGTCGTATAAGAGCCTAGCGTATACTCTGTCTAGACCTAGCGTGAACATAGCTCGAACCTTGTCTGTGCCTAGTGTAGCATAGTAAATACCCAGCATGGGCCTAGCATCGTCCAAGAAATGGCCCACGATGATCCTAGCATGATCCTATAATAGTGCTAGGATAAGTCAAGCTTGGAAAGGGGACTTCGAGGTTAGGCCTGGCTACGGGAAGCTAGGTTTTCCGATGTAACTAGGGCCTAGACGGCAGTAGCAGGCCTAAGCAGGGAGCAGCATAGGTTCGACAGTTTTTGTGATGAAACGCGCGAGGACCCGTGGGAGAAACAATCTTCCCTCAACACACAATCATCATTGTGGCCGCAGAATGGCAAACGCGCCCCACGAATGTCGCGACAAGCTACTGAGCTTTCGACATCCCCTGCTACCGCGCTCTTCCTTGGATGACTACTCGCCGTCTGAGTCGACCTTCTTGCAATTCTTCGATACGCATGTGGACGAAAACCTGATTCTCAAGCGGGTGATAGCATTGCCATCCCTCCCTTCCGAGCTCTCCACACTTGTAGATGCTACGCTCTCCTTGCCGCTTGCTAGCGGTATCCCTGACTCGCACTTCTCATGGCAGAGTACCGCATACCGGGACGCCTCAAAAACTGTCAAAGCGTTTGATGTCGCCACATTGTTTCGGGGCGGCGTAGCCTGGCCCTCTTGCTGCATATCCTCCATTGCTTGTATTCATCCACATCATCCAGCGATTCCCGGATCCCTCCATTGGGACGAAACACGGCTGTTTGACTTGTCTGACCGTGATTATTACGCTGGGGATCCTTTCATCTACCAAAGGGCTGTTTTGCGCGTCGGACACCCTCACGAGAAGGAGATGGGTACCTTTACGCAGGAGGAGAAAAACTTACTCTCATCACTACGCGAGCGCTTTCCGTACTTGGCGAATGCATTCTTCTTTAGTTCCGTCGCTGAAACATTTCTGTACTCTATGGATGATGTCTTCGACGACTTGCCGTTTCCCTGGGTCTCAAACTCCCAGACAGAACATCCTGCTCCGTTACCGATGGCGCTGCATTCTCCAGATGCGCCACTACCCCGCTATACTCGCCCAGATACCGACTCGGAGCTCCTTGATGACGACGCCAACAATCGGCCCAGGAAAAGGACGCGGACGAACCTCATTCAGGCTGATCGGCTTCCTGTACGGTACAGTCCAGGGGTCATCACCGTGAAAGAGCGCGTCGATTCGCATGTGCAGGAGTACCTACAGCGGGTGCGTTGGCTGACCAGTTCGAGTACTCAGATGCTGATGTGCGTCTTCTGCACAGGCCTGGATTAATGCAGTACGCATTGATTCAACTTTCATTCTGTTCGACTGCGGCAATTGCCTCCGCATTGGTATCCGGCATCGCGAGACTCAAACGCTGTACCTTTCTCCAGTAATTAACGCAGTTTCCTCAGAGTCGACACCTGCATACGGTAAACTCATTCTTGGTTTACATCTTGCTATTGTGGATGATGCGGTGCAGAGACTTCGTCTGATTGACAACGGTCTAGCGTCCCATTTGCCTGCGATTTCTCCGTCGCGGTCTCCATCACCCAGCGCCCAACCATCAAGGGCCGCGGGACGCGTCACGAGAAGGAAGAAAAGAGCCGCATCACAGGCAACGAAACTCGCAGTATGTAGGCCTAGTCTGCACACGACGAGAGGTTCTAACCCGCTCTCCAGAATACAGTCGACTACTTCAGGAAACGTGTCGCTCTCGCTGTGTACCTCCAGCTCCCCATCTACAACTCTCCCTCGCCCCAGATCCTCCTTGTCCCGGGTCAGAAACGCGCGCGCCAGTACGCGCCTCGGAGCTATGCAGCGCTGATTATCACTGAGAAGCTCGGGCGGGGCGCGACGGGAGATGTGTATCGCGTCACACACGCGCCTCGGAGCGGGATACTATGCAAAAGCCATCTTCCCGTCGTCGCCAAGGTTGCTGCGTCCCTTCCCCGTCTACATCGTCTTCGCAACGAATGGTCTGTGTACGAACATCTTCGTGCAGCGAATGTGTCGGGCATCCCGCACGTGTTCGGGTTCTTCCAGGATACGCCCCGGGAGGCTGGCGTTCTCGTTTTGGCTCACGCAGGACGCCCTGTATCCTACCGCATGCCAGTGGATGGACGCGGTATTCGATTCACGGCCAGAGAGAAGTGAGTGGCGTGAGGTCTACCTCTGAGGGTATGAGTCTTACTCCAGACAGGGGAAGCTTGAGGAAGACGCTTAAGGCTATCCATGCGGCAGGCGTTTTGCATCGCGACCTTCGGTCCTGGAACATACTCGTTGACGAGCAGGGGCAGTTGACGATCATCGACTTTGACCGCGCCTCGCGTTGTGCTAGTGCCGAGGAATTCGAAGAAGAGAGAATACGCCTGGAAGCTTTACTGCGTGGCGAGTACGTGGACGGGGATCAACCTATTGGGCAAGAGGACGTTATTGTCTCCGATGGAGAGGATTCACTTGATGGCAGCTCGTAACAAAGTCAACTGGAACATGGTCGATTTAAATGGAAAGAGATGATGAATTGCTATCGTAGAAGGTTCGTACGTTTATGTTCGTGCCTGGTCTTTCGTGTACATATGTAGTGGCCCTCGATCCTCGATGCGATCTGCTCCCGTCAACGCAATGATGAGACGAGAAGACTGAGACTTGCAGTTGGACGCGCGCATGTGACGTCCACACCTTTCGGTGAGGAGCGAATGATACTTTGTATTTCTCTAGAGGATACGCAGCACGAAATGGCCTGGGCGCGGGAGCAGAGGTAGACTCGGTTGCTCGTTGGAGTGATGAGCTCAGTTCCGGCCACAGTGTTGATCGTACCAAAGTACGGTGGCGAGACATTGTCAAAAACGGTGGAGAATGTGTCTATTGAGGCCATGGTAGCAGCGTATGTCGTTTCCGCACGAGGAAATGCGGCGGGTGATAGCGAGAGTCAAAGATAGGGACGTGGGCATCGTTTCGGGAGGAGGGCGAATCCTGCATCTGCAAGCAAAGGAGTCACGCAAGGGCTAAAACAACGCAGGGATACGCACCAGCTCTTTCCTAGGTACATCCACGCAATGCGTCGGGTCCAGGCGTCCAATTGAATGACACGTCAAGCAGAGGATGCCTGAGCGACAGGCCTTCCTGCGTCTGGCTCACGCGATGTTTATGAGACGCAGAGAGACGCTTCGCGTCCGCGAACGTTACCAACAGCCGCACTAGACGCTTGGTGGTCTCGACTATGCTGCAACGACGTCGAGCGATCCCGGAGCTGGCTCGTGCGTCAATTCTGGGTGGAAAATTAGTGTTCGTCGGGCTGGAGAGGCTTTGGTCGCGTACTCCGTTTCTGAGACTTAGTATGTGCCAAAGCGACGCACACGCGCTCAGAGCAGTCCATTCCGTAAACGAACCGAGCGCGAGGGCGATGGGGCGGAATATGTCGTTGTCACCACCGCACTTGTAAACGCTCAGAATGAGGATTTATATCCACCTGGAAAGTGCCTGCAAACGCAACTTCCCCATAGGGATGAACCGTAGGATAGAGCCAGAGAACGGCGGGAGATGAAAGTTGGGGATACGCTGGGCAAAAAGCCATGGCGGGAAGGAGGAGTAGGTCATCTGCACAACGGAATCAAGCAAAAGTCAAGGCAATACAAAGTCACGCACCATGAGCAATCTGCTTGACTTTTCAATGCGCGTCCACGCAACACGTCGGGTCTAAGCGCCCGTCCCGACTAAGCAGACGTCACGGATCCGGTCCGATGGCACTGCGGGGGCGACGACGTTACCATTCTGCTGCTAGCGCGACACCTATGAGACGGGCGCTAGATGAAGTTGGGCAAAGACCAATCGCCCGATCACGCACCAAGTCGATCCCGTATGGCTGACCGGTGTAACAGGGCGGCGTACGGTCCTGCATCTGGCATTTTCGCGATATGAGCTTGCAGGGGAGCATGAGCGTCGCGGCGAGCAGGCAAACTGCTGACGTCATCGCTCCTGCGAACATGAACCGCAACACTCGGACCGATGTTCCTTGTCCCTCTCACGGCCTCTCCTCTCGTCTCATTCAACAAGGTCAATCTGGCTTAGACGGAGGACGGCGTCGAAGTGTTCATGACTCGGGTGCGTCTTGCCCAGTTTTCTGACCTCCAATATGCTCAGGATGACGGACGCAGTGGACGACTTTGGATGACTCCATGTTGGAGCTTCACAAGTGGTCCTATTACCTTCGCATAAGTAATGCACCAACACACATGGACGGACGAGCGCCACGTCCCCTCCGTGCTGTGCATTTCATGATGGACCAATTGTGGGCCTTGTATGTGGGCTTCTACGGCTACAAGACGTCTTGTCTCGTTCTTTCTTTTGCAAGACTTCGTAGCCGGTTTTTCGTCGCGAATATCTGTACGTCTCGATCTTGTTAGCCTTCCTGAAACCTTGGCAACGGTGCCTAATTAGCGACTCCACCGGACTCTGATCAACGTTACGCTTCTGTACCGCGTCCGCTCCCTTGGCGCTTTCTGTTCAACACAGAAAACGCGTTTTTTTCTAGTTCGCGTTGTCATGAATGACACCAATCCACGTCATGCCAATATTGCGCCCACAGATATGCCGTTCGACTACGGTTTGCAACGTGCCGGGGCTGGGCATATAAAAGGTCAGACGAAATATGATTTTATTCAGCAGCGCATTCGTTCCCATCTACACAACACGATGATTTCACCCGCCTCGCCTTCGTAGCCGTCTCTGTCTTCTCTTTCGCGTCGACGTCCGTCGACGCGTTGACTACCCCCAACACGGCAGTCACGGTCAAGCGCGACATCAACGCCGACGTCGAGACGATCCTCACCACGCTCAAGAGCATGTTAGAAACTAGACTATATGTGAGTGCTCAGTACACGACGTAGTAGCGGTACTACTATACCTAGACTATATGTGAGTGCTAGGTAATCAATAAGTAAACTGTCTGTGCGAAAGGTATCGAACAGCTCACCTCAGTACACGACGTAGTAGCGGTACTGAGGAAAGCGTAGCATGAAAGAAACGCGGCCATATCTCTGGCCACGCGACTGTCGATCAATCTCCGTCGTCTCCGAGTTGGATTACTCCAACACTCCTCCTCAACTCGGAGACTACTTCAATCCCATCCATCCTCGGAAAATCAGGAACTGAGAGGTTGGGAGTGCTTTAGTGAAAGCATCGGCAAGGTTTTCCTTCGTGGGAATGTCAACAAATTTGACAAGGCCTCGGTCGGCGCACTCGCGACTGTAGTGGTGTTGTACATCAATATGTTTGACGCGTTGGTGAAAAGATGGATCCTCAGTGAGTATCCGTGCGCCTCGGTTATCGATAAAGACAGATGTCGCCTCGGATTGGTGATGGTGTAGACCTGATAACAGGTTGCGCATCCATACAGCTTCTTTCGTCGCTGGGCATGCGGCCATGTACTCTGCTTCAGTTGAAGAAGTAGCAGTCGTTGCTTGCTTCTTCAACATCCAAGATACTAGTCCTGAGCCTAGTGAGAAGCAGTAGCCGGACACCGATCGTCGAGTGTCCGGACAGTTGGCGTAATCGGAGTCTGTATAGCCCGAGAGCGTTGTGTTGCCGTCTCCTCCAAGTTCGAGTTCGAGATCTCTGGTGCCTTTGAGGTAGGCAACTACGTGTTTGGCTGCTTTCCAGTGTGCCTCCCCATGGCCACTGTTGAATCGACTGAGTGTGCTCACAGCGTGCATGAGGTCGGGACGCGTTGCAATGGCCAGATACATGAGAACTCCTACGAGTTGACGATATGGCTGCTTAGCAGCTTGTCGTCCCTCCTCCTCAGATCGTGGGAGGTCTCGTTTGCTGAGATTAACGCCTGGTGGTAATGGGGTCCGAGTCGGATTCGCGTCGGTCATGTGGAACTCTAGGAGGATCTTGTCGATCAGGGCTTTCTGTGAGATATGCGTGACGCGTCTTGCCCGATCGCGCCTGATACTGATGCCTATAACAAAATTTGCCGCTTCCTTCGAAATCTGCCATCTCCGCTGCAACTCCTCCTCAAATGCCTGCTGCTCGACGACGCTGCTTGCTGCAACTGTGAAGTCATCGACATGTATGGCTGCAAATACTGTTCCCGATGATCGTTGTCGATGGTAGATGCAGTGTTCGACGCTGAGTTGTTCGAATCCGAGTTCTTTCATATATGCGTCCATGGTCCTGTTCCAGAGTCGACCGCCCTGCTTCATACCATATAAGCCCTTCTTCAGCTCCCAAACCCAGTCTTCTTTGCCTGGTGTCTCGAATCCTTTCGGCTGCTCCATCCAAGTGGTCTCATCTATGTCGCCGTACAGGTACGCTGTCTTAACGTCAAGCTGGGTGAGTTCGTAGTCGAGTGTTGCAGCAAGATGAAGTAGTACTCGAAACGATTCCATTCGCGCTGTAGGTGACGTTGTTTTCTTGTAGTCTTTGCCATAGATCATCTCGAAACCTCGTAGGACGTAACGCGCCTTGTACCGAGTGATCTGGCCTTGGTCTCCGCGCTTTGTTTTGAAGACAAATCAACCGCGCATTACCTTTCGGCCTCTTGGTACACTTGTTCGTGGGACTAGCTTGTATACGCCCATATTGGTGATGGATTGCAGCTCCTCCTCGATAGCGGCTCGCCACTTATTAGCGTTAGGACCGTTCAAAGCGTCAGACGTTGATTTTGGTTCTTCCGGGGCCTCGACATTTATTGTAGAGTCGTCCTCGAGTGCGGCAAGAATGGCATCATCAATGAGACATTGAGCGTCTTGTCGGCGTGGTTCTCCGTCTGTATTCATCAGGAAAACCCTCCCGTGGTAATGTGCACGCATTACCGTCGAAATGCTGTGAATTGTGGTAATCTGCCGACTTACCACTTTTCGTCACATTAGTGCAGTAAAAGCGGTCACTTGACACCTGTTTCAAATGAGACATGCTTACAACACATTGCACACCTTATTCTTGCAGGTTTCTCTTGCTTTACTGACGCTGACGGTGATTCACGGCCATTCTTAGATGCAAGCAAACCCACAGTAGTACAGAAAACGATTTCCATTGCATTGCATGTTGAATGTAACTAGAGCTTCGACACGACCGTAGGACATACTTGGCACAAGTTATACTGTACTTGATGGCAAGAAAATATGCAAGGTCCGAAGATGAGCAAGGTGTACATGCCAAGCTCAGGACAGAATGCGTTGATGCCGCTGTGCTACTCGCCTTGTCCTCCGCATCTTCGACTTTGCTCGAAGGGTCAAAGTCTCAGCTGCCCACGCCAGGCACACGGCCCCAGCACATGCGCATCCCGACGATCTGGCTCTCGAGAAGACACCTCGGATTGGCTCGTAGGTCCCTAAACTAGCTGAGTATCACACCAACTTCGAAACACGTCATGGTTGGTGAAGCCCAGAATGCAAAGAGCTTGCCGTCCAAACCTGTGTAAGTAGAATCAATTAGTAAGTAGCTGCAAGAACTACGAGTACTCAAAGGACCGTCGCAACAATGTACCGACACATGTCGGAATCCGGCTATCGGCGAGTAAGAGATTCGAGACTCGAGACTCGGAGGTCACTTGAAGGCTAGTGTGATTAGTGCCGGTAAGCGGCAGTATGATCCGTGATATTTTCTGGGTCGCGTCTAGGTTGCTGTCGGGGACCGTGTCTAGGTGTTGAGATGTTGATCCGGGCTGGGCTGGCGTAGACGGGCCCGTTCGAAGCCTTCTTCGCCCGTGAATCCAAGTCGGTGGCAAATGATGTGGCAAATTGTTGTCGGAGACCTGGGCATGGTCAAAGCTGGGGTCCTAGCAATCGAGCAGTACAGTCCTCAGACGCGCTTGGTGTACAGATCAACGCTCTTCTAGCTCATGAGAGTGTTCGTCCGGAAGCCGTATGCGACGCCAATATGAAGTAGCTAGCCGAGATCGGGGCGAGATGACAGAGCGTGTAGAGCAGTAGCCGTGCGAGCAGTCACGGTGGTTGTAGGTATGACAGTGCGGTAGAGTTCCCAACGAGTATATACCCGGGTATCATGATACTTTACCCACCAGATATTAATGCATCAAGAAGCTGGCCCAATCCATACCCATTATCTGAGTATTGCTGGAGCGGGTATGGGTATGGGTATGGCACGGGTATCTTCGGTGGTATTCACAATCAATAGTAGAGTGGTAAACATAGTGATGATTAACATTGAGATTATTTCAAATACAAATAGATAAATACTGGAATGTAATTAGATGAGGTTCAATGTTGCTTCTTGTCACTTACCATGATGGCAGCTCAATGATCAGCTGCTATTTAGCCACTAAATTCCATTCATGCACTCTCTGCATACATTGATATTAGAATTTAGATGATTTGAATGCTGTTGTCATCTTTGCATCTTGCAAATAGTATGGATGACATGTCTCTCTCATTCTGCACTCATTGTTCATCATTCTCGCATCATTCCTTCAATTTTTTATCTATTATCCTGTACCCATTGCACCCCTACCATCCTCATCTTGTCATAAGTATGCAGCTTGCTCATTTGAGTGTTCTGAGTTCTATCAAAAGATTTAGATATTCTTCTCAAGTCTATTTCCAACTCCTTCATCCCACCCATATATCCCTCCTGCCTATACATGAGCAAGTATCAGTGGGTATCTAGTGAGCTGAGCACTTGGCCCGATCCTTACCCTTTACCCGGGTAATACATGATACCCGGGTATAGCATATCTGAGTAAGGGTCTACCTGAGTACGAGTATCACATCTGAGTATACCCATTTTCTCTGTACTCGTTGGGGACTCTACAGTGCGGTGAGTCCGGATGTGGGTAAATTTGTGTGGTAGCAGCAAGGTGCCGTGTAGTCAGGGAAGTCTTTGACCGAGGGGCTGGTGGTGGTGGAACGAGAAAGAAATGCACTTCTGTTGCGAGATGTTGACAGGCGACTTAATGATCGAAAATACACGTGACGGTGCCGTTCCGCCGGCAAAGCAGACTTGACGTTTGTTCGGACTTCCTGTCAACGCGGCGAGGGCCGAAGACAGCGCGAGAACGCCAAAGGATGATAGTATATACTGTACGCCGCTCCAGCCCTGATCTACTCCCGTTCTTCATCGACTTATCAAGACACTGATACTCTGCCTTACTCTGCAGTACTTCATGACCAAGCAGTGACTGCATATCTTTGAGGCCAGGCAATCACTGATCAACAACAGTAACTATGAATCCTGTATTCCATTTGAACGTTGAAGACAAGCTCACGTGTCAATGCACAGCGTGCTTAAGCCAGCAGCGAGCAAGCAACTAATGCATCGCTTTAGCTGCTTTTGAGTCGTATATCTCTGTGTATTATCTGAATATCCGATAGGAATTCATAAATTTCTTGAAACTTTGACCAAATCTCAGCAATGAACCAGGTTATCAACATTAGTACATTTCACAACAAATTTCTCGATAATTTCCTTCAGATTAGCCCGGGGGGTTTTTCCTGATGTTGACTGTTTTGCTTGTCTCTTCGCCTTTCTTTCGGCTCGAACCCGTTCTGTAATTGCTCGAGACGCACTAACTTCTGCCTGAAGTCGTTCCTCTGCACTCTTCCCTACTGTTCTACTACTGCGGCGAGGTAGGTGCTGATCTGCTGAGTCGGGATCGGAAACATTGCCGCCGTCTTCCTGAGCAGGGCCCTGTTCCTCGTCGTCGCTATCGCTATCATACTCTACTACTGTGGGTTTGGTGTTGTTCTGGGGTATCTTGGTATCATCGTTGACTATTCTATTGGGCTGGAGTGGGGTGGGGACAGCTTGGTGTGATTCAATGAACTCGACATGATAGGATGTGATGACTTTGTTCGATGAGGGGTGCCAGCATTGATATGCTAGAGAACCAGGTGCGTAGCCAATGAGTTTACACTCAATGGAACGGTCATAGATCTTCGGATTATGTTTGTTTTGGACTAGAACAAATGCTCTGCATCCGATCTCGCGCAGGTGAGATAGATCTGGTTTGACGTGATTCCAAGCTTCGTACGGCATCTTGTCCTTGAGATAGGTGGTAGGTCGACACATCGCAATATATGTGGCTGTTTCGACAAAGTAGTCCCAGAGATTGTGTGGTGCGCCACATGCAGCGCGTAGTGTGCGGGCGAGTTGAAAGATAGTCTGATGTCGGCGTTCAACGATGCCGTTCTGAGCGGAGGTATGAGGCGCAGTAATTTGTAACTTTGTCCCATCCTCCATTAGATGCTTCTTGAACTCGGCGCTGTTGAGTTCACCTCCATCTATTCGATACACGCCTATCTTGAGGCCGGTCTCGAGTTCTACTTCTCGTTCCCATCGTATAACCTCCATCAATGCCTGTGTCTTGTTTTTGATGGGTATAGACCAGGTTGCGTCCGTGCATTCGTCGACAAGAGTCAAAGAATATCGATTGTGACGTTTCGATTCTACAGCTTGCGGACCAGTAAGGTCAACGCAGACTACACCCAGCTTCCTACTACTCCTCCCGTGCATGCTCTCCTTTGGAACTGGCGTTCGTTTCTGTTTGCCGAGGATGCACGATGAGCACACGGGAGGGTTTTCGGAGAAGTCGATGGGCATACCTGTGGCCATGCCCTTTTTCGCCATGCTTTTGATAATAGCGTTGCCGATGTGGAGACGGTTGTGCCATGTCCCGAGGGATGCGGCGGCGACAACGTCAGTGCAGTGTTTGAGCTGGGCGGACAGTGTTCCGTTGAGGACGTATAGCTTCTTGTTGTGACGGGTACCGGTGGCAACAATAGCGTGTGTGCCCGAATGATGTATCTGAAAACCATCACTGTCGAAATGAACAATATATCCATCGTCACAAAGTTTCCCGATGGATATCAATCGAATGTTGGCCTCTGGGACGTACAGAACATCTTTGAGTACTAGGTGAGCTCCTTTCGCCATGCGAAAATGGACGTTGCCCATAGCTCTGGCTTCGACGAAGTGACCGGCGATGCCCCAGATACGTCGCGGCTCAATCGGGCGCAGTGTAAGAAAGTCATCCTTGCAGAACGTCATGTGAATTGTTGCGCCAGTGTCTCCATGGTAGGGAGAGCCAGTGATATGGGTGGTCTGAGTGGTTTGCATAGCGATGATAGGTGTCATAGCGTCGTGGACGTAGTCAGGATTGATGTGTTCGCGTATATTGATAGAGACTTTTGCGATGTCAGCAATCATCGAGTAGTCTGTGTCGTTGGATGATGTAGATGAGCGGCGTACGTGAATGGTGTATATCGCTTCGAGTTCCGCGTTCGATGTGATATCGGTGAGGCAAGCCGCGTGGGCGGACTCGTCCTCAACAAGCTGGTAGGCAACGATGTGGCCAGCCTTATTGCGGACTGGGCGTGTGTTGTATGAGGGGGGTGATGTGGTCGGTGAGGTGGATGTCTGTGTGTTAGCAGGAGGTGTGTTGTTTGGTTTCTTCCCCTTTGCCTTCTCGTACTTCTTTCTTCTCTCCTCCTTGCGAGCTAAAACTTCGTCTCGCCTTCCCTCCATTGCGCCTCCTTCTGCGAAGCAATCGTCTGTCCAGTGGGGGCCGCCACATGTCCCGCAGGGGGACTTCTTTGGTTTCCCCTTACCCTTTGCCGGAGGTGTACTAACACGCGCCGCGTTAGCGCGTTCGGTGTCCTGCAACTCCTTCTTCTGCTCCTCCTTCAGACGAACAAGCTCTTTGTCAAGGGATTTGATAATCGGGGCGGCGGAAGTCGCGTCCTCGTGCTTGTTGCGAACGTCCTTCAGGTCGACGTGTAGAGCTTGGAGGATGATGACGGCTGCTAAACTGTCTGCGGTGGGGACAGCGATCTCGAAGATTTGTTTGCACTTATCGCGAATGATGTGCGCGTTGGTGACCATGTCATCATCGCGACGAATGGCGGTGGTTAGAGCATCCGTGAGGAGAGCGGTCTGGGTGTCGGACGTCTGGCGGTGGCGTTTCTCGAGTGCTGTCCAGATTTCCTTCGAGGTGGTAGGAGCAGGGATGAAATCGCGTAGAAACTGCTTCTCGCCGTCGGCGATGTTTAGTCGGATGCTGGCGCAAGCTAGCGAGTCGTTGTAGTTCCAAGTCTTGAGCTCGGTTGTGTCGGATGGTACGGCGACACTGCCGTCGATGTATTTGCCGGTGCCAGCAATCAGAAAAGCGTCCTTCGCGGACTGTTGCCAAGCAACCCAGTTTCTTACGTCGAGGTCGAGAGAGATGCCGACATCGACCTGTTTAGCTTTGATGCGTTCAAGGGGCATAGTGCGGGATGTGCGTGCGGCGTGTCAACGACTCGGAGAGAGAGTTTATGAAAGGAAATATGTGTCGATGTGTGTTGTGTGTGTGTTCGTCGTAGTTTCCAACCGTTTCTTGAAAGAAACTAATGGCCCATAACCTGTTAGAAACTAGACTATATGTGAGTGCTCAGTACACGACGTAGTAGCGGTACTACTATACCTAGACTATATGTGAGTGCTAGGTAATCAATAAGTAAACTGTCTGTGCGAAAGGTATCGAACAGCTCACCTCAGTACACGACGTAGTAGCGGTACTGAGGAAAGCGTAGCATGAAAGAAACGCGGCCATATCTCTGGCCACGCGACTGTCGATCAATCTCCGTCGTCTCCGAGTTGGATTACTCCAACAGAGCACCACGGACAGCGTCCTGCCCCAGATTGGTGCGCATCAGCTCGATTATTTTGTCTACAGTTGTGTAACGACCATTTTCTAGATGCCGCTGTGGCCAATGGAGAGGCTACGAACAGTACCCTCGACCCGCTCTTCAGCCAGGTTCAGGACGCTCTGAACACCGCCGTGTCCTCGGTTGAGGCTCTCGGCTCTTCCAGCCGCAAGGCAAAGAGGCAAAGCGAGTCCGACCTCGCTTCTCTTCTTGCGGGAATCATAACCGTACGAGTTCCTCATCCTAACATTTCTCATCGTCAGTGCTGACGACCATTGTGCAGGACATCAACAACGCGGTGACCAGCGCCGACTCCGCCGCAGCGGGTGGTTTCCCGCAAATCATCCTCGACTTCAGCCAGGCGCTCGACAAGCTCCTTATCGACTTGGACATCTACGTTCCCGACATCCTTCATGATGTTGTTATCATGTGCGTACTCTTCTACCGTCTAGATTGCGCTCGGCACTCACTCTTTGCTCGACAGTCTTGATGATGTTGTCGGTGTTGTCGTTGCACTGCTATATGAGCTGCTCGGTGATCTCTAAGTGGGTGCGAAAGATGCCCATGTACTAATTGATATGCAACTACTATAATTCTCGGACTTTTACTTGTATTGGATCATTCTATACATACACACATATGTAATGTTGTTGACTATGTGATATAGTCTCATCCAGAACATTATAAGTCGACAGTAGTGACGACGTGTGTGGCGCACACGGTGGAATGTTCGGCAAAAATGATGCGGAGGCGTCAAGATAAGTGCACAGCAGGAGCGTACAATGATGTGGCCTCGGGCGCCGTTCTGATAATCCGACCACTTGGTCTTGCTTTTCTAACAGCAAAGACGCCGGTCTCGATTGCCGTCGACACGATTGGATCTCCCTGCTTTGTTTGGAAAAAGATCGTGAGCGCGTTTCGTCTCCCGAGGCCCTGTGAGGTACGACTCTTGTGAGCTGGACAGTGTACCCCGAGCCGAGCTGCCACGCTTGGAAGCTGATGTTCGCTCCCCGTGAGGATCACAGACCGATGGATTTTGGCCGCGCTGGTCGGGACTACTCATAACCAGGCCCCAGCGTAACCACTGCGGTAGCTCGGATATGCCGACAGAACAACGATGAGTGGACGGCGGTGATGGAGGTACAGCGAATGAGTCCATGATCATATTGTGTTGTCACAGAAGGGGATCGTAGCAATAACTGCGCATCGTCATGAGCAGAATCACGCCAAAGCACTGGAGAAGAGCTTACACTACATGAACAGAATATCGTGAGGGTCAATTACGGGCGATGAAAGGCGGTTTCTGGCCCGTGGACGATCTGCGTTCTTTGCTCCTGGTGCGATCTCGAGACTAGGCGAGGGTTGTCCTCGGCGTCCAAGGCGCGCCGCCGCCGAGGTCTGTGTCATCCCCTGATCCAAAGCCAAGCGCCAGCGAAGAGTACTGTACCTGGGTGGGGTAGGAATGAGCGACGCGCCCCGCAGTAAAACCTATGCGCACGCACCGATGGCAAACATCATCACACCTCCCAATACCAGGTGCAGATCGTACATGGTTTCGCTGCTGGTACAGGGTCCAGCTGCGATGCGAGAACGTAGAAGGGCAGAATGCACGTCGATGCGCTGACAGCAACGATAGAGCGCAGGTCGTCGTTTTAACGCTTGAGAGTCGAGACGTGACGCAGGCTCCGTGCTAGCAAGATATAGCCGTGGTTTGCCGCCGTTCGAACCATCGGTCCAAAGACGAAGGCGGGCCTGGCGGCGTGAAGAAGAGGACGCGGGCTGTCAATGAGGATGAGTCATGCCCTTCGGTCCCGGCTTGGCTCGGCAGCGGCATCGGCGTGATCGCACGGCGACGAAAATCCTTTTCGTCCTGCGACCACGACATGCATCTTCAACCAAGAATACTACGAACGGATGGCGACTTCGAGAGCTCTTCTGATGCCTGGCGGCTTATTTAACAGACAACCGAATTTCGTCAGCCCTAGGATATGTTGTTTTCCGGCGCCCCCAAGTCCAACTCGAGGACCGTGCAACTTGCTGCTACGTTGCGCTTAATTCTGCGTGCGGCGCCTTGTTCGGCACGCAGACAACATCCGTATAGGACTGCCAGATTCTGGTATGATCGGTGAAGCCCTTGCATGACGTTTTGGCACAGGTAAGTTTTCGGATGCGTCTTCGACCAGTCTACTTTTTGGCATCAACTTTGCAGTGTCCGCAAGGTCGTACCGAGATCGAAAGTTGACGTCTACCTCATGCTGCAATCTGTGCGCCTGCGGAAGCGTTCTTGTCTTCGCGTAGGCGATCAATCCTTTGTACTCCAATCACTGATTTTTCGGGGCGCACGAATGCGCTATCACAGTGTACCGCGTCGTATATCAGGGCACGCTCATCGTTTTCTCTCGCCGTACCGTCTCACGTACCAGTTACCTTGAGAGCCGTAATCACCACACGACGTTCGGCGGCCCATCCCGCGCATACGTCAACGGTTTTTTACCTCAAGCTGGCATGGCGCGTTGCGCCGTGAGTTCGCTGTTCGACTTGCTCCTCTGACGTATCATGCTCTAAGGTCAGGACGACGATCTACAAACCTCATAGAGCTGGTTCTTCGATCTCGAAGAGGTTCGACGGCTGGTAGAAACTACGAGAGATGTGCGGCGGAGAGACATGATGGTATGATCTCTACCAACGTCCCTCTCCGTACGCGTGTGGCTTTGGGGTTCATGAGTGACTGACGGGTGAGCGTGTGCATGATCTTTCCATCGTCTATACGGTACAATCCCAGTCTGATTTGACGTCCTAGATGGACCACTGCTCGCCGACTGGGGATGGGATCGGGCCGCTTCGTGACAACATCGACAGACGACAACGCTTGACGTTGAGTGTATGCAGTAGGAGACCGCATGTCATTTACCGTTGGTTCATGTTACCATGTTGATCGTCTTTGTAGTTGACGATCCAGACTACTTCCCGAGACCGTTCGGCTGCGAGTGTTGTACTTGACTTGGCTCTCACATTCCTGTGATATTTTCCAAAGAGTACAGGGTACATCGATAGAAGGGTACTACAAAGTCCATACATGATGTGCGAAACAAGAACGTCTGTGTGTAGATGTGTACAATGACTTGCATGTCTCATACTCCCCCATTCTACTCGGGTACAACGTACCAATTCCCAGCCTGCGCACCATGATCGTGGCACCTCCTCGAATGGATTGCAAGACCACTTCGGGTATTGAACGTGCCCTTGCACATCTCATGTGGACATTCAATTGCTACAAATCAGATCAGATTGAGAAATGTCAAGAAAAGTAGAGAGGATCAGTAGCGTACCCATGGGGTCCGAGTCCTCGTGTTCTCGAGTCCAGTGCCCGTGGAACTCGGAGGATCTATTGAGATCATAGGCAGAGCCACAGTTTTGGCAAATGACTGTGTGATGGTCAGTCAGAATCAAAGCATTTGAAGTGGACAGACGATGGGGACTTACTTGGCCCTCGCTCACTTGCACGGATGTTGGGGTTCCAGGGAAGGGGCTTCATAGATCCGTTGGCGACCAGCGCATTCTTTGGGACTTTTTGTGCATGATATGGGTAGATTGGGCGGGGAGGGTGGTTCAAGTCGCTCTGCGGTGTAGTGTTGATCGCGCTGACGCCGTGAGACTGCGTGGGATGTTCACCGGAGTTCTTGTTGTGTTCATAAACCGTCTCTGTGGCGAACATGCTGCGTGAGGCTGGGAAATGGGCTGCTGAAGGTGGTGGCGTATTGCGAGACCTGAGTGGGGTGGGAACGATGTCCTTGTGGTCGTATGATTGCATGGCTAGGTCCTGCTGATATGCGAATTTCCGCAGGTCGTCATGTTGGTGTGGCGGGGGCGGGACGGTCATGGCGTCTCCCGTGTTGCGCATCTGGGATCCAGACGCAACAAGCCAGTGCTCGTGATGATATGAGCCAGGCAGAGGTGTGACTCTGCCATGTTCGGGGTACATGTTGGGCAAACGATGGTGAGCGGATGCCACTTCGAGTATTGAAGTGAGGTGCACGCTGGATGAGGGTGGGAGCAAGCACGGAAGCTGAAAAAAAGGTTTTTATAGTCAGAGGTCAAAGTGTTACGAAAGACCCATCAGCAGAATCGATTGGACAGTTCTCTTGTATTGTTCGTCTGTGAATGTTAGCTTGTTTCGTAGGCTTGTTTCGTAGGCTGTGTGCATGTAGCCGGTTCTTATTGTCAGCATTCTACAAGCAAGCGTCGGGTTACCATCGTTACCCGACGACCGGTGTGGAAGAAGCCTGACCGATCCGCTGGCAGACGTACCCCTCAACAGCATCTTGGAAGGAACAACTTCATCTACTTCAGATGCCTCGTAGATAATAAATACATAGCTGAGCAAGTAAATAATTACTACACATGATATATATCCCGAATGATGACGGTAAAAGCAAAGCGTCGCGAGCTCGTACCCTGGCCGTAGTCACTGTGATGTCTAGATTCATCTCATGCCCTCTAACCGCGAATTCTGCCCAGTCATGTACAAGCAACCTCACATCGACATGATGCGGACAGCGCAAAGGGCAGAGAGGCAAGGGATGGGAAGAGCGGGAGCGCTGTTGATGGCGCGGGCGACGGGTGGTAAAGAAGAGCGTCGGATGACAGTAGGTATGCGCCGCACAAAGCTCAAGCCGAATCACCGATGTACGCATATCATAGCTCTCTGCACCCTACAGCCATTCTACAGTCCCGTGCAAAATCACGCGTACTAGTCCGCGCTCGTTGTCGCCGATGGGCGCGAATCCGACAGCAGCAAAAGCGCAAAGCAATGTCAATGACGTGAGCAGAGTCTCGGGCTTGTACACATGACAACGAAATGAGCGCATCGTGATCGTTTGTCGGCGGGGTCGTTCGGGTTTCGTAGCGTAAGTGTACAAAAGAATATCGTAAAGCTGTATGCGCTGTGTCATTGAGAGATTCACGCGAGAACAGTGGAGACCACCTTACATTACATCGCGGACCAGTGTGAAGGTAGGTCGGGGTCCTGGCCCGTAGACTATTTGGATTTGCTGCTCGTCGTGAGCCATCGAATGTTGGAGAGAATTGTCCCCGGCGTCTAATCGTGGCGCTGCTAGTAGCGCCCGTGCCGTTTTCATACCAATGTGCCAACAAGAATTGGCGGCACTGGATGAGGCAGGAGATGAGCGACGCGCCGAGCAGCAGAAATTATGCGCACGCACCGTTGCCAAGGACGAATCCTACTATCACTGCCTGGTGGAGTCGTACGGAGTTCGCTGCAATGATCTTTGCAAGAACGCATCAAGGAAGGCGCGTACGGTGGACACAAGACGGCCGTCTCGATAAACGGTTCAACGCTCAAGAGCAAATACATGACCCAGGTGCCATGCTGGTATGAGTAAACCCACGAGATCCCGCCGATTCAATGCCATCAGCCGGGGAAGATGGCGGGCTAGGTTCGCAGCAAAAAAGCGCATCGATCCAGTGAAGACTGATCCAAGGAGTCGAGGAGCAAGTTTAGCGCTGCGCCGTCGTCTCCGGGACCATGGCAAGGTCCTATCAAACATAATCGCAGCTGGATGAGGTAGGAAGTAAACGACGCGCCAAACACTAGAGCAAGTGTGAACGAACCAACGACGACAGACCCTCGTTGGGGTTCCTATACAGTTCCATGGGCAGACGCGCTTGGCTCCACGATGATCAACTGATAGGCAGCAGTAGATGCCAAGACGATGCGCCGGTGGTTTAATCAGCGCTCAAGAGCAAAGCCATGGGGCAATCGCCGCGCAGACATGAGCAAAGCCAGGAGATCCCGGCGTTCGAAGCCATCAGCCAGGCGAGCGAAGTCCGCAGCAAAGAGGCGCATCGAACCAGGGAGGACTAATTCAAGGAGTCGAGGTAAAGGTTAAGCGCTGAAAAGAAAGCCGAGAGAGGCACACGAGACTCACCATCGAATCACACAGCTCGATGCGTCCCAAGAACGTCTCACGCTGCAAAACCCGTCGCAGCCCGGTGGCAGGAGCCTGCGTCGTCCACTCTCGTCACTGTCGTTGGTCGATCTTCGGTTTTCGGCGGGGCGTACGGTCATTCTAGGTTCAAAGGGACGTCGTCGTCGTGAGTCGCGAGTGAGAACGAATCAAAAGTCCTAGCACAGCCACCGTCTCTGCTTGATCCCATCAAGGGCTATGTGCCTGCCAACTTTCGGCCTCTCACCACTGCACCATCTCATCACGACTTGCTCAGGCAAGTCGTGCGTTCGTCATTCGCTACTCTCTGCTGTTGCCGCCACTCGACTCGCGAACGTCTGCCCTGGATTCGTCACCATGGCAACCAACTCGATACCGGCGCGCCGTGCGAGCAGCCCAAGGTCTTGGTGCTGTAGGACGACGACCGCGCCGTTGTACGACACGCGTACGACGACGATCTCATCATTGGACGGCGAGAATGACGGAGGATTGATCCCTGCCCCTGCTGATGGATGGTATGCGGCGGGGGCCGTCAATATACCACGAGCGCGCCGTCGGGGGTCGGGCGCTCGTTCAAGGCGCGTGATTCTGCTCTCCAGCACGAGGCTGGCCATTTCCGTGCTGGCGTACTAGCTTGTACTGCTGATTTGTGCGTAGATCTGGATCTACGCGCGGCGTAAGCCCTCCATGCGGCACCCACCCATATCTTGTCTTAACACCGGACTTCCGCCGCATCTGCGCGCACATAGCACTCTCCGCCCCTCTTCAGTCGTCACCGACGCCCCGCCCCACGAAAAACCATGCGTCAGATAAGGGCGCTTATCTGGCGTATGGTTTTTTTGCGGGGGGCTTTGGACGAGGGACAGAGTGGTCGATGAGTGGATCATCGCGCTCCCTTTGGTTAGATAGGCTCGTGCTCGGGTACTAGCATGAACACGCGTAGGTCAGCTCGTGCGTATGTCGTTCGAACACGCCATTTTGCAATTCGCGTACACGCCAATCCATCATAGTGCTTTGGCATCGGCTACCTGCTCTTCTGCATGACGGACACATCTTCATCGTAGTGCTACGCGGGGTGTCGTTGGTCCGGCCAAGGCTGCTACGCTGTGGCCTATTGCTCGCACCTCTTCTTCCTAGTTTGCAGAGAGAGAAACGAAGTATCCGTACGGGAAATGTGGGCTGGCCAGCCACGCCGCAGAGGAACGAGAAGAAGAACGAGGGGCGGATGGGCTAGACGACCGCTTACACTTCGTCGCTGTCGTCGTTGGTTTACCTACGTGTGTCATCATGAAAGGTGACCTAGAAAACTCGAGTTTCCCCGGTCGTGACCAGGGTGAGTTGAGTTTTGACTCAAACTCGAAAACCTTTCATTGACACCCAGTATGCTCAATCACATCACCTGAAGCAAAATACAACTCAGCTCAAATTGAAGGTTGAGCAGCAGAACACATGCAAACTCAGACTGGGACTTGAATTGGACTCAAACTCCAGTCAAACTCGAACCTCAACTCAACTCAACTCAACTCGGATAATCACAACTGGAGTCGCAACTCGAGAAAGTTTGACTTGAAGTTGCAAACTTGTAGATGATTATTGACCCATGCAAGTCTCGGTTGTGTGAAAGTGTCTGTCATTGAAGGGACTTCGAGAGAGGAGACTGTGAAGGGGGTGTATTGACACAGTGTGTGTAGTGATAGATCGAGAGCAGGTACGTCAGCTTCGGGCTATGCGCGGTAGATAAAAAGAAAACAGACACAACTGACTGACCGAAGAAGCTAGGCGGATCAAGTTTGGATCTCTGCCATGCTGTGCTGACGTTGTTGACATTTGGAGCAAGCCACTTAGCGAAGGGTGTGCGGATGCGAAATGGGTGGGCCGTGCACTGTGCATGTTGTTGTCGTGATGGCCGTGGTTGTCGTTGAGCTTGACGCGCCTGTCCATTGGGAGACAAATGCGGCCACAAATAGAGTTGTTGTAGGATGTCGCCCATGGTCGCTGCTCGCTGATGGTGGTGGTTGAATGCGAAGACGAGATGCTGAGTCAGCTGTTGTCCATGACAACAAGTCCAGGCCTTGTTGATGTGCAAAGTGCATCGGCCCTACTTATGACATCTCCGTGCAAAGTAGGGCCGATGCACTTTGCACATCAAATGGGCCTGGACGTATTGCGGTTGTTGCCGTATGACCAATCAATTGCCTCTTTTCTCTCGACCACCAGCACAGCGCCGCCAACAACACCAACACACGGGCAACGACGGCGGCGAGAACTATCGACCACGGCGGGCGCTCTTTGGCAGTGGACGCGTTTTCTACTCAGCAGTGTAGTTCTCGACGATCACCACACCAGTCAGCAACAATGAGCCACCGCGACGGCGACGACAACCACTCCCTGGGCAAAGACAGCGGTGACCTGCCGTCAGCCACAGCAGGCGCTTTTCATCTCGCTCTCAGCACTGACGTGTTGCCGATGCCGGGTGGCATGACAGACAGCTTGGGCACTCGGTGAGTCAGTCGCATTTTGTATCTATCAGCGTTGACTCCTCCTCATCTATTTCCAGTGTTTACATCTATTTTTCAACAACTCTCGAGCGTAGCGGACTGTTCGCTTCCCGCCTCACAGGACTTGTCCATCACTTCGAGACTTCTTCGTCGTCGGAGACTGCCGTGCACGGTCCTGAATGATGCTGCCATGTGGGCCATGGCTCTAATTCCAATTTTGCGACTCAAACAGAGTCGAATTGGAGCTGACTTGAGTTGGGATTGAATTGGGATTGGAGCTGACTCGAATTTGCTTCAGATCTGAGTCGAGTCGCTCGGCTGGAGTTGGAGCTCATCGACTCGAGAATCGAGTCTGAACACGAGTCGGGATTCTGAAGTCCGAGTTAGTTCGACCAACTGGAGTGGGCGCTGAAATGGGGTGAGTCCAAACTCAGGTGATGGGAGTTTGATTCGAGTCGAGCTGAAGTAGACTCAAGTTGACTGTAGCATAGTATTTGTTGTAGCATAGTAAATATACTCACTCTGCACTACTATTCACCCTATGGTGTACTAATAATTAGATATAGCCCATAGTAAGAGGGCTGAACGTTACATTAATTGCTATAACTAAGGGCCCGTAGTTATAGGCTGATAACTGATTACCACCTGCCTAATACAGTAGCTGGGCCGCCCCCTGCGCCAGCCAGATGCGGGGCGTGCCTGGCAGTGTGTCAGCTCATGCGCGCTGTGCCTGGTAGCCTGCGCCCCGCCCATTCGGCACGCAGGTGTATGCCTGGTGCCGTGATGCCGATCACATCAATGGCCCAGGGATCCGATCGCTTGTTCGGATTGCTCGGGTACCGGATTGGGCACATCCGGTCCCGGTTGCGCCACACAGAAATGGGCTACCGGCTCCCAGTTTCAAAGTTAGGTAGTCAGAGAGACAACAAAGGTCACGGTGCTCAACAAAAGTTGCAGTAGTGTGCTTGCTCACCGCACGCCGCTCCTGGCGCCGGAGTCATGTGACCCGAGAGATCCCGGAACATCCGCTTATTACCGTTTGCTCAGTGTGTGCTCTATACTTTGCTGAATCTTCCGTATTTCCACTACATTACAATCCCAACTCAGCATACCCCTCTTGTTTCCAAACCATTCTCTTTTGACTTCACACACAGCCTACGTGTGGCCTTCCGTATATAGATACCGGTAAACAATGACCGGTGTCCCGGTAACTGCTGATTGCCGCTTGCATTTCTCACTCTGCCGAATCTTTCGAACTCATAGCTTTAATTGGGCTTTAATCACCCATTGGGTGTCTTCAAAATATGATCTAGACGTTGAAGACAGCCGTCCGTGGAAGAGCGGCTCAACAGTTACATATACACGCGGCCGAAATGAGCTATCACCGAGGTCGTTACGCGAACCGGCAACTGCCGCGCGGCAGTTCCAATTCTCGCAGACCTCCCATATTACTTTCCTCGAGGGAGCTCCAGCAGTCAGACAGCGTATTTTTTGAATACACACTCAGTTTAAATAAGCTTGTTTTCTATCTTCTGTGCGGCCGCCAATGCCACAACACGAATGGCACTTCTTCTGTGGCTGTGCATGCGGACTTGTTCGATCTCGAACTTCGGCTTCTAATGAAACCCGTTCCTGATGAATGTTGCGCCACGATACTTGCTGACAGCAGAGCTAGTGCTTATAGCGGCTCACACAAGTGAGAGATAAAAGCTAATCATTGTAGGACAGTGTGTATCATAATAGAGGACCAAAAACAAAGTAGCAATAGATGGATGGCGAACATAAGACTTGGATGTAGTGAAAACATAACGGTAGTGTAACAGAGATAAAAATGTGTTCGTAACGAGGTGTCTATGATCAAATACGGCGTAACCTCTGATAATGAGTAGCATTAGCATGGAACAAAGTACAAGTTGCAAGGAAACAAGCTAACCTTCGAACGGGTAACTGGGGCAGTCCCGGAGGCAAAGTCTTTATCGGCGGTAACTTCCTCGGCCAAGGCGGCACGCTTCCTGCTGTTCGTATCCTTGGGAGTCGATCTGCGCTGATCCGGGATTGATGTCTTGATGATGTGCTCAAGGCACCAAGTCACCTCCTCTACAGCGAGGCGCCAGTCCAATTGCTCCGAAACACGGCGTTGATCGTCATCCGGCAGCCCGAAGACTGCTCTACCCCACCAAAGCAGCGTACCCATCACTAGAAGCAGACCGTTCTTACCATAGCGCTCCGACAGTGGCGTCCAATCCAGGTCCTCATTATGAACAATAACCCCATCGATGACGCACCCTGGCGGAAGCAGAACCTTCCACCATTTCCACCAGCCGAGCCTGAACGACTCAATGTCACCGATGTCCCAGTTTTTGCTCCAGTTCCGATGGTATGCCTGGAAAGTTCGTACGATGGCGGGACGGTCTTGTGTGCCAATCTTCTTGAACTCTTCGACAAATCCCCAGGCACCTTCGAACGCGAGGAAGGAGTCGACAGCGAAGAGCCAAACATCGGGCCAATCGCTGCCAACCCGAAAGGCGTCGAAGGCGCTAACCAATTCCGGATACCAACCGTCCATCTCGACAACATCCCACGATAGCTGAGTGAGAGCTTTGGCATCATCAATATCCATCTGTTCGGATGCCTGGAGTCGAACTCCCAGTGAGACAGAAGTGACGCGTTCACTGGATGGCGCGGGTGGTGTAACCGGGGTGGGTGAATGCTCGATTGTGGTCCCCGTATTGTCTTCGTCATAGTTGGGAAGCTGTTCGTCGTCGGCGCCGGGTTCCTTCGATGCGTCTTCGATTGAGGGAGTAGTCGTGAGGGTGAAGGCTGAGTTGTCAGGTGGAGGAGTGGTAACTAGATCTGCAGGTGGAATTGAGTCGTCGATGGATGGAGATGGCTGTCGAGGAGCAGGGTGGTCATCCGGTGAGGCAACTTGAACGGCTCCATCCTTCGATGTGTCGACGGCGGTCACGACGGCTGAGGTCCCGGTCTGCACTCCAACATCGGGCGTGATGGTTTCGGACGGTGGTGATGCACCGTTGTTGGGTGTATCCGAAAATGCGCCAGTACATGGAGGCTGTGTGGCAGTGGGGGGCGTAGTGTCGATGGGTGGAGGTGACTCATCAAGGGATGAGGAAGGCGAGTTGTTGACCGTATTGGATGGCGGGGTGACGGACGGGGTTGACTCACGGGGGGCGTCAAGACGAGGGCGCGGAGTGCTACGTAACTGTCGTCCGCAAAGCAACGAAGCCACCCTATGCAGTAGCCTATAACTAATATAGGCCTCTAATTAGAGGGCAAAAACATCCAATTTGGCCTCTAAGTAGAGAGAGGGTGTTTAGAGACCGGTAATTAGTTATAGGGCACCCGCCCACCCCCAGCATATATATGGGTGCGGGTAGCGCCCTCCCGCCGCTCTGGGGGTGCTCAGGGTGCGTCGGGGGCTCCTCCGCAATCCGTTTCCGCCTATATCCGCTACCCCTGGACCCTATTGTTGATCATTGCCCATCAATAGCGATCAATGCACCGGCGCGACCCAATTGATGTCATGATGTCATCAATCCCGTGCACGCCGCTACCCGGTTGGGTCAGGTACGGCTACTCGGGCAGGCCCTCCATATCCGGGAGAGTGTGGCGCACATATCAGATACATAGAATGTTGATAGAGAGCAAATCATGAAAGCAGAGAGGATCAAACAGCCATGAGTACAGTTATCAAGGAATCAGGAACAAGGTGCACGCCGCTACCCGGTTGGGTCAGGTACGGCTACTCGGGCAGACCCTCCATATCCGGGAGAGTGTGGCGCACATATCAGATACATAGAATGTCAATAGATAGCAAAATCATGAAAGCAGAGAGGATCAAAATGTTGACAGACTCAAATACTCACCGGACAGCTACCAAGCACTACTTTGGGCCCCGCTGGGATACGGGAAACCGTGGTGCATGCACTTGTCAAAAATATTGATAGCAGCCATGAGAAAAGAGAGAAACAAACGGTCACGAGTACTGATACTGAGCAATCATAAATGCGGACCGAGACGGATGCTCACCGGCACCTGACAGCTTGCCGAGCACTGGTAATATCTGGCGCTTCTCGGGACTGTGGCGCACTGCCACATACACGTACCTGACAAGCAATCATGAAGCCGAGAGGAAGAGACAGTGGTGAATGCACTTGATCATAGTACCGTGCATCTGCCAAAACCCAATAAGGCCGGGTTATGCCATATATCTGTGTCATTACGCAAGGCTTGCCTACAGACTCAAGAGGCACGTAGATATAACCATGGTACAGTTGGGGAGATGTAAATAAGGTCTATGATATACTAAAAGTCCGTTAAAACTACTTCCGAGATCTCTATAATAGCTGTGAGTGAACGACTACAATTGCGAGTAAAATGTTTGGACTAACCTTGGTCCGAACATCATCTGAGGGAGCGGTCGTTGGGCGCTTGAGTGCACGTCGACTACCAGACTTGAACGTTGCTGTCTGAACCATGTGCTCCAAAGTCCAGGTAACCTCGGTGACGGCGGACTCCCAGTCAGCGCGATTGCGGGCAGCAGCAGAAACCGCAAGCACAGAGTCGTCGTCACCCGACCGTGCTGATGCTACTGCAACCGCCTCATACGCCGCCTCACCCCACCAAAGCAATGTTCCCAATACCAGGGCGATACCATTTCGCCCTGACTTGGTAGCAAGTTCTTCCCAATCAACATGCTCTGGTTTCAGCAGGACGTTGTCCTTCATCCGGGAGGCTGGCTGAGCGGACTTCCACCAGTCCCACCAGCAGGCAGTGAACGCGTCGAGGTCCTGGTTGAGCGGCCAGGTTTTTGCATAGTTCCGCCGATTCTTCATGAAGATTGCCACGACACCGGGACGAAGAGTTGTGTTACCGAACGAGATCTTGACGTTATCCTCAAACTGACAACACTTCTCGAAGACCAAGAACGCGTCGACAAGGCGAGTCCAAGTGAGGCAGTCCCACGCCCGCCCACGTTGGAGAGCGGCAAAGAGCTTGTGAAGCTCGGGCCACCAATTCCTGGTGTCGACGTCCTGCCAATCGATTGCCGCAATAGAGTCGTCCTCGAGATCACTATCGGTTGGCTCCAAAGTTGTCTGAAAGTTTTTTTTTTAGCAAGAATGACTCAAGAATAGTACTACTTACCGTCTGTGTCTCCGGCTCGACAGATTTGCCTAAGTCTTGGTCTGTGTCCCGGCCGCTCTCGCCGTCGCTATCCTGGTCGCTCTCGCCGTCGTCATCCGGATTGCTCTTGCTGTTACTAGACGACTCGTTACCGTCCGGACCGTCGGTGTCGGATGCAGCGCCCGTTTCGAAATTCGTCTCAGCCTCCTGGCGCATATGCTCCGCTTCCATCTCGTGCTCCTCCACCGAGGCGTAATACTTATGAAGCTCGTTCTCTGGCTTCAGCCGCTTCCCCTGGAGCAAAGTCGAGGCCTTGAGAACGTCGGCTACACCCAGCATCTGGCCAATTCGGTTGTTCCGGACGATATTGCTCTCGCGTTCCACCTCGTAGATGGAGAGCCGGCTGAGCGAGCCCATCACGGCGCGCCGATCCTCGTCAACGAGATTGTTGATAGCATTCTGGAGGTCGGGACCGATGTACGCGGCATGGCGGACGACGGGGGTGAGAGGCACTGAGGGGGGTTTAGTTGTCAGTGGTGGTGTCACGGAACGGTCTGTGTTGGTGTTGGCGGCCGCAGCAGATCTCGTAGTCGTAGTAGGGGGAGCCGTAGGAGGGGCCGAAGAGGATCCGCTTGGGCTGGTGGCGATCGTGGGATTGGACAGTGGTTCAACGACCCCACTGAGTGATCTTGCTTCGCGATCCGCATTTGCTGTCGATATATTAGCTGAAAGTAAAGCATAGACCTCAAATACTCACTGAAACATTTCTCGGTGAAAGCAGTCATACTTTTTTCCATCACTCCATATCCCACAGGATCGAAGGCGGGCCAGATGACTTTCGTGCCGAGCGTCGTGCCCTTATGAATGGCGCGAACACCAACGCGACCCCCATTCTCGGCAAGCGGAGCACCGAGAAGGATCGAGCAAACGATGCCATATTTGTCAACGATGACGGTGGCGGCTTTCTCGAGGATGGTGGCGGCCCGTTCAAGGTCACTATACTAGAGTCAGTCTTGAGTCAACAATGAAACGGATGAGAATGCTTACAGTTGGTGCTCAAGCGCCGATTTCTTCTTATCCGTAGCCGGCACGCTCTCCTCGTCCCCTTCCTGGTCCGACGCGTCGTCCACTTCACCATTGTACGCCTTCATTTCCTGTTCGTACTTTTCCTCGACCAGCTTAGCGACGTGCTCCTTGACGACCTCGGGCTCCTGCTCCCAGAGCTCCTTCGCTACCTGACGCTGGATTCGCATGTTCTCCGCTTTCCAGTCAATAGCATCGGGCATAGTGGGAGGGGTGGTGCCGGCGGAGATGGCGTCTCGCTGCTGCCGGGTGATGTTTCCGCGCGCCTCTGTATCTGCCTCCATGGCTGCACGCTGCGCATCCTGGACGGGTTTCTTGAGCTTGTGATCCCAGTAGATGTTCATATAGACATGTATTTTTTGGTTGCGGCGGGGGCGCGAGCGCGGTTCCAAAACCTGAACGAGGGCCTTGTTGAGAGGGTCCAAGTCGCTCTTCCGCACCTGCTTCTCTCTACCGCGGAACCACGACGTGATTTTCTGCCACTATTGAGTTCCTGGGACAGAGCAGCAGTATGGCACGTACCTCAGCCAACTTCCTCAAAGCCTCCTGTCGTTCTGCAACCTCCTCAGCAACCAAGGTGCCAAGAACAGACGCTTCGTTCTGCTCCCAGGCTTGTACATCGTCGTCGGTGGGCATGTTGGGGTCCTCATCGAGGTCGGCTTTGTTGGTCAAAGGCATGTCGCCGTACCGAATTTTGTACTTGATGGCAGCGACGCGACCCCATGCCTTCGTAGTTTTTGCCAACTCTGCTTGAGCGTAGTCGTCGGCAAGGGAGGAGAAGAAGGTTAACTTCGTCCCGGTGATCCAGGAGACTGGGCCACGTTTGCCAGGATTCTTCTTGGGTTTGGGCATACTGCAATGGAAGGGATCAAGCTGTTAGGTAATTATGTAAGCAGACCCATGTTCCAAATATGCTTTCTACACATAACAGAAGGCGATAGCGAAAGACGGTGTATCGTAAAGCAAGAACGTGCAAGATGAAGATTAATGAAATGAAATTTGAGACCAAATCAAACCCAGAACCGCCGGTGCAACCATGTAAAGCAGCACATGACAGAGCGCGCAGTTTCGTCCTGCATCTTGAGTGCTTGCAAGACCATCGATGATCTACGGTCATCCTGACGGTCGCGATATCATGTTAGAGGAGGAACAATGACACGATTGACCACTCACAAGGTATCATCGACTGTTTGATGCAGACGATTTGATGCAAACGCCCCGCATCATGTGCAAAGGTGATCTCGACGAAAGTGAGCCAGGAAATGACACGGAGGCTGGAGCAAGGAGAGACAGGATGGAGCGGAGAGACAGGATGGAGCGGAGAGTGGAGAGGCCAAAGAGAGTGTACGGGACTGCTTTTTAGACAGGCGAAAGTGCGGCGACAAGCAAATAGATCTATGCATGTGTGGTGTGAGCGGAGTCGAGCATGAATGTGGGCCGGCGGGCAACGCACTCAGTCTGGGTGCACTACCCGTGTAAGAGTGACCTGGAAAGCTGTCAAGAGTCGATAAGCGTTGTTCCTGAACAGACGAACAGACGACTCACCTGGAACGCGTCCGCAGATTGTCCGAACTCGTCTGCGGCCGACATGATGAAACAGATGCTATCCTCTCGGCGATTTAAGAACGTTCAAGCGGGGTACAAAACACCTTCCCAAGAGAGAGATTGCTGGGGGTGAAGTGGTCGAGCGCGCTGGATGGGGTGGTCGTGGAAAGAAAGAAAACGAGTTTGATCGATGGGATCAATCAGTGCACGATGTTTCTCAAGATCTCATACCACATGAACCGCTTCAAGTCCGCGCTGTTGACACTTGTACCTGCTCATGAACGCTGGTTTGGGCGAACATGGACAGCTAAGTAGGAGCAGGCTAGGAAATACCGCGGCATGACTCCGGGACTGTCCTCAGTCTCAGTCTGGTCAGGAGATACTGCGGCATGACTCCGGGACTGTAGTACTGCTGCCCCATGTACTCGCTACTATGTATCGCATAAATACGCGCAATCTTCGACTGACTACAACATCTCGTTTGACGATCTCACTCAGACTCGCATGTCGGAAACGCCTCCGTTCCTTCCTGGTCTTGCTGCAAAGCGCAAGAAGGTTGGGAAAACACCCAACATTACTCTTCTTCATTCGCACAAGCCACATGTGGCAACCACAGATGAACTCTCTACGGATGGACGTCGGCGCGTCAAGTCGAGAACTACACATTACTCGGGCAACGATCTCTCACAGATTGTCGAAGACAGCGATACTATGGCGCGCGCAGACCAAGTGGACGGCTTTTCGTACTTATTAGGCGAAGACTTCGCGGGGTTTCTTGACGGTCCAATGATCAATGAAGAGGACTCTATTCCTACTGGCATCTCTGTCAAGGTGAAGAAGCACTATCAAAGCTCGGTAAGCACTTTCATTGCATTGATTGCGTCGCGTCGCGTCGACTTACCACATCCGATCACTGTAGGTCAATCCCATGAAGGTCTGGCTGCCTTTTGCCAACCAGTTCATGCGGCAACTGTTGCGCCTTGATGGTACTGCCGGCGGCGAGAGGCTCTGTCCGCGATGCGGAGATACATGTGATGCGAAGCCCGCCAAATACCGTTGCTGTGATAACGCGTGCTTCGGCTTGGGATTGGTCTGCGCAGAATGCTGTGTTGAATTTCATCGCACGCAGCCCTTTCATTTCATTGAGGTAAGTGATAGACGACATTCTGGCAAGCAAGTGCTTTTCTTTCTAACTGTGATCTCCAGCAGTGGACAGGTATCTGTTTTCAGCCAGCGTCCCTTATGAATCTAGGCCTCGTGGTTCAACTCGGTCATTCCGGCGGCCAGTTATGCCCCAGTCCACACGTTACGACACAACAATTCACTGTCCTCCACACGAACGGCATACATTCTGTCAACATGCACTTTTGCGGTTGTTCTACCGCTCCCTCCGAATACTATGTTCAGCTACTTCAAGCATCTCTCTATCCGGGAACGCCAAATCAACCCGAGACCGCTGTCACGTTCGATCTCCTTTCTTTGATGCACAGTCTGAACTGCACCGGCAAGCTTCCCGCGTGGGATCTCTGGAAGTCCCTGGAAGCGATGACAGAGGAGCGTACACACACCACGCCGCCGAATCGATATAAGGTCATGCTCAGGGTCATCCGTCAGTGGAGATTTCTGCAAATGTCCAAGGCCGCTGGCCGTGGACATGTAGAAAGCGGTGTCTCTGGAACCTCCCAGGGAGAGCTTGCACTTGAATGCCCCGCATGTCCTCACCCGTCGCGCAACCTTGATGATTCTTGGACCAAGAGCCAGAAACGGTATGTCTTACACGTTCCCCGGAGTTCACGGCCTCATTTTTCTGTGCCAGATGGATATATCGACTGTTCCTCGCAACTGATGCCAACTTTCGGTTGCGCAACGCGATCGTGTCCACACAAGAGCGAGACCCTTCGTTGATGAATGGTCAGGGATATTTCGTGGAGCGAGCTGCTTATACGTCCCACATTCAGAATTATGTCTCTCAAGAGGGTGGGTGGTTGTTTCGACACGTTAATCTTGCTTCCCATCTGCTAACAAGTAATACAGAAATGTCTTCTTGCTCAGGGTTCTCTGCAATGTTCTTGGCTGATCTGAAGAAGGCTAAGGGCTTGCGGACCACCGGTGTCACCGGTGTTACGTGCGCAAGACATGGTGTTTGGCGTCCCAACGGATTTGGGGACTTACAACGCGGCGAAAGGTACGCAACCCCCATTGACACATGATTGACACTCATTCTTGCTCAGATATTGCAACGTCGACGCGACTTTTGCTAGTGCTGTTGGCAATGACGATGTATTGGACCTTGTCGTGTCCTACGACATCGTCTGTCAATGGAGTAAGCACGTCTTCGAGCGACTGGAAGAACTTCCGCCTCAGTTCAGTGTCCGCCTTAATCAGGACTCCGTGACATTCTGCGTCCCTAAGTTTCATCTCTGGGCCCATCAGGCAGTGTGCCATGCGCTGTACTCCTTCAACTTTCGGCATGGCGTGGGCCGTACGCATGGCGAGACGATTGAGGAGAATTGGTCTCAGAGTAATCGTGCTGCTGCACAGACAAAGATGATGGGCCCTGGGGCTCGCGAGGACACACTCAATGATGTGTTTCACTTTCACAACAAGCGGGTCGTCAACTGCTTTGGTCAGTTGTGATTAGATATTCATGCTATGATGTTAGTAGCTTATGAAAGAACTCAGGTCGTGTATTCTCAAAACGGATGATTGAAGCCATCAAAGAGGCGCGAATTCATCGACGCGACTTTACCAACTTCGATGAGGGTATCCGAGAAAAGTTTGGCCAAGCTTCCCTTGATTTGTGGCTGAATGAAGTATCCGCGTGGGAGCGCGATGTCACAAAGCCGTGTCCCTATGAGGCAAAATTACAGAACAAGGAGACATTCCGTGACGTCCAGCTCCAGTTAGCTCGCGAGGAGCACAGTAGACTTGCAAAGACATCGGCCGGACTTAGTCAAGAGTCAAGTATGAGCATGTTTTTGACAATGGGTATGGAAATTGAACAGTCGCAGTACGTACCTATGGACTACAAACTTTCAGGTGCATTTATTGATATGAGCGGCTATGTAGACGCGAGTTGGCTTGGGAAGTCAAGGCACGCCAGTCCGGGACAACGTATCAGGATTTGAACATTCAGAAGCAGCGTACAGCGATTACGAAACGGATCAAAAAGCTTCGCGGCCTACAGAGTATCTTCATGCCGAGCATACGCGAATATCTGACGCCAGACCAGCTCAAGCATCTCGACGAACCGGAGAAGGTCATTGCAGAGGCCACGAAGTTATTACTGCCTTCGGAATTGAAACCGGCGGATCAGTTGCTTCCGCGTGCATGCGTTCCAGGGCTTGTTCAGGCTGAACAGCGCCTTCGCCTTGCCGAATGCCGAGACTCTCTCGAGGCGTTGCGACGCGGCTTGCGGATGCGGTCAGCTGGTATTCTATTCAGTGTGCGGAATATCACAGGCTAGTTTATCGTGTCTAATTCAACATGCACTCATTGGAATGTCTTACAGGGCAAAATCCAACTACACGGGCAGAAGGGCTCCAACGGAAGATACAGATTGGTATCACCCTGAGTAAGCTGCAGTATCGCTGGGCACGAAACGCGTTATTTCGTCTACAAGGGCACGGCACCTGGGAGCGTGAGCTTCAGATTCTAGCCGATAGCGATGTTCAAGGCATGAATGAGCGCATGCTCACGGACGAAGAGGCCCGAGAAGCCGAGGAAGTCAGGGATCGTGGGTTGATCAATGAATTCATTGCTGTGCCGTCAAGGAGTGATGCTGTCGTCGCCGAGGGTGAGGGTCGTCGTCGACCATCCTGGATCTGGTCGAGTTACGCAGCAGGATCTGGTGGGGAAGGGGATCCGATCACTCACGAAGGTTTGTGCCTGATTGTTGCTCTGCCGGTTTTCACACTGATTGATGCCATAGCGGTTAAGATAGAATGGTGTAAAGCACGTGCACGAATGCAACGCTGGGAGGAAGAGGTGGAACTCTTGGAAGAGGAAATGCGCAGGGTTCTGGCATATAGCCGATGGAAAGCGGCATGGTGGCGGGAGCGCGGTAAAGGGTTCCCGGACATTGGCGCCGAGCTACAAGAGGGGTTGAGAGCGCACGCGGAACGTGCCGCAATGCTGCTGGATGCCAGGACTATGAACCTTGAGACCATGTGGCAGCCGCTTCGGGATATTGCTCAAGAGCTGCTAGCTGGGGTGCCTGTGACCCGGGTCGTCGAAGTAGAGCTGGATGATGAGGATGAAGAGGGCGAGAATATGGAGGACGACATCGAGTAGTTGATGAGAGGCTCCGAGTGTATGTAAATGTGCCACATTGACCAGCCGGAACGGCACCTGATCTGGCCACGGTCTGCTCCTGTCCCTCCTACTGATTGCTTTGTAATGACTTTTTTTGAGGTCTGTCCTCTCTGCTTTCATGATTGCTTGATAATTGCTATATCTACTGAGTGGTATTTGAGAATACGCCACACTGTCCCCCATGTGTGGCCGATACTAACCCGCATAGCCGGGTAGCGGCGTGCACCTTGTTCCTGATTCCTTGATAACTGTACTCATGGCTGTTTGATCCTCTCTGCTTTCATGATTTGCTCTCTATCAACATTCTATGTATCTGATATGTGCGCCACACTCTCCCGGATATGGAGGGCCTGCCCGAGTAGCCGTACCTGACCCAACCGGGTAGCGGCGTGCACGGGATTGATGACATCATGACATCAATTGGGTCGCGCCGGTGCATTGATCGCTATTGATGGGCAATGATCAACAATAGGGTCCAGGGGTAGCGGATATAGGCGGAAACGGATTGCGGAGGAGCCCCCGACGCACCCTGAGCACCCCCAGAGCGGCGGGAGGGCGCTACCCGCACCCATATATATGCTGGGGGTGGGCGGGTGCCCTATAACTAATTACCGGTCTCTAAACACCCTCTCTCTACTTAGAGGCCAAATTGGATGTTTTTGCCCTCTAATTAGAGGCCTATATTAGTTATAGGCTACTGCATAGGGTGACGAAGCACCGTCCAGTTGCTTGCCAGCCTTCTGACGTGCAGCATTGAGGGTGGCGAGCTCGTTCTGTCGCTGGAGTTGTGCCTGATCCATTCCGTTGAGGCAATGTAGAAGTGAGCTAAGCTCGATGTCCGTGAGCTGTGCCATGCCCGCGAGTAGATCATCGCCCAATTTTGTCGTGAAGACGTATTTAGGCGAGATGGCGAGATACGGGTAGCCAGGATTGGGTTTCGGTTGAGGGCGAGGGCGAGGGCGAGGCGGAGGAGTTGGGGAACGGCTCTCTGACGCGCCGGCATCCGTTGCTTTTGGGCGCGTTGTCTTCTGAGGCGGGCGTCGAGTCCGAGTTGAGCTCGCAGCAGCCGCTGGTTCCGTGGACTGAGATTTGGGTACAACGGGCGTCGTAACCTCAGGAGCTGTGAGACCGGCTGCAAAACATGATCTCAGTACAATTCAACCTGCTCGCGGGAACACGCACGTATAACGTTCTGTGTGAAAGCAATCATCGAAGCTTCGGTGGCGGAGAACCCAGAGGGATCGAATTTACTCCACTGCAGGCCGTTCTTCGTCTTGCCGGAGTGAATGCTGAGAAAATATTATTGCGTGGCAACAAATGAGATCAGACACGGACGTACCTGCGCATTTGACAAAGTCCGGGCTCCCATTCGCCACAGACAAGAATGCTACATGTCATAGTACCAAGTCGTTCGCGAACTCCATCTGCGACTCCTTGAAGAAATTTCGCGCTTTTTTGAAGTGCACTACGGGGTGGAATAGATTAGTATCCGGCTCAGATAGAGGAAAGAGAATCACGTACAGCTGAGCGGCTTCAGGACTCATTTCTTCCATTGTCTTCGTCTCCTTCGCCAGCCTATGATCCTCCAAATTCTTGACGTGAACATCCTCCACCAACTTGGCCACATAAGCCTGGACCTCCGGAGTCTCGAGATCCCAGTGCACCTTCCCAACCTGACGCTGTACGGCGAGCCACGTTCGTTTGGCGAACGGCTGGAGATCGTCGGGATTGGGCTCAATGTTCTTGGTGCTCGCCTCCGCCAAACGCTGGGCTCGTGCTTGGCTGGCTGCTTTGTCCTCGGCCTGTGCTTTTTCCCATGCTGTAGCAACGGCTTCGGATAGACCCTTCGACCACCAGGCGGAGATGTAAGCCTGTAGAATTTGAGGTTTGCGAGGAGCTTGAGCGGGAGTGAGAGTCTGCTCGATGGCGGTCGCAAGAAGGCTATCCTTCCCGCCCGTCTTCGTGTTTTCGCGCCGATACCAGGTAAGGATTTTCTGCAAATGTGGTTTAGGGTGGCTCTGGTGTACAGACTGACGACTGACCGCAGCTAGCGCTTTCATATCCGCCTCATATTTCTTCCTCTCCTCCTCAGACAACGCGCCCAAACGCGTCGCTTCCTCCTTCTCCCACACTGCCAATTCTTCGTCAGTCGGCATAGACGGCTGCTCGTCGAGGTCCTGCTTCTCGTAATTCGGCAGGTGCCCGTAGCACATTTTGAACCGCATAGCCAATCCCCGAGAGAAGTCGCTGAGGGTATTCGCATCTTTGCAACGCCGCCATTCGGCTTGTTGGCTGCTGAAAAAGACAGACTTGGTGCCCGTTACCCAGCTTTTTGGTCCAGGCTTCTCGGCGGGCTTGGTACTTTTATTGTGTTTGCTATGAGGCGCCATGGTGTGTCGGTTTGGGTTGATTGGGCGGCAAAAAAGAAGGGGGCGCTTAATGCAATCAGGCACATGGCCTTGAACTTACGGCAAATCCGATTGGACCGAAGAGTGTATACCATCAGCTTGAAATAAACGGTACAGACAATGGAGTATTCATTGCCAGTGCAGACTCTACGCAGGCTAGGGCAGGCACGAATGAACATCGACGGTTCACCATGCAATATCTTCAATGACGCGTCACGTTGACCTACCAAGATAGTCTAAGATTCGAATGAATCAGTGATATGTGAACTTGACTTACGAGAAACGCATCCATGTGAGTGTAGCCGTTCACTTGGATAGCGAGCAGCATAGCCATGGAGGTGTGGAGAGGGGCTCGAAGAAGCAGCGAGTTTTGACCGAGAGTAAGTTTGTTCGAACGGAGAGCGAGTTTGTTCAAACGGAGGGCGAGTTTGAATGGCCGTGGGGAGGCTGACAAGACGTCCTGTCCCCAAACGTCAATATACAAGCAACAGAAATGAAGAATGTGAGCAAGAACTCACCTTTGCATTAGACGTTGTGGGTTTCGGAACCACCGCTCATAGCATCGGCGACAGCGGAGAGAATGCAGTATAAAAGAGAGGAAGAGAACCAGGCACGAGTGACAAGAGGTGAGCAGTCGGAAGGCGAGACAATAGCACAGCACAGTAGCAGGAGATGGGAGAATAGGCCGATGAGGATAAGGTGTTGCCAAAGATGGTGAGAGTCAAAGACGTGAAGCCGCCGTCCAACATATCCGGTTCATCTGTGGAAACTCGAGCGATGAGGCACGATTGCTGCCAGTCGCTTGGAACCTGCGGAATGAAATGATGCCGGACGATTGTCGATAGGATGTCGGACGGTTGTTGGTAGTGTGATGGTTGACGGTGGGACGGGAAGAGACGGATGGAAGATATGTGATCCACGAACACGCGTGGAACACGCACCCCAAGTATCAGTTCACCTACTTGATGCATCTGATGGATACTCACTCTGCGCCCGGAGATTTCTGACAACAGCGGAAATTCCTTGAAGTGCCGAGTACGGGGTTTAGCAAGGATGGATGAGGGTGATGGATTAGAAAGGCAGCCACTGATCGAGTCCGGATGCTGATCAGTCTTTGATCAGTCGCGATCGTACACCGCGCAAGGTCAAGTACATGTTCAAATGCACTCGCCGTTTACACGGCGAATATTTCTTCTCCACCTGAAAGGTCTTTAACACTCTGTTCCTGGGCCTTGCGTCTGACCGTCGAGCTTCGATGACTGTCGCTCTCTGATCAACGCCAATCGCACTATAAAACCTGGCGGACGTGCTCTATTTTTTATCGTTCAACTCTTTTACCGTTCAGCCTAGGATGTCTCAAGACTTGCCCACCCTTGTAAAACGCAAGAAGGCGTCCACACAGGGCGGCTTCTACGTTCACGAGCCCCATAAATCCACTCAAATTGAAGTCTCGGATGATGCACGGCGTACGCGTCAACGTACTGTCACTTACGGCAGTTCGCACACTCAAGGACAGCTGAACGACGACATCGCGGAAGATCTCGATACTCTGGCTATGGCAGACGCAGTCGAGGATTTCTCCTACCTTCTTGGAGAGTCCTTCCTTGAAGTGGGAGGAGTCGATGACTTTGTTGTTGACGAAAACGCGAATGCGGAACGCGATGGGATTCGTGTACATCGCAAGCAGCGAAACACAAATAGTGTACGTTCCGCAACACCACCTACTAACGTCCATCTGATCCATCTTTGACAGGACAATCCCATGGCCGCGTGGCGGAAGGTTCGGGAACACTATCTCACTGGGATGTTGCGCCTTGATGGGCTCTCGGGTAGTGATCCGAGGTGTCGTCGATGTGACTGCGGGGAGGGCGAGGAGCCGAATCAAGCCAAATATCGCTGTAGCGATAACGGTTGTTTTGGCTTGGGCTTTGTTTGCGCAGAGTGCTGTGTCAGTTTCCACCAAACTCATCCACTACATGCTATCGAGGTGAGGCTGCCTGACTACACCTTGTTTGTGACTGACAGGGATGTCAAGGAGTGGAATGGCACATTTTGGGAGCCCTGCACTCTACGCGATCTCGGCCTGAGTCTCCAACTCGGTCACTTGGCAGGCGAATCTTGCCCAAATCGCGTAGTCGGCGCGAGGAACTTCACAATCATGGCATCAAATGGAATCCACTGTGTTGATCTGTACTTTTGTGGTTGCTCGACCGCATCAGAGCGCTATCTACAGCTTTTACAGGCATCCCTCTATCCTTCCACTCATCGCGAACCGCGCACCGCCCTTACCTTCGAAGTTCTACGACTGTTTGATCTCGTGAACTGCTCAGGTAAGCTACCCGCCTGGGACATGTGGAAATCGCTTGAGACTTTGACGGAGATGCGCCAACATATCACGCCTCCGAATCGTTACCGCGTTCTATTACGAACAATCCGTCAATGGCGCCATTTGGAGCTTTGCAAGCAGGCGGGCCGCGGCCACGCGTCCAATGGAATTCAGGGTACCTCCCCGGGAGAACTGGCCTTGACCTGCCCTGCATGCCCTCAGCCAGACAAGAATCTACCTGCTGATTGGCGTACTGATGCGAATCGTCGGTGTGTGCCAAAGTACCCTCTCAAAGCCTTAGCTGACACAATGCGCAGTTGGCTTTATCAACTCTTTCTGTCTACAGATGCAAATTTCCGTCTTCGTAATGTTGTTGTTTCAAGTGATGAGCGGGACCCTCCCCTTGCTGACGGCGCGGGTTACTTTATCCAAAGCGAGCCGTACATGCAGCACATCAAAAATCATGTCACTCAGGAGGACATGAAGTCATGCTCGGGCTTCCAGGCCGTGTTCCTGGCCAATTTAAAGAATGCGAAGGGTTTGCGGACAACGGGTGTGGTGGGCGTGACATGTGCACGACATGGTCTCTGGCGTGCGAATGGGATGGGCGATTTACAGAAGGGAGAGAGGTGCCCATGTTCACCATATCTTATTGCACCAGCTTTACTCACTCATAATTATAAGATTCTGTAATGTCGATATGCCGGTTGCCTTCTCACTCAATGAGGCTGGAGACTTGGATGTTGTAATATCTTACGACATCGTGTGCATATGGGGAGTTCACTTCTGGGACCGGATGGCAGCACTTCCCGAGGGTTGGAGGCTGCAGGTGCTTCCCGATCGGGTGAAGCTGTGTATCCCGAAATTTCACCTCTGGGCGCATAAGCCCGAGTGTCACCCATTGTTTTCATTCAACTTTCTTCTCGGAGCAGGACGTACACACGGCGAGATTGTGGAGGAGAACTGGTCAGATAGTAATCGCGCGGCAGCTCAAACAAAAATGATGGGACCCGGAAATCGGAAGGATACACTTGAAGCAATTTTTCACTTCCATAACACCAAGACAGTGGAAGCGTTCGGTCCGTAAATCTCACTTACATACTCAATGTTTCAAATCCATGAATGTTGACGATTGATGAAGGTCGCGTGTTTGCCAGTCGATTGATTGATGCCATCAAAGGGGCCCACGAGCATCGAAGCAACTTTGTGAATTTCGATTCTGGTATTACACGAGCCCTAGGTCAGTCCACCGTGACGATATGGCAGAATGAGGTTCTTGCGTGGGAGCGGGATCAATCACAGCCTTGCCCGTATGAGGCGCACTTACAGAACAAAGAGACAATGAAAGATGTACAGTTACAGCTCGCAAGAGAGGAGCAAGAGGCAATTGTTCGGACTTCCGGTGTTGCTCAAGAATCGAGTATGAGCTTGTTCTTGATTTTGGGATTGGAGATCGAGGAAACACAGTGCGTGACAATCAGTTGAGCGTGTTCAGGGCTGATGTGGTGCAAACAGACGTTCACTCGAGTGGGAGGTTCGCGCTCGTCGCGATGGTGGTGCCACATACCAGGACATCAACATACAAAAACAGCGAAACTCTATAGCTCGCACCATACAGAAGTTCCGGGGACTACAACAAGTCTTCATGCCAGAGCTCCGCGAATTCTTGACCCCCGCCCAATTGAAAAATGTCACTGAACCATCAGCCCAACAGCCAGAGGTTACAAAACTGTTCATGCCGTCGGAGCTACGGGATTCTGATCGACTTCTGCCACGGGCCTGCGCCTCCGGTCTAGCCTCTGCTGAGGAACGACTCCGAATTGCCGAATGTAGGGATGCTCTAGAGGCCCTTCGTTGCGGATTACGGACACGCTCAGCAGGCCACTTGTTCACAGTGCGCAACGTAACTGGTCAAAATCCGACGACACGGGCGGAAGGCTTACAGCGTAAAGTTCAAATCAATATTCAATTAAGTAAACTGCGTTACAGGTGGGCACGAAACGCGCTCTTTCGACTGCGTGGGCATGGTGATTGGGAGAGAGAGTTTCAGGTACTGGAGGATAATCATGTTCAGGGTATGAATGAATGGCTGCTAACGACGGAGGAGGCAGCGGAGCGCGAGAGGGTGCAACAGCTTGGGTTGATTGATGAGACAATCACAGTTCCGAATCGGGAGGGTGCTGTCGTCGCTGAAGGTGAAGGCCGGCGGCGGCTCTCATGGATTTGGTATAGTTATCCAGATTCCGAACAAGTCCAGGCCCGGCTACGAGCGGGAGATTCTGAACCTAAGGAGGTCATTTACGAAGGTATGGGTGTTGAGTAATCTGTCATTAGTCAAGAAACTAACAAAGACACGCAGCTTTGAAAATAGAATGGGCCAAAGCTCGAGCGTGTATGTTACGCTGGGAGGAGGAAGTACAGTTGTTGATTGAAGAGATGCGGCGGTGCGCTGCATTTGCAAAATGGAAGGCACGGTGGTGGCGAGAGCGTGCATGCGAGAGGCCGAATAAGCCGGAACTGGAGCAAGGGCTGCGAGCTTACGCCGAGTCTATGGCGGCGTGCGAGGAACGGAGGGCGACTGGGTTTGCGGCGAGATGGGATCCGTTGATTGTTGTGGGAAAGGAGTTGCTCGCGGGCTTGCCAGCGTCGCAAGTTATCGACGTGAGCGTGGAGGAAGAAGCCGATGAAGAGATAACCCGGGCGAATGAGGACGACGTTGATGACGATGACGTATGAATCTGATGGCCGGCGCCCGGACGCGCAACCGCGAAAGGACTGCAGAGCGTACGCGGCATTGTGGATGTGCGTCCCGCGCCTCACTATGAATAAAACCATGTGTAATCAATAATTATGCTCAAATGCAACCTGCTTCATTGCAATTGAACCTAAGAAATCAAACGCACAGTCGTCAGGTTTGAGCGCTTGCTTGGTAGCACCTCGGCAACTGCCGCAGTGCGGAAGCGTTGCATGAGGCAGCCTAGCCACGCTGTTTACAGATAAGTAAGCACTCACCAAGAGGTTCTGAGACAATGAGTGGCCGGGTACGCCACTGAACAGGACCGAATGATCGAGAACCGGGAGCCGGGAACCGGTTCTTTGATCATCGGCATGCAAGTGCGGACGACCGTGCGTACACTTAGCTAGCGAGAACATGAGCAGATTCAGCAGAGCATAGAGTACACATTGTATTATTATTATTATTATTATTCGCGTGATCTTCTGAAAATGGCAATTATCGGACGTACTGGGACACGCGTCATCGATCACCGGGGTTCAAAGGCGGAAGGCCGCGCAATAAGTAGAGAAAGAGAGTGGTCTGCTGGTTTGATTGGTGAGTACAGTGATGAATTCAAAAGATTCAGCAGAGTATAGAGTAATAAAAAACACAAATGGTAACAAATTGAATGTTTCGGCAGCTAGCTGGTCAATCACATGACGCCAGCGCCAGGCGGCCGCCTGACCCAGGGTGCGTAAGTGCACTATCGCATCCAATGTTGAGTGGTTTGATGAATGGGCTGCTATGAAAAGTTACTCATACAAGAGATTCAGCAGAGCGTAGAGTGCTCATATTTGGATTGTGGCAAAAATTGGATCCACCCGGAACACCTCAACGGTCACATGACTCCGCAATCAGACGGCTGTGCAACTTTTGTTGAGCACCGTGACCTTTGTTGTCTCTCTGACTACCTAACTTTGAAACTGGGAGCCGGTAGCCCATTTCTGTGTGGCGCAACCGGGACCGGATGTGCCCAATCCGGTACCCGAGCAATCCGAACAAGCGATCGGATCCCTGGGCCATTGATGTGATCGGCATCACGGCACCAGGCATACACCTGCGTGCCGAATGGGCGGGGCGCAGGCTACCAGGCACAGCGCGCATGAGCTGACACACTGCCAGGCACGCCCCGCATCTGGCTGGCGCAGGGGGCGGCCCAGCTACTGTATTAGGCAGGTGGTAATCAGTTATCAGCCTATAACTACGGGCCCTTAGTTATAGCAATTAATGTAACGTTCAGCCCTCTTACTATGGGCTATATCTAATTATTAGTACACCATAGGGTGTACTATTCTGAGTTGAGTCAAAACTCAACTCACCCCGGTCACAACCGGAAAAACTCGAGTTTAGAGTGTCATCTTTTTGTGTCATCTCGGACGTTCTCTCCCCCAACTCTTACTTCTTTTCATACCTTGTCAGTATATGGGTGTTTGTGTTTTCAATGAATGCATATTTTCCTTTTAACCAGTGCATTCGCTAGAGGAGATAGGTGAGCGAGTAGTGCCGGTGCTCCGTACAGCAGAGAGCACTTCCTCCAATAGTGAAGATCTGAGTGCAGCACTACTTTGGGGCCTGGCGCAAAAGTGTTAAGACTAGCCTTGTACGGCTCACGACCGCGAGCGTTCGGCCTCAACTTGAGACTATAGGACTATCTTCGGAGCTCTATGAAAGGTGGGACATAATCTTCACAGACCGTTAGTTGGGGCGTTTCAACACAACCTCTATCTTGGAGGTCGACGGAAAGACTTCTGCAGCACAATTGGTAGGTTACAGAGATGGCAAAACTGGAGCGCATGTTGCACTGCCTCTCAAACTCATATCTGATGGAAGTGGCTGGCGCATGAGATGACAGATGGCTGGAAAAGTTGACTCAACTGAGTCTTAGGCATTCTGGCATGTACATATAGCAAGCGGTGCATAGTAGAGACGATTGACACGGAAGTCTACCAACAGGACGAGACACACATGAAATACGTGAGCATCTGTGACCGGCAAATTCAAGTTGTTCGCGTCCAGAGTGCGGCGGAGCTGGTGTGTGTGTCACCTCCTAGTTCATGGCAAGGTTCCAGCAAAGAGAAGCGCAGCTAGACAAGGTAGGAGATGAGTGACGCGCCGGACAGCAGGATGTTTACATGCGCACCATTGCCGCGGTCCAGGACAAAACTGAACGTTCCGTGCATGCGGTTGTGCAAGGTTCTGTGCAGTTCCATTTGGGAGCACGTCTGAGTGAATGTGCTTGACTAGGGAATGGAATGGTATATCCATGCGTCGACGTGTCAACAGGAGCAATAGATGCAAAGACGACGGTCTGGGTCCAACATCAGAAACCAAAGACATCTCGCAGGCGCCGTTTCGGCACAAGTAAGGTCACAGCTTCTCGCCAGTCCAAAGCCATCGTCCGGGAATAAACGGTGGGCTTGGATGACGGTGAATCAGGCTGCGTCGGATCCAGTGAGGACTTGGACTAAACCAAGGAGTGGAAGAATAGAGCAAGGCCGCATGGAAAACCTGGGTAGAGCAAGAGGGACTCGCCAGATCCCCTGGCATGACACCACACATCACCCTACACACATCTATTATTATGCGTCCCAAGAACGTCTCAGGACATCCCGTCAAAGTCCTGAGGTAGAATCCTGTGCTGTTCGTCCTCATCATTGCTGTCATTGGTCGGGATCTGGTCTTTGATGGGGCATACGGTCAGTCCATATTCGAAGGAGTTAGTACCAGCCATGGGAACGGCGACAGCCTAAACGTCGTCATCATCGTCTCCGTGGGCGAGCTGACGATGCGAGTGAGAACGGATCAAGAGTCCGGCACAGCCACGGTGTCTGCTCCGGGCCCTATCCGGCCCAGGGCCGTGCCTGGCAAGTCTTGGTCTCTCACCACGACTTGCTCGTGCAAGTTGTGCATCCATGCAGCTGCTACTCGCTGCCATCTCACGGGCGAGCGCCTGCGATGGAAATATCACCATGGCAACGCACTCGAGGACGACGCGCCTGTTCGCCAACATGGGCGGCGAGCAGCCCAAGCTGGTCTTGGACTACGACCATGCATCGGACAACGACGCGTACGACGACGACGACATTGGACGACGACAACGGAGGAACGGTCATCGTCTTCTCTTACGGACGCGATGCGGCGGGGTTCGTCAATATGCTACAAGCACGCCGTCTGGAATCGGGCGTCTGTTCAAGGTACGCGATCCTATCCTCCAGCACGGGTCGCACCAACCTCTGCGCTGGCATACCGGCTTGTGATGCTGATACATTCGTAGATCTAGATCTGTACGCCGGCTAAGCCCTCCCAATGAGGCGCCTATCCATCTCGCGTCTTGACCCCGGACTTCTGCCGCATCTACGCGCACATGGGCACTGCCAGTACTCTCTGCCCTTCTTCTATCGTCACCGACGCCCCGCCAAACGAAAAAGCATGCATCAGATAAGAGAGCTTATCTGGCATATGGTTTGTATAGGGCAAGTTGTCGTTCAAGCTGCTACTCGTTGCAATCGGACGGGCGAGCGCCTGCGCTGGAGCTATCATCATGGCAGCGCACTCGAGGACGACACTTTTCAGACTATGCTATCGGACAACGACGCGTACGACGACGACATTGGACGACGACCACGATGACGACGGATGAACGATCCTCGTCTCTTCTAATGGACGGGGTGCGGCAGGAGTTGTCGATATGCTACGAGCGCGCCGTCTGCGGTCGGGCGCTCATTTGGTACATGATCGTACGCTCCAGCATGGGATGCACTATCCTATGGCTGGCATATTGGCCTGTGATGCTGATCCATTAGTAGATCTGGATCTATACGCGGGCTAAGCCCTCCAATAAGGCACACCCCGCCCCGACTCTTGCATGGCTCAAGCCCAGACTTTCACTGCACCTGGGCGCTGTCATCAGCCTCCACCCCTTCTTGGTCGTCACCGACTCCCCGCCCCACGAAAACCATGCATCAGATAAGGGCACTTATTTGGCGTATGGTTTTTCTGAGGGCGGGCTCAGACGAAGAAAGGGGTTGTTTCTCCCGTTCACTTCCCATCTGTAGGGCGGGGTATGAGACGACGTGTACTCTCAGACGGCTGGAGTACTGACTCATGTTATTGTTTGTGGGTATGTCCTTTCATCATGAAGTTCTTTCAATTAATAGACTCGCAGACCTCTTGCCCTTCTCCGACGACGGGCAGCAGCCTGTAGCTTGATGTAGCGCTACTACGGGGTGCTTTTGATTGGACTACATCAGCAAGTCCTACAATCTACTGTTCGGAACTTTTCTGACTTTTCCCCTGCCAAATTCGGGCCGGAAAGTCGAAAAGTCAACAGCCAAACAGCTATGTCCGGATCCCTGAAAAGTTCTAAAAAGTTCTAGTTCCGACACATCCCCTCTGGTGCACAGGAATCTCTCCTGGGGCTCAAAGAGCATGAAATGGGTATAGAAAATATAAACTTGATTTTTGTGCAGTAGCAGTGAGCAACGGAGGTGGTAGACTACCCAACATATACACTGAACAGTGAAAAGCTCCGAAAAGCCGACCAGCGATCGGTGAGACCTGCTGATGTACGAGTTCAAATTGCATTGCTCATCGTCGAGCTCGCTTATCGTGGCGATCGGTTCGATCATTCGAGCAGAATGACCGCTGACCATCTCTGCCTCTTACCACGATGGAAGCTCTGCATTGAGCTGCCATCCATTTTCGAACCTTCACCCATGCCTCTTCTCAACACCAACCGACCAAATCCCGGCCAATTTGAACGGCAACACCATCTCCGCGCCTGGCAAATGGCCCAGATGACGTGCATCTCTTGCCAGTGCGTAAGCTGTATCTCGACACGGCCGCCTTTCGTCCAATCACTCCTTTCTAGGCCTCAACACCGGCGGATAATGACGATGACGACCCTCGACGACGTGCAGAGTTATTGGGGTGCCGCGAACGCGACTTCCCGGGTGCAATGGACGGTATGGGCCATGGCGCAGCTTCTGCCCAGGTAGGTATGCTTTGCATTCTTCTCTGATGTCCTCTCCACGACTGCACAACAGCGATGTTCAGTAACACGTTCCGTTGCCAGTGTCATGCATCTCTCATCTAGCATTTCTCATAGATGATGATGACAACTGACGGACGAGACGATGTCCCATGCACAACAACGAAGACTTACGGACGACAAAGACGACCGGGACGGATCGACTCACGGACGACTCCATTCACGAACAACTACGTCAAAGACAAAGCCATGATGATGGGAGACCGCCACCCCCATTGACTGCACTGCGATAGCTCTCCAGGAATCCTACCATATCTCCGCGTCTCTTTTGCCCGATTTGGGCCGCCTAGCCTACTCGCATTGATATGAGGCTTTGCTCACGACATATAGGCGCATTGTGGCCACGGAGCAAGGGCTATACAAGACGTTTGGGTCCCACTTTGCGCATATGCTAACGTCTGATGACATGATGCATTCTATATCATGGTGCCGTGCATTCACTTTTGACCAGCTCCTTCGATGAGGGCCGAACAAGTATTTACAAATCTCATGCAATGAGTCACCACTAATTCAATCTGAGGTGATCCAGATAACGGACACACAAGCTGGATCAGATATGTAGTACATATATGAGTGTTACCACCTGTGGCCGTAACGGCGGTGGTAACGTTTCTCACAGCCATAGTAACGTTTCTGCTTGCATATGCGCGGTTTGCCATTGTGTTTCCGATTAGGATGATCCACGCACGGCACAACCGGCAACATGCAGACCATTGTCGGTCAATCGTTAGCACCGTCATGTCCGTGAGGACCCCGTCAAGTGCTATGGCTGGTACTTTGCAGCGCATGCCGCTTTTCCTGATGACATGGACTGTACTTCTTCTTACACAATCTGATCCCGTCTTTTTCATCCCTTACATCTCCTCAACTAGTCTGAGTGCGCCGCTACAACTCAAGCAGCCGGAAGCAGGTTGCATTTGGTTTGGAATTTGACTACTGGTGCGTCCCTTTTGTGTCCTGTATTGGGAAATTCACTGACACACTTTAACAGGCCAGTCCACACAGAAGAACAATGGCATCGACAGAACAAGGCACATGCCAAAGGACGCGCTCAAATGCACGGCCGTCAAAATCACCCGCCGCAATTTGATTCAAGAGTCAGAAAAGGGCCGCTCAAACCAGCTTTCGTCCTCCACATTCCTCCAGCTCTGACGCGCCGCATCTCACAAAGGTGATCAAGCTAGAGCAGATGTTATCCACTCCAGCAACGGACTGGCAGCTTCATCCCACTTCCCACTGCATGAAACATACAATATTTACGCCGGAAATACGATAAAAAAATGTAAAAGTTTTTCAGCATTTTTTCACTTCAAAATTGATAAAAATATGATAAAATTAAGTAAAAATATGCTAAATATATACTATACTTTGGTATAGTCAAATATATTTAGCATATTTTCACCTCTCTTTATAATACTTTTATTATTTTTCAGGTGAAAAAATGCTAAATAAATTTTACATTTTTTTATCATATTTCCGGCATAAATATTGTATGTTTCATGCAGTGTCCGACGCTATCAGCATCCCCACCACCACTATCTCATCAACGCTCGTAGAGCTGCATGCTTTTGGGACCGATCGTACAGAGTTGTATACGCTGACAGCTCGTCCGACTCTAGGCGCAAACTATGATCCCCAGATTCAATCACCTGCTGCCCACATCCGAACACCCGCCCCTGCCGCCATCTCACCATCGTCGAATGACACTGATATCAACTCTGCAGCCCCTACCCTTTCGGCTTCATCGAACTCCAAAGAGATCGACGCCTATGCCGCGCTTGAGGCTCGTACACATCAACATCGCCTAGATACTCAAAAGTCACTGCGGCAAGCTAAAGGGACCAAGATGAACTACGAGCGCTCCGTCAAGAACTACTTTGCATATTGGGAGAGGGACAGAGAGCAGCGTCTTCTTAACAATCAGCCACAATTAGGTGCAGAGCCTGTCACCGTGGCGCGGGTTGCTGCTTGGCTGGAGTATGAAAGCCAGCGAAAGAAGGTACGTGTCTTGCTATCCCAGATTCTGAGGTAACTGACACCGCCTTAGCGACAAGGTTTTACTGGTGTCGAACTTGATAACACGCTTGTTGGCGATAAGGTCATTGAGCTCAATATCAATGCGCTTGAGGACTTCCGAAAGGAGAATCTTCATCGCCCTGAGTACGACTGTCCCGAGGCAAAGGTGCCACTTTGTTTGGACCCTCGTATTAGCATGTTCGAGAAGCAAGCCAAGGCACAACGACCGCAGCGCGTTGATGACGCACATGAAACCAAGGCTCTTGGAACGTCTCAGGGTATGCTATCTTTGTTCTGAACATAGAGATACTGACTCAAACCCTAGATACGTATACTGAGCAAGAGCTCATTGCTGTGTCTATGCAGCCAATCTGTGCTTTCGAGGGAGATCAAGCAAAATTGCCCCATCGCATATCGAGACGCCAGCTAGCTACGGCCCTCCGCGATCGGTCAATGATTCTGCTCAGTGCTCAAACGGCCCTCAGAGGAGACAGTTCCAGAGAAATCCAACTATCAGACCTCAAGCTCGTTCAGACAAAGTTAATCAATGTCGGGTACGACGTACAAGCTCCAGTAGGTCTTTCTAAGTATTCCATTCTGTCGGAGCACTATCATTATTTTGCCCCAATCAAAAACCCTTGATGGGCTTTCCCCAATCAGCCTCAGGGTCTTGCCGCCATTTGAGGGCGCTACCGCCCTCCCGACACACCGTAATAGACTGAGTGTAACAGCCTAGTAATAACAATAACGTACATATCCCTGAAACACGACTCGTTGACTTGTGTGCTCTTATGTACACTCTGGGCCGCGCAATAGTGGGTGTCATTTACAGCCCGATCATCCCGCTGCATCCCGTATTAGCAACTGCACCATTTCACGCTATCTCTAAAATGACCGAATGTACGTGTGAACTCGAGTTCCGAGTAGAGTACATGATTGCTGATTCTTTTCATAACTGTAGCCGCCCTGCTGCCAACTTCTGATGACAGTAGCGCAGAGATCAAGACACCGCACTTGAAGGGCTCCTACGATTATGACAAGCTGCATGGCTATACCCTTCAATGGGAGAGCATGTCGGCATTCCATGCCTGGAAAGCCAAGGTTGCGGAGAAGGAAGTTATTGAATGGGTAGCACATGACCATCCACGGCCGGTCACACAGAGCTGGCAAACAAAAACAGTGTACCATTGTGGGAGGGGCTCAACTGGTGGAGGAAAGATTTATACAAAGAGAGGTATCCGGGTGAAGCGTAAGCTTGACTCGAAAAAGTGTGGGTGCAAGAGCACTCTCACAGTCAAGACATATCCTGGCACCAACCGTGTACTTGGCTCCTACAATAAGCAGGAGCACAATCACGATGTCAGAAAGGCAAATGTGCCTCATATGCGCATCCCGCCACATGTCAAATCCGACATTGAGCGCTTGCTCAGAGAAGGCATAGATCCCGAGACCGTGGTACGTCACATTACATTGGGAATTGCATACTTAATGACACTCACTCATTGCTGACAATCCTAGCTCGAGAAAGTCCAGGGTGGCGACATCTTCACGGAAGAGAACTGGTGTAATCTCCGAGATGAAGCTCAGCTGAACCTGCGCCACTTTGTTCAACGACATCACATCTACACTATCCAGAAAGAGCTTGAGGGTGAAACGATTCGCATCACAGATCCGATCGCATTTGACGCACAGTGGCAGCAGATCAAAACTATCGCGCTCGAGTCCTTCTTCAGGTACCTAGAGATCTATTGGCTATCGGAACGGGAGCTCTGGTCAGCGGTTTACCGGCAGGACCGCGACATCTACACAAAATGCGACACCAATATGATTGTAGAGGCATGGCATCATCTCCTGAAGGGCATGTTTCTCAAGAGAAAGCGCAACCGACGCATTGACCATCTTCTGAGTGTCCTGATTGACACGGCTATCCCTTATTTCATCAAGCATCACCATCTTCAATGGGGAGGCGTTCACGGTCAATCACTCGAGCTGGAAGCTCGGAGAAATATTGCAACAGCAGCTGCCAAGCTTCCTGACTCAGTCGTGACTGCACTTGACGAGGTGACAGAGTCTATTTGCTATGTTCAGTCAAGTTCTCGAGCTGGACAAATTTGGCTTGTTGATCTTGAGCTTGCGGTGTGCGAATGTCCCAAGTTTGCAGAAATCTGTTACTGCAAGCATCTCGCAGTAGCGGAGCACGTGCATGGCAAGCTTGAGTTAAATGTGACTTCTTCGGAAAGCTCCATTGACTCGAGCACCAGTACAAGTCCATCCTTCTCGGATGTACCTTCATTTGATGTTCCTACACCGACGACAACAGCTGAACCCACCAGCACAGACTCCCCCGGCAAGTCATCATCTGACTCCTCTTGCCAGCCAGTGCCTTCACAGCTGCCGACTCTCATTACTGAGCTCTCTTCCTTGTTGACAGTCCTCAAAGCGTGCCCTCAGCTCCCGCAGACATATGAATACAACAAGTTCCGGACAGCTCTACGTGGATTCTCAGCATTTGTGGCGTCATCTGGGCCCTCAACTCTTCCTCCTGTGCTGAAAATCGCTCCGAATCAGCACTCTTGGACGGAGACATCAGCCGTCATGGGTGTATCCGTCAAATCCAAGCGGAAACGGGCCAGCGATGATAGAGACCGTCACGAGTCCCAGGAGTCCCACGAGTACTCAAGACTCGACTCGACTCCGAGACCCCCGAGACTCGACTCATGTGAGTCACGAGTCTTACTGAGTAGAGTCATGTTACGAGTCGCGGGCCAGCCTTATAAGCTATATTCATGCATGAAGTGTGCCAATTGACACACTTATATGATGCATCCAGCATGCCAAATGGCACACACTGAAATAGCCTACATATTGCTGACAAATGACAATGACGCAATTTGGTCAAAATGTTACATATATATAAAGTGTCAATAGCAGGAATTGAACCTGTGACCTACTAACATTTTACAATTAATGATGCATCATTAACCACTTAGCCAAGGAAGCTTGTTTAATCTGTACTGTAATAGAGTTTTACTCTCTCTTCAAGAAGGTTATTTGCGCAATTTAGCTTTATATACTTAGGGCTTGCATAGCTAGCCCTAAGTATATAATGTATAATGACCATAGTTAGGTCTAGCATAGCTAGACCTAACCATTATTCTTCTAGTGCTTCATTCTTTAGTGTTATGCAAGCATAACACTAAAAAATCTTAAATACACTGTTCAAACATATTTAATAGACGTTATCAACCTTCCCGAGGCACTACCCCTTACCCTATAACCCTTACCTAACCTCTCTAACCCAGTGTAACCTTGAAACAAGGCTTAATGAGTCTATAATGACATATAACTACATGAGAATGACACTAACATAGCTATGTATTGCACTAAGATCTTTTATTTCTCAATCCTCTGTGGTATAGTGGTTAATAAGTCTGTGGATGACACTATTAATCTGGTGGTCACTGGTTCAATTCTCATTGGTGCCAGTTTAAATGACTGTCATTTTGATAGTGAACTCAAGCTTGCTTACTTAATCATTTCTTTGACTCGCTCTGCCATTTGAGTGTGTGCCAATTGGCACTCTGGATGCATCACCTAAGTGTGCCAATTGGCATAGCTCATACATGAGAGTCACTTATATAGGTGCGCGGGCAGGCCAAGAGGCTGGTGAGTACTCACAATGAGTACTCACCATGACTTGAGCCATTTTTTACTCAACTTACGTCTGCAAATGACAAGAAAAAACATAGAACTACATGTAAATAAGGTCCGAAAGTCCTACTGTAATACAACAGAAAATGTCCTCACTTCAGATTCTTATACCATGGCCTGCTGCGAAGCTCCGGGTGTGGGCGCCAACGCCCCTCGCGTCCAGGTGCCATCTCACTGAACTTTGGTGCCACCCAGGTAGTGGATCGCGCTGTCGTCAGATGTCTCGGCAACAAGGGAGCGCGACCGAATGTGACAAAGAAGGTGTCAACGTATACACCAACCAACGCCTTCTCCAACTCCAGAATCTGCTCCTGCGTATACCCTCCCACATAGTCTCGATCCTCGGCCCACACCTTCGCTGGCAAATCCACGCGCCAATTCCTTATCATCTGCCACAGCCCATAGACGAAGCGTGCACGTTTCCACCAATCAAGTTCTGCGAGACCAAGATTTGCCTGTCCCAAGTCGAGAATGTGGAGGGGGGCAGCGCCAATGGGAAAACAAGCGCAGACAGATTCATACTGCTCACGCTGATCACAAATGCGACTGTGGCGAGTATTCATCGTTGCCATCTCCAGACGGAAACCCAACTCGTTCACCTCCCAGATCATCTCTCGCCCCATAGCAAACCCGATCTCCAACGTTTCCTCCGGCGTCTGACCTCCCCATGCCTGACCGTACCATGTTGGGGACTCCGGGATGACAGCTGGAACATCCCTCGATGCGCGTTCCACCAGCGCCCATACCTCGTCTCCTTGCTTCTGATGACGAATCCCATGACTCCCCTTCCCATCACCCGCCGGATTCAAAGACCCTTGCCCAATCATTGTGCGCCACGCCTGGTGGCTCAACGCCATTGGACAGTCTGACTGAGCAGCGGTCAAAGCAATACCACGCAACCCCAGCCAATTTCGTAGATACCGGAGAACTTTCTCGTTCCCTTGGAGGGCAGTGAAAAGCTCCGGCCGTGAGCCATAGTTGTAGTAATTACACTATTAGCCCATGATAGTTATCATCAAAACCTACATGCAAATCGTTGATAGCTAACGAGAGCGGCGGGACCCGGGTACTCTCCGCGCCAACCGCCGGGCTGCTTAGCTAATGTTTGCGCCGCCCTCGTCGCCCGCGCGGGCGCCTTGGGCGTGCTTACCCGTCTATTCGGGGATACTACCTAGCATCGGAAAATGAAATGCGGCTGGCTCTCCCGGCATCGTTCTCCCTTTCGGCAGCCTGGGCGTAGCAGTACGCATTGGGTTATGCTCAGGGTCCGCCTATTCGGGCACCCTCCGTGGGGTATTCCCGGTGGATTGGCCCAGGAAATGCGCCACGCTATAAATTATATATATTGGGGCCTGCGGCTGGCTCTCCCGGCATTGCACTCCCTTTCGGCAGCCTGGCCGTAGCGGTGCGCATTGGATGACGCTCAGGATCCGCCGATTTGGGCACCCTCCGTGCATTCCCGGTGGGTTGGCTCAGGAAATGCGCCACACCACGTACATTGGCGCCTGGGGGCTTCCGCTTGCTTTTTTTTGTGCACAGCATTATTTTCTCTATTTCTGGGTACGCGGCAAGCAGCCAGCATCCGTGTTCTCGACCGATAGCTTGGCAATTGTGTTTTTTTTTTTCACCGAAAAAAACTGATCACAGACTTGTTAAGACTACAAAAGATACCTTCCCGAGCCTCATTTACTCCGATTCTGTAGAGCGAATGGGCGGTGTATGGGCGCGGCGGTGCTCGCGTTGTACGCGTCACCCACCACGTGGCGGCCAAGTCCAACAGCACGTGCATCGAAACGGACTTGGCTGTTTCGACCTTCATCACCACGCCACACTATGATAATCCCCCTCCATAATCAGCCACACACTCTTTGCTATTCCATCCAACTATAAATCTCTATTATCTAATTTACTTGCGACGTCTTTTCCACCCCGTGCCGCCTCTCTAATTCCTCAAGCAACCCCGTCATCGCCCATTCCACATCAAGCCTCGCCTCCTCCCACTGCACTTTAACGGCTCTTTCGGCGGACTCGATCGCATGTGATTGCCACCAGGACAACACCGCCACGACAGACAGCAAGCCGTTCTGTCCGGGCACATTCAGCTTTTCCCAATTACCGCCATACGCATCCCTCTTCCAACGTCCGTCGATGTCCCGGCAGCGCCAGGAGCTCTGCAGCGCACCCCACCACATTGTCCAGGCCGACATGAACATTTTCGCGTCGTCGCGCATCAAGACCGCCCGCTTGTTGGCACGCGCCCGACCGTTTCTTATCCAAGTCGCGAGCAATGCGGGGCGGAAACGCGTCGCACCTAGGTTGAATTTCTTTCCTTCATCCACTGACAGCCAGCCATGCTCACGCTCTATCTCTAGCAGCAACCGCAGTACTTTCATCAGCTCCTCTCCTCCATCCACTGCATAAAATATACAATATTTACGCCGCAAATATGATGAAAAAATGTAAAATTTATTTAGCATTTTTTCATCTGAAAAATGATAAAAATATTATAGAAAGAGATGAAAATATGCTAAATATACTTGAATATACTTAAGTATAGCATATATTTGGCATATTTTTACTTAATTTTATGATATTTTTATCAATTTTGAAGTGAAAAAATGCTAAATAAATTTTACATTTTTTCACCATATTTCCGGCGTAAATATTGTATGTTTCATGCAGTGATCGGCGTCATGAAACTCGCGCATCGGCTCTGCCAGCCAGGCTGGAGCCTCCGCTACCAGCTCGTCAATCCTCTTACGCTCTTCTTCCATCTCCCTCCGCCTCTCTGACCCTGAATCACCCTCCGATCCCGGCAACGTAGGCTCCGTGGAATTTGGAGATGATGATGATGTAGTCAGAGCTCCAGGCGCAAGCGGCGGTGTTGTGAGGCGTGTATTACGATGGACCGGTGACTCTGGGGAAGCCGAGGTGCACGTAGCTCGAACGGGAGATATCGGTTGTCTGGAAGGAGACCCTGCAGCCGCTGGCGGCGCTGACATCCGTCCAATCGAGCGTCCTCGCCGCTTCGTCGTACGCCTGACCTTTGAGGGAGGCTCATCGCCATTCTCTCCTAGTACTGCACCATCTCCACCACCTGCTGATGTGCTCCTGCTCCTTCTCTTCGGTCCTGTCCTCCGCGAGTGATCGGGAGCATTTTCCCTAGATATCTTTCCTCCCTCGGCGTCACCCGCGCCCTGCGCCCTATTTTTGCCTGATTTCCTCGCCGTAGCCTTGCTCCCCAGCCTAGTAGGCTTTCTTTCTTTGCCCTTCGTCATCCCCATATCCGAATCCAACCCTTCTTTGTCAGATTTATCTGCCTTGTCCGACATCTCTTCGTCGGAGGAAGAGCTCTCGTCCGAGAACTCATCCGAAGAGGATTCGTCTGAAGAATCTGTGTCGGAATCCTCATCGGAGAGGTTGTTGAGCAGACTCGACTGCAGCCGCTCAGTCATTGCCGCAGATCGGTGATGGGTAGATACGCGCCGGGTCGTTGTTGATTCTTGATCAGTCGTCTCAACGCTTGCTTGTGGAGCGGATTCAGCCTCATTCGGAGTGATCTCCTGCTGTTGCGGCTCGGCTTCGTCAAAGGGTTGGGAAATTGCTGCGGGAGGAACGTCGGTCTCGGGGGGTAGGTCGTCATGAGCGGTTTGCGCAAGTCGGCCCTCGGGACCAGCGTTATCGTTGACGATGGGAGGAACGTCGATCTCGGGGGGTATGTTGTTCTGGGCTGTTTGCGCAGGAAGGCCATCAAGACCAGCAGTATCGTTGGCGATGGGTACCTCGGTTTGGGAAGGTAGTGGCTGGAGACCCATATCTTCGCTGCTTCCTGGAGGAAGTACCGCAGGGTTCGGATTCGGGGCAAGCACCGTTGACGAGGCGTTCGATCCATCCCTTGCGGGGACAGAGGTAGCGCCAATCCCGATCCGCTGGCACACAACCGAAGCTTTATCCGCCTTGGAGTAGCAGAGTTCAAGCCACTCTTGATACGAGTCGGTGAGCGCTTTCATTCGCTCCACTCCCATCCACTCCGGAAAACTTAGAGGTACGTCGCCGCCATGCTTTGATGTCGTGACACTGAGACGCCCAAATTCAGTTGCTGACTCCGCCACAGATATTTAACACTTACTTTACCGTCCCAATGGCCCCATTATGCACGTCCATAGGCCCACCCATCAAACTGAAAATTCGACAGAATGTATGCTCCTCTATTCCTCGGTTGATATCCCCAATAAAAGCCTCAGCCCTCGAACATGCCCTGCAAACAGTGAGCTCGATACGTTTGGTTGGTGCGGCGTCTATACTTACAGTGCACGCGCCTCTGGTTCTCTCGATGGAGGCGCCTTCAATATTTCCCTGTACTTCGCCTTCGCCTCGTCCCCTCGCCTCTTTGCCTCGCCCGCCCACTTTGCCTTCTCCTCAGCACTCAGCGCCGCGAATCCTTTCCGCATCATATCCGCGGTGAAATTCACCCCGCGCCTCGAAACCTCCTTGTCCACGCGGTCGTTCCACGACATGGCCACCTTCCCAGCAATATTCTCGCCTTCCTTCCAGTTTGCGTGCGCCCACATGTGCGCAGCTTGCGGTTGACGAGGAGGCTTTTCACAGCCCGCCAGCTTAGCCATTAAGATTTGGAATGGGTCGTCGGCATCGCGTTTAATTAGTCGTGAGAGTCGCTTCCTCAATTTGCGTGCCCGATAATGGAACCACCGCCGCAGACGCTGCCGAAGAAGAAGTGAGTAAGGCTCAGACGGATGCATGTCGTTACTCACGTTATTGTAGACTTCCACATGTGCTCGCTTGGCTGCCAACTCCTCGTCGTTCAAGGAGGACTCCGTCATCAAGGCCGGGCGTAGAGGATCATATTGAAGCAACTCGACTGGCTCGTCGGTGTCGGTCATCGGCCAAGGAAAATGGAAGTGATAGAGGCTCTGGAGCTCTTTAAGCCTAGATTCCAATGCCTGCCATCCCTTGTCGGCTGCCTCTGCGAAAGACGGGACCAACGGAAGGAACACTTCCTGCCGCTTCCCCTCCATCCAACCCTTCGCGTTCTTCCGGTCGCTCTTGTTCTTTTTCTTATACTTGCGCTTTCGCGCCTGCGGCTTGGTCTGTGTACGCGCCATTTCCTCGGATGCTATGACTGACGGATTTGACAGAGGGATGAGAACAACTCCGCCGAAGGTACGGACCCTTTCGTGTACGGTACCATATTTGAAATCGATACATTGGCATGGTCATCTAGGGAAATTGCTGCCGCAAATTCTAGGGAAAATGCCGCCCCACAGGTCTCGGGGTCCTACATAGCAACTTTGCAATCGATTTGTCCAGGAAATACCCTTTCGGCCATCCACATGTAAGTCTAGGTGATCATCAGTAATATGTCAAAGTGATCTAGGGATTATTGGACCCCGCAACGTGTCCATATTCGTCGAATCGATCTAGGGAAAACACCATCGCCATCCGGTTAAATTGTGCGCGCTAAACGGCAATTCTTTTCCCATTCGCTTGCCATCACTTACATGTCGACGTCGCCTATTGAGAAGCAATTCGCACCGGTCCAGGATGTTGGTGGTGGCGCATCGCCAGCATCCGCGGCTGTTGAGAGTATGGCTCGTAAGTCATTCAATTTCGTCTTAGTTGTTGTAACTGACATCCTTTACCCCCAGAACCAGGTGACGGTATCATCGAGTCGTCCCCGCCGCCCTACCGCAACGCCTCAATCGCCACTCCGCCAAGCTGGTTCCCCGCCAACTGTGTTTACGACCCGCACCTGACCGAGGCTGACTACGCCACCAACGATGTAGACGAGTCGGTTCCGCGTGTCGGTGTCCTCTACGACCGCATCCCTGCCGCTCCTCTTCGGGCTGCCTTCCTGCCCAAAAACATCGATAACTCAAAGACGTACTTCTACTGCGTCACCGTGGGGCAAAGAGTAGGCATTGTGACTGACGCGTAAGTAATGGTTCCTTGTTGTCAACCTTCTGCGGAATGCTGACTATGTTATCCCACAGGGCTGTAGCTACGTCCTTCACCAACGGCGTCTCCGGCGGGTTCGCGAAGAAGCGCCACAGTCAGAGCGCCGCCCTCAAGTTTTTCAACGATGCCCTCGCTGGGGGCGAGGTCGTCATTCGCGGTCTGCGCGGTTCGCGCCGCGATAAGTAAGCATTCATTAAAAAATGTTGTTCCTTTCTCACACGAAATAAACTAGATTATGTGGTGTTTTCTGTGGGGCGTGCGTTATCATTTGAATCTGGGGTATCGGGCTTTAGGCCGTCGTATCAACTTCCATATACCGTGTTTCTGGCACACTGGTTATAAATACGTCGTCTGCGCATACCGCAATCTGCATTCTTTCTGCAGTATGACTCCCAGCACCCTCACACCGAAGACTTCCCGTATCCTCATCACCCTTCACTCGGATTCGGAGGATGATGAGCAGTGCAGTCTGCCTGCATCACCTGCTTCCTCCACCGGTTCCACACGCGTTTCTGACTCCATCTCGACGGTATCCTCACTTACCACAAGCACTGCGGTGTCTGGCTCAGCCAACCTCGACCAAGATCTTGATGATCTGTCCTCCACCCTATCCAGCATCACTCTCTCCACCACAGCACCTGCGACGCCTCCCGCCAGACCAGCCAATCGCACTTTTTACTCCATTAGCACGGAAGGAAGCACACGTTACACTGATCGTTGGCACGTTTTATGTTTTCGACCTTCACCTGATCACTTGAATGATATTTGTTGGCAGGTCAGAAGCGGGCACTGCACAGATTCGCGACGGAGCTCATGTCAAACGTCTTACGCCCAAACCACTCCGCCAGCAGACCAAGTTATGTGCGTATGTAGCTTTCGTGGCCGCAAACCCGGGAGTCTATGACACTTGGTAAGTCTCGGCAGAACTTTTGATAAGATTTATTGTTAAAGAAGTACAGGGACGAATGCCAAGCCCAGACTTCTGGCCAGAGTGGGGCTCTCCATCAAGGGTATCGAACCCTTGCCCAGGCCAGGGCAGCTTACCATTATGCTCTCTCAAGGGGCTTCGTGCGTACGGTGCACGCTGCCCAGAACGAAACCTACCGTGCAGCTCCCATCAAGAAATGGCGCCCTTTGGTGTGGGCTGACAGCCCGCTCAGTGCCGGTGCTCGGAGGAGCAAGTCTTGGTATGTTGTTTTCGTAGGTACCGAGACCGGCCTCTTCAGCAATTCGTAAGTACCACCACATCCTCCTTTGACACGCGTCTTACTGACTGGTCTTCAGCATTGAGGCAGCGGTTCACCACATTGGTGTCCCAGGTTCTTTGCACAAGGGATATCCCACCTACGACGCAGCGCAACAGGCATACCGCGATGCATTTGCAGCGGGTGAGCTCGTAAAGATGGTTAGATTGTCGTAGTGTACAAAGAATGCAACGACTCAAAAGTACTCTGCCTCCTGCGCGTGAACGACGCAATACAACGAACCCTCGACATGACTCGCACGAAGGGTGTCCTGAACAGATTGCAAACTGAGGTCACAAAAGGACTGCACGGCATAATTGACCACTCGGAGGAGATCGCGTGCGGCACGCGTGCGTTCATGATCCTCGCCCAGAACGTTCGACGCCGCCTGCTCCAATCTCTCTGCCTCGGAATAGAACTTAGTTGCGGGGGCGCATTGTTCAACCAGTTTGTCGGCGACGGTCTCCTTGTCGTTGGCCTTGTCCAAGGCAAACCACCGCCATTGCTGAACCCAACCATAAACATCGCCGCCACACCATTTGTCAACCTGCTGCTCCAATGATTGCACCTTGCGCGCGTACTTCCGACGATCCGTCTTAGTAGATGTGGGTTCCCTGGAAATATAACAGAGCTTAGCGTATGTTGCCTGAGCCATGGAGATCGGGTCGTACACGTCTCCCCGTTCTCCGCGTCTCAAGGCCCTCCCAGCCCTCGTCCTTCCATCTACACTTCCTGATTCCTTCTTCTCATGATATCGCATGCGTGCGCGGGCATTAAGACGGTTTTTATTTCTATGTAACTAGCTCAGTTGTGAGATTCAGATTGATAGCAGTAACATAACACCGTACCGCTGCCAGTAATTATTCTTGGACCTGTTCTGCGCGGCCTGCCGGTCTGCATCAGTGAGGTAGAGAGGTCTTCCAGGCATTTCGTAGAGTATTGAGGCAGTGGATTCGAGGCCGGAGTCAAATGGACGCAAGAAAATGACCGGATGACAATGATGGTCGCAGTGAAACAGTGTGATCGCAATATGCAAAGCTCATTACTCGATCTGGCATGACATGTTCACTAGACAAACATGCTCACCATGTACTTAGGCGGGCTCCTCTGGCTCCAATTTTTTCATGGATTGACTGAAACATTGTTAAGATCCAACTTGACATTTTTTATGGTATGTTACAGCTTGGGCTTTGTAGAGTAAAGCCCAATTTGACCCCCCTATTTTCACTAGAGTGTAATAGCTTGGGCTCGACAACGGGCTTTATTGCAACAAAACCTGAATAAATCTGTTACATTTCGACCGCGGTGGTGTAGTGGCTAAGCATGCCCGAATTTTGAGGAGACCTGGGTTCAAATCCCAGTCTGTGGTCTTTTTTTCAAATTCGATTTACAACCCGCACCAGGGTCCACGACGACACAGCCACTTCCAGACTTGTCACTTACAACGATTGCGTCCCCATGCTGGGCCATTGCCCAATTTCCAAAATGGATGACTCTTCCCTTAGCTTCGGACCACACGCTCTCATCTCTGCGCATGACGACCAGGCCTGACTCTCCCGGCGACGTTGAAGACACATTCGCAGTCACCTTCTCTAGCCTTCGCGTCGCACTGGCCCACCCTATGGTGTACTAATAATTAGATATAGCCCATAGTAAGAGGGCTGAACGTTACATTAATTGCTATAACTAAGGGCCCGTAGTTATAGGCTGATAACTGATTACCACCTGCTTAATACAGTAGCTGGGCCGCCCCCTGCGCCAGCCAGATGCGGGGCGTGCCTGGCAGTGTGTCAGCTCATGCGCGCTGTGCCTGGTAGCCTGCGCCCCGCCCATTCGGCACGCAGGTGTATGCCTGGTGCCGTGATGCCGATCACATCAATGGCCCAGGGATCCGATCGCTTGTTTGGATTGCTCGGGTACCGGATTGGGCACATCCGGTCCCGGTTGCGCCACACAGAAATGGGCTACCGGCTCCCAGTTTCAAAGTTAGGTAGTCAGAGAGACAACAAAGGTCACGGTGCTCAACAAAAGTTGCAGTAGTGTGCTTGCTCACCGCACGCCGCTCCTGGCGCCGGAGTCATGTGACCCGAGAGATCCCGGAACATCCGCTTATTACCGTTTGCTCAGTGTGTGCTCTATACTTTGCTGAATCTTCCGTATTTCCACTACATTACAATCCCAACTCAGCATACCCCTCTTGTTTCCAAACCATTCTCTTTTGACTTCACACACAGCCTACGTGTGGCCTTCCGTATATAGATACCGGTAAACAATGACCGGTGTCCCGGTAACTGCTGATTGCCGCTTGCATTTCTCACTCTGCCGAATCTTTCGAACTCATAGCTTTAATCGGGCTTTAATCACCCATTGGGTGTCTTCAAAATATGATCTAGACGTTGAAGACAGCCGTCCGTGGAAGAGCGGCTCAACAGTTACATATACACGCGGCCGAAATGAGCTATCACCGAGGTCGTTACGCGAACCGGCAACTGCCGCGCGGCAGTTCCAATTCTCGCAGACCTCCCATATTACTTTCCTCGAGGGAGCTCCAGCAGTCAGACAGCGTATTTTTTGAATACACACTCAGTTTAAATAAGCTTGTTTTCTATCTTCTGTGCGGCCGCCAATGCCACAACACGAATGGCACTTCTTCTGTGGCTGTGCATGCGGACTTGTTCGATCTCGAACTTCGGCTTCTAATGAAACCCGTTCCTGATGAATGTTGCGCCACGATACTTGCTGACAGCAGAGCTAGTGCTTATAGCGGCTCACACAAGTGAGAGATAAAAGCTAATCATTGTAGGACAGTGTGTATCATAATAGAGGACCAAAAACAAAGTAGCAATAGATGGATGGCGAACATAAGACTTGGATGTAGTGAAAACATAACGGTAGTGTAACAGAGATAAAAATGTGTTCGTAACGAGGTGTCTATGATCAAATACGGCGTAACCTCTGATAATGAGTAGCATTAGCATGGAACAAAGTACAAGTTGCAAGGAAACAAGCTAACCTTCGAACGGGTAACTGGGGCAGTCCCGGAGGCAGTGTCTTTATCGGCGGTAACTTCCTCGGCCAAGGCGGCACGCTTCCTGCTGTTCGTATCCTTGGGAGTCGATCTGCGCTGATCCGGGATTGATGTCTTGATGATGTGCTCAAGGCACCAAGTCACCTCCTCTACAGCGAGGCGCCAGTCCAATTGCTCCGAAACACGGCGTTGATCGTCATCCGGCAGCCCGAAGACTGCTCTACCCCACCAAAGCAGCGTACCCATCACTAGAAGCAGACCGTTCTTACCATAGCGCTCCGACAGTGGCGTCCAATCCAGGTCCTCATTATGAACAATAACCCCATCGATGACGCACCCCGGCGGAAGCAGAACCTTCCACCATTTCCACCAGCCGAGCCTGAACGACTCAATGTCACCGATGTCCCAGTTTTTGCTCCAGTTCCGATGGTATGCCTGGAAAGTTCGTACGATGGCGGGACGGTCTTGTGTGCCAATCTTCTTGAACTCTTCGACAAATCCCCAGGCACCTTCGAACGCGAGGAAGGAGTCGACAGCGAAGAGCCAAACATTGGGCCAATCGCTGCCAACCCGAAAGGCGTCGAAGGCGCTAACCAATTCCGGATACCAACCGTCCATCTCGACAACATCCCACGATAGCTGAGTGAGAGCTTTGGCATCATCAATATCCATCTGTTCGGATGCCTGGAGTCGAACTCCCAGTGAGACAGAAGTGACGTGTTCACTGGATGGCGCGGGTGGTGTAACCGGGGTGGGTGAATGCTCGATTGTGGTCCCCGTATTGTCTTCGTCATAGTTGGGAAGCTGTTCGTCGTCGGCGCCGGGTTCCTTCGATGCGTCTTCGATTGAGGGAGTAGTCGTGAGGGTGAAGGCTGAGTTGTCAGGCGGAGGAGTGGTAACTAGATCTGCAGGTGGAATTGAGTCGTCGATGGATGGAGATGGCTGTCGAGGAGCAGGGTGGTCATCCGGTGAGGCAACTTGAACGGCTCCATCCTTCGATGTGTCGACGGCGGTCACGACGGCTGAGGTCCCGGTCTGCACTCCAACATCGGGCGTGATGGTTTCGGACGGTGGTGATGCACCGTTGTTGGGTGTATCCGAAAATGCGCCAGTACATGGAGGCTGTGTGGCAGTGGGGGGCGTAGTGTCGATGGGTGGAGGTGACTCATCAAGGGATGAGGAAGGCGAGTTGTTGACCGTATTGGATGGCGGGGTGACGGACGGGGTTGACTCACGGGGGGCGTCAAGACGAGGGCGCGGAGTGCTACGTAACTGTCGTCCGCAAAGCAACGAAGCACCGTCCAGTTGCTCGCCAGCCTTCTGACGTGCAGCGTTGAGGGTGGCGAGCTCGTTCTGTCGCTGGAGTTGTGCCTGATCCATTCCGTTGAGGCAATGTAGAAGTGAGCTAAGCTCGATGTCCGTGAGCTGTGCCATGCCCGCGAGTAGATCATCGCCCAATTTTGTCGTGAAGACGTATTTAGGCGAGATGGCGAGATACGGGTAGCCAGGATTGGGTTTCGGTTGAGGGCGAGGGCGAGGGCGAGGCGGAGGAGTTGGGGAACGGCTCTCTGACGCGCCGGCATCCGTTGCTTTTGGGCGCGTTGTCTTCTGAGGCGGGCGTCGAGTCCGAGTTGAGCTCGCAGCAGCCGCTGGTTCCGTGGACTGAGATTTGGGTACAACGGGCGTCGTAACCTCAGGAGCTGTGAGACCGGCTGCAAAACATGATCTCAGTACAATTCAACCTGCTCGCGGGAACACGCACGTATAACGTTCTGTGTGAAAGCAATCATCGAAGCTTCGGTGGCGGAGAACCCAGAGGGATCGAATTTACTCCACTGCAGGCCGTTCTTCGTCTTGCCGGAGTGAATGCTGAGAAAATATTATTGCGTGGCAACAAATGAGATCAGACACGGACGTACCTGTGCATTTGACAAAGTCCGGGCTCCCATTCGCCACAGACAAGAATGCTACATGTCATACATCTCGAAACACCCTATAGTCTTAAGTATTGTTAAGTTATACATACCCAATACTGCTATCTTAAAGCTACCAAGGCCACTTAAGTCATCAAAAGTGCCTGAAAGCTACTTATGACACATGCTCCCATTCAATAGCTTTCAAGGCCTCAAGGTACTTATAGATGTATCAAACTCGCAGTCTCATATACACAGATATTAAGATACCTCCATTTGACTTTAACTTACTGTCACTAATTCTTGTACTTTAAGAAAACTTAACTTAAATGCTATAAAACATTGATCATCAAGACACTTGAATCATCTTAATTATATATGTAGAACGTCCCATAATTTAAGCAATCTAAATTCTATATAATTCTTGTAAGTCTACTCTAACAAATAAATAGTCTGATATGTATAAAGACTAACCCAATTGTTTAAGAAAAAATGATCACATGTATCTAAAACAGAACTTGTAGATATTGGAATGTCCCATTGTTCTGATGTAAGTTTTTTCCAATCTGGAGTTAAATGTGCACTCTGGCGAATGTTTGAAAGAGGAATAATAGACCAAAGTGGTGTAATACGATCAGGCAGAAAGGCCTTTGACAAGGATGGCATATGATGACTGCGCTTAGCCTTCACTGTCAGTATAGGCTTGGTATACCACTCGATGTATGCAAGGGGAATTTTTGGTCAATGATTTGGTGTATGAACAGTGACGCCGTGCAGCATCAGTTGAGAAGGAACTTTGAAAATAACTCGAATACGACCAACACGGGTATCACCAAGGCCTGAGCTCTCTGCTTCATCACCAGTGATGACAACGACAGTGTCAAAACGTCCCCCATCCTGCGGGGAGGCCTTGACAACATCGCGCACCTCGAAATCATCAGTGAGACCTTCTCTACCAAATTTGAATGAATAGTAGACATCCACGCCAGCAAAGGGAAGAGAAGTGTAATGCTGAGCCCTCAATCCCAGTTGGTCCCGTCCATGCGCATTAAGATAAGCAAGCAAGTGTGACGAGAAGTGAGGGATGTGATGCTGACGAGCAATGCGAATAAGGGATTTGTTAGGAATGCTGGGAAGCTTAGTGAGTGAGACTTGTTGCACACGGCCACTGCGCACAATGGGCTGAGACGTTGTGGATGGAAGAGAAGATTGGGTAACATGCGGAAGAGGAGGTGGTGGTGGTACAGGTGGAGGAGGCGGCTCAGGTGGTTGTAGCTGTTTCTGCACCCAAGAGGTATAACGCTGGAAGGCGTGAATGTTCTCTTGTCGCAGGACCCAGGTTGTCATCTGAGGATACTCGTCCCGCTTGTTCGATGCCCGCCAGCCCTTTTTGGAAAAGTCAATGTGAAGGCGCTCGAACATCTCCGTGTTGAAGTTATTGGTAGCTCCAAAGAGACGGATGGATGAAACATAATGACGGAGGGAGTGGATTTTGGGAATATTGAAGTGTTCGCGCAGTTGTACCTGCTCCGAGTGTTAGTGTCAAGTCTTAAAGCAATGAAGCAACTTACGTGAATAAAATATGTCTTGCTCTCGTCCCAAGCGGTGAGAGCATCCTCCATATAGCCGAGAGTTTCATCATCGTGGGTGGAATATTGAGCAAGGTAGATAAAATCGAGAATGGCTCGGCAGGCTTTGAGGCCTCGCTCAGGAATGTCAGACCCGACTAAACAAGCAAGGAGAATCTTGGCCATGTTCTTGCGTTCAGAGCCACTAATCTGTGAGAGTGCACTGATGCCGTTTTTGAAGTGGCGTAAACCAAGACCAGGTGGGAGACAGCGAATGCGGCGATCCATCTCCTTTTCCGTCATGAGGGTCTGACACCACTCAATAAGATGGCGAAGAACACCCTGATAAAGCTGATGAAGAACGTCGGGGGTGGTGCTGAGATGAATGTTGGTATGTGGAAGATCCTTCCAGAACGGGTTTGGCACATGCCCCGAAACATTTTCAGCCATGCAGGCAGCAAAGTAGGAAGTAGAGGATGTAGTGGAAGCTTTCGCCTCAGACATAATATCAAGGGTCCAAGAGGGAGTGCGCAAGTCAGCGTCGGAAGAGTCACCCAGTTCATCGGCGTCGCACTGACACTTGGGACAAGTACCGTACTTGGCACACGTCACCAGACATTGCTCGGGGTAATCAGCCACGTAGCTGGCCAGGACGGGGTGAACCATCCGCACCGCACCATCCCCGCTGGTCATCTCGACACCATCCCTCCCGGCCTCCACAAGAGGCGCAAAAATCTCAGTCATTGCTGCGTGAAAGATACGCTGGTAGGAGGTGCGCATGGCGGCTTTTGAGATTTGTCCCTTGTTGATCTTCTCAAGGGGCAGGTAGGCAATGAGGATGCACGCGAGTTGCGAGGGTTTTCGGCGGATATGACTGGGGATGTTCCCAATGGTCAAGTAGACCGGATAAGCTTGTCGACTGCCTGAGAACTGAGTGAGTTGCGTCTTGTCGGTCGAGACAATTAACGGAGCGAGTGTATGGCCGTCGGGAAGCTTTGTCTAGAGCTCACGTCAGATGAAGTCGACGCCGAGGAGAAAATCAACATACCTGAATGAAAGACCACCACTTAGCTGTCCACATCTCATTGTACAGCCGTTGTGTTCGTGATTTCTCGCTAAAGAGCGTACTGGGCTTGTACACCATATGTTTGGAAAGCTCGGGATCACCCCAGAGAGAGCGGATCGAGTCCAGGATGTCTCGGTGCCGCAAAGTGAACTTCTCGTCAGGTCGGTCGGGGAAGGAAAGATGTTTAACCTTCCAATCACCAGCACGGCGAGGAAGGGAATCAACAATCTTATGAAGACCGCGTGTACTGCTGTACGAAAGACCAAGTTTAGCTTGCACCTGAGAATGTTCTTGTCAGCTCCAGACGGGATGGCAGTTGCAAAAGAAACATACCCCAGGGATTTTCAGAAGGTCGTTAAAGGCATTGTGGCCAATACCCTGCGTGACCATCCACTCAGCTATGCGCCAATCCAGCTCCGAGGCAAAGGGCTTCCACCACTCGACGTCCTTCAGATCAGCGGCACCTTCACCATCCATCACAACATCGGGCGACAAGTTCGTGCCAAACAGAGCAGCCCATTGCTGATGCACTGTCTCAGACATCCGCACGACTCGACCAGCGGTAGGATGGGAGTCACTGACGCGTTCGGAGATCTCATCATCATCATCGTCGTCGAGATACCGTGCACGGCCTCCCAGCAGGGTTTGCATTCGTATGCGTTGAGTCGAGGGGCCAGGGCCAGCTACACTGAATGCAGGAGTGTCATCAAGCACCTCGAACACCTCAGTCGCCTGAGCGTGCTCAAGATATTCCCGAAAGGCTGCTCCAGCAGCTTCATCATCCTCAACGTCAACGTCGTCGTCTTCGCCACTCTCATCCAGACTCGGAGGCTGGTCATCGACTCCAGTGTCGTCTTCATTGGCGTCATGGAAGTGAATAGTATCGTCAAACGGAGTAGACGTGGAGGTTTCGGATTGTAGCGTCAGTGCCGGGATAGCGATTACGGTCGCGCCGGCCAGATGGGCAGGAGCTTTCGATTTGGAGATCCATCCCTTGCAGGATTCCGCCTGACGAAGGTGACTCTTCATCCCACCGACAGTGTTGAATTCCCGGGTGCAGTCGGGATTTTCGCAAGGAATCAGAGCGCGGGGCATGGCAATAAGTCTTTCCAGTCATCGTCAGTCCTGAGTTGTGGGCATCAAGATGGAACGTTAAACGTACCTGTGCTTCGAGGGTACGAAGGAGTGCAAATAATCAGACGTAGGGAGGATTTGGTGAGCTACGATAGAAATATTAGAGACTGATGTCGTCAATGGCTAGCGAGACATACCGGGGGTGAGTATGGTGTACACTGGGACAAACGACGCAAGAGGGATGCACACTGTGTGGATAGGGTTGAAACACAAGTAAGAGAGAAGTACAGAAAGAAATACACACCAAGATGGGCGGGCAACAGGTTAGAACCTGATAATGGCAAGGCGCAGACGACGGGCTGGTGGCGGGAGACGGTGCGGGGCGTGGAACTAAGCTCCAAAAAATCGGACGCACTTGCGCAAGGCAGAGTGCAGGTATCCGGTTGATGAGGTGCTTGCGCAAGGCAGAGCACAAACAACCAGAGCAGTGCTTGGGCAAACCAGAGCACTGTTGGGCGATGTTGACGGCGGTTGGGGGTTGGGCGGCGTATGGTGGAAGTGGGGGCAGGCGAGGCAACTGAACGGACTTGGGCCGCATGCGGCAGGATGGTCCGTGCACAACATTTGTCTTTGTTGTGCACAGGCCTTTGCGACTTGCAATCTGATCCCATCAGTGGTTGGTTGCTTTACTTCTCCACTGCCAATCGCCAACGCTGCCTACATCGCCCACATCGCCGACACCGACTATCTGACTGTACGACCTTGCGTCTGCAGATCACAGCTTCCACGACCTTGCGTCTGGGAGTGGTCGCCGCCGCAGAGCAGGATCACGGCCTTGGGCTTGTCCTGTCTCTAGCCTTTGGATCTCGTACGCGCTCCGTAGTCGTGCCCGTTTGGATCGTGCCCGTTTGGATCGTGCCCGTTTGGATCTGCCGCCCATCATCTCCTCTGTGCCCTTAGTCAGCTCCTTGCTGCAGTGCGCCCGCTGCCGCCCATCACAAGCGCCAACGAGCGCCAACAGGTATGCTCCAACTCATCCTCTACTCACCGCATACTGACTGCCTGCCCTTAGTCAGCTCTCTGCTTCAGTGCGCACACTGCCGCCGGGTACGCTCCAGCACATTTACCGAGGTGCGCTCTTGTGTTGTGCTCCTTCGCCACCCATGCGATTCTCATTCTTTTCATTTTAGCGATCACCTTCTCCTGAACGCCCTGAGCCGCTCGTCTGATCAAATCCGCCCCGACTCGCATCTTCGCCATCTTCATCCCGCACACCGCATTATCTTATGGCTCTTATCCGATCTTTCGAAGGCATCATCGGCCGTGAATTCCTCGACGACGCCGTCTTTGTCACAACCCCCAATGCACCCTACATTCCCGCCGACATCCTCCTTCGCCCGCGGCATGTTCGCTTGCGGCGCGACTATCTGTTTGGAGAGGACGATCCGTCCATCCACCCTCAGTTCTTTGATGAACGAGTGCCCCATCTTTGCTGTATTCCGCTGCCGGGTAACCCTCTCTTGGATGGAAACCTCGCTCTCTGGTACATCCCCACCGAGGAGGACTTTGAGGAGCTCTCCGTCTCCACGGTATCCCGACAAATGGGCCGCTTCAGTGTTGGAACACGAGTAGCACTGCATGGTGCGGCCAAACTCATCCTTAACTGTGTTCGTACGAAGATCGAGGAGGAGCGACACAAGGGTGCGGCAAAGGACAAAGCTATTCGCACCTTGGGCAACCGACTGCCGTATTTCGTTGGACGCCTCGATTTAGTGTCGTCGTTTTCTGAGGCGATGGTCGTGTACCGGCACGTTGCGCGTCTGGCACTTGAACTGGCCGCCCGATTATTGTGGTTGACGGTCCTGCGGGATCGTTATTACGGGTCTGAGCCTGCTCCAAAGTTTGGCACGCTGGTCATTGGCGCGCTCACGTTGGATATGGTAGTGGCTGAGAACCTCCATCGCGTGAGTGGATTAGTCAATGGCCAGTATCTTTGCACTGACTCATTTTGATTTCTCATAGTGTGGTGTACCGGTGTGGCTCATACGCCCTGTTGCTATGAAACTCGGCGTCAAGTCAAATCTTTGGCTATCATCAGACGTCTTGCCTCCTCCGGCCACTTGGCATCGCCAGGGAATGTGGGACGATGCCAGTCCTCCACACCCAACCATCTTCACCGGTTCCGCGCGTAACATCGAGCGTTTCCGTTTGATGTATCAACACCTCATGAGCCTTATGTCCTCGTACGCGTCCTTTGTGGACGTTCATTCGCATGCAAACCAGCCTCCAGCTCCGGCCTCGTCATCTTCGGCGCTGGCTTCCACGGTCCCCGCCCGACCTGCACAAGTCGACAATGCCTCTCGCTCCGGTAAGTTTACCATAGTGACTATGCTGACACGCCCACTCATTCTTCTCGCATAGCTACAACTTCTTCTCGCCCACCCAAAAAGAAGCAACGAGTTGAAGAGCGGAGTCGTTACCTAGATGTTGATACCAAACTTATGGCCACTGGTATCAAGATCTGGGTTCAGGCCAGCCAGGCGGCTAGCAAACAGGGACTCGTTTCGCAGAAGCGACAGCCATGGGATGGTCTTCGGTCGGGTTATGCCCTCCCCGACTCAAATCTTATAGTCAGTCCCACCAACGAGGAGACCGTCGCTGGACAATTACGAATGTTGGTGAAACTATGGCCGTCACTTCTGTATCGCTCGCTCTCGACCTCGTGTGACGTTCTTCGGTCCAAGGATTGGCGTTCGATTCTCACTCTCGAGACACACACGACCATCACATCTGGAACGAAGGCCAGCAATACTCGACAAGACATGGAAGCAAGACTCAATAAATGTCTCGAGGACTCAAACAAGCAGGTCAGTCATGTTCATCCGAGTTTGCATGGTTGCTCACTGTCAACAGGGCTCTCTCGATCTTTCTAACCTTGCTTCTGCACCTCTCCTATGGCACGGACAACTCATCAAACTCGATGTACCGCTCGACCCCAATGTCACGCGCCCAATTTTGTGGGAGCTCACGGAAGTCAGTTTCCGTTGGGAGCTCCTTTCCCTGGACGAGGTTCTTTACACCCTCAAGAGCAACACCTCCGATGAAGAGGACTGGGGGCCGTTGGACGCTGATAGTCGGGAGGACCGTGAAGCAGCGGTTCTCAAAGCCATTCCTTATTTTAGTTCAAGCATCGTGCCTCTGTTTGTGGGGACGTGGGGCCCACGCAACCAGGGTTTCGCTGCTCACAATCCTTACAAGCGCTGCGAGAGCATGTTGGGATTGTCTGAAGTGATGGGTGGCTGGTCGCTGTCGCAGAAGATGCCCAACACGATTCGGGTTGCGGGAAACAACCTGCGCACGCTCAATTTCCGAAATGATGATCTGGAGGCAGGAGAAGCGAACACAAGCAAGGACGACTTGAAGGATGCCGAGTACTTTCTCGCCTACTGGTATATCTTCTGCTTCTGTGAAGTGTTTAACCGGCCGCCCGTTCTTCCCCACCGACGTTTTGACTACTAGTACAATTTCTCTTTTGATTTTTTTATCTTGCTTGTATCACTATCACCGCATCCGCAAACATTGAACTTGGACTCTATCGCTCTTGTATATATTCTTCTTGTGCTTCATTGATTGTGATTAAGGGTCCATGGTCCGTGCGTGATGGAGGGTCCATGGTCTGTGCGTGTGAGCAGAAGCAGGGGCAGGTCAACCCTGCCATGGTTGGTATAAGTAAGTAAATACAATTGACCCAACGAGTTTCCGCCACGTGACCTGGAACTTGCCGCGCGCGAGTTCGATTCCAGCCACCGTCTAGCCGCTATTTTTTATACATACCTCCCGTCGCTGGCGAACTATTTTTCGCCCGCTATTTCATCATGAATATGTATTCTATCGGCATTTTAGATGCACCACAGTGCTATAACACAAATTAGAGCTTTTCTGACGGACTTGTGCGTACAAGTTCAGCCAACCGCCTAATATGGGCAGCAAGACCATATAAGGATAGCTAACCATATAAGGATAGCTAACCGTATAAGGATATGAGTACCGGGCGTGCCGATCCAATTATAAAGACACGACTCGTTACTATCAATGCTACAGTACATCTAGGACTCGAACCCCATTGTATTTGACACCCTTCTCAACTCTGCTCTTCCCCCTTTGCTCCCCCATGTTGATTTCCGGATTCGGCCGTGCTCATCGCGATGAATGTCCCCAAGCCAAGTTGACACATCGCTGCCAAAGTTCCGTCGTGCAAGGTTTTTCACCAGTATTCCTGCACCCGATCTGGGGTCCCTACGTGCCGCTTCCGCCTGCTCTCTCAAAATTCAGCCTGCCTCTTCCAACTCGGATGCACGCTCAAGCATCTTCTCAACGGCATCCTCAACCTGCAAAGTACATTCTCAAGAGAGCACATAGAGTGAGGATGAGACTGGCATACCTCCTCGTTGGCCTGATCTTCTTCATAGTTCGATGGAGAGGTGGGTTGATCCTGCTCGAGATCCATGTCAAGATCGGGACCGTCCGAGCTAATCAAGTCGATTGGGTCTGTCTCTGTTCCCGGGCCCGCATCCGGAAGGTCTTGCGGTGCAGTCCGTTGACGCTTTGGTGCTGGTTTCTTGGGACCATCCTTGTCATCGTTCAGGGTGACATGCTTTCCAAGAATCTGGCTAGCAGCGAAAACCTGCTTCCATCCTCCTCCTCCTGCCAGTACATCTCGAGCTCCGGACCAAATCTGGTCATCTCCATCAGTGACTGAGCCATCCCCATCGACCTGGTTTCCCAGCTCAGCATGTCGGTATATGGGACTAACCCGACGGCGGCTGATGGTGCTCCAAAAGCGGGGCGATGGAGTAGGAACAGCATGCACAAGGTGCTTGCAAAGATGAAAAGCATGGTACATCTGGCGCCCACAGTGGCAGGTCCAGGTACCAATATCCGTCTTGTACTGCTCCAGTGATCCGTCACTGATATTCCTATCTAGCAGCGCCTTCCAAGCCAGCTTGAAGCTTGCTTGGAATGGATTGAGGGGTTTACTGCGTCCGATTCGTGTCTCCTGCGCTAGAACCTCCATTCGGCCGATATACAAGGGTGTAACCTCATAGATCAGAATGTAGACCAGTTGATCAAGTCGAGGATGCAGGAGATGATGAAGCTGCTCATGCTTCAGCTGTTTCCAGAAGCGCTCAACCGTCATAGTAGTGCGAAGCCGAGTAATATAGGAAGACGTCGAGCGAGCCCAAAGCTTCCACATAGCAGGGCAGTACCACGAGTTCCACATGTATGCCCAGACCTCAGATAGACCGCGAGTGGCACAGAATTGGTACATCTCATAGACAGCATCACGTTCAATGTCACGGGGTAACCGTTTACGGCCATTGTCGCGACGCCGAGGGAACAGAGGATGCTCACAGAAGTGTTTAGTGAAAAGGTGGAGTAACGGCTTGCGATGAGGAGCTGGACAGAAGACATAGTCTGGATCTTTGCTCGACGTCTCGCCTTCATCGAACAGCCAGTCAGGTCCGTCTTCCTGATCTGTTGTATTATCCAGACGATCAACGGAGGCATGAAGATCATCGTCATCAGGGTCCGTCTCGACCTCCGCGTTGTCTGCATCCAATGCGGCCTCCTTCTCCTTGAAGTTACGGACAGCCTCACCATTGATCCTGATCATAATAGGTGCCGGTGGTGGCGGTGCCGCATTCTGCAGCTGTCCATCCACAATGAGATTGAGCCGTGGAATTGCATTCAAAGCCACATATCGCTTCTTTGAACTTGAATCAGCTATCTGAACATGAAGACAAAATAACGGTACCTTGTCTCGGGCTGGATTCTGACTTTGTGCGATGGGAACAAACTCCATATCGATGAAGTCGTATTCCTTGATGACCTTATGAACATCGTAGAAGGCTGGTCGTCGTCGCAGGATGGCTAATCGGGTACGGATAGCACGAAGACAATGCCAAAAACACAGCTGGTGCTTGGCATTGGGAAAACGCCGAAGAAACGTGTTAATCTCTGCACGGTCTTTGTCCGTTAGCGTCACAAGTACTTTGAACAGCCATTTGGACTGAAAATACTTCAGAAGACTCTCTATGTAGCGCTGCTTGCCATCAGAGCCCGAGGCATGATTCTTGTCCGCCTGAATAAGGAGATACCCAAGCGGACAGCCAGATCCGTACACCTCTCCAAGGAGAGCATACACCTCGTAACCCGACTTGTTGGTCTTATCTGTGGCTCAAACAGTGAGTGCAAGTTTGACATGTCAAATCAATCACGCACACGTAGAGTCTAATGCAATTTCGCGGATTTTACCGCCCCATTGCCTGAGTAACGGTGTCAAAGCAAAGGCAATAGCTGTAAACCCATCCGAGTCATCTTGCGGTAGCGGAATTGTCTCAACCTCGTAGAGTCGACGGCCCTCATTCGGTGAGTCTTTGAGCTTGGATGCCTCATCAACAAGAATCTTTGCAGATTTGACTTCGTCCGGGTCGCGCTTCCACTTTTGGCTGGAGATCTCCGACCACATGGCATAGATGACCTTGCGACTGAATCGAGGAGTGGCGCCGTAACGTGCAAGTATGGCGTCCCAGAGCTACAAATGCCGAGGTCAGGGACCATCAATGAAAGATTTCTGAACACTCACTTGGGCGGGTCGCATCTCTGCATTGTCCTTGACAAATTGTTTAATCTCATCTGGCACATCAATGCACCAGTAAGGAACATGATCGTCTTCATGTCTGACACGGACGAACACGACATCTGAATCCTCCGAGACCGTGATGAAAGCCCAGCCACTGCAATCGAACACGTCCATTGCCTGTTTATCGTTGTTCCTCACTCCGGGACCTGGTGTCCTCTTCTTAGGCTCATGCTGGCACGTACTTTGCTGGCAGCAGTGATAATTGAACCGAGTAGTTCCGGGATCGCGTCGATGATTGTATTTGGATTGATATCTATACAGTTTCAGCATACAGAATCATCATGAAAATAGTACACACGTGAAACGATATGTCGAGTGCTCCCAGATAATCTCAGATAGGCGATCTGCAATGTCCCGGGTACTGCCGCCAAGTAGTGGCGTAATATTGACGCGTGCTGTCACAGAAATCAGACGCTTCTGTGCGCCGACCACATCACAGAACTGTGCGAGTGGAATTTCCGCAAGATCACAGTATGTATCAAGATCATCAGCGTGTTTCTCTCCCTCGGCATCTGCGGTCAAGGCGGGTATGACAGGCTCGGGTGCAGTACTCGTAGGCCCTTGGGTAGAGTCTGATGGGAAGACAGCTGTTTGTTCCTTCTATAATGAATTGATGATATCAGCTGTAGGCTGCAAAGAATTTGAGGCACACACTTGCTTATTTGCGGTTCTAAGCCGCTTCTTTTCCGAGCATGTCAGGCATGTCTTCCCATAGACCGGTGCTTTGTTGGTCCCAAATTTGGCCTTGAACTCAGTAATTTTTTTGCTACTATTGCAGCTACTGCACCACTGGGTCGGACCTTCCATTTGCGGCAGAGAGGAATTACGGCTGCAAGGTAGCGCGTCGACAAAAAAGACGTGCAAGATCACGCGGGACTACGGGCCTTGGCCCGATTAGGCAGTTGGCCGACATATATGCACAAGTCCGTAAAAAATGCTCTAATTCATGTTTGGCTACAGCAGCACACCTGTAGCATTGACAGAAAATATATTCATGATGAAATAGCTGGTGAAAAATAGTCTGCTTAGTGCGGGAGGTACATATTATGACAATAGTCTGACAATAGCGGCTAGACGGTGGCTGGAATCGAACTCGCGCGCGGCAAGTTCCAGGTCACGTGGCGGAAACTCGTTGGGTCAATTGTATTTACTGTATAAGTATTGGATCACAATGTAAGACTTTCTTTATTCCCCCACATTCATTCGTTAACTTCTATTCCAAATGTCCGGTCGTAAATCTCGGGGTGCTGCTGTGCGCACACCTCCGACTCGTGGTGCTGCTGTGCGCACGCCGTCGACTCGTGGTGCTGCCTTGCGCACACCTGCACCAACCCCTGCCGACAAGGCCGCTGCTCGAGTGGCCGCCGCGCAGCAGAAGGCAGACAAGGAGGCGGGTGAGTTTGTTTTTGCAAGTCACGATTTACTGCTCATCAACGTTATAGCTGTTCGAGCTCGTCAAGCCGCTATCCTTGCTGAAGAGGAAGGTGTGCCCAACGACGACGACAACGACGAGGACACTGCTGCTCTTGAAGCGGGGCACGTCGGTATGTCTTGCCGAACTATCCTGTTTCTTGCCTGACATTGGGCATACAGTATCGTCACTGGCGGCAGTAGCGCCCGTTCTTCTTGAGGCGGAGGATGAGGATGAGGAGAACACGGACAAGCTCCCGCCTTCTTCTGATGTAGAGGATGACCTTCCTGTGGCGTCCAGTGATCCTCCCGACAAAGATGACGATGCCGATTCCTCGTCAGTGGTAGGTCAAGCCTTATTTCTTACTTCTATTAATTAATTTCTTCCACAGCTTGTTTCATCTTCGGACCCCTTCACCACCCCAGTCAAGAGCAAGCGTGGCCGCCGGACTGGTGACGATGGTGACCGTGCTGAGGGTCGCCGCCCGTTTAAACATCCCAAGGTCACGGCGTCCTTTTTCACTCCGCGTTCTCTGCGCCTCGGCAACAAGAGCAAGAAGGCCCTTGTTCTCGTCACCGCCACCGAGACGCCTTACCCCGGTGCTCTCAACCGCATGTCGCATGTGGCTGAGGTCATTCGCAAGGTCGCCATGGATCCCACCGCGGACGCCGTCCTCCGCGCCACTTATGAGCGTTTGGTCGCCCTTCCAGAACTTTTCGAGCAGTTCATCACTTGGGTAATGTCTTTGTCTCTTACTTCAGCTACTCTTGACTGAGTAGTCAACAGGTTGCCTACTCTCGTGGTGGGTTCATGAACACCGTGATGAGAGTTGCACGCGACAAACTGTGCGCCCTCGGCCTGCCGGGCACTCACAGCCCCAACGACATCACCGAGCTAGTTCTTTGGCTCGAGAAGTCAGAGGCCTGGAAGTTTGGGGAGCTGGATCTCATTGTAAGTGTTCTTTCCAATACATGGCAGTATAATAAACATTCTTTTCTTTGCTTAGAAGCGTGATTTCAACAAGAAGTTGCCATTCCAGGCTGACTTCTTTGAGTCTGTCGCTCGCACCTTGTTGATGGAGGGCCGTGGGAAGGCAAACAGTGAGGTATTTCGGCACCTGATTGAACTACAAACCCTTCCTATTGTCTTCATGGCTCTCGAAATGACTGCTGTAAGTCTCATTCATGTATTAATCTTTCATCTCCTGACTGTAGCTTCAGGTTGAGCATGCTATTGCTGAGTGGCGAGATGGTACCCAACGTCGAGCTAACTTCAAGGAGGATGCATCAGTCCGGTTCTATCATCATCTTGCTAGTCTCCATCATGTCCAGTCCAAGGCGCCAGTCTATCTCTCTAACATCCAGTCCCGATTGTTTAAGACCATGCTGTAAGTGATTTTTCACTATGATGTCTGTGCTCTAGCTTATAGTATACAGTATCCACACCAACAAGACATTCCTTCTCGAAACCTCAGTTACTGGTGCTATGGATGACCTTGATTTCGATGCTTTGGAGGCTTCTGCTGCTTAGCTCCTCCGTTCATTCACTCTACTCCTCTCTTTCTATCCTTAGCCTAGTCTTTTCATCCTTAATTGGCATTCTCGTAATCTCACTCTCAATCGTAGTAGTCTTAGGTAGCTTTAGGTAGTCTCACAATACAATTGCTTTATCTATATATTCATTGTGTGATTTTGCCTGATTTGGGATAGCTTTGTGTACTCTTCTGTATCAGCAGTTCGGACCTAGATAAAATTATTGAGCTTTCAAGTGCATCAATAAAGATATATGCTGTAGGTCTCACAGTGAATAGCTTTAAGAGGCTTTCAGAATGCCTTGGGAGTGTCTTTGCATTACTTTGGTAGTGTCATGTAGATCGTTGACAGTGCTTTCTCTATTCTATCAAAGTATCATAAGCTAAGGTTCCCATGTATGAGTGCTTTATAACAACTTGTTAGTACTATGATGCCATCTAATGATGTCCATCAAGTGCTCTGAAGTGAGCAGACGAGTGTTTAAAGGCACTTTTGTAGTGCATGGAGGATACATTATGGCGTATACAAGATACGTGAAAGACGCTCCCAAGGCATCTCAAGTTAAGGTTCCCATATTGTAAAGCTTGGACGCACTATCAAGGTACTGTAGAGCTGCATTGAATGCATCTCACAAGTAACTCGAGGATGCAGCAGAAGTGTCTTAAGTCAAGGTTCCCATATCCTCTTGCTTTCATTCATCTTCTTGGTGCTTTGAGAGTACCTTGAGTAGTTTTAGGGAATCTATAGACTGCATGACATGGGAACCTTGAATTAAGTAGCTTTTGCAGCTTTCTGGCCTTGAGAGCCTTCATAGCCTTAATTCGCTTCAAGTAACTTTGTACTGACTTAAGACTATAGGGTGTTTCGAGATGTACCAAGTCGTTCGCGAACTCCATCTGCGACTCCTTGAAGAAATTTCGCGCTTTTTTGAAGTGCACTACGGGGTGGAATAGATTAGTATCCGGCTCAGATAGAGGAAAGAGAATCACGTACAGCTGAGCGGCTTCAGGACTCATTTCTTCCATTGTCTTCGTCTCCTTCGCCAGCCTATGATCCTCCAAATTCTTGACGTGAACATCCTCCACCAACTTGGCCACATAAGCCTGGACCTCCGGAGTCTCGAGATCCCAGTGCACCTTCCCAACCTGACGCTGTACGGCGAGCCACGTTCGTTTGGCGAACGGCTGGAGATCGTCGGGATTGGGCTCAACGTTCTTGGTGCTCGCCTCCGCCAAACGCTGGGCTCGTGCTTGGCTGGCTGCTTCGTCCTCGGCCTGTGCTTTTTCCCATGCTGTAGCAACGGCTTCGGATAGACCCTTCGACCACCAGGCGGAGATGTAAGCCTGTAGAATTTGAGGTTTGCGAGGAGCTTGAGCGGGAGTGAGAGTCTGCTCGATGGCGGTCGCAAGAAGGCTATCCTTCCCGCCCGTCTTCGTGTTTTCGCGCCGATACCAGGTAAGGATTTTCTGCAAATGTGGTTTAGGGTGGCTCTGGTGTACAGACTGACGACTGACCGCAGCTAGCGCTTTCATATCCGCCTCATATTTCTTCCTCTCCTCCTCAGACAACGCGCCCAAACGCGTCGCTTCCTCCTTCTCCCACACTGCCAATTCTTCGTCAGTCGGCATAGACGGCTGCTCGTCGAGGTCCTGCTTCTCGTAATTCGGCAGGTGCCCGTAGCACATTTTGAACCGCATAGCCAATCCCCAAGAGAAGTCGCTGAGGGTATTCGCATCTTTGCAACGCCGCCATTCGGCTTGTTGGCTGCTGAAAAAGACAGACTTGGTGCCCGTTACCCAGCTTTTTGGTCCAGGCTTCTCGGCGGGCTTGGTGCTTTTATTGTGTTTGCTATGAGGCGCCATGGTGTGTCGGTTTGGGTTGATTGGGCGGCAAAAAAGAAGGGGGCGCTTAATGCAATCAGGCACATGGCCTTGAACTTACGGCAAATCCGATTGGACCGAAGAGTGTATACTATCAGCTTGAAATAAACGGTACAGACAATGGAGTATTCATTGCCAGTGCAGACTCTACGCAGGCTAGGGCAGGCACGAATGAACATCGACGGTTCACCATGCAATATCTTCAATGACGTGTCACGTTGACCTACCAAGATAGTCTAAGATTCGAATGAATCAGTGATATGTGAACTTGACTTACGAGAAACGCATCCATGCGAGTGTAGCCGTTCACTTGGATAGCGAGCAGTATAGCCATGGAGGTGTGGAGAGGGGCTCGAAGAAGCAGCGAGTTTTGACCGAGAGTAAGTTTGTTCGAACGGAGAGCGAGTTTGTTCGAACGGAGGGCGAGTTTGAATGGCCGTGGGGAGGCTGACAAGACGTCCTGTCCCCAAACGTCAATATACAAGCAACAGAAATGAAGAATGTGAGCAAGAACTCACCTTTGCATTAGACGTTGTGGGTTTCGGAACCACCGCTCATAGCATCGGCGACAGCGGAGAGAATGCAGTATAAAAGAGAGGAAGAGAACCAGGCACGAGTGACAAGAGGTGAGCAGTCGGAAGGCGAGACAATAGCACAGCACAGTAGCAGGAGATGGGAGAATAGGCCGATGAGGATAAGGTGTTGCCAAAGATGGTGAGAGTCAAAGACGTGAAGCCGCCGTCCAACATATCCGGTTCATCTGTGGAAACTCGAGCGATGAGGCACAATTGCTGCCAGTCGCTTGGAACCTGCGGAATGAAATGATGCCGGATGATTGTCGATAGGATGTCGGACGGTTGTTGGTAGTGTGATGGTTGACGGTGGGACGGGAAGAGACGGATGGAAGATATGTGATCCACGAACACGCGTGGAACACGCACCCCAAGTATCAGTTCACCTACTTGATGCATCTGATGGATACTCACTCTGCGCCCGGAGATTTCTGACAACAGCGGAAATTCCTTGAAGTGCCGAGTACGGGGTTTAGCAAGGATGGATGAGGGTGATGGATTAGAAAGGCAGCCACTGATCGAGTCCGGATGCTGATCAGTCTTTGATCAGTCGCGATCGTACACCGCGCAAGGTCAAGTACATGTTCAAATGCACTCGCCGTTTACACGGCGAATATTTCTTCTCCACCTGAAAGGTCTTTAACACTCTGTTCCTGGGCCTTGCGTCTGACCGTCGAGCTTCGATGACTGTCGCTCTCTGATCAACGCCAATCGCACTATAAAACCTGGCGGACGTGCTCTATTTTTTATCGTTCAACTCTTTTACCGTTCAGCCTAGGATGTCTCAAGACTTGCCCACCCTTGTAAAACGCAAGAAGGCGTCCACACAGGGCGGCTTCTACGTTCACGAGCCCCATAAATCCACTCAAATTGAAGTCTCAGATGATGCACGGCGTACGCGTCAACGTACTGTCACTTACGGCAGTTCGCACACTCAAGGACAGCTGAACGACGACATCGCGGAAGATCTCGATACTCTGGCTATGGCAGACGCAGTCGAGGATTTCTCCTACCTTCTTGGAGAGTCCTTCCTTGAAGTGGGAGGAGTCGATGACTTTGTTGTTGACGAAAACGCGAATGCGGAACGCGATGGGATTCGTGTACATCGCAAGCAGCGAAACACAAATAGTGTACGTTCCGCAACACCACCTACTAACGTCCATCTGATCCATCTTTGACAGGACAATCCCATGGCCGCGTGGCGGAAGGTTCGGGAACACTATCTCACTGGGATGTTGCGCCTTGATGGGCTCTCGGGTAGTGATCCGAGGTGTCATCGATGTGACTGCGGGGAGGGCGAGGAGCCGAATCAAGCCAAATATCGCTGTAGCGATAACGGTTGTTTTGGCTTGGGCTTTGTTTGCGCAGAGTGCTGTGTCAGTTTCCACCAAACTCATCCACTACATGCTATCGAGGTGAGGCTGCCTGACTACACCTTGTTTGTGACTGACAGGGATGTCAAGGAGTGGAATGGCACATTTTGGGAGCCCTGCACTCTACGCGATCTCGGCCTGAGTCTCCAACTCGGTCACTTGGCAGGCGAATCTTGCCCAAATCGCGTAGTCGGCGCGAGGAACTTCACAATCATGGCATCAAATGGAATCCACTGTGTTGATCTGTACTTTTGTGGTTGCTCGACCGCATCAGAGCGCTATCTACAGCTTTTACAGGCATCCCTCTATCCTTCCACTCATCGCGAACCGCGCACCGCCCTTACCTTCGAAGTTCTACGACTGTTTGATCTCGTGAACTGCTCAGGTAAGCTACCCGCCTGGGACATGTGGAAATCGCTTGAGACTTTGACGGAGATGCACCAACATATCACGCCTCCGAATCGTTACCGCGTTCTATTACGAACAATCCGTCAATGGCGCCATTTGGAGCTTTGCAAGCAGGCGGGCCGCGGCCACGCGTCCAATGGAATTCAGGGTACCTCCCCGGGAGAACTGGCCTTGACCTGCCCTGCATGCCCTCAGCCAGACAAGAATCTACCTGCTGATTGGCGTACTGATGCGAATCGTCGGTGTGTGCCAAAGTACCCTCTCAAAGCCTTAGCTGACACAATGCGCAGTTGGCTTTATCAACTCTTTCTGTCTACAGATGCAAATTTCCGTCTTCGTAATGTTGTTGTTTCAAGTGATGAGCGGGACCCTCCCCTTGCTGACGGCGCGGGTTACTTTATCCAAAGCGAGCCGTACATGCAGCACATCAAAAATCATGTCACTCAGGAGGACATGAAGTCATGCTCGGGCTTCCAGGCCGTGTTCCTGGCCAATTTAAAGAATGCGAAGGGTTTGCGGACAACGGGTGTGGTGGGCGTGACATGTGCACGACATGGTCTCTGGCGTGCGAATGGGATGGGCGATTTACAGAAGGGAGAGAGGTGCCCATGTTCACCATATCTTATTGCACCAGCTTTACTCACTCATAATTATAAGATTCTGTAATGTCGATATGCCGGTTGCCTTCTCACTCAATGAGGCTGGAGACTTGGATGTTGTAATATCTTACGACATCGTGTGCATATGGGGAGTTCACTTCTGGGACCGGATGGCAGCACTTCCCGAGGGTTGGAGGCTGCAGGTGCTTCCCGATCGGGTGAAGCTGTGTATCCCGAAATTTCACCTCTGGGCGCATAAGCCCGAGTGTCACCCATTGTTTTCATTCAACTTTCTTCTCGGAGCAGGACGTACACACGGCGAGATTGTGGAGGAGAACTGGTCAGATAGTAATCGCGCGGCAGCTCAAACAAAAATGATGGGACCCGGAAATCGGAAGGATACACTTGAAGCAATTTTTCACTTCCATAACACCAAGACAGTGGAAGCGTTCGGTCCGTAAATCTCACTTACATACTCAATGTTTCGAATCCATGAATGTTGACGATTGATGAAGGTCGCGTGTTTGCCAGTCGATTGATTGATGCCATCAAAGGGGCCCGCGAGCATCGAAGCGACTTTGTGAATTTCGATTCTGGTATTACACGAGCCCTAGGTCAGTCCACCGTGACGATATGGCAGAATGAGGTTCTTGCGTGGGAGCGGGATCAATCACAGCCTTGCCCGTATGAGGCGCACTTACAGAACAAAGAGACAATGAAAGATGTACAGTTACAGCTCGCAAGAGAGGAGCAAGAGGCAATTGTTCGGACTTCCGGTGTTGCTCAAGAATCGAGTATGAGCTTGTTCTTGATTTTGGGATTGGAGATCGAGGAAACACAGTGCGTGACAATCAGTTGAGCGTGTTCAGGGCTGATGTGGTGCAAACAGACGTTCACTCGAGTGGGAGGTTCGCGCTCGTCGCGATGGTGGTGCCACATACCAGGACATCAACATACAAAAACAGCGAAACTCTATAGCTCGCACCATACAGAAGTTCCGGGGACTACAACAAGTCTTCATGCCAGAGCTCCGCGAATTCTTGACCCCCGCCCAATTGAAACATGTCACTGAACCATCAGCCCAACAGCCAGAGGTTACGAAACTGTTCATGCCGTCGGAGCTACGGGATTCTGATCGACTTCTGCCACGGGCCTGCGCCTCCGGTCTAGCCTCTGCTGAGGAACGACTCCGAATTGCCGAATGTAGGGATGCTCTAGAGGCCCTTCGTCGCGGATTACGGACACGCTCAGCAGGCCACTTGTTCACAGTGCGCAACGTAACTGGTCAAAATCTGACGACACGGGCGGAAGGCTTACAGCGTAAAGTTCAAATCAATATTCAATTAAGTAAACTGCGTTACAGGTGGGCACGAAACGCGCTCTTTTGACTGCGTGGGCATGGTGATTGGGAGAGAGAGTTTCAGGTACTGGAGGATAATCATGTTCAGGGTATGAATGAACGGCTGCTAACGACGGAGGAGGCAGCGGAGCGCGAGAGGGTGCAACAGCTTGGGTTGATTGATGAGACAATCACAGTTCCGAATCGGGAGGGTGCTGTCGTCGCTGAAGGTGAAGGCCGGCGGCGGCTCTCATGGATTTGGTATAGTTATCCAGATCCCGAACAAGTCCAGGCCCGGCTACGAGCGGGAGATTCTGAACCTAAGGAGGTCATTTACGAAGGTATGGGTGTTGAGTAATCTGTCATTAGTCAAGAAACTAACAAAGACACGCAGCTTTGAAAATAGAATGGGCCAAAGCTCGAGCGCGTATGTTGCGCTGGGAGGAGGAAGTACAGTTGTTGATTGAAGAGATGCGGCGGTGCGCTGCATTTGCAAAATGGAAGGCACGGTGGTGGCGAGAGCGTGCATGCGAGAGGCCGAATAAGCCGGAACTGGAGCAAGGGCTGCGAGCTTACGCCGAGTCTATGGCGGCGTGCGAGGAACGGAGGGCGACTGGGTTTGCGGCGAGATGGGATCCGTTGATTGTTGTGGGAAAGGAGTTGCTCGCGGGCTTGCCAGCGTCGCAAGTTATCGACGTGAGCGTGGAGGAAGAAGCCGATGAAGAGATTACCCGGGCGAATGAGGACGACGTTGATGACGATGACGTATGAATCTGATGGCCGGCGCCCGGACGCGCAACCGCGAAAGGACTGCAGAGCGTACGCGGCATTGTGGATGTGCGTCCCGCGCCTCACTATGAATAAAACCATGTGTAATCAATAATTATGCTCAAATGCAACCTGCTTCATTGCAATTGAACCTAAGAAATCAAACGCACAGTCGTCAGGTTTGAGCGCTTGCTTGGTAGCACCTCGGCAACTGCCGCAGTGCGGAAGCGTTGCATGAGGCAGCCTAGCCACGCTGTTTACAGATAAGTAAGCACTCACCAAGAGGTTCTGAGACAATGAGTGGCCGGGTATGCCACTGAACAGGACCGAATGATCGAGAACCGGGAGCCGGGAACCGGTTCTTTGATCATCGGCATGCAAGTGCGGACGACCGTGCGTACACTTAGCTAGCGAGAACATGAGCAGATTCAGCAGAGCATAGAGTACACATTGTATTATTATTATTATTATTATTCGCGTGATCTTCTGAAAATGGCAATTATCGGACGTACTGGGACACGCGTCATCGATCACCGGGGTTCAAAGGCGGAAGGCCGCGCAATAAGTAGAGAAAGAGAGTGGTCTGCTGGTTTGATTGGTGAGTACAGTGATGAATTCAAAAGATTCAGCAGAGTATAGAGTAATAAAAAACACAAATGGTAACAAATTGAATGTTTCGGCAGCTAGCTGGTCAATCACATGACGCCAGCGCCAGGCGGCCGCCTGACCCAGGGTGCGTAAGTGCACTATCGCATCCAATGTTGAGTGGTTTGATGAATGGGCTGCTATGAAAAGTTACTCATACAAGAGATTCAGCAGAGCGTAGAGTGCTCATATTTGGATTGTGGCAAAAATTGGATCCACCCGGAACACCTCAACGGTCACATGACTCCGCAATCAGACGGCTGTGCAACTTTTGTTGAGCACCGTGACCTTTGTTGTCTCTCTGACTACCTAACTTTGAAACTGGGAGCCGGTAGCCCATTTCTGTGTGGCGCAACCGGGACCGGATGTGCCCAATCCGGTACCCGAGCAATCCGAACAAGCGATCGGATCCCTGGGCCATTGATGTGATCGGCATCACGGCACCAGGCATACACCTGCGTGCCGAATGGGCGGGGCGCAGGCTACCAGGCACAGCGCGCATGAGCTGACACACTGCCAGGCACGCCCCGCATCTGGCTGGCGCAGAGGGCGGCCCAGCTACTGTATTAGGCAGGTGGTAATCAGTTATCAGCCTATAACTACGGGCCCTTAGTTATAGCAATTAATGTAACGTTCAGCCCTCTTACTATGGGCTATATCTAATTATTAGTACACCATAGGGTGTACTATTCTGAGTTGAGTCAAAACTCAACTCACCCCGGTCACAACCGGAAAAACTCGAGTTTAGAGTGTCATCTTTTTGTGTCATCTCGGACGTTCTCTCCCCCAACTCTTACTTCTTTTCATACCTTGTCAGTATATGGGTGTTTGTGTTTTCAATGAATGCATATTTTCCTTTTAACCAGTGCATTCGCTAGAGGAGATAGGTGAGCGAGTAGTGCCGGTGCTCCGTACAGCAGAGAGCACTTCCTCCAATAGTGAAGATCTGAGTGCAGCACTACTTTGGGGCCTGGCGCAAAAGTGTTAAGACTAGCCTTGTACGGCTCACGACCGCGAGCGTTCGGCCTCAACTTGAGACTATAGGACTATCTTCGGAGCTCTATGAAAGGTGGGACATAATCTTCACAGACCGTTAGTTGGGGCGTTTCAACACAACCTCTATCTTGGAGGTCGACGGAAAGACTTCTGCAGCACAATTGGTAGGTTACAGAGATGGCAAAACTGGAGCGCATGTTGCACTGCCTCTCAAACTCATATCTGATGGAAGTGGCTGGCGCATGAGATGACAGATGGCTGGAAAAGTTGACTCAACTGAGTTTTAGGCATTCTGGCATGTACATATAGCAAGCGGTGCATAGTAGAGACGATTGACACGGAAGTCTACCAACAGGACGAGACACACATGAAATACGTGAGCATCTGTGACCGGCAAATTCAAGTTGTTCGCGTCCAGAGTGCGGCGGAGCTGGTGTGTGTGTCACCTCCTAGTTCATGGCAAGGTTCCAGCAAAGAGAAGTGCAGCTAGACAAGGTAGGAGATGAGTGACGCGCCGGACAGCAGGATGTTTACATGCGCACCATTGCCGCGGTCCAGGACAAAACTGAACATTCCGTGCATGCGGTTGTGCAAGGTTCTGTGCAGTTCCATTTGGGAGCACGTCTGAGTGAATGTGCTTGACTAGGGAATGGAATGGTATATCCATGCGTCGACGTGTCAACAGGAGCAATAGATGCAAAGACGACGGTCTGGGTCCAACGTCAGAAACCAAAGACATCTCGCAGGCGCCGTTTCGGCACAAGTAAGGTCACAGCTTCTCGCCAGTCCAAAGCCATCGTCCGGGAATAAACGGTGGGCTTGGATGACGGTGAATCAGGCTGCGTCGGATCCAGTGAGGACTTGGACTAAACCAAGGAGTGGAAGAATAGAGCAAGGCCGCATGGAAAACCTGGGTAGAGCAAGAGGGACTCGCCAGATCCCCTGGCATGACACCACACATCACCCTACACACATCTATTATTATGCGTCCCAAGAACGTCTCAGGACATCCCGTCAAAGTCCTGAGGTAGAATCCTGTGCTGTTCGTCCTCATCATTGCTGTCATTGGTCGGGATCTGGTCTTTGATGGGGCATACGGTCAGTCCATATTCGAAGGAGTTAGTACCAGCCATGGGAACGGCGACAGCCTAAACGTCGTCATCATCGTCTCCGTGGGCGAGCTGACGATGCGAGTGAGAACGGATCAAGAGTCCGGCACAGCCACGGTGTCTGCTCCGGGCCCTATCCGGCCCAGGGCCGTACCTGGCAAGTCTTGGTCTCTCACCACGACTTGCTCGTGCAAGTTGTGCATCCATGCAGCTGCTACTCGCTGCCATCTCACGGGCGAGCGCCTGCGATGGAAATATCACCATGGCAACGCACTCGAGGACGACGCGCCTGTTCGCCAACATGGGCGGCGAGCAGCCCAAGCTGGTCTTGGACTACGACCATGCATCGGACAACGACGCGTACGACGACGACGACATTGGACGACGACAACGGAGGAACGGTCATCGTCTTCTCTTACGGACGCGATGCGGCGGGGTTCGTCGATATGCTACAAGCGCGCCGTCTGGAATCGGGCGTCTGTTCAAGGTACGCGATCCTATCCTCCAGCACGGGTCGCACCAACCTCTGCGCTGGCATACCGGCTTGTGATGCTGATACATTCGTAGATCTAGATCTGTACGCCGGCTAAGCCCTCCCAATGAGGCGCCTATCCATCTCGCGTCTTGACCCCGGACTTCTGCCGCATCTACGCGCACATGGGCACTGCCAGTACTCTCCGCCCTTCTTCTATCGTCACCGACGCCCCGCCAAACGAAAAAGCATGCATCAGATAAGAGAGCTTATCTGGCATATGGTTTGTATAGGGCAAGTTGTCGTTCAAGCTGCTACTCGTTGCAATCGGACGGGCGAGCGCCTGCGCTGGAGCTATCATCATGGCAGCGCACTCGAGGACGACACTTTTCAGACTATGCTATCGGACAACGACGCGTACGACGACGACATTGGACGACGACCACGATGACGACGGATGAACGATCCTCGTCTCTTCTAATGGACGGGGTGCGGCAGGAGTTGTCGATATGCTACGAGCGCGCCGTCTGCGGTCGGGCGCTCATTTGGTACATGATCGTACGCTCCAGCATGGGATGCACTATCCTATGGCTGGCATATTGGCCTGTGATGCTGATCCATTAGTAGATCTGGATCTATACGCGGGCTAAGCCCTCCAATAAGGCACACCCCGCCCCGACTCTTGCATGGCTCAAGCCCAGACTTTCACTGCACCTGGGCGCTGTCATCAGCCTCCACCCCTTCTTGGTCGTCACCGACTCCCCGCCCCACGAAAACCATGCATCAGATAAGGGCACTTATTTGGCGTATGGTTTTTCTGAGGGCGGGCTCAGACGAAGAAAGGGGTTGTTTCTCCCGTTCACTTCCCATCTGTAGGGCGGGGTATGAGACGACGTGTACTCTCAGACGGCTGGAGTACTGACTCATGTTATTGTTTGTGGGTATGTCCTTTCATCATGAAGTTCTTTCAATTAATAGACTCGCAGACCTCTTGCTCTTCTCCGACGACGGGCAGCAGCCTGTAGCTTGATGTAGCGCTACTACGGGGTGCTTTTGATTGGACTACATCAGCAAGTCCTACAATCTACTGTTCGGAACTTTTCTGACTTTTCCCCTGCCAAATTCGGGCCGGAAAGTCGAAAAGTCAACAGCCGAACAGCTATGTCCGGATCCCTGAAAAGTTCTAAAAAGTTCTAGTTCCGACACATCCCCTCTGGTGCACAGGAATCTCTCCTGGGGCTCAAAGAGCATGAAATGGGTATAGAAAATATAAACTTGATTTTTGTGCAGTAGCAGTGAGCAACGGAGGTGGTAGACTACCCAACATATACACTGAACAGTGAAAAGCTCCGAAAAGCCGACCAGCGATCGGTGAGACCTGCTGATGTACGAGTTCAAATTGCATTGCTCATCGTCGAGCTCGCTTATCGTGGCGATCGGTTCGATCATTCGAGCAGAATGACCGCTGACCATCTCTGCCTCTTACCACGATGGAAGCTCTGCATTGAGCTGCCATCCATTTTCGAACCTTCACCCATGCCTCTTCTCAACACCAACCGACCAAATCCCGGCCAATTTGAACGGCAACACCATCTCCGCGCCTGGCAAATGGCCCAGATGACGTGCATCTCTTGCCAGCGCGTAAGCTGTATCTCGACACGGCCGCCTTTCGTCCAATCACTCCTTTCTAGGCCTCAACACCGGCGGATAATGACGATGACGACCCTCGACGACGTGCAGAGTTATTGGGGTGCCGCGAACGCGACTTCCCGGGTGCAATGGACGGTATGGGCCATGGCGCAGCTTCTGCCCAGGTAGGTATGCTTTGCATTCTTCTCTGATGTCCTCTCCACGACTGCACAACAGCGATGTTCAGTAACACGTTCCGTTGCCAGTGTCATGCATCTCTCATCTAGCATTTCTCATAGATGATGATGACAACTGACGGACGAGACGATGTCCCATGCACAACAACGAAGACTTACGGACGACAAAGACGACCGGGACGGATCGACTCACGGACGACTGCATTCACGAACAACTACGTCAAAGACAAAGCCATGATGATGGGAGACCGCCACCCCCATTGACTGCACTGCGATAGCTCTCCAGGAATCCTACCATATCTCCGCGTCTCTTTTGCCCGATTTGGGCCGCCTAGCCTACTCGCATTGATATGAGGCTTTGCTCACGACATATAGGCGCATTGTGGCCACGGAGCAAGGGCTATACAAGACGTTTGGGTCCCACTTCGCGCATATGCTAACGTCTGATGACATGATGCATTCTATATCATGGTGCCGTGCATTCACTTTTGACCAGCTCCTTCGATGAGGGCCGAACAAGTATTTACAAATCTCATGCAATGAGTCACCACTAATTCAATCTGAGGTGATCCAGATAACGGACACACAAGCTGGATCAGATATGTAGTACATATATGAGTGTTACCACCTGTGGCCGTAACGGCGGTGGTAACGTTTCTCACAGCCATAGTAACGTTTCTGCTTGCATATGCGCGGTTTGCCATTGTGTTTCCGATTAGGATGATCCACGCACGGCACAACCGGCAACATGCAGACCATTGTCGGTCAATCGTTAGCACTGTCATGTCCGTGAGGACCCTGTCAAGTGCTATGGCTGGTACTTTGCAGCGCATGCCGCTTTTCCTGATGACATGGACTGTACTTCTTCTTACACAATCTGATCCCGTCTTTTTCATCCCTTACATCTCCTCAACTAGTCTGAGTGCGCCGCTACAACTCAAGCAGCCGGAAGCAGGTTGCATTTGGTTTGGAATTTGACTACTGGTGCGTCCCTTTTGTGTCCTGTATTGAGAAATTCACTGACACACTTTAACAGGCCAGTCCACACAGAAGAACAATGGCATCGACAGAACAAGGCACATGCCAAAGGACGCGCTCAAATGCACGGCCGTCAAAATCACCCGCCGCAATTTGATTCAAGAGTCAGAAAAGGGCCGCTCAAACCAGCTTTCGTCCTCCACATTCCTCCAGCTCTGACGCGCCGCATCTCACAAAGGTGATCAAGCTAGAGCAGATGTTATCCACTCCAGCAACGGACTGGCAGCTTCATCCCACTTCCCACTGCATGAAACATACAATATTTACGCCGGAAATACGATAAAAAAATGTAAAATTTTTTCAGCATTTTTTCACTTCAAAATTGATAAAAATATGATAAAATTAAGTAAAAATATGCTAAATATATACTATACTTTGGTATAGTCAAATATATTTAGCATATTTTCACCTCTCTTTATAATACTTTTATTATTTTTCAGGTGAAAAAATGCTAAATAAATTTTACATTTTTTTATCATATTTCCGGCATAAATATTGTATGTTTCATGCAGTGTCCGACGCTATCAGCATCCCCACCACCACTATCTCATCAACGCTCGTAGAGCTGCATGCTTTTGGGACCGATCGTACAGAGTTGTATACGCTGACAGCTCGTCCGACTCTAGGCACAAACTATGATCCCCAGATTCAATCACCTGCTGCCCACATCCGAACACCCGCCCCTGCCGCCATCTCACCATCGTCGAATGACACTGATATCAACTCTGCAGCCCCTACCCTTTCGGCTTCATCGAACTCCAAAGAGATCGACGCCTATGCCGCGCTTGAGGCTCGTACACATCAACATCGCCTAGATACTCAAAAGTCACTGCGGCAAGCTAAAGGGACCAAGATGAACTACGAGCGCTCCGTCAAGAACTACTTTGCATATTGGGAGAGGGACAGAGAGCAGCGTCTTCTTAACAATCAGCCACAATTAGGTGCAGAGCCTGTCACCGTGGCGCGGGTTGCTGCTTGGCTGGAGTATGAAAGCCAGCGAAAGAAGGTACGTGTCTTGCTATCCCAGATTCTGAGGTAACTGACACCGCCTTAGCGACAAGGTTTTACTGGTGTCGAACTTGATAACACGCTTGTTGGCGATAAGGTCATTGAGCTCAATATCAATGCGCTTGAGGACTTCCGAAAGGAGAATCTTCATCGCCCTGAGTACGACTGTCCCGAGGCAAAGGTGCCACTTTGTTTGGACCCTCGTATTAGCATGTTCGAGAAGCAAGCCAAGGCACAACGACCGCAGCGCGTTGATGACGCACATGAAACCAAGGCTCTTGGAACGTCTCAGGGTATGCTATCTTTGTTCTGAACATAGAGATACTGACTCAAACCCTAGATACGTATACTGAGCAAGAGCTCATTGCTGTGTCTATGCAGCCAATCTGTGCTTTCGAGGGAGATCAAGCAAAATTGCCCCATCGCATATCGAGACGCCAGCTAGCTACGGCCCTCCGCGATCGGTCAATGATTCTGCTCAGTGCTCAAACGGCCCTCAGAGGAGACAGTTCCAGAGAAATCCAACTATCAGACCTCAAGCTCGTTCAGACAAAGTTAATCAATGTCGGGTACGACGTACAAGCTCCAGTAGGTCTTTCTAAGTATTCCATTCTGTCGGAGCACTATCGTTATTTTGCCCCAATCAAAAACCCTTGATGGGCTTTCCCCAATCAGCCTCAGGGTCTTGCCGCCATTTGAGGGCGCTACCGCCCTCCCGACACACCGTAATAGACTGAGTGTAACAGCCTAGTAATAACAATAACGTACATATCCCTGAAACACGACTCGTCGACTTGTGTGCTCTTATGTACACTCTGGGCCGCGCAATAGTGGGTGTCATTTACAGCCCGATCATCCCGCTGCATCCTGTATTAGCAACTGCACCATTTCACGCTATCTCTAAAATGACCGAATGTACGTGTGAACTCGAGTTCCGAGTAGAGTACATGATTGCTGATTCTTTTCATAACTGTAGCTGCCCTGCTGCCAACTTCTGATGACAGTAGCGCAGAGATCAAGACACCGCACTTGAAGGGCTCCTACGATTATGACAAGCTGCATGGCTATACCCTTCAATGGGAGAGCATGTCGGCATTCCATGCCTGGAAAGCCAAGGTTGCGGAGAAGGAAGTTATTGAATGGGTAGCACATGACCATCCACGGCCGGTCACACAGAGCTGGCAAACAAAAACAGTGTACCATTGTGGGAGGGGCTCAACTGGTGGAGGAAAGATTTATACAAAGAGAGGTATCCGGGTGAAGCGTAAGCTTGACTCGAAAAAGTGTGGGTGCAAGAGCACTCTCACAGTCAAGACATATCCTGGCACCAACCGTGTACTTGGCTCCTACAATAAGCAGGAGCACAATCACGATGTCAGAAAGGCAAATGTGCCTCATATGCGCATCCCGCCACATGTCAAATCCGACATTGAGCGCTTGCTCAGAGAAGGCATAGATCCCGAGACCGTGGTACGTCACATTACATTGGGAATTGCATACTTAATGACACTCACTCATTGCTGACAATCCTAGCTCGAGAAAGTCCAGGGTGGCGACATCTTCACGGAAGAGAACTGGTGTAATCTCCGAGATGAAGCTCAGCTGAACCTGCGCCACTTTGTTCAACGACATCACATCTACACTATCCAGAAAGAGCTTGAGGGTGAAACAATTCGCATCACAGATCCGATCGCATTTGACGCACAGTGGCAGCAGATCAAAACTATCGCGCTCGAGTCCTTCTTCAGGTACCTAGAGATCTATTGGCTATCGGAACGGGAGCTCTGGTCAGCGGTTTACCGGCAGGACCGCGACATCTACACAAAATGCGACACCAATATGATTGTAGAGGCATGGCATCATCTCCTGAAGGGCATGTTTCTCAAGAGAAAGCGCAACCGACGCATTGACCATCTTCTGAGTGTCCTGATTGACACGGCTATCCCTTATTTCATCAAGCATCACCATCTTCAATGGGGAGGCGTTCACGGTCAATCACTCGAGCTGGAAGCTCGGAGAAATATTGCAACAGCAGCTGCCAAGCTTCCTGACTCAGTCGTGACTGCACTTGACGAGGTGACAGAGTCTATTTGCTATGTTCAGTCAAGTTCTCGAGCTGGACAAATTTGGCTTGTTGATCTTGAGCTTGCGGTGTGCGAATGTCCCAAGTTTGCAGAAATCTGTTACTGCAAGCATCTCGCAGTAGCGGAGCACGTGCATGGCAAGCTTGAGTTAAATGTGACTTCTTCGGAAAGCTCCATTGACTCGAGCACCAGTACAAGTCCATCCTTCTCGGATGTACCTTCATTTGATGTTCCTACACCGACGACAACAGCTGAACCCACCAGTACAGACTCCCCCGGCAAGTCATCATCTGACTCCTCTTGCCAGCCAGTGCCTTCACAGCTGCCGACTCTCATTACTGAGCTCTCTTCCTTGTTGACAGTCCTCAAAGCGTGCCCTCAGCTCCCGCAGACATATGAATACAACAAGTTCCGGACAGCTCTACGTGGATTCTCAGCATTTGTGGCGTCATCTGGGCCCTCAACTCTTCCTCCTGTGCTGAAAATCGCTCCGAATCAGCACTCTTGGACGGAGACATCAGCCGTCATGGGTGTATCCGTCAAATCCAAGCGGAAACGGGCCAGCGATGATAGAGACCGTCACGAGTCCCAGGAGTCCCACGAGTACTCAAGACTCGACTCGACTCCGAGACCCCCGAGACTCGACTCATGTGAGTCACGAGTCTTACTGAGTAGAGTCATGTTACGAGTCGCGGGCAGGCCAAGAGGCTGGTGAGTACTCACAATGAGTACTCACCATGACTTGAGCCATTTTTCACTCAACTTACGTCTGCAAATGACAAGAAAAAACATAGAACTACATGTAAATAAGGTCCGAAAGTCCTACTGTAATACAACAGAAAATGTCCTCACTTCAGATTCTTATACCATGGCCTGCTGCGAAGCTCCGGGTGTGGGCGCCAACGCCCCTCGCGTCCAGGTGCCATCTCACTGAACTTTGGTGCCACCCAGGTAGTGGATTGCGCTGTCGTCAGATGTCTCGGCAACAAGGGAGCGCGACCGAATGTGACAAAGAAGGTGTCAACGTATACACCAACCAACGCCTTCTCCAACTCCAGAATCTGCTCCTGCGTATACCCTCCCACATAGTCTCGATCCTCGGCCCACACCTTCGCTGGCAAATCCACGCGCCAATTCCTTATCATCTGCCACAGCCCATAGACGAAGCGTGCACGTTTCCACCAATCAAGTTCTGCGAGACCAAGATTTGCCTGTCCCAAGTCGAGAATGTGGAGGGGGGCAGCGCCAATGGGAAAACAAGCGCAGACAGATTCATACTGCTCACGCTGATCACAAATGCGACTGTGGCGAGTATTCATCGTTGCCATCTCCAGACGGAAACCCAACTCGTTCACCTCCCAGATCATCTCTCGCCCCATAGCAAACCTGATCTCCAACGTTTCCTCCGGCGTCTGACCTCCCCATGCCTGACCGTACCATGTTGGGGACTCCGGGATGACAGCTGGAACATCCCTCGATGCGCGTTCCACCAGCGCCCGTACCTCGTCTCCTTGCTTCTGATGACGAATCCCATGACTCCCCTTCCCATCACCCGCCGGATTCAAAGACCCTTGCCCGATCATTGTGCGCCACGCCTGGTGGCTCAACGCCATTGGACAGTCTGACTGAGCAGCGGTCAAAGCAATACCACGCAACCCCAGCCAATTTCGTAGATACCGGAGAACTTTCTCGTTCCCTTGGAGGGCAGTGAAAAGCTCCGGCCGTGAGCCATAGTTGTAGTAATTACACTATTAGCCCATGATAGTTATCATCAAAACCTACATGCAAATCGTTGATAGCTAACGAGAGCGGCGGGACCCGGGTACTCTCCGCGCCAACCGCCGGGCTGCTTAGCTAATGTTTGCGCTGCCCTCGTCGCCCGCGCGGGCGCCTTGGGCGTGCTTACCCGTCTATTCGGGGATACTACCTAGCATCGGAAAATGAAATGCGGCTGGCTCTCCCGGCATCGTTCTCCCTTTCGGCAGCCTGGGCGTAGCAGTACGCATTGGGTTATGCTCAGGGTCCGCCTATTCGGGCACCCTCCGTGGGGTATTCCCGGTGGGTTGGCCCAGGAAATGCGCCACGCTATAAATTATATATATTGGGGCCTGCGGCTGGCTCTCCCGGCATTGCACTCCCTTTCGGCAGCCTGGCCGTAGCGGTGCGCATTGGATGACGCTCAGGATCCGCCGATTTGGGCACCCTCCGTGCATTCCCGGTGGGTTGGCTCAGGAAATGCGCCACACCACGTACATTGGCGCCTGGGGGCTTCCGCTTGCTTTTTTTTGTGCACAGCATTATTTTCTCTATTTCTGGGTATGCGGCAAGCAGCCAGCATCCGTGTTCTCGACCGATAGCTTGGCAATTGTGTTTTTTTTTTTCACCGAAAAAAACTGATCACAGACTTGTTAAGACTACAAAAGATACCTTCCCGAGCCTCATTTACTCCGATTCTGTAGAGCGAATGGGCGGTGTATGGGCGCGGCGGTGCTCGCGTTGTACGCGTCACCCACCACGTGGCGGCCAAGTCCAACAGCACGTGCATCGAAACGGACTTGGCTGTTTCGACCTTCATCACCACGCCACACTATGATAATCCCCCTCCATAATCAGCCACACACTCTTTTCTATTCCATCCAACTATAAATCTCTATTATCTAATTTACTTGCGACGTCTTTTCCACCCCGTGCCGCCTCTCTAATTCCTCAAGCAACCCCGTCATCGCCCATTCCACATCAAGCCTCGCCTCCTCCCACTGCACTTTAACGGCTCTTTCGGCGGACTCGATCGCATGTGATTGCCACCAGGACAACACCGCCACGACAGACAGCAAGCCGTTCTGTCCGGGCACATTCAGCTTTTCCCAATTACCGCCATACGCATCCCTCTTCCAACGTCCGTCGATGTCCCGGCAGCGCCAGGAGCTCTGCAGCGCACCCCACCACATTGTCCAGGCCGACATGAACATTTTCGCGTCGTCGCGCATCAAGACCGCCCGCTTGTTGGCACGCGCCCGACCGTTTCTTATCCAAGTCGCGAGCAATGCGGGGCGGAAACGCGTCGCACCTAGGTTGAATTTCTTTCCTTCATCCACTGACAGCCAGCCATGCTCACGCTCTATCTCTAGCAGCAACCGCAGTACTTTCATCAGCTCCTCTCCTCCATCCACTGCATAAAATATACAATATTTACGCCGGAAATATGATGAAAAAATGTAAAATTTATTTAGCATTTTTTCATCTGAAAAATGATAAAAATATTATAGAAAGAGATGAAAATATGCTAAATATACTTGAATATACTTAAGTATAGCATATATTTGGCATATTTTTACTTAATTTTATGATATTTTTATCAATTTTGAAGTGAAAAAATGCTAAATAAATTTTACATTTTTTCACCATATTTCCGGCGTAAATATTGTATATTTCATGCAGTGATCGGCGTCATGAAACTCGCGCATCGGCTCTGCCAGCCAGGCTGGAGCCTCCGCTACCAGCTCGTCAATCCTCTTACGCTCTTCTTCCATCTCCCTCCGCCTCTCTGACCCTGAATCACCCTCCGATCCCGGCAACGCAGGCTCCGTGGAATTTGGAGATGATGATGATGTAGTCAGAGCTCCAAGCGCAAGCGGCGGTGTTGTGAGGCGTGTAGTACGATGGACCGGTGACTCTGGGGGAGCCGAGGTGCACGTAGCTCGAACGGGAGATATCGGTTGTCTGGAAGGAGACCCTGCAGCCGCTGGCGGCGCTGACATCCGTCCAATCGAGCGTCCTCGCCGCTTCGTCATACGCCTGACCTTTGAGGGAGGCTCATCGCCATTCTCTCCTAGTACTGCACCATCTCCACCACCTGCTGATGTGCTCCTGCTCCTTCTCTTCGGTCCTGTCCTCTGCGAGTGATCGGGAGCATTTTCCCTAGATATCTTTCCTCCCTCGGCGTCACCCGCGCCCTGCGCCCTATTTTTGCCTGATTTCCTCGCCGTAGCCTTGCTCCCCAGCCTAGTAGGCTTTCTTTCTTTGCCCTTCGTCATCCCCATATCCGAATCCAACCCTTCTTTGTCAGATTTATCTGCCTCGTCCGATATCTCTTCGTCGGAGGAAGAGCTCTCGTCCGAGAACTCATCCGAAGAGGATTCGTCTGAAGAATCTGTGTCGGAATCCTCATCGGAGAGGTTGTTGAGCAGACTCGACTGCAGCCGCTCAGTCATTGCCGCAGATCGGTGACGGGTAGATACGCGCCGGGTCGTTGTTGATTCTTGATCAGTCGTCTCAACGCTTGCTTGTGGAGCGGATTCAGCCTCATTCGGAGTGATCTCCTGCTGTTGCGGCTCGGCTTCGTCAAAGGGTTGGGAAATTGCTGCGGGAGGAACGTCGGTCTCGGGGGGTAGGTTGTCATGAGCGGTTTGCGCAAGTCGGCCCTCGGGACCAGCGTTATCGTTGACGATGGGAGGAACGTCGATCTCGGGGGGTATGTTGTTCTGGGCTGTTTGCGCAGGAAGGCCATCAAGACCAGCAGTATCGTTGGCGATGGGTACCTCGGTTTGGGAAGGTAGTGGCTGGAGACCCATATCTTCGCTGCTTCCTGGAGGAAGTACCGCAGGGTTCGGATTCGGGGCAAGCACCGTTGACGAGGCGTTCGATCCATCCCTTGCGGGGACAGAGGTAGCGCCAATCCCGATCCGCTGGCACACAACCGAAGCTTTATCCGCCTTGGAGTAGCAGAGTTCAAGCCACTCTTGATACGAGTCGGTGAGCGCTTTCATTCGCTCCACTCCCATCCACTCCGGAAAACTTAGAGGTACGTCGCCGCCATGCTTTGATGTCGTGACACTGAGACGCCCAAATTCAGTTGCTGACTCCGCCACAGATATTTAACACTTACTTTACCGTCCCAATGGCCCCATTATGCACGTCCATAGGCCCACCCATCAAACTGAAAATTCGACAGAATGTATGCTCCTCTATTCCTCGGTTGATATCCCCAATAAAAGCCTCAGCCCTCGAATATGCCCTGCAAACAGTGAGCTCGATACGTTTGGTTGGTGCGGCGTCTATACTTACAGTGCACGCGCCTCTGGTTCTCTCGATGGAGGCGCCTTCAATATTTCCCTGTACTTCGCCTTCGCCTCGTCCCCTCGCCTCTTTGCCTCGCCCGCCCACTTTGCCTTCTCCTCAGCACTCAGCGCCGCGAATCCTTTCCGCATCATATCCGTGGTGAAATTCACCCCGCGCCTCGAAACCTCCTTGTCCGCGCGGTCGTTCCACGACATGGCCACCTTCCCAGCAATATTCTCGCCTTCCTTCCAGTTTGCGTGCGCCCACATGTGCGCAGCTTGCGGTTGACGAGGAGGCTTTTCACAGCCCGCCAGCTTAGCCATTAAGATTTGGAATGGGTCGTCGGCATCGCGTTTAATTAGTCATGAGAGTCGCTTCCTCAATTTGCGTGCCCGATAATGGAACCACCGCCGCAGACGCTGCCGAAGAAGAAGTGAGTAAGGCTCAGACGGATGCATGTCGTTACTCACGTTATTGTAGACTTCCACATGTGCTCGCTTGGCTGCCAACTCCTCGTCGTTCAAGGAGGACTCCGTCATCAAGGCCGGGCGTAGAGGATCATATTGAAGCAACTCGACTGGCTCGTCGGTGTCGGTCATCGGCCAAGGAAAATGGAAGTGGTAGAGGCTCTGGAGCTCTTTAAGCCTAGATTCCAATGCCTGCCATCCCTTGTCGGCTGCCTCTGCGAAAGACGGGACCAACGGAAGGAACACTTCCTGCCGCTTCCCCTCCATCCAACCCTTCGCGTTCTTCCGGTCGCTCTTGTTCTTTTTCTTATACTTGCGCTTTCGCGCCTGCGGCTTGGTCTGTGTACGCGCCATTTCCTCGGATGCTATGACTGACGGATTTGACAGAGGGATGAGAACAACTCCGCCGAAGGTACGGACCCTTTCGTGTACGGTACCATATTTGAAATCGATACATTGGCATGGTCATCTAGGGAAATTGCTGCCGCAAATTCTAGGGAAAATGCCGCCCCACAGGTCTCGGGGTCCTACATAGCAACTTTGCAATCGATTTGTCCAGGAAATACCCTTTCGGCCATCCACATGTAAGTCTAGGTGATCATCAGTAATATGTCAAAGTGATCTAGGGATTATTGGACCCCGCAACGTGTCCATATTCGTCGAATCGATCTAGGGAAAACACCATCGCCATCCGGTTAAATTGTGCGCGCTAAACGGCAATTCTTTTCCCATTCGCTTGCCATCACTTACATGTCGACGTCGCCTATTGAGAAGCAATTCGCACCGGTCCAGGATGTTGGTGGTGGCGCATCGCCAGCATCCGCGGCTGTTGAGAGTATGGCTCGTAAGTCATTCAATTTCGTCTTAGTTGTTGTAACTGACATCCTTTACCCCCAGAACCAGGTGACGGTATCATCGAGTCGTCCCCGCCGCCCTACCGCAACGCCTCAATCGCCACTCCGCCAAGCTGGTTCCCCGCCAACTGTGTTTACGACCCGCACCTGACCGAGGCTGACTACGCCACCAACGATGTAGACGAGTCGGTTCCGCGTGTCGGTGTCCTCTACGACCGCATCCCTGCCGCTCCTCTTCGGGCTGCCTTCCTGCCCAAAAACATCGATAACTCAAAGACGTACTTCTACTGCGTCACCGTGGGGCAAAGAGTAGGCATTGTGACTGACGCGTAAGTAATGGTTCCTTGTTGTCAACCTTCTGCGGAATGCTGACTATGTTATCCCACAGGGCTGTAGCTACGTCCTTCACCAACGGCGTCTCCGGCGGGTTCGCGAAGAAGCGCCACAGTCAGAGCGCCGCCCTCAAGTTTTTCAACGATGCCCTCGCTGGGGGCGAGGTCGTCATTCGCGGTCTGCGCGGTTCGCGCCGCGATAAGTAAGCATTCATTAAAAAATGTTGTTCCTTTCTCACACGAAATAAACTAGATTATGTGGTGTTTTCTGTGGGGCGTGCGTTATCATTTGAATCTGGGGTATTGGGCTTTAGGCCGTCGTATCAACTTCCATATACCGTGTTCCTGGCATACTGGTTATAAATACGTCGTCTGCGCATACCGCAATCTGCATTCTTTCTGCAGTATGACTCCCAGCACCCTCACACCGAAGACTTCCCGTATCCTCATCACCCTTCACTCGGATTCGGAGGATGATGAGCAGTGCAGTCTGCCTGCATCACCTGCTTCCTCCACCGGTTCCACACGCGTTTCTGACTCCATCTCGACGGTATCCTCACTTACCACAAGCACTGCGGTGTCTGGCTCAGCCAACCTCGACCAAGATCTTGACGATCTGTCCTCCACCCTATCCAGCATCACTCTCTCCACCACAGCACCTGCGACGCCTCCCGCCAGACCAGCCAATCGCACTTTTTACTCCATTAGCACGGAAGGAAGCACACGTTACACTGATCGTTGGCACGTTTTATGTTTTCGACCTTCACCTGATCACTTGAATGATATTTGTTGGCAGGTCAGAAGCGGGCACTGCACAGATTCGCGACGGAGCTCATGTCAAACGTCTTACGCCCAAACCACTCCCCCAGCAGACCAAGTTACGTGCGTATGTAGCTTTCGTGGCCGCAAACCCGGGAGTCTATGACACTTGGTAAGTCTCGGCAGAACTTTTGATAAGATTTATTGTTAAAGAAGTACAGGGACGAATGCCAAGCCCAGACTTCTGGCCAGAGTGGGGCTCTCCATCAAGGGTATCGAACCCTTGCCCAGGCCAGGGCAGCTTACCATTATGCTCTCTCAAGGGGCTTCGTGCGTACGGTGCACGCTGCCCAGAACGAAACCTACCGTGCAGCTCCCATCAAGAAATGGCGCCCTTTGGTGTGGGCTGACAGCCCGCTCAGTGCCGGTGCTCGGAGGAGCAAGTCTTGGTATGTTGTTTTCGTAGGTACCGAGACCGGCCTCTTCAGCAATTCGTAAGTACCACCACATCCTCCTTTGACACGTGTCTTGCTGACTGGTCTTCAGCATTGAGGCAGCGGTTCACCACATTGGTGTCCCAGGTTCTTTGCACAAGGGATATCCCACCTACGACGCAGCGCAACAGGCATACCGCGATGCGTTTGCAGCGGGTGAGCTCGTAAAGATGGTTAGATTGTCGTAGTGTACAAAGAATGCAACGACTCAAAAGTACTCTGCGTCCTGCGCGTGAACGACGCAATACAACGAACCCTCGACATGACTCGCACGAAGGGTGTCCTGAACAGATTGCAAACTGAGGTCACAAAAGGACTGCACGGCATAATTGACCACTCGGAGGAGATCGCGTGCGGCACGCGTGCGTTCATGATCCTCGCCCAGAACGTTCGACGCCGCCTGCTCCAATCTCTCTGCCTCGGAATAGAACTTAGTTGCGGGGGCGCATTGTTCAACCAGTTTGTCGGCGACGGTCTCCTTGTCGTTGGCCTTGTCCAAGGCAAACCACCGCCATTGCTGAACCCAACCATAAACATCGCCGCCACACCATTTGTCAACCTGCTGCTCCAATGATTGCACCTTGCGCGCGTACTTCCGACGATCCGTCTTAGTAGATGTGGGTTCCCTGGAAATATAACAGAGCTTAGCGTATGTTGCCTGAGCCATGGAGATCGGATCGTACACGTCTCCCCGTTCTCCGCGTCTCAAGGCCCTCCCAGCCCTCGTCCTTCCATCTACACTTCCTGATTCCTTCTTCTCATGATATCGCATGCGTGCGCGGGCATTAAGACGGTTTTTATTTCTATGTAACTAGCTCAGTTGTGAGATTCAGATTGATAGCAGTAACATAACACCGTACCGCTGCCAGTAATTATTCTTGGACCTGTTCTGCGCGGCCTGCCGGTCTGCATCAGTGAGGTAGAGAGGTCTTCCAGGCATTTCGTAGAGTATTGAGGCAGTGGATTCGAGGCCGGAGTCAAATGGACGCAAGAAAATGACCGGATGACAATGATGGTCGCAGTGAAACAGTGTGATCGCAACATGCAAAGCTCATTACTCGATCTGGCATGACATGTTCACTAGACAAACATGCTCACCATGTACTTAGGCGGGCTCCTCTGGCTCCAATTTTTTTATGGATTGACTGAAACATTGATAAGATCCAACTTGACATTTTTTATGGTATGTTACAGCTTGGGCTTTGTAGAGTAAAGCCCAATTTGACCCCCCTATTTTCACTAGAGTGTAATAGCTTGGGCTCGACAACGGGCTTTATTGCAACAAAACCTGAATAAATCTGTTACATTTCGACCGCGGTGGTGTAGTGGCTAAGCACGCCCGAATTTTGAGGAGACCTGGGTTCGAATCCCAGTCTGTGGTCTTTTTTTTAAATTCGATTTACAACCCGCACCAGGGTCCACGACGACACAGCCACTTCCAGACTTGTCACTTACAACGATCGCGTCCCCATGCTGGGCCATTGCCCAATTTCCAAAATGGATGACTCTTCCCTTAGCTTCGGACCACACGCTCTCATCTCTGCGCATGACGACCAGGCCTGACTCTCCCGGCGACGTTGAAGACACATTCGCAGTCACCTTCTCTAGCCTTCGCGTCGCACTGGCCCACCCTATGGTGTACTAATAATTAGATATAGCCCATAGTAAGAGGGCTGAACGTTACATTAATTGCTATAACTAAGGGCCCGTAGTTATAGGCTGATAACTGATTACCACCTGCCTAATACAGTAGCTGGGCCGCCCCCTGCGCCAGCCAGATGCGGGGCGTGCCTGGCAGTGTGTCAGCTCATGCGCGCTGTGCCTGGTAGCCTGCGCCCCGCCCATTCGGCACGCAGGTGTATGCCTGGTGCCGTGATGCCGATCACATCAATGGCCCAGGGATCCGATCGCTTGTTCGGATTGCTCGGGTACCGGATTGGGCACATCCGGTCCCGGTTGCGCCACACAGAAATGGGCTACCGGCTCCCAGTTTCAAAGTTAGGTAGTCAGAGAGACAACAAAGGTCACGGTGCTCAACAAAAGTTGCAATAGTGTGCTTGCTCACCGCACGCCGCTCCTGGCGCCGGAGTCATGTGACCCGAGAGATCCCGGAACATCCGCTTATTACCGTTTGCTCAGTGTGTGCTCTATACTTTGCTGAATCTTCCGTATTTCCACTACATTACAATCCCAACTCAGCATACCCCTCTTGTTTCCAAACCATTCTCTTTTGACTTCACACACAGCCTACGTGTGGCCTTCCGTATATAGATACCGGTAAACAATGACCGGTGTCCCGGTAACTGCTGATTGCCGCTTGCATTTCTCACTCTGCCGAATCTTTCGAACTCATAGCTTTAATCGGGCTTTAATCACCCATTGGGTGTCTTCAAAATATGATCTAGACGTTGAAGACAGCCGTCCGTGGAAGAGCGGCTCAACAGTTACATATACACGCGGCCGAAATGAGCTATCACCGAGGTCGTTACGCGAACCGGCAACTGCCGCGCGGCAGTTCCAATTCTCGCAGACCTCCCATATTACTTTCCTCGAGGGAGCTCCAGCAGTCAGACAGCGTATTTTTTGAATACACACTCAGTTTAAATAAGCTTGTTTTCTATCTTCTGTGCGGCCGCCAATGCCACAACACGAATGGCACTTCTTCTGTGGCTGTGCATGCGGACTTGTTCAATCTCGAACTTCGGCTTCTAATGAAACCCGTTCCTGATGAATGTTGCGCCACGATACTTGCTGACAGCAGAGCTAGTGCTTATAGCGGCTCACACAAGTGAGAGATAAAAGCTAATCATTGTAGGACAGTGTGTATCATAATAGAGGACCAAAAACAAAGTAGCAATAGATGGATGGCGAACATAAGACTTGGATGTAGTGAAAACATAACGGTAGTGTAACAGAGATAAAAATGTGTTCGTAACGAGGTGTCTATGATCAAATACGGCGTAACCTCTGATAATGAGTAGCATTAGCATGGAACAAAGTACAAGTTGCAAGGAAACAAGCTAACCTTCGAACGGGTAACTGGGGCAGTCCCGGAGGCAGTGTCTTTATCGGCGGTAACTTCCTCGGCCAAGGCGGCACGCTTCCTGCTGTTCGTATCCTTGGGAGTCGATCTGCGCTGATCCGGGATTGATGTCTTGATGATGTGCTCAAGGCACCAAGTCACCTCCTCTACAGCGAGGCGCCAGTCCAATTGCTCCGAAACACGGCGTTGATCGTCATCCGGCAGCCCGAAGACTGCTCTACCCCACCAAAGCAGCGTACCCATCACTAGAAGCAGACCGTTCTTACCATAGCGCTCCGACAGTGGCGTCCAATCCAGGTCCTCATTATGAACAATAACCCCATCGATGACGCACCCCGGCGGAAGCAGAACCTTCCACCATTTCCACCAGCCGAGCCTGAACGACTCAATGTCACCGATGTCCCAGTTTTTGCTCCAGTTCCGATGGTATGCCTGGAAAGTTCGTACGATGGCGGGACGGTCTTGTGTGCCAATCTTCTTGAACTCTTCGACAAATCCCCAGGCACCTTCGAACGCGAGGAAGGAGTCGACAGCGAAGAGCCAAACATTGGGCCAATCGCTGCCAACCCGAAAGGCGTCGAAGGCGCTAACCAATTCCGGATACCAACCGTCCATCTCGACAACATCCCACGATAGCTGAGTGAGAGCTTTGGCATCATCAATATCCATCTGTTCGGATGCCTGGAGTCGAACTCCCAGTGAGACAGAAGTGACGCGTTCACTGGATGGCGCGGGTGGTGTAACCGGGGTGGGTGAATGCTCGATTGTGGTCCCCGTATTGTCTTCGTCATAGTTGGGAAGCTGTTCGTCGTCGGCGCCGGGTTCCTTCGATGCGTCTTCGATTGAGGGAGTAGTCGTGAGGGTGAAGGCTGAGTTGTCAGGCGGAGGAGTGGTAACTAGATCTGCAGGTGGAATTGAGTCGTCGATGGATGGAGATGGCTGTCGAGGAGCAGGGTGGTCATCCGGTGAGGCAACTTGAACGGCTCCATCCTTCGATGTGTCGACGGCGGTCACGACGGCTGAGGTCCCGGTCTGCACTCCAACATCGGGCGTGATGGTTTCGGACGGTGGTGATGCACCGTTGTTGGGTGTATCCGAAAATGCGCCAGTACATGGAGGCTGTGTGGCAGTGGGGGGCGTAGTGTCGATGGGTGGAGGTGACTCATCAAGGGATGAGGAAGGCGAGTTGTTGACCGTATTGGATGGCGGGGTGACGGACGGGGTTGACTCACGGGGGGCGTCAAGACGAGGGCGCGGAGTGCTACGTAACTGTCGTCCGCAAAGCAACGAAGCACCGTCCAGTTGCTCGCCAGCCTTCTGACGTGCAGCGTTGAGGGTGGCGAGCTCGTTCTGTCGCTGGAGTTGTGCCTGATCCATTCCGTTGAGGCAATGTAGAAGTGAGCTAAGCTTGATGTCCGTGAGCTGTGCCATGCCCGCGAGTAGATCATCGCCCAATTTTGTCGTGAAGACGTATTTAGGCGAGATGGCGAGATACGGGTAGCCAGGATTGGGTTTCGGTTGAGGGCGAGGGCGAGGGCGAGGCGGAGGAGTTGGGGAACGGCTCTCTGACGCGCCGGCATCCGTTGCTTTTGGGCGCGTTGTCTTCTGAGGCGGGCGTCGAGTCCGAGTTGAGCTCGCAGCAGCCGCTGGTTCCGTGGACTGAGATTTGGGTACAACGGGCGTCGTAACCTCAGGAGCTGTGAGACCGGCTGCAAAACATGATCTCAGTACAATTCAACCTGCTCGCGGGAACATGCACGTATAACGTTCTGTGTGAAAGCAATCATCGAAGCTTCGGTGGCGGAGAACCCAGAGGGATCGAATTTACTCCACTGCAGGCCGTTCTTCGTCTTGCCGGAGTGAATGCTGAGAAAATATTATTGCGTGGCAACAAATGAGATCAGACACGGACGTACCTGCGCATTTGACAAAGTCCGGGCTCCCATTCGCCACAGACAAGAATGCTACATGTCATACCAAGTCGTTCGCGAACTCCATCTGCGACTCCTTGAAGAAATTTCGCGCTTTTTTGAAGTGCACTACGGGGTGGAATAGATTAGTATCCGGCTCAGATAGAGGAAAGAGAATCACATACAGCTGAGCGGCTTCAGGACTCATTTCTTCCATTGTCTTCGTCTCCTTCGCCAGCCTATGATCCTCCAAATTCTTGACGTGAACATCCTCCACCAACTTGGCCACATAAGCCTGGACCTCCGGAGTCTCGAGATCCCAGTGCACCTTCCCAACCTGACGCTGTACGGCGAGCCACGTTCGTTTGGCGAACGGCTGGAGATCGTCGGGATTGGGCTCAACGTTCTTGGTGCTCGCCTCCGCCAAACGCTGGGCTCGTGCTTGGCTGGCTGCTTCGTCCTCGGCCTGTGCTTTTTCCCATGCTGTAGCAACGGCTTCGGATAGACCCTTCGACCACCAGGCGGAGATGTAAGCCTGTAGAATTTGAGGTTTGCGAGGAGCTTGAGCGGGAGTGAGAGTCTGCTCGATGGCGGTCGCAAGAAGGCTATCCTTCCCGCCCGTCTTCGTGTTTTCGCGCCGATACCAGGTAAGGATTTTCTGCAAATGTGGTTTAGGGTGGCTCTGGTGTACAGACTGACGACTGACCGCAGCTAGCGCTTTCATATCCGCCTCATATTTCTTCCTCTCCTCCTCAGACAACGCGCCCAAACGCGTCGCTTCCTCCTTCTCCCACACTGCCAATTCTTCGTCAGTCGGCATAGACGGCTGCTCGTCGAGGTCCTGCTTCTCGTAATTCGGCAGGTGCCCGTAGCACATTTTGAACCGCATAGCCAATCCCCGAGAGAAGTCGCTGAGGGTATTCGCATCTTTGCAACGCCGCCATTCGGCTTGTTGGCTGCTGAAAAAGACAGACTTGGTGCCCGTTACCCAGCTTTTTGGTCCAGGCTTCTCGGCGGGCTTGGTGCTTTTATTGTGTTTGCTATGAGGCGCCATGGTGTGTCGGTTTGGGTTGATTGGGCGGCAAAAAAGAAGGGGGCGCTTAATGCAATCAGGCACATGGCCTTGAACTTACGGCAAATCCGATTGGACCGAAGAGTGTATACCATCAGCTTGAAATAAACGGTACAGACAATGGAGTATTCATTGCCAGTGCAGACTCTACGCAGGCTAGGGCAGGCACGAATGAACATCGATGGTTCACCATGCAATATCTTCAATGACGCGTCACGTTGACCTACCAAGATAGTCTAAGATTCGAATGAATCAGTGATATGTGAACTTGACTTACGAGAAACGCATCCATGCGAGTGTAGCCGTTCACTTGGATAGCGAGCAGCATAGCCATGGAGGTGTGGAGAGGGGCTCGAAGAAGCAGCGAGTTTTGACCAAGAGTAAGTTTGTTCGAACGGAGAGCGAGTTTGTTCGAACGGAGGGCGAGTTTGAATGGCCGTGGGGAGGCTGACAAGACGTCCTGTCCCCAAACGTCAATATACAAGCAACAGAAATGAAGAATGTGAGCAAGAACTCACCTTTGCATTAGACGTTGTGGGTTTCGGAACCACCGCTCATAGCATCGGCGACAGCGGAGAGAATGCAGTATAAAAGAGAGGAAGAGAACCAGGCACGAGTGACAAGAGGTGAGCAGTCGGAAGGCGAGACAATAGCACAGCACAGTAGCAGGAGATGGGAGAATAGGCCGATGAGGATAAGGTGTTGCCAAAGATGGTGAGAGTCAAAGACGTGAAGCCGCCGTCCAACATATCCGGTTCATCTGTGGAAACTCGAGCGATGAGGCACGATTGCTGCCAGTCGCTTGGAACCTGTGGAATGAAATGATGCCGGATGATTGTCGATAGGATGTCGGACGGTTGTTGGTAGTGTGATGGTTGACGGTGGGACGGGAAGAGACGGATGGAAGATATGTGATCCACGAACACGCGTGGAACACGCACCCCAAGTATCAGTTCACCTACTTGATGCATCTGATGGATACTCACTCTGCGCCCGGAGATTTCTGACAACAGCGGAAATTCCTTGAAGTGCCGAGTACGGGGTTTAGCAAGGATGGATGAGGGTGATGGATTAGAAAGGCAGCCACTGATCGAGTCCGGATGCTGATCAGTCTTTGATCAGTCGCGATCGTACACCGCGCAAGGTCAAGTACATGTTCAAATGCACTCGCCGTTTACACGGCGAATATTTCTTCTCCACCTGAAAGGTCTTTAACACTCTGTTCCTGGGCCTTGCGTCTGACCGTCGAGCTTCGATGACTGTCGCTCTCTGATCAACGCCAATCGCACTATAAAACCTGGCGGACGTGCTCTATTTTTTATCGTTCAACTCTTTTACCGTTCAGCCTAGGATGTCTCAAGACTTGCCCACCCTTGTAAAACGCAAGAAGGCGTCCACACAGGGCGGCTTCTACGTTCACGAGCCCCATAAATCCACTCAAATTGAAGTCTCAGATGATGCACGGCGTACGCGTCAACGTACTGTCACTTACGGCAGTTTGCACACTCAAGGACAGCTGAACGACGACATCGCGGAAGATCTCGATACTCTGGCTATGGCAGACGCAGTCGAGGATTTCTCCTACCTTCTTGGAGAGTCCTTCCTTGAAGTGGGAGGAGTCGATGACTTTGTTGTTGACGAAAACGCGAATGCGGAACGCGATGGGATTCGTGTACATCGCAAGCAGCGAAACACAAATAGTGTACGTTCCGCAACACCACCTACTAACGTCCATCTGATCCATCTTTGACAGGACAATCCCATGGCCGCGTGGCGGAAGGTTCGGGAACACTATCTCACTGGGATGTTGCGCCTTGATGGGCTCTCGGGTAGTGATCCGAGGTGTCGTCGATGTGACTGCGGGGAGGGCGAGGAGCCGAATCAAGCCAAATATCGCTGTAGCGATAACGGTTGTTTTGGCTTGGGCTTTGTTTGCGCAGAGTGCTGTGTCAGTTTCCACCAAACTCATCCACTACATGCTATCGAGGTGAGGCTGCCTGACTACACCTTGTTTGTGACTGACAGGGATGTCAAGGAGTGGAATGGCACATTTTGGGAGCCCTGCACTCTACGCGATCTCGGCCTGAGTCTCCAACTCGGTCACTTGGCAGGCGAATCTTGCCCAAATCGCGTAGTCGGCGCGAGGAACTTCACAATCATGGCATCAAATGGAATCCACTGTGTTGATCTGTACTTTTGTGGTTGCTCGACCGCATCAGAGCGCTATCTACAGCTTTTACAGGCATCCCTCTATCCTTCCACTCATCGCGAACCGCGCACCGCCCTTACCTTCGAAGTTCTACGACTGTTTGATCTCGTGAACTGCTCAGGTAAGCTACCCGCCTGGGACATGTGGAAATCGCTTGAGACTTTGACGGAGATGCGCCAACATATCACGCCTCCGAATCGTTACCGCGTTCTATTACGAACAATCCGTCAATGGCGCCATTTGGAGCTTTGCAAGCAGGCGGGCCGCGGCCACGCGTCCAATGGAATTCAGGGTACCTCCCCGGGAGAACTGGCCTTGACCTGCCCTGCATGCCCTCAGCCAGACAAGAATCTACCTGCTGATTGGCGTACTGATGCGAATCGTCGGTGTGTGCCAAAGTACCCTCTCAAAGCCTTAGCTGACACAATGCGCAGTTGGCTTTATCAACTCTTTCTGTCTACAGATGCAAATTTCCGTCTTCGTAATGTTGTTGTTTCAAGTGATGAGCGGGACCCTCCCCTTGCTGACGGCGCGGGTTACTTTATCCAAAGCGAGCCGTACATGCAGCACATCAAAAATCATGTCACTCAGGAGGACATGAAGTCATGCTCGGGCTTCCAGGCCGTGTTCCTGGCCAATTTAAAGAATGCGAAGGGTTTGCGGACAACGGGTGTGGTGGGCGTGACATGTGCACGACATGGTCTCTGGCGTGCGAATGGGATGGGCGATTTACAGAAGGGAGAGAGGTGCCCATGTTCACCATATCTTATTGCACCAGCTTTACTCACTCATAATTATAAGATTCTGTAATGTCGATATGCCGGTTGCCTTCTCACTCAATGAGGCTGGAGACTTGGATGTTGTAATATCTTACGACATCGTGTGCATATGGGGAGTTCACTTCTGGGACCGGATGGCAGCACTTCCCGAGGGTTGGAGGCTGCAGGTGCTTCCCGATCGGGTGAAGCTGTGTATCCCGAAATTTCACCTCTGGGCGCATAAGCCCGAGTGTCACCCATTGTTTTCATTCAACTTTCTTCTCGGAGCAGGACGTACACACGGCGAGATTGTGGAGGAGAACTGGTCAGATAGTAATCGCGCGGCAGCTCAAACAAAAATGATGGGACCCGGAAATCGGAAGGATACACTTGAAGCAATTTTTCACTTCCATAACACCAAGACAGTGGAAGCGTTCGGTCCGTAAATCTCACTTACATACTCAATGTTTCGAATCCATGAATGTTGACGATTGATGAAGGTCGCGTGTTTGCCAGTCGATTGATTGATGCCATCAAAGGGGCCCGCAAGCATCGAAGCGACTTTGTGAATTTCGATTCTGGTATTACACAAGCCCTAGGTCAGTCCACCGTGACGATATGGCAGAATGAGGTTCTTGCGTGGGAGCGGGATCAATCACAGCCTTGCCCGTATGAGGCGCACTTACAGAACAAAGAGACAATGAAAGATGTACAGTTACAGCTCGCAAGAGAGGAGCAAGAGGCAATTGTTCGAACTTCCGGTGTTGCTCAAGAATCGAGTATGAGCTTGTTCTTGATTTTGGGATTGGAGATCGAGGAAACACAGTGCGTGACAATCAGTTGAGCGTGTTCAGGGCTGATGTGGTGCAAACAGACGTTCACTCGAGTGGGAGGTTCGCGCTCGTCGCGATGGTGGTGCCACATACCAGGACATCAACATACAAAAACAGCGAAACTCTATAGCTCGCACCATACAGAAGTTCCGGGGACTACAACAAGTCTTCATGCCAGAGCTCCGCGAATTCTTGACCCCCGCCCAATTGAAACATGTCACTGAACCATCAGCCCAACAGCCAGAGGTTACGAAACTGTTCATGCCGTCGGAGCTACGGGATTCTGATCGACTTCTGCCACGGGCCTGCGCCTCCGGTCTAGCCTCTGCTGAGGAACGACTCCGAATTGCCGAATGTAGGGATGCTCTAGAGGCCCTTCGTCGCGGATTACGGACACGCTCAGCAGGCCACTTGTTCACAGTGCGCAACGTAACTGGTCAAAATCCGACGACACGGGCGGAAGGCTTACAGCGTAAAGTTCAAATCAATATTCAATTAAGTAAACTGCGTTACAGGTGGGCACGAAACGCGCTCTTTCGACTGCGTGGGCATGGTGATTGGGAGAGAGAGTTTCAGGTACTGGAGGATAATCATGTTCAGGGTATGAATGAACGGCTGCTAACGACGGAGGAGGCAGCGGAGCGCGAGAGGGTGCAACAGCTTGGGTTGATTGATGAGACAATCACAGTTCCGAATCGGGAGGGTGCTGTCGTCGCTGAAGGTGAAGGCCGGCGGCGGCTCTCATGGATTTGGTATAGTTATCCAGATCCCGAACAAGTCCAGGCCCGGCTACGAGCGGGAGATTCTGAACCTAAGGAGGTCATTTACGAAGGTATGGGTGTTGAGTAATCTGTCATTAGTCAAGAAACTAACAAAGACACGCAGCTTTGAAAATAGAATGGGCCAAAGCTCGAGCGCGTATGTTGCGCTGGGAGGAGGAAGTACAGTTGTTGATTGAAGAGATGCGGCGGTGCGCTGCATTTGCAAAATGGAAGGCACGGTGGTGGCGAGAGCGTGCATGCGAGAGGCCGAATAAGCCGGAACTGGAGCAAGGGCTGCGAGCTTACGCCGAGTCTATGGCGGCGTGCGAGGAACGGAGGGCGACTGGGTTTGCGGCGAGATGGGATCCGTTGATTGTTGTGGGAAAGGAGTTGCTCGCGGGCTTGCCAGCGTCGCAAGTTATCGACGTGAGCGTGGAGGAAGAAGCCGATGAAGAGATAACCCGGGCGAATGAGGACGACGTTGATGACGATGACGTATGAATCTGATGGCCGGCGCCCGGACGCGCAACCGCGAAAGGACTGCAGAGCGTACGCGGCATTGTGGATGTGCGTCCCGCGCCTCACTATGAATAAAACCATGTGTAATCAATAATTATGCTCAAATGCAACCTGCTTCATTGCAATTGAACCTAAGAAATCAAACGCACAGTCGTCAGGTTTGAGCGCTTGCTTGGTAGCACCTCGGCAACTGCCGCAGTGCGGAAGCGTTGCATGAGGCAGCCTAGCCACGCTGTTTACAGATAAGTAAGCACTCACCAAGAGGTTCTGAGACAATGAGTGGCCGGGTACGCCACTGAACAGGACCGAATGATCGAGAACCGGGAGCCGGGAACCGGTTCTTTGATCATCGGCATGCAAGTGCGGACGACCGTGCGTACACTTAGCTAGCGAGAACATGAGCAGATTCAGCAGAGCATAGAGTACACATTGTATTATTATTATTATTATTATTCGCGTGATCTTCTGAAAATGGCAATTATCGGACGTACTGGGACACGCGTCATCGATCACCGGGGTTCAAAGGCGGAAGGCCGCGCAATAAGTAGAGAAAGAGAGTGGTCTGCTGGTTTGATTGGTGAGTACAGTGATGAATTCAAAAGATTCAGCAGAGTATAGAGTAATAAAAAACACAAATGGTAACAAATTGAATGTTTCGGCAGCTAGCTGGTCAATCACATGACGCCAGCGCCAGGCGGCCGCCTGACCCAGGGTGCGTAAGTGCACTATCGCATCCAATGTTGAGTGGTTTGATGAATGGGCTGCTATGAAAAGTTACTCATACAAGAGATTCAGCAGAGCGTAGAGTGCTCATATTTGGATTGTGGCAAAAATTGGATCCACCCGGAACACCTCAACGGTCACATGACTCCGCAATCAGACGGCTGTGCAACTTTTGTTGAGCACCGTGACCTTTGTTGTCTCTCTGACTACCTAACTTTGAAACTGGGAGCCGGTAGCCCATTTCTGTGTGGCGCAACCGGGACCGGATGTGCCCAATCCGGTACCCGAGCAATCCGAACAAGCGATCGGATCCCTGGGCCATTGATGTGATCGGCATCACGGCACCAGGCATACACCTGCGTGCCGAATGGGCGGGGCGCAGGCTACCAGGCACAGCGCGCATGAGCTGACACACTGCCAGGCACGCCCCGCATCTGGCTGGCGCAGAGGGCGGCCCAGCTACTGTATTAGGCAGGTGGTAATCAGTTATCAGCCTATAACTACGGGCCCTTAGTTATAGCAATTAATGTAACGTTCAGCCCTCTTACTATGGGCTATATCTAATTATTAGTACACCATAGGGTGACTGGCCGCCCCAACACGCCTCTCTAGGTGCTTCTCTTCACCACCTCACAGGTGTTCTCGCTCACCTTCTCTGGTCAGAGCGTCCGATGCGCTTCTACAGCCTATCATTGCGCCGCGGCGCCTGCGTATGCTAGCTTCGCCCTCAAAGTACGTGCCCTCTCAGTTGGTCTAGAGGCGTAACACTGTCTCACTTCTTCCAGTGAGCGCGTTATCATGCATATGAGCGCCGCATTGTCTGAGTTACGAGCTCATCACGGCAACATGACTACACAGCTCCAACTCCACACTCCAGAGCAATACGCCGCCTTGATGGTTCAAAAGGCCTTGAACAAGCCGGGCTTCACCAAGGCCATTCTGCACGCAGCCTTTGAGCTCCTCGCCTATCATGCGCGAAACTGCGCCCCTTCCATTCGTGAGATTAGGCGGTGGGGACCTGAACATGCGGGGGGTCGTGCATTGATGTCTGAGGCGGAGGCTCTCTACGCCGAGATCATCAAGGCGTATAGGCTGATTACGGATATAGTTCATCAGGTCGACGAGCTGGCGTATGCGACAATGGGCCAGCGCGGCGTTGCAACGCGCGCCGCACACTATTATCGTCAGCTGCACAATTTGTATCGCCGCGGGTCGTTCTCTTACCAGGGACCTTAAATACCGACCTTTGAAATTGACATTTGCTAAATTGGCCCCCTGATCTAACCTGTCTTTGCTCCATCATGCCGCCATCTCCCACTAAGAAGAAAACACCAGCCAGACGTGCTAACGAGAAGAAAGCCATCCAGCAGACGATTGCTTTCCCGCTCTCTCAAGCTGCTTGTCGTAGGTAAGATCTCCTTCTCATCCTTTCTTATTGCTTGCTGAATTGCCTTAGCCACGTCAGGGAACACCTGCGCACTGCGCGCCCTATCCGCGGTGATTTCCAGCTCGGAACTGGAGCACAAGTCTCTAGTGAGTACAGCGTCGGCATAATTGATTTCAATGCTCAAAGCACGGGAAAGGGAACCGAGGTGCCGAAGCGTTCATTGTCGTGGCGGAGCCGACCTTCACGGCGCCTTCAGACTCGTCGTTCATGCACGTTGAAGTGGTACAATTTCTCCAGGCGTACAATCTCGGGGATTGTGAGAATCGCATGGCGGACATGGGCATCTACACCCATGAGGACCTGGTGAACATCGCTGTTGATATTCGGGATCAGAAACTTCGGCAGAAGTTCAAAACCGGACTTGGGGTCTCTGAGACGGTGTGGCGCACGGTGAAGATGGCCCTCTACCGTTATGCCAGGCCCGTGCCAGGGCGTGTCCGTGGAGTCGCAGGGCCTCAAGGAGCTAGGGAGGAAGCGCTCTGAGGGTAGCTGGGGTCCCCAATCAATGCGGCGGCTGTATGGGTATTTCATATTATCCCTAGAAGTACATGGCAACGCCGTCCTCGGCTTTATCCTTATGCTCCGCAAGTCTGGGCTGTCACATGCATCAAGACTTCACCTCTTACCATGAGCACCGACAGCCTTTCCATGCCTGATCTCATGGATGTGAGCGACAGCGAAGATGACGGGTATGCACCCACGGTCCTGAAACCCGCCCCCGCCTCCCCTCCTCAGTCCTTCGACGAGGCCGACGCCATTCCTGTCAGCGACAGGTCTCAGCGGTAAGTTATCGTGCTTGTGTGCTGCAGGGGTATTTGGGCTGACGGACTCTCATTCCCCAGCATCATCATGCGCCACATGGCTTTAATCAAGGACGATACTTGCGCAGAGGGAGACGCCACCCTCAAGGAGAAGCTTGGTGGCGTCGCAGGCGAATTCCTGCTCCCTCGCCTTGCGCAATGCGGCGTCAATTCCTTGGACCGTCTTGACAAGGCGCTTGACTGGTGCGAATATACAGTCTACCAGTCTTTTTTCCGAACGGCCGTAGGCCTTGGACCCCGTAGCGGCAACTGGATGCTTTTAGCAAGTTTGGCTGGCACGCTGAATACCGTCGACATTTTTGATATGGGTGACAGTTCGGGGTCGTACTGCCATTGTGTTTGTGTGATGTGCTGACACCAAGTTATGTCGCAGGGCTGAGTCTACGTCGGCAGAAACGCCTCCGAGCGCAGGACGATGCGGAAGCATTCCTGAAAACCTGCGTGGACATTATTTACGAGGAACACGCCAATCGCCCTGAACCTCGCGTGCGCTGGATCCCCCGCCGAGTCAGTGCGTCAATGATCAGCTACGACAGGTGTTGTCAATGGGCTAAGGAAAATTGTAGGGCGTGGTTACTTAGTCAAGGAATCTCAGGTGATGAAGGCCATGCGCAAGGAGAGGCTGTCGAAACGACATGGCTGAAGATGGAGGGCGGCGCTGAACAGGGCGGGATCTGAATTGGGACCCGCGCCCTTTACGTAAACCTTTCAGACTCTTGCGTCCGCCCTGAGTAGTCGGTCAATCACTCACTTCTTGCCACTATCCGTGAGCGGTTGTCGATACACGAACTTCAAGTAATTTTCTATTGCTCAACGTAACGTCTTCTCAATTAGTCGTGAAAGTGGTAATCGGAATAATTTCGGAAGTTTGCGCCTAGGGCGAGATGCGATCAATTTTGCTTCACCGTTCACGCGTGCAACTGTTGCTTTCCACCGCCGTGGCCGCCCATTGCGCCCGGACCCTCCATGTCCAACTTCGTACCGAGCACCAACCGTGGTGGTCACTGCATGAAACATACAATATTTACGCCGGAAATATGATAAAAAAATGTAAAATTTATTTAGCATTTTTTCATCTAAAAAATAATAAAAATATCATAAAAAGAGGTGAAAATATGCTAAATATATTTGAATTTACTAAAGTATAGCATATATTCAGCATATTTTTACTTAATTTTACGATATTTTTATCACTTTTGAAGTGAAAAAATGCTAAATAAATTTTACATTTTTTCACCGTATTTCCGGCGTAAATATTGTATGTTTCATGCAGTGGGTCGCCCTCGGAACAATGCTCCTTTGGTGTACCGAGCTGGTCCCGACACCGAAGTTCCCGTCGATTTCAATGTGCACATCCGGCCGACAGGAGAAGTCGAGACGCAGGCCTTGCCACCGAGGAAGCGGAAAGTTGCACCGACGGATTTATCTGCGGAGTACGACACATTTGCCTTTGGATTGGAGGAACCGGGCGCTGATTGGGGAGGCCACGATGCAGCCTTGCACGAACTCGGTCCGGCAGAAACACTGGTCGACGGCGATGGAGACGAGTTCGGAGAGGGCGAGGAGGCGTACGCTGAGACAGTGGAGGGGGACACGGCGAAGCGGAAGCGGTACACCAGCTCAGTACGTGCACTGTCCCATGCGCATCTAGGGAAAATGCTCAAAATATGCTCATCGACAGGACGACCCGATGGAGGAGTGGAAGCCTTGGACTACCGCGTTTCTGGAGGAGACCATTCGATCCCACGCCCTTGGAATCGACAGCTTCAATCCCCAGTGCAGTTCTTGTGGAGTCGACTTGGCCAGTGAGATGGTTTGGTTACCTGCCGACACTCCAGTCGTATCTATGCCCGAGGCGGCGCCTGCTGATGCTCCTGCCCCCACTCCCTGCTCCGAACTGTACCGCTGTCGCAACTGCGGCGACTTTCTGGAGTGCGCAGCGTGTTGTGTGAGCCGACATCAACGCTCTCCATTGCATGTCATCGAGGTGAGTCCAATGTGCTTGGCTTCGAGTGGGGTGAGTTTCTCATAGTGTATTTCAGGTCTGGAGGGACGGATGTTTTCAGCGTAAGACGCTGCGCGATCTAGGACTCGTCTTTCAACTCGGCCATAAGGGAGGCCCCTGCCGCTATCCCGAGGCGACGCCTCGTCTTATGACGGTCATTCACGTTAATGGCATTCACACCATCGCCTTCCGCTATTGTTCATGCGAGGTATCTGACCGGGCGCACCACTGGCAGCAAGTCATGCGAAGTGGCTGGTACCCAGCAACGACACACTATCCTCAAACTTGTGCGAGTATGGAATGTTTGGATTTCTTCCGCCGGCTCAAGGTCATTGCTACCGTGAACGTCCGCGACTACATCACCACTCTGGAGGACACAACCAATCCCTACGGCACAGAGTGGACACCTGATCGCTACAAGGCGTTCTTGCGCATGTCGCGGCAATGGGCATTTCTGAAGCGTGTCCGTTGATCCGGAGTGGCACATGAGGTCGGTGGTATGGCGGATGCTCCGGACGGTGCGGTGGCCGTCAAATGTTGGGCTTGCCCACGAGTAGGGGTAAATTTGCCTGACGGGTGGGATGAAGTGGATGCCGAGTTTCGGTATGTTTTCGCGCTTCATTGCCATGGAACTTGCTTATGTATCAACAACAGATATCTTTATCGACGCATCCTTTCAATGGATGCAAACTTTCGGATGCGTTGTAGATTTCGCTCGTCCCCTCGCGTGGACGAGCCTTTGTATTCTGGTCTCGGCGTGCAAGTACCTGTGGAAATGTATCACAACTGGCTCAAGACATATATTACCGAGGAGAACGTAAGTGATTTCTACTGGCCCTATTGATAACACGAGCTGACATTGAGAAGGTTTCGTCTTGTATATCTTTTGCGGCGTTGATGCAGAAGGACACGCGATTCTCTGTGGGGTTGAGGTGGGCAGGCGTGATAGGAGTGATTTGTGCACGGCACGAGATCATGTTGGGGCTAGGAGATCTGGAGAAGGGTGAACGGTCAGTAAGCATCATATTCTGGGAAGGGGTGTCATTGACATCAGGTCCATAGGTACAAAAACTCGGACTTCGTCCTCTATTGGCTCTTATCGCGTATGGGACTCAAGGAAGTGACGATAACATATGACATCGCGTGCCAGTATAAGAAGCACTTTTTCGAACGGATCGAAGCTCTGCCGGATGTCTTGAAGAATCTGGATCTCCCGGTCTTAACGTGGGGTCTGCCCATCTGGCACGGCAACGTTCACGACATCTTTTGCGAGGCTAATCAGTCGCTCAAGTACAAACTCGGTGTAGGGAAGACAGATGGTGAAGGAATTGAACGTGTCTGGGCGGTTTTCAACCCCCTATCGTACATGACGCGGGAGGAACAACCGGGAGCCCGACACGACGACATTGAGGACAAAGCGGATAAGCATAACTTTGGTAAAAATATTGCATTGGGTAAGTATACATGCAGTACATCGATGTTGATACTGACAAAGAGTGATGATGTTCTAGGGAATACTTTGCTACGCCGTCTGCGGATCGCCCTCGAGGAGCGTATGGTACAGGTCGAGGCATTCGACCAGGCGAATGACGCGCTCGAGGACTCGCTCCGTGAGGAGTGGATGGCTATGGTGGATGCCTGGCTGCAGGATGAAACGAAACCGAGCCCGTATGCACCGTCCGGGACAGGTGAGCCTTGCACTGTCGCAACGGATTCATCTTGAGCCCTGATATCTCTCTTAGTTGAACTCACCGAGGCCAAGGTTCGTTTGTCGTTGCATCAGGAGGAGGTTGCAGAAATGGCTGCAGGCGAGGAGGAGGAGGCATCGACCAGGTCAAGAGCCGAGGCAGAGGAAGCAGACGACGCCGACGAAAGCGACGACGCAGGGGGCGGTGCGGGAGGAAAAAAGAAGAGGAAATCTCGGAAGCGCAAATCCAAAAAGAGAGGGACAGGCTTGGGCCGCATCAGTATGGCCGGGTTTGTGATAATGGGCTTGCGGGTTGAAGAGGGACAGTCAGTATTCTTCACCTTATTTCTGTTGCACGACTGATTGAGCACTATCAGGCGACGTTTGCTGGCCGAGAAGTCAATCAAGTCATTGACACCAGATCGTCAAGCAAAAATATTGGAACGGCGCCGCACTCTCGAGGCTCGCGTCAAGGAATTTCGGCGCTGGCAAGGCGTTTACATGCCACGGATTTCAATCGTACTCGAACGCGAAGAAAATGAGAGGCGAGAATCGCGTTCTGCTCCTCAGGCGGCAGAGGATGTTCGACTGTACCTCCCATCGGAATGCGCGGCCTCCAGAAGAGTTCAAGCCGAAGTCGGATGTTCGCAGAGATTGATCAGACAGGAGACGGCGCTACGCAAAGGGCAGTGTGCTGATGCTCTCACTAGATTAAGATCCCGCCTCTGTGCCAAACGATATCTCGTCATGTACCGGAACGCACACACTACCGGACAGCGGGCTACCACTCGCTCAGCGACTCTGATTGAGTCGATCAGCACAAAGATCGCAGATGCTGTCGACAAATATCGCCGGTCGAGAACGAGCCTCGCCAGATTGGTCGGTGGGGATTCTTGCGGGCAGTTTAGGGTTCTGGAGGATGGTGATGTGAAGGTATATATCACAGCGGAGGCTGACGCAGAGGCGGTGAAGAGACTTGGGCGCCTGCACAAACGGGATAGCAGAGTGACGGGGACGGGTCGGGTAGGAGCAAAGCATCACAAACGGCGCGACGTTCCCGGCGAGGGGAGGGCGACTATCTCGTGGATATGGACGGCGAATGGCGGACCAGACGCCGAGGAGGATAGCTATCTCCACGAATGTAAGTTTGCCATTTGTGGCGCACATAAAATTCCTTAACCAATTGTGTAGGTGTTCGTATTGAATGGGCCAAGGCACTCGCCCGCAAGGATCGGTGGTGTGAGGAGGTGGAAAAATTGAAGGAAGAGATGCGCTGTGTTTTGCGCAGCTTGCGCTGGGAGGAGCGCGAATGGGATCGGCGCAGGGACTTGGACGGGCTGGGCTTGGGCGTGGAAGAACGGTGTGGGCGAAGGGCTTATGCCATCAAGCAGGCGGCAGATCGTCGGAGGGTTCGTGAGTCGTTTGAGGAACTGTGGAAACGGGCGACGCCACCCCGCGGGAGGAAGGCGGGGGCGATGGACGGTGCGGCCCGGAGTGCTTTGGTGTCCATCATTGCCGAGGAGGATTTGAACGCTGCCGGAAATCTTGCCGGGCAGGAAGTACATGCCGAACCGCTTTAGATAGCAACCCGCCTGTGACGCGTAGCCCGTAACACGAATAACATATGTCATTTGCGCTACTTGTCTCATTTGGGAACGGACGGCGGGGGAGGGACACAGCCTCAACCGCTTTGGGAGATCACCTTCCTAATCCGGCGGTCCATACGCTGCTATCATTGATCGATAGTTATCGGTCACAATAACTATCGGGCTATTTGCATGTATGTTTTTCTGATAACTATCGGATAAAAGTCTTTTTCCTACATCCACAGGTGCGGCCGTGGCACAAAATACCGCTCGTCGGGCTTGTTCAAGCAACGAGAAGGCGACGCGTCTACCTGCTTGGCACACTCCAGCCAGACGCCAACGTGAGGGGAAAGCAGAGTGTGGGTAGGATACTCGAGAGGTAGTCGAGTAGCTATATGTCAAGGTCAGCATGATACTCCATCCTAGAGATTGCACATACCTTGCCGAAGATGGGAACGGGAGGTAGTCATCGATGTACGCGAAGTGGAGGAAGAAGCACCTGGAACAGGCAGAATAGGGCGTTCCACACCACGGTTGTCATATTCGAAGGGCGAAGTAAAGTGTCCTTGGCGGGCCTTGACGATGTTGTGAATTGCAGAGTACTTTGCCCCACTTGCTGTGGGACCCTCCCAAAGAATTCCATCGCTGCGAGCAGGAAGGTTGGTGACGATGGAAGATGGCTCAGTGATTGGAGCGAGGGAGTCGACGGGAAAGGAATGCGCAAGCTTAATCTCGCGGACGACCCAGACCGGAATGCCAGCAAGCTGCAGACGAAGTGCAACGCCTGTGTCAGATGTGAAACAGCCCATGAAGAACTTGTTGAGACAGGAGGGTTTGACTTCCGTCTTCTGTCCCTCGAGGAAGGGGCGCACGATACCAGTATACTGCAGCGTGGTGAACATCTCGAGTAGGATCCACTGGAAATCTCTGAGCGCAGTAAGAAAACGTGGGAAGGCGGTGGCTTGGTGAGTGAGGCCAGATGCCAATGACCTCAGCACCAGAAGATTCAGACGCCAGTTTTGCCGAATGTCGCCCAATTCAACCGGAGATCCATCTGGGTCGTAAAGTCTGTCCAACGTGGCCATGGCCAGATGAAGTCCCTCTACCAGATAGCGCGAGGCGCGCCCAAATCCGCGGCGAAATCCTGCATCCTCCACCCATTCGGCATCCGGACGCGGATCGACCCAAGCTACCCACAGATCGTCACCGATTCTTGACTCGGACGATGCTGGCTGCCTAGCCAGGATGCACGGAAGATGGGGCCAGTGCTTGGTGAACCACTGAGGCCACAAACGTGGATCCTCGAGACCGAAACGGCCGTCCGCGCGCGCGCGCACTATCTGGCTTGCGTGAACGTCTGGACGAGGGAGGTACGAGGCGTTGGGGGTGGAGATGATGGCCGGAGCATCGTCGAGGACGGCAGCGAGCTTGGCGTGAAAAGGATTCATAGTATCTGTGCCCATATGTAAGTTTGCAATGAGCAAAATTACTGCGTAGATCACATACTGGCAGGGTGGGCATCATTGTAGCCCAAGAGTTACTGAGGACGATCCAAGAGCTCCTGGTGAGCAGCGCTGCGGGCGAAAGTACGATGTTCGGCCATCGAGGAAAATCTAGCAAATATGAGCCTGCGGCGTCATGTCACTTCAGATAAGCACGTACCGGATGAGAATAGCTGGTCGAAGATGCTGCATAAAATCAGCATCCAGTCCGAGAGTTGCGAGGCAAGAGACGATAGAGCTTCCCCCAACGGTAACCGTCCAGGCCGCTCGACAAAATTGTCGGGACGGCGCGGCCTGACGAAATCGTCAAGCCACCAACTCGCTAAGCAGATACTCGACACCGGAGCGCACACGAGGCGCAGGCACGCGTCATCGTGTCTTCATCGGCCATCCAGTATGCAAAGCAAATAAAATGCTGCCCGACAAAATCGTCAAGCAGCGCGGGTGACAAATTGTCAAGCCGCAGGGGAAAGGGGACGAAGGGGGCAAGAAACAGAGATTAGACAAACTTACCGTTCAAAGAATCGCCCGCTTGATGACGCGGACACGGCACTTGGGCGTGGTCGCGGATTCAGCGTCGGGGCAGGCGTTGTCAGTCGCTGTGGAAGAGAGGCGGCAGAGCAGAGACGGCAGCCATCACAAATTCCAGACTCTGACCAAGCAGGTCAGCTGACGCGGCGGCAGGCAGTTGGCCTTGCGCCGAATTTGCACAAGTCCATTCTCTGCCGACCGTCACCTACCGTCACTTACCGCCATGCCCTCGACCTCATCTCTGCACGCCCGATCCACGCGCCTGGAGCTCGACGAGGGGCACGACGATTTCGTCGTCCCTGCCAGTCTGACAGTCGTGTCAGCTGGCTTATCGGTTTTCGCACCCGCCACCAGCTAACGCCAGCTACCGCCATGCCCTCGACCTCATCTCTGCACGCCCGATCCACGCGCCTGGAGCTCGATGAGGGGCACGACGATTTCGTCGTCCCTGCCAGTCTGACAGTCGTGTCAGCTGGCTTATCGGTTTTTGCACCCGCCCACCCGCCTCACCATCCCGGCGCCTTCAGTCTCAAAAGGTACACCGCATGGGAACTTGGCTCTCACCGCCAACTTCCCACGCTCACGCTCCGGCCCCGCGACGCCTGTCTCCCGCCCCCGCGCCCATTTGTCGTCCTCAACCGATAGACAGTTTGTCAGTTGGTAGTTGCGTACCTTGTACGTGCTTGCACCAGCTGGCAGCTGTCCAATGATGCTAACCCAATCACTGTAGGCTCTCACATCTGTCCCTCCAACTCCCTCGTTCTCGGTGGACTGACTTCGCCTGCTTCGCATCCGCGGCCCCTGAGTCTCACGGTGAGTTGATCGCGTTGGCGCGTCTCTCTTGTTTCTCATTCGTAGTGCAGCCCGCCTCCCATTTCATGGGCTACTTACTTAGAATAATACTACTATGATCATGTCAATCTAATCCAGCATTTTACTCTCCTCCTCCATCTCCCTTGAGCTCTGCCCGACGCAGGCGCTTACCCATATTATTCAAATTCCAGGCCGCCGTGCTTGTATAGTCTTCGGGTTTCTTCAGTGCACCTTGGCAAGGTAAGAGCTTTGGATTCTTTCTACACGGTCTTGTCAATCCGAAGTATGTCACTGGCATGCGTTCGTTATGGCTTGCCTGTAGCGCGCTCGCTCCGCTGCAGCACGGAGACTATCACGATTTCATTGTCGATACTTAGCGGCTGCCTCATTGTTGCGTTCGCGCTTCTGCAAGAGCTCTTGCTCAGTCATGGTGCCCTTCTTCCTGAGGAGGCATGAGCAATGACAGATGCCCAGAGAATGATGAATGATACACACCGAGCCATGCACGCCTTTGAGGCTGCCTTTGCCTTGTTTTTCTTTTCCTGTTGACGAAGCTGCCTGGCTTCGGCTACTGCATCGGCTGCCCTATCTTCCCTTTCTAACTGTTGCAAGCGTGCTTCTTCTTCTGCGCGCAAGGAGGTGATGTCCTCAGAGCCGTCGGTCCATTTGCTGTAAATTGTGCTGAAGTACTCGCGAATCTCGTGGGCAAAGGCGCCAATGAGGTCCTGATCACGCTGAGCTTTCAATACTGGATTCGCCATTGAAGTGGTCAAGGTTGATGTTCCGAATGGTTGTGGGTGTCTTCTTTGGTACTTATATGTATCAGCATCCGATCGCCTACAGCCCATGAACCGAATAAATCATTTGACTCTTCCTGTTGTTTAATCCAGTCTCTAGAACAGTTCAGAACCTTCAAGTATCAATCATGCAATCTATTTATCACTCTACAATGCTAAAATATAGACATAAATGGTGTTTAATTCGTTATTCATTGCAATGTTAAATGACCACGGAAGCACTCGGTTCACCAAACCGAGCCCCGAAGTGTGATGAGTCACTGTTAACGTGACTTTTTTCGTCGCCTTTCCCCACCACCGGCCACCACTCGCCTCACTTTTCCTTAAATGGAGACGACGGATACGACGGATACGCATACGGACGCCCCCTGGCATGCCAAGGACTTGACGATTTTGTCATTCCTGCCTACCTGACAATTCTGTCAGGCGGCCATGTCTTATCCAGTACTCGGATTGGCCACCATACGACTTTCGGACATACATGCAGGCGCGCAGGCTGGCATGCCCAGAGCATGACGCTTTTGTCATCTCTGCTGGACTGACAATTGTCAGCCAGTCGCACTCTCATTGGACAGGATCACAGTCTTCCCGTGGATTTGCCGTGGATGCTTCAAGACACTGGCACAACACACTGGAGCCCTGCAGATCCAGTTGCGAATACGCATCTGCACGCTGTTATTTCCAATTTGTGTGTCTTTCTTTTGTCTTTTTGCTGACATTGGCCTCATGTCTTTCCGCCAGGATCCTGCCTCGTGGCGCAATCATTCGTTATTCAGGCGATCCACCAGTCAGATCCCATCAATAGGCGCCTTATTGCTATTCCTTGCCTCCGTTGCTCTCCGAACATTTGCTGTGTGCAGGTAAGCATTCGCGCTGATCACTTTCAGTAAATTCATACACTTTGTTCAAACACTTGACGTCTATAACCTTTCCCCCGTTTGAGACCGTTCGAACGCGTTCGAACGCTATGACAGAGAGCTTCAGCCAAACGAGGTCAGATACCCGCCAGTGAGAGTGTTCACGCATTTAAGGCGTTCAGCACCCGTTTACCATTCGAACGCGTTCGAACACTTTGATGGTGAGCTCGCTGTAAGCGACAACCGCCAATCAGGCCGTTCACGCGTTTAAGATGTTTATCTGTTTGTGTTCACACGTTCGAGAGGTTCAACCGTTTGAGATAAGACAGAACGCCCACCACCCAGAGCGCTTACGCGTTCGACACATTTAGCTGGGTGAGATGAACTACCGTTTCAAGGCGCTTGAGCCCGCTCACACCGTTTATACCATCCAATGTTCATGAATTCAGTAGTGGGCACATTATGCAGCACGAGTGACAAGATGAGGACCGAGCTTACTGAAAGCCAGAATGACTGATCATGCTGTCTGTTGAACACAGCATTCCATATCCGCCCCGATGCTTTCTCAGCCATCACTGTGCTCCTCTGCTGGCTCTAGAATGTAGGCATATCCCCGCGCTTTCCTTTTCCCTTTCGGAGGCGACACAATCTTCAAGCTGAATGAAATCAGACTACAGACCGTAACGGAGATGAATACTGACATTTTTGTAGTTTCATTGCGGGAGTTCATTTGACATCCTGAACGTCTTGTTGCCCTATTAGAAAATCAGTGTATGCCTCCAGCCGTGAAGTGAGCTCTACTCACGTTGAACTGGACAGACTGTTCTGCTTTGAACGCTTGGGCGCCTTGCCCTGGTTGGATGTCTCTGCCTCAGATCCCCGCTTTCCCAGCGAGATCGATGATGGCGGTGAGAAGACAACCTGAGGAGCAGCTGCCGCGGATGGGCTCAAGGATGAGCCAGTGGCCATGGGAGCAGTGACGGAATTCGTCAGTGGGTTAGCCACGACACTCTCACCCTGAAGCAAAGTCTCACTTGTGGGCATACCAGAGACTGGCGGAGCAGCGTCCGGAGGCAACACGAGATTTCCACTCGGAAGTGCAGTTGGGAATAGGGGAGGTGACAAGGCGGGAGGAGAGACGGACGGATCAGCATTTGGTGGTGGACTAGATGTGACGGTTCTTGCCACAGATGGGCTCGGGGTCGTCGAAGGCGGCAAACAAGGAGGAGACACCGGCGGAGCACCGGCAACAGTCTTCGTTGTCAGTGAATCAGATGTAACGGCGTCATCCAGAGAAGGATTCAAGATTGTGGAAGGTGATGAAACTGTGAGAGGGACCGGTCCAGGATTGTCGGGTGGCGGTGAATGGACGGTCTCTGTGCTCGCGAGAGGGACCGGTCCGGGATTGTCGGGTGGCGGTGAATGGACGGTCTCTGTGCTCGCAAGAGGGACCGGTCCGGGATTGTCGGGTGGCGGTGAATGGACGGTCTCTGTGCTCGCGAGAGGGACCGGTCCGGGATTGTCGGGTGGCGGTGAATGGACGGTCTCTATGCTTGTGAGAGGGACCGATCCGGGATTGTCTGGTGGCGGTGAATGGACGGTCTCTATGCTCGCAAGAGGGACCGGTCCGGGATTGTCGAGTGGCGGTGAATGGACGGTCTCTGTGCTCGCGATAGAGACCGGTCCAGGATTGTCGGGTGGCGGTGAACGAACAGTGTCTACGCTCTCGGCATAAACAGCAAGAACTGACAAGCAAATTAGTTACTAAGTGGACATAATCCCATTCATACCTTCTCGATGTGGAACGGCGAAGAGCTGGCACGGCTGAGGCAGAGTCTGCAGGGCCTTAAGAATGTCGTAAAGTCTTCCAGCCCCTAGAGATGGGACCCCGGATTTTGGCAGGAGTCCAGCAGGAACGTCGTCTGTGAAAGTGACCCAATCCCAGGGAATGGGGCCTACATTGGGGAGATCCGACTCGATCAATGATCGTGTATAATCTTCGACAGGAACATTGGACTTAGAAGTACAGAAAAAGATGTAGACTTACCCCATTGCGCCTGAAGAAAGTCAGACAGAAGTTTGCGTGTTTCAGCGGGACTAAGCGAGTCCTCATCGACGGTAGGAAATAGCGGACATCCGTCATCCGTGCACATAAAGTTTTTTTGAGCATCGGAGAGGTGGTGCAGTGAAATGGGAGGCATGTTCACTACGTGTAAGATGTCAGAGACATACAGAGCAAGTATGTAGACACCCACATGGAATTCGATTATCCTTGAGATACTTCTTCCAGCTCTCGAAAAATGTATTCTTGTAGTTATCGACATATGAGTGAAATGCTGGCGCCTCCTCAGTCGGTTTGATGTTGACGCTAGACGAAGCTACTCAGTATGACAAGCTACACATCCGGGAGAGAATGTCTACGTACATTCCGTAGCGGTACACCTCGCTGGGACCACGTACAGACCAGAGACAATGGAAGGCAGCATTCCCGATCTGCCCAGAACCTGAACCAATAAGGGAGGTGAACACGTCCTGCAACGCAGCTGACAGCTTGTCCTGATTGCTAACAATTGACGAAATTGAGCATGATAATGTCAGTTCGAAAGAAGGCACGTACAGGTAAATGGACTCCTCACTGTTTGCTGCCGCAGCATCGGCTGCATCCTTTGCTTTCTCCTCCCACTCCTGCTGGTTGGCACCTTCCCAGCGCAGTTTGAGCTCAGTCTGGTACATGGCAGCATGCTTCAGATGAGAGACGCCGGATGTATCACGAGCAGCCTTGACAGATGCGTTAGCTTGATCCCGCACGGAGGACTCAAAGAGCTTTCGACCACTGGGTTTAGTCGGTGTCGATTGGAGCGTAATCAAGGGTTTGATTTCCTGGGTGGTCGAACGTGAAGACGAGGCGTTGAACCTTGACTTGAGGCGGTACCTCTCATTCCGGAAGCGTGTCGCTAATGACTAGAAGATCATCAATGGGGAGACAGAGAGAGACTTGTGATACGGCGCACTTCTTTCAGCTTCTTGAAGTTGTTGCTGGCGGTATTCACGCTTCCAAACTTCGTCTCCCAATCGCGTTTTTTCTGCTTGACCCAGTCCTTGGTGTCAGCATCGTCAACAGGATCAGGCTGCCCAGAAATGTGAGGCTTCCCATGGCCAAGTTTCTTTCGAAAGTCGTCCATGACATTTGCGACCCAGTCGGCCTGTTCGCCCACAGGAAATGGACAATCGGTTGTCATATCAGAGGAGCTGCTCTTGCGGTCTAAGCACGGAAATCACATCATTTTTGACGAGACACATACCACGAAGAAACAACGACTAGAGATGGGAAGAGACAAGAGCTGGTGACAGGAGATGCAATATGGAGAAAGTCAGAGGTGTCGTTGTGTCGCTCGAGAGGCGACCCGTCGAAGTGAATATTTGGGGCTGAAAGGTCCCCGTGAGCTGTATCTTGAAAATTTCAGCACGGCTCAAGCTTCAGGTCCCCGTGCTTCTTGGCACATATGAAATTGGATGTGGAACGACAGAGAACCCTGGAGGAACTTCACCTCGAGGCAACTTGAAATTTGCTGTACAGCTCAAACTTCAGGTTCCCGCATCAGATAGCCCCGTAAGAGATATTGAAGCGGGCAGTCTGAAACCCATGATCACAGGGTAGAGCAGTACATTTCCGGTCTCCGCATTTTCTGACAGTCAGGATTGTAGGTGAACAGTGGCGCACTAAAACATATGAACACGTCGCAATCAGGAACTTGCTGCGTTCACTTCAATATTTTTCTTCGAACCACATCAGACCTTGCGTGCAGTCCATCGAGTTGGTAGTGTCATCAAGCTCTACTGACCAGGAGACGTGGCTCACAATTGCGCGGTTCATGACAGTTTTGGACGGAGTTGAAATGATTGATTGTGAGTCAAGCAGTGATCGGATCACGGTTATATGACGGCAAACTCCCGTTGAATAAGTAGGTCCAGTATATTGCCCCAAACTTGTGAAAGACCCAATGCCTCGTGCGTTCAGGGATATACAGGAAAGAGACAGGGTATCATAGGAAATGAACAGCCGAAATAGACCAAAGTAGAGTTCTACTATTGCCATGGCAGCACTGATAATTGATTTAAAGATATGTAAATACCAACTCCAAGAAAGGTCTGACGTGGGCATCGGCAACTCGAATGGTGCGCTCTTCGCAGAAGTTGTATCCTCTGTGCAGGCTCAATGGCTTCTCTGGCGACAAGGCGACTATACGAAAATCCATCAATGAATGTATCACCCGAATATTGCGTAGGAAGGTGAATGCACCTCCGTCCCGACAAGATCGACCGGCGCGCTGTGAGCATGGACACACCCGGCTTCCTCCCATTCTGGTGACCGGCGCATCTGGGGACTCTGTCTCACACATTAGTTCATGGATTCAGCTGGTATGTCCTGTGTCTCTCCATTGCAGGATTGTTGCTGAGGTTCATTCCTCGAAGTGCGACGTTCGTCATCTGAGGCATGCAAAGCACAGCATTCCGAAGCCATGTCGGCACCCAATCTATTTGACCGCGCCACTCTCAGACGATCATCTTGCTGCCGAACCACTTGCCACACTTTTTCGATGCCGAAAGGAAGTGGCTGTTGTGCATCGTGGCCCTCCAGCCCCATCCCGACAGTCTTTGCACGGTGCACCAGCTGCCGATCCTAGTTGCCCGTCGTCGGCCAAGTCCAAGCCTGTTGTCATTGACTTGACCGGTGACGATGACCTTGTTACGCTCATGATATGGACAAAGGTATGCACACATTCAGGAGTCTTGCACTGACACCTACTCACATTTACCTAGAATTATCTTGAGCCCGTCAAGGTCATACTGGAGTGTTCAGCTGGCCGTATTTCTTTGGGAGACTGCAAACTCGAGTTAGGAAAGCATAGCATTGAGCGTACAGTACGCTTCGACTATTACTGCCCAAAGCACCACGAATGGCTTGACATCCATTGGTCGTCATCTATTCCAATTTTAAGACAGGGAATGCTTGTCATGCTGCGAGAGAAAGGACTTCTTGAGACAGACTTGCCGGGGTTTCAGGTTCAGAAGATGTTGCTTTAATTGGGAATTGCGACTTGCAGTAGCACATACTTTATACATGGGATACACCACATAATTCTACCTAATGCGGTCTGGCCATTTCCAGAGCGCGTCTGTCGAAGCTTCACGCAAATCCACACAAGCCTGCATCACTTTCAACATGTTCCTTGACAAAGCGTTAAGGAACATGTTGAAAGTGACGTCAGACTTGGTCCAAAGTGTCAATTTGGACCAAGTCTGACGTCGTCGAAAAGGCCACAGATTGTCGGACGCCTGGTGGTTTTCTGCCACGGCGCAGAACGCTCAACGGAGCGAGCCACATACCGTGGGCAAAAAAATCCTGGTGAACGGACATCTCAGGCGTCCTGGTGAAGCGGTCGGAATCCTGCAACCCAAATAAAGGAGTCAGTAGCCGCGGCGTTGAATCATTAGTGTATGAGATGAGATGACCGTACCTGTTTGCGCGGCGTCGTCTGCGGACAACGCCGCACGCGCCCTGAATCCAACGCCCTACGTTGCTCACTTTGCTCGGATGCAGGGCGTGTAATTGCCCTAAGATTTGGCTGCTTCAACCTTCGTTGCCCTCTCGAGTGGCCCGCTATCGTTGTTCGCATTGATGGATACTGTGAAGCATCCGTGGGCGCTCTGCAGTGTCGGCGTCGTCCTCTGCGGTGTCGGCGTCGTTCTGAGAGAGCTGGGGTTGGTGGCGGTCGGAGGGAGAGCACGGGCTCGTCACTGATCTGATCAGATCAGACCGGACTGCTGGCGGTCCGAACTGCCTGCCGTTTACGCATGCGACGATTATCACGTTTTGTTCGAGTTTTCTCCTTGCTCTCATCAACCCGTCACGAGCGCGCCGCGAATGTTTGTTTGGACGCAGTTCGTTTATCGCAACCCGGTGTTGCTTTATATTGTCTTGGAAAAGGGTATGTCTCCTTCATCCACTGCACCTTGCAACCCCTGACCACGCCTTTGACCAGAAACACGAGCCGTACGCACGCACCATCCCCGGTGAGGACGCGGTGCCGACTGTTGACGGTCTTGAGCGCTGTCGGGCTTCTCCTCATCGCTACCTGTTCTCCGCTTGAGTTGTTGAGCTCATTGGCATGCATTTCCTCAAGGTGCGCCGCTCGCATCGGCGCGCCACTCATTAGCTCACCGTTCTTAGACGCGTAGCGGTCGCATCTACAACGACTGCAGCGGATACTACGCATCTGACCGTGTTGTCGAGGCCGTTCAACTCGACTGCGACCTGTCTCCTCTCCTCCAAGACGCGATCGATCTCGAGAATGCGGTCGACATCGACCAGCTCCCTGGGCAAGATGTTCGCCTTCCTTACCCCGACGACGGCGTCCCCCCTCCCACTCCTCTGGAGTTGGTCATGCATACGGCCAAGGCCAGCTATGCACCACGCGTCTCGATAACGGCAAACTGGCACCACTCATGGAGGAGCTTCTTGAAGACAAAGATATTCGCCGCATACTCAGCTTCCAGTCCGGTAAATTATAGCTCAAATGTTGCCCTTTCCCTCTAGATCTGACCTTTTCTTGTAGCAGGACTGCGCGTTTGGGCGCCACGACTGTACGCCTACGTTCGTGATCACGTCAATGCGATGCTCGAATTCTTGAAGATCCCGCCTCTGATACCGTGGTCGGTCTACCCGACGGTCGCTTTCAATCTTGGAGACAACGTCTGGTCGTGGAAACACAAGGACGTCATGAATCTTGCATTCTGCTGGTGCGCCATCACGGCGTTGAGTAACCACAATTCAAAGAAAGGCGGTTTCATCATTCTCTGGGAGCTTGACGTCTACCTCGAGCTCCCCCACGGATGTACTGTTGCAATCCCTTCCGCCACGATCACTCATTCAAATGTACCCGTTGCTGACGATGAAGTTAGAATGTCCGTCACTCAATTTTTGCCCGGTGGGATAGCGCGTTGGGTTGACAACGGCTTTAGGACAGAGGCGAAAATGAAGAGTGATAACCAAGCAGAGTATCAAGAGATGCAAGCGAGGAAGGCGGGCCGATGGATGCTGGGTCTGGCGTTACTGCCAAAGTTGAGTGAGATTTTACAACTTGTAGATTGATATCCCCGTACACGTTAGTCTTGTATTGTTACTATTAGAGCTACCGACATCAGAGCGTGATTTTAAATTCTTGTGGCCACATGTACATGTTCTCCCCGGCTTTGATGACCATCGATAGTAATGTTCTATGCCTTCTGTTCTGTTGACTTGTCCGCCTTGTCCTGTTTGCTAAGGAATGACGGAAGGCCGCTGTCTTCTGACACTCCTACATTCTCCGTAGACGGTCTGGTGACATGGGTTCGGAGTTCCACACACACCCTTGCGGAACCTCGTCTTGTTTAAATATCTCAGCATGAAATGTTAGATCGCTCAACTTATTTGTTATGCCTCCGCGAAAGCCAAAAACATCGAGACTCGCTGAGAGTGTTGAGTTCGCCGGGAGTGACACCGAGGATTGCCCGTCCTTGACCATCGGCACAAGTGGCCCCAGTGGTATCGGCACGTCCATCACAATTCCTATCGATGATCGGCCTACCAAGCGCTCGAGGACCAGTACACTCCTTCCAGGTCATGACTCGCCGACTGCTGAGGCCACAAACATGCCAAGACTTGCAGCAAAGGACGAATCACCAAGGAAAAAGTATCAGGTAGCGTGTTTCTATGATTATTCATGTTGGCAGATGAGTCTGATACCCAAGGAAAGGGTGCTTCTGTCTACATGAAGGAATTCCAGGGCAAGTTTGGGACTCTCTTTGACTACCTTCTGGGTGCGGAGTCCCACATTGCTATTGGCGAGCGCTGCGGGTGTGACAGACCGAATGCTACTCGCACAATCATGTGCCGCGACTGCCTGTTCTATGCTCCATCGTGCTCGGACTGCTTCATTCGGGCTCATCAGGCGTGTCCTACGCATTGGGCTCACGTCTGGAATGGCAAGTGCTTTGACAAGCAGGACATTACCGCTCTCGGCCATATCATCACTTTCAGTCACCACCATGGCGCTGAGCGATGCGCTACTGCCGATTACTCCAAGCCCCTCAATTTCATCCTTGTCGATACTAACGGCGTACATGAAACGAGGGTAGTTTTCTGCGGATGTCCCACCTATGGAAATCCGGAGGATCAGTTTGCGGATCTGCTTAACTGCCAGATCTTTCCAGCAACAGTTTCACGTCCCGAGACGGGATTTACGTTCGAGTTTCTTCGGGACTTTCACCTTGAGACAGCAACATCCAAGAAGTCGGCATATGACTACATAATGGCTGCACGACGGAAGACAAACAACTTTGCGCCAGATCTATTCAAAGTGCCTGTACGTATATCTCGACTTCGATTCCCTTCGTAAGCTGACAGTTTTGCAGGATCCTTACCCTCAGTTTCTACGCGTTCAGCGTGTGTATCGCGCCCTGACCGCCATCAAGCGTGCTGGGCAGCTTCATGGCATCGATAAATACTTCCCGAGGCGTCCACCTGGAAGTGTGGTGGTTCCGTGTTTTGCCTGTCCGGAACCAGGCTTCAATGTGCCGGACAACTACTGGACTGATATCGACGACGACTTTCTGTAAGTTCTGAACAGTCTATCATATTGAAACATGAATCAATGTACATGCAGACATCTTGTACAACTCATGCTCATGCACGACGGCCACTTTGGGCTTCAACGATTCGGAAAGACGGATGATCCAGATGACGTCTCTCTTCTCGAGGGCCAAGGTCACTTTCCACAGGATACCGAGTACAACCCGTACGTTCGTAACGTTGTTGCAACTCAGGAAGAGGTACGTACCTATCAGTTTGTCCTGGACTTCCAGCTATGACGTGTTGTAGAAATCAACATGTTCAAACTTCAATGCAGTGGAGATGCAAAACCGTCTCAAGTTTCGTGGATGCGTCATTACGGGAGTTATTGCAGTGGAATGTGGACGCCACTGTGTATTTCTATCCATGGTAGATCTTCAAATGGGCGAGCGGTACGTGTTTGACATCACTACTACGGCACTACCTGAGTTGTGTCAGATTCGCCAATGCACACTATGCCCATGCACTTGCACTCCGACGGTTTCACATGAACATCTCCATTGAGCGCGCCAAATGGTTTCGTCGAGTCTTGGGTACCTATGACATTGCATGTCAGCTCAGTGTTCACTTTAGTCTTCGAATGAAGACCAACTTTCCTGACCTTGCCGACGTGATTGACCTTGTGTACTGGTTGATCCCAAAGCTGCATCTTGGTGATCATAAGGATAATTGCCAGTACCGCTACTCCCTCAACTACACGCGCTTTGTTGGGCGATCCCATGGAGAGGGCATCGAAACATCATGGGCCGAGTCAAAGCAGTCAGGTGGAAGTACGCGGCAGATGAATCACGGGCACCGCCACGACACACTCATTGATCTACAAAATTTCTGGAACTGGGTCAAATTTGAAACGATGGGTAAGTTGTAAGGCTGTCTCAAAATAGATTGTACGCTTACCGCTCATATTACACTAACTCTATAGTCCAATTTCTTGCTGATAAGCTGGTCGCGGCTCGGACCGAATTCTATACTGCTAAAGAGCACTATGTTGGTCTTTCCGTCACTCGGGGAAAGGCGAGTGTCTCAGCATGGGAGACACTGTCCACAGAGCCAGTTCTTGTTGGGAACGATTGGCAGAGCGTGTACCGGTATAGGATCAAAAAGTGTATGCTCTTAATCATGCTGTTGTATGTGATCATACTTATGCTTCCTTAGTACCATCTCGAGAGGCTGTCTTCATGGAGCTCCTCCAGACTGAGAAGGCACGAGAGTCGGAAAGGAACCGGCGCCTGAAGGGTCAGAGCGATGAGGTGCAATTTGTGAACAGTGGTCTCAAACTGCAAGAGCGACAGTAAGTGTTGTTTGCTTCACTAGTAAGCGCCATGTTGATTGCTCCCGTATGACTTTACATCAGACGGCACCTGCAGCGCATTGCCAAATCTAGCATGACCGAGAGCGAAGAGAGTCTCGTCAAGCGCAACCGTACAACACTACTCGCCGACATACGGCGATGGCGTAAGACCCAGCTCTTGATGATGCCGCAGATTGAGACATGTACCGAGTATGCTGAAGGAGAACAGACACGCATCGAGTTGGAGTCTCTCTACCTTCCGTCAAGCTTCTCAGCAGCTCAGCGCACCGAGCTCAGACTCGAAAGCCTTGCAAAGCTGGAGCTTCAACTTCGAGAAGGCGAGGCTAACGACGCTGTGGTATCCTTATGCGAGACAATCACTCACAAAATGGCAATGATCAGGCAGAAGATTCAGCATTCACAGGGCGTCGCACAGAATACTCGGTCAGCAAAATTCATTCAACAGATCATTGCCAAACAATCTGGGTACGGCGCTCAATATCGAGCCGCACGACAAGCCATTCTAGCACTCAAGGACATCCCTGATTCTGACGACTATCCCATCCTTCGAGACTCGGACATGACCGCCAAGACCGCTACCTTGACTCGTGATATAGGTGACGGTACTCGACGGGATAGTTGGATATGGGGGTACGGGCAGCTCAAGGGCCTTGATGCACGAGAGAAAGCCGAGTTTGTGAAAGAAAGTGTGTGTGTTGGGAATGTCTACAGTTGAAATTCTGACATCATCTATCAGCGGAGAAAGTTCAGTGGTTCCGGGCGCGAGCAGATATGGAAAGATGGATGGAGGAAATTGAGATCCTCGAGGAAGAGTTCCGACGGTACATCAGGGCATGCGAATCCATGGCAGGGTACTGGGCGTCAATGGCGATTGAGCCTCCACAGGGCGGCGGCAGATATCATTTACGGAAGAGTATCACTAACGTTCAGTCGGTATCCAACCCATATCGCGTATATGGCACGCAGAAGGTGGGCATGTTCAGGAAAATTGCTGCGCAGGCACGGCGAGTCTTTGAGACAGTGGGTGGAGCGTGGCCGGCTGACGGACAGAATATCACTGCCTTTCTGAGGTGTCGACGACCTGACGTGACAGTCAACTGGGAGAAGGATTCCGTTGAATTCAAAGAGCTGAGTGATGGCAGCGCGTAGATAACAATGTCATACAGAAGTGTCATTCGGATGTATTGGCCCGATGCCGGCTTTTGCTTTATGTGTATTTGGTCATGTCCCTATGTGCGCGTCTCTCTCATACCACCACTTGGCCTGCGCCAGGCCTGCGCCCAGCCAACTTTCCATATCTGCCGCCAAGTCCCTGCTACCACTGCTGCCGCCCCGGTCACAACGTATCTACGATATTCCTGGAGGCGGGGAACAGACAAGTGGTGTCATTGCATGCATGACGTTGCCGGTGCTGCATTTTTTTCCTACCTGCCATTGCCATTCTCACGCTACTCTCAGCAGCTCTCTCGTCTGGACTGCCGGCCTGAGGCGGCTCGCTCGTCCTGCACTCCACCACTCAGTAATGCAACACGTCCTCTGTTGCTCATGGTCAGGTTGTTCGCTCTCATCGGTGCGTCCTATTGTCTTATGATCTGGGATAATTCTCTCTTACACATCACCTTCACTAGGCCAGACTTTCCTTCCTTCCGGACCATCATCCATCTTGCATTCCGGAACACGCCAGCAGCCAGACCCCCCAACGCTGCGAGCACCTCACGTCAAACGCCCGAACGCCCGAACGTCCGAACGCCCGAACACCTGAACAATTCAAACTTTACATACACCCTTATACGTCGACCTCCCACGACTATACACAGGTGAGTGGCCCGCCGGCTTGTACTGATCAACTATCATATCGTGAATCATTCAAACGCTAAACCGCTAAACGCCCAAGCATCTGAACGTCTCACGGCATGAGTGTAAATAGGAATAGAATAGTTTGCATTCAATCAATTATTGAACGGCATGAGCCACGAATGCTTGAGTCAAACGGCTGAATGCCTCGAACTTTGATTGTCTCACGTCTCAGTAAAACGCAAAAGCGTTCGAACGGTCTCACACTTCGAACGCTTTGAACAATCAGCAGTGGGTCTCACCTGCTTCAGTGAGCTCTCTATCGAAGCGTTCGAACGCGTTCGAACGGTCTCAAACGGGGGGAAGGTTATAGACGTCAAGTGTTCAAACAAAATGCATGAAATGTATGTCACTTTAAAAGACTGCTCAAAATTGCATGTCACTCCAGTCTACCAGCGTATACTACCCCTCAGAATGCCTCGCCAGTCTTCCACCTCCATCTCTCGCCAAACGTCTACCGCTTCCCTCGCTGAAAAGCGCAAGCATGCAGATACTGTCACTGCCACCAGCAAGGGCACGGCTACCGTCAAACCTGCGCCCAAGCGTGTGCGCAAGGTGTCTGCTTCGTCCGCCAAAGGAAAGGCCAAGTCCAAGGCCAAGAAGGGGGAAGCGAATGGTCGTCGCCGCGCTGCCTCCGATGATGAAGAGCCCTCCGACTCTGAGGAGGATGGTCCGGCCACCACCGTTTACGCCACTTCTGAGCCTGACACCTTTGATGGTCTACCAGACCTTGCTGACCTTTCTGACGATGAGGATGGCGATGATGGCGGCAACGGAGACGACGGGAATCATGATAGGGCCCACTGGCAGAGGATCCTTGGTAAGTCAACCTTCTAGAATCGACTGTGCGTCTCTGACTTGCCTTCAGATGCGAAGCGCCGCAAATTTACCTCGGGTGTTTATGAGCATTTTGATCCCCCAGTCGTCTACGAGGGGTCGAACGGCTTTATGCAGCAGTTCATCTGCAAGATGCAAGTACTTCTACCTGCATCTTATTCTGTCAACTCAACTAACCGTGTCACAGTACCGGAACCAATGTTAAACGGGGCTTCAGTGATTCAACCACCAGTAACCTTAAACGCCACGTCACGCATTGCCCTGGTACCTCCGGGCAGACTTCTTTGGCGCCTTTCGCCCAAGGTTCTACTTACACGCCTGGTCGATTGCGCTACCATTTTGTCGAGGAGGTAGCCACCTGCCATCGACCGTTCACCATTGCCAGTGATCCTCCCATTCAAAAAATTATCCATATGTTTCGACCGGACGTACGCATCCCGTCTGAGACCACAGTCTCTCGCGATACCAAAGAAACCTACAATGTCACACGGAATGTAGTCATCGAACGCCTGCGTGTATGTGCTTTTACTTTCGCATCATCACCTCTTCTAATCATCTATATTTCAGGGCGTACGTGGCAAGCTTCATACGGTCTTTGATGGCTGGGCCTCGGGTGGCAAGCGTTCTAGTCAAGGTGTCGGTGTAACGTTCTTCGATGGCACCAAAATCGAGAATTTGAATCTCGACATGATCAGGTATGTTCGACTTCACTCTTCTTCATGTCTTCTCTCATTCGTTCTGCAGCCTACATGAACGGCACACCGCGGAATATCTCGCAGACAAGACTATCGGCTGTCTTGAGGATTTTGGAATAGCGGACAAGATTCTCGGATTCTGTGGCGACAACGCAAGTGTCAACACTAAGATGGTGGCCGAGGCTATTCCCAAGCTTCCACACGACACGCATGCTGGCGAGGACACTTACGTTGGATGCTCCGCCCACCAAATCGACCTGGCTACACGGGTATGTTGATTGACTGGCAATTTCTACAACTTCTCACATCTGTCCAGGCCGTGATGCGCCAGTTCGTTGGCAAGAAAATTACGAACAAGGGCTTGGACGACTACAACGGAGAGGATTTCAACGAAGAAGGGGATATCTATTTTGACGAGGACGTAGACCAGCTTGACCGTAACGAGCAAGACGTCCTGGAAGGTGTTGATCTGGCGGGAGAAGAGGCGGAAGAGGCTGAGCTCGAGGAGCTCTTTGCAGCATTGACCGAGATCAATGACCTGACAGACGGTGACAAGTCATTGGGCCGTGCCGCCGTCACTAAGGTACTTCCTTGTGCGTTTCATTCACTCACTCAACTAATGTCTTACATAGATCATGAAGATCGGTAGGCGCATCTTCAACACACAGCGTATGCAGGAGGAACTTCAGGCCCAGTGCATCAAATGTGATCTCCCTCCCAAGAAGATGATTCGTGCCGTCGCAACTCGCTGGAACTCACTGCACCCGGTACTTGAGCGCGCTCTCGAACTACGTCGTCCACTGGACCGCCTCGTCATCGAGCCAGAGTTCAATCGTGTTGCTAAGCGTGCTATGTCCAAATTCAAGCTAACGACTGCGGAATGGTTGGTTGTTGAGCAGCTAGAGAAGGTTTTGCAAGTAGGCCCACCTTATGACGAGTAGTTGTACCTCATCTAATTTGTCAATCACTTCAGCTTTTCGTTCATGGCTCGAAAGCCCTGTCACAATCCGGGATGCCCCTCATTCATCAAGTCATTCCGATTTTTGATGCTCTCGTCGATGAGTTGGACTCTATCATCAAGGACAAGTCTTATAGTCCTATTGTGCGAGCCGGCGCTGCTCGGGGGCGCACCGTCATACTCAAGTATTATGCCAAGACTGACAATAATCGTATGATTCGCATTGCTATGGGTATGTTTTTTATGCTATATTCATGTATCGTCTCTGATAACCTGTCAGTTCTACATCCCAAGTTCAAGACGCGCTACTTCGAGAGCCAGGGTTGGGAGCAGGAATGGATCAACAACGCTCTCGACCATATTCGAGAAGAATACGCCCGTTATCGACCACAGGTCCCGGCGTCTACGGATGTAACACCATCTCCTTTGCGGGTAAGTCCTATTAATGTTTGTGGTTGCCCTCTGACCGGATCTCATGCAGGGTAATCGTTTCGAAAACGTTGAGGACTATGCCAACAATCTCACTCAAGACCCACTCGAAGACTATCTTACTACACCACCCGTCTTTGCCTGCTCAAATCCATTGTCATACTGGTCCTCGCAGCTTGACCCGGTTGATTCGAAGGGCAAGTTCACGTTAACTGCCATGGGCGCCTTGGCACAGATGGCCCTCGATTATCTGAGCATGCCGGGTAAGCATTGTATTTCTTGTTTGATTGAAATGAATCTGATGTTTTATAGCTACATCTGTTAATATCGAGCGTCTCTTCTCACACGCAGGCCTCACCGTTACAAAACATCGCCACAATCTGTCTGATGAATCCACCCGCGCGGCTGTCATTCTATGGGGTTGGTTCAAGGCTGGGTTGGTCCCAGAAGCTGTGATGGTTAAGTTGTTCAATGACAAGGCGTCTCGTAAGAAGAATAAGAACGGTAATGCAGATGATTCTGACGCTGAGGTAATTGAATGAATGTATCTGTATTTTTTTTGTTCTTCTTCATTTGTACATGATATTTCGAGTCAAATGTGAGTACTCCAGTGAGTACTCGTGAGTACTCGTGCGCACTCGAGTAATTATGAGTACTCGTTGCACTCATGAGTACTCGACTCGTATGACTCGAGTATTGGTGGGACTCGAGTCATGCAGGGGTAACGATTTCCATTTCAGGCAATGAGTACTCATGACCGCGAGTCCGAGTCTACTCGAGTCATGACTCGTGACGGTCTCTAAGCGATAACAATCCATATGGTGGCGGCAAAAGTTCCGGGGCAAAGGCTCAGCCAGACGCAAAGTGAGTCTTATACTTGCATTTTTTCTATCTACTCTCTTATCAAACATAGAAAGAGATGTATGCGCTATGCTCCCGGTGAGACGGAGTACGCTGACTGGGATGCCGGAACCGTCAATGCCATGTGGGAGGCTAATCCGGACCTCTTATACGGACTCAAGAACAGTCAGCTGGCTCAACTATTAGCATTACGCGGTCTATCACGCAGCGGCAACAAAGACATCCTCATTGCACAATCAAAGGCACTCATTGTATCTTGTGATGTCTCTTCTGTGCACCCCGGACCCTCTGCCACTTCTCCTTTGCCCTGTTCCTCCTACCCACCCTCCGGAAGCAGTCTCATACATCTCACATTGCATTCTCAGCCACCATCTATTCCGCATTATCCTTACAACGGCCTTTCCGGCACTTCCGGTGTGCCGCCACACTATCATCCTCACTACCCGGTTCAGCTTCACCTTCCCATTGATTCGGACAGCATGACAGGTACTGCATCATGTCAGACCCCATCGTATCATCAGTCGCAATCCTTGTCATTTGATTATCATGTTGCGCCATGTTGGACTTAGCAGTACTTTACATTGTCCTTGTCATTTACTTTACTCAGCATGTTTTGTAACACCGGGGGCAAAAAGCCCCACACCACGACTCTGGTGCGTTAAACGCACCAGACTTTCATCGCATCAATGTCTCGGACAGGCCCGGATCATCGGACCGAGCCTGTCTTCTCACGGGCTTTCTTGACCAATTTAAACAGTTTTCTCAGCCTTCCAGTCTGTTGAACAGTGTAATTCTCATCCAACTATATAGATAGATTGATAATATCATTATTTCCTTGTTTTTTCAGGGCTTTTGTCAGCCAAAAGCAAGCCAGAATCAACAAAAGATCAGCCGGCAGTCCAAAATTCAGCCTCTTGGTGGACAAAATGCCCTCAAATGCTGATTTTGAGTCAATACTTTCAAATAGGCTCATAGAGAGTACTACAAACATACGAGAAATCTTGTTTTGCAAGCCTAATACTCCTGTGTTGGCTCTGAAGAGCTTGCAAATAGCTGAAACAACCCGGTCCGGGTCATCCGAAACACAATGCATGTGATAAAGCCATTGGTCAAAGTCTGGTGCATTTAACGCACCAGAAACTCGGTGCGGGCTACATTGCCCCCGGTGTAATAGATCCAGCCCGCACTGTGCGCTCATACGCGCCCTGCTCCTTCCGTTTTGAGCTTGACAGGTCCCATCCAGGGTTTTCTTATCCCATCAAGGGTTTTTGATTGGGGCGGAATAAGGCCAAGTCTGTCGGAGAGCTAATTTGCCCAGACATTGGTGGCCATTGCGAATCAGGGCAAGACAAACACTCTAGGCCTCACAGAGCGTCATGGCGGTATGCGGCACCGTATTCCTGAGATCTGCTTTCTCGGTGGGCTTGGTTTCTATCTATTTGGATACTTTCATCTTGCACAACGCCCAACACCGGACTTTTCTGTAGAACCTGACTTCGGCGCTTTTGGTAGACGGAATTGGTACAAATTGGCCCTGTTTCCCGGGGGCAAGGGTGATACGGAACCGATGTCGTATGAAAGTGAGTCTCCATGTTCTCTCCTCTGTCATGATGGCTGACATTGTGTTCTATAGACCAATATAGTCGGTTCAAAGCCATTCACGATGAGGCCAGTGTCGACTGTAAGAAAATAACGCATGCTGGCCGGCATTATGTTGGAGAGATGGCAACTGCTGGTGGTGCCTCACACGAGGGAACGACAAAACTCGGCGAATGGACAACAATGCGCGCTGGCGCCGCGCCTCGCTATATGAAGGGATTGCCCATCGATGCGATGCTCGCAATGGCTGGCTGGAACGGCCGGAATCAGAACTCCTACAATCTGACTCAGGGTTCACTCGGTATGTTGATTCCGTTCAGTATCAGGTCATCTGGGTTCTCATTCTTCGCTCAGACATTCCACTATCCCTCAGCCGTCTCATCTTTCCTTGGGTAGAAGATGAACTTGCCAAGCTCGAGGAGCAAAAAGTGAACTATGGTCCTACTCGCGGCGAAGACCACCGTCTTTGCCTCTTTCTTCAGCTTTTGATATATCTTCGCACAGTTATTCTCCAAGATGCCGCGGTACTGTTCATCAAGTATCCGAAGTGTCCGCTCTGGACATACGATCCATTTGACAGTCCCCTCTTTTACTCATTTGCAATCCAGTCAGACAAGATTCTTCAGGAGTCAACGATCAATGCTCAGCTTCAGCTGAAAAATCTGCCGAAGGATATCGCCTCGATGTTTCAATCTATCCTGGGCACCCACAATACGGAGACCCGGCGCCTTCGTGATCAGGTGGCAGAGCACGGAGCACTTATCGAGTCAATGTGTTTGGGAACGGGAACCCCTGTGCTGAAGCGTAAACTTCTGCCTGAAGCGACGGAGAACCAGCCAAAGCGTCAGAAGGTAAGATTCAAGTTATTGACTTCTCAATCCCGCTAATTGATCTTGATGTTGCACAGCACACCTGCTCCACAAGTACTGCAATCTCCACTGCCACTCCTCCTCTTCCCACAACCACCAATGTCACTGTCCATGCGGATGAGACTGCTCCTGCGAGCTCCGATATGCCTACCGCACAGTCAGGAGGCTTTCCGCTCTCCCATGACCCTTGAGTCCGTGCCTCCCAACCGAACCATGCTCAAAAATTGGAGATGCTGTACCTACCGTCCCGCCTGCGGAAACACGAATTCACCTGGGATGAGGCCGAGAAAGAATGGATCCTGTGTTACGAGTTCTACCTTCCACCCAATAATCTCAGCATATCCATCTCTGATATCTGGCGCGAATACACTGAAGGGATAGATGGAGGACTTTCGGTGCGGGAGCTCGAGTTGACGTGGAAGTCTCGGTGGCGGAAAGGCCAAGGGAAGATGCGTACAGAGCTTTCAAGACGTATAAAGGCAGTCAATCTCATTGAGGCTCTCATCAAGCTTGACGGATGGGACATGGACCGAGTCTTGAGCTTTCTTCGTGAACATTATGTTCCGAAGAAATATGCCACAGCAAAGATGTTTATCACCGCTCTCCAGATCATGAGGGACTCAGAATCTCAGCGAAAGACAGGTACTCAGAAGATTAGCATTGATAGTATAGTGAACCATGCATGTAGTTTACCATAGATATAGCAAATGAATTTTGGTGTACATCGAAACTGTATGTAAGTGAAGGATGTACGGAGTTGCAGATTCCAATTCGGCGGCATGCTTGGCGCGTTTCGATACGGTGTGCAGAGAGTACGTCGGGTACGACCCATGGTCCGCGTGCTAGTCGTTCCTAACTATCTTCTCAAAATTCTGCAGCAGTGTATAGTCGACGGTGAATTCCCAATCGAAGTACGAACACATCTCACACTCCATCTGATTCACCTCTCACAGATTGAACATGCCTTAACCAACGATGGTCCAAGACTTATTGGAGTATGTGTCGTCGCATATCACTTCAGAAGCATTCATGAAAGCAGAGAGGAAGAGTCGGTGACCAGAAGACCCCCGAGCAGTCGGGAAGCGAGCTTTCAGATGCTGAGATGATTTTAAGGCGGCAAAGGTGACGGAGGTATGGAGTTTAGTCCGATGGAAAGCATACGCAATGAAGTGTGGAAGCTTGGCGGTGGAAGGACTCGACGCTGGGGGGTTCTCCCGGCAAGCAAAACGGTGCGTGATGAAACAAGCACAGAACAGCCTGACTGCGTCCAGATGCCATTCGAGGCAGTCGTTTGCGTTATCCAAGCTCGGCACACGTCAGACCGCCTCGACTTGGCTTGGTGGGTGTGCTGAGAGCAACGGTCACTGTGCACGAGTGCTGCAGCGGACTGCTTTAGGCGCTATGAGCTGCCCATGATGCCTTGACGGCTTACAACTGCCTTGATGATGCTGGCGTGCATTGGCGTGTGCCAGCCGTCTTCTCGATGATATGGACGGTGCAAATCACGCGTAAGCCCCGCCAACGCAGGCAGCTCACTAATGGAAGATCCGTATCGGGGCTTCAAGACCCCCACGGCCCCGCAGATGCGACTGCCTGCGGGGTGCAGCATCGAATGCCCATTGGCCGGACATTTGAGGACGTACCAGCCAATTCGGTACATTTCTCTGTTCATGTTGACGTATACTCAGGACATCCAACACTATTTGCAGCGCCCGTCATCTTGTCGGACGCGTCGTCGAGTCCTTTCCACGGCACACTCCACCAGCCAGCACACGCCGCATCCCACCTGTCAACATCTGGACCGTTCTCGTGTTCGTCCACGGCTACGCGTAAGCCCTGCCAACGCAGGCAGCTCACGTCTTGAAGATCAACATCGGGACTTTCAGAACCCACAGATGCCACCTCTTGCGGGGCGCATCGAACGTATCAGCCATTCTGGTAGGTTTATCTTTGCTTCTTATCTTCTTGCCCTCCAGATAATGATTGGATGCCTATAGCAATCGTCATCATCGTCAGCCGCGTCGCTGACTCCTCTTTGCGCACAGCTCGATGCATCATATGCATCGCTCACGCGACCATACTCGCATCGAGGGTGCGATCTCCATGTTGCACTGCTCAAAACCAACTCCTTCACGATGTTGAATAGTACTTATTACAATTATGACTTTTTCCTATTGCGCTACCAGCCAACTGTGCACATTTTCTGAGTACTTTCAATTGTATTCCATTTCGCTTGAAGATGTGAGCTAGCATGATTGACAAATACTTGTAATATCAAGAAGGATGATTCAGCCTCAAGAACATTGTACTCTACAGCAGTGTAACCATCTGGAAACACCTTATGGAATTGAAGTAAGTTAAAGAGAAAAAAAGCCTTTTATAGTTTATAAAGTCTCAAAGCTGCTAAACTGCTTTACACAAAGGTTAAGAGAGACATGTGTTTCAAATCACTATGAAACACTTCTTGTAGCTTATCAAGAGCTTTCTGAGTCTTATAAAATCAGTGTCTCTGTTAACCTTTGTGTAAAGTGCTTCTTCTATGCTTTCATAGTACTTCAAATACATCCATGAAGCATACTCAAAGCAATCTAAAGTGCCCTTACAACTCTCCCAAAGCATTGTAAAGTACCTCACTCAATTAACCTTTGTGTAAAGCATTCAATCGCCACTTACGAAGCAGATAATAAGTTGATACAAGCAGTTGTCGAAGCTGTTGAAATGCATAATACGCTACACTCAAACTGAGCCACAGCATAAATAAGAACATTTGCAATGGTTGATTTCATAGAATGCAAATCAGATAATATTGAACGAAGTCATGATACCACACACGAGTCTTGTAAGATACTTATATGAACCATACATATGTTACAACAGGGTAGGACATTGAAACATTGGAGATATTGAAGGTGGTGGTCTACCCGTCTGCAAGCTGATCCTCATTCAACAGCACCCTGTGTTGTACTTATTCTCCTCCTTTAAAGATTGTCCACGTCCTCACTAAGGTGTGGATGTCCATTGCATGTGTTTGTCCTTGTGTTCATGGTGTGGGCTCGTCCTCGTCGCTGTAAAAATCATCCGTGTCGTCAAAGTTCGTCATGGTCGGGGGTCTCGTCATGGTCGAGGGCCTCGGCACCGTTGTCGTGGTCATCGTCCGCGTCGTCTTCTTTTCGTGTTTGTGGTGTTCACCTGCGTTGTCGTAGTCTCAGCATCGTCTTAGTCCTCGGGTCCTCCTTGTCCGCGTCGTCGAGCTCCTCGTCATGGTTGTCATGCCTTGTTGTGGGTGTTGGGCGAGACTCAGATAGTTGTGTTTGAATATGGTAAGATTCTGAAAAAGAAACGCACCCTTAAAGTTAACCTGCACGCACGGCACCGTCAAGAGTCTTGACGTCGAGGGTGGTGTGCGCTGAGCATCACCACCGACTCGCACTGGGCGCTAGGCCTCAGCGAGACACGGGCAACTGGGCGCTAAGCCTCAGCTGACGTGGGCGTCGTGTACAAAGGAGGCGGACTGGTGGTGGTAAGGAATGAAAAGACAAAATGGAATGATCGAATATTTAAACCAACCGGCTGTCAGCACTGACTTAACCACAGGGCTAAACCAGGCACCACACAGTCAATCTAACTAAGAAGGAGCAAAGAGCAAGTGAAGAGATCTGGCTAGGCCAGGTGTATAGACGAGATCGAAGCTACAGACTACACTGTAATCTACTTGCTTATATACATGTCCATTACTGACTACCCTTTGCCCTGACTCCTTGTCCAAACCTGTTTCCTCCAGGGATATTAAAGCACTGCCTTGGTTCTATGACGCTCTAGATTCCCTCCTTGTGTTCTGTGCATGGTAGTAGCCTGCTAACCATGAGGTATGATGTCAGACCATGCTGCCAACATGTTGCGTGTCAAGGAGTATGAATGATGTCACTAGGAGGCATCTCTGAGACGCGGATAAGGGATAAGATATGATGAAGAGATATGATAGGTGATGAGATGTGATAGATAAGATGAAAAGATGGTCCATTTGTAACATTACCCCCTCCTTAAGGCGCAGGTTCCATTATGCGCTAGCTTGTTCGCTAAAGCTTCACTTGGCATGGAACTAGGAGTGGGTTCTGTGTCCGGTTGTGGCATAGGTCGGAAGAGATGAGTAGGAAATTGGGAAATAGGGATCTCGATGCGTGCTAGTTTTGGAGGCTTTGGCTTGTCTGGGAAGCGCTTGTGGAACTCTGCAATGGCCTCGGCAGCATGTTCTAGGTTGCGTATTGGTTCCCATGTTTGCTCATGTGCACCATAGCCCTTCCATTTCACCTTATACCGGAATGTGCCTCGGTACTTCCCAGAGTTGACTATCTCCTCTACTTCCCATTCGGGTTCCTCTCCTTCTACTGCCGGTGGTGGCTGTGTGTTTCGTGGTTGCGACGGGAATTCAGGTGGATGATACGGGGATAGAAGAACTTCGTTAAAGACCGGATGAATGTTTTTCCATGTGCGCGGTAGCTCAAGTTTGTATGAGCTATGTCCGACCTTCTGGACTACCTTGAAAGGTCCAAACTGCTTGTCCCCCATCTTCTTTGCTGGCCTGTCCGTGCTCAGATTAGTCCCTTCCAACCACACCATGTCCCCGGGTTTGTACTCAACCGCCTCTGACCTCTTCTTATCATAGTGTCTCTTCATGTCCTTTGCTGCCTTCTTCAAGGCAGCCTCTACTTCTCCCCTGACCTTCCGCATCCCATCGGCAAACTCCTAAGCCGTCTGATTTTTTGACGTCATCTGCGGCGCTGTTCCCTTGTATGGGTGACGTCCATTGTCGGCAAAGAACGGAGTAGTCTTAGTCGCCGAGTGCTCTCGGTCATTCAAGACAAATTCTGCCGTTGGCAGCCACTGGTCCCAATCGCTCTGATGATAATTGACAAATAGCCGTAGGTAGTGCTCTATCTCCTAGTTCATCCGCTCCGTCTGCCCATTGGTCTGAGGATGATATGCCGTGGTAAAGTTTCCCTCGATGCCAAGTAACCGGTACAACTCCTTCATGAACTGGGAGTGGTATTGGGGTCCTCGATCATGAACTATTTTGCGTGGTAGTCCATGGATTGGAAAGATCCGGTCGCGGTAGATCCTTGCCATGCCTTCTGACGTCAGAGACATATGTGTTGGTACAAGTCGTACACGCTTGGTAAAGTGATCCACTGTGACGCTGATGGCATTGTATCCTCCTGACTCTGGCAATTCCCCTATCAAATCTGTCCCGATTGTCTGCCAAGGCTCGGTAGGTGCATCATGTGGGTGAAGCATGCCGGTGGGCTTTGAGCGATGTGCTTTAGTGGCTTGGCACTTTTCGCAGCCCGTGACGTAAGTGCGTACGTCTCGGCTAATCCCTGGCCACCAGTAGTTACGCGTGATAAGCTCCTGGGTTTTATACCGGCCCGGATGTCCCGTCAGCACCGTGTCGTGATGCGCCTCAATGATCCGCCCTCTCAAGTCTCTGTCCTTTGGTACATAAATACGTCCTTGCCATGTAACTACTCCATCATCCGTTTCTATCCAGTCTTTTTCCTTCTTTTCTAATGCTACTTGTACGTACTTGTCCCTATTTGCTTTTCTTTGTTTGATTTTTGTAAGTAATATGTCCTCTGGTGCATCTATGTTATGTGTATTTAAGGAAAAATGAATTCGCGATATAAAATATTCTGGTTTCAATAGCGTAACATTCTCATTGTCTTTCTCCCCCTGGTCAAGGCCTGTCATCCTTGACAAGGCATCAGCCTTTCCCATCGTCTTTCCGGGTTTGTGCGTCAACTGAATATCATACTCCCCCAACTCTGTGACCCATCGTGCCTGCCTCCGATTAAGCTTCTGGGGTTTTCTGAAATACTGCAGGTTCTGATGGTCTGTGAATACTTCAATCGTCTCCTTTGCTCCTAATAAATACTGTCTCCACTCCTCCATCGAGTCCATAATAGCCATCATTTCTTTATCGTAAATCTCGTAATTCCTCTCTGTCTCATTCAGTGCTCGTGACCTAAAAGCGACCGGTCGCCATTTTCCGTCAACAAACTGGGATAGCACAGCCCCATTTGCATAGTCCAAAGAGTCTGCTTCCACACGGAACTTGCCCTGTTCACGTGGGATGAGTAATACTGGATCCTCAGCAATTCTTCTCTTCAACTCGTCAAAAGCATCCTGCTGCTCCTGCTTCCAGACCCACTCGGCATTGCCAGTGAGTTGGGTAAGTGGTCTAGCCACTCCGCTGAACCCTCGAATAAAGCGTCGGAAGAAGTTGCAAAAGCCCAAAAAGGATTGGACTTCCTTCTTTTTGGTTGGCTCCTTCCATCCCGTCACTGCCGACACCTTCTTTGGATCCATCCTAATCTTCCCACTACCTACAATAACTCCTAAGTACTCTACCTCGTTTACCTCAAACTCGCACTTCTCTGGCTTTAAATACAGTTTGTTCTTACATAGTATCTCTAATACTCGTCGTACGATCTGCCTATGCTCTTCAAGAGTATCGGTAAAAATAAGAATATCATCCAAATATACTATGACATGTCCTTCGTCTATGAGCTCCTTCAGAATGTGATTCATGAAGGACTGGAAGGTTGCCGGCGAGTTTGTGAGTCCAAAGAACATTACCAAGGGTTCGAACAAACCCCGGTTAGCTCTAAACGCCGCCTTCCATTCATCTCCGTCCTTGATGCGTACATTGTTGAAACCCCATCTGACATCCATCTTCGTAAACCACTTTGCTCCCTTCAGCTTGTCAATGAGTTCTTGGATCAGCGGCAGTGGGTACCGGTTCTTGATAGTCATATCGTTGAGTTTACGATAATCCTGAACTGGTCGCAAACTGCCATCCTTTTTCCGTACAAAGAAGAAAGGAGACGCCATTGGTGAAGTGGATGACCGAATGCGTCCCGTGCGAATATTCTCCTCTAAGAACTCATCTAATGCCTTCTGCTCTGCTGGATTAAGAGGATACACCTTGCAGTCAATCGGTTTGGAGCCTGGGGTGAGTTCGATTGCATGATCCCACGGTCTCCGCTCCGGTAACTGGTCAAAGTCCGCTTTGCTGAACACGTCGGCAAACTCATCGAGATAAGGAGTGGCTGCTGGTGAAGCTTGTGCTCTCAGCTTCTGTCCAGTATTGCGGTATCCATCCCAGTCCATCCAGAAAATCCTCTCGCCCTCTTCCAACTTCTCTTCTACATCTTCATCGTCATCCTCTGGAGAGCCGTACTCAGGCATGTACCCGCAGCGTTCTGGACAGCGATCAAATGTCAATGTGGACTCGGCCCAGTCAACATTCGGATTATGATATCGCAGCCAGTCTAGACCTAGGAATATGTCCGTCTTTCCCAGATTAGTAACTGCTAGTTCAATCCTTTCCGCATGGTCTCCAACCAACATCCGTACTTCTACAAACCCTTCAATCGCTCCTCCCTCATTCAAGGTACCATCAGCATTGTAGACAGGTAACGGAAGCGGAAGCTTCTTGATTTGTAACCCTTGTGTTTCAACATAGTCCTTATTAACACAGGACCCTGTCGCACCACTGTCTAACAACGCATCTGCTTCGTACTGAGAGCCAGTGGCCAGACTCTCAATAGTAACCCGGAGTTTCAAGTCCTGCCCCTTGGTTCCTCGAATGAACTTCCTCCCACGCTTCATTTCCGACACAACTTCTACTGCTTCCTTCGTTGTCAACTTTCTGATTGTCAACACCTTCTCCTCCGTTGCTTCCCGTACCCTTTTCTCAGGCATCCATGCTCTCAGGATTCCGACTGCCCTGGACAAATCGTCTTCCCTTAGCCTCTCTTCGATCCACTCAGGGGTAAAGGGCTTGTGTCTAGTCCCTTCCCTTGGTGTTGCAGTCTTTGGTGATGAAGTCGCCGATGATAAATTACATGTCTCTGCTACAGGAGTACCAGTACTCGCATAATTATTGGTAGAAACATCAGGCGACTCATTCTTGGGGGGCCCCGGCAGTGCTGCGTCTACTGCTGGGGCTTCGCAAAACCCAAGTCCTCTGCCAGCTTCTTCCGCTCATCCTCCGACATAGCCATCCAAAGGCCGCGAACCTGCTGGGGTCGCTTCTTGGGGCAGTTTCGCCCAATATGTCCAACTTCGCCGCAGTTGAAACAGGCACCCTTGCGTCGTGCCTCATCTAAGTCCATGGGTTTACCAGCTCCACCAAAGGTAGTGCCGGTGGCATCGTGTCGGTCCTTGGGAACCCAAGGCTTTGGGGCTGGTTTAGCGGCTTGGGCCTGTGCAGCAGGCTGCTGAGCCCCTGACTTGGCATGACTACCAAGCTTCTTGCTCTCTTCTCTGCGTTTCCACAGTTGGTCGAGCCTGATGATCGCTGCCTTCCAGTCGGCATAGGTTTCGGGAAGGTCGTACTGGGTTGAGTAGATCTGGTCGACGATCCGCTCATTGATGTTCATCTCGAGGAGTCTAACGATATAGGCATCCTCCTTCTTGTACCCTGCTTGAGTAAGCAGAGTCTCGAACTTCTGGAAGAAGTCCTCGGCAGTGTCAGTGCCTTGGCGCAACTTCTCGATCGCAATCTGGGCCTTGCGGGCAGTGTTGGAGTCAACAAAGCGTGCCTATAGGTCCTTCTTGAAGGTGATCCAGGTCACCTCCCATTCCTCCTCGTCTTCATCAAAGTTTTCCTCTGTGTAGTTCTGCACCCAGACGTCAACCTCATTGCCTCGGATATAGGACAGACAGATGTCAATCCGTTCTCCATCATCGGCGATCTGGTTCTTGGCATCCCTAATGTAGGTAGACACCGTGCGCCACCATGACTTGAACTTGGTCTTGTCACCATTGAAGATGTCAGGTTTGTTGACCAAGGAGCGGCCATGGCGGGAAGTGGGGATCTCGGGTTCGACGTCAATGTGTGGGGTCTGCTGCGGCATCTCGTTGTCGCCTGCGTCAGACATGATGTGTGAGTGTCGAAGTGGGATGGGAGTAGATAGAATAGGGGGTGCGGAGATAGGAGTTGGTGATGCGACGGAGGTAGTGGTGAAAGGGTGGTGTGGGAAGGTTGTATTGTAAAGGTATAGTAAGAGTAGGTAAAGGTAAGTAGGGTATCTACGCTAGTCTACACAACAGGTATCGGTTACGTAGTTCTACGGAGCCCAAGAACTTGCCGTACGTTCGCAGTTGCCCAGCCGACGTCCTCTCGTTTGTGAGCGAGAGTAGCCGAAGTCTATCTGGGAGCAGGAATTGGCCTGCAAACAGCTCACAGTGAAGTGAAACTGCCAAGAGTTCGTTTGCACGAAAGTGGCTACTTCGGTATGTCCGTGGGCACCTTGCTCTAGGTGTTAGCACGGGGAGACCGGGATGACCTGTGTGAAAGAAAAGCGGATGGGGATGTGATGGATAGAAGTGTGGGTGAAGGTGGGTGTAGGGAGACATCAAACGGCAGCGTGCCGAGCGACAAGGGTGTGTGGTGGGTGGTAGGAGGGTAGCTTCGATCTTCTGTCAGCACTGACTTAACCACAGGGCTAAACCAGGCACCACACAGTCAATCTAACTAAGAAGGAGCAAAGAGCAAGTGAAGAGATCTGGCTAGGCCAGGTGTATAGACGAGATCGAAGCTACAGACTACACTGTAATCTACTTGCTTATATACATGTCCATTACTGACTACCCTTTGCCCTGACTCCTTGTCCAAACCTGTTTCCTCCAGGGATATTAAAGCACTGCCTTGGTTCTATGACGCTCTAGATTCCCTCCTTGTGTTCTGTGCATGGTAGTAGCCTGCTAACCATGAGGTATGATGTCAGACCATGCTGCCAACATGTTGCGTGTCAAGGAGTATGAATGATGTCACTAGGAGGCATCTCTGAGACGCGGATAAGGGATAAGATATGATGAAGAGATATGATAGGTGATGAGATGTGATAGATAAGATGAAAAGATGGTCCATTCGTAACATTACCCCCTCCTTAAGGCGCAGGTTCCATTATGCGCTAGCTTGTTCGCTAAAGCTTCACTTGGCATGGAACTAGGAGTGGGTTCTGTGTCCGGTTGTGGCATAGGTCGGAAGAGATGAGTAGGAAATTGGGAAATAGGGATCTCGATGCGTGCTAGTTTTGGAGGCTTTGGCTTGTCTGGGAAGCGCTTGTGGAACTCTGCAATGGCCTCGGCAGCATGTTCTAGGTTGCGTATTGGTTCCCATGTTTGCTCATGTGCACCATAGCCCTTCCATTTCACCTTGTACCGGAATGTGCCTCGGTACTTCCCAGAGTTGACTATCTCCTCTACTTCCCATTCGGGTTCCTCTCCTTCTACTGCCGGTGGTGGCTGTGTGTTTCGTGGTTGCGACGGGAATTCAGGTGGATGATACGGGGATAGAAGAACTTCGTTAAAGACCGGATGAATGTTTTTCCATGTGCGCGGTAGCTCAAGTTTGTATGAGCTATGTCCGACCTTCTGGACTACCTTGAAAGGTCCAAACTGCTTGTCCCCCATCTTCTTTGCTGGCCTGTCCGTGCTCAGATTAGTCCCTTCCAACCACACCATGTCCCCGGGTTTGTACTCAACCGCCTCTGACCTCTTCTTATCATAGTGTCTCTTCATGTCCTTTGCTGCCTTCTTCAAGGCAGCCTCTACTTCTCCCCTGACCTTCCGCATCCCATCGGCAAACTCCTGAGCCGTCTGATTTTTTGACGTCATCTGCGGCGCTGTTCCCTTGTATGGGTGACGTCCATTGTCGGCAAAGAACGGAGTAGTCTTAGTCGCCGAGTGCTCTCGGTCATTCAAGACAAATTCTGCCGTTGGCAGCCACTGGTCCCAATCGCTCTGATGATAATTGACAAATAGCCGTAGGTAGTGTTCTATCTCCTAGTTCATCCGCTCCGTCTGCCCATTGGTCTGAGGATGATATGCCGTGGTAAAGTTTCCCTCGATGCCAAGTAACCGGTACAACTCCTTCATGAACTGGGAGTGGTATTGGGGTCCTCGATCATGAACTATTTTGCGTGGTAGTCCATGGATTGGAAAGATCCGGTCGCGGTAGATCCTTGCCATGCCTTCTGACGTCAGAGACATATGTGTTGGTACAAGTCGTACACGCTTGGTAAAGTGATCCACTGTGACGCTGATGGCATTGTATCCTCCTGACTCTGGCAATTCCCCTATCAAATCTGTCCCGATTGTCTGCCAAGGCTCGGTAGGTGCATCATGTGGGTGAAGCATGCCGGTGGGCTTTGAGCGATGTGCTTTAGTGGCTTGGCACTTTTCGCAGCCCGTGACGTAAGTGCGTACGTCTCGGCTAATCCCTGGCCACCAGTAGTTACGCGTGATAAGCTCCTGGGTTTTATACCGGCCCGGATGTCCCGTCAGCACCGTGTCGTGATGCGCCTCAATGATCCGCCCTCTCAAGTCTCTGTCCTTTGGTACATAAATACGTCCTTGCCATGTAACTACTCCATCATCCGTTTCTATCCAGTCTTTTTCCTTCTTTTCTAATGCTACTTGTACGTACTTGTCCCTATTTGCTTTTCTTTGTTTGATTTTTGTAAGTAATATGTCCTCTGGTGCATCTATGTTATGTGTATTTAAGGAAAAATGAATTCGCGATATAAAATATTCTGGTTTCAATAGCGTAACATTCTCATTGTCTTTCTCCCCCCGGTCAAGGCCTGTCATCCTTGACAAGGCATCAGCCTTTCCCATCGTCTTTCCGGGTTTGTGCGTCAACTGAATATCATACTCCCCCAACTCTGTGACCCATCGTGCCTGCCTCCGATTAAGCTTCTGGGGTTTTCTGAAATACTGCAGGTTCTGATGGTCTGTGAATACTTCAATCGTCTCCTTTGCTCCTAATAAATACTGTCTCCACTCCTCCATCGAGTCCATAATAGCCATCATTTCTTTATCGTAAATCTCGTAATTCCTCTCTGTCTCATTCAGTGCTCGTGACCTAAAAGCGACCGGTCGCCATTTTCCGTCAACAAACTGGGATAGCACAGCCCCATTTGCATAGTCCAAAGAGTCTGCTTCCACACGGAACTTGCCCTGTTCACGTGGGATGAGTAATACTGGATCCTCAGCAATTCTTCTCTTCAACTCGTCAAAAGCATCCTGCTGCTCCTGCTTCCAGACCCACTCGGCATTGCCAGTGAGTTGGGTAAGTGGTCTAGCCACTCCGCTGAACCCTCGAATAAAGCGTCGGAAGAAGTTGCAAAAGCCCAAAAAGGATTGGACTTCCTTCTTTTTGGTTGGCTCCTTCCATCCCGTCACTGCCGACACCTTCTTTGGATCCATCCTAATCTTCCCACTACCTACAATAACTCCTAAGTACTCTACCTCGTTTACCTCAAACTCGCACTTCTCTGGCTTTAAATACAGTTTGTTCTTACATAGTATCTCTAATACTCGTCGTACGATCTGCCTATGCTCTTCAAGAGTATCGGTAAAAATAAGAATATCATCCAAATATACTATGACATGTCCTTCGTCTATGAGCTCCTTCAGAATGTGATTCATGAAGGACTGGAAGGTTGCCGGCGAGTTTGTGAGTCCAAAGAACATTACCAAGGGTTCGAACAAACCCCGGTTAGCTCTAAACGCCGCCTTCCATTCATCTCCGTCCTTGATGCGTACATTGTTGAAACCCCATCTGACATCCATCTTCGTAAACCACTTTGCTCCCTTCAGCTTGTCAATGAGTTCTTGGATCAGCGGCAGTGGGTACCGGTTCTTGATAGTCATATCGTTGAGTTTACGATAATCCTGAACTGGTCGCAAACTGCCATCCTTTTTCCGTACAAAGAAGAAAGGAGACGCCATTGGTGAAGTGGATGACCGAATGCGTCCCGTGCGAATATTCTCCTCTAAGAACTCATCTAATGCCTTCTGCTCTGCTGGATTAAGAGGATACACCTTGCAGTCAATCGGTTTGGAGCCTGGGGTGAGTTCGATTGCATGATCCCACGGTCTCCGCTCCGGTAACTGGTCAAAGTCCGCTTTGCTGAACACGTCGGCAAACTCATCGAGATAAGGAGTGGCTGCTGGTGAAGCTTGTGCTCTCAGCTTCTGTCCAGTATTGCGGTATCCATCCCAGTCCATCCAGAAAATCCTCTCGCCCTCTTCCAACTTCTCTTCTACATCTTCATCGTCATCCTCTGGAGAGCCGTACTCAGGCATGTACCCGCAGCGTTCTGGACAGCGATCAAATGTCAATGTGGACTCGGCCCAGTCAACATTCGGATTATGATATCGCAGCCAGTCTAGACCTAGGAATATGTCCGTCTTTCCCAGATTAGTAACTGCTAGTTCAATCCTTTCCGCATGGTCTCCAACCAACATCCGTACTTCTACAAACCCTTCAATCGCTCCTCCCTCATTCAAGGTACCATCAGCATTGTAGACAGGTAACGGAAGCGGAAGCTTCTTGATTTGTAACCCTTGTGTTTCAACATAGTCCTTATTAACACAGGACCCTGTCGCACCACTGTCTAACAACGCATCTGCTTCGTACTGAGAGCCAGTGGCCAGACTCTCAATAGTAACCCGGAGTTTCAAGTCCTGCCCCTTGGTTCCTCGAATGAACTTCCTCCCACGCTTCATTTCCGACACAACTTCTACTGCTTCCTTCGTTGTCAACTTTCTGATTGTCAACACCTTCTCCTCCGTTGCTTCCCGTACCCTTTTCTCAGGCATCCATGCTCTCAGGATTCCGACTGCCCTGGACAAATCGTCTTCCCTTAGCCTCTCTTCGATCCACTCAGGGGTAAAGGGCTTGTGTCTAGTCCCTTCCCTTGGTGTTGCAGTCTTTGGTGATGAAGTCGCCGATGATAAATTACATGTCTCTGCTACAGGAGTACCAGTACTCGCATAATTATTGGTAGAAACATCAGGCGACTCATTCTTGGGGGGCCCCGGCAGTGCTGCGTCTACTGCTGGGGCTTCGCAAAACCCAAGTCCTCTGCCAGCTTCTTCCGCTCATCCTCCGACATAGCCATCCAAAGGCCGCGAACCTGCTGGGGTCGCTTCTTGGGGCAGTTTCGCCCAATATGTCCAACTTCGCCGCAGTTGAAACAGGCACCCTTGCGTCGTGCCTCATCTAAGTCCATGGGTTTACCAGCTCCACCAAAGGTAGTGCCGGTGGCATCGTGTCGGTCCTTGGGAACCCAAGGCTTTGGGGCTGGTTTAGCGGCTTGGGCCTGTGCAGCAGGCTGCTGAGCCCCTGACTTGGCATGACTACCAAGCTTCTTGCTCTCTTCTCTGCGTTTCCACAGTTGGTCGAGCCTGATGATCGCTGCCTTCCAGTCGGCATAGGTTTCGGGAAGGTCGTACTGGGTTGAGTAGATCTGGTCGACGATCCGCTCATTGATGTTCATCTCGAGGAGTCTAACGATATAGGCATCCTCCTTCTTGTACCCTGCTTGAGTAAGCAGAGTCTCGAACTTCTGGAAGAAGTCCTCGGCAGTGTCAGTGCCTTGGCGCAACTTCTCGATCGCAATCTGGGCCTTGCGGGCAGTGTTGGAGTCAACAAAGCGTGCCTATAGGTCCTTCTTGAAGGTGATCCAGGTCACCTCCCATTCCTCCTCGTCTTCATCAAAGTTTTCCTCTGTGTAGTTCTGCACCCAGACGTCAACCTCATTGCCTCGGATATAGGACAGACAGATGTCAATCCGTTCTCCATCATCGGCGATCTGGTTCTTGGCATCCCTAATGTAGGTAGACACCGTGCGCCACCATGACTTGAACTTGGTCTTGTCACCATTGAAGATGTCAGGTTTGTTGACCAAGGAGCGGCCATGGCGGGAAGTGGGGATCTCGGGTTCGACGTCAATGTGTGGGGTCTGCTGCGGCATCTCGTTGTCGCCTGCGTCAGACATGATGTGTGAGTGTCGAAGTGGGATGGGAGTAGATAGAATAGGGGGTGCGGAGATAGGAGTTGGTGATGCGACGGAGGTAGTGGTGAAAGGGTGGTGTGGGAAGGTTGTATTGTAAAGGTATAGTAAGAGTAGGTAAAGGTAAGTAGGGTATCTACGCTAGTCTACACAACAGGTATCGGTTACGTAGTTCTACGGAGCCCAAGAACTTGCCGTACGTTCGCAGTTGCCCAGCCGACGTCCTCTCGTTTGTGAGCGAGAGTAGCCGAAGTCTATCTGGGAGCAGGAATTGGCCTGCAAACAGCTCACAGTGAAGTGAAACTGCCAAGAGTTCGTTTACACGAAAGTGGCTACTTCGGTATGTCCGTGGGCACCTTGCTCTAGGTGTTAGCACGGGGAGACCGGGATGACCTGTGTGAAAGAAAAGCGGATGGGGATGTGATGGATAGAAGTGTGGGTGAAGGTGGGTGTAGGGAGACGTCAAACGGCAGCGTGCCGAGCGACAAGGGTGTGTGGTGGGTGGTAGGAGGGTAGCTTCGATCTTCTGTCAGCACTGACTTAACCACAGGGCTAAACCAGGCACCACACAGTCAATCTAACTAAGAAGGAGCAAAGAGCAAGTGAAGAGATCTGGCTAGGCCAGGTGTATAGACGAGATCGAAGCTACAGACTACACTGTAATCTACTTGCTTATATACATGTCCATTACTGACTACCCTTTGCCCTGACTCCTTGTCCAAACCTGTTTCCTCCAGGGATATTAAAGCACTGCCTTGGTTCTATGACGCTCTAGATTCCCTCCTTGTGTTCTGTGCATGGTAGTAGCCTGCTAACCATGAGGTATGATGTCAGACCATGCTGCCAACATGTTGCGTGTCAAGGAGTATGAATGATGTCACTAGGAGGCATCTCTGAGACGCGGATAAGGGATAAGATATGATGAAGAGATATGATAGGTGATGAGATGTGATAGATAAGATGAAAAGATGGTCCATTCGTAACACCGGCACGTGAGGCTGACGTGGCCTAATGTGCCGGCGGCATCTCGACTTGGGGGGAAATTTAGGAGGGTGGGTGATGCGAGCGCAGTGGGTAAATAGAAAAAAAATGGAAGATAACCGAGATGAAGGATACTCACCAGCTTTGCGGCCGTCTGCTCACCCTCCCGCCTCCGCGTCTGCTCGCCCTCCCGCCTCCTCGTCTGCACGCGCTTCCTCAACCCAACCTGCCCGTGCCCAAACCCAGCGCCGTGGCACCCCCAGGAAATCATGTCTGGGTGCTACTACAATGTCGTCGTCGTCCTGCGTTTGGAAGGCAGCGTCGGCGTTGATGGCTGACGCGCAACACTGATCTTAACGTTATCCACGGCTGTCGGTAGCCGTGAAGATGTCGGCGGGGGTCCAGATGCAAGCAGGAGAGCGCCAGAGGAAGTACAGAGACCCCGGACATAAGTCTGGGGCTGGATGGCACGTCGGCATTGACGTGCCATCATCGCAAGAGGCAACGAGCTGCGACCCAAGGCTCTCGATCATGATCCGGCGTTTGCCGGCTCATGAACGGAATGTCTTCGACGTCGTTCGGAACGACGACGACGGTCCCGGAACAACATCGTAACCCTCGGAATATTGTTGATTACCAATTCTTACCTACATCCAGGTGCATTGAGACTCAGATTCCACAGCGAATGCCGGGAACTCACCTTACGTGGTGAGTTCCCCATCTCCAATTTGATGGTGCGTGTATTGCAGCCAGCTGTGAGTTGTCGGCTCGCCTGAATTTACCTGGAATAGATCCTGTGAGCTATAACTCATCGTTTGAGCCTCAAATTGGGGCAGTCGCTGCCCAACTCGAATCACACTGGACCTCAAAATTACTCGAACGCTGACTTGGAGTCAGCTTGGACTGAGCTACAGTACACGGTAAGTTTCTTCCTTGTATTTTCGGTGAACTTACACGATCTCTTAACACATGTAACAGGACTGTGCTCGCAAATTCTAGGGCTCCCCGGACCCCACTCTCCGCCGCTATCGTCGTTGCCGTCCGCCAGATTTGGCGGCGGCGACTCGGACCGCGAATCCGAACAGCGTTCGGATTCCTGTTCTTTCCCTCACACCACCATCATCGACCCAGGACAACACCCAGGACGACTACCGGACCCTCGGAGGCATCGACGGTGACCTTCAGCTCGCCGTCTCGTGGCTGTCGCGACGGATATGGACCCCGCATGTGCCGCGTAAGCCCCCATCAAGCGGGCAGCACAACATCGAGGACGTCGAGCAGCGTCCTGCTCGACGACAACGACGACGATGAGCCCCATGCCGTGCCGGCGAGCACGCTTCAAGAGCAGAGGCGGGGACTTTTGGCGCCAGGTGCGTATCTTCATTCTAATTGCTCATTTTTGCGATTCCCCAACGTCGGCGGCGCTTGAGGTGCCGTCGACGTCCTCGAGCGCCGCCGACATCCCATGTATCTATGTACTAACTAATTCTCAGGCTGGATATCACACGCCGATGACCGCCGCAGGCTCGCGGCCCTCGCCTTCGCCTCCGTCTTCGATTGCACAGCGTGCCGCCCTCTGCCTCAACACACACCTGCCGTCCCATCCCTCCTTCCCCACCTACCTCCCACGCACTCGCACTTGCCGCTGTGTGGCCGCTACGGCCGCCATACAGCGCAGATGCGAGGGCGCGCCATCATGTCGGGCTGGCGCGGGCCGCACTCTTGTGCAGCTCGCCGCCACCCAACACGAATACGGCCGAACTCCTCTTCTCTTCCGCCTCCATCCACCTGCATATCCTTCATGATCCGTGCGATACAAGCACCGCGCATTTGGCGCACGGGCCCTGGTCTGTGCGCAACGTCATCGTGTTGATAGCCCCGGCAACTCGGGGCCCGTCCTTTTCGACCACCACCACCCCTCCGTTGCCGCCGCACCTAGCATATTCCCGTTCCGTTTTGCGATGCCACCGTTGCAAACACATCAGAAATCCGCCGGAAAACGTGCCAGACAACAAAAGGCTGAGAGGCAATACGAGACGGCACATGCCAAAGAACGACGCGAGAAGAAGCGCGTTGCAGCCCGACAGCATGTATTGAAATTTGCTCTCTGTGTATGTTATTCATCTGTTCATAGACGTCGTGAGGGAATGTCTGCAGCAGAACGAGAGAAGGCACGTGCTCGACAGCGTGGCTATGCTGCCAATTACCGCACAAAGCATCGTGGCCACCTGCGTGGCCAAAGTGGTGTGAAACGCTACCAGTATGTGTTATTTTCCTTTGCAACATGCTTTGACTCATGCACTTCGCAGTATCAACCCCGATGCTCTACCTCGTCAAGGAAAACTACAGTATCCTGAACAATACACGGAGCGGCACTTCGTGCGTCATGAGATCCTGAACGAGACCAAGATTATACGCCGACAAGAACTGAAGGAGGGCACAGCAACTCATTGATGAGGAAGTGAACATTCTATCAGACACTTTTGCGTAGTTAGAAATATTTGCAAGAACTTGAAGATAAGTGGTGAGAAAGTTCGTGAATTGATATGTTCTAAAGTAAATGGACAATCTACACTTGTTTGATGGTAATTTCAAATATGTTCAAGTACTTCAAGCTAGTTGTGCAGGGGAGACCTGCTTCAATACACTTTGAAGTGCTTTGGGCAGTTATAAGTACTTTGACAGCTTTGAAACCACTGCTTCTGATACATATCCTTATGAATACTTGGATTCCATAAGGCGTTTCCTGATGACAGTATACTACAAGAAACAAACAAGACTACAAGCGACGTAGAAATTCTAGCATACCTTTACTCCCCCCGCAATTCTCCGTGTCAGCCAAGCGTTGGCAAAGTTTCGCATTGCCCTCGTGAGCCCGAAGCAGATTATGGTCGTCTTGCATCTCGCAAAGCCACGTTGAACCTATACCAAGGGCATCCGCAATTGTAGTACGACAGATGATTCGCTGCTGAGAGTATGTTGAACAGAAGGACAGAAAAAATAGACAACATCATAAGTACCGTCTCAGGGTTACTGGTATCACAAAACCTTTCAGCAATGTTGGCGACAAAACCCCAGTATGCCGGTATCTGAGAATTTGGCACGACATGAGCTTGCAGCTTGCAAAAAGCTGCATACCCATCCATCGCGCTGATTTGCTCGCGAAGCCAAAGACTGTCCACTTGACCGCGTTGACGAGCGATTGCTAGCAGCTTGTTAGTAGACGTGACCGGTGAATCTGATACAATGATTGATGAGTTCTAGGAGTCAATGACAAGGTGCCTATGTTGGAGACACGTACTGGAGGCCTGGACTGGTATGTTGCTGAGGTTGAGAGTAGGTGTATTCTGTGAGGCCAAGGTCAGATGAGCATGGCGATCACTAGAGGACCTGCGATACCATTTCAAGTTGCAGTTTTAATCCGTTTGACGGTTGAATGATGAGTGTCGGAAATGCCACCTCGACTGAATCGATAGTGGGAGCGGGTCCTTGGCCGAGATATTCCATGTATTCAGGTTCGCGACGGTCGGGGACAGCGACACGGATGTCACTGCCTGTAACACACAGTAAGTCACATCCGTAGAATGAGAATTGAGCACATACCGACGGAATTATGATATTGCTGGATATATGAGCGAACGGCCTATAGAAGCCTGCACATCTCGACGCGACATTCGTTGGCAGCACAGCCCGAGACATCATGAACTAGAATGTCAAATATTGCAGAGACGTTGCGAACGTAGTTCACGCTCAATTCATCCCGTATGTAGACTTTGAGAGACTGAAGTGAAAGCGGTCAATCTACGTAGGACAGGAAGCTGGGAGATACATACAATTGACTGGCCCGCCATGAACGTCGGACTCAACTGCATCAGAGGGAAAGGCTTGTAAGCATGGGTCAGGGTATGCAAGAGTGAAACATACGGCGGGTGTTGAGCAGTTTGAGGGCCGCGTTACATTGCTTCTTGGGTAACGAGCGGCAATGAGAGTCTGCACTAAGGCGGGCTTGCATATATGGGAGATGCTGAGCCTGGTCAGTGCGCCGGTTTGTTGATTCTTGTAAAGCCATAATTCGGGATGAGAACGCGCTAGATCAATAAGCCAGCGAGTGTGTTTTGTCCTAAGAGCCCATCAGCAGAGAAGCTCAATAGAGGTAAGATGCAAGTATTCACATGAGTTCCGGTGCCGTCCATGTTGCTGAAGATGCGCGCGAAGTGGATGCGGCCATTTTTCACCCAGGTGATGACGACCACGATAGAAGAGGCGGCGTGTCCGGGCATGGCATTACAGCGCTTGCTTCGCAGGGCGTTCAAGGAGAGAGTGTGGCAAGTGAGCGTGGAAGAGCGAGCTGTGTCCGAAGTCCCAGTCAGTGGCGTAATCAGACAACTCACATGAAGCGCTGGCCGACGTTAGTCTATTGATCATGAGACACAGACTGAACTCACCTCGGGTCGTGTCCGAGCCAGATCTGCATCCCAGGACAACGTTCATTGGCGAGCGCGCTTGTCGCGGCCGAGCAAAACAATGTCGAAGCAGGACAAGTTGTATCTGAATGACAGAAACTTAAGTTCAAGAGAAGAGAAGCGGTATAGAGGACGTACCGGTAAAATAGCAATTGATTGTGCATTATCCGTGAGTCCGAGCCAGCAAGTGTGCGCACTTTGTGGTCGTTGTCACGCCAGAGTGGCAGCAATTTGAGAGAGCAGGCAGAGGGGGTGTGGACGCGAAAGGAAAAATTACTCGATCGGTCGATGGATCATCGCCGCGTGATAACAGTCACCGAACTCGTGATGTTCTGGCAGGCATCCGTCACGTTTCTACCGTGTCCACGATAGCATTACTTCTTTTTATATGTCTTTGCACATGTTAGAATTACACCGGGGGCATGCACCAGGTGAGGCAGGGCTGCATCACTTACGGTGACACAGTTCAGCTTTTGGTTGAGTTTTTCTTTCAACCTCGAATGTTGTACTACTGCCTTTTGCATAAATCCGTGAACATGTCGGATTTTTTGCGCCCTCGGGCCGACATCACCGGGCGTGATCGGCCCCCATTTGGAGAGGTGATGTGACGAGCCACCTTGACTTATCGCCACCATCTATCGTCGGCTCGCCAGCCTGCACCGCTTATGTTGCTCATGTACAGTACCCACACGAAATAGATACATCTCTTCCTCTACTGTCAGCTTTCTTCCCTCTCATTAGTTGAAACAATGTCCTCGTGGTAACCAGCCTGCTTTTTTATGTGATAATCTGGCCGAGGTCTGAGCAGATGACCAGTGCACAAAGCAAGGGCAAAGGGTATGTGATGTCTACAAAAGCTGGGCTGCCCTCAATCATCCCCTCCAGCTCATTCTTGCTCACCATTCATTTATTGGCTACATCCTCACTCGGTGCTCATCCATGTTGTCTCGTCCTAGCAGTACCGGCACTCGCTGGACAAATCATGACCGTGCCCAATGCCCCGGTAGTCTCTTTCATGAGCTCATTACCCTCCCGACGTTGGCCCCACATCTGGCTCGCCCCGAGTATCTGGATCCTCGGCTGCCGTTCACCCCTCTTCCCGCACCTCGCTCCCAGCAACTAGAGCAAGGAATGACCGGTGTCTTCAGTAGTGAATAGCGCGGGGTGCGGGTACCCGGTCCGAGTTGGGGTAAGGGTACATATGGGGTCGGGTACGGGGATCGGGCTGTCAACCCGTTAGTCACCCTGCTTACCCGACTCACCCGATCACTCTGTGGCCGCACAAACTGGCCAGTGTATTCATTAAAGTTAGCTTCCGTGGACTCAAACTACTGTCTGAGACGTTCATATCCCTCACAAACGACATTCAGAACTCCCGCCAGCATCCAACTATCTGACACTTCATCAGTCCTTCTAACTCCACTTTCCGGGCTCTAATGCCTTTAGACAATGAGAATTCTCACAAGCGTCGTGCTTTGGGGTCTCCTACGGGCTCGTCGTCATTGAAGATAGCCAAAACTGCATCCAATGTCAAAGGCGGGTTGAAGAAAGGGGTTCAAAGTACGCTTGCCTTTGTCCACCGTTCCTTGTCAAAATCTCCACCTCCGAGCATCCATGCTCAAAGCTCTCGCCGCTCATCCAACGATTTTGACGACAGCCATCTTCCGTCATTGAGATCAGTCTCCTCCGATGCCAGTAAGTAACATAATTTGCTCACCTTTTGTCTTCTTATACCTAATGTAGGTTCTTTCTATTTCTCAAATGTCGACCGTGGCCATGCAGACAAGAGCAACGATGACGAACAAGTCCCCGAGATGTCTGGCCGCCGCAGCACTGCCAGCAGCACCGACGACATTGTGGATATACCCACTGACTCTGAATCTGACGAGGATATCATTGTTAATGCATCCAAGGATGATGAAGAGGAAGCGTCTCGCGGGCGCCGTGGTAAATCCGCTCCAGTGCAGCGATGTAGTGGTGCTCGTCGGTCGAGTCCGAGTGCAGCCAAGAAAGGCAAGGGCAAGGGTACGTCGTTCATTCTCTGTTCATATCCATTAGCTGACGTTGATGATCAGAACGCGAACGTACTTGTTCGCCATCTCCACAAGGCACTTGCCAATCCGGTCGAGCGACAAAGCCCACCGAAAAGAGTACGTCCTTCCTAGATGATGTGGTTAATTAGTCTGTTGATCAATGTCACATCTACTCAGCCAAGGACCAAGCCGGCCCATCAAAATCGACCAGCTCCAAGACAACTCAAAAAAAGAGCTCACGTCGCAGCTCAACCGAAAAGAAGAAGATCAAAAAGGTGCCGCCTGTTGACATCTCTCTCCAAGACAACTCAAAAAAAGAGCTCACGTCGCAGCTCAACCGAAAAGAAGAAGATCAAAAAGGTGCCGCCTATTGACATCTCTGCCATCCTGAAGGCAGCGAACATTGCCGACGATCTGAGCAACACCGAGACGCACCGTGAGTTTTATACCTATGATAGCTCAGAGAAACACTCACCATCTGTCTCTAGCCAAACCTAAAAGGCGAGCTCCCACACGACACTCTCCCATGTATGGATTCTTTGAGCCAGAACCCAAGATCATCAAGAAGGATACCGACCAAGCCAAGAACGTCCCTCACGAGATGTTCAAATGCTGCATGTGCGGCGTCTGTGTTCCTCGCAATATGACGACTCAGGATAAGTCGTACACGAGTGGTCTTCGTACCCATGCAGAGGCATGCTTTGGAGCGGAGGCGGTGAAGGTGGCAAAGGAATCCAATGACCTCGCAGCTACACGAGAGATGGTTAACAAGGCGGGGGGGAAGAAACAAGGTATTCTCACTAACATGCTGAAGGGCCTCATCGCGAAGGGAAAGGAAGTCTTCTCATCAATTCCGTTGAACAAACCTGAGACATGGTGAGTTACTTTCTATCTTGTGATGATTCTTTAATCACCTGTGATCGCAGCGCCGAATGTGTAAGATGGTGCGCAGAGAACTACAGACCCTCAAAATTGTGGCTGATCGAGCATTCCGAAAGTTGATGAAGTCGGGACGGCCGAACACCTATATCCCTCATCCAACCACAATTTCCCGCAACACCAAGACTCTCTTTGCCTCTACGCATCGACGCTTAGCCAAGAAATTCAAGGTTAGCATGAGCACTCTGAGTAATGACTAAGGCTCACTCGATACTTTCCAGACCCTACACAGCCGCGTTCACATTGCTCTTGACGCCTGGACTTTGCCTAACCATAAGGCATTTGTAGCGTATACGGCCCACTGGGAGGAGGACGGCGAATATGTGAGTACGGTGCTTGATTTTCGCGAGCTGCCAGAAGTGTGTACCTAGGTTTCTCGAGCGGTTCGCGACTGAGACTAAGCCTGTTATCCAATCGCACTCGGGTGAGGCCTTGGCCATCCTCACGAAGGCTGTGCTTGAGGAGTTTGGACTTGAGGAGAAGGTACGTTTGCTCAACTTTCTGCTTGAATGTTAGCTGATATTCTGTTAATAGATCCTAGGCGTTACCTGCAATAACGCCAGTCCTAACGATGTAATGATGGTATGTCTGGTTGACGCACTTCCTGGCTTTGGTGGTCCTCGTGCTCGCTCCCGCTGCTTCACACATGTGGTGAATCTTGTCGCCAAGAGCCTTCTATATCTGTTCAATGTCCCAAAGAAGCGACGTAAGGAAAGCGACGATGATGAGCATGCAGCAATGGCTGCGGCAGTTGGGAAGGACGATGGGATGGAGGTTGAGGATCTCCTAGAACAGCTCCGGGAGTTGGAGGCAGGGAACACCGACAAGGACAACCCGGACGACGTCTCAGTTGTATAAGCTATATTCATATATGAATAGATGCCAATTGGCATGCAATATTTATATATGAAGTACGTCAATTGGCATGGGTACCAAAGAGAGCACTGGCTAGGGAGCGGGAGCGGGTGGGGGATAGTAGGCGGGGGATGGGAGACTGGGCGGGCTGGGGAGGGATGATAGATGGGCGCACTAGGGTGGCGGGAACACTTCCCAAAGGAGTATGGGAGGGAGGAGATGTGGGATCTGGACGGATTGGGATGGGGGGAATGATCTGAAATAGATTTGATGGGGTGGTGTGTTTGATAGGGTCTATATCACGTTCCTTATTCTGATGGCATGGGTGTGGGGGGCTCAGAACTGTGGCGTACCATAAATTCCACATTTGATAGGGTACCTGAATGTGATCGGGCTGATGGGGTGGTGATGGGGGATGGGTGGGGGGCTCAGAACTGTGGCGTACCATAAATTCCACATTTGATAGGGTACCTGAATGTGATCGGGCTGATGGGGTGGTGATGGGGGATGGGTGGGGGGCTCAGAACTGTGGCGCCCCTCAAATATAGTTCTAAAAGGTTTATTTCATGAGCGTCTCTGAACATCGTACCTACGCCCTTCTTCACACATTATGGCAAATTTTTTGGGAGGAAAAAAAAATTCATACTGTGGTGCATTTTTTTAGAGGGCAGGAAAGAAAATCTATATTATTTCTAGATTAAAAAAGTCCGTATACTACAGTTGCTCCAAAACAAAAGTAATATCCGCCACCAAAGCAAGCCAGCGTGCACTTTGCCACTCCCATGCTTGGCGCTGCCGGTGTCCCTCCTCCCGTGGCATGCGATCAATAAAGTACCGCCAGAAAAAGGCGGCGATCAAGACGTTCGCAAAGCCATTGATGCCCCGCACCCGCAAAACATCCCAATCCGTCCTTCCCACTCCCTCACAGTCACGAAGAAATGATCCCCCCTCATACTTGAGAACCATCCGTCCCTCCTCCTCCTGCTCTTCACACTCTCTCCCTTTTGGTTGCAAAAAACTCCACCACGCCAACGTATCCTTCTCCAAGAGGTTGATCTCTTGAGTCGGAGGATCCCATGGCCACTGCCTCGCACTTGCAATCCACCTCCCCACTAGATATGGGCGAGAGTTCAAGTCTCTAACGCTGCCCACTGGAATCTTCCCCTCCTTCAATGTCATGGTCCCCTCAAACTTGCACCACGACCTCATCAGCGCCACCCACTCCTGACCCAAGTCGACGGTCAAGAAGGTCGCCAAAACCTGGCCCAGCTTTTGATGCACGTTTTCAGGCATGACGGGGACCGCGGCGAATGGTGCTGGGATCGAGTTTGAAGACACCCTGTCCGCGGTAGTCAAACTGGTACCCCCCGCCTTTGGAGTGTTGCCCTTGGGTTTGGGGCGGGGTCTTGCCGTGCTTCTTGCAGCTGTCGTGGTGGTACCTGCGACTCCATCTTCTAGACCTCTTCTCTTCCTCTTCTTGCTGCCCTCCCGAGCTTCCGTGACCTTGGCGACGTCTTCTGCGGCCTCCTCACCTCTCACGGCATTGCCTGCTCCCCTTCCCGACCTACGGCGCTTTGCTGTGGGCACCTTATCTGCTGCATCCTTTCCCGACTTGCGCTTCTTTCCCTTACTTCCCCCATCAGAACTTGATGCCTTAGCAACTTCCGGTTCAACCTCGGTATTGGCGGGCGGAACATGACGTAGGAGCTGAGAGTCGGGCTGGGCGCTTGGAGGGGTTGGGGTCGATTGAGGAAGCGAGCTTGATGAGAGCTGGGGAGACAGCGGCATGGGAGACGCAGATGTATGTGGGGGAGATCTAGGAGACGGCAGTACAGATGGCAGTGTGAAAGATACACGTGGCGGAGATCTTGGTGATTGCTGGTAGACATGGCCACGAATGTCTATTCGGATGTATCCTACATCCTAACCACAAATATGTGCACCCCAAAGCCAGATATTTGTATTCGAATAGACATTCGACATTCTATCCTTTGAAAATATGATACATTCGAATATTTCCAAATATATTTGAATATATTCGAGTACATTCATATATATTTATGTATATTCTTATTGATAATAGTATAGAATCATAAATCTTAGCAAGTTACAATGATAGAGTGATTATAAATGTGAAACAAACCTTCATATGTACTATAAGACATGTAATACTATTACTATTATTAACAGTTTTCGAATGTTTGTTTCAAAAGTGAACATTTGACATTCATATGATATTCTACATTCTATCCTATCCTAAGATATGTATTTAAATATTTTCGAATGTCGGATACAATTATATTCAATATATCCTAACATATCCGATATTCGTGGTCATGTCTAATTGCTGGGGAGACGGCGGCGCAGAAGGTGCACAAGGCGGGGTTCCGGGTGCTTGCTGGGGAGATGGTGGCACAGGAGATGGACGGGGCGGGGCTCTAGGTGGTTGCTGGGGAGACGGCGGCGCAGGAGATGGACGGGGCGGGGTTCTAGGTGGTTGCTGAGGAGATGGCGGCGGAGTTGTATGAGGTAACGTCTCTGGTGCTGAGGTGCGAGGTGCTGGCGGCGTCGGAAGTCTAGCCTGAGTCGCCGGTGTCTGCAATGGCAGGGATGGAGTTGAGGAGGTGGGTGGTTTCTCCTCTGGCTCAGGATGGAGGCGCGGATCATCATTCGACGACGTCAAACGAGACATCGTGACATTGCCGGCGGTCACCTCCACGGGACCTTCGGCGGTACTTGGATTGCCAATGGCCATGCTACGGCAGTCGCTGACAGCTGCAGAATGTCAGAATTCTGATTTGGTACGTGGAGTACACCAACTTACAGAAAGCTTGTATCAGGTATTTGCTCCATGTACCTTTGAGTTCCTTTCGATGAAAATCCGCGTATGCCTGCTGGAAGTTCAACGGAATCAAGCCCTTGATGGATCCCAATGAGACGCTACATAACAGTCTGGTCAGCATGAAATGAACCTGTCATATCCATGCGTCATGACACACATGACCGGACCGCATACCGACCTCCATACGTCACATTCCTCTCGGACCGGACCTCCGCATTACTCATCAAGTCATGTGACTGCTCACCAATCCGTTACTCATCATATCTCGGACCTCCACATGAACTCGCCTACCCCTCTGCCCATTCCACATGGTGTTGCTTATTGTCTTTATTGTTCTTATTGTCTTTAGGATTATGCCCATTACCCATACCATGCGTTACTCCTTATCTGGATTCTTACCTACCTTCAGTATTTAAGCCGTTGTACTTGACTCTTAGTTCTTTAGTTCAAATATCAACTAGGATACCCAACCTAGCCTCTCTTCATCTTTCCTTTGGTTCGCCTCGCAAGTCGGACCTCCGCTATATCTAGCGGACTTCTCTTTTTCTCAAACTCGTTCTGTCCTAACGGACGTCCGAGCTCCTCTTACCTACTTGGGTACGCCTTAAAGCGGACCCCCGGATTCAAGGCTCGACTCAAGGGACCAGCCTGCTGAACGCAGGAAGCCTGCTCCGGATATCCGACGCTCCTCAAGACCGGGCCCCCTGTATCTCTCACCACAACCGAGTGATAGCCGGATCACCGCTTGACGGGGATTCATAGGGGTACAGGTGTGGAAGTACGTGCCAATACACTTCAGGTAAAACCCTTAATTCTTTTCTTGTCTTTGAACACTTCTACGCTTATCTTCTCACAGGCTCGGAGCACCGCTTGTGCAGTGCATACCGAGTAACACACCCGGTCTTTCGTTACTAGGCTTGGCTTGGGGCACGGTCCTAACAGTATATTTGAACTCTTCCTTTGAGTCAACCCTTACTGCCGTTCTCAACCATGGCCAACAATCTCAATTTACCCCCCACCAATCCATACTTCTCCAATCCCTCCGACAGGGATGAAACACTTTCCCAGACCTATCTCGGCACTCTCGATGCTGTTGCGCAGCGCCGAACTCACGATATGCATCGGCGCAGGTCCATGGGATATTCCCTTCACGCTCGGGTCTCCGATATCGGAGCCATGACCCGAGAAACCCCCTTCCAGGCTGCACAAGCAATGTTTCCAAGGGATCCTCCCTTAATCGAAGTTACGCAGCCAATTCCTCCTGTTACTCGTCCTGAAAATCCCTTCTCCCCAGCAAGACTAGCTGCGGCTGGTTTCGTTTATCACGCCACTCCCCGAGCCACAGGGAGGGCCGCATTCTCTCCTCCAGTAATCCCTACAAGGGGAACCGGAGGCCCCCTTCCTCAATCCGAGGCTGGGGGTGATGAGACAGGCTCTAACCCATTCGAAGAAAGGGAGCCAGGCGGGGAACCGGGCGGGGAGCCTGAGGGACCAGGAGGTGGTGGAGGAGGTGGAGATCAACCAGGCGGCGGTCCGCCTGGCGATCAACCCCGTTACGATCCTCCTATCGGACCTCCGCCTCCGGGCAGGGGAGGAGGAGGTGGTGGTGGTGGTGGTGGTGGTGGTGGCGGTGGCGGACCTCCAGGCGGGGGCCCGCCAGGTGACCCTGCTGATGAGCCCATCGACATTGGGCCAGACGAGCTCAAGATTCTCAAGTTGATGAAGCTCTTCAGCGACTCCATGGGTGCATCGATCGGAGCCGCCATAAAGCCTGCTGGCACCCAGCAGGTAAGGACAAAAGTTAGGGAGCCCGACCCGTTCAGCGGGTCGGATCCCTCAAAGCTACGTGGATTCTTGATTGCTTTAAGCCTCAATTTTCAAGATCGTCCCGCAGCTTTCCAGACCCAGTTCAGTAAGATAAACTACGCCATTTCATATCTTACTGGGTCTGCATTGGGATGGTTCGAACCGGACATCCTCAACCCTCAACCGGACCCCCCGTTGTGGACGCTATCCTATGATGTTTTCGTCAAGGAACTTGAGGTCAATTTTGGCCCTCATGATCTAACTGGCACTGCTGAGGATGAACTCGAAACACTGCGGATGCGGGACTCCGACAAAATCCTCAATTACAACGTCAAGTTTAACAACCTTGCGTCTGTTATTGGGTGGGACACCAATGCTTTGATGCATTCCTACTATCGCGGACTTCCGCCGCGTATCAAGGATGCCCTAGCTATTCAAGGACGTCCCGACAATCTCAAGGACCTCCGCTCCAAGTGTCAAGAAATCGATCATAGGCACTGGCAGCGGAAGGCCGAGCAGAACCGGGAGCAGCGAACTTACAATTCGTCTGCTTCTGGTAGCTCAACGGGCCAAAAGCCCAAACCAGCTACGTCATCATCATCCTCGTCCGGTAACAAGTCTGACAGCAAAAAGGAATCAGGCTCAGGCTCAAGCGGAGCTCCGAAACCTTATGCTGATAAGCTTGGCTCGGATGGGAAATTGACGCCTGCTGAGAAGGCTCGGCGGATCGCCGAGAAGCTCTGTCTCTTTTGTGGTGCCTCTGGTCACAAGGCAGAGGATTGCAACAAGCGGAAAGCCGCTCTCAAGGCACGTGGTGCTAAAACTTCAACTTCCAAAGCTGATGCACCATCGGATGCTGCGGAGTCGAAAAAATAGAGAGTAGCTCCGATACCTTAGTGCACGATCGGAGCTACGTTGACTCCAGCAGCTGCACACACAAGGTCGTTACTCTCAACGCTGCCGCTCTTTCCACCACACCCACGTCCCTCGTTCTTCCTCTTACGATTTCGGATCCCCGCACCAACATAGGAAAGGTTCGCCTATCCGCATTGGTCGACTCCGGATCCTCCGATTGCTTCATCGACACTCGTTTTATACTCAAACATCACATTCCAACCTCAGATACTGCACCTGTGGAGCTCCGACTCTTGAATGGTTCATTTGGCTCTACTATCACTCAGACGGCTACCCTCACCGTCACCTTTCCTTCTGGAGACTCTCTGTCTGTGACTTTCTATGTCACTCCTCTTGATTCAACTTGTGACGTTGTGCTCGGATATAACTGGCTCCACCGCTATAACCCGTTGGTTAATTGGTCGGAGAACAGTGTCGCCTTCCGGCACACCGCTACGGGTGAACCATCTGCTTTGCAAAGCTTTTATCCAGTTGATGATGCACTTTCCATAGACTCATCAATGTCAGCGGAAGATCCGCTCTCCGCCGCTGATTTTTCCTTCGGAGATCCGCTTCCAAGCGGTCGTCCGAAATCTCCATCTCTAGCTCCCCCACTCCGTAAAACTCGCAAGAAGCCATCCTTTCCCTTTGAACCAATCTATGAGTACCCTCCAGGCGATCACTTCATCATATCCTCTTCTTCACCCAAGGTCTCAGTCATATCCGCTGCTGCGTACATCCGCGCATGCAAGGAACCTGGTGCTCACCAGTTCTCCATGCGTCCTGATCCTGGGGCATCTTTGCGGGATGCCAAGGTTCAACCAGCAGATGTCTCGGACATCCCTTCGGAGTACCGAGACTACGCAGACGTTTTCAGCGACTCTCTCTCAGAGGTGTTACCGGACCACCGTCCTTATGATCACAAGATCGTTCTAGAGGACGGGGCTCCGCTCCCCAAGCTAGGTCCAATCTACTCACTCTCTGAACTGGAGCTCAAAGCCCTTCGAGAGTTTATAGATGAAAACCTAGCCAACGGTTTCATCACCTCGTCGCAATCCTCCATCGGAGCTCCGGTACTCTTTGTTCGAAAGAAATCCGGGGACCTCCGTCTCTGCGTGGATTTCCGTGGCCTCAACAAGATCACGAAGAAGGATCGCTATCCACTCCCTCTCATCACGGACCTCCTTGACACAGCCCGCTCAGCCAAGATCTATACGAAATTGGACATCCGACACGCCTATCATCTTATTCGGATATCCGAAGGAGATGAGTGGAAGACCTCTTTCCGCACCCGCTATGGATCTTTTGAGTGGAGAGTCATGCCTGAGGGGCTGACCAATGCACCAGCTACGTTTCAACGTTTTGTTAACGACATCTTCGCTGATATGCTCGATGTATCGGTGGTCGTCTATCTGGACGACATTCTGGTCTATTCGGACAACATGAAAGACCATGTCAAAAACGTTCGAGAAGTGCTCAAGCGGCTCCGCGCTCACGGGCTATACCTCAAACTCTCCAAATGCGAATTTCACCAGGACACTGTCGAGTATCTTGGTTTCATCATGTCCCCAGAGGGCCTTCGGATGTCCGACGTTAAAGTTCAAGCTATCGTCGACTGGCCGGAGCCCCGCAAAGTTAAGGACGTCCAATCTTTCCTTGGGTTTGCAAATTTCTACCGACGCTTCATAGAGGGATACTCCGAAATCGCAAGGCCGCTCACACGCCTTACGAAAAAAGACCTCAAATGGAGTTTCGGGGATCCGGAGCGTGCAGCCTTCAATGCACTCAAGGAGGCTTTCACGCGGGCCCCCGTTCTTGCCCATTTCGAACCCGGACGCCAACTTGTTGTTGAAACCGACGCATCCGACTATGCTATTGCGGCAGTCCTATCCATCATCGGCGACGATGATGACCTTCATCCCATTGCATTTCACTCTCGAAGTCTCTCCCCTGCAGAACTCAATTATGACGTTCACGACAAGGAACTGTTGTCAATTTTTGACGCTTTTCATGAGTGGCGCCATTATCTGGAAGGACCGGCCTTCCCAGTTGACGTGGTAACGGACCACAAGAACTTGGAGTATTTCTCAACTACCAAGCTCCTCACTCGACGACAAGTTCGGTGGTCCGAGTACCTTTCCGCGTTCAACATGGTCATCCGATTCCGGCCTGGTTCTAAAGGCGGGAAGCCGGACGCACTCACAAGGCGCTGGGACGTTTACGCTCGAGAGGACAGTTCATATGCAGCGGTGAATCCGCACAATTTCAGGCCAGTCTTCACTCAGGAGCAGTTATCCTCCTCACTTCGCGCCACCTATTTGCAGTACCCTGCCCTTCGGGCCTCCGTCATCATGGATCTGGAGTCTCTGCACTCCGATATCAAGAATGGCTACGACGGAGATCCGGAAGCCCAAGTGGGACTTGCCCTCGCAGGTGATCCCTCTAACTCTCGTTGGACCTCCGATGATGCAGGGTTACTTAGATTAGATGGTCGCATTTACGTTCCCAATTCCTCGGACCTCCGTCTGCGGGTCCTCCGCATCCACCACGATCATATCCTTGCTGGCCATTTTGGTCAGAATCGCACCCTAGAGCTTATCCGTCGGGGGTACACTTGGCCCAAGATACGTGAGTTTGTCCGCCATTATGTCAAGTCCTGTACTGTCTGTGGCAGGAACAAACCCACTCGCCATCGTCCCTATGGTTTACTCAAACCATTGCCGGTCCCCCTACGCCCTTGGGATTCCATCTCTCTGGACTTTATTGAAGAGCTTCCTTCTTCAAACGGGTTCACCGCGATTCTGGTCATCATCGATCGGGCCTCCAAGCAGGCTATTTTCATTCCCACTCATGATACTATCACCTCCGAGCAGCTAGCTCAGCTCTTCGTCATCCATGTTTTCTCAAAACACGGAGTTCCGTCTCACGTCACATCCGATCGGGGCTCCGAATTCGTCGCTCATTTCACTCGCGCCCTCGCCCAGGCTCTCAACATGGAGCTCCACTTCACTTCGGGGCACCATCCTGAGGCGGACGGCCAGACCGAGCGGGCCAACCAGACCTTGGAGCAGTACCTCCGTATCTACTGCTCCTATCAACAGGACAACTGGGATCAATTATTGGCCCTCGCAGAGTTTGCCTACAACAACGCGTCCAACGCTTCAACTGGCATTACCCCGTTCTTTGCAAACAAAGGATATCACCCCTCCATTACGGTGTATCCGGAACGGGACTTGGCCTCCGCTCGGGCACGCGATTTTGTGGTTAACTTGGACGAATTGCATGCGATGCTTAGAGATGAGATTTCCCTTGCTCAATCTCGTTACAAAGCTCAGGCTGACAAGAAGCGGATAGTCGCCCCGGACTTCCGCATTGGTGATCGTGTCTACCTCTTGGCCAAGTACATCAATACTACTCGGCCCACCCGAAAATTTTCGGAGACCCATCTTGGTCCGTTCCCCATTATCGCTCAACCCAGTTCTAATGCATTTACGTTGCGGCTACCCGACTATTTGCGCCTCGTACATCCGGTGTTCCATGTGTCTCAATTGGAACCCTACGAGGAGAACACTATTCCCAATCGTTCGGAGTCTCCGCCTCCCCCAGTTGAAGTTGAAGGAGAAATTCATTATGAAGTCTCCGAAATACTTGATTCCAAACTGGACAGGAGGTATCGGACCCCCCTTCGGTACTACGTGCGGTGGTCCGGTTACGAAGGCACCGACGAGGAGTTCTCCTGGGTGGGCGCTGACGATATTGCTGCGGACGAACTGGTCTTGGACTTCCATTCAAGATACCCTAAAAAACCTAAACCTCAAGAAACCCACGCTCAGTGAGCCCTTCTAAGGGAATTCCCTCACTACTTATGTTTCCTTGCTCTCACTCAATCTTGCGGTGCTCCGCATTCTTTGGCGTTGCACTTAGATCTTATTCACTCAGTTTTGCGGTGCTCCGCACTTCCGGCGGACCTCCTAGATCTCACTCTCAATCTCAGTCTCACACTAAAAACTACAAGAAAACTCCAGAAAAAAATATTTTACATTTTTTTTTCCCGGAGCTCCGGCGGGCGTACTACTCCTGGTCTTCTTCACTACTGCTATCACTATCACTAGATGAGGAGTCCGCGTCCTCCACCTGCGGACCCCCGCCGGACCCTCCCTCGCCTCCCTCATCTTCTCCTTCCTCGTCTCCTCCCTCCTCTCCTTCACTCTCACCCTCTCCCTCATCCTTCTTCTCCTCGCTTTCCTCCGACTGGTCCTCGTCGCTCGTTGCGACCGCCTCGCGGGCCTCCGCGTCGATCATTGCGCGGGCCTCCCTCTCCTTCTCCAACTCCGCGGCCACAGCCTCGCGGACGGCCGTGGCGAGGTTGGCCTCGAGAGTGGCGAGGCGGTCGGCGAGGGCCTCGGTCCGCGCGGCCTCCCGGGCGTCCAGTTCGCGGACGTCCATGTTGTGCGCGGGAAGGGCGCACGCCCGCTTCTCCTTGACGCAGGCCTCGCACGACCTGGCCGGAGGCCCGTTCCAAACGCAGGGCTCGCGCTCGCGCTTGACACACGTCTCGCATCCTGCGGACCCCCGGTGAGCGTTCGAAAAATGGAGAAGTAATAAACTACTCACGATGGTCGCCAAACCGGTGCGTGGCGCCGGTGTGGTCCTTGGCCTTGGCCTTGCCCTTGGCTTTCTTGGCGGCCGGCCGATCCTCCTCGTCGTCCTCGACGACATTTCGCGTCCGCTTGCGACGCGACGGACTTCCGGTGGTCGCCCGGGCACCCGACGACCGCGTCTGCTCCCGCTCCCTCGCAACCCACCAGTCGTGGGCATTCTGCCACCACGCCAGTGTACCCTCCTCGTAGGCCCGCTGGTCATCCTCCCACTTGGAGAACTCAGCGGCCAGCCGAGGGTACTCCCGCACGGCCCTCTCGTAGTCCTCCATCTCGGACGCCCGCTCGGACGCCCGACGCTCCTCCAACTCCTCCACCTCGTTCTCCCAGTCGATGAGGGCATGTGCAGCGGCCCTCCGCGTTTCACGAGATGCGCCGTCAGGCGCAGCGGCAGGCCTGGGCGGAATGGGGCCTGGAGGCGGGGTCGACGGTCGCTTCGGTTCGTCGGGTTGTCCGACGGGCTCCGGCATACGGGGCGGCGGTCCGGGTGCGACATCAGACGCCATATACGAGACGAGGGTGAGGAAGTCCTCGCGGAAGGGCGTCGGGCAGCGGTACCAACTACCCTCGTGCTGGTGCCAGAACTCGCGGTCGGAGGGTGGTGCCATAGTGTGTTGAGTTTTTTCTGAGCTAAGTCCCTGCCTTTATACTATCGGGGCTGCGCTACTCTGTCATCAGGATTTGTGGACCAGCGCTTCTGCGCACCCGTTGGAACCCGTACTATTGGATCTCCGCACACAAAAAGAACCCCGTTTCACTCCGATGACTGCTGCGGACCCCCGGTCCTTTCCGATGACTCATGCGGACCCGCCGATTTCGCCCGATGACTCAGGTTACGGTTCCGCTACCCCGGTGGCTGACCTTGAGGTTCTGGAGGCCAGAACCTTGAAGGGGGGATACTGTCATATCCATGCGTCATGACACACATGACCGGACCGCATACCGACCTCCATACGTCACATTCCTCTCGGACCGGACCTCCGCATTACTCATCAAGTCATGTGACTGCTCACCAATCCGTTACTCATCATATCTCGGACCTCCACATGAACTCGCCTACCCCTCTGCCCATTCCACATGGTGTTGCTTATTGTCTTTATTGTTCTTATTGTCTTTAGGATTATGCCCATTACCCATACCATGCGTTACTCCTTATCTGGACTCTTACCTACCTTCAGTATTTAAGCCGTTGTACTTGACTCTTAGTTCTTTAGTTCAAATATCAACTAGGATACCCAACCTAGCCTCTCTTCATCTTTCCTTTGGTTCGCCTCGCAAGTCGGACCTCCGCTATATCTAGCGGACTTCTCTTTTTCTCAAACTCGTTCTGTCCTAACGGACGTCCGAGCTCCTCTTACCTACTTGGGTACGCCTTAAAGCGGACCCCCGGATTCAAGGCTCGACTCAAGGGACCAGCCTGCTGAACGCAGGAAGCCTGCTCCGGATATCCGACGCTCCTCAAGACCGGGCCCCCTGTATCTCTCACCACAACCGAGTGATAGCCGGATCACCGCTTGACGGGGATTCATAGGGGTACAGGTGTGGAAGTACGTGCCAATACACTTCAGGTAAAACCCTTAATTCTTTTCTTGTCTTTGAACACTTCTACGCTTATCTTCTCACAGGCTCGGAGCACCGCTTGTGCAGTGCATACCGAGTAACACACCCGGTCTTTCGTTACTAGGCTTGGCTTGGGGCACGGTCCTAACAGAACCTAAGCAATGAAAAGATCACTCACGTTAGCATGTTCAATCGCCCTCCGTCCGCAGGCTCGGGACCACCTCCAATACAAGTGAAGTACCATTTGGTCGATGCGTTGAACTCATTCAACACCACTTGGAGGCGATCAGCAAGAGTGTCAAGTACGCTAGAGAAAATGGACGTCAGCAATAAGGTTCCATACAATACGCCAAACGTAACGTACCGTTGCACGTCCTGAGGGTCTGTGGAGGGACCGGCGGCCTTGCGTTTCTTCCATGCCTTGTGCTCGAGTTCGTAAGTCTAGAGGGCCTCGGTATGTTTGTCGTGCGCGCGCTTTTTCCACTCCTCCTGATCCCCCTGGGACAGCGCGGCAAAACATCCATTCTTGAACTTTGTCATTCTACCAGCGCGTACTGCCTGCACTGATTTGGTGGCTTCCAGCGTATACTGATCGGGGGGGCCGAAATCCTTCTCGAGCGTCTCGTTAAACCCCTTCAACATGTCCTCCCTATTATCCCCATACCACAGCTCAAGCGCGGACTTCTTCCTAGGCTTCTTTGGCTCTGGCCCCAGACACCGGGGGCATTCACCGCCTCGTTCCAGTTGGAACGAGTTTAACTCGTTCCAACGGCACCTGGACGACACCTGACAAATACCTAGCATCCTGCCCACTTATGTAATAATGTGACAAGTGATGTTTCGGGCCGAGGATCTGCACCATCACCACATCGTGATCGCGCCTTCTGCCCTCCTTCCACATTCCCCTTGACGAACGAATTAGTGCCCGTAACCATTGGATATTACGGGAGTGCACAGAGAAGAATGCACATAATGCTTTGACAGTCATGTTAGATTACCCCCGTGCCAAGACTTCAATGCTGAGCATCCACTCAGGACAGTCCGCTTGGGATTGACTCTGACTGAGGACTATTGAACATATATTGATGGCACCTACACTAGCAAAGGGCAGCAGGCACAGCTATCAACTGGCCATGCCTTCATGCTCAACCTTGATCATAAGCTCCAGCCTCAATGAAAATGTTGTCCTGAGCGTCAGAACAAAATTGAGGTCAAGCTCCAGGAGGCAACCAACAAGAATCATTGGTGCATTGCTTGCCCATTGATACATCAAGGGTATGTTATTTTGACGGGTGGGCTATAGCAGTGCAAGCTTGATGCTCATGCAGGATATTGCCAACAGGTATGTCCTGCCGCTCTCTCTCTCTGGACAGCTCTGACCATTGCACAGAACATTCAATCAGTCAGTGGCCCCCATAGGCTATAGCTACCACCCAACTTCTATCCTGACCGACTACAGCCTGGACTTCAAGAAGATCAGGGCAATGGCTGCTACTCCGTGCTGCTTAAAATGGAATGCAAGATTGTGAAGTCGGGATAGAGCTGAGGTGCCATTTCTGTCTAGATGCTCAACATCAAAGAGATCAGAGAGGCGGTGATCCAACCTAACTGTCAGAACATTGTCTGCATTCCGCTCTGTGTACCCAGTGCAAGAGGGAATGTTTACGGGCACTAATTCATTTGTCGAGGGGAATGTGGAAGGAATACACGATTGCAATGTGGTGATGGTGCAGAGGCCCGCGGCCCAAAACATCACTTGTCACATTATTACATAAGTGGGCAGGATGCCAGGTATTTGCCAGGTGTCGTCCAGGTGCCGTTGGAACGAGTTAAACTCGTTCCAACTGGAACGAGGCGGTGAATGCCCCCGGTGAGAGCGCCTTTTGGAGGCTCGTCCTTTGCACGGGTCTTGTCTTTGCCCGTGTAGATATAGTGTAGTCGGCGACGAATTTTCTGAGATCTCATCAGCAAATGGGGGGAGAGGGTGGGGAAGAACAAGCACGCACCGCTATCAACTTCTTCTCTTGCTCAGAGCGCTCTTTGTGCTTGCAAACCATGTTCTCGTACTCCGCCGGTGCATAGTCCTCTTCACGTGGGGCCACAGGCTCCTCCTCCAACGCCTCATCGTCTACTGCTCCGTAGCAATCGTCGCACGGCTCCTCTTCATTCGGGAAGTCGTCCAAGGGAAACCGCTTGAAATAGCCGCGAAGTATGGACTTGATCAAATCCTCCGCCTTTCCCTCTTTGTCGGCCGCAACAAGTGCCGCCTTAAAGCTGAACAGATACGCCTCCCGTTTGCCGCAAAATCCAAAGTTGACCATGCTGGAATGTAAATTGATAGTAAGGGTCCAGGAAGAGTGGGGCGTGCTCACGTAAGCTTCAGTGCATGCTTACTCCAGGCCACACAGATTCAGTACATTGTCATGAGTACAAAATAGAGCATCTGGCAGAGTGTAGCACAATATGAGGAATGGATGGTATATTGAACTATTCTAGATCTCATCTGTTTCCCTATTGATCCATGCCTGTACGTTCCCTACACTGGCGCGAACAAACTGCAACGTAACGCGCTCGTTCGGAAATTCATTCCTAAGAAATGCATCGGGCCTTGCACTGAACAGTGATGAGAACGCGCGGGTCAATGCCATGATGCTACCAATACGTACCGTTCCCACCCACGAAAGACGTATCGGTCTCCTCCAAAATCAACGACCATCCAATGTGGGAGCGGTGGTGGTGCAGGAGGAGGGGGCGCTGGCGCCATTCGACGGCCAGAGGCGGGGCGGGCGTGAGATGATGAACGATGAGGCGTCGATGGCGGGGTGTTCATATTCCGAGCGGGCGTATACTCCGGTGGGAGCAGAGTTACCTCGATGTCATCCTCGCTGGCAAGTGCGCTCTCTGCCTCAATCTCCTCCATGTTGCTTGGAGCGGCCATGCAACACCTGGCCCACTCCTTGTATAGATCGTCGTCCGTGCAACCCCTGGGCAGGACGCATCCTGGATGGGCGTGGCGAGCAATGCAGATATCCGTCCATGCGTCACAGAGTTCTTTCCATGATAGAAAGCGGCAAGGGCGGGTTTCACACGCCGCCTCAGAGAGAGTAGACCTAGGAAGATCAAGGCATGAACAGCCAGAGTCGGTGTAAGACGCACCAAACAGTATACACGCCCATTTCCGGCCCAGAGTCTACCAAATAGAACTTGCTCATCGTCTCCGGCCGCGCAAGACGTTGCGAGTATGCGGGGAAGTATGGCGGCGCGCATCTGTAGTGCATTGCTGGGAAAGATCGAGAAGAGACGTGGAAAATAGGGGCCCGGGTTGCGTCTCAAACCGGCAACAGTCTCTCATGCTGATCAACGTGACCTTCACCTTTGTGTTGCGATCCCCCATGGCTGCGCCAGAGCTGACCCACATTCCGCGCCTCATCAATCTGCGCCCACCGTCACCATTGCCGGAGCCTGTCAACCTGCCATGGGACATCGCCGATTGTATCCCTTTCAACGTCGCTCCGCCCTCGGACCTGCGACATGCTGCGGCAGCATTCAACAACGCTCCCGACTCGCGATTCGTCGCCTTCTTGACCGTCGCCCCACATCCCGCCCTTCTGCATCTTCTTTGCGCACTATCGGGTCACTATGAGCGGGCCAAGGAAACGGGCCCCGCACGCCTGGTGCAATTCTTTGGGTATCTCGAAGAGACGGTGGTGGATCTGTTCGGTCCACTCACAGTGGACACAAAAAAGGTGTGTCAACCAAGAGATCTCCTTTGTGATGAGCAGACTAACCTTGCATAGATGATCTCCTTCCGCCTGCAATACAATCGGTTTTTGTGTGGAACGCCGTGCAGCACCACTCCGCCTACTCAATTCATCAACAGCATCGACGATTGGGGCGAGACGACGTGCATATCCGACGGAGAGTGGCGCCAAGTTGCGGAGTGGAATTCGCCCGAGAAAATCCGGGAAGTACTAGTCGAGGTTGGCTTTGATAGGTGCGTATCACGCTCACAGCTATTTCCTGGCTGATTCATTCTGGAAGGACCTTCAAACATCCTAATCCGTCTGTCCGTGAGTAGTCGGCTCACGCCCGAACGCTTCTTGCATTGGTGAACGCCATCGAATTACTCGTCTTCCTCAAGTTCAAAGACTTCGCCTCGCCACTCGCCGTGCAACCCCCTCTGCCACCAAGTGTCTGGGACATTGACGCGCTTGGTGCGTGGGACGTGCCCTCCTGTGATCGCTGGGTAACGGTTGGTCCATATCGCGACGACCTTTCTGCGGACGGCGAAACGGAGGCTGAAGATTGGGATGTATATGTTTTCGATGAGCGTTCTTATGACTGATGTCAGTACCACATCTTTTGTTATGCTTAGTATTCAATGTAACTATATTTCTTGTTAACTCGCCAGCCAGACGAACCGTCTACTTGTAACGACGCTGACAGGTAAGCTTCAGATTCTGCGCCTGTCTCATCAACCCATCTTTTCCCTCTGCCGCTAGGCATTGTCCTATTTCCTGTAAGTACTCTACGACCATCTTGTAGCCCTTCACTACCCTCTGAGCTTCTTTCTGCTGTTCCTCCTTGTGCTCCTCTTTGTTCAATTGGTTGGTGAGCTCTGTCAAACAATCAAAGGCAGTAGCCGAGGGATCCAGAGCAGTATGGACAACGCCCTTGGCTTCCTCGTCATCCAAGGCGGCGAGCACTTTTTGGAGCACTTCTCGTGTGAACCTGTGAGGGTCATTGTCAACCTCAACAATTAACTCTCCCCGCAGAAGGCGAATGGCACGCTCGATCTTCAAGACTCTTAGATTCGAGGCCGGCACCTCCCTATTAACGTGTATCAGAGTGATTCGCACAGGATAGGCATACTGCTTACGGCAAGGGTTTGAGTATGGGCTCTGGCTTGGGGGCCTTCTGTTCGCGGTAGTACGCCTTCATTTGTAGCAAGCGCTCATCTCGTTGTCTACATACATGTAATACATCAACGTTTAGTTCAAATCAAGCACTTGAGACGTACTCATAGTAATTGTTGAGCGCCTGCTCCTTGTGAGCTTTCTTGGCAGCCTTACGTGTCTTGTATTTGCAGGGAGGCGCCATGTGGTGATGACTGAGCAATGTCAAGGTGCCAACATATGGATATGATGATCGCGTTTGTTCAAGGCAATACCCTTTGATGATCATCGTTTATTTTCACTATCGTCAAGCTTCAGCACTGCAGGTAATTCCTTGAGATTTGGATTTCAGGCACTTATCAATCATTACATGTGGTCTATACACTTCAAATATGTATACATGAAGTAAATTTTCAGAGTGATTTCTGGGCAGTGCGCCCGATGTGACGACTGCTTACAAGAGACATGCATAACATCACACATCCCTTCTTCAAAGTCCAACCATGAGCTTCCCCATGCCCGCCGCGGCCTTTGTTGGTGAGTTGGCCGTCCGTTGTGCTTTCTTTCATGTAGAATAGACTTCTTCTGATGCAGCCCTCGAGTACGCTAACGCACTTGGAGGGCCCAAAGAGGGCTGCATCGCGCCGACTGTGCTAACGCTACGCGGAGGGCGCGTCGGTCACACTTCAATTTTGTCCCTCCCTTTACCTTTACCTCGAATTTTATTCTGACCCGTCTCCAGGTCGAATGACACGCTCTCGAAAGGTTTTCTCGCCGTACACCGGCCCTCCCGCACCTCCGGTCACCATTCGCCATACCACGGTCGGCGAACTCATCCAAATCCGCTAACGAGAGATTGAGCAGGAGCCGTCACCCACGGATGACGTGTACACGTTCACCGTCGCGTCTCGCCCGCCTCCAACAACCCCGCTGCCTCTTCCTTTGCGCTCACCCACTCCAACCTCGCCGCTCTCTTCGGTTCCGTCTTCGCCAGCCAGTGCGCCGGATCTTCTGCCATACCCAGATCCGCTGCCACCGCCCAGTCGCTGCGAGAAGAAGCTCGCCCGTAAGCGTCAGAAACGGGAGATGGGCCGAGCTGCCAACGTTACCGACGCAGCGCGTCCTGCCATAACGGCCTCCTCTCTTCCCTCCCAGTCTACCCCAGCCGCTCCATCTCCATCTTCGTCTCCAGGTCAGACGCGGCCAGGGCTGTCTGCCAAACACGCCGCGCGCCGCAAACCCCGTGCAGACGCCCAGACCAAGAAACTGGCTGAGACTCCGCCGCATCTGATTTCCAGACTACGCCCACCAAAGAAGAAGGCGCGTCTACACGGATGGGAGGCAGAGGTGGCTGACTCCTGCTTTGAGCCAGAGCCAGGCCCATGGCAAGGGCCGCGCTCCGAGTGGGACACCGAGACATGGCCCTTGGACCGTGTTCATGAGCTGGAGGGCGACGGTTTCACTGTGATTGACTGGCTTGGAGGGTAGGTTCCTGTCTGCATCTCGAAACTACTTATTGTCTAATGATAACCTCAGATAGCTTAAGACATTCAAAGATAAAGGACAGTAAAGATAACTTGAGTCAAGGTTAATGCCAGTCTTCAACTTAAATTATCTTTGAGCAACTTCTGATGTCCTGATAATGTATATGTGACATCTCAAGGACATCTCAAGTTAATATCTGAGATTAACCTTATCTTCAAGATAACTCCTAGCTACCACTGAATGAACTCTATTTCAACTCTTGATCAAACTCAAGGTGTATCTGAGTTATCTTAAGATTATAACCTATTTTAACCTTGACTATGGATAACTCATAGACCCTTTCAAGATGACCTGAATCTATCTCAGAACTAGCTCTCAGATATACTCAAGTTATCTTGAGATAATTATGTGTATGAACCTTGACTTGATATGACTCAGGGCTTCCATCAAATCAACTTTGTTTTATCTGTTAGATGACTGGAAGCTATACTCAAGTTGACTCAAGATCAAAGTATATATACATGTTGACCTCATATAACTTGAGAGCAGCCAATTGTTAACATAGGTATATCTTCAATACCCCTTTGATATAACTTGAGGTTGAACCAAGTCAAACTTGAATCACAATTGTATTCCAAGTTGCTCTCATATTAGCCAGAAGACAATATTTGGTCATCTTATGGTCCTCTCATAATTGTCATATGGTTAACTAAAGTTGAATCATTATATCAGGTCTATCTGAGGATATCTCTAGGTTCATCATAAGTTTCTTGTATGTTGAATTGAAGATAACTATTGTTTGTTTCCGATTCAAATATGAGACACCTTCAGATTAACTTAAGTTGACACATATGACAGTCAAAAAAAACATTATTCCAGTAACTACCTAAAATTAGATCCAGATATCGTAGATTTAAAGAATAAGCAAAATGAGAGTGGTATTACTTGAGAAAATATTAGTTTGAAGAAAAATTGATATTCAACGCCCAGCAGTAGCAGCAGCCTTCTCAGCAGCCTTCTTCTCAAGCAAAGCATAATCCAATCCCTGCATGCTAGAGGATGTAGTAGTTTCCAAGAGAAAAGCCTTGTTGGAGTGAATACTATTAGGCGTTAGAGCAGAACACTAGATAGAATCAATCAAACTTACAGAATTTGCTTGAAAAAGTCTGTCTGCAACATGAGAGCATAAGATGGAGACTTCATCTCCAGATGCTCCCAACCAGAAAGATGATGAGCATAACGAATACCAGCATCCTCGCGGAAATCAGCCTGGCGAAAGGTACCATCACGCCATTCATTGATGCAATGCTCAATCTAGTTCTTATCAGCAAACCATGCTAACAAAGTAAGGAACACATACACCAGTCATCATCAAAGCTAACATCACCTTTGGTAAGAGTTGCATTTCCAGTAGCGCTCGAAAGACTTCTGAATCAGCCTTTCCCTTGTTCTCAAAATAGAGTGCACGAGGTACAGAACCAAAGAATGCAGCACGGAAAGGCTCATTCTTGTCATAGGTTCGAGCCTATGAGGGATTAAGCATGCAGAAAATAATAAAAGTAACAGACACACAATCACATCACAGTCGCCATACTTGTAAGCCTCAGTACGAATCAACCAAGGTACCAAGTCTTGAATCTGCATGGGACTCATAGTTCCAGGGAGTCCTAAGGCTCCAAGAGCTCCCCGGCACTTTTTCACTACTTCGTTGACAGCACCACCTCGAGAATAGCCAATCTATGGGATGTCATGATCTGTAAGGTACAAACTCAAGCACAAAAACTCACAAATGTGATGAAGCGTCCCAATAGCTCAGGATCACCTTCCAGGCGCTCGTAAACTCCGTGAGTTTCATTGTTGGCAGTACGAGAGTCAATTGCTGTGCTCTTGATGACAGCTTTGATGTGCGAAGATCGGTTCAAAGTACCTGGATAGGGATTGACTGTGGCAGTAACACGCCTGAGCTCCTTCTTGGCAAGAATACCAAAGCGGCAAGTACGAGGGGTGAACTCCTCATTCCTGACCTTGTAGGCCTTCTTTCAAGGTCCAGCCTCCTGATCAGAACCTGTATCAGCAGGAGCACGACGACGTTTCACAGGAGTGATAGGAAGGGAGAGATCTTCAATGTTCTGTAATTTTGTTAGTCTCTGATATGAAATAATCAGAATTACATATAATTCCAGTTGCTTCTGTATCGTTGTCATCATCATCGTCTCCACTTTTATGATCAAGACCACCTGCAACATCATACTCAACATCTGACCCAGCTCCATGCTCAGATTCCGTGTCGTCATCCTCGACATCCTCAGGCTCAAGATCTTCCCTGTCACTCTGAACAGGAGGCATATCCTCTGCCAAGAGCTCCAGGTCTTGGTCTTGTGCACGTTCCAGAGCTCGAATTTTGGCATTCTTCTTGCGAATTTCTAAATGCACCTGATTAGACATAGTAGTTAACACAACAAAAACATACCTTTAGCCTTCTTTTCCTCTTCTACCTTTTTCTGCTTAGCAGCTGCAGCACGCTGGACAGATGTCAACGGACGAGCTCTGCGGGGTACAGGAGGAGAGGAATCGCCCTTGCGCGAAGCAGAGGAAGAAAGCGAGGAGTCCGTGCGCGAAGCAGTGGAAATACGCTGAGACGATGACTTGGACATTGAACAATAGCAATGAGAAGGTAAAACAAATGTGGGGATGTAATGGTAGATGAGAGAGAGACAAACGACCCATAAAATATCTTATATAGGTCCATGCAGGGACCCCCAACCACCCTGTATGGTCTGTGCGCAAGAGGTCCGTGCACCATCACATGAGACGCCAAGAAATCAAATAGTGCAAGGAAAGAATCATGCCAAAAAATAACAAGAGATGTTAGAAGTACTGTATGGTTTTGTATGTAGAATGACCATCAATATCTACCATGAGGGAGAATGGGAGCACGGTTGAAGACATCCACAAAACACTTGATATAGTACCAGGCCAGACGATACTCAGCATAGTCAATGTCCTTCTCGTCAAGTGAGTGATTCATGGTGGCAATGGCAATGTGAGTATTTGTGGACATTGAGCTGAAATTTGTCCACCCTAGCATGATGGCATAGAGACTCTTGATTGCCGATACACAATCCGAGGAGGACTGAGAAGCAAAGCCACAATAGCCATCGTCACTCTTGGGAACCATACTTCCTCCAAAGTGAGCCATACTTCCTAGAATGTTGGCCTCGCATTCGGACCATGAGCTTGCATCAAGCTCGTCCCATCCTGTGACTATTCCTTCCTCCATTTCCGAGTCCGTTAGTGGTGCTTTCAGCACATAGCAATATGAATCCAGCGCAAGTAGCTCCCAGCGAAAGTTCATCTCAAAGAGCTCCCATAAGATTGGTTCTGCGACAGAAGGAGAAATGGGGTCTTGGAGATCAATGACGGTTCCATGCCATAACATTGGCGTCTGCGAAAGATTTGCCAGATTGATAACACCCTAAATGAATAAGTATGGAGTAACCGTTATACCTGTGATTGACTTACCTGCATACCACCTGCCATTAAGCAGTCAGAGAGAAGTGTTTGCATATCTGCACGAAGAGTACTGGCTTTTGATGCGGTCTTTTTAGGCATGATGGTTTCTATGAGGAGAATCGACCTCCAGTTCGAGGTTGTGAGAAGTTGGAACTGCGAAGAGTGGATGCGATAGACAAGTATATCCCAAAGTTTGACATATACTCGCAGCTGCCCTGCTCTTGATTCGGGACTTGCAGCCCCCACGATGAGGTTGGGATCAGGTAGTGCATAACCACTGCGAACACCTGGACACGGGCTTTGCTTTCGGGAGTCGAAACCATCCCCTGCATGCAAACTAGCTACCTTCCACATTTCAAGGGCTGGCGGAAGCCAATCCGAGGAGACATCAATAAACATGTTGCGGCCACCTGATGGTGCAGATGACGATGACGGAGACGATTTGGTATCTGTCAAAATATTGAGTACAAGCTTCATGGAAATACAGCGAGACTCACATGGTACACCTCGAACAGTATGCTTTTTGGATGTGCGACTGGGACCCCCATCCTGACTCAAGAACAACGAAGAGCAAGGAGATGAGCGAGGGGAAGGAGGTTCAACTGGAAGACGACGAGGAGCAGTTGCAGAAACTTTGTCATCCAACATCTGGGACCCAAATGACGCCATCAGTGTGATGGTATACGCATACATTGCGCGATAGCGATTGAGGTCTTTTGGATGACCAGAAAAAATTTCGGGATGGGCAGGTGAAGCATCACTATCGTCTACCTCGATCTCGCGCACGGGAAGAGGGAGTGGTTCCGACTCTTTGATCCAGTCACGAACCTTCACACCAGGAAGCAGCGCCAGTGCCCTAATAAGCCAGAAAGGAATACCACACTGACAGAATCATGAGTATAAGCCTTATGTCAATAATCAGTGATAGCTCACCCGCCACAATTTCCCAGCAACGTTGATGTCAGTGGTCAAAGCACCAACGACCGTAAGAGCGCCATTAGGACAAGCCTTTGGTTTACCCACACCTTCAAATGCATCACGTATAGCGAGTAACCAGATCATGCGGGCACGGAGTTTGAGACATACACGGGCAAGGGATGTGTAAACCACAACTGCCTCTTTGAAGGCAGCCATCAACTGTAAGCGACGCCGCAAATAGAGAAGACGGTTGACAAGAAGTCGGATTGCAACATCGGCAACAAGCACTTGACCGTCGTTGGTGGACGAATGCTCCCTAACATCCTTGCGCACGGCTTTGGCAGCAGCTCGAATAGCCACCTGTGCATTGGATTTGATGAGCCCAACACGCTCATTGGTTGTGGAAGGAGAGAGCTCGAAATCGCGCTCTTGCTGGGGGATGTACCAGAAAAAGAAGTTATTGCCTGTGGGTGATGCGCCATTGACATGAGGAATCAGGGCTAGGTGGGGTACAGAAGAATTGAAATGCTGGGGGTAGTACATGGGGTCGTCAGGCCCAAAGTGCCAGTCACGACGCATACGGATGGTGCGGTGTTGGAAAAGTGGGTCCGCAATGTAGTCGGTATTTGGAGTGGTGACAAAGATGCCGTCAGAAGTGAACTTGCGGCCCAGCTCACCATCAAAGGGCGAGTTGTGATGAGGGGCGGGCGGGACGTCCATTTGAGAAGGTAGTTTCGAGGCGAGACGATAGCCAGACGCGGAGTCGTGGCAGCAAAGAGCAAGATGAGGCCAGACGCGGAGTCGTGGCAGCAAGCAGCAGATGCGAAGTCGTGCTGCTTGAGATGCAGGTATTCGGCACGGGTGGTCATCCAAGAATCGTGTGGTCGGCGGCGAGGTGGAGGAAAAGACGATGGACTTATCTAAAGTCCATCGATCACGATTGTGGTGGCTGATTCGAGCAGAGATTGAACCTCCGCTCTTGCACCAACCACCACCACCGCCGCCCGCTTTGGCCCTTCGGTCGCTCGGATTCGTTCCAGCGACCGTGGATACCACACACCCGGATTCGTTCCAGTGTGCTTTGTTTGAGTGTTCTGCTTCGCGCAAGCACTTGTATTACTCAATTTTTTATTTCATTTACGGACTCTTTTTTTACCTACTTCACGAGCTCTATTTATCACTTTTATTTACCTGACGGACTCTTTCTCTACTTACATTTCTGTCTGGCCATTTACTTACAGCGCCGAACGCAGGACCTGCAGTGCGCCAAGGAGAGCATTCCATCCCATTATCACCCTCACCACTGGCGCAGGCCAACCCACCCACCCACCACCACGTATCCATCTCGGGGTCAGGTACACGTTCGGGCTCAGGCGGGGGTTCAGACAGCAGAGAAGGAGCAGAGATCATTCAACTGGACGATGAACTCGAGCTGGGGGTGCCATTCCGACCAGTCGACGGCGAACGTCCCCGCGGCGACCTCACGAGCAAGGATGGTGCGCAACTGATTAACGGGATCGCTTTTGTAACGTGTTCCCAGAGTCGGACAACAAGCAGGACAGACAACGGATTTGCAAGGTGTGTGTTGAATTGCATGTGTTGATGACCACCGCTAACTGTTGCACAACTACCAGCCTCTCTCCGCTCTCTCTGCATCGTGCAGTCCCCGTATGTAACAACCTCCTACGCAATCAGCGCAGACGTGCTCAAGGACAGGGCGCATGCACAAACGACAGCCGGTCAAACGCAGGCCTATTTCAACACTCACGACGTGCCTCCTGCCGACACTGCACACCTTTAGCAGCCAGGCTCATGCATGAGGTATGCCAATTGGCACACCTTAGCGATGCATCAAACGTGCCAAATGGCACAGGGCAAAATGGCAGGGGATTTCATAGCAGGGGGTGGGGATGATGGCAGGGAGCGCCCACAGTGCTCACTGTATGGCGCAGCCTGCTCACTGTTTGGCGGAGCGGTTAGATAGAAGAGCGTATAGCTGGCGGGAGAGCTACCTAATTAGGATAGATGGGGGGTGGGGTGGGGTTTTGGGGGTTGGGGGTGGATGGGGAGGCTGGATAGCTGGGTAGGGACCATAGCACACTGTATGGGGTCCCCTAGGATAGGGTAGGACCTGGAAATTGTGGCGCACAGAAAGAGGTAGTTAGGGAAATTGATGGGGGATGATCGGGAATGTTGAAACAGTGATCGGAGCATACCCCCAGCAGATTCGTCACTGAATTGTGGCGTTCCAGTATTGCTGACCAGGAGGGGGTCTTTCACGCAAGTGTGGCGCAAAAAAAAATCAATTGATAGGTAAATCTGGGCGGTCATGCTCATCCTCTTCTCCATTCCCATAGTCACCCACCTCATCGTGACCATGCTCCCCTTGTCTCTCTATCTCATCATCATCTTCATCTCCCTCATCCACAATGACGTTCTCGTCATTATCCCCCTCTTCCTCCTCGTCCATCTCCTGCAGCGGTTTTTGCCACAAATCCTTGAAATGATCGCGCAACGCTATCTGTAAGTCAGCTTGCTCCTCTCCATAGGCGTCCAACCCCTCCTTCAATGCCGAGTCTATACCCATCCTCATGCCAACCCGTTTCCCCCACACATTACCTTTCCATGCCAAAAACTCCAAATTCCGCCGCATCTCCTCTTTCAACAAAAGCACCTCCTCCGTACTTCGCTTGGAACGAGCTCGGCTTTTACACCACTCGGACCTCAGAACACGATTATCGGCATCGGTCCCGTCTTCCAGGTTGATTGCGACCGTTTGCCAGATCCAGGAGGTGGTCGTATGAGTTCGATTGGTGCCCTCGTGGCGAGTTCGATAATCCGCCAATAGATCCACCTCTCCACCTGCACCCTCAGCCTCTCTTCCATCCCCAGCAAAACCGTCTAACATCTCCCTCTCGGCGGCGGCGTTTGTCAATCCCTTGTCCGTCTCTACCTCCTCTCTTTCTTCCTGCTCCTCCCCCTCCTCATTCGTTCCTCGCCTTCCAGGACCAGGCTTTTTCTTCTCGACGTCCACGTATGATCGGATGTCGGAATTCGTCAAGTCTCTCCACTGTCCCTCCCATACTCCTGGTCCAATCAACTCTAGCCTTGCCGAGCGAGCCCTTCGGTACTTGATGGCAAAGGATAGTGCTTGCTCATGCACCCGGTCAATGACTGCTCTGGAGCGATTCCCTTCCCGTTGTCCCCGCATGTTGCCATGCTGAAAATGCATCATGCGGGACTTGACACGTAGAACGTGGCGGACACCGTTCAAACCGTCGCCCAACTGCGCCTCTCGATAGCGATCCTCGATTGCAGGTAATCCTTCTATGCAGACTTGTTCTCGGCGACTCTGCGCAATAGAAGAAGGAAGCCAGAGAAGTTCCCTCTCTGAAAACTCGCAGTCGTCTCCCAGCTCCGCCCCAGGCTGCTCTACATCCTTCAAGTACTGCACGAGGCCAGGGAGATACACGCTGCGCACGTCTAACCACCCCTTGAGCTTTCGGAAAAAGATTCGTCGGCGGTCTTCCAGATCCAGTTCTTTGCGAGTAGGCCCGCGCTTTCCTCGACCGGGAAGCCGTAATTCTTCTTTAGACGCCTTGGCCTTGATCTCGTATCTAGTAGTTGTGAGTAGGGGATGTGATATAGCATGATAACTCACTGCTCCTCCTCAAGCTCCAGACCCAACTTGATGAATACATGAGCGCTGGTTTCATGAAGCACGGCACCTCCTCGACGACGCCTCTCTTGCTCTTCCAGCTCCAGCTCTGTCTCCATCTCCTTCTCCCCCATCAACTCCTCCGGAACCTCGAAGGGATTGAAGGCGCTCTTCGGGAAATCGTCTCTCTCCCACTTCACGCACATCTCCTCCCATTCCTTGGTCAGATCCTCCGGCAACTGAGCGGTGAAACTCTTGTGACCCTCTACTTGGCGGTTACGCTCTATGACTGCGGCCTTGTAACGGCGCGCCAGCGTTGACCCCATGAAGACGTACTTGAGGTGATTCCAATGTCCCCAGTTATCGTCCAACACTAAGGCGCGCGATCCTGGACCCATGGTCTTGGTGGAGTTGCCTAAGATGTTATGAGGTCCCCATACGCGCTCGTTCACCTCCCCGTCGGTATAGCCAGCGCACAAGATCAACAATAAGGAGAACACCTGGTGGTTGATCTGCTGGTGTCCAGGTTCATGGAACTTCCCGATGCCCGGCGTTAACAAAGTAGAGGATGGTATTCGTAGGTGCTCTGGCCAGTCCTTGATGCGAGTACGGAGGTGGATGAAGTACTGGCAAGCGATATCGTAAATGAGAAGGATCCATATGAGTTTGCAGTAAATCAAGGCCGCGGTAGCAAAGCCAAAGTCCATGGGGGCGTATCTGAGAAGAGCGTCAGCGATAAGAAATGCAGAGGGAGATGAGAGCTTACGCCTCCCCCTTAGTCAGGTTCCACGCTGTGAGGACCATCTCAGATCGGGCGCAAACACATTGCCCCACTCCCGTGAAGCGCAATCCCTTCGAAAATTTGGTCTTTGCTTTCTCCAGCGCGTTGAACCCCACGCAGGTGCTGATCTACCTTGGGGTGAGCCAGTAGTAGGTCAATCAGGGGAACAAACTTACCTTGTCGGCGGCAGATGACTTACTCGCCACATAGCGCCGAAAGTCGTCCTGCTTACACCAATATCCCCAATCAAGCCCAAAGCCAGGATCTCTAGACCATGACGAAACTTCCTGTTCCTTCAGACGAAAGTTTGCGTCCATGCAAATCATGACCACATAGAGAAAACTGTAAAGACAGGTAAGTATGGGGCAAAACGTTGGTGACACGACGTACCGAAGTGCTTCTTCGACCTTATCCCAATTGGCGGGAAGATTGATATCAGGGTACGGATAGGTTGGACACATGACGACCAGGTCCCGCGGCTTCGTAGCCTCCACTCCCCCAATCTCGTGCCCGCGTCCCCCTCGCATGAGCATCTTGAGGTGTCGCCATTGCAGTGTCATGCGCATGAATGCACGATATCTTGACTTTGGTACCCGCATCCCCGTATTCGAAGTGAGTTTTTCCAGAGTTTTGTAAAAGTCATGAGCGCCGCCCTTGGCGGATAGCGAGTGTAGATGGTAGAACTCCAAAAGGCGGAAAGTTGATGCTGTTCGAGGCTGGTCGTGACTGGCGGGGTAGAACTCCCTGCGGAGAAGCTGGGTGGCTTTGGGCAGCTGTCGAGAGCAATTGCAGAAGTCGATAGCGACCCCGTGGATCCCATTGGTGTGGAGAACTTTGAACTCCTTGTGGCAGGGTTCGGGGTTGGGGCACGGCGAGGAGTTGTGATTCAGCTGTACACGGAGACCCATGCTCTTCAAAGAGGTGCGCTTGAAGTAACGGCCGTTCCACATCTACAAGCGGTAAGCTGACAAGAGCGTGTCATCATGAGAAATCCATACCCTGACTTGATGAAGAGGAAGTCCGCGATGACGCTTGAGGAAGCATGAGCGGCAACACAAGTCATTTACAAAGCACTGCCGGCAGCGGTATTCTGGTAGGGAAGGCGTTGGTGACTTCCGAGCGACGCAGTCGGGACAGACGACTACCTTCGACCAATCACCTCTCCCTTTGTACCGTAGGAGTTCGTCCAGATAATTGGTGCGATGAAGGCTGAGCCAGGAGATGTTGGGACGCATCTAGAGGGTGGTTGACTCTTTAGCAATAGACCGTCGAAGGTAAGACAAAGAAACTCACCGACTTCTGACTACGCACTCTTTTCTTCCCTTTGGATTTGGCGCTCACTTCCGCCTGCCTGACGACGCGCGTATCCTCAAAGTTGGCCTCAATCTCGTCAACCCAACCCCCCTGTGTTCGTCCAGGCCAATCTCACGGTCCTCTGGCGCCTCCCAAGAGCTCCCCGTCACCCAGGTCTGCGTTCCTTTCCCCGGAGAGGCGGGCATAACCCGTACGTTTCCGCGAGAGTCCTGGACTGTCTCCCGCGATTGTACGACCTCGTAGTCGCCGTCGTAGTCGTCGTCCACAAGCCGTTCGCGTTGGGCCGCCATGCGAGACCCACTCCCTCGCGTAAAAGTCCCTCCACCAGGATTCTTCCTCAGGCGAACGTAGCGGCCGTTCTTGTATTCAAGGTGTTGGCCGTGATGGAGGCCGGACATTTCTGTGAGAGAGGTAGGCGAGGGGACAAAAAGCGCGGCGACGGCGAAGGAGAGGAGCTTTGATAACGTAATAGCACCAGCTGCCTTGCCTGACCTGGACTGGCCAAAGCATCACTGCAGCCATGTCTTGTTTCTGTAAGGGACACAGAAGGAATAATTGAGTATTTTTACAGACAGATGCAAATCATAAATATATATGAGACGATGAAATAAAAAAGAGGCGCCAAAAACTGTCTAATGCTCGAAAGTCTTCACTAACTCATCCCACAAAGGGAAACGTTCCGCGTTACGACGCGGTTGCTCCTTTCTATGTTGCAACCATGCCGTCTAATCATCCTTCGCCGCCAGCTCCTCAAACTCCTTGTCCGACATCATTCCGTTGTGAACCCATCGAAATAGTCCCGCAGCGGAAAACAGCACTAAGGCCGAACGCTGGTCACCACCGTGTATAGATATGTTGCCATGTGTAATGAGGGCAGAGGGGAGCAGAATGAAATTACCAGGCGGGAACCGTATGATAAGCTTCAGATCCCACAAAATGAGGTGGCCGCCTTTATCCGGGTCGAAGTCATCAAGCGCCCATATACCACACAAACCACCGACATGGTTGAGATGGTCAGTGTGGGCGTTAGTCCAGGCGTCCGGAGGGAAGTTCACATGTGCGGCAGCCCAAGCACACCCCGGCATGGGAGTTTGCAGCTGAGGGTTGTCACTGACCACATGCTCGAGTGTCTCCGCGAAGTCGTCGTGTATGGCCGGGAAGTATTTGGCGAACTGGGCTAGTTAAGAAGTAGAGTTAGCAACAAAACGCCTGACTTCCAAAGAAATACCTACCGTCCGCGAAGTCCAAAAGCGTTCTGATATCCTCATCTTGCAGGATTTCGGACATGGCAGCGTCATTGCCAAGGTTGTTGTCAATCCACCCTGGGTAAAGTCGGCCCCCGCCAAAAGATATTCCCCACCCTAAGGTTTCGTACTCTCCCCGGCGGTGGTGCGAATGTTCCGCATCAAAGCGACACCGCATCTTATATCGACGAATGAGCTCCCGAATGCGCCGCAGTCGTGACTCCCAATCAGGATCGTTCGGGTGACCGACAAGTACGACAATCACCCGCCGCTCTGCATCGAGAATGACTCGAGGTCGCCTGCAAAAAAAGCAAACTATCAACCAATGTCAAGCTAGGTGAAAGAATGACTTACCCGCCTTCCCATTCCACGACCGTATGACCGGCGCTCTGCAACTCGCCCAGGCGTTCATACGTCCATTGCTCCGTATTCCAGTCTGTGCGAGGGCCCTGCCACTCTCTCTGCTCGGGCACAAACTCGGTCTCGACTACGGACGCCTCTATGCCATGACGACGCAATCGTTGTTTGGGCGGGCGCCGGCGCGAGAGGAGGTGCGGCGGCGTATTTGCCAGAAGGACGTCAAGTTTTTCTGCACGAATGTCCGCTCGCCTTTGTCGTTTACGGGATCGACTAGCTTTCCTATCTTGCTCCGCAAGTCCAGCCTGCGCACGCATTATGCGCTTACCGAGTACGCCCAGAGGCGGCGGACTGGCGGAGCTCGTGGACGCGCCTTTCTTACGCTTCAGATCCCTCTTGCGCGCTCGGCGCCGGTCAGCACGACTCAGCGAACCCATGGATTGAGTCGGCGCCTGCAAAGCGGCGGACTCTTCGTCCGTGGACAAGTAATCCACGAGATCCAGATCTTCCGCGGGTAGGGCAAGCTCAGCAGTCGGATCCGCGAATGGCAAGGTGGGGTGACGGAGCTCTACCGAGAGCGTCTCTGGGACCTCCAGCAGAGAGGAGGAAGGCGAGAACAGGGCCGACGGAGGTGCTGACGGAGCTAGACATGCAGGACGAGGTGGAGCGACAACCAAGTTCGTGGACGGCAGCGAACGCGAGGACGGAGGCGAGGAACGTGGAGACGGAGGCGCCGACGGTCCTAGACGCGCGGGACGACGTCCAGTTGCGACCAGGTTCATGGAGGGCTGCGGAGGCGAGGACGGAGCGGAGGAAAGTGGAGATGGAGGCGGCGGGGAGACGACGCGCGTGTAAACATCCTCCCAGTCCGAGGACGACGCGTCGTCGCGTTCGTCCTGCTCCTGGAGACGGCGCTTCGTCAATGAGGCGACCGTAACGTCGGCGACGATGGGACACCCTATGCAGTAACCCGAAACTAGATACACCCTCTAATTAGAGGGGAAAAATATACATTTAAGCCTCTAATAAGAAGTAGCATTAGTAGAGACCCAAAACTACTTATAGGGCTCCCGCCGCCCCCCGGGGCATATGCGGGTGCGGGCAGGGTGCGGCGGGGGCCTGTCACTGTACTGGGCGTTGCGGGATAGGCGGGAAACGGTAGCGGACCCGTTATATCCGCTACCGATCACAATCCGATCCAGATCGCGGTCCCATCAATTGAGCGATCAATCCGTTGCCGTTCCGCGCTGGCTGTTATACGGACCGGCACCCCTCCGCGGCAGTTGCGGTAGGGTACCGTCAATATTGGGCAGCTATCCGAGCAGGCCCGGAAAGAAATGTGGCGCCTCGGTAGCATCCGAGCGGGCCCGGGATAAATGTGGCGCATCCCAGCTCTTCCGTGCGGTATTAGCACTGCTGGTACCGGTCTGAGAATCAAGAAATTCTCTGTTACACTACACTATGCTACATCATCCTCCATATTCTCTTCCTCTTCCGGGTCTTCCTCCAGCTCAAACTCAACTACAGAAGTCACGGGAAGGCCTTGCACTAGCTCTGACCCAATCCGTTGCAATGAACTCCACATCTCTGTTAACTTCTGCCCTCTTGCCTCCTCCATCGTAGCAGCCCGCTCCGCGTAGGCCCTCAAGCCTTCAGCTAATTCGGCCGGAATGTTAGGGCCGGTGCTGCATCGCTCTCGCCACCACGCCGCCTTCCAACCAGCATACGTCACGACACGTTTCATTTCTTCTATTAATAGCTCCACCTCTTCCTCCCAGCGCAGCATTCGAGCTCGCGCTTTGCACCATTCGATCTTGACGGCTGCAAAATTAATTAGTTTCATTCATGAATACAAACTCATACTTACCCTCATGTGTGATAGGATCGCCTTCGTCACTCACACCCTCTGCATAGCTAGCCCAAATCCACGATGGTCGCCGGCGCCCTTCGCCCCGCGAAACAACGGCATCAATAGTTGATGGCCCCGCAGTAGATTCGTCGATCAGACCTTGCTCTCGGATCTCTTCGGCTTCTCGTGCTTCCTCTGCTGATAGCATGCGTTCATTCATACCCTGCACGTCGCTGTCTGCCAAAACTCGTAGCTCTTCCTCCCAGGCTCCATGTCCTACAAGCCGGAACAAGGCATTTCTTGCCCACCTATACTTCAACTTGTTCAAATTGATACCTATCTGTATTTTCCGCTGCAGTCCCTCTGCCCGGGTGGTTGGGTTTTGCCCTGTTCAGGATTGAGTCAGGGTCCCACCATCAAATGTGACTGACCTGTGATATTTCGCACAGTGAACAGTACACCCGCGGATCGCATCCGAAGTCCACGTCTCAATGCTTCCAATGAATCACGGCACTCAGCCATGCGCAGGCGCCTCTCGGCTTCTGCAAGTCCTGGCACGCAGGCGCGTGGAAGTGTTCGATCCGCGTCACGAAGCTCGGATGGAAAGAACAGTTTCGTTGCCTCTGCGCTGAATTTCTCGCCTTCGTCAAGATGTGTAAGCTGCTCCGGAGTAAGAAACTCCCGCATCTGAGGCATGAACACGTTCTGCAAGGCACGAAACTTCTTGATACGCTTTAGGATGGCGGTACGCTGTTTCTGGACATTTAGATCCTGATACGTCGTTCCAGATTGACGTGCCTTGATCTCCCAGGCCAGTTCGCGCCTGTCAGAATGGATCAGCATGTGAATCTGATCAGCAGACAGTCGCATACTGGCTCTGTTCAATCTCAATTCCAGTCATCAGGAACGAGCTCAAGCTTGACTCTTGTGTGACTCCCGCGGAAGTCTTTGCAAGAGCCGCATGCTCTTCGCGTGCCAATTGTAACAATACGTCGGCAAAGGTCTCTTTGTTCTGCAATTTTGGCTCGTAAGGGCACGTCTGAGTGTGATCGCGCTCCCATGTCTGCACTTCTGCCAGCCATCTGTCCAGGGATGACTGTCCGAACTTTCTCCGGATACCCTCATCAAAATTGGCGAAGTCCTGGCGATGAACGCGAGCCTCCTTGATGCTGTCGATGAGTCGGACTGCGAAAACTCGACCTGAAGCACCGTGTATAAGCTGGTAGACTATTGTACACTTGAAGTAACTACTGACCAAAACTCTTGATGGTACGCTTGTTGTGAAAGTGAAAGATATCATTGAGCGTGTCCTCACGCGCCCCGGGACCCATCATCTTTGTTTGTGCAGCCGCTCTATTGCTTTGCGACCAGTTCTCCTCAATCGTCTCACCATGCGTGCGACCCACGCCCGGAGCAAAGTTGAACGAGTAGAGCGCGTGACACTGAGCCTGATGAGCCCATAAATGGAATTTGGGTACACAGAATATCACCGACCCCTCAGTGATATTGATGTGAAACTCGTCAGGCAGATGAGGGAGGCGGGCGAACAAATTCTTCGACCACTGACAGGCAATATCATAGGACACGACCAATTCCAGAGTGTCGTCATTCCCCACGGCGCTTGCGAATGTTGCATCAACATTGCAGTATCTGCAAGCAACAATGAGATCAATTATCGCGATGCAAAGGGCACTGTGCACCTTTCTCCCCGCTGCAAGTCACCAATACCGTTAGGACGCCAGACTCCGTGTCTAGAACATGTTACGCCGGTTACGCCGGTCGTTCGCAGACCCTTGGCCTTCTTCAGGTCTGCAAGGAACATGGCGGAGAAGCCCGAACAGGACGACATTTCTGTAGTCTTCTTTAGACGATATCAGAACAGTGATTTCAATAACTTACCCTCCTGAGTGACATGATTCTGGATATGGCGCGTATACGCACTGCGCTCAACGAAGTACCCTTGACCGTTTGCAAGCGAAGGATCCCGCTCTTGGGTAGATACAATTGCGTTTCGCAAGCGGAAGTTGGCGTCCGTCGCCAGGAACAAGCGATATAGCCATCTGATGCGAATTGTCAGAGTCCGAGGTCTAAGCATGTGGAAGTGATTACATACCTCTTCGCGTTTGTTGTCCAAGATGAATCTAAGTTGCGCGAAGGATGAGGACAGGCGGGACATTCAAGAGCGAGTTCGCCTCGGGAAGTACCAGCAACCCCCAATTTGTCGTGTCCGCGACCTGCCATCTTGCACATCTGCAAGTATCTCCATTGACGAATCGCCCTGAGCAGGACCTTGTACCGGTTAGGCGGAGTCCGGTGCATGCGGTCCTCTGTCATCGTCTCCAGGGATTTCCAGATGTCCCACGCGGGCAGCTTGCCCGTACAGTTCATGTTGTGAGTCAGACGTAACAGATCAAAGGTGATGGCGGTTTGCGGCTGTTTCGGGGTGGCGGGATAGAGCGAGGACTCAAGGAGCTGATCGTAGTACCCAGATGTCGTGCCAGAGCAGCCGCAAAAGTGCATGTTCACGGAATGGAGACCGTTCGTGTGCATGACTGTGAACTCCTGTGTTGTCGTGTGCGGGCTTGGACAGTATTCGCCGCCAGGGTGGGCAAGTTGAACAATAAGCCCTAGCTCCATGAGGGACGCGGGCTTGAAATAGATGCCGGTCCATTCCTGCGCGTTACATCAATGATTATCAACTCACCTCGAAAACCTAGAGTAGACACACCTCGATAAAATGAAACGGCTGGGTACGATGGTACTCAGTGCAACAACTAGCGCATACCATACCCAATCCAAAGCAAGCATTATCGCAGCAGCGGAATTGAGCAGGCTGGCGATCACCGTCTCCGCAGCGGGCACAATCCCTGCTGCCGCCGGCAGTCCCGTCTAGGCGGAGTAGATGCTTCAAAACGGTATCTCGGTAAGGTAACCAGACCTTCATGGGATTGTCCTAGACCGATCAAGTTAGTCGACGCGACGCGACATGGCGTCTCTCATCAAAAGATGCGAATGGCATTGATAGACTTACTGCGCTGATATACCGCTTGTTGACCTTGAGGGAAATGCCTGTGAGAGGTGTGTCCACCTCGTCAACTGGAGCAAGACCAGAAAGATCCGAGTCATCGCCGAGTAGGTACGAAAACCCATCAACTTGATCAGCGCGGGCCATAGTCTCGGTATCCTCTGCCATGGGCACATAAGAGTCAGTGGAAAGGTGGGTGTTCTTGAATTTGACGCGACGCCGGCCATCCGCAGAGCGTTCGTCCGCGATCACGACATGTGGCCGGTGTTCGTGAAGACTGGCAGGCGCAGCTTTTGCAACCTTCTTGCGTTTGGCACTGAGGCCCGGCAAGAATGGGGTAGGATCTGGATCTGTCATGAGTAGAGATAAGGACTGTAGACGTGGACAATGAAGAAGTATCTCTTATAGAAAAATCAGTCAGTAGGAAATCAGATATTTGATTAGAAAGGTGGCCTCTCGTGTAGAGCTGCCCCGCTATGACTTCCCAGAACGGATGCGCGTTTGGAGGGGAGTAGATCACAGGATTTGATAAAATGTCAGTAGATACGGTGACCCATGAAGTAAGCTGTAGGGATGAAGCGACAAGAGAAAATATGCATGTGATGGCATTTGGCACATGCATTGAAGAGACGTTATCGATCATCTTGGCTTGACTTCGATCCACGATCCACGTTGAATGCAGCAGCTCCAATCGTCGCTTGCAGGCCTCTCGCTCACTACATGCTCTCCGACGTTTTACCCGGATGCTGGACATGAACGTTACGATAGAGGCCTGCACCGGTTATATCTCGTTCGCCGCGGGCGAGTTCCCGGTGTGTACACAAGCTGGTACGTTATCGTATCTCTGCTGCATTCTGTATCTGATTACAACCAAGGGCATCCGCTAAACCGCAAGTCTTCGGCTTTCGGAATCAGGATCACGAAACGTTCCCCAGCTGGGACGAGTGCGTCTCTGATTGGGACAGACATTGCGAGGCAGGCGATCTGAGCAACCACGTCTGTGCTCGCCAGGTAGCGGTAGCCACCACAGCTGCTCCCAGTCCCTCTCCGTCTCCTCCCTCAGCCATCTCACCCTCTGTGAGTGGCAGTCTGTCCAATCCTCCGATGCCAGTTGCCGTGATGGCAACATCTTCGTCTTTGGGACGTGCAATCTCTTCGTCTACCGTCCGTCCTGCCCCAGTCCCATCAACCGCATCGTCCTCCGCTGCACCTCTCACTACTTCGTCGTCGTCTTCCTCTCTGGCTACTCCTGCGTCACAACCTGGCACCCCTCGACGTGCGAGAATCCCCCGTTATTACTCGGTCTATATTATCGACGATGATAACAGCGAGTTTTATGATGACGACGATTCTCCCTATGATATCTTCACCAGCGCGTGAGTCTTTCTATCTAACTTTAACTTGCCAGTCTCCATGACATCTCACAAAGTCAGGACGCCGAGGCCCGAGTCTGTGAACTGGCGGAGCTGGGACTGCGCGCCATGATTCGCCTAAGCAATCGTTTCCCCGCGTGATCCTTCTCTGTCGTGGTGTCACTTGCTTACCTGCTTTCTTGTTCATGATATCTTCTCTTTCTGTTTTGTTCTGTTCTTCTTTCAAGCACTACATCTATGGACACATAGATATATACTCATGTCTACTTTGCTATATTTAACTTACTGCTACTTGCACTCACACGGAGAATCACGTAAGCACACTTTATTTCCCTTCTGCCCTCATGCCCAAGGCCAAAAAGTTTCCGAAGAAGCGCGGACCACCGTCCTGGGTTACCGGCACGAAGAAGACATTCTTCGCTTCGCTCGCCGACGAATGGAAGCTGGCGGAGAAGGCGTCGACGGGCAAAGCTTGGAGCCGCGTCGTCGCCATCAAGTATCTCATTCGATATGGCGACATGCCTCTTCATCACACAGAGGACCTCGAAGAGGACCCGACAATGCCCACAGCCGACGAGGTTCAAGAGTGGGAAAAGCAAGAGGCTGCGTCCCTCGGCGGTCTGCAACATGCCGAAGTTTCGGCTAGACAGGAAACTTTGACCAAGTTGGCGAAGGTACGTTGCCAGTCGTATGGTCATGGGGTACAGACTAACTGACTGGCATCAAGAAAATAGCTGACTGGTATCGCAACGAGTACAGGAGCATCCGCAAGTCGGACCAGAACGCGCTCAATCAAGCCCTCGAGGAGGTTCTCGTCAAACCTCAGCACCCTCGCCGCAACCAGAAGATTCAAATTTACACCAACATCTTCTGGGACCATCGGCTCAAAGCACTCGTTCAGTCCGCACAGAGCAAAGCACAGGCTAGACATGACCACGAATATCGGATATGTTAGGATATATTGAATATAATTGTATCCGACATTCGAAAATATTTAAATACATATCTTAGGATAGGATAGAATGTAGAATATCATATGAATGTCAAATGTTCACTTTTGAAACAAACATTCGAAAACTGTTAATAATAGTAATAGTATTACATGTCTTATAGTACATATGAAGGTTTGTTTCACATTTATAATCACTCTATCATTGTAACTTGCTAAGATTTATGATTCTATACTATTATCAATAAGAATATACATAAATATATATGAATGTACTCGAATATATTCAAATATATTTGGAAATATTCGAATGTATCATATTTTCAAAGGATAGAATGTCGAATGTCTATTCGAATACAAATATCTGGCTTTGGGGTGCACATATTTGTGGTTAGGATGTAGGATACATCCGAATAGACATTCGTGGCCATGTCTAGCACAGGCTGACGACCAAGCCATGCGCAAGGCCGGTGGTACCGAGCTCCCTCCACCCGTCGACTGGAAGAAAGAGAACATGAAGATCTCCCGCGCCGCGGTGAAGGCTGCCTGGGAGGCGGAGGGCGACATGGTCAAGCAACATGTCGCTAAGCTCGTCGAGGACAAGTATGCGGAGGAGATGAAGGAGTACCTTGCCTTGAAGGGGGATGGCAACGAGGGAGGCGACGCCAGCACCGCCGAGGACAGTTCCTCGACCACCGCCCCAGGTACAAAGTCGGCGCTTGAACATCAGCTGTAAGTACGTGTAGTCAATTATCTGTCCAATCATTTGTACTAACCACTTCTATTTAGAAACCTCCAGCGCGCCGCCACTTGTCTTGAGGAAGCAGCCACCATCCTCGTCAAGAAGTACGGCTTGGTCTGTTCCATCCTTCTCGCCGCCCCTTTAGCCGAGGAAGGTGGACATGTCGGCGTTCGAAGCATCCATAGAGGCACGGCGCTTCACACTGGCGTCAATTGGCCCGACTTCGATCCTGTAGGGTACGGCCAAGCAGAGAAGAGTTTGATCGCATTCGCAGATAAGTGTTATAGTGCGTATTTTTTCCTTGCAATTGAATTCTGCTCATCCTCTCCTCCGACAGCCCACGCAGATCGCGAAGCACGATCCCTTACTGGCGTTCTCACCGAGCGCCCACTCCCCACCAAGACGACAGCCACCACTCCAACCGCTGCGACGACTCCAGCTCCTGCTACGTCGGGGATCGTGACCGCGACCGCCACCCCATCCACGTCGGTTCCCCCTACTCGCCCGCATACCCCACCTCCTGCGCCTCGAACGACACCCATGACACCTGTTGTGCGGCACGCCGAGTGTATGGGCCCGGAATTAGTCGTCGCCGTTAACAACCTGGTTGACGAAGATCGTCGTCTGGTCCTGAAAAGAATCAGTCGTTTGTCTGCCTATGAGGTATAGCGCGAGAGTAATATCGTGCGCAACAACGTCGTTGCGCAAGGGTTGGGTATCTGCGACACCCTCAAGGCTTCGACTCTGCTTGCGGGAATGCGACGGAAGGGCGACGATGATCTCCCGTTACGGTATGCTACGGTGGCAGAGCATGAGATGGACGCCGAACTCATGCGCCTGGCCGCTGAAGCGGAAATGGTCAGCGACATTGCGGAGACGGATTCCGACTTGGAGCAGCCCTCTGACAACGACACCGACAAGGAAGACGATGACACCAACAACGACACCGACACCGACGACGAAGACATGGCCATGACCGAGAATGAGGGCAACGCTGCACGCGTTGCCGCTGCGGGGACCGCTACATGCATCGACAAGGGGTCAGATTCCCAGTCCAAAGTACGTGGGCATCCAAACAACTAATCTATTCTTGTCGATATATTTATAGGACCAGGACGCAACTGACAGCGACATCGAGGAGCTTGAGATCGATGCAGTCGACTGGGAGAATGTCGATACTACGAAGTGGTGGCCAGAGCTTCGGAAGCTTTTTGAGGCGCTGAAGCGCGGCATCCCCTGGAACGTCCTCAACTGGACGCGGCTCGTCGACGCGTTCCTTATCTACGAGAATTGCTGTCACTTCGAGGATCCCGACAAGTCAACTTTTGGCAATACCAGCCTCCGCCCCAAAGTTGTCGCCACCTTCATGAAGAATCATCGCAATTACAGCAAGTCTTGGCCTCTGAATCAGGATATCGACACATTTGCGCAGGGTTGGTGGCTCTGGTGGAAGTCGGCTCAGCCATCAAGCCGTCTCGTTGACGGCGTGTTGACGAGACCAACTCGAGTCGATTGGGACGGGTTAGAGGCGAAGTCAGGGCGGAACGGTTTCGCCCTGGTTATCGCAACATTACTTTGGTGGGGCGAGGCCACGCATGCTGCAGTCGCGGCAACGTCAATCTCGGACATAGGAGAAGACGTCAACGACGACACGGTCCTTGCTGCAGCCACCGCCGCCCGTCAACGCGCTGACTGGGAGAACGCTGTCGTCGACGTCACCTGGGCCTTAGAGTTTATGATCCGTACTGCATCTTTCACGAGAGTGAAGTCGTCTACAGCCGTGAAGCGGCCTTCCGACGGTAGTCCAGATGTCGTCCGTTCTAAGGTAAGCCTTTCGGTTTCTCTTCTCTGTCTCTCAATGCTGACAATATCTTGTAGCGAGCCCGCAACTAGCCTTCTACAATATTTTATCTACATCATGGATCTCTACTACCATCAGACTAATCTTCCGTTTGTCTGCTTATGCTTTGCTTTACTTAGTTTTTGTGTTTCGTTGAACTTTGCAATAAATCATGTCGTTCAGGTTTGCTGGTGAGTCAAGGAGATGACGAAACAACTACGTGTCCCCCAGCTCGGTCAGGGAAGTGATCAATTAAGTACCTACGTGGCATGTGCTGGCGTGTGCTGGCATGCGCATGGTGGGTCGAGGACCGCGGACTGCTCCCAGTGAGTGAAAGTAGCAAGATGAGTAGCCAGTGTTTCAATCAATGTGAAGTGCTTAGACACAATTGCTTGGGTGTCTAACAAACAGAGCACATATTTGGATTGACTGGCCTGAGCCATATGTGGCGCACAATGGGAGGAGTGATGTTTTGATGAGGTTAGAGCAGAGTATCGGACACGAGGCCAAGAATCTTGGACCGGCGCCAGCAGTGCGAATACCACAGGGAAGACCTGGGATGCGCCACATTTCTTTCCGGGCCTGCTCGGATAGCTGCCCAATATTGACGGTACCCTACCGCAACTGCCGCGGAGGGGTGCCGGTCCGTATAACAGCCAGCGCGGAACGGCAACGGATTGATCGCTCAATTGATGGGACCGCGATCTGGATCGGATTGTGATCGGTAGCGGATATAACGGGTCCGCTACCGTTTCCCGCCCATCCCGCAACGCCCAGTACAGTGACAGGCCCCCGCCGCACCCTGCCCGCACCCGCATATGCCCCGGGGGGCGGCGGGAGCCCTATAAGTAGTTTTGGGTCTCTACTAATGCTACTTCTTATTAGAGGCTTAAATGTATATTTTTCCCCTCTAATTAGAGGGTGTATCTAGTTTCGGGTTACTGCATAGGGTGGATGGGAGGGAGAGGCGGACCGGCAAAGGGAGAAAACACGCGTTTGGAACGTGTTTGCCGCTCTGCAAATGCTGATAGAGCAATGTTAGGCCACAAAGACTAGGCAAGAAGGTGATAAAAAAGGGAAACAATGTAAAGTAAAGGCACAGACGGCCCAACGCGGTAGCGCTTAGCACAGTACTGCGCGACGCTGCTGGAGTGCGGCCCTCCAAGTGCGTTAGCTTACCTCCAGCAGCGCCGTTCGAAACCAAAAATACAAAAGACGGGAAGAGGAGAAAAAACTTGCCTGCAAAAGCCATTGCACAAGGCCGTCAAAAGGCAAAACCAACAGTGACGTGACTACGTCCTTATGTGGTAACAATGGCTTGCAAGGCCCGTCTGTCAAGACGTTCAACACCACAGACTCACGCACCGAACGAGAGCGCGTAAAGTCACCTATAGTTAGTGTGGAGACTTCTAATTCCATTGACGCGTAAAACTAGTAAGAAATGCCTGACTTGTGAATCATATCTTCATATACATGCATTTGAGAAGGCCGACTTTGTTAAGATGTTAAATCCTGGTGCTTGAAGATGAACGATTGACCTGATAAAGTAGTTAGATATTGAATACTGGATGGTAGAAGCATTTTTCATTAGCCTTCAGGGTGAAAACCAAAATTGCGGAAGTCGTGTTGTCAATGGCAGCTTGATCAATCATAGAGTACCACTCTAACATGTTCTACGATGTTGTGCGTTGCAAATTGTTTGGTGTATCTTTCATTTCTGTTTCCAAAGGCTCTGTGTTAAAAATCGCTCAACAAACCAGCTTGACAGTAGCTCAAAGGCTGAGCAAACGTGACGGGACTAAAATACTGAACAGGTATGTTCTTCCAAAGACACACATGCACTGTATGCTTTGACTACGTTCCTCCTGCCCCTCTGAAATCATGTCAATTACATACCTGCATTGCATATATTGCTCTACTAAAGACCTTCTTGGTATTTGCTGCATTGGAATGTCAGGACTATTTTTCTGACGATGATGAGACCCTTCGGTGCGCGTCGATCAAAGGCATGATCGAGCAACTTCTCTTCTCACAACTACGATCGTGAACATGCCGCCCCGCAAAAAACGCGGCCATCCCCGATTATACAACGACGCCGAGACACGAAAGGAGGCTCGAGCACAATACAACCTCAAACATTATCAAAAGAAGGGTGCGGACATTCGAAAGCGCCATCGAGAGAGATACTTGGCAGAAGTATGCACAGACCCAGCACGGTGCGTGAGCTATCACAAGGGAAGGAGGCCACTCACTGAACTCATTTTGTAGGTTGCTTCGACACCGACAACGAGCTGACAGTGCGCACGCCTCTTCCCCCAAGAACAATCACACACCATCCCTCCCTCATTCGAACGTCTCCGCTGCTCAGCAGAAGCTCACGCAAATCAATGGTTACCACGAAAAGGTCGTCGTCTGGCTGGAAGTCGAACAGCCAAGCGAGTATTTCCTCCAGCTCTCTCATGAGGTATCGCAGATGAAGGGACGGGAGTTGAGAGAGCGCGCCGGCGAGGTGAAGGCAAATCTACGCGTCATATTGGAGTGGATGTTGGACGCTCGGTTCATTTTTGGGGAGATGGAGAGTCTGAAAGAGGCTGCATTCTTGGAGATGGCTAGGGTACAAATGGAAGAGATGGAATCTGTGTCGTTCATGGCAGAGGAGCTCGCAGCCAGTTTGCGGGCAAACACATTTCTAGATAAGTATACTGCTCAGACTTTCTCATTCCAGAAAAATCCTTGAAACAAAGATGGCTTATATTGCATGTATTACAGTGTGGAAGGATGCGTGAGACATCATTTGCAGTGCGTAAGTTGATGAAGGCATGGTCATTAAGCGTGAGACCCGTAGAGGGCATACTCCTCCTCATAGTCCTCATGTTCCGCCTCCTCGTCGTAGGGTCCAAGGACAATCCCGTCATCCTCTGGCTGCTCCATCCACAAAGCAGCTTTCACCTTCTCAGCGGGGGTAGTAGGGGTGCTCTCCAGAGCGAAGACGTTCTGCGACCATCGGCGGAAACGCCAATCGAGTTCAACGTTGGCAGCACGAACATTGCCAACGTGCGCGTGCGCGTGTCGAGCCCACTTCTGAACGTGTTTGGCGTCATCTGGTCCTCCTCTGTGGTGATGGTCAGTTGCGGATGTGCTGGGGTGGGAAGGTACAAACCGTTGCTCTAGCCAAAAGTCCAAGATCTCAAGCGTGTTTGTCTTGGCGCAGGTCGTCCACTTGCAATCGCGGAGCAGAAGATCTTCGTCAGATATATCGTCAGGGGGTACGAGGTCGTCGTCCCAGTTCGTGCACTCCAGCACGGCCTCCGGGGGCGTGAACAGTTGACGGCATCGCGAGAGAAGGCGATTGTACTGCAGACGAAACCCAAGCATCTGCGCATGCTTGTCAGCGGTTGTTCAGTTGGCGGCATTCACGTACTTTGATTACCCGCCCGGTCAAGGGCCCCCAAACTTCCTTCATGTGGGTGTCCAGATGGGCCAAGAAGCGAATTCGCTCTTCCTGACCTGTCTCGACCGCACGTTTGTAGTGAGGTTGAAGATATCGGAGAATCTCCAAGTGAGCCGGCGAAGGGACGGTAGAGGCGTAAATGACAAATCTGGAATGTAAGTTGTGGTCGAAAGCGGCGTCGAGGTGCCACAGGTCAGACGGCGGAGCCACTCCGATTGGAAGCCAAATCTGCGCAACAATGTCTTCGTCGTCGGAGTCGATGTTGACACTGGCGATGGGGAGCATGGCGGGCTAAGGGAAGGATCAAACGTTGCAAGCATGAGTTCTGATTGATGCGACGAGTAATCATGATGACATGCCGACTTACACAACTCGTGGCCTTTTGTTGCTTATTCCCGCCCTCCACCTCTCTGCACCATGCGATTTCGCTGCCCGCCGCCATACTATCCCGCTCTCCGCCATCGGCGCACTCGCCCCGAAGACCTCGAACGCTTTTACGTCGTGCCTAGTGGCGATGACGTTGGGATCTATACGGACTAGTGCGTGTCTTGTCTTCACGAACAGACGGGCGTTTCAGCCGCGCCAGCTAATATCTTGCCCTCAAGTTGGACGATCCCCGAGGTCAGCCGCCTCAACATACGCACGCCCAGGAAGAATAACTGGAAGGAGGCATGCGAATTCTGGGATGAGTTCTGCAAGGCCAATCACCATCACGATACGAGGATCAACAAGATCTCTCCGGAGGTCATGTATCGCGGGTGGGCGGACGAAGTCTATGCCCAGGCAGGGAGGGACTTGGACTCTGATTCTGGAGGCGACGAATCGCCTCCTTCTCCACTGCTTTCTCCATCGACCATCCGCCGCGCAGCTGTAACGCTCTCTCCTTCGTCAACTCGCCCCGTCAAACTGACCACTTCCAAACAGCCTCGACCGTCACCAGTAGCATTGCAAGGCGCATCCAATTCCACCTCCGGTGCTCGTCTTGCGTCTCCTCGTAAGGCGGCATCATCTTCTGCTCGCTCTGTTGCCATCAAGCCGGAATCATCTGCTGGTAGTGACCGTTCGGTCGGCACGTCCAAACGGATTCTTGCATTTGCCTCCGCTGCAGTCAAACCCGTTCGACGTACGGTGTATCTCGTTGAACACGAGGGCATGTGTTATGCCTTCCGGGAAGGGTGCGTTCATTTCTTTCGCGCATTATTGATCCTTGACTTTGAACATCAGATGTCAGATGGAGGAATTTTATGAGGCTGAGATCTCGCCGGCGGATATGTTCCCCACCGTTAGCCAGCTTACTGACGATGAGGCGGTCGCCTGGGTGAATGGCATGTAAGGAATAATCCGGCTTCGCTTCTATAGTATATTCATGTATCACAATTTTGAGATTACTTTAGACGCCGAGGAAGTATTTTTAAGTATCGAGTGACCTATCAGTGATAAAACGTATGTTGACAGGGTGAAGACGTCTTGATGGTCGGGGCTGAACCCTTCCATCAGCAGAACGCCGGCAAGTTTTTGACACACTCTACACTATCACATCACTACAGCCAGAAAAGATGCCCAACCCAGGAACGTTTCGTGGCAAGCGGGGCACCTACCTCCTGTCCCAGGCCGCCTTTTACAAGCAGGCTGTCAAGGAAAACAAGGCTGCGGACGCGTCGAGGAAGATTATTCGCGGCTTCTTCAAGCGCTTCTCACCCCAGTATCCCCTCTCCTGGGAGCCCACCGACGCGTTTCTCGATGCCGTTGACGACGATGCTCTTGATGAGGAGGTCGCCTGTCCAAAACGAGAAGACTTTGTCTCAGAACCCGTAGATGGAGAGGGGGCGGCGGAAATAAAGGCCAGGAGGGAGGAGGATGAGAGGAGGTTTGAAAAGCAATTGGCGGAGTACCAGGAACGCTGCCAGAGAGAGAAGGAGCTCATTCCTGTACGTGTATCCTTCTCTACTCCTCCGCGGTGATGCTGATAATAAATGTGACAGAAACTACAGCGCCGGATCGAGTATATCGAAAAGACGGCCAATAAAACCAAGGCGCGGGAGAGGAGTCGGAAGGAAGACTCCAAGAAGCAGAAGGAGAAGTTGAAGAAGCCTCGGAAAACATCGGCCTTGGAGCTGTGGTTCGCGGCGTCAAAGGAGGAGGTGATGAAGGAGTTCCGCAAGGGACTGGAGGAAGAGTTTGGGGCGGCCGAGAGCTACAGCGCGGAGGTAAAGGAGAAGGTCAAGAGGGAGAGGGTTGGAAGAATGTCCAACGTCAAGAAGTCGCGCTTTGACGCATTGTCGGACTTGGAGAAGGGGGAGTGGGAGGAGAAGTCAAAAGCAAAACTGAAGGAGGAGCAGGCCGCATACAAGCTCAAGCTGAAGGAGCTGGAGTCAAAGCAAGACGCTGGACCTTGCACCGACCCCGAGGAGGTACAAGAGTGAGTCGCCAGTCTTTTATACCTTGACTCGTAGATTGACATATTTTCTCAGGGCGTTAGATACGGTTGCTGAAAGAGTGCAAGCTCTGCTAGACGAGCTTCGATTGGAGACCAGGTGGTCCTTCGTTTGTGTGGGAGGAGGTCCCGAACCCCTTGATGGTGGGCGGTTGACCATGTTGACGTGAGCCAGTCTACAGTGCATGCCACTGCATGAGCAGTTCACAGTGATATTGACATCTGCCCTAAGGGTCTGCACCGGTTCCACCAAAGGGACAGTTGGGCTCAATTTCGTCCAGGCCGATCCTTCCTTTGCTCGTATCAACGTCAAGGCAGCATGGGGGAAATTTTTGAAACAATGCTATAGTACGTCACATCTTCCGGACTACTTAAGCAGGTGCTTACCTAGATATAGTGGTGGATGACTGTCAAAAAATGGCCTTGCAAAAATCCGATGAGCGAGACGTGTCATCGGGTGAGATGAACACTGAAGTCGGCAACATTATGGTTTCCCGATTCTCCGACCAAGACGACGAGCGCATGCACCGCATGGTTGTGGAGTCCCCCTCAGCATCCAACGGGGGGTCTGGCCCAGTGATTGAAAAGACTCAGCCGAGCAATCCAATGCCAGCACAGCCCTCTAAGGGAATGGTCTCAGCACCTATCACGCCAGTTGTGTCTCCAGCCCCGTCTCCAGCCCGTCACCGTGCCCCGTCTCCAGCCCCATCCCCCGCCGCATCTCGCGCCGCTCCGCCCATTGTATCACCTATCCCATCGGCCGCCGTCTCACCCGCCGTCTCACCCGCTGTCTCACCCTCTCGCGCCGCTTCGCCCATCGTATCACCTATGCCGTCGCCCGCCGTCTCACCCGCCGTCTCACCCACCGTCTCACCCGCCGCCTTGCCCGCCGCCTTGCCCCCTGCTTCCACTGATACGTCTGCCGTGTCTCCCGTATCTCACACGGGGGGACCGTCTGCACCACCCATTGTCTCTGCAGCTGTCTCCCGCCGTCAGAAACGATCAGGGGAGGAGAGCCATGATCTGCGATCTCACAAACGACTGCGGGCCGTCATTGCAGATGCAGAGGGCGGGGTAGAACACCAGGATGTGGGGAGCGGTCTCGACGGTCGGGTTGTGAGGGCCGAGTTGGATCCCAAACTGAATCTATGTCTTACCGCCTTCAAGAGTGAACAGTTCGGCGATGGCTGGGAGAAGTTGTTGAGGGAGTGGTTAGCGTTTGAAGAGAAGGTTGACAAGGTGAAGGAGGGCAAGCTAGATACGGGAAATATGCGGCAGAAGACCCAGAGGCCGCGAGTGGTGAGCGATTGGGTGGCGAGAGCTAGAAGATGGCCGTGGACCCCTCCCACACAGAACGTCATGATGCTGGAGAAGGATTATCTGGCATGGTGGACGTTCCTGCAACCGAAGGGAAGAGCCACAGGCGACTGGGAGGGGAGGTCTGTTTTGATGAGAAGTGGGACCGGCACCGGAGGGTTTTTGCAGAGTCTAGCAGGGATCAAGGATGAGGACTGGAGCTCCTTGAGGATGAAAGGTATCAATGGATTTGTGACGGTTCTGACCGCCATCTTTTTCTGGCGTCAGGCCATCAAAGTCATGCAGGTTAAAACTGGGGGGCCTCGTGCTCAACAGTCATACCAGCATCAGATGGACAGTTGGAACAATGCTGTAGACGATGTAATCTTTGTTTTAGGTCAATTGTAATTTTTTTTTGAGAATTTTTTTTTTTGCTTGGAATGAGTAGCGATCAGTGAGGCGTAGGTAATTCTATCTTTTGAAAAATTGCGCCACATTTCATGAAGGACCCCCTCCCGGACCCCCAACGTCAGAGCGCCACAATTGGGCATCAATTCCTCTGGGGGAATGCTCCCATCATTATCTGATCACCCCGATCACACCCCATCAATTTCCTATACTACCCTATTTCCGTGCGCCACACTCTCCAGGCCCTATCCTACCCGTAACAGGGTGCCCTACCCTACCCCACCCCACCCACCATCCAGCCCCGTCCAGCTGGCTATTGATTGCCCCCCGCTGAGCCCTGGCCCCAGCCCCCCCCCATTCCGGGACCCCCTCTTCCCAGGTTCTGCTTTCCCAATCAGGTAGCTCTCCCGCCAGCGCCCTAGCTCCCTCATCTACCCGCCCCGCCATACAGTGAGCAGCCTACCCGCTCCAGCCATCCCCGCCATTCACCCGCTCCCCAGCCAGCTATACCCAGCCTTGTGTGCCAATTGGCACGTATGATGCATCACCAAGGTGTGCCAATTGGCACAATTTGATACATGGATTTGACTTACAAGGCTGCACTGCATACGCCGCAGCAGTCGCGGCGGCGAGTTCTTTACTTCCGGTCTTGTTCTGCCAGCCGCACTTGCTGCAGGACACGTACACACACCCAATTCCTCGACGAGGCACTACGGATCCTCGAAGGCCTTCGAGTGCGTTGTCCGCGGGCACGTTCGTTCGTGCTGCTGCTGATTTGCGTTTTTTGACAGGTACGATGATCCCCGAGGACGGCGACGCCGACAGACTTTATTGCCCCCTCCTCGATGGGCCTGCCCGTATATTCTACCTCCGGATTCGACCTCCTGTCCGTCTTCGGGCGCGTCGCCAACAGGCCCAATCCACAGATCCACCTCGGCCCCGTCGACCTCACGTCCTCATTCATCGTCGTCGATGTGCGCCGCTTCGACCACCCCATCGTCTATTGCTCGCCGACCTTCTGCTGATTAACCGGCTACAAAGAGCGCGAGATCCTCGCCAAAAACTGCCGTTTCCTGCAGGCACGCTGCTTGTGCTGTCCTGCGAGATTGGAGGCTGGACGCCGGAGGGTATGGTTGGCAAGTCGATGTATGCGCTCCTGCCGGAGCTGCGTACGCTTCCTGGGGCTGAGGCGGTGAGGACGGTGCTGCGCACGAAGGAGGGCGGGACGATGGACGTGTACGTGCGCGCGTGGAGGCAGAACAGGGATTGGGTGTATCAGATTGCGACGACTAAATTGCTCCGGCGCGCAAGACAGCCACAGCTCACTCTGCCTCTGTGCTTAATGTGTGTGTCTCTCTCCTCTGTGCATGTCCTTACTGATCAGCTACCAGCAGTACATATGTGGCCAACGTCGTCGGCATCAACTACCGCATCAACCACCGGCCCTAAACACATCGAATATAAATACGTCAAATTTTTAACCTGGCTGTCTTGCCTTCTTTCCCCACCCTCGAATAAGCAAAGTGTTCCACCGCGCTGTTCAATTGGGTTTCTGCCACCGGTGTTCCACTTGGTGGTAGAATTTTCATCTCTTTTGTTTGCACTACATATTGTCACTATGCGCCCCCCACTGCCACCTCTCACCATACCAACGGTGACATGTTCGCCTGTTGATCTCAGTCCTCTTACACCCATGGATGATCTGTCTCCACTGACTCCGATACCGGCATCACCTCTCCCAGGTCAGCTCACTTTATCTGTTGTAAACCTACCTAACCTTTGTCGCCCATAGAACCCATGCTTCCCGAAGTCGAGAAAATTTACCAGGATTATAGTAACTCCATGACATCTTCTCTACGGTTCAAGGATGCCAACAGGACCATGAGAAAGCTTTTCGATGTCATGTCTCAGCCTGACAACACCTGTAAGTACCACCATATCTTGCGATCCCACCTTTTCAACTGAGGTAATTATGTGCAGGGCAAACAGAATTCGACATCAATAAGCCCAAAGCCTACCCACGCGGAGTTGTTATTGTACCATGGGATGACTATCGAATAATGGATGACAACACTCCTCGCCAAATTGTCGATTGCAATGGCGAGACTTTGGTGGCTTACTTCCCCAATGCGGTCTCAGAGGGTGGTAAGGTATGCATCTTCGCACCTCATTTATGTCTTAGTATCTAATGTCTGGCTTGCAGCAACGCTTGAACTCAACCATCGAGGACTATATCAAAACTGTCCCACCACGGGTGGGTGCATCTGCAACTGCAGCTGAAAAGGTCGGAACGTATGTTGCGATGCCTGGCCAGCTCACAGGGGAGATTCGTGTTGCTCGATGTTGGCATGCTATCGGTCATCAGGTATGTTGAACCAACATCACTTTTGAGTATCTACTGAGAGAATCTCAAGAGGTCTGGTGTTGCTGTACCAAGTGCTGATGGGTTCAGTAATACAACATCCGCCTCTGCCACTGCCAAACTCTGGGAGCGCATGCATACTCTGTCCTAGCTTATCAATGAAGGTATCCGTCTTGTTGATGAGCCCCTCTACAACAACCTTCGGCTTCTCTGATAACGCTCTGAGCAGCGCCACCCCATCCTTCGAGCCCTCAATTTCATCGATCCCCTTCTCCTCGAAGGTTGAGAAATTTATTTTAATCGCCAATCAGGCCTTCATACAGACTCTCACGATCCACCAAAAAGCTTTGCTGTCCTAACTGTAGCTGGGGGACCCATCATTGGCGGGTACTTGCATGTTCCAGGTCTCAAAGTTCGCATTCGCCTGCATCCAGGTGATATAGTCTATATCCGTGGCCGCATACTCCAACATGAGATTGAGCCTTGGTCTGGTGGGGCCAGAATAGCTATACCTCATTTTACGCATACCAGTCTGTGGCGGGAGTGTGGACTTGAACATCTTGTAGTATAATTGGCACAGCTGCACATACATAACACTTTTATATCCCCATATATCTTACATCTAGATAGTGCCTGGTCACAAACACCCTCTCTTTTGCACTTCCATCATCCCACACATCTACCATCATCGCCTGCGCATCTCTACTTCAGTCATGCCTGTCCTTGTGCCATGCCAAAACCCTGTGTGCCCGCGTCTGTTTGTCACCAAACGAGCTATGAAGAGTCATCTGCGCCAGGCTAATACATGCAAGTGGTGGATTGCTCACAGCAAGGCCAATGCAGATGTCGAAATGGTGCCTATGATTGACAAGGAACCAGATTCTCCACTAGAGATGGAGGAACACTATCCAGAGCTTGTAGATCCAGACAGCGATGATGAAGATGAAGAAGATCCCTTTTCCACAGAAGACCATGACGATGGAGATGATGATGCTGAACAGAAAATGGGTGAAGGTCAAAATGATGATGACGATGATGGCCATATGACTGAGGTTATCAGTCAGGGTGAGAATGAGGAGGAGGAGGAGGAGGAGGAGGAAGAGGAGGAGGCCGAAGAGGATCCAGGCGACTCATTCAGAGCCTGGTTGGAACAGGTTCAAGCCAATGAGGTTTTTGAGGCTGTTGATGGGTCCGACCCTCCAGCTATTGGTCAAGCTGGTCCTGGTCCGTCCACTCAGGGCATCAGAATGGCCCAGCTGCTAGGAGGTCGGGCATGCTATCTTGATGATCATGATGGTACCGAGAATGATGAGCGTGTCTATGATGAGGATACTACTGCTGGAGTTGTGATACGGATGTCTCAAAATCTTCATGCACAGTGGGCGTCACTCTTTGGCACCAATGTCTCGTCAGACATTATGATGGATGGGAGTGGGTCTTCTGATCTTCGGAATGTGGAATGGTACCGACCTTTTGCTTCTGAGCTGGACTGACGAGTAGCCCAATGGGTAGTGAAAGAGGGAATTGGTCACAATGCATTTAATGAGTTACTTGCCATTCCTGGGGTACATTGTTATTCATGTTGTATCTCTTTGTGTGTCTTATCGAACATAGGTAAAAGAAAAGCTTGATCTCTCATATACAAACACACATGGACTCCACAAAATTGTTGATTCTATTCCAAGGCGTGCTGGACCTTGGAAGATCAAACATCTCAGCTTTCCAGATCGACCAGACGACAAGTTCACTTTGCGCCATAGAGATATTATGGATGCTATACAGAGTCTTTGGGGTGATCCTGAGCTTGCCTCACACCTTGTCTATAAGCCACGAACATTATTCTCAAATAAAAATCGCTCCAATCAACTTTTCAACGAAATGTGGACTGCCAAATGGTGGCCCTTTATTCAGGTAAGCTTTTCATTCAGTTATAAACTTTTCTGACTATCTTTATATAGGCTCGCCTTCCCAAAGGTCATACACTTGCTCCTCTCATCATTTCTATCGATAAAACACAGCTCACACAATTCTCGGGAAGCCGTCAAGCTTATCCTGTTTATCTTACCTTGGGCAATATTCCTAATCACTTGCGTCAAAAACCATCCAAAATGGCTTGTATTCTGATTGCATATCTTCCTGTTGAAAAGATGCATAAGGGAGGCTTGGCTAAGCGGGAGATGTCTGCTCGCTATCAGCGGCTCTTTCACGCATCAATGGCACATATCTTGCAGCCATTAAAGGCTGCAGGTGCTGATGGTGTTGAGATGACTAGTGGGGATGGTTAGGGTTTGAAGGTCCGGTCCTTAGGACCGGTAAAGACCGGTGGACTGGACCGGACTGGACCGGTCACATGACCAGTCCAAAAAGGACCGGTCCATGATTTGGACCGGTCCCGGTCCTAGGTCCTATGCTGATCCTAAAACTTTTGAAACCGGTAAAGACTGGTCCAGGACCGGTTTGAACCGGTCTACTCAGGGTCTAATCAGAACCAGTTAAATGTTCTCTAAAATAGTGATTATTCAAGTTTTTATGGCAAACTTACCTCCGCTTATGCAGTTTCATGGTAAACTTACCTTGGCTTATATACTTATATATCAAACTTAGCTCTATTTCTTCTCTCATAATCAAAGATCTCATTATATAATGACTAGAATACATTATGAAGTCCTAAGTAATCATAAACTTAACTGTTATATACTGTCTGACATACATGGCAAACTTGTAATATGGTAAACTTACCGAAAAATTTGCAAAAATATAATTTTGAGCTGGTGATGGTTTGGACCGGTCCTGGACCGCTTCAGGACCGCGGACTGGACTGGTTAGGACCGGTTTTTGCAGTCCTAACCAGTCCGGTCCTCAGTCCAGCCAAATTTGGTAATTTGCTGGACCGGTCCGGTCCCGGTCCATGACCTCAGAGGTCAAAAAACCGGACTGGACCGGACCTTCAAACCCTAGGGATGGTGCTGTTCGAATGGTACATCCTGTTCTAGCCAGCTATGTCGCAGACTATCCAGAACAGTGTCTGATTACTTGTGCAAAGTCAGGAACATGCCCAAAATGCAAGTGTTCCTCTGAAGAGCTTGGAGAGTGTGGTGATGCTGCTGCGCGCACACCATCTTGGACTCTGGGAGTTATGACTGAAGCTCGGGAAACAACTTTGTCTTCTTCTGCCTACTTCAAGGCATGTATGGCTCAAAATGTGTCAGGATATGTTCGGACACCATTTTGGGAGGGTCTACCTTTCACGAACATCCACTTGAGCACAACACCTGACGTCCTTCATCAACTCTACCAGGGTGTTCTTCGTCATTTGATTACATGGTGTCAGACTGTAATGACAGAGGCTAAGCTAGATAGTCGCATCAGAGTACTCCCACCTAGTTTAGGTTTGCGTCGGTTCAAGAATGGGATCAGTGTGCTCTCCCAGATTAGTGGGTCTGAGCGCAAAAATATGGCCAAAATCCTCCTTGCTTGTCTGGTTGGCTCAGAGCTGCCAGAACAGGGTATCACTGCTGTTCGTGCTATTCTCGATTTCATCTATCTTGCTCAATACTCCACTCATGACGACGAGACACTGGGCTACATGGATGCTGCTCTTGACACCTGGGATGCCAATAAGAAATACTTTGTTGATGTGGGCCTACGTGATCACTTTAATATTCCAAAATTCACTCTCTGTGCCACTATGTTTCTTCAATTCGACTCTTTGGTACAACAAATAACTTCAACACGGAGATGTTTGAACGTCTCCATATCGATTTTGCAAAGAAAGGTTGGAGGGCATCTAACAAGCGCGATGAATTTCCTCAAATGACACAATGGGTTATTCGCAGAGAGAATATTCATACATTCGAGCGTTACACTATCTGGGTCCAGAAAAAAATAGGTATGTTCTCTCACCTGTGGATGTAGGAAAAAGACTTTTATCCAATAGTTATCAGAAAAACATACATGCAAATAGCCCGATAGTTATCGTGACCGATAACTATCGATCAATGATAGCAGCATATGGACCGCCGGATTAGGAAGGTGATCTCCCAAAGCGGTTGAGGCTGTGTCCCTCCCCCGCCGTCCGTTCCCAAATGAGACAAGTAGCGCAAATGACATATGTTATTCGTGTTACGGGCTACGCGTCACAGGCGGGTTGCTATCTAAAGCGGTTCGGCATGTACTTCCTGCCCGGCAAGATTTCCGGCAGCGTTAAAATCCTCCTCGGCAATGATGGACACCAAAGCACTCCGGGCCGCACCGTCCATCGCCCCCGCCTTCCTCCCGCGGGGTGGCGTCGCCCGTTTCCACAGCTCCTCAAACGACTCACGAACCCTCCGACGATCTGCCGCCTGCTTGATGGCATAAGCCCTTCGCCCACACCGTTCTTCCACGCCCAAGCCCAGCCCGTCCAAGTCCCTGCGCCGATCCCATTCGCGCTCCTCCCAGCGCAAGCTGCGCAAAACACAGCGCATCTCTTCCTTCAATTTTTCCACCTCCTCACACCACCGATCCTTGCGGGCGAGTGCCTTGGCCCATTCAATACGAACACCTACACAATTGGTTAAGGAATTTTATGTGCGCCACAAATGGCAAACTTACATTTGTGGAGATAGCTATCCTCCTCGGCGTCTGGTCCGCCATTCGCCGTCCATATCCACGAGATAGTCGCCCTCCCCTCGCCGGGAACGTCGCGCCGTTTGTGCTGCTTTGCTCCTACCCGACCCGTCCCCGTCACTCTGCTATCCCGTTTGTGCAGGCGCCCAAGTCTCTTCACCGCCTCTGCGTCAGCCTCCGCTGTGATATATACCTTCACATCACCATCCTCCAGAACCCTAAACTGCCCGCAAGAATCCCCACCGACCAATCTGGCGAGGCTCGTTCTCGACCGGCGATATTTGTCGACAGCATCTGCGATCTTTGTGCTGATCGACTCAATCAGAGTCGCTGAGCGAGTGGTAGCCCGCTGTCCGGTAGTGTGTGCGTTCCGGTACATGACGAGATATCGTTTGGCACAGAGGCGGGATCTTAATCTAGTGAGAGCATCAGCACACTGCCCTTTGCGTAGCGCCGTCTCCTGTCTGATCAATCTCTGCGAACATCCGACTTCGGCTTGAACTCTTCTGGAGGCCGCGCATTCCGATGGGAGGTACAGTCGAACATCCTCTGCCGCCGGAGGAGCAGAACGCGATTCTCGCCTCTCATTTTCTTCGCGTTCGAGTACGATTGAAATCCGTGGCATGTAAACGCCTTGCCAGCGCCGAAATTCCTTGACGCGAGCCTCGAGAGTGCGGCGCCATTCCAATATTTTTGCTTGACGATCTGGTGTCAATGACTTGATTGACTTCTCGGCCAGCAAACGTCGCCTGATAGTGCTCAATCAGTCGTGCAACAGAAATAAGGTGAAGAATACTGACTGTCCCTCTTCAACCCGCAAGCCCATTATCACAAACCCGGCCATACTGATGCGGCCCAAGCCTGTCCCTCTCTTTTTGGATTTGCGCTTCTGAGATTTCCTCTTCTTTTTTCCTCCCGCACCGCCCCCCGCGTCGTCGCTTTTGTCGGCGTCGTCTGCTTCCTCTGCCTCGGCTCTTGACCTGGCCGATGCCTCCTCCTCCTCGCCTGCAGCCATTTCTGCAACCTCCTCCTGATGCAACGACAAACGAACCTTGGCCTCGGTGAGTTCAACTAAGAGAGATATCAGGGCTCAAGATGAATCCGTTGCGACAGTGCAAGGCTCACCTGTCCCGGACGGTGCATACGGGCTCGGTTTCGTTTCATCCTGCAGCCAGGCATCCACCATAGCCATCCACTCCTCACGGAGCGAGTCCTCGAGCGCGTCATTCGCCTGGTCGAATGCCTCGACCTGTACCATACGCTCCTCGAGGGCGATCCGCAGACGGCGTAGCAAAGTATTCCCTAGAACATCATCACTCTTTGTCAGTATCAACATCGATGTACTGCATGTATACTTACCCAATGCAATATTTTTACCAAAGTTATGCTTATCCGCTTTGTCCTCAATGTCGTCGTGTCGGGCTCCCGGTTGTTCCTCCCGCGTCATGTACGATAGGGGGTTGAAAACCGCCCAGACACGTTCAATTCCTTCACCATCTGTCTTCCCTACACCGAGTTTGTACTTGAGCGACTGATTAGCCTCGCAAAAGATGTCGTGAACGTTGCCGTGCCAGATGGGCAGACCCCACGTTAAGACCGGGAGATCCAGATTCTTCAAGACATCCGGCAGAGCTTCGATCCGTTCGAAAAAGTGCTTCTTATACTGGCACGCGATGTCATATGTTATCGTCACTTCCTTGAGTCCCATACGCGATAAGAGCCAATAGAGGACGAAGTCCGAGTTTTTGTACCTATGGACCTGATGTCAATGACACCCCTTCCCAGAATATGATGCTTACTGACCGTTCACCCTTCTCCAGATCTCCTAGCCCCAACATGATCTCGTGCCGTGCACAAATCACTCCTATCACGCCTGCCCACCTCAACCCCACAGAGAATCGCGTGTCCTTCTGCATCAACGCCGCAAAAGATATACAAGACGAAACCTTCTCAATGTCAGCTCGTGTTATCAATAGGGCCAGTAGAAATCACTTACGTCCTCCTCGGTAATATATGTCTTGAGCCAGTTGTGATACATTTCCACAGGTACTTGCACGCTGAGACCAGAATACAAAGGCTCATCCACGCGAGGGGACGAGCGAAATCTACAACGCATCCGAAAGTTTGCATCCATTGAAAGGATGCGTCGATAAAGATATCTGTTGTTGATACATAAGCAAGTTCCATGGCAATGAAGCGCGAAAACATACCGAAACTCGGCATCCACTTCATCCCACCCGTCAGGCAAATTTACCCCTACTCGTGGGCAAGCCCAACATTCGACGGCCACCGCACCGTCCGGAGCATCCGCCATACCACCGACCTCATGTGCCACTCCGGATCGACGGACACGCTTCAGAAATGCCCATTGCCGCGACATGCGCAAGAACGCCTTGTAGCGATCAGGTGTCCACTCTGTGCCGTAGGGATTGGTTGTGTCCTCCAGAGTGGTGATGTAGTCGCGGACGTTCACGGTAGCAATGACCTTGAGCCGGCGGAAGAAATCCAAACATTCCATACTCGCACAAGTTTGAGGATAGTGTGTCGTTGCTGGGTACCAGCCACTTCGCATGACTTGCTGCCAGTGGTGCGCCCGGTCAGATACCTCGCATGAACAATAGCGGAACGCGACGGTGTGAATGCCATTAACGTGAATGACCGTCATAAGACGAGGCGTCGCCTCGGGATAGCGGCAGGGGCCTCCCTTATGGCCGAGTTGAAAGACGAGTCCTAGATCGCGCAGCGTCTTACGCTGAAAACATCCGTCCCTCCAGACCTGAAATACACTATGAGAAACTCACCCCACTCGAAGCCAAGCACATTGGACTCACCTCGATGACATGCAATGGAGAGCGTTGATGTCGGCTCACACAACACGCTGCGCACTCCAGAAAGTCGCCGCAGTTGCGACAGCGGTACAGTTCGGAGCAGGGAGTGGGGGCAGGAGCATCAGCAGGCGCCGCCTCGGGCATAGATACGACTGGAGTGTCGGCAGGTAACCAAACCATCTCACTGGCCAAGTCGACTCCACAAGAACTGCACTGGGGATTGAAGCTGTCGATTCCAAGGGCGTGGGATCGAATGGTCTCCTCCAGAAACGCGGTAGTCCAAGGCTTCCACTCCTCCATCGGGTCGTCCTGTCGATGAGCATATTTTGAGCATTTTCCCTAGATGCGCATGGGACAGTGCACGTACTGAGCTGGTGTACCGCTTCCGCTTCGCCGTGTCCCCCTCCACTGTCTCAGCGTACGCCTCCTCGCCCTCTCCGAACTCGTCTCCATCGCCGTTGACCAGTGTTTCTGCCGGACCGAGTTCGTGCAAGGCTGCATCGTGGCCTCCCCAATCAGCGCCCGGTTCCTCCAATCCAAAGGCAAATGTGTCGTACTCCGCAGATAAATCCGTCGGTGCAACTTTCCGCTTCCTCGGTGGCAAGGCCTGCGTCTCGACTTCTCCTGTCGGCCGGATGTGCACATTGAAATCGACGGGAACTTCGGTGTCGGGACCAGCTCGGTACACCAAAGGAGCGTTGTTCCGAGGGCGACCACCACGGTTGGTGCTCGGTACGAAGTTGGACATGGAGGGTCCGGGCGCAATGGGCGGCCACGGCGGTGGAAAGCAACAGTTGCACGCGTGAACGGTGAAGCAAAATTAATCGCATCTCGCCCTAGGCGCAAACTTCCGAAATTATTCCGATTACCACTTTCACGACTAATTGAGAAGACGTTACGTTGAGCAATAGAAAATTACTTGAAGTTCGTGTATCGACAACCGCTCACGGATAGTGGCAAGAAGTGAGTGATTGACCGACTACTCAGGGCGGACGCAAGAGTCTGAAAGGTTTACGTAAAGGGCGCGGGTCCCAATTCAGATCCCGCCCTGTTCAGCGCCGCCCTCCATCTTCAGCCATGTCGTTTCGACAGCCTCTCCTTGCGCATGGCCTTCATCACCTGAGATTCCTTGACTAAGTAACCACGCCCTACAATTTTCCTTAGCCCATTGACAACACCTGTCGTAGCTGATCATTGACGCACTGACTCAGCGGGGGATCCAGCGCACGCGAGGTTCAGGGCGATTGGCGTGTTCCTCGTAAATAATGTCCACGCAGGTTTTCAGGAATGCTTCCGCATCGTCCTGCGCTCGGAGGCGTTTCTGCCGACGTAGACTCAGCCCTGCGACATAACTTGGTGTCAGCACATCACACAAACACAATGGCAGTACGAACCCGAACTGTCACCCATATCAAAAATGTCGACGGTATTCAGCGTGCCAGCCAAACTTGCTAAAAGCATCCAGTTGCCGCTACGGGGTCCAAGGCCTACGGCCGTTCGGAAAAAAGACTGGTAGACTGTATATTCGCACCAGTCAAGCGCCTTGTCAAGACGGTCCAAGGAATTGACGCTGCATTGCGCAAGGCGAGGGAGCAGGAATTCGCCTGCGACGCCACCAAGCTTCTCCTTGAGGGTGGCGTCTCCCTCTGCGCAAGTATCGTCCTTGATTAAAGCCATGTGGTGCATGATGATGCTGGGGAATGAGAGTCCGTCAGCCCAAATACCCCTGCAGCACACAAGCACGATAACTTACCGCTGAGACCTGTCGCTGACAGGAATGGCGTCGGCCTCGTCGAAGGACTGAGGAGGGGAGGCGGGGGCGGGTTTCAGGACCGTGGGTGCATACCCGTCATCTTCGCTGTCGCTCACATCCATGAGATCAGGCATGGAAAGGCTGTCGGTGCTCATGGTAAGAGGTGAAGTCTTGATGCATGTGACAGCCCAGACTTGCGGAGCATAAGGATAAAGCCGAGGACGGCGTTGCCATGTACTTCTAGGGATAATATGAAATACCCATACAGCCGCCGCATTGATTGGGGACCCCAGCTACCCTCAGAGTGCTTCCTCCCTAGCTCCTTGAGGCCCTGCGACTCCACGGACACGCCCTGGCACGGGCCTGGCATAACGGTAGAGGGCCATCTTCACCGTGCGCCACACCGTCTCAGAGACCCCAAGTCCGGTTTTGAACTTCTGCCGAAGTTTCTGATCCCAAATATCAACAGCGATGTTCACCAGGTCCTCATGGGTGTAGATGCCCATGTCCGCCATGCGATTCTCACAATCCCCGAGATTGTACGCCTGGAGAAATTGTACCACTTCAACGTGCATGAACGACGAGTCTGAAGGCGCCGTGAAGGTCGGCTCCGCCACGACAATGAACGCTTCGGCACCTCGGTTCCCTTTCCCGTGCTTTGAGCATTGAAATCAATTATGCCGACGCTGTACTCACTAGAGACTTGTGCTCCAGTTCCGAGCTGGAAATCACCGCGGATAGGGCGCGCGGTGCGCAGGTGTTCCCTGACGTGGCTAAGGCAATTCAGCAAGCAATAAGAAAGGATGAGAAGGAGATCTTACTTACGACAAGCAGCTTGAGAGAGCGGGAAAGCAATCGTCTGCTGGATGGCTTTCTTCTCGTTAGCACGTCTGGCTGGTGTTTTCTTCTTAGTGGGAGATGGCGGCATGATGGAGCAAAGACAGGTTAGATCAGGGGGCCAATTTAGCAAATGTCAATTTCGAAGGTCGGTATTTAAGGTCCCTGGTAAGAGAACGACCCGCGGCGATACAAATTGTGCAGCTGACGATGATAGTGTGCGGCGCGCGTTGCAACGCCGCGCTGGCCCATTGTCGCATACGCCAGCTCGTCGACCTGATGAACTATATCCGTAATCAGCCTATACGCCTTGATGATCTCGGCGTAGAGAGCCTCCGCCTCAGACATCAATGCACGACCCCCCGCATGTTCAGGTCCCCACCGCCTAATCTCACGAATGGAAGGGGCGCAGTTTCGCGCATGATAGGCGAGGAGCTCAAAGGCTGCGTGCAGAATGGCCTTGGTGAAGCCCGGCTTGTTCAAGGCCTTTTGAACCATCAAGGCGGCGTATTGCTCTGGAGTGTGGAGTTGGAGCTGTGTAGTCATGTTGCCGTGATGAGCTCGTAACTCAGACAATGCGGCGCTCATATGCATGATAACGCGCTCACTGGAAGAAGTGAGACAGTGTTACGCCTCTAGACCAACTGAGAGGGCACGTACTTTGAGGGCGAAGCTAGCATACGCAGGCGCCGCGGCGCAATGATAGGCTGTAGAAGCGCATCGGACGCTCTGACCAGAGAAGGTGAGCGAGAACGCATGTGAGGTGGTGAAGAGAAGCACCTAGAGAGGCGTGTTGGGGCGGCCAGTGCGACGCGAAGGCTAGAGAAGGTGACTGTGAATGTGTCTTCAACGTCGCCGGGAGAGTCAGGCCTGGTCGTCATGCGCAGAGATGAGAGCGTGTGGTCCGAAGCTAAGGGAAGAGTCATCCATTTTGGAAATTGGGCAATGGCCCAGCATGGGGACGCGATTGTTGTAAGTGACAAGTCTGGAAGTGGCTGTGTCGTCGTGGACCCTGGTGCGGGTTGTAAATCGAATTTAAAAAAAAGACCACAGACTGGGATTCGAACCCAGGTCTCCTCAAAATTCGGGCGTGCTTAGCCACTACACCACCGCGGTCGAAATGTAACAGATTTATTCAGGTTTTGTTGCAATAAAGCCCGTTGTCGATGTACGCAACCAGGCGAGTTCGAACAAGAAATGCTGCAAGCAGCGATATCTCGAGGGAGGCTTCTCAAACGACTACCACGATGCGCGCAGCAAGGGCGAAGGCTCAAACGACACTTCGAAGGCGGAACGAAGGCAACCGAAGGTTGGATAAAGCACACGAGGGCAGCTACTCAACGAGAGTATACGTCGAAGACCCTCTTCGACGTCGCTGAAGCCTCGAAACTGGTTCCTTTGGTATGGTGGGGAAAAGTAAGTTCTATTTCCGACCTTCGTCGGTATTAGTATCTACTTCGGGATCTATCAAACCCGGGCGGTCTGTAAGTACGGAACAATAGAATATCCTATCTACCTTCCTTCCTCCTGTCCGCGCCGTGGAGCCCTCACCATATGGTGGGACGGTCCGGGCAATCCTCCTGAAGGTTTCTGAAACCTCCTTAGACCTTCGGCCGCGTGCGTCCCCCTGGCGAACCTCGCCAGCCCCTTGAGTACCTTCGAGTACTATCCTCCGGGTTCCCGTATGCTATAGGTCCTGCGCGAAGCATCTCGGGGATGCTGAGTTACGGATTGGGGCGCTCAGATGCGCACCAAGCTGTACATCTCCCCCCAGGCAAATTTCGAAAGTGTGGAATGCGAAAGGAAGGCCATGTCCAGCCCTCAGGGTCGTTACCAGCGGGTGTCGAACCTCGGGAAGTTTTAGCAAGTCCTCGAAAGCCCTCGAGAGCTATAAAAGGGAGGTCCTGGTTGGTGGAATGAACCCAACACCATGCCTCGTATGCCCTCTGTCTACCACCACACCGCCCCTCGGGTGCAAAACTCCCAGACTGGTCGCGGTCCCCCATTCACTCCCCAGACCTACAGCGCCTCCTCCGCCCACAATCTCCGCGAGTATGTTGCCGCCGAAAAACACCTGTGGCGCATCCGTGCCGACAAAGCTTTCTATGCGAAACTCCAGGCAGGGCCAATCACCCCCGTAGAGCTTGACCGCATTCGAAGCTTCTTCGCGGCCTATGTGAGTCCTCCTCTTTCCTTCCCTAGTGTCACGGCATTTTCTCATAATCCGCAGAAAACCATGGAGAAGTGCGTTGAAGTAGCCGCGCGCCGCCACTGGGCACTTCCCGACATCCTTGACTCCGAAGTGTTGGCCAAAACCTTCATAGCGGACCTCACCAGCGGGTACTGGCACGCCGAATTCGACAAGTTGCAGGCCGACGACCTTGGTGTGGATCTGAGGCATATCGCCGCCCGCCGCCGCCACTTCAAAGCGACAAACGGCGCCGTCCAAGACTTCGCCCGTCCCCGCGGCATCTACTGGTGGAGCGACGTGACTGGGAAGGTCGAGTTTACGGGCCATTTCCCCAATGAGGCGGCCGACGAACCCATGAGGGATGTTGCTGAAGAGGTTGCCGAGGGAGGGACTGGCGGATCTGATGATGAAGAGCCTGCGGACGCGGATGCCGCGGGTACCCCAGAGAACGAGGATCCTGAGATTATCGAGATTAATCAGTAGACGAGACATGTTTTGTGAAGGGTGGTGAATGGCGGCGCGGACGGGAAGAGCTCCGCTGGCGTCTGAAATACAGATTCCCCCTGTGCCAGAAATCCGAGAGAAGCCTCCTGGCCATCGATAAGTGGGTCCATCGATAGCGCTGATCCTATAAGAAATCCAGTTCTTGTCCCGCCTGGACAGCCGTCCGCCTTCGTTCTCCAAAAGTCCTTCGAATGCCTGAGACTCCCCCATCCTTCTATTCGGCTCGTGGCGCCCCGCTGTACTTCCCTTATGATGTCCTGTTTGAAGCCCGACGAGACACCTTCCCCATCAACACAGCGAACCCCGAGGAGGGATCCCCTCGTTGGCTAACGCTAGTCAGCCTCCCTTCCTTTGTCAACCTCCAAGCATACGAGCATGAGGAGAACCAGGCTCGAGACGCCATCCTGTCTGTCTTGAACTCCCTGTATGAAACCGAAGGTCACTACCTGGTCGAAGACATCAGTCGCGCTTTCACCCATGCTGTGAGTGGCCCCCCCCCCCCTCCTCCCCCTTCCTTCCTCCTGATCCCTCTTTCCTCCCTTCCCAGAATGCCGCTCGGGACTGCGCTCACCGCGCCGCTCACCACGGCTGGGTTGTTCCCGACACCACCCAACTGTTCTTCGACTCCTCCCTCCTGTCGTCCTCCATCACCGACCCCTACTGGTACTCCCCCTCCTTCCGCGACATCCCTCGATTCGGAGCCCGTATTGGGGAAATCTTTGACCTCCGTAGCCAGAAGGAAGCCCTCCTTCGCCGAGTGAAAGAGATCCATGTCGAAAGACCCCCGCATGGCCCTCAGAACCGACCCAACCTTCTTCTCGGAATTCGGGACCTCCTCTACCCCCAAATCAGCATGGAAGCGAGGCATTTCTCCTTCCTTCCCCGTATCAGCCCTCGTAAGTGCTCGCTCCTCCATCCTTCCCCTCTCACAACCTTCTCCCTTCCCAGGTGATCCTCTGTCCTCCTCCTCCCCCCTAGGCTATCGTGGCCAGCCTTCCCCCGCATCGTCCTCCACCGACTCAGAACCTGAGCTCTCCCCCGACGATCGAGAACCGGAAGTGTACGAATGGGAGAGGAACCCGGGTTTGATGTGACCGGGTCAATTTCGCGGGGTTCGAGGCAAAAGAACCCTTCCGTACCCTTCCTGGCCCTCCCTACTCTAACACTCCCCCCCCCAGAACTGCCCCCCAGCTACTTCATGATGGAGTAGGGACGCTTTCAGCAATAGATAGCCTTTGCAATGAATGACAGTTGTGTCCCCATCGCCACCTTGATTCCTGAGCCGGCTTACGCCATGCTGTGCCCCCCCCCCCCCCCAAGCCCACTCTTGCTGCGTGCACCGCCTCGAGAAGCACCAGATGATTATCGAACGCGTGTAAGGCTTCCATCGAGAAGCGCGGTGATAGAAGGCGCGGGGATCCAATTTAGACTTTGTGGCCGGCATATTCGTCCAACGCTAAGTGCCCCTTTCTCCTTCTCGCGCTTGCACTTTGACTATGTCCGCCACGTCCTCGACCACGCCCGCGCCGTCCACCCAGATGCGGCTGACGCGAACTTTCACCGTCGAGGGTCTGGTCCGCCTGCTCGACCCCAACCTCAAAACCCGCGTCGCCCAACTGCCCTCCATCGCGGACTTTACCTATCCTCACGGCCCAGCCGATACTCGCGCCGCCGCCGACGCCTATGTCGCTACCGTGGCCCAGCAATGCCGCGCCCTCCATCGCAACTTTACCCACGCCCCTTCCACTTTAACGCCTGACGAGCGCGCCGCCACGCTAGAGAATGTCCGTCTCGCGCTGGAACGCGTCGGCAGCGAGCACATCAGCCATATCGTTCCTGCCTGGTTCAGCCCACAGTGGATCGAGGTCTGCGCTCCCTGGTTCGAGGAGCTACTCCGTGGAGAAGCCACCAAACGGCAAGCTGAGGAAGACGCCGAGGCTGATGAGCTCAACCTATTCCTCCAAGACGACTACGAGGACGCTCCCGAGAGCGCAATCGTTCCCGGCGACGAGGAACGGGATGAACCACCTGAAGAACGCCAAACTCCGGGTGCGTCCTCCTCATCGCTTCACCTCTCCTAGATCTCATTTCCTTACCAGCACCTCCCTCATCGCCTGCCCGTCCTCCTTCTCCCGCCCATCCTGACGATGCCGAGTCCCCTCTCCTTCCCCCATCGCGTGCCGTCTCTCCCGAGCCCGCTGATGCCGCGGATCCTGGAACTCCTGCTACCGATCCCGCTCCCACCGTTGAGCCCATTCCCAGCAAGCCCGTCCGCGCCCAACGCCCCTCTCCCCGCGGTCGTTCCCTTGCCAAACCCCCAGCACTGCGATCGTCACCACCCATTGAAGCCCGCGCCCCTTCTGAAGCCTCTAGTGCGGACACTGAGGCTGGAAGCGACAATGAGGCGGATGAGATCGACGATGATCCCGCAGTCATCCCGCTTGTCCCCTTCAAAGTAAATTCCGCCTGGGGAACCCCCTTCCTCAAACTCTACAACCTCCAAGCCGCCGACAAATTCCCGACCGGTGAGAAGTATGCTTGGGTAGGCCAAGCCCTGACCGCGGGTGCCCTATACGTGCGCTCTCCTTCTCTTCCGCTCCCCCCTTCTGTACTGACCCCCCCTCCTTTTCCTTAGCAACTCCCCGACAACGAGCGATGCTCCCAGTGCCGGCAAGAAGATGAGGCCTGCCTCCTTCCCACCGGCGTTCTCCCCAACATCAGCGTCAAGTGCGCCCTCTGTCGCTCGCGTAAGGATCCATGCTCCTTTCTCAAATCCGGACGCCCTCTGCCCGCTCAACTCCGCATCCCCGACCTTCCCGTCCCCAACCCTCTCCCCTCCCACCTCAAACCCCTCGTGTTTCCCGTGCGTCGACGGAAGGGACCCTCCCATCAAGAGCCGGATTCGTCTGATGACGAAGTCGAGCTCCTCCCTTCTGATACGGAACTCCCCCCCCCTCGCACACGTCGCCACAAGCGGGGGCCCCAACCCACGCCGTGTGATTCCATCGACGAAGTCACCAAACTGACCTCCTCTCTCCTTCCGCAACTCGACAAGTTCCAGCTCCCGGAGGCCAGCACCCTTGTTGCTGTGCAGAGCCTCCAGGCGAGCTATAACATCCAATTCGAGAAGGTTTTGGACTGCGACGCGCAATTGAAGGCTTGGAAGGCCTCCCGGGAGCGCGCCGCTGCTCATGTCGACGACCTCACTTCCCGGATCTCGTTGTTGCTCCCCACCCTTCGCCAGTTTCACGCCGATGTCACCGGCCCTCCCGAGTTGGCTCCAACCATGGTAGGATCGCATTCGGCTACCGACCTTACCCCGGTGAAAGCTGAGGCCTCCGATAAGGGCAAGGCCATCGATCCTCGGGAGCGTCCCTCCCCTGTCCGGGCAATCCCTCAGAAACGCCCTCATCCCGACACCGCTTCATCCTCTCACAGGCAGGACTCGGCAAGCACCTTGAAGCGTTCCAAGACCACCACCACCTCCGCCCCTCCTCCACCACCCTCTCGGCCCCTTGGTCCTGGTCCCGCGTCCGTCAAGAGATCGAAGAAGAAGAAGTAGGCGGGGGGGGAAGGGGAAGAGGGAGGCGCTGCCCCTTTCATGTATACCATCTGATTGCTGACCTGTATATCCGTATTCCGTATTGTTCTTCTTGAAATGTACAACTTGGCAATTGACCGCAGTTTTTGACCCCCTGGGTTCGCTGGCCGAGACCGCTGTGTCGATGCGCATCCTTCCATTCCGGAGTTCGAAATAAACTCAACTTCCGTGCTCCTTCTTGCCTCGCTCCATCATGCGTGTTTTCTTCCCTAAGGGAGAGCTGCCCAGCAAGCGGCTGTTCCCTGCGCAACTCCTAGTCTCTTCCGCCACACAGTATCGGGGTACGTCGTCCTCACTCGTTCTTCCCGCTCCCTTAACTGATTCACCATCAACCCCAGAATTCAACAACTGGCTGGGCGCCGAGCTCGCCTCCTATGATGTGTACCCGAGCCCTGATCGAGGTGTTTCCGAGTGGGAGTCGCGCTGTCGGGAGGCTTTCGAGGACGGCTTGATCGTCGTACGCCTCCTTTCCTTCGCTGATAGGTTCCTGTTCACTTGCCCTAGGACCATACCACTACACTGGCCTGTTGCGACAGCTGTCGGACCGTTTGGGGACAACCGTTTGCCTGTAGCGTCCCTCGCTACGCCACAACCCCTAGCAAGTGTGCGCGCTGCGTACGGACGGGCAAACACTGTTCCTTCCAGCGCCTTCGAAAGTATGCCGGCACCTGGAAATACGAAGTCGAGGCGGTGGCTGAGGATGACCTTCACTACCAGGTCCTCAGTTACTCCCCTCTTACCCTTGGTCGTTACACCCCCTACGAACTCCAGTCCCTGCACGACACTCTTCAGGATGCCTTATCAGCTGAACGCCAGCTGATGGAACACGCCGATAGCCAGATCCAGATTTACGAGTCCTTGAAGGCTAAAGAGCTAGATGCTCTCGAACGCATCCGTTCCCTTATCCCGTCGTTCGCGCGCGGAGACCTCGCCACGTATGTTGACGGATCGTCGGACGAGTGAAGTCGTATATAGGCTTGCTGTAGCGTTTCGAGTAGTCGAATACCTATCTTGTTCCGCCTTTGGACTTGCGCGAGATGAAATCTTGTTGAGCCCCCAGCTCTCCTTCCCCCCAGGCAAAACTTGTCCACCTCCCCTTGTAGACAACCTTCGCCCGGCGACCCAATCCTTCCCCCCGCACTCCAACTCCACCTAACCGCGGACGGAGCCCCCCCCCCCTAGTCCGAGAAACCTAGATGAACCTTCCCGAGGCCCCTCCCATCGCCTAACAACTGACGAAGAAAGGGCACACCGACTCCGTCTAACCGCTGACGGAGCCACCCAAAATACCATGGTGAACCTCACCAAAGCTCCTTCCATCGCCTAACAACTGACGAAGGGAAGGCACACCGACTCCGTCTAACCGCTGACGGAGCCACCCAAAATACCATGGTGAACCTCACCGAAGCCCCTTCCATCGCCTAACAACTGACGAAGGAAGGCACACCGACTCCGTCTAACCGCTGACGAAGCCACCCAAAATACCATGGTGAACCTCACGAAGGAAGGCACACCGACTCCGCCTAACCGCTGACGAAGCCACCCAAAATATCATGGTGAACCTCACCGAAGCCCCCTTCCATCGCCTAACAACTGACGAAGGGAAGGCATACCGACTCCGTCTAACCGCTGACGGAGCCACCCAAAATACCATGGTGAACCTCACCGAAGCCCCTCCCATCGCCTAACAACTGACGAAGGGAAGGCACACCGACTCCGTCTAACCGCTGACGGAGCCACCTTTGTCCGAGGGAAACCCCCAGTGATCCTCACCAGGGGGCTCCCCCTCGCCTAACGACTGGCGAAATAGGACTAAACCCAAAAAGAAGCATAATCTGATCCGACCGTAGACGGGAAGCCTTCCAACAGCCAAACCATGGTGTACGGAAGGCAGCGAGGGAAGCGAAGGGACAGTCCTTCACCTCCCTCTTCCAGGCAACCACTCCGCACTCTTCGAAGCCTAAACTTCCTCCAGGGAGGGCATCATTTGCGAACTCCTGGGTGCCGGGCAGCTGGCACCAAGCTCGGACCTCAGGAAGGCGCCAGACTGAGGAGAGGAGGATGCTAGAGAGGGCACGGGGATACCAGGGGAAGGTTGCAAAGACGGCAATAACATAAAGACGGTATATAGTACATGAAGGCGGTACCGGAATTAGTAGCCAGCCTAGTCCTCTCCTTCCTCGATGGACTCCTCCAGTCGAGCCAGGTCCTCGGGAGCAAAAGCCTCATCCACCAGGATAGCAGGTATGGGAATGTTGGTCCTGTTGACATAGGGCATAATTCGCCGCGCCGCGATAGGCCGAGAGTAGGGCGTGCCGTCTAGGTCAACGATAATATAGGCACCTCCCCGCGTGCGAGATAATACAAAGAGAGGACCAAAGTAGCGTTCTTGAAACTTGCCACCAACCGTGCCATCGACCTTGCTGTTACGAAGAAGAACCACATCCCCACGTTTGAAGTCGAAGTCCACTATCCGATTGCGATGAGTGTCGATCCAGCGGTCGACCGCTTCCAACCGAGCCGTGTGCACTCTAGCCCGAAGTTTCTCCAATTCCTCTCCTCTATACTGTAGTGCCGAGGCCCGAGCCGCAATTAGCTCAGTTCGCGAGAGAGGTTTGGAAGGAGGGTCAAGAAGGAATGTGGCCTCGATGTAGTCGAAAGGAAGGATAGGTTCGACTCCCGTTGTAGCCCGATAAGGGCTCACGCCAAGCTGTCGAGACACCGTGACCCGCTCTGCCCATAACATTGCGTGCAGACAGCGATGCCACCACTTGGGGTTACCACGAGCAATCTTGAAGAGCCCTTCGCGAACATCGAAGTGTCGATTCTCGATAACCCCCTGGGCCTGCGAGTTGTACCCCGAGATACGAATGTGCTTGATACCATACCGCCGTTCGAGAACCTCCAAGGCCTTCAAATAGGGAGGTCCATTGTCCGTGACAATTTCTCGAAGCGAACCCCAACGAGAGATCAGCTCCTCATAGATGAAACGAGCAATGGTTTCTGCGTTCTCATTCTTGAGAGCACGAGCCTCGGGCCAGGCCGTGAGAGAACACCGTGCGTGAATGACCGCTTTGTATCCATTCGAAGGCTCCATAAAGAAGGTATCGATGTGAGCTTTCGTGAAAAGCGGGGCGGGGTACGCCACAACTGGAGGAATGTGCCAATGTTGCGTCTGCCGAATCTGACACCAATGACAAGAGCGGACGAACCAAGCCACATCAGCCGTAAGATGAGGCCACCAGAAACGAAGCAATAGGTGCTGTCGCACGGAAAAGATTCCCTTGTGGCCAAGCTCGTCATGAGCCATTTTGATAAGCCGGTAGCGGCGGGCTTCGGGAACAACCAATTTGTGCCGTAGTTCCGGATCGCGACGCCACAATTCGCCATCCATCAGGAAGAAGTCACTAGCGTACCGAATGAAGGTTCGTACTTGAACATCCTTCATCCCCAAAGGCATCACCAGGTCGTCAAGGAACTGGCGAACCTGCGTGAGGCGGGCCTCCGCGCGGCGTCCTCGAGCCGAAATAGGAATAACTGGGGTATCGTCGGGGTCTGCGGGGTCCTGAGGTAGCCCGCTAACCGCCGTTTTGAAAGTTGAGAAAGGGAAATGAGAGAGTGCGCAAACACGAGTACGCGAGCAGAAAGGGAGCGGATTGAGTATGTGGAGGAATGAGTAGCGATGATCCAGCCATTCCGGATCGTCAGGCTCCGAAACTTCCCCCGGGAACGGTCGACGTCGAGAGAGACCATCAACACCATGAGTGACGCCAGGAACGTGCACCAACTTGAAGTGAAACAGCAGAATCCCCGCAACCCAGCGGTTGATAGTGGCACTGGGGTTCATATCCGGATTATTGAGCATTCCCTTGATGGCTGTTGCGTCGACCTCTAGTACCAAGTTTCGAACCCCAATTATCCAGAGCTGGATCGCCTTCAACGAACGATAAACGCCGTAAAGCTCCAGTTTCGGTTGACTGTAGTTGGATTCCCGTGTATTCATTGCGATAGACCCGCAGCGGTTGAGATAACGAATCTTAGGGTCGTGTAGGTCCTCCTGAAGCAGAGCGAACCCCACAGCGATGACGCTCGTGTCCACTGCCAAGATAACTGGGGCATCAGAAGCATAGTCAAGAGGTCGTAAGGCAGGAGAAGCCTCAATAGCGTCTTGGAGGGTTCGCTGGGCTTCGGTATGCAGGGGCAGCCAGATGAAATCCGCGTCCTTCCGAGTGAGGTCAACCAGAGGACGCGAAATAGCTGCGTAATTCCAGATAAAGTTCCGCATAAGACCAGCGGTGCCTAGGAAGGCACGGACGTCGTGAACATCACGACACGGTCCCCAGCTAAGGATCTTGGCAACCTTCGAGTCGTCAGGAATACGTCCCTCGTAAGTGCACGTATTCCCTACGATGACGGCTTCCGGTACACAGAGATAGGCCTTCTTGCCCGACCAGGTACAACCAACGTACTTGATGCGCTGAATCACCCGATTGAGGTTGAGGAAGTGCTCCCAGACGAAACGGCGAATGCCTGGGTTTTCGGGATGACATTCGTACCCTCCTTCCGGCAATTCATAACGCGTCGAGGGTCCCTTGACTCCGGCGTCATCGAGGAATGGTATCGTGACATGAGGAATCTCTTCCTGGAGGGTATAGGTGACATCGCCATGTAAGACCTGTACCGAATTGGTCCATCCCATGGGTAACTTTGTCAACCGAAAGGTTCCCAGAGGCGTTTGGAAGGTGGTATAATCGCGGGAACGCCAATGAAGGGTACGCTGGTCGAAGGCAACATAAAGATCCAAGACGCCGTAGCAAGCACGGGCTCCGAAGGACTCTGCTAAGGTTTCGACAAAAGGAATGACCCCCGCATCTCGGATAGTGACCGCGTTGAGCGGTTGGAGATCATGAACAATCCGCAGGGAGGTTCCGTCCTTTTTGAGAACGGTGAACCATCGAGAACGGTAGGACGAATTGCTGGGTTCGTAGGCTCCCGAGGCGATCTTATCGCGGACAATTTTGATAATCTGTTCGTACAACCCAGGCGGAATAGGTATGTTGCGATGTACCCAGGGTGTGTGTTCGGTAACAGGCATGGTGACAGGTGGAAAGAAGTCTTCCCGAAAGTGCCCCTTCTGGGATTCGTCCCAAGCAAAGGCACCTTCGTGCTGCATCATGAGGCTGTGCATGAGCTTGCGTTCCTCCGACCAGAGAAAACCTTCTGGGTGCAAACCATCGATAATAGCCTTGTTTTCCGCGGTGTAACGTCCAGTAGGAATGAAATCGAGAGGGAAAGGAGAGAGTTGGGGGAGGTCCTTCAGGGGATCTCCCGTGATGTTTCGCCGGACACGGAAGTGTTCAGGAAGGGTAGCAGGAATGGGTTTCGTACGGTCTGCGACCTTCTTGTACTTGGCACCAAAGATGCCGAATGGGGTATGTGGGCCTTCCCCTTCCTCGTAGGGGTTGAGGAGGGTTTCCAGTGCCACTGTGTGAACCGGATTTTGAACGAGCATCGATGCATACGCCTGTTGAAGAGGTAGCTCGGTGAACGGTAGGACAATTCGAGGGCCGCAATGTCCGGTACTGGGGTATCCGACGTTGTCCCAGCCCCCGAAGGTGGCTGCAGCGAGGACGAACGCGCGATTCGAGAAAGAAACAGAAGATTGGTCGCAGGAGAGAGAATCAGAGACGAGAGATTGAGAGAGAGCTGACAATGAAATAGAGAAGCCAGGAACCGAAGCCGTATCCTGAATGGAAAACGGGTCGGTCACTGGCTGTGCAAGGTGAGGCGTCCTATTCGAGGTTTCCGAGGCGAGTTGTTCAACCGATATTACAAATCCAATTTCTTCCCCGTCTTGTAGATCCATTAATGTCTAATCGGGGGTCGAGTGGAGTGAATGTGTGGGTTCGAAGATACGTGGCTGGTTTCAGCGCGGTCCGTGAAGTGAGGTTCACCCCGATCGTGAGTAGGGATGGTAACTACCGCCGCTGAGTTGGGGTCCGTAATGGTGAGAAGCTGGTCGCCATCCTGGAAATCCTTCAGAGCACCCTCCGTAAGGATGGTGAAAGGCCTCCCCAAGAGTACATCATACGCCGCGCCCCGAATGACATGCACCTGAAGGTAGATGGTGATCCCTGCGATGGCGAAGGGAACGTTATGGCACATCCCCAAAGACCTATCGAACTGTCCGTTCGCCGACTGCACTTTCACTGTGATGGTATTGTCGAGGGCACAACCAATCTTTCGCCAGACGGTCTCAGACATGGCGACTAGCTGCGAACCTCCATCGAGTACCGCCTCCACTTCCCAGAGGGTGTCGATGATAGGGGTGACCGCCCGAAGGGACGCCGACTCGGCCGCCACAGTGATGGAATCCGGAAGGGAATGAAGGAGCGAAGTGTAGTAATCCTCAACCTTCTCAATCGCGGTACGGTCGTCCACAGCGACTGACAGAGCCTGACCTTCCTCAATGGTACCCTCGGGTGCCTCTTCGTCGCCCATTTCGAGCAACTCTGAGATGAAGGCCCCCAACCGGGCGCCTCCTACCTCCGGGTCTGTACGACGAGGCGTGATTTTATCACGAAGTTGACGTCGAAGGTCTGGGGAAACCGCCAGTACATCAGCCGTAGTAAATTCTGACTTCCGATCCAGGATGGCGCGGATGATACGTTCCGCTGCCGTGGGGTCTTCGATAGGTGCGACCGTCCGGTACTGTTTCCCCAGTTCTCTCCCCGGAATATTCTCTCTGGCGCGAGGCCCCGCCTGCACAGCCTTCTCTTGTGGTGAATTTTCACCAATAGGAACCATCTGAGGTCCTGAGGGGTCACGCGAAGGCGCTGCAGGACCCGCCGTAGGGTGACGGGGTTCAATGAGGTGCCCCGGATGGGGTGGAATGACCTGACGACGGTCTCCCGAAGGTGGAACCTGCCTTCCTGGATGTCTGGCAGGAACGGGAGGGGCAGAGGATTCCTTTGTGTCCTCCTTGCGGAACCGAGGTTGACTGTCGGGCTTATCCGAGTGCGAGGCAGGGGGCTCAAAGGCTTTCCCCGCCTGGGGAGGCTTCGCTCGACCAGCTGCCCTCGTCACAACGTTGTGGGCTGACAGGAACCGCTCCTTGCCTTCCGCCACCTGCTGACACGTAGCTTTGAAGGCGGCCATCTGTTCATCCCACGGGGCATTCGAAGACATGCCGAATGTCGAGGCTGCAAAAACGTCTGCAGGGATGCTTTGCGGACCCGTAGACGTTGGTCCCCGACCCGACTCTGAGGAGGGTCCGATTTCCACTAGGAAGGACTGTGCCGAGGGTCCATTTGCGTTCGAAGCCTGATTGCCATTGTTCGGTGAAAGAGATGCTGAGGGTGGCGGGTTCCTCTCATAGAAGGCACGAATTCGAGCAAAAGGGGCATCCCGCCCCGGTGGGAAGCGGCTTCCGTCCCTCATGACTGCACGTCCGTCGGGGCCATTGCGAATCAAACCCTCATTGTTCAGGGCTTTAAACTCATCGCAACTCTCCCAGTTGGGACAGTTCTTTTTACGGCAGAAGCCACAGGAGGGCTCGAGTGGGCTCCTATAAGGTCCTCCGCGCCCACCCTGGTAACCTCCTCCACCGCTCTGGTATCCACCATTTCCTTGGAAGCCACCGTTCTGGTATCCAGAGCCACCGCCGTAGTTATTTCCTCGATAACCTTGGTTCTCCTGGGATGGGGTATTCGCTAGTCGTTCGGCAAGGCTATTGACAACAGCGCCCAACTTTTCGATAGCCAGGACTGAGGCATCCTTCGGTTCAGTCTTCACTACCACGGGCGCTCGAAACCCCGAGGAAGGCAATGAGGAGTAGGTAGGATTAGGAACTGCGACTGCATCGTAGGTTCCTTCGGACCCTGGAAGGAGCCAATCCGCGGCTGCGATAATTTGGGTCATCGAGTAGGGTTTCGAAGGCCGGTGGTCGGGATACTTAGTAGTGAGGCGTTGGCGTACCTTCGCCTCGAGGTCCGATCCTAACCCGATAAAACAACAGCGTGACTCGTCGGCCTTCGATATCTGGTCATCTTCCGAAAGGGCATCGACCATATGTGTGAAGGTCCGGGTGAAGGCTCCCAGCTGTTCCCGAGTGGTGATAGGTTGGTCCTTCGCCTGTCGTCGAGCATAGGTCTCGAGATCGGCGGGTTCATACCGTGATGTGACGATGGACCCAGGATAGAGGGCATGGATGGCAGCTTTGAACTGCGCCCAGGAGGGAGCAATGCCCGCACCTCCTGCCGCAGGTACGGTCGGACGACTGCATCGTTCCCACGAACGACGCTGGTCCGCCTTGACATAGTGGGTAGCCCACTTGATGAAGTCTGCATCATCGGTGAGAGACTTCTCCCGACAGGTAAGCTCGACATTTTCCAAGTAGTCTGAGAGATCTCGGGGGTCATCCGAGAAGAAGAGGGCGTTCCTCGAACCTCGAATGGGCATCGACATAATTGAGGAAGCCTGCGAGATAGGGTTCGAAGGCAAAGGGAAGGATGGGATTGAGTTTGGAAGGGATGTAGTTTGAACCAAAGATGGGGGAGGAAAGGCCCCAGGGATGGTCTGAACTGGTGATTTTGGTGTGGGAGGCTCTGAGCGTTGGGAATCCGACGTTCGAGCGGACTGGTCTGAAGACGAGGGTTCTAATTCAAGGTCTCGAAAGAGGTCCGGGGTTGTTATGCGAGGTTCTGATGAAACTTCGAGACCTTCGAAACCAAACGCAAGGTCGTGAAGTTGTGCTGCGAAGATTTCCTGTGCAAGCGAGTTGGGAACCGATGGTTCAATACCTGGGGAGGGTTCGAAACGGAACGGTGGGTGAGATGGAGGAAGAGGGAATGGTCCTGAAGCCTCTGGAACAGGAGCAGGTTCCTGGCTAGGCTGCTCGTTGTCCGTTGACAAGATTGCCGGCGGGGTCTGCTTGAGGAAGCGACCTCGAGAGTCCCGTTGAGGGCGCTTCGGGGCCAGAGCCTAGCAACAAGGTGGTGTGTTGTAGTTGAAACCCCCTCGCGGTGGGCTCCACTTGTACGCAACCAGGCGAGTTCGAACAAGAAATGCTGCAAGCAGCGATATCTCGAGGGAGGCTTCTCAAACGACTACCACGATGCGCGCAGCAAGGGCGAAGGCTCAAACGACACTTCGAAGGCGGAACGAAGGCAACCGAAGGTTGGATAAAGCACACGAGGGCAGCTACTCAACGAGAGTATACGTCGAAGACCCTCTTCGACGTCGCTGAAGCCTCGAAACTGGTTCCTTTGGTATGGTGGGGAAAAGTAAGTTCTATTTCCGACCTTCGTCGGTATTAGTATCTACTTCGGGATCTATCGAACCCGGGCGGTCTGTAAGTACGGAACAATAGAATATCCTATCTACCTTCCTTCCTCCTGTCCGCGCCGTGGAGCCCTCACCATATGGTGGGACGGTCCGGGCAATCCTCCTGAAGGTTTCTGAAACCTCCTTAGACCTTCGGCCGCGTGCGTCCCCCTGGCGAACCTCGCCAGCCCCTTGAGTACCTTCGAGTACTATCCTCCGGGTTCCCGTATGCTATAGGTCCTGCGCGAAGCATCTCGGGGATGCTGAGTTACGGATTGGGGCGCTCAGATGCGCACCAAGCTGTACATCGAGCCCAAGCTATTACACTCTAGTGAAAATAGGGGGGTCAAATTGGGCTTTACTCTACAAAGCCCAAGCTGTAACATACCATAAAAAATGTCAAGTTGGATCTTAACAATGTTTCAGTCAATCCATAAAAAAATTGGAGCCAGAGGAGCCCGCCTAAGTACACGGTGAGCATGTTTGTCTAGTGAACATGTCATGCCAGATCGAGTAATGAGCTTTGCATGTTGCGATCACACTGTTTCACTGCGACCATCATTGTCATCCGGTCATTTTCTTGCGTCCATTTGACTCCGGCCTCGAATCCACTGCCTCAATACTCTACGAAATGCCTGGAAGACCTCTCTACCTCACTGATGCAGACCGGCAGGCCGCGCAGAACAGGTCCAAGAATAATTACTGGCAGCGGTACGGTGTTATGTTACTGCTATCAATCTGAATCTCACAACTGAGCTAGTTACATAGAAATAAAAACCGTCTTAATGCCCGCGCACGCATGCGATATCATGAGAAGAAGGAATCAGGAAGTGTAGATGGAAGGACGAGGGCTGGGAGGGCCTTGAGACGCGGAGAACGGGGAGACGTGTACGACCCGATCTCCTTGGCTCAGGCAACATACGCTAAGCTCTGTTATATTTCCAGGGAACCCACATCTACTAAGACGGATCGTCGGAAGTACGCGCGCAAGGTGCAATCATTGGAGCAGCAGGTTGACAAATGGTGTGGCGGCGATGTTTATGGTTGGGTTCAGCAATGGCGGTGGTTTGCCTTGGACAAGGCCAACGACAAGGAGACCGTCGCCGACAAACTGGTTGAACAATGCGCCCCCGCAACTAAGTTCTATTCCGAGGCAGAGAGATTGGAGCAGGCGGCGTCGAACGTTCTGGGCGAGGATCATGAACGCACGCGTGCCGCACGCGATCTCCTCCGAGTGGTCAATTATGCCGTGCAGTCCTTTTGTGACCTCAGTTTGCAATCTGTTCAGGACACCCTTCGTGCGAGTCATGTCGAGGGTTCGTTGTATTGCGTCATTCACGCGCAGGACGCAGAGTACTTTTGAGTCATTGCATTCTTTGTACACTACGACAATCTAACCATCTTTACGAGCTCACCCGCTGCAAACGCATCACGGTATGCCTGTTGCGCTGCGTCGTAGGTGGGATATCCCTTGTGCAAAGAACCTGGGACACCAATGTGGTGAACCGCTGCCTCAATGCTGAAGACCAGTCAGCAAGACGCGTGTCAAAGGAGGATGTGGTGGTACTTACGAATTGCTGAAGAGGCCGGTCTCGGTACCTACGAAAACAACATACCAAGACTTGCTCCTCCGAGCACCGGCACTGAGCGGGCTGTCAGCCCACACCAAAGGGCGCCATTTCTTGATGGGAGCTGCACGGTAGGTTTCGTTCTGGGCAGCGTGCACCGTACGCACGAAGCCCCTTGAGAGAGCATAATGGTAAGCTGCCCTGGCCTGGGCAAGGGTTCGATACCCTTGATGGAGAGCCCCACTCTGGCCAGAAGTCTGGGCTTGGCATTCGTCCCTGTACTTCTTTAACAATAAATCTTATCAAAAGTTCTGCCGAGACTTACCAAGTGTCATAGACTCCCGGGTTTGCGGCCACAAAAGCTACATACGCACGTAACTTGGTCTGCTGGCGGAGTGGTTTGGGCATAAGACGTTTGACATGAGCTCCGTCGCGAATCTGCGCAGTGCCCGCTTCTGACCTGCCAACAAATATCATTCAAGTGATCAGGTGAAGGTCAAAAACATAAAACGTGCCAACGATCAGTGTAACGTGTGCTTCCTTCCGTGCTAACGGAGTAAAAAGTGCGATTGGCTGGTCTGGCGGGAGGCGTCGCAGGTGCTGTGGTGGAGAGAGTGATGCTGGATAGGGTGGAGGACAGATCGTCAAGATCTTGGTCGAGGTTGGCTGAGCCAGACACCGCAGTGCTTGTGGTAAGTGAGGATACCGTCGAGATGGAGTCAGAAACGCGTGTGGAACCGGTGGAGGAAGCAGGTGATGCAGGCAGACTGCACTGCTCATCATCCTCCGAATCCGAGTGAAGGGTGATGAGGATACGGGAAGTCTTCGGTGTGAGGGTGCTGGGAGTCATACTGCAGAAAGAATGCAGATTGCGGTATGCGCAGACGACGTATTTATAACCAGTGTGCCAGGAACACGGTACATGGAAGTTGATACGACGGCCTAAAGCCCGATACCCCAGATTCAAATGATAACGCACGCCCCACAGAAAACACCACATAATCTAGTTTATTTCGTGTGAGAAAGGAACAACATTTTTTAATGAATGCTTACTTATCGCGGCGCGAACCGCGCAGACCGCGAATGACAACCTCGCCCCCAGCGAGGGCATCGTTGAAAAACTTGAGGGCGGCGCTCTGACTGTGGCGCTTCTTCGCGAACCCACCGGAGACGCCGTTGGTGAAGGACGTAGCTACAGCCCTGTGGGATAACATAGTCAGCATTCCGCAGAAGGTTGACAACAAGGAACCATTACTTACGCGTCAGTCACAATGCCTACTCTTTGCCCCACGGTGACGCAGTAGAAGTACGTCTTTGAGTTATCGATGTTTTTGGGCAGGAAGGCAGCCCGAAGAGGAGCGGCAGGGATGCGGTCGTAGAGGACACCGACACGCGGAACCGACTCGTCTACATCGTTGGTGGCGTAGTCAGCCTCGGTCAGGTGCGGGTCGTAAACACAGTCGGCGGGGAACCAGCTTGGCGGAGTGGCGATTGAGGCGTTGCGGTAGGGCGGCGGGGACGACTCGATGATACCGTCACCTGGTTCTGGGGGTAAAGGATGTCAGTTACAACAACTAAGACGAAATTGAATGACTTACGAGCCATACTCTCAACAGCCGCGGATGCTGGCGATGCGCCACCACCAACATCCTGGACCGGTGCGAATTGCTTCTCAATAGGCGACGTCGACATGTAAGTGATGGCAAGCGAATGGGAAAAGAATTGCCGTTTAGCGCGCACAATTTAACCGGATGGCGATGGTGTTTTCCCTAGATCGATTCGACGAATATGGACACGTTGCGGGGTCCAATAATCCCTAGATCACTTTGACATATTACTGATGATCACCTAGACTTACATGTGGATGGCCGAAAGGGTATTTCCTGGACAAATCGATTGCAAAGTTGCTATGTAGGACCCCGAGACCTGTGGGGCGGCATTTTCCCTAGAATTTGCGGCAGCAATTTCCCTAGATGACCATGCCAATGTATCGATTTCAAATATGGTACCGTACACGAAAGGGTCCGTACCTTCGGCGGAGTTGTTCTCATCCCTCTGTCAAATCCGTCAGTCATAGCATCCGAGGAAATGGCGCGTACACAGACCAAGCCGCAGGCGCGAAAGCGCAAGTATAAGAAAAAGAACAAGAGCGACCGGAAGAACGCGAAGGGTTGGATGGAGGGGAAGCGGCAGGAAGTGTTCCTTCCGTTGGTCCCGTCTTTCGCAGAGGCAGCCGACAAGGGATGGCAGGCATTGGAATCTAGGCTTAAAGAGCTCCAGAGCCTCTACCACTTCCATTTTCCTTGGCCGATGACCGACACCGACGAGCCAGTCGAGTTGCTTCAATATGATCCTCTACGCCCGGCCTTGATGACGGAGTCCTCCTTGAACGACGAGGAGTTGGCAGCCAAGCGAGCACATGTGGAAGTCTACAATAACGTGAGTAACGACATGCATCCGTCTGAGCCTTACTCACTTCTTCTTCGGCAGCGTCTGCGGCGGTGGTTCCATTATCGGGCACGCAAATTGAGGAAGCGACTCTCACGACTAATTAAACGCGATGCCGACGACCCATTCCAAATCTTAATGGCTAAGCTGGCGGGCTGTGAAAAGCCTCCTCGTCAACCGCAAGCTGCGCACATGTGGGCGCACGCAAACTGGAAGGAAGGCGAGAATATTGCTGGGAAGGTGGCCATGTCGTGGAACGACCGCGCGGACAAGGAGGTTTCGAGGCGCGGGGTGAATTTCACCGCGGATATGATGCGGAAAGGATTCGCGGCGCTGAGTGCTGAGGAGAAGGCAAAGTGGGCGGGCGAGGCAAAGAGGCGAGGGGACGAGGCGAAGGCGAAGTACAGGGAAATATTGAAGGCGCCTCCATCGAGAGAACCAGAGGCGCGTGCACTGTAAGTATAGACGCCGCACCAACCAAACGTATCGAGCTCACTGTTTGCAGGGCATGTTCGAGGGCTGAGGCTTTTATTGGGGATATCAACCGAGGAATAGAGGAGCATACATTCTGTCGAATTTTCAGTTTGATGGGTGGGCCTATGGACGTGCATAATGGGGCCATTGGGACGGTAAAGTAAGTGTTAAATATCTGTGGCGGAGTCAGCAACTGAATTTGGGCGTCTCAGTGTCACGACATCAAAGCATGGCGGCGACGTACCTCTAAGTTTTCCGGAGTGGATGGGAGTGGAGCGAATGAAAGCGCTCACCGACTCGTATCAAGAGTGGCTTGAACTCTGCTACTCCAAGGCGGATAAAGCTTCGGTTGTGTGCCAGCGGATCGGGATTGGCGCTACCTCTGTCCCCGCAAGGGATGGATCGAACGCCTCGTCAACGGTGCTTGCCCCGAATCCGAACCCTGCGGTACTTCCTCCAGGAAGCAGCGAAGATATGGGTCTCCAGCCACTACCTTCCCAAACCGAGGTACCCATCGCCAACGATACTGCTGGTCTTGATGGCCTTCCTGCGCAAACAGCCCAGAACAACATACCCCCCGAGATCGACGTTCCTCCCATCGTCAACGATAACGCTGGTCCCGAGGGCCGACTTGCGCAAACCGCTCATGACGACCTACCCCCCGAGACCGACATTCCTCCCGCAGCAATTTCCCAACCCTTTGACGAAGCCGAGCCGCAACAGCAGGAGATCACTCCGAATGAGGCTGAATCCGCTCCACAAGCAAGCGTTGAGACGACTGATCAAGAATCAACAACGACCCGGCGCGTATCTACCCGTCACCGATCTGCGGCAATGACTGAGCGGCTGCAGTCGAGTCTGCTCAACAACCTCTCCGATGAGGATTCCGACACAGATTCTTCAGACGAATCCTCTTCGGATGAGTTCTCGGACGAGAGCTCTTCCTCCGACGAAGAGATGTCGGACGAGGCAGATAAATCTGACAAAGAAGGGTTGGATTCGGATACGGGGATGACGAAGGGCAAAGAAAGAAAGCCTACTAGGCTGGGGAGCAAGGCTACGGCGAGGAAATCAGGCAAAAATAGGGCGCAGGGCGCGGGTGACGCCAAGGGAGGAAAGATATCTAGGGAAAATGCTCCCGATCACTCGCGGAGGACAGGACCGAAGAGAAGGAGCAGGAGCACATCAGCAGGTGGTGGAGATGGTGCAGTACTAGGAGAGAATGGCGATGAGCCTCCCTCAAAGGTCAGGCGTACGACGAAGCGGCGAGGACGCTCGATTGGACGGATGTCAGCGCCGCCAGCGGCTGCAGGGTCTCCTTCCAGACAACCGATATCTCCCGTTCGAGCTATGTGCACCTCGGCTCCCCCAGAGTCACCGGTCCATCGTACTACACGCCTCACAACACCGCCGCTTGCGCCTGGAGCTCTGACTACATCATCATCATCTCCAAATTCCACGGAGCCTGCGTTGCCGGGATCGGAGGGTGATTCAGGGTCAGAGAGGCGGAGGGAGATGAAAGAAGAGCGTAAGAGGATTGACGAGCTGGTAGCGGAGGCTCCAGCCTGGCTGGCAGAGCCGATGCGCGAGTTTCATGACGCCGATGGAGGAGAGGAGCTGATGAAAGTACTGCGGTTGCTGCTAGAGATAGAGCGTGAGCATGGCTGGCTGTCAGTGGATGAAGGAAAGAAATTCAACCTAGGTGCGACGCGTTTCCGCCCCGCATTGCTCGCGACTTGGATAAGAAACGGTCGGGCGCGTGCCAACAAGCGGGCGGTCTTGATGCGCGACGACGCGAAAATGTTCATGTCGGCTTGGACAATGTGGTGGGGTGCGCTGCAGAGCTCCTGGCGCTGCCGGGACATCGACGGACGTTGGAAGAGGGATGCGTATGGCGGTAATTGGGAAAAGTTGAATGTGCCCGGACAGAACGGCTTGCTGTCTGTCGTGGCGGTGTTGTCCTGGTGGCAATCACATGCGATCGAGTCCGCCGAAAGAGCCGTTAAAGTGCAGTGGGAGGAGGCGAGGCTTGATGTGGAATGGGCGATGACGTAGACATGGACACGAATATCGGATATGTTAGAATATATCGAATATAATTGTATCCGACATTCGAAAATATTCGAATACATATCTTAGGATAGGATAGAATGTAGAATATCATATGAATGTCAAATGTTCACTTTTGAAATAAACATTCGAAAACTGTTGATAATAGTAATAGTATTACATGTCTTATGGTACATATGAAGGTTTGTTTCACATTTATAGTCACTCTATCATCATAACTTGCTAAGATTTATGATTCTATACTATGATCAATAAGAATATATATAGATATATATGAATATACTCGAATATATTCAAATATATTTGAAAATATTCGAATGTATCATATTTTCAAAGGATAGAATGTCGAATGTCTATTCGAATACAAATATCTGGCTTTGGGATGCACATATTTGTGGTTAGGATGTAGGATACATCCGAATAGACATTCGTGTCCATGTCATCGGATGACGGGGTTGCTTGAGGAATTAGAGAGGCGGCACGGGGTGGAAAAGACGTCGCAAGTAAATTAGATAATAGAGATTTATAGTTGGATGGAATAGAAAAGAGTGTGTGGCTGATTATGGAGGGGGATTATCATAGTGTGGCGTGGTGATGAAGGTCGAAACAGCCAAGTCCGTTTCGATGCACGTGCTGTTGGACTTGGCCGCCACGTGGTGGGTGACGCGTACAACGCGAGCACCGCCGCGCCCATACACCGCCCATTCGCTCTACAGAATCGGAGTAAATGAGGCTCGGGAAGGTATCTTTTGTAGTCTTAACAAGTCTGTGATCAGTTTTTTTCGGTGAAAAAAAAAACACAATTGCCAAGCTATCGGTCGAGAACACGGATACTGGCTGCTTGCCGCGTACCCAGAAATAGAGAAAATAATACTGTGCACAAAAAAAAGCAAGCGGAAGCCCCCAGGCGCCAATGTACGTGGTGTGGCGCATTTCCTGAGCCAACCCACCGGGAATGCACGGAGGGTGCCCAAATCGGCGGATCCTGAGCGTCATCCAATGCGCACCGCTACGGCCAGGCTGCCGAAAGGGAGTGCAATGCCGGGAGAGCCAGCCGCAGGCCCCAATATATATAATTTATAGCGTGGCGCATTTCCTGGGCCAACCCACCGGGAATACCCCACGGAGGGTGCCCGAATAGGCGGACCCTGAGCATAACCCAATGCGTACTGCTACGCCCAGGCTGCCGAAAGGGAGAACGATGCCGGGAGAGCCAGCCGCATTTCATTTTCCGATGCTAGGTAGTATCCCCGAATAGACGGGTAAGCGCGCCCAAGGCGCCCGCGCGGGCGACGAGGGCGGCGCAAACATTAGCTAAGCAGCCCGGCGGTTGGCGCGGAGAGTACCCGGGTCCCGCCGCTCTCGTTAGCTATCAACGATTTGCATGTAGGTTTTGATGATAACTATCATGGGCTAATAGTGTAATTACTACAACTATGGCTCGTTCTCTTGACCTTCCAAATAGATTCCTCTGACCGTTATGAATAGCTGAGCTGCAAGCACCCCCCGCAACTGTTACTAGTCCAGTTCTGACTAGTCCATCGTTATCTCCACCACTGTCATTTGGTGGACATGTTCAGACTATTCTTCTTCCAAAGACTCCTACCGTGAGGAATAAGCCTCTGATATGTATTGCCAAGCAGCATGTTACTCCTCTTTTCCCTTCCCATTTATTATCATATATCAATACACTGGGACGCGATATTCTCTATGACAAGGCATTGCAGTATACCTTTTTGCCCTTTTCTGGCCTTGATGTTTACTACAGTATGAAGTTCAGTAGTGAGGGTCTTACAGATGATTTTGAAGTACGCGATGCAATCAAGGCCACACCGGAAAAGAATGGACAGTTCGATACTGTTGTAGTTTTGACAGGTGATGCTGCGGAAAGCGTTGGTTTGGATGGTGTGTTTTTTAATATTCATGAAAACTTGAACTAAGCCATTTCCAAGGACACGTGTGGGCCGTGTACGTGTTATCTTTCGAATTCCTGCAACACTATCTCTTCATGGCTTGATTGTGCCAACACCGAGTCACTGGCCACGTGATGCTCTGGCATATATTCAATGGTACAAAGCTCCAACGCTTTCTGAAAAGGCAGCCCGAAGCCATAAAATGTCTTCTCTTACCCGTGCATACATGTCAGATGGCATTACCCCACAGTGGTCTATTGTTCCAGTGTTAAATATTCGCCAGAGTGTGCACTTGACACCCGACTTTGCTAAAGTACCAGAGAGTGATTGGGATATTCCAACTAGTCGGGAATCTGTTTTAGATACTTGTAAAGACTTTTTACTTGATAATTAGCTCAGCTTATATACCTATCAAACTGTATATATGGCATAGACTAATTTATATTGCTATTTAAATTATACATCTTATGTTGTCCTTAACTAACTGAAGATCAAGATATACTTACTAGTAACTCTGAACAACTGATGATATCTTTAGACATCTTATGATGATTGATGCATTTACATTTTCTTGAAGCAACCTGAGTTAGCACAGACACCTCAACACAACTTGTATATCTTAAGTCAAACAAAATTTTCCCAACTATCTTGAGATAACATAAGTTATTAAGGCCTTTCCTGATGTGTGCTTCCTGTTTTCATCATTTTTCACATTCTTTTCTTCTAGGAGACCTCGTATCATTCTGGACGCTAACCGTCGACTCATCGTCGTCTTGTGTGGGCACCCCAACGACCCAGAGTGGGGCGCCAAGATGCGGCAGGCCGCCGACATCATTCGACGGTACAAGATGAGGTGCCGCTTCAATGATGAGCACTCTCATCATCGACGTGGCGACTACGAGACTCTGGGTTGGGGTATCTCCTTCGGAGGAGGTAGAGTTATACCTGGCTGGATAGAGAACACTAAGGGCAATGACGCCGCTATGTCGGAGCTTCTGGAGGAGGACGTCTTCAAGACCATGATAGACTTCGCGGACGGTAGGCTGAAAAGCTGTAGACGTGTTCATCAGCTGACATCTCCACAGCTCAGTTTGCCCAGTATTTTCCTGCCATCCACGAGGATTACGCGTCTACTCTGGAGCGCGTTGTGGAGAACGACCCGAATCTCCGCATTCCTATGCCGGGGTGCGCTTGGGCAGCCGCACACATCAACTTCCCCCCACGTAGCTACACTCGACTGCACACCGACCATCTGAACCATGTTGGGGGTTTGTGTGGGGTTTGGGCACTGGATGATTTTGATCCCGACAAAGGCGGGCACCTCATACTATGGGACCTCAAGAAAATCATTCGTTTCCCTCCTGGTAATTTTATCTTGCTGCCTTCCGCCCTTGTCATACATGGCAACATTTCTGTTTACAATGGAGACAAGCGTTGCGCCTTTGTTCTTTTCTCTGCCGCTGGACTTTTTCGTTGGGTACATAATGATATGCGGTCTGACAAGGACTTTAACGAGGAGGCGTTGGATGTGGATTGGCAAGATTGGCTTGCCGACCGTGCAGCCCGTTCTGAAGCCAATGTAGAGCGCTTCCCTCTATGGGATGAGTTAGTTAAGACCTTCGAATGAATAATTTATTTATACCATACACTTCCTTCCTGCTGCCTTGGGAGTATGAATTGTGCTTATGTAAGAAGAGATTTTACTAGCTACTGGCTATTCGGCAGTTGCCAGTTTCAATTCTCCCTTCCCTTCTCAATTGCTCAAAAGTTATGGCCGCTCCTTCCCACTCACTGGTCAAGAAGAATGGCCAATGGGTGCCAGTGGGCAGGGGGAGCGGGTCCAACCACGTACGAGGGCGCGGGGGTACTTCCAGAGCGTCCAGTCACCAAAGAGTGGGAAGACCAACCATGAGTAGGGCTCAGGCGCAGCGCAACCAACGGGACCGCATCTTGGACGATGAGTACGAGGGCACTTATGAGCTGGTCCGGTCCAGGGATACTGTGCAGGACTCCCAAGGTCGTGTTCGCTTGCTGCCTTCCTCTCCGCACAAAGGTCAACAGACCTGGCTTACCGGAGACGTATGGTGAGCACAGGAGAACACCCAGATTGGCTTGGACGACTCACCAGACTGGTACGACGAGGAGGTCATGGCAAATCTGGAGGACACCAGACTGGCGCAGCAGTCCGACGCGCTAGGCGCCAAGCCCAAACGAAGGAAGAGTCAGAAGTCGGTGCGTCGTTACATTCTTTTGACAGGAGAGTCCACTCAGGCTGACTTCATATTAGGCGCGTCCAAACATTCATTGGTCTGAGACTCACTGCTCCGACGACCTCGACGAACTCCTCCGACGCGATGGAAGAGGAGATTGGGCCCATGCTACACACTGCCCAGACTGCATTGGACGGCGACTCAAGGATCCTGGCGCGCCCCTCTATCAATGCTCTAACTGTTTCACGGATGACTTAGCTTGCCAAAATTGCATAGTCAAACGTTACCGCCAGCATCCGCTGCACAATGTCAAGGTACAGTTTCTGCTGAGCGGTCAACTTCTCTGCTAACGCTATGAGCTTGTAGAGATGGGATGGGACGTGTTTCGAGGGTGTTCCACTATTTGACTTAGGGTTGCGAGTGCAACTGAATCACTCCAGCGGGCGCTGCACCGTTCCGGAACCTTGTCATAAGGACTTCAAGGTTCTACACCTTACGGGCATCCACAGCGTTGCCGTGGACTTTTGCGCCTGCCACCAACAAATCCCCCGTGCCAAACAGCTACTTCGCCGCGGCTTCTACCCTGCCAGCCATGACTTCCCGAGAACGGCAGCGACCTTCCAGTTACTCGAATTCTTCCATCTCCTCTCCCTCATTGCCAAAGGGGGGGCACATGACTTCTACCGGACGCTGGAGCGTCTCACTTCCAATACAGGCATGAACGTTCCCAAGTCACGGTACCGAGCGTTCATGCGTATGAACCTCCAATGGAGGCACCTGAAGATGTTGAAGAGGGCTGGACGCGGGCACCAGGAGAACGGTGTAGCGACAACTCAGCCCCGCGACTTGGCCATTCTATGTCCGTCCTGTCCTCACCCCGGTATCAATCTGCCCTCTAATTGGAAGGACGTCGAGGAGTCTCTCATGTTGGTGTTTGCTTTTTCCTCAGCTTCTTTATCATGTTGACAATTCTTCTAGGTTTTTGTACGCACTACGCCTGTGCATGGATGCCAATTTCCGCTTGAAACAGAGCCTTGTATCATCCTGGTCGCACAATCCTGGGTTTGGAGTCGGTTGGGCATATTTTGTGGAGCGAGTGGGCTTCACGAAGTTTGTGAACAGTAAGAAGAACGTTGCGGAGGAAGTAGGCTTTTTTTCTTCACCGTTTTATCTAGACAGTTAGCTGACTATTCCAAATAGGTCTCTAATTGTGTGGGTCTCAACGCATTGGAGAAGCAGAAGACCAAGTTCTCCAAAGACCTTCGGTATACAGGGGTTGGCCAGTGTGTTTGTGCTCGGTCCGAGGTCATTGTTTCTGCTTGGAACTTGACAAAGGGAGAGGCGTGAGTACTCTGTTAGAAACTAGACTATATGTGAGTGCTCAGTACACGACGTAGTAGCGGTACTACTATACCTAGACTATATGTGAGTGCTAGGTAATCAATAAGTAAACTATCTGTGCGAAAGGTATCGAACAGCTCACCTCAGTACACGACGTAGTAGCGGTACTGAGGAAAGCGTAGCATGAAAGAAACGCGGCCATATCTCTGGCCACGCAACTGTCGATCAATCTCCGTCGTCTCCGAGTTGGATTACTCCAACACTCCTCCTCAACTCGGAGACTACTTCAATCCCATCCATCCTCGGAAAATCAGGAACTGAGAGGTTGGGAGTGCTTTAGTGAAAGCATCGGCAAGGTTTTCTTTTGTGGGAATGTCAACAAATTTGACAAGGCCTCGGTCGGCACACTCGCGACTGTAGTGGTGTTGTACATCAATATGTTTGACGCGTTGGTGAAAAGATGGATCCTCAGTGAGTATCCGTGCGCCTCGGTTATCGATAAAGACAGATGTCGCCTTGGATTGGTGATGGTGTAGACCTGATAACAGGTTGCGCATCCATACAGCTTCTTTCGTCGCTGGGCATGCGGCCATGTACTCTGCTTCAGTTGAAGAAGTAGCAGTCGTTGCTTGCTTCTTCGACATCCAAGATACTAGTCCTGAGCCTAGTGAGAAGCAGTAGCCGGACACCGATCGTCGAGTGTCCGGACAGTTGGCGTAATCGGAGTCTGTATAGCCCGAGAGCATTGTGTTGCCGTCTCCTCCAAGTTCGAGTTCGAGATCTCTGGTGCCTTTGAGGTAGGCAACTACGTATTTGGCTGCTTTCCAGTATGCCTCCCCATGGCCACTGTTGAATCGACTGAGTGTGCTCACAGCGTGCATGAGGTCGGGACGCGTTGCAATGGCCAGATACATGAGAACTCCTACGAGTTGACGATATGGCTGCTTAGCAGCTTGTCGTCCCTCCTCCTCAGATCGTGGGAGGTCTCGTTTGCTGAGATTAACGCCTGGTGGTAATGGGGTCCGAGTCGGATTCGCGTCGGTCATGTGGAACTCTAGGAGGATCTTGTCGATCAGGGCTTTCTGTGAGATATGCGTGACGCGTCTTGCCCGATCGCGCCTGATACTGATGCCTATAACAAAATTTGCCGCTTCCTTCGAAATCTGCCATCTCCGCTGCAACTCCTCCTCAAATGCCTGCTGCTCGACGACGCTGCTTGCTGCAACTGTGAAGTCATCGACATGTATGGCTGCAAATACTGTTCCCGATGATCATTGTCGATGGTAGATGCAGTGTTCGACGCTGAGTTGTTCGAATCCGAGTTCTTTCATATATGCGTCCATGGTCCTGTTCCAGAGTCGACCGCCCTGCTTCATACCATATAAGCCCTTCTTCAGCTCCCAAACCCAGTCTTCTTTGCCTGGTGTCTCGAATCCTTTCGGCTGCTCCATCCAAGTGGTCTCATCTATGTTGCCGTACAGGTACGCTGTCTTAACATCAAGCTGGGTGAGTTCGTAGTCGAGTGTTGCAGCAAGATAAAGTAGTACTTGAAACGATTCCATTCGCGCTGTAGGTGACGTTGTTTTCTTGTAGTCTTTGCCATAGATCATCTCGAAATCTTGTAGGACGTAACGTGCCTTGTACCGAGTGATCTGGCCTTGGTCTCCGCGCTTTGTTTTGAAGACAAATCGACCGCGCATTACCTTTCGGCCTCTTGGTACACTTGTTCGTGGGACTAGCTTGTATACGCCCATATTGGTGATGGATTGCAGCTCCTCCTCGATAGCGGCTCGCCACTTATTAGCGTTAGGACCGTTCAAAGCGTCAGACGTTGATTTTGGTTCTTCCGGGGCCTCGACGTTTATTGTAGAGTCGTCCTCGAGTGCGGCAAGAATGGCATCATCAATGAGACATTGAGCTGTCTTGTCGGCGTGGTTCTCCGTCTGTGTTGACTGTTTTGCTTGTCTCTTCGCCTTTCTTTCGGCTCGAACCCGTTCTGTAATTGCTCGAGACGCGCTAACTTCTGCCTGAAGTCGTTCCTCTGCACTCTTCCCTACTATTCTACTACTGCGGCGAGGTAGGTGCTGATCTGCTGAGTCGGGATCGGAAACATTGCCGCTGTCTTCCTGAGCAGGGCCCTGTTCCTCGTCGTCGCTATCGCTATCATACTCTACTACTGTGGGTTTGGTGTTGTTCTGGGGTATCTTGGTATTGTTGTTGACTATTCTATCGAGCTGGAGTGGGGTGGGGACAGCTTGGTGTGATTCAATGAACTCGACATGATAGGATGTGATGACTTTGTTAGTGAATAGCGCGGGTGCGGGGTACCCGGTGCGGGTGTGGGTCGGGTGAGCGATCGGGCCGGGGTCGGGTCTCAATCCGACCACCCGGCACCCACCCGGTTGCCCGATAACGACCAAATCGTGATCAACACTCCTTTTCCTTTGACCACCACTGGGGTTTGACAACTTGTCAACCCCGCCAGCCTGACAATTGTCAGCTGGCCGCGCATTGGACGATTACCCGCGTGCCTCACAAAAGGGCTTGGACGACATCGGATGACCGTTGTTGGGCAGTCGCGGCCCTAGCAACGGGATGAGGACCGCGCATAAGCCCCTACAAATGGGCAGCAAACGACGAAGAGCAATGGCGACAGCCTTCAAAAGGCCATAGCTGGATGGGAGTCTGCCGTACAGCAGCGGCACAATGGCAAAGATGGGGATATCGCATGCGCGGCACGTCTGCTGACATTGCCATGCTCTGAGGTATTGTCAATATTCAGTTCATTCATTCTGACGGCGTCAAAACAACGCTGTCTACATTAACTGATACTATTCCCGTCCAGACTCCTCATCCTTCTGCCTGCCTCACGCTACTCTTGCCCTGGACACCCTTGCCGACATCACTCTTTCCCCGCAGCCCTCCTTTTTGACTGCAATATGTGGTACACCCACTTGGGTGTCCCGCGTCGCATCAAAAAAATTCGCTCCTCACTAGACATGAGCACGAATGTCGGATGTTTTCGGATATTTCAATTATATTCGTATCCGACATCCGAAGATATTCGGATGTCGGATGTCGGATATACCTCGGATGTCGGATGTCACTCGGATGTCGGATGTCCACTATCTAAGCAAACATCCGAACCATAATACTATAAACTATACTTTGAGAGTGTTTTATATCACTTATGTGAGTCTAATTGATATTCACACAGAATTTACTATTATAACTTCATAGTATACACAGTTTTAACCTGTTAATAATGTGATTATACCCTAATATTCATGAATATTCAAATATATTCAAATATATTCGGATGAATATTCGAAAATATTCGGATATTGGACATTTAACTCGGATAGAATGTCGGATGTCCATCCGAATACGAATATCTGGGTTTAGGATGCACATATTCGTGGTTCGGATGTCGGATACATCCGAATACACACTCGTGATCATGTCTACTCCTCACGCACCTGGTGTGCTTCACAAACCGGGTAATGGGTAGACCCGCCACCCTTAAACAACCCGCGGGCAACCCGCCAAAAAACCCGTACCCGAAGACCGGGTTCGGGTATGAAGGCGGGTCGGGGACGGGTCCGCTCTGGCGTACCCGGACCCGACCCGCGCTATTCACTAGACTTTGTTCGATGAGGGGTGCCAGCATTGATATGCTAGAGAACTAGGTGCGTAGCCAATGAGTTTACACTCAATGGAACGGTCATAGATCTTCGGATTATGTTTGTTTTGGACTAGAACAAATGCTCTGCATCCGATCTCGCGCAGGTGAGATAGATCTGGTTTGACGTGATTCCAAGCTTCGTACGGCGTCTTGTCCTTGAGATAGGTGGTAGGTCGACGCATCGCAATATATGTGGCTGTTTTGACAAAGTAGTCCCAGAGATTGTGTGGTGCGCCACATGCAGCACGTAGTGTGCGGGCGAGTTGAAAGATAGTCTGATGTCGGCGTTCAACAATGCCGTTCTGAGCGGAGGTATGAGGCGCAGTAATTTGTAACTTTGTCCCATCCTCCATTAGATGCTTCTTGAACTCGGCGCTGTTGAGTTCACCTCCATCTATTCGATACACGCCTATCTTGAGGCCGGTCTCGAGTTCTACTTCTCGTTCCCATCGTATAACCTCCATCAATGCCTGTGTCTTGTTTTTGATGGGTATAGACCAGGTTGTGTCCGTGCATTCGTCGACAAGAGTCAAAGAATATCGATTGTGACGTTTCGATTCTACAGCTTGCGGACCAGTAAGGTCAACGCAGACTACACCCAGCTTCCTACTACTCCTCCCGTGCATGCTCTCCTTTGGAACTGGCGTTTGTTTCTGTTTGCCGAGGATGCACGATGAGCACACGGGAGGGTTTTCGGAGAACTCGATGGGCATACCTGTGGCCATGCCCTTTTTCGCAATGCTTTTGATAGTGGCGTTGCCGATGTGGAGACGGTTGTGCCATGTCCCGAGGGATGCGGCGGCGACAACATCAGTGCAGTGTTTGAGCTGGGCGGACAGTGTTCCGTTGAGGACGTATAGCTTCTTGTTGTGACGGGTACCGGTGGCAACAATAGCGTGTGTGCCCGAATGATGTATCTGAAAACCATCACTGTCGAAATGAACAATATATCCATCGTCACAAAGTTTCCCGATGGATATCAATCGAATGTTGGCCTCTGGGACGTACAGAACATCTTTGAGTACTAGGTGAGCTCCTTTCGCCATGCGAAAATGGACGTTGCCCATAGCTCTGGCTTCGACGAAGTGACCGGCGATGCCCCAGATACGTCGCGGCTCAATCGGGCGCAGTGTAAGAAAGTCATCCTTGCAGAACGTCATGTGAATTGTTGCGCCAGTGTCTCCGTGGTAGGGAGAGCCAGTGATATGGGTGGTCTGAGTGGTTTGCATAGCGATGATAGGTGTCGTAGCGTCGTGGACGTAGTCAGGATTGATGTGTTTGCGTATATCGATAGAGACTTTTGCGATGTCAGCAATCATCGAGTAGTCTGTGTCGTTGGATGATGTAGATGAGCGGCGTACGTGAATGGCGTATATCGCTTCGAGTTCCGCGCTCGATGTGATATCGGTGAGGCAAGCCGCGTGGGCGGACTCGTCCTCCACAAGCTGGTAGGCAACGATGTGGCCAGCCTTATTGCGGACTGGGCGTGTGTTGTACGAGGGGGGTGATGTGGTCGGTGAGGTGGATGTCTGTGTGTTAGCAGGAGGTGTGTTGTTTGGTTTCTTCCCCTTTGCCTCCTCGTACTTCTTTCTTCTCTCCTCCTTGCGAGCTAAAACTTCGTCTCGCCTTCCCTCCATTGCGCCTCCTTCTGCAAAGCAATCGTCTGTCCAGTGGGGGCCGCCACATGTCCCGCAGGGGGACTTCTTTGGTTTCCCTTTACCCTTTGCCGGAGGTGTACTAACACGCGCTGCGTTAGCGCGTTCGGTGTCCTGCAACTCCTTCTTCCGCTCCTCCTTCAGACGAACAAGCTCTTTGTCAAGGGATTTGATAATCGGGGCGGCGGAAGTCGCGTCCTCATGCTTGTTGCGAACGTCCTTCAGGTCGACGTGTAGAGCTTGGAGGATGATGACGGCTGCTAAACTGTCTGCGGTGGGGACAGCGATCTCGAAGATTTGTTTGCACTTATCGCGAATGATGTGCGCGTTGGTGACCATGTCATCATCGCGACGAATGGCGGTGGTTAGAGCATCCGTGAGGAGAGCGGTCTGGGTGTCAGACGTCTGGCGGTGGCGTTTCTCGAGTGCTGTCCAGATTTCCTTCGAGGTGGTAGGAGCAGGGATGAAATCGCGTAGAAACTGCTTCTCGCCGTTGGCGATGTTTAGTCGGATGCTGGCGCAAGCTAGCGAGTCGTTGTAGTTCCAAGTCTTGAGCTCGGTTGTGTCGGATGGTACGGCGACACTGCCGTCGATGTATTCGCCGGTGCCAGCAATCAGAAAAGCGTCCTTCGCGGACTGTTGCCAAGCAACCCAGTTTCTTACGTCGAGGTCGAGAGAGATGCCGACATCGACCTGTTTAGCTTTGATGCGTTCAAGGGGCATAGTGCGGGATGTGCGTGCGGCGTGTCAACGACTTGGAGAGAGAGTTTATGAAAGGAAATATGTGTCGATGTGTGTTGTGTGTGTGTTCGTCGTAGTTTCCAACCGTTTCTTGAAAGAAACTAATGGCCCATAACCTGTTAGAAACTAGACTATATGTGAGTGCTCAGTACACAACATAGTAGCGGTACTACTATACCTAGACTATATGTGAGTGCTAGGTAATCAATAAGTAAACTATCTGTGCGAAAGGTATCGAACAGCTCACCTCAGTACACGACGTAGTAGCGGTACTGAGGAAAGCGTAGCATGAAAGAAACGCGGCCATATCTCTGGCCACGCGACTGTCGATCAATCTCCGTCGTCTCCGAGTTGGATTACTCCAACATACTCGTACATCTATCTCTCTATGTTTCCCTCATAATGGACTCTAGTTATGCGCCTATGGACTATGGCTTTGGCGTCGCATGTCTCCGCTTCCACCAGCTAGCGTGGATCTTCCTCTTCTACGACGTCGCCTGCCAGTACTTCAAGAACCTCCCCCGCCGCATGTCAGAGTGGCCCCAATTCATTCAGATCCCCGACACTATCACCCTCACGCCCGGCATTGGTAAATTCCACAAACCATCATACGAACAGGACGAACACGAGGAATTCTCACTCAATCTCGTTGCTGGTATCGGTAATTGTGACGGCGAGGTCAACGAGCGGGTCTGGAGTCATCATAATGCCTTGGGGAACTCCACAAAGTCACAGGGCCCAGGGAGTAGGAGCCTTGTATTGGACGATAACTGGGGGTACTGGAACTATCGGAAGTCTGTGGAGTTGGGGGCAACGCTGGCGAGCCGATACAAAGAAGTGGTGGTGGAGAGAAACAAACAGAGTGAAGGTCATAAGGGGTTCACCGCCCAGCTTCCCTCCACCTTGACCAAGAGCTGGGAGGAGCTTTGTGAGACGTGGGAGAAGGACAGCTATCCCAAATCGGCGGTGAATCCCTTCAAAGTTCCGGAGGAGTTGATGACAGAGAAGCAGGTCGAGGCCGAGCTGGAGGCGGAGGAGTTGGAGAGGACGCATAGCGGCGGCGCCGTTTGCCATGATACAAGTGGGCACAAGTTCATCAAACTGGGCTTGGACATTGAGGCAGAGCAGTAAGCATTCTAACGCTCCTTCAGGGCAACAACTAACATCTTCAATAGGTTTGATCTCAAGATGTTAGTGGCCAAGGAAGTCTCTAAATTATCCAACGACTCCCAATGCAAGCACCAATCGGAACTCACGGAGCAGTGCACCATTTATCGAAAAAAGCTGGCAGCTTGGGTAGAACTACGCCCTATCTACATGCCCGGACTCACACAGTACCTCATCGACACGGAGCAATCCTTCACCAATACAAGTGACGATGTCCTATTCCCTGAACGCGAACCTCTATGGCTTCCCTCTTCCATAAACACACAACAACGTCTCACCGTCTGCTTGGATTACATCCCCGCCGCTGAGGATCGATATCGAGACGTTCAGCCCAGTGACGGGTTGAACGGAATCCGCCATACTCTCCGAGTCAAGTCCCGCATGATCCATTTCAAGGACGCCAACGTTCGGGTTCAGCGAGAAGGAAATCGTTCCCGAACTGTCATTGATCGAATTCACACCAAACCACTAGCGTTCGCCGTGAAGTACAGGCGGGCACGACGGGCCAAATCAGCTCTTCTAGGGGAGGGAGCATGGGAGACCAAGTGGAGGGAGCTGGCCAACAGTGACATCCGTTCGTACACTGATGTGAGTCGGGTGAAAGTGGGACCAGGCAGACGGGGTACAGATGAGGAGACGGGGGTATCTCTTCCTGTCTCGGGAACAGCCAAAGAAGGCGATGTAGCGCAGGAGGATATGAGCAACAGCTTGGATCTCACAGAAGAGGAACGGTCCCGCCGTCAGGGAACTGGTCAGATGGGGAAGACCACCTCCTGGATTTGGCAGACGGTGGCGGTCAACGTGGAGGACGGAGCTGACCCTGACGACCGCATTCTTCGATCGGAATGGTGCAGGAGTAGAGCGAGGGCAAAGAGAAGCGAGGAGGAGGTCAAATTGTTAATGGAGGAGATGAGGAGAACGCTGGAGTTTTTCAGCTGGAGAGCTACAGTTTGGAAGAAGCGTTCCAATCAACGAAACGTGGGAAAGGATATCATTTTGCAGAAAGGGCTTGTTGCCTACGCCAGGGATCAAGAGCGCCTCCAGTACAAACTTGTTACGCACTTCAAGTCTCTGTGGGCAGTTCCTTTGGCTGAGGTGGATGTTGTACTTCCCACCGGGGACGCTCATGTGGCCAATGATGAAGGGGACGAGGAGGAAGAGGAGGATGAGGAGGGGGAGATGGATGAGGAGGATGAGGAGGACGAGGGAGCGGTGCATGTGCGGACCTGGGCGGCAGACGATAGGGAAGACAGTCTTGCAGATCTGCAGAGAGGAGAGGGAGCAGACGAAGGTGTCGAGGATGATAGAATTCGGGACTATGGTGATGAGGAGGAAGATGAGTTTTATCGTGCCCTTATCCCTGCTGATATTTAGAAGATGTATTCAAGTACGCCACACTAATCTTTATTCTTTTTGCATTACACCACACTAGTTGGAAAATTACGCCAGAATCCATGTAGAATCCGTGTTGTAATTGGAAATCCCTTCACCAGACACCCCTAAGGATTTTGAAGTGCGCCACACTCTACAACATAACCCCCCCTCCCTCACTTATCTTAGATCACCCCAGGAACACCCCGAAGAGCCTCACAAATAGCCCTCACCCCCGTCTGTTTCCTGTTGATCGCCCCATCCCAATTTAGCCTGCTCTATCTTTTCACCCCTTTCTTACCCTATTGGGAGCAGTCCCGCCATTTTGTGTACCTGACAGTGAGCTCAGCCCGCCTTATAGTGAGCTCAGTATACGTGACAGTGAGCTCAGCCCGCCTAACAGTGAGGACAGGTAGTATAGCGCCTTTCAAGTTGGCCTGTGCAAAAAGGCATGCCTGATATATGAATTTTGCATGTCAAATGGCATGTTTCATACATCCCAAGGGCTTATACTAGTGGACGTCTACGACGCATTTGCGACCATGACGCAGGCAGACAAGAAGAAGTTTGTCGAAGCCACTAAGGTTATCGCCTTGGCCTTACGCAAAGTACGTTATTCTCTCACGTACAGTGCTTATTTGACCGCACTCTAGATCCAAACAATCTCCTTCGAGATTTTAAAACTTCAACTATTCTCCTCCCTTGTTGGAAGGTACTCGTAGCCGAATTCAACCTTGATGACAAAATCCTACCGAGAAACGTCTTGACTCGATGGAACTCAACCTATGACATGCTCGACGTTGCTCTCACATACAAGCGTGTCATCCGAGAGATGACTGGCGAGGACACTCTTCTTGACTTCGCTATGACAGCTGGTGAATGGCTTGCACTCGAACAACTCGTCGAGGTTCTTGGTGTGAGTTCTGTCCTTTCATTGAGCTTATATTCGTCTAAGTCTTGTCTAGGCTTTCAAGGATGCAACCATGTACTTCTCATGTGCAGACGCCAACCTTGCAATGGTTATTCCGGCCATGGACAAGCTTGATGCCATGCTAGCGACTGCCGTCATCAAGAAGCGCAATGACGAGCCCAATATTATCCTCTCCATGCCCATGGCGGCTGCTCTTTTTGTGGCCAAGGACACATTGAACAAGTACTACAATCTTACGGATGATTCAGAGCTGTATCGGATCGCTCTAAGTGTGTGCTTCGTCTTCTGTGTCTTTGCCTTATTGACTATACTCTAGTTCTACACCCAAAATACAAGACTCAGTACTTTGACACCCACGATTGGCCTGACGATTGGAAGACATCGGCACTGGAGCTCATTTGTCGTGTCTTTAAAGAGTACCTGTCGGCGTATGAGGCTGCTTCTGATTCAACCAGCCATCCCACTCCAACAACAGCATCTTCTCAGGTACGTAGACTGTGAACCTTGCGTACTCTTGTTGACCCTTTATCCAGCCTACTGTTTCCAAGAAGAAGAAATCGAACATGTTCTCGGATGACGACGATGATGAGCCCACCCGCACCGTATCTGCCGTCGACACCTCCAACGACTTAGAGCGCTACCTTGCTGCTGATCCGGAATCTGTCAAAGACAAGGATGTCGTTGCCTGGTGGCACTCTAACCGGACAAAGTACCCTGTGCTCTCGCGGATGGCCCTCAATTACTTATCTGTTCCTCATATGTCTTCATTCCATCCCTGTCAAGTTCCTGACATCGTTAACACTATATTCTAGCTACATCCGTTGCAGTTGAACGCTTGTTCAGCCAGGCACGGATCCTGATTTCACATATTCGGAACCGCCTTGCTGCACAAACTGCCCGGGCCCTAATGTGTTTGGGAGCGTGGAGTCGCGATGGGATGGTTCACGATAGCGACATTGCCGTTGTCACTTCGGCACCTATTATTGCAAACGAGATTGGACTTGGCAATGAGGAGGATGATGTTCTGATGCCGGCCAACTTTGACAGGATTACGGACATTTGAGCAGTTTAGTACAGCTAGATACACGCGCACTGTAATACATATTGTTCCTTGACACATTGAAACCTTTATCGACTGAGATTAAGGCTGAGAATGACCTCGAGAAGGCGGGTAGCGGGGTGACCCGTACCCTACAATGACCCCCGGCCAACCCGGCGTCTTATCCGGCCCCTCGGTTGGGGTACGGGTGTGTCATAGGGTAGGGTACGGGTACTCTCTGGCGTACCCGTACCCTATCCCTGCTATTCACTAGTCTTCAGCGGTCCTTTTCCTCCAGATGCTCATCCCAATGGGCTGGGTATGTACTTTCAATCCGTTTGTATCTTGATCACTGCTCATCTCACTCGAGATCCTGATCTTTCTACTCTTGTACCATCACAAGCCAACGATGATGCTCCTTCAGCGGATGATGATGTAGAGGTTACGTCAGGTGAGCCTTGTGTACTGTCTGTGCCTCGTAGGGTTTGAAGGTCCGGTCCGGTCCGGTCTTTTGACCTCAGAGGTCATGGACCGGGACCGGACCGGTCCAGCAAATTACTAAATTTGGCTGGACTGAGGACCGGACTGGTTAGGACCGCAAAAACCGGTCCTAATCAGTCCGGTCTGCGGTCCTGAACCGGTCCAGGACCGGTCCAAACTATTACCAGCTCAAAATTATATTTTCGCAAATTTTTTGGTAAGTTTACCATATTACAAGTTTGCTATGTATGTCAGACAGTATATAACAGTTGAGTTTGTGATTACTTAGGACTTCATGATGTATTCTAATCATTAGAAGATGAGATCTTTAATTATGAGAGAAGAAATAGAGCTAAGTTGAATATACAAGTATATAAGAAAGGTAAGTTTACCATGAAAACTGAAATAATGACCATTTTAGAGGACATTTAACTGGTCCTGATTGGACCCTGAGTAGACCGGTCCAAACCGGTCCTGGACCAGTCTTTACCGGTCCTACAAGTTTTAGGATTGGCATAGGACCTAGGACCAGACCGGTCCAAATCATGGACCGGTCCTTTTTGGACTGGTCATGTGACCGGTCCAGTCCGGTCCAGTCCACCGGTCTTTACCGGTCCTAAGGACCGGACCTTCAAACCCTAGTGCCTCGCATATTGCAGTACTGACTATTGATCCAGCTCGCACCTTTGTGGTCATGATCACCAAGGAACTGTCTACTCCGACTCCCATCTCTTCATCTCGTCGTGCTGCCTCGGCTCAGCGTACGAACGTTTCGTCTCCCCTCATGGAGCTCTCGCGCTGCTCCTTCGTCAATGATGTGATCTTCAGCACGCTCCATAGTGATCAGAAGTATACTGCCAAGACCGAGGGCGGACCAGCCTTTCATATAACGTAGAAGGGCCTCACGTATGTTCTTATCTACCTGTTTACTTATCTCTCATGAATTTCTATCAGTGGTGGTTGAAGTGGCGCCCTCCTGATCCATGCAGACATTGACTGGGACCGTGTACAGAACATGCTGGCCGAGAATCCAAGGCTCAAGGAGGTCGATGTCATCTTTGACATCACAGATGCGAAGCTCGAGCCGTATCTGCGTTCTGATGCGCCTCTCGGCCTTCCATCTATCAGTAGCAATCATGGTACAGCGGTAGGTCATATCATTCTTTTCATCGACTCCCTACTGACTTGTCATCAGGTTCCAACGGTCAAAGCCTTTACTGCCCGTGAACAGAAAGTCGGTAATATGATCCTGGCTATCGATGCAGCTCATTCTTGTGCAATCCATGGTACCTGCTTCATCGATAGCGATTGTACTCACATCCTGTACTCGTGTGCCCGCAAACGGGAACTTGCTGACTATCTTGTGAGCCGTCTCATCCTATGGACCATGAAAATACTCAGAGTCTTTGATAGCTTGCCAATCCGGAAGCGAACGCCTTGGACCCAGCTCCCGAAAACCTGCTCAAGGCATGGCGTAGCGATCCCATGTGCACCGGGACTGTCACCAGTGTTACCCCTACTCGTTCATCCCTACCACCTCATCCTCGGGGTACGAAAGGCCCTCGACCCTTCCGATACCGGTAACTCTGAATTCCTTTCTGCACTCAAGGAAGGCATGGGCTTTGTGGCTGGTGCAATGTTACAGTTCCAATCTCCATCCGCACGGATTTCGTCTTCATCTTCATCTTCCCGTCATTCTCCTCATTCCTCGCTCTCATCACGTCAAAGCCCTTCTCCAGATCTTTGCTCATCATCGCTAGCCCCAATTGCGGAGGAGATTGACGTCTGTCTCACACGCTTTGCTGTAGATCGCCAGATTCCTACTGCTGATCTCGATGCTGCCAAGAACGCTTTGAAAGAGAAGGGCTACAAGGCCGGCGTTCTTGGCAATGATACTTCCATCGATGAGATTACTGCCTTAACTCAATTTCCCGTTGGACAAGCTAAATCTCTCAAGCGTTTTGCTAAAGAATATGCGGATGTCCTTGAGGGCAAGCGTGCTCGTCGTCGGCATCACCAAATAGTATCACTTTATATATATTCTTCTTCTGTTCTTCATCCATCTTACTGCCTTCGCATAGTACTCTATTTTCTATTTTTCGAATTGTGTCTTTCACTAATCATCGAGTAGTATGTTTCCGTAGGTAGCTCATAGTATGTCAGTAGGTAGTATGATCAATAGATACAATTTTACAGATAACCACAGTCTGCAAACCATCCCACCGCATCATCTGGTGTAATGTCACAAATAATCTCTCGTATAAGCCATGGAAGCGAATCAGATCCTTGGAACTGCTTCTCATAGCAACGGAGTGCAGCTTTGATTGCAGAGAATGCTTCCTCAATTGAGTTGAAGTCGGGTGAGTACGGGGGCAGGAATATGAGTCGAGCTCCTATCCATTTGACATCAGTAACGCTTCCACAAAGCGAGTATAATGCTCAAGCTTACCACGTCCCTCAATCATCTGTCTAAGCTCATCGTCGTGATGTATTGCGCAGTTGTCAAGGATGACAACACTGTTCTTGAGCGGGAACGCCTGGAGCATTGATACCTACAAGGTTAGATAGTTAGTATGTTTGCTGGAAGAATACAGACAAAATGCATACAATCTGGGTGCGTACAAAGTTTAGAAAAAGCTCCTTTGTCACTGATCCCTCAAAGATCTCCAATGCAGCAATGCCATCGATGCAGAGAGCGGGAAGAATTGAGTAGCTGATACCACGAAGGAATGTAGCGCGGTCAACACAAGGAGTATTGACCTCTGACCATCCGTAGAGGCGCTGACACGTATGGTTGTCCACTGCGCTCTCGTCCAAGAATAGAAAGAGCTCGGGATCCTGATACTCGGGCGCCCCCAGAACACCCTCCCAGACAGCTCTCAAGTCCTTGCTGCGTTCTGCAGCTGTTCTCTGGACCTTTGTGTTTGAGAGTCCCATCCTCTCAATCATGCGTGAGATTGAGGCGATGGACAAATAGACATCACGTACTAAGAGCAACTTGCTCTGGAACTCGTCAAGGTACAAGGTTGGCCGGGAGCGAATCAATTCACGGATGTACGCCTCATCCCCAGCGTTAAAAATTAGCGGTCGACCGGTACGTTTACTATGGGGATTAAAGACGGTGCCGAACAGGTCCATGTTCTTCAGCACCTTGGCAACAAGGCCGACAGAGCAGTCAGCCCGGGCTGCACATTCTCGTATAGTAAGCCCGTCTTCTGTATACCAACAATAAATGCACTCCTTCAGGTCGACAGACATAGACGTCATGATGCAATGGTAGAGAGATAAGAACCGGCTCGTCACATCACCTCTCCAAATGGGGGCCGATCACGCCTGGTGATGTCGGCCCGAGGGCGCAAAAAATCCGACATGTTCACAGATTTATGCCAAAGGCAGTATTAGTGAATATGCAATTATTACTCACGGAGTGATTATCACTTCGTCATTTTTGGTCATCCTCATGTCCTTCTCTGTTCATTGACTTGACAAGTCAAAGACAGTATATAATATCTATATTCTGAACAGTTTTAGGGATGATACAAGCTGTATTTGTTGAATGAGTAAACGAGAACATCACTGGCAAACCCTGATGATATCATTGGACCCTGAAGTAATAATTGCACTTGAACCGTCAATTATGCATGCATTCTCACATCTCCTATCTTGATACTCTGGTAAATGATCAATACATATAAGCTTGATATATGTAACAAATCATTGAGATGATTGTGGGAAGAAACCAGCAGGAAATGACAAAGTGATAATCACCCCGTGAGTGATAATTCCGTATCCAGTAATAGTAGTCCGGAATACAAGGCGAGCCAGTTTGTTTCTGCCGAATGGGGTATGTGCAATATTAATCACATCCACAGCAGGTCAAAGTGCACACACTCACACCCGGGCTTTCATATGACTGTCAGCCCTGGACAATATTATACTTATAACGTGTTGTCAACATATTTAGATTACACTAGACATTATGCATCTATTGAGGCAGTTTACAAACAAGGTCATATGCTTCCTTGGTACAATGTCCTAGTCAAAGATCTTGAGTACCCAATTCTGTGTGATGTATCGCATTTACACGTACAGTTCTACGCTGATATTATTCTGCTGATATGTACATTTGAGTTTATGCTCTGAATTTATTCTGTGAATCATCTATTTAGGCTGGAACTATATTTTGCTAGAATATTTAGCAGCATAAGTCTTGAATTATAACTACAATCAGGAGGATAAGAATATATTTGCAGACATGTTTAGCATCTGCCCACATGGAATTTTGATGTGATGGACTTGAATTTACGATTTGATGGGAATTTTGATGACTCAGGCACACCTTCGAACCGACTTGCTCCGAGGTCCCTTGTTCATATCCCGCCATATTGCCCCGACTACTGCTCCTCATTGTAGGGCTTCTATATCTCTTACAGCATGGCTATGCCAGTACAGCTCCCCATAATCCTTCAGATCTTCAAGATAATAGTCTTCTTATATCTAGCTCCGTGATGGCAGCATATACAGAATTATGTCGACAAGTTGGCATCACAGTTCAAGCACAAGTAGGCGATGTTGCACGTATACAGTTGTAGGAACAAGCTGTTCGAGATTTTTCACTTAGTCTTGAAGAGGTTCAACTTTATTGTCTCTTTCAATATCAAGGCTGAAGTTTCGCTATAGAATCAAGCATTTGTGACACCTGCCAATTATCGTATAATGTCTGATAGCATTACTGAAATGCTTAATGCATTGGCTTCTGCAGTGGAACTGTCTCGTGATGAGACTGCCATGACTGCAATGCCTGTGGAGGTTTGTTTATCACTATTACTTACCCAGTTAGAGCTAATAATCTTATATCAGGCATCTTATCTTGTATATACTGGCCGTCCTGGACGTCTATGCAGAGAGATTCATCCTGAATATCTTGAGGGTGGACTCCAGCTTCGTGGCCCCAGGGGTCTAGCACCAGTTTTTGACTGTTCAGCTCGGACTGTTCGTCGACAAGCGCTTGAATATGGACTTGCTGAGCCTTGCCCTCCCGTCTATGTTGAATTCCAAGACGAGGAGACAGGCCAGCTTGTTCGTCTCTATCATCCAGATGGCCAAGTAATATTGTCAAGGAGCAGTCTCAGTGATGACGAGTTGGACTGTGTAATTCAGCATATTCTCAAGATATTCCCTTCCTTTAGGCGGACCATGATTACAGGGCATTTGCGCCATCTAGGACATAATGTATCTCGGGAACGTCTTCGGGCCTCATATGAACATGTCATGGGTACACCGGCATATCTTGTCACTCGTAGTATCACTCGTCGTGTCTATCAAGTGGCAGGACCAAATGCATTATGGCATCATGATGGTCAACACGGTACGCTATACTTCAGATCAAAAACTTGAATAGAGTTCTCAATCGTTCTTAGCACTTATATGTTTTCGCATTGTTATCCATGCCTTTGTAGAGACCGTCACGAGTCCCAGGAGTCCCACGAGTACTCAAGACTCGACTCGACTCCGAGACCCCCGAGACTCGACTCATGTGAGTCACGAGTCTTACTGAGTAGAGTCATGTTACGAGTCGCGGGCAGGCCAAGAGGCTGGTGAGTACTCACAATGAGTACTCACCATGACTTGAGCCATTTTTCACTCAACTTACGTCTGCAAATGACAAGAAAAAACATAGAACTACATGTAAATAAGGTCCGAAAGTCCTACTGTAATACAACAGAAAATGTCCTCACTTCAGATTCTTATACCATGGCCTGCTGCGAAGCTCCGGGTGTGGGCGCCAACGCCCCTCGCGTCCAGGTGCCATCTCACTGAACTTTGGTGCCACCCAGGTAGTGGATCGCGCTGTCGTCAGATGTCTCGGCAACAAGGGAGCGCGACCGAATGTGACAAAGAAGGTGTCAACGTATACACCAACCAACGCCTTCTCCAACTCCAGAATCTGCTCCTGCGTATACCCTCCCACATAGTCTCGATCCTCGGCCCACACCTTCGCTGGCAAATCCACGCGCCAATTCCTTATCATCTGCCACAGCCCATAGACGAAGCGTGCACGTTTCCACCAATCAAGTTCTGCAAGACCAAGATTTGCCTGTCCCAAGTCGAGAATGTGGAGGGGGGCAGCGCCAATGGGAAAACAAGCGCAGACAGATTCATACTGCTCATGCTGATCACAAATGCGACTGTGGCGAGTATTCATCGTTGCCATCTCCAGACGGAAACCCAACTTGTTCACCTCCCAGATCATCTCTCGCCCCATAGCAAACCCGATCTCCAACGTTTCCTCCGGCGTCTGACCTCCCCATGCCTGACCGTACCATGTTGGGGACTCCGGGATGACAGCTGGAACATCCCTCGATGCGTGTTCCACCAACGCCCGTACCTCGTCTCCTTGCTTCTGATGACGAATCCCATGACTCCCCTTCCCATCACCTGCCGGATTCAAAGACCCTTGCCCGATCATTGTGCGCCACGCCTGGTGGCTCAACGCCATTGGACAGTCTGACTGAGCAGCGGTCAAAGCAATACCACGCAACCCCAGCCAATTTTGTAGATACCGGAGAACTTTCTCGTTCCCTTGGAGGGCAGTGAAAAGCTCCGGCCGTGGCACAAAATACCGCTCGTCGGGCTTGTTCAAGCAACGAGAAGGCGACGCGTCTACCTGCTTGGCACACTCCAGCCAGACGCCAACGTGAGGGGAAAGCAGAGTGTGGGTAGGATACTCGAGAGGTAGTCGAGTAGCTATATGTCAAGGTCAGCATAATACTCCATCCTAGAGATTGCACATACCTTGCCGAAGATGGGAATGGGAGGCAGTCATCGATGTACGCGAAGTGGAGGAAGAAGCACCTGGAACAGGCAGAATAGGGCGTTCCACACCACGGTTGTCATATTCGAAGGGCGAAGTAAAGTGTCCTTGGCGGGCCTTGACGATGTTGCGAATTGCAGAGTACTTTGCCCCACTTGCTGTGGGACCCTCCCAAAGAATTCCATCGCTGCAAGCAGGAAGGTCGGTGACGATGGAAGATGGCTCAGTGATTGGAGCGAGGGAGTCGACGGGAAAGGAATACGCAAACTTAATCTCGCGGACGACCCAGACCGGAATGCCAGCAAGCTGCAGACGAAGTGCAACGCCTGTGTCAGATGTGAAACAGCCCATGAAGAACTTGTTGAGACAGGAGGGTTTGACTTCCGTCTTCTGTCCCTCGAGGAAGGGGTGCACGATACCAGTATACTGCAGCGTGGCGAACATCTCGAGTAGGATCCACTGGAAATCTCTGAGCGCAGTAAGAAAACGTGGGAAGGCGGTGGCTTGGTGAGTGAGGCCAGATGCCAATGACCTCAGCACCAGAAGATTCAGACGCCAGTTTTGCCGAATATCGCCCAATTCAACCGGAGATCCATCTGGGTCGTAAAGTCTGTCCAACGTGGCCATGGCCAGATGAAGTCCCTCTACCAGATAGCGCGAGGCGCGCCCAAATCCGCGGCGAAATCCTGCATCCTCCACCCATTCGGTATCCGGACGCGGATCGACCCAAGCTACCCACAGATCGTCACCGATTCTTGACTCGGACGATGCTGGCTGCCTAGCCAGGATGCACGGAAGATGGGGCGAGTGCTTGGTGAACCACTGAGGCCACAAACGTGGATCCTCGAGACCGAAATGGCCGTCCGCGCGCGCGCGCACTATCTGGCTTGCGTGAACATCTGGAGGAGGGAGGTATGAGGCGTTGGGGGTGGAGATGATGGCCGGAGCATCGTCGAGGACGGCAGCGAGCTTGGCGTGAAAAGGATTCATAGTATCTGTGCCCATATGTAAGTTTGCAATGAGCAAAATTACTGCGTAGATCACATACCGGCAGGGTGGGCATCATTGTAGCCCAAGAGTTGCTGAGGACGATCCAAGAGCTCCTGGTGAGCAGCGCTGCGGGCGAAAGTACGATGTTCGGCCATCGAGGAAAATCTAGCAAATATGAGCCTGCGGCGTCATGTCACTTCAGATAAGCACGTACCGGATGAGAATAGCTGGTCGAAGATGCTGCATAAAATCAGCATGCAGTCCGAGAGTTGCGAGGCAAGAGACGATAGAGCTTCCCCCAACGGTAACCGTCCAGGCCGCTCGACAAAATTGTCGGGACGGCGCGGCCTGACAAAATCGTCAAGCCGCCAACTCGCTAAGCAGATACTCGACACCGGAGCGCACACGAGGCGCAGGCACGCGTCATCGTGTCTTCATCGGCCATCCAGTATGCAAAGCAAATAAAATGCTGTCCGACAAAATCGTCAAGCAGCGCGGGTGACAAATTGTCAAGCCGCAGGGGAAAGGGGACGAAGGGGGCAAGAAACAGAGATTAGACAAACTTACCGTTCAAAGAATCGCCCGCTTGATGACGCGGACACGGCACTTGGGCGTGGTCGCGGATTCAGCGTCGGGGCAGGCGTTGTCAGTCGCTGTGGAAGAGAGGCGGCAGAGCAGAGACGGCAGCCATCACAAATCCAGACTCTGACCAAGCAGGTCAGCTGACGCGGCGGCAGGCAGTTGGCCTTGCGCCGAATTTGCACAAGTCCATTCTCTGCCGACCGTCACCTACCGTCACCTACCGCCATGCCCTCGACCTCATCTCTGCACGCCCGATCCACGCGCCTGGAGCTCAACGAGGGGCACGACGATTTTGTCGTCCCTGCCAGTCTGACAGTCGTGTCAGCTGGCTTATCGGTTTTCGCACCCGCCACCAGCTAACGCTAGCTACCGCCATGCCCTCGACCTCATCTCTGCACGCCCGATCCACGCGCCTGGAGCTCGATGAGGGGCACGACGATTTCGTTGTCCCTGCCAGTCTGACAGTCGTGTCAGCTGGCTTATCGGTTTTTGCACCCGCCCACCCGCCTCACCATCCCGGCGCCTTCAGTCTCAAAAGGTACACCGCGTGGGAACTTGGCTCTCACCGCCAACTTCCCACGCTCACGCTCCGGCCCCGCGACGCCTGTCTCCCGCCCCCGCGCCCATTTGTCGTCCTCAACTAATAGACAGTTTGTCAGTTGGTAGTTGCGCGCCTTGTACGTGCTTGCACCAGCTGGCAGCTGTCCAATGATGCTAACCCAATCACTGTAGGCTCTCACATCCGTCCCTCCAACTCCCTCTTTCTCGGTGGACTGACTTCGCCTGCTTCGCATCCGCGGCCCCTGAGTCTCACGGTGAGTTGATCGCGTTGGCGCGTCTCTCTTGTTTCTCATTCGTAGTGCAGCCCGCCTCCCATTTCATGTGCTACTTGCTTAGAATAATACTACTATGATCATGTCAATCCAATCCAGCATTTTACTCTCCTCCTCCGTCTCCCTTGAGCTCTGCCCGACGCAGGCGCTTACCCATATTATTCAAATCCAGGCCGCCGTGCTTGTATAGTCTTCGGGTTTCTTCAGTGCACCTTGGCGAGATAAGAGCTTCGGATTCTTTCTACACGGTCTTGTCAATCCGAAGTATGTCACTGGCATGCGTTCGTTATGGCTTGCCTGTAGCGCGCTCGCTCCGCTGCAGCACGGAGACTATCACGATTTCGTTGTCGATACTTAGCGGCTGCCTCATTGTTGCGTTCGCGCTTCTGCAAGAGCTCTTGCTCAGTCATGGCGCCCTTCTTCCTGAGGAGGCATGAGCAATGACAGATGCCCAGAGAATGATGAATGATACACACCGAGCCATGCACGCCTTTAAGGCTGCCTTTGCCTTGTTTTTCTTTTCCTGTTGACGAAGTTGCCTGGCTTCGGCTACTGCATCGGCTGCCCTATCTTCCCTTTCTAACTGTTGCAAGCGTGCTTCTTCTTCTGCGCGCAAGGAGGTGATGTCCTCAGAGCCGTCAGTCCATTTGCTGTAAATTGTGCTGAAGTACTCGCGAATCTCGTGGGCAAAGGCGCCAATGAGGTCCTGATCACGCTGAGCTTTCAATACTGGATTCGCCATTGAAGTGGTCAAGGTTGATGTTCCGAATGGTTGTGGGTGTCTTCTTTGGTACTTATATGTATCAGCATCCGATCGCCTACAGCCCATGAACCGAATAAATCATTTGACTCTTCCTGTTGTTTAATCCAGTCTCTAGAACAGTTCAGAACCTTTAAGTATCAATCATGCAATCTATTTATCACTCTACAATGCTAAAATATAGACATAAATGGTGTTTAATTCGTTGTTCATTGCAATGTTAAATGACCACGGAAGCACTCGGTTCACCGAACCGAGCCCCGAAGTGTGATGAGTCACTGTTAACGTGACTTTTTTCGTCGCCTTTCCCCACCACCCGCCACTACTCGCCTCACTTTTCCTTGAATGGAGACGACGGATACGACGGATACGACGGATACGCATACGGACGCCCCCTGGCATGCCAAGGACTTGACGATTTTGTCATTCCTGCCTACCTGACAATTTTGTCAGGCGGCCATGTCTTATCCAGTACTCGGATTGGCCACCATACGACTTTCGGATATACATGCAGGCACGCAGGCTGGCATGCCCAGAGCATGACGCTTTTGTCATTTCTGCTAGACTGACAATTGTCAGCCAGTCGCACTCTCATTGGACAGGATCACAGTCTTCCCGTGGATTTGCCGTGGATGCTTCAAGACACTGGCGCAACACACTGGAGCCCTGCGGATCCAGTTGCGAATACGCATCTGCACGCTGTTATTTCCAATTTGTGTGTCTTTCTTTTGTCTTTTTGCTGACATTGGCCTCATGTCTTTCCGCCAGGATCCTGCCTCGTGGCGCAATCATTCGTTATTCAGGCGATCTATCAGTCAGATCCCATCGATAGGTGCCTTATTGCTATTCCTTGCCTCCGTTGCTCTCCAAACACTTACTGTGTGCAGGTAAGCATTCATGCTGATCACTTTAAAAGACTGCTCAAAATTGCATGTCACTCCAGTCTACCAGCGTATACTACCCCTCAGAATGCCTCGCCAGTCTTCCACCTCCATCTCTCGCCAAACGTCTACCGCTTCCCTCGCTGAAAAGCGCAAGCGTGCGGATACTGTCACTGCCACCAGCAAGGGCACGGCTACCGTCAAACCTGCGCCCAAGCGTGTGCGCAAGGTGTCTACTTCGTCCGCCAAAGGAAAGGCCAAGTCCAAGGCCAAGAAGGGGAAAGCGAATGGTCGTCGCCGCGCTGCCTCCGATGATGAAGAGCCCTCCGACTCTGAGGAGGATGGTCCGGCCACCACCGTTTACGCCACTTCTGAGCCTGACACCTTTGACGGTCTACCAGACCTTGCTGACCTTTCTGACGATGAGGATGGCGATGATGGCGGCAACGGAGACGACGGGAATCATGATAGGGCCCACTGGCAGAGGATCCTTGGTAAGTCAACCTTCTAGAATCGACTGTGCGTCTCTGACTTGCCTTCAGATGCGAAGCGCCGCAAATTTACCTCGGGTGTTTATGAGCATTTTGATCCCCCAGTCGTCTACGAGGGGTCGAACGGCTTTATGCAGCAGTTCATCTGCAAGATGCAAGTACTTCTACCTGCATCTTATTCTGTCAACTCAACTAACCGTGTCACAGTACCGGAACCGATGTTAAACGGGGCTTCAGTGATTCAACCACCAGTAACCTTAAACGCCACGTCACGCATTGCCCTGGTACCTCCGGGCAGACTTCTTTGGCGCCTTTCGCCCAAGGTTCTACTTACACGCCTGGTCGATTGCGCTACCATTTTGTCGAGGAGGTAGCCACCTGCCATCGACCGTTCACCATTGCCAGTGATCCGCCCATTCAAAAAATTATCCATATGTTTCGACCGGACGTACGCATCCCGTCTGAGACCACAGTCTCTCGCGATACCAAAGAAACCTACAATGTCACACGGAACGTAGTCATCGAACGCCTGCATGTATGTGCTTTTACTTTCGCATCATCACCTCTTCTAATCATCTATATTTCAGGGCATACATGGCAAGCTTCATACGGTCTTTGATGGCTGGGCCTCGGGTGGCAAGCATTCTAGTCAAGGTGTCGGTGTAACGTTCTTCGATGGCACCAAAATCGAGAATTTGAATCTCGACATGATCAGGTATGTTCGACTTCACTCTTCTTCATGTCTTCTCTCATTCGTTCTGCAGCCTACATGAACGGCACACCGCGGAATATCTCGCAGACAAGACTATCGGCTGTCTTGAGGATTTTGGAATAGCGGACAAGATTCTCGGATTCTGTGGCGACAACGCAAGTGTCAACACTAAGATGGTGGCCGAGGCTATTCCCAAGCTTCCACACGACACGCATGCTGGCGAGGACACTTACGTTGGATGCTCCGCCCACCAAATCGACCTGGCTACACGGGTATGTTGATTGACTGGCAATTTCTACAACTTCTCACATCTGTCCAGGCCGTGATGCGCCAGTTCGTTGGCAAGAAAATTACGAACAAGGGCTTGGACGACTACAACGGAGAGGATTTCAACGAAGAAGGGGATATCTATTTTGACGAGGACGTAGACCAGCTTGACCGTAACGAGCAAGACGTCCTGGAAGGTGTTGATCTGGCGGGAGAAGAGGCGGAAGAGGCTGAGCTCGAGGAGCTCTTTGCAGCATTGACCGAGATCAATGACCTGACAGACGGTGACAAGTCATTGGGCCGTGCCGCCGTCACTAAGGTACTTCCTTGTGCGTTTCATTCACTCACTCAACTAATGTCTTACATAGATCATGAAGATCGGTAGGCGCATCTTCAACACACAGCGTATGCAGGAGGAACTTCAGGCCCAGTGCATCAAATGTGATCTCCCTCCCAAGAAGATGATTCGTGCCGTCGCAACTCGCTGGAACTCACTGCACCCGGTACTTGAGCGCGCTCTCGAACTACGTCGTCCACTGGACCGCCTCGTCATCGAGCCAGAGTTCAATCGTGTTGCTAAGCGTGCTATGTCCAAATTCAAGCTAATGACTGCGGAATGGTTGGTTGTTGAGCAGCTAGAGAAGGTTTTGCAAGTAGGCCCACCTTATGACGAGTAGTTGTACCTCATCTAATTTGTCAATCACTTCAGCTTTTCGTTCATGGCTCGAAAGCCCTGTCACGATCCGGGATGCCCCTCATTCATCAAGTCATTCCGATTTTTGATGCTCTCGTCGATGAGTTGGACTCTATCATCAAGGACAAGTCTTATAGTCCTATTGTGCGAGCCGGCGCTGCTCGGGGGCGCACCGTCATACTCAAGTATTATGCCAAGACTGACAATAATCGTATGATTCGCATTGCTATGGGTATGTTTTTTATGCTATATTCATGTATCGTCTCTGATAACCTGTCAGTTCTACATCCCAAGTTCAAGACGCGCTACTTCGAGAGCCAGGGTTGGGAGCAGGAATGGATCAACAACGCTCTCGACCATATTCGAGAAGAATACGCCCGTTATCGACCACAGGTCCCGGCGTCTACGGATGTAACACCATCTCCTTTGCGGGTAAGTCCTATTAATGTTTGTGGTTGCCCTCTGACCGGATCTCATGCAGGGTAATTGTTTCGAAAACGTTGAGGACTATGCCAACAATCTCACTCAAGACCCACTCGAAGACTATCTTACTACACCACCCGTCTTTGCCTGCTCAAATCCATTGTCATACTGGTCCTCGCAGCTTGACCCAGTTGATTCGAAGGGCAAGTTCACGTTAACTGCCATGGGCGCCTTGGCACAGATGGCCCTCAATTATCTGAGCATGCCGGGTAAGCATTGTATTTCTTGTTTGATTGAAATGAATCTGATGTTTTATAGCTACATCTGTTAATATCGAGCGTCTCTTCTCACACGCAGGCCTCACCGTTACAAAACATCGCCACAATCTGTCTGATGAATCCACCCGCGCGGCTGTCATTCTATGGGGTTGGTTCAAGGCTGGGTTGGTCCCAGAAGCTGTGATGGTTAAGTTGTTCAATGACAAGGCGTCTCGTAAGAAGAATAAGAACGGTAATGCAGATGATTCTGACGCTGAGGTAATTGAATGAATGTATCTGTATTTTTTTTGTTCTTCTTCATTTGTACATGATATTTCGAGTCAAATGTGAGTACTCCAGTGAGTACTCGTGAGTACTCGTGCGCACTCGAGTAATTATGAGTACTCGTTGCACTCATGAGTACTCGACTCGTATGACTCGAGTATTGGTGGGACTCGAGTCATGCAGGGGTAACGATTTCCATTTCAGGCAATGAGTACTCATGACCGCGAGTCCGAGTCTACTCGAGTCATGACTCGTGACGGTCTCTATGCCTTTGTCGATGGCTTTTCACGCTTGGTTACGGGTATCCGTGCCAGTGCTAACAATCTCAGTGCAATTGTTCTCCAACTTTTTGAGGATGCTTGTATTGCTCATGGAATACCAAGCTGAGTTCGTGGTGACCATGGTGTTGAAAATCTGGGTGTTGCAGAGTTTATGGAAACCAACTTTGGTGCCGAACATGGATTATATATCTGGGGACAGTACAAATAAATACAAGTTCTGCACCTAGTATGCTGATTCTGGTCTAGGAGCGTTCATAACATACGCATTGAGCGGTTGTGGCGCGATGTCACTTGCGGCTTTGGTTCCAAATGGAAAACTTTTTTTGAAGAGCTAGAGGTGTACGCTGGGCTCTTACATGACAACTCAGCTCACATTTGGCTGCTTCATTATCTCTTCTTGGACTTGGTCAACCAGGATGCACTTGAATGGGCAGAGGCGTGGAACAATCACCCACTGACCATACCCAATGAGCGTCAGCGGAGCCCACAGGATCTCTTCTTCTTTGGTCAGATTCAGAATGGTCATCGGGACATGACTCGGTTTCTAGGGGGAGAGATCCAGGAGGATGAGGATTCCGAGGTCCTTGGCAATATTGGGTCGTATGGCGTCGACTGGCAGGAGCTCGATAACGGCAACATTCTGTGTCATCATACTGCGCACAATGATCCTAATACTGTCATGGACGTTCTCCCAGATGGAACTCAAGCTGCATTGAACTCTCGTCATCCACCCCACTTCATCTGGAAACGCCTTATGAAATTGAAGTAATTTAAAGAGAGTAAAAGCCTTTCAAAGTTCGGTAAGCCTCAAAGCAGCCAAAATGCTTGACACAAAGGTTAAAGGGAACATGAGTTATAAAGCACTTTGAGAAACTTATAATAGCTTATTCAGAGCTTTATAAGCCCTATAAAGTCAGTGTCTCTATTAACCTTTGTGTAAAGCACTTCTGTTATACTTTCATAGTACTTCGAAAGTTTCTGCAAAGCATACTCAAAGCAATATGAAGGCTTCACACAGACATCAATGGTGTGATGTACTTGACATTGCTTGAAACGTGCTTGAGAAGACTTGTCAAAGCACTTCCAATATCACTTACCAAGCAAAAGAGAACAAGAAAAGCAAACTGAAGCATACACGAAATTGATCATAATCAATGAGAAAGATGACAAAATTGAATATTCCATTAACCAAGAACTACAATAACAATACGTGGTACAATAAACGTCTGAACGTGGTATATACGAGAGCACAGTCAGACCATGTCCTCATGTGCAGGACACCCGAGACATCGAACATTGGATAGTGCAGAAGGGATGGGACCAAATTCCTTGTCCTCGTAGCGGTCCGTACTCGTTGTCGCCCTCATCGTGTGGTTTCGTCCTTGTGGCGTGGGTTTGTCCTTGTAGTTGGGTGGTTTCGTCCTCGTAGTCATATGTTCATCCTCGTAGTCGTGTGTTCGTCCTCGTAGTCGTGTGTATTCGTCCTCGTAGGCGTGTGGTTTCGTGCTCGGAGTCGTAGTCTCTGTGTTCGTCCTTGCTGCGAGGGTGCGTCCTCGCTGTGGTGTGAGACCGTCCTTGTCGTTATGTGGGTTCGTCGTCGTTGCTTGTTGCGGGCTCCTCCCTGTAAGCTCGTCCTCGCGAGGGCCCGTGTTTCTGTTGGGTGAGCCGGTGCATGACTCGGTTTTTGTCTGTCGCAGTACGGCCTGGGTGAGTAGAAAAAAGGAGGCGGGTAAAAGAGACGCATGGGTGACAAGACATTTGAGGCAACGTCGCTCGCAAATTGTGATGCCACGGTGTGCGCTCGGCAGCACCACTAAAGTCAACCACTGGGCGCTAGGCCTCAGCAGGTGACGACGGCTGTGCGCTAGGCATCAGTCGTCATGGGCGAGAGGGTTGAAGCGGTTGAGTGGTGGTGGTTAGAGAATGAAAAGGGTAAAAGAAAGCGATCGAAATATAAACAAACCGGCACGTGAGGCTGACGTGGCCTCATGTGCCGGCGGCATCTCGACTTGACGAAAAATGGGAATGGGTGGGGGCGCCGAGGAAAGAGAGATGGAATGAAAAATGAAGGAAATAAAATGAGAAAGTCGGCGCACCGGTGCGCTGCCGTCCCGCTTGTCCGCCCCCGCACCGCTCCCAACGCGCCGTCCCCCTCTGCTCCCTCTCCCGCCGCCCGTACCTCGCCCGCCCTGGGGCTACACCCAGCCATCCCAGGAAGTCGCATCTGGGAGGTTTCCTGTCTTCGGCGTCGTTCCAGGCTTCGAGGGCAGCGTCGTTGGCGACGGCTTACGTGCTGAAAGCGAACATCATCCACAGCTCTCAGTAGCCGTGGAGACGTTGGCGAGAGTCCAGAGGCGATGAGGAGAGGGCCAGAGAGAAAATAGAGACCCCGGACATAAGTCTGGGGCTGGATGGCACGTCAACGCCGGCGTGCCATCGCGGTAAGAAGCAAGCAAAGGCCAGCCAAAGATCCTGATCACGATCCGGCGTTTGCCGGATTGTGAACGGAACGACTTCGACGTCGTTCGGAACGTCGACGTCGGCCTCGGACCAGCCTCGGAACTGCCGGGATACACAACAGAGTCGTGTATAGACAACATCCAGGTAAACCTGGGGAGCTCCATGGACGGAACGGCGGGTACTCACCTTACATGGTGAGTTCCCCATCCACAATCTGATTTCCCAAGCATTGCAGCCAGTTGCCTTGCGTCGGCTCGCCCCAATTTAGCTGGAATCAAACATAGATATTACTCCTCGTCTTTTGAGCGCAAAATCCAGGCAGCCGCCGCACATGTCGGATGGCATTGGTCGTCAAAATCACTCGAACACCAACTTCGAGTGACCTACAATACACGGTAAGTCTTTTCTCTTCCATTTTCCGTGCACTTACACGATGGCTTAGTACATATCACCGGACCGTGCATGCTAATTTTCAGCCTTCCGCGATGACACACTTCGCCGCTATCGTCGTCGACGTTCGCCAGATTTGGCGCCGGCGACACGGTCCGCGTGTCCGAACAGTGTTCGGATTCGTCGTCTTGCCCTCACACCATCACCACTATCACCACCATCGCCACGGACACGCCCAGGACGACTTGTGACCCCGGGAACCTCAACGCCGACGCCGTGGGGGCAATGCCGTGGCCGTTGCCATTGAGATTGTCGACGACTAGGACTCGCAAGCTCCGTGCAATGGGCACATCTCACCGGAGATGCCAGGCAGCGTTCTGCCCGACGAGTCGACAACAACGACCAAAATGAGCTACCCCGCCGTGCCGGCGAGCACGCGTCAAGCGCGGGGCGCGGGGACCTTGGTTATCTGGTGCGTATTTCTCCTCATTCTTTCAGTTGGTTGATTTCGTTCAACCATTGACGGCTGCGGCGCCGTCGACATCCCATTGCTTTACTCACTATATCTCCAGGCCGGACCCCGACTCCACGTTGGCAACGACTGCGATACCGCCGCCCCACAAGCCGATTTGAGTGCCGGCAAGCACGCCTGCGCCGCGTAAGCCCTCCGCTTGATGCGGGGGCAGCATACATTACCCAGCTTCCTTCACTCTCCCACTCCCACCACCCTCGCACTTAGTGCTGTCTCGCTGCCACGGGCGCCGTGCAGCACTGATGCGAGGGCTGCTATCATGCAGGGCGAGATGCGGGCCGCATACTTATGCAGCCCAGCGTCACCCAGCACGAATATGGCACTCAACATTACCCCCGGGCCCCTGCTCTCTGGCTCCAATCAAAACCTTCCGTACCTTTACACACCCACCAGCATTTGCACGCCGAACCATTTCGGACGGACACGTTGCATGGTCCGTGCACGTTGTGTCATCTCAATTATCATGTCGGCAATTCACCCCGCGTTTTGGACCACCACCTGCTCCCGTCATCCCCGCACCCAGTCACACCCTCAGACATTGTCCTGTACATCACGCCGCCGCTGTTACACATGCCGAGCACCATTTCTGACCGCGCAAGACAAAGAGATGCCGAAAAGCGTTACGAGAAGGCACATGCCGATAAACGACGCAAGAAGAAGTGCGTCGCGGCCCGACAGCACGTATACAAATTTGCTTTCTGTTATGTGTTATTCATCTATACATAGACGTCGCGAAGGAATGTCTGCAGCAGAACGAGAGAAAGCGCGTGCTCAACAACGTGGATATGCAGCCAATTATCGCATGAAACATCGTGGGCACCTGCGAGGCCGAAGTGGTGTACAACGCTTCCAGTATGTATTTATTTCTTTTGCTACAAAATTCCTACTCATCCCCTTCACAGCCTTAACCCTGATGCTCTACCCCGTCAAGGGAAATTACAGTATCCAGAAGAATACACGGAGCGGCACATTCTGCGTCATGAGGTCTTAAATGAGACCAAGATTATACGTCGACGAGAGATGAAGGAGGGCACAGCAACCCATTGATGAGGATGCAAACTTTCTATCAGATACTTTTACATAGTTCAAAGTATTTGCAAGGACTTGAATATAAGTGGCGAGAAAGCTCATGAATTGATATGTTCTAAAGTAAATGGAGAATTTACCCTTGTTTGATGGTATTTTCAGATGTGTTCAAGTATTTCAAGCTAGTTGTACGGGTAACACCTGTTTCAATGCACTTTGAAGTGCTTTGAGTAGTTATAAGCACTTTGACAGCTTTAAAACCACTGCTTCTGATACATGTGCTTATGAATACTTGGATCCCATAAGGTGTTTCCTGATGTTTTCGCTGATAGAAGTATCAGATACGGATTGTCCATTGACGGTTGAAGAGCTTGACATGCTCAATGAGCATCTTCTGGGAATACCAGAGATGCATTCTAGGGACATGCGTCACCGTTGCAGCGTATGGATGGAGGCTTTCAGATTCATAAATGAAGTTATAGCTGGGCAATTGTAGATCACAGATTTCTATCTCAATGATAATCCCGTTTAGTGACTATTGCTAATTCAAACACCTGAGGAATAGTTCCTCTGCAGCACCAGAGACTGCCGTGGGATGCAATTCATTTGTACCTGCGACTCATTTTGCAGATACCTGGGCTCCAAAGTTGCAATTTGCAACTTACGACAGGCACGAGTCATACAGCTGAAACAATCCGCAAGTAGGGTCCCTAACAGGTCAGGTATAGGTGGGTACCCGTCGACCTGCAACACTGAACGGTTTAAATTTATGCCCGACGAATCCCCCTGAGCAATTGCGCGGGGGGCCTCAGCCGGGCATGATAAGGTGGGTGCAAGAGTGCAGGCACAGGCAGTGAGTGCAGTGATGGTGACAGGGATGAGGTGGCGAGTGCGGCAGGAAGCCGCCGAGGTTGAAAGGGAGGTGGTGAGAGCACAAAGGAGGTGGTGAGAGCGCTGGCGTGGTGGTGGCGCTAGGGTAGTGGTGATCTGGTGGTGGGTGGGTGGCGACGCGCATGGACGTCAACATGACGTACTAGCAGCGGCGGATGTGCTGCAACAAGATATCAGCGTGAGGACGGCGCCAAACGATGCCGCCAAGATAGATAGAATGAATTTATGCTCACCTGATTGTGCGGCGTTGTCTATAGACGACGCCGCGCCCCATGTCCCGCCCCGTCCGGCTCTTACATACCGTCGTTGTCATCCTACATCGGTCGTCGTTGCTCTCAGCGCCATTATCAGAGTCGTGCTGCCCATGCACAGGGCTTACGCGTCCTCGGAAGACCCGTTGCTAGGGCTAACAACGCCCTAGCAATGACGTCGTCAATCGTCCTGCGCTCGATGCGCGCTCCCCATTGTCCATCGTCGATTCACGGGCTTTAAGATGGCGGCCTGCCTTTACGCGTAGGCGGACGACCTATTGCCAGGCAGACGACGCCCTAGCAACGGCATCGTCAGTCGTCCCGTGCTCGGTGCGCGCACCCTGGGGCGTCATTGTCGTCCACGGCGGTCGTCCAGGTGGGAGATGCTGGTCAAGATGCTGGATGATCCGGGCTTGATCAAGTTGATCAAGCCCGGATTGAGTCTGGATCGAGTCGAACTCGATCCGGACTCAATCAAGTGTTGAACTTGATTATTCAACGTTCAACGCTTGATCACGTTGGATGGTGCCAGCGTCAACGCCTCCCTCCGCACCATTTAGTTGGCTACCGTCGTGGTCTCACGGTCGCGTCCCGGCCTGGGACAGTTGCCTTGCTCAAGAGATGTCCATGGCCGTTGCCATGGACACGAACGTGAATGGGACGCGTAAGCCCTGTTCAAATGGGCCGCAGCGCGATTGTGGGAGGGGCGGGATGGAGTGGGGATGGTTGGAGCAGCGTGTCGGACGGCAGCAGGACATGGTGTGTTCTTTTTTTTCTATCATTAGAACTTTCTGATGAAGACTTGATAGCGGTGTTGAACCGCCATCAGGATTGATTGTAAATATCCCCCGCCCACTGCACCGCCCGCTTTGCCACACCGCTCACCAAGCCGCGCTGCTCGCCACCCCATTACCCAATCAATCGCAATGCTGTCGATATGCAGCCGCATTGGTGGCATAATCCCCGGGTATCCCATTGTCATTGCAGGGGGGGCTTATCGCCGCCCCACTCCACAACCATGTGGTTCCACCCCATTCTCTTTCTTTTCAACTCCACCATCCCCCCCAGGCCCATCCGCCCCGCCCGTACAGTGACCGTTTGTGAGTGGAGGTTTTCTCATCTTCTCTCCTGCCGGTGCTGACTTCCAAGAGTCATCTCAACCATGGCAGATCAGCACACCGCCCATCTTCAGGCTTTGTTCCAAAAGCGAGCGGGCGCATCGGATCCCATCATCGATCCCTAGGATGAGTCAATTCCCCCTCTTGTGGATTGCCGGGGCGACAACCATTGCAGCAAGAAAAGGGGAATCCCAGTGGTTATAACCACTGAGACTCTTGCCATATTCAGTGGTTATAACCACTGGGTCAAATGCCAGCAAATACCTCATACTAGTGGTTATAACCACTGGGTGATGGCCATCCGCATTCAGACCATTCCTCCCCAGGCACGCTATGCCTAAACTACCCCAATTGGAGTGCAACCCTATACCAGGGTCCTCAATCGGGTCCACGCAAGCATTCCAATAAATCTCTTCCAAATCCGGGCGCTACAGCGTTCCAGAATGGGTCACCACCTTATATGGCACAGATGGCGGCATGGAAGGCGGGATGATCTACATTGGGGCATGGGCGTACTACTACATTGTATGAATACAGGATTAATCTACGGGATGTACGGTCTGCGCTGCAGCAAGGGCGCCGGCTACCTCGTCCTCATCCTTGGAATCCGATTCCTCTTCCTCGATTGTCTTCACCTCGATCCGATCAGGAATGCGACGCTGCTGGTTCTTGGGTGCCTTAGCCCAAATTTCCGCAAAATGGACCGATAGAGCACGGTATACGGCAGCCTGACGATAGCCATACGCTCGTACACCGGCAGCGGCGGCAACGGACAGCCCATCCCAGGCCGACGTACGACCTTCCCAGGTGGATACCTCGTTCGCGAACGATGCCAAGGTGCGCTCCTTCTCGACCACGATCATCCTCAGCTCCTCCGACCATCGCCTCGCTTGCGCCCGGCTCTTCAACCACTTGACACGGATAGAACCGTGCAGGTCATCCTCGTCCAGCGATCCCGCGGCACCCTCCATCAGCCAGATCCAGGAAATCTCGTATCGCCCGCTCCCAAATTGAACCTCATTGGGGGTGATGCCCGTCTTGCGGCGCTTGGCTTCGAGAGGCTCGTCGATATCAAAAATGAAGCTATCCAGAGCTTTGACGTCCTTGGCTTTGAGAGTGCAAAGCGTCTTCTCCCAATCTCCTTTGCCACGTAGTGCCAGGAGAGCGGCTCGGGCAGCTCGATATTTCTCGACCGCCAAATCCGATTTCACCTCCAAACGTTTGATTATCGCAAAAGAGCGGCCTGTGCGTTTGGTCCCTCGAACATTCCTCCGTCAGAAAGCAGTGATCGAGCGACGGCTGTGCTGCAAAGACTGAATAGTTTCCAGAGTGTCGAAGCATTGCGCCTCCCGTAGCTTTTCCTCCTTGGCGCCGACATCCGACAATGCGAGGGCTCGAACGGCTGGTACCATGCCAGAAGGCATATAGAGATTCTCTGTCTCCACGTCGCCTTGGCGTGAGCCTGATAGAGCGGCCAGTTGAGCAGTGACGGCCGGCATGTAAACTTTCTGCATGCTGCGAAATTGGCGGATCTGGGTCTGGAGCAGAACTCGTTTGTCCTGTATCTCCTTGACGATAGCGGACGTGTGTTTGTCTTCGCATACCAACAAGTGTTTCACCTGGCGCCTAATAATGCGTTTAGAGATAGGCACGAGCTATTAACGGATTAGATCCTTGATTTTTTGAGAGAGTATCCTCACCATAAATTAATGATTCATGATCCTTATATTGATTCGAATCATTAAAATGATTTGATTCACAGATCGAATCATTTAACGGATCGAATCATTAATGATCTTATATTTTTGATATATTCATACTAATACATAGTATAATACTAGTATATTCACTTATATTTAGGTAGTATGAGGCATAATAATGATCACACTATCAAATTTGAAGTGAGATATTCATGATTACTGTGATATACAAGAAATCAGTAATGATCCTTTAATGATTCATTCACAAATTTAATGATTTGTGATCCTTTCAATGATCTGAACGGATCGAATTTTGATTGATTAGGGATTTGATTCACAAATCAATATAGCGGATCGAATCTAGGATGATTCTAAGTTGGAATAGCTCGTGCCTATCTCTAAATGCATTAGCACTGTCAATAATTTGGCATGAGTGAAACCTTACTGCTCATCCTCAATCATGGTTCCTAGAGATAGAAAGACCGACGCGGTAGTTTCGTGGAGCGAAACCTGCTGCGCCTCCTGGTCCTTTCGTTCTTCTTCTGCCAGAGTTAGTCGAACGCTGTTTTCGCTCGCCCCTGTGAAAATTGTTCAACACAGTGAAATCAAGAAGAAAGGAAATTACGAAGTGCTTCTAAGAAATAGGGATTTGGCAGTGAACAATCCTTTTCCCAGGCCTCTACCTCCTCCGTCCATTTCGAGATGATGTCCTCCTCGAAAAGGGCGCTGAATGATTTGTGTGCCTCAGTGTGTTGCGTGGAACCCTCCAAAGCTGCGCCGTGTTTTCGATGAAGGCTTTCGCCTGCACCAAACCGTCAGTCACATGTCAGGAAAGCATGACTGATTGAACATACTGAGATCGACGAGCTTCTTAAAATTGTGCGCTCCGATTCGCCCGTCCAGCGTATCATGTCGACCGCCTGGTAACATTTCCTTTGTCGACGCCGCGGAATTGTTCAGCTCAGACCAGGCCCGCTCGATACCCTCTCCATCTGTTCGACCCACGCCTTTCTGAACGTTCATGCTAAACTGGCACTGGCAGGCCAGCTTTTGACCCTTACAGTGACATTTCGGCACGCCCCACGAGACCTCGACGTTCCCAGGCAGTTTGAGGTGGTCCGGGATCTCCTCCATGCGGCTAAAAAAATTGATACACCATTGGCAGGCAATATCATAAGAGAAGAATAGCTGTATCAGTCCGGCGGCGCGAATCGCAGACAACGCAATATAGTCCATATTGCAGTACCTGGAAAGATGATCAGCAAATACCCGACAAGCTAGACCAAGCAGCTTATCGCTCTCCCTTTTGAAGGTCGCCGACCCCTGTCGGACGAACTATCTCGTGCCGAGCACAGATGCACATCCCGACCCCGGTCAACCGTAATCCAGTCGAGTTCTTCGAATCAGCGTGTGCTAAGGTCTTGAAGCCGGAACAAGAACTTATCTGTAGGAAAGGTAAGGGGAGTGTTACTCGATACCAGAACAAAATCTCACATCTTTCTGTCGAGGGTATTTTGCAATGTGTTCCAGATACGGCTTGTTTGCGACGAGATATGCCAGACCTGTATGCAGACCAGGGTCGACACTGCTTGGGCGCTGCAAGTTCGATAGACGGAAATTAGCGTCAAGAGTGAGGATGAGTCGGTAGAGAAATCTGATCATTCAGATGTGAGAACAGGCTTTGCAGCACAGAACGGTAAGCTTACTGCACTTCTGGGGGCATAGCCTGCCAATTAAATGGGAGATTTATACCGGGGCGAGGACACGCCGGGCATGGAATTGCTAAGGCGCTGGAAGAAGTAAGCGCACGTCCATCCCGCAGGGAGCCTCGGCCACGACGTTTGAGCAGCTTTAGGTAAGCGAACTGCCGGTTCATACGCAGGAAAGACTTGTAACGACGCTGTTGAAAACGAATTGAATACCGGCCTAAACATGGTAGAAACTAGGGTTTGAAGGTCCGGTCCGGTCCGGTCTTTTGACCTCAGAGGTCATGGACCGGGACCGGACCGGTCCAGCAAATTACTAAATTTGGCTGGACTGAGGACCGGACTGGTTAGGACCGCAAAAACCGGTCCTAATCAGTCCGGTCTGCGGTCCTGAACCGGTCCAGGACCGGTCCAAACTATTACCAGCTCAAAATTATATTTTCGCAAATTTTTTGGTAAGTTTACCATATTACAAGTTTGCTATGTATGTCAGACAGTATATAACAGTTGAGTTTGTGATTACTTAGGACTTCATGATGTATTCTAATCATTAGAAGATGAGATCTTTAATTATGAGAGAAGAAATAGAGCTAAGTTGAATATACAAGTATATAAGAAAGGTAAGTTTACCATGAAAACTGAAATAATGACCATTTTAGAGGACATTTAACTGGTCCTGATTGGACCCTGAGTAGACCGGTCCAAACCGGTCCTGGACCAGTCTTTACCGGTCCTACAAGTTTTAGGATTGGCATAGGACCTAGGACCAGGACCGGTCCAAATCATGGACCGGTCCTTTTTGGACTGGTCATGTGACCGGTCCAGTCCGGTCCAGTCCACCGGTCTTTACCGGTCCTAAGGACCGGACCTTCAAACCCTAGTAGAAACTCAACGTATCTTGGGCAGTGAGACGCGCGTAACGTCAGTCATCTTCTCCAGCGCCTTGTAGTGCTCGTAAGATGACAGTTTGCCGGAGCAACTCAGTTTCTCGTGCACCTGTGGGCGCCCGGATAATGTATCATTTCAGCCCATTGGGCTGAGTTACCCAATACATTATTCAGCCCAATTGGGCTGGATCATGCCCGCCTGTCACTCTAGCCCAAGCTGCAGTCACCGCCCCATTGCGCTCACTACTCCGCCTTCCCTGCTCACTGTCCCAGGATTCCCAGCGCCTCCCGACCATCATTGTCCGCCCAACGCCTTCCCAAAATGGGTACATACCCGCTTACCGTCTGAAACACTACCAACACATTTCAAATTGGAGTCCGCCCACCGTTGCGCTCAATGCGGGCTCACTGATGGCTCTTTCCGAACCATTCCCGCCCGCCCGCCATTTGATCGCTCAAAAAGGAAATTACGCCACTGTTAAAATTATCAATATACTATGCAGTTGGGGCCCAATGAAGTACTATGGCGCTGCTTCCTGGACTCCACTCTCGACTTCTTCACCATTATTGTCCTCCTCATCACTGTCATCCTCTAACTCCTCCTCCTCGTGTGCAGAAGACTGTAGCTCAGTAGCCTCTCGGTGCGCAGCCTGCATGTCCGCTAGCGGGACTGACTACAGCTCCTGGAATTGCTGGGACAGCTGCAACTGAAAATCCGCCTGCTTCTTGGCGTAGGCAGATAACCCCTCAGCAAGGGCAGAATCCGTGGGCATCCTCATGGTTGCACGCTCCTTCCACCACGCTGCCCTCCACTTCAAATACTCGAGACAGCGTCGCATCTCCTCCTTGAGCAGCGCCACCTCTTCCCGCATCCGATGAACCCGTGCCCGACTCTTGCTCCACTCCAACCTCAGCAATTTGTTGTCCAGGTTGGTCCCGTCCTGAACATTCAGACGGGTCGTCCCCCAGATCCACGAGAGTTCCTTCCGAGTCTCTCCAGTGCCCTGCTTCCGTGTTCTCTGCTCCGAAGACAGATCCAACTCTCCCTGCTCATCCAGCACGGCTGCGAGGGAGTCAATCCTGCCCTCATCCTTGCTCCTTTCCTTCTCCTCGCCTTCATCACTCTCATCATTGCTCTCGGCGCCCTCTACCTCTTCATTGGTGCCGTGTCGTCCAGTCCACGGCTTGAGGCGCCCGACGTCTGAGTACGCACGAATGTCGGAGTTCTCCAATGGACGCAAAACACTCTCCCAATCCCCTCCTCCATCCAGCGACCGTTTTGCCTCCCTGCACCTTCGATACTTCTTCGCACAAGAGAGCGCATGATCATGAATGCGGTCAATGATCTCTCGGGAACGAATATTCGAGCTTTGGCCCCGGACGTTCGCTTTCTTGAACTGGATCATGCAAGTTTTCAAGCGAAGGGTGTGCCGAATGGTGTCCAGCGCGTCCAAGCATTGCGCCTCCCGCAGGCGGCCTTCCATGGACGCTAACTCCCCCACGCATATCGACCGGCGCCTGTCCACAGGTAGACTTGAAGGAAGCCACAGCTTTGCTTCCTCGGGCTGGACATTGGAGGATTCCCCGTAATACTCCTCCTTGTCCACCACCTCCTCGATCTCCGTTAGGTACTGGAGGAGTCCCGGCATGTAGACGGCTCGCAATTGTCGCCAATCCCGAAGTTTGCGGTCCAGAACGTTCCGCTGTTCAGCCAAAGTGGAACTTTGACGGACGGTGGGTGAGGCATGCTGGATGAAAAATTCCTTCACTCTATATCTATATTGTCATTGGTAAGTCAACAAATAAATTTGGACCAGGCAAACTTACTGCTCGTCCTCCAATTCTATGCCCATCTTGACAAATGCGTGTGGCGTAGTGGCGTGGAGTATCAACCCTCCCTTCCGTCGACGCTCCGCCTCAAAATCCTCCAGCTCCTTCACGACCTTCGCCTCACTCATGCCAGCCTCGTCCACATGGAACGGGTTCGTCGCTTTCTTTGGATACCCGTCCCTCTCCCAAGCCTTGCACAACCCCTCCCACTCCGTGTGCAACTCCTCTGGTACGCTCTCGGTGAAGCCGCGATGTCCCTCCTTCTGCTTGTTGCGGTCCGTGATTGCCTCCAGATACTTCCGACGCAATGTGTAGCCCATTCCCACGTACTTCTCAAAGTTCCACCAGTGGAAATGGTCGTCTAGCAGCAGATGACGCGCCCCCGGTCCGTTTGTCTTGGTTGCTGTGCCGAGCACGTTGTGAGGGCCCCAGATGCGCTCTGGTACCTCCAGGTCACTGTTTCCGACCCCAAAGATGAGGTTCAATGAGAACTGTTCGTGCTCCTCGCCTTTGAAGTGTGCTGGGAAATGGAACTTTGGAATGGCAGACGTGAAAATGATGTCTGGCAGGCGGTACTTCTCCGGCCAGTCCTGGTTCATCCGGCGATAGAAGTTGACGAACCACTGGCATGCGATGTCGTAGCTCAGCAGTATGCAAAGTACCAGATGGAATGGATAGAGAGCAGTCATGACGCCGAAGTCCATTGGCGCATAGCTGTGAGAAGGAAAGTTAGCGCTGACTGGAGACAAGTAATGCGTCCAATACTTACGCCTCGCCCTTTGTCAGATTGACAAGAAACATGACCATCTCACCACGGCCGCATGAGACCGCGCCAACGCCGGAATAGCGGAGGTTCTTCCCTCGGCTCTCTGCTCGACTCAGAGTGTCAAACCCAACGCAGGTACTGATTTCATCCGCCTTTCCCTTGGCCAACATACGCTTCATCTGTGCCTCGTACTCGTCGCGCGGTCTAAAATACATCCATCCCACCCCGTAGCCCGGGTCCCGCGACCACGAAGAGACCATCTGTGACTTCAGCCGGAAGTTTGCATCGATACAGACGACGAGCCTGTACAAGAACCTGAAATGTAGTTCAGTAAGTCATTTGGCATGGAGAGGGAGCGAATAGTACATCAACTCCGGCGCAACGTCCTTCCAACCCTCCGGCAGATTGATCCCGGGATGTGGGCAGGTAGGACAACGGAGAGCAAGCTCCCCTTGTTGCGTCCCCCACGCTTGAGAAGTTTGAGAAAGCGCCACTGTAGAGCCATACGCGCAAACACCTTGCGCCGTGCAGCGGTGACTTTGACTTTAGAGTTATTGCCGAGCTTCTGGAGAGTAGTCGTGAAGTCCGTGACGGGGAGTTTGGAGCAAAGGAAGAGTTGGTGATGGAAGTCAAGTAGGCGGAAGGAGGCGGCCGTCCTTGGTACAGACTGACTACCAGGATATAATCGGCTTTGGAGGAGTTATACATGCTCTGGCTGCTTGCGTTCGCACCCACAATAGTCCAAGGAAACGGGGATGTCGCCAGTCGAGTGGAAGATACGAAAATCCTGATAAGCGGGTACGGGAGATGCACAGAAGAGGCTGACATGCCCCAGCTGCATACAAAGGCCCAGCTCCTTGAGTGACGTTTCTACAAAAGAGCCGTCGTTCCACTCCTAAACCGAGAAATGAGTAAACAACAGATAGATCACCCAGAAGATGATAACTCACCTCAATCCGATGCAGAGGATTGTACCGATGGCGCCGCTTGATGCATGTGGCGCACAACAGATCATCGACGAAACAATTCTCGCAGCAATATTGCGGTGCACCCAAGACCGTCTCCCGCTGGCTTTCACAGTCGATGCAATGCTTGGTCTTATGGTTTCCACCCCGCCCGTCCCCCCGTACGAGCTCGTCCAGATATCCCTGCGCCCAATGGAGGATCCAATGAATGTTGGGACGAGTTGCCTGCTGAGACCGTTTTTTCTGCTTCTTCTTCTTTGGCCTACCCTCCTGCTGAAAGACGCGACTCTGGTCCATGGGTGCCTCCACCTCTACGTCGTACCATGCACCGCCGTCGGGGTCCAGGTCATAGTCCGGCTGATCATCGACAGCCCACGATCCATCGGTCGTCCATGCTCCCCAGGCTGGTGCGCAAGAGCATACACTCTCCTTTCCTCTCGGGCGGGAAACGTACTCGCGTGTTGCCGCCACAGACGACCAAGCACCTGGGACTACTGCTCTGTCCCGCCCGCCAAGTGAAGCTTGCGTCCTGCCACGCTTTGCGGGACCTGTAGGCAAGTTCAGGCTGCGGGCAATAGCGCATCCGCCAGCACTGAGAGTCTGCCAAGTGCCGTCTGTGTTGCGTTCCATAGCGGGCGGATGTGTATCCAAGTGACACCAAGAATGCGAGGAGGGACGGCGTGTAAAAAAAGAGCATGACGGTCTTGTGTAAATGGGGGGTGTGCTCACGTGCCCCAGTGAGCCTAACAAGCCTGAAAGGACTTTACTTTATATATGGGTGATCTTGAATTCAATAATTGATTCACTATACTACACTATAATAAGAGGAAGGCAAGTAAAAGAAAGACTAGTCCAAGAGAGCGTATTTAAGATTGTTCCCAAACTGGGAAGTACTCTAGGTTTGAGTCAATGAGAGAATCGGCGAACGCCTCCCACTCTGCGAGCTCTTCACATCAGGAAAACCCTGTAAGATAGGGAGCGTGGGAAGCCCGCACCTTTAGTCAGCGTGTGACATGTGACGTTATGCAGGTCAAATCTGGGCTGGCGAAAATCAAAAAATGCGCCACATAGCCGTAGCTGTAATATTTGAGATGATATAGTAGTGGGCTAAATCTAGTATTACTCTAAGCTACAATAGAGGCCTTGATCTCATTAATAACACTATAAGGAAGCATACGATGGCCACGATACTTAGTCTTGAGGTATCCGAGTTCGGTTCCCATCAAACCACCTGCGTATGCCGACACAAACCGTGCTGCTCGATTCGCAAACCTAGAAGTGTATGAGTATTGTAACTGTACTAAAGACAAAAAAAAACAAACCGTTTGATGGTCAATTGTGAGACAGCATCCAGGCACTTTTTCACATTCTCCTCCATCTCGTCAATCTTTGCTGTACGTGGTGTGATGCGGTACTTGAACTTGGCAGCACCCCAGTACATCTCGATGAAATTTAACTCGCAGTGATACTTCGGGTAGAAATCACAGATGTGCCCGCGCCGTTCCACAAGCTCTTCAAGTGCGGACTTCTGATTGACGAAATCAGGCTGGCAGAATAAGATGCGTCGGCAGCAACAGTCTGTCACATTGGCCTGACACTTTAACCCAGGACATTGAGCAAGTAGACCATCCCGCCATAGTCCACGCTCTCGAATAAGCTGTTCCGTGCCCTTGAACCAGCCAGGCATTGATGGATGATCGTCTGGATGATAGAGTTGCTGAGGTGATCCATCAGGAAGGGTTCCTGGACGCATACGCGGTGACTGACCCCAATCACGACTGGGAAACTTTGGCATTTTACGCGCTGAAAGCGCGTCCTCGGCGCGCTTCTGATGACTGGGTGCGTTATCAAAGATGAAAAGACCTGTCGCAAAGCCGTTGGTGCGTGCCTCAAAGATGTCGATTGCATGATCGACTTGCTCGAGAAGTTCGGTACTGCTGAAATACCCATCACGATTCTTCCCCGCTCGAAAAAGGATGCGTGCCTCTTCGCCATCATGCTTGAGACGGCCCCAGTCAGGTGTCAAGAAGTCTGAGACCATGATTGAGTCGCCTTCACCCTTGGGCTCCGGCTTTCCCTTGAATGATGAATGAACCCAGCCTGTCTTCCGTCGATCATTGGCATAAAACGTCGACTCATCGTGGGTGACAAGAATGAGGCGAAATGGCTGATTGGCACGTTTTCCTTGCAGAACGAAGCCCTCGGGAGTTTTGATTGGATCACCATTGTTGTCGTATTCCACCATGCGCGGCTCGTACTCTTCCAGCCATCGCTTGACAAAGCCGGCACGGTATGCGACGACATCATCCCGCTCATGTCCATCAACGTACATGCCGTTCTTCCTTTTTCCAAACCGCCAATCAAGCCGCTTCAGCCATCGACGTGCAGTCCAAACGGAAATGGTTCGGTCCTGTATTGGAACCCCGGAAGCTTCAAGCTTAGCCTGTGTTTCGGGAAGAGCGACAAAGTCAACAAGATCCTGGGCCCGAAAATGTCCCTCCTTCGAGGAAACACTCTGGATGTGCAGCTTGATGGCAAGCGCAAAGTCCTCATCATCAAGAAGGGAGGAGTCGTGATGCCCGATGACATGCACTGGAAGCTGACGTGTGGCAAGGAAGGTGTGAAGCCAGTCTCGGATTCGACGTGCATGGTGCGTTCCGTGTCCTTGTGACTGCGCCATGACCATCGATGCCTTTCTCCAGGTGTATGCAACCGATGAATCAAGATAAAGGTTCAGTGTTCCGAGCATGGCAAGCACACGACTACGGAAGACAAGATCATGTTTCTTGTCCTTGCTTTGGACTTCGAGATGGGCAGCCGCTCGTCGAAGGGCAGGGAAGTCGCGGTAATTCAGCTGATTCAATGCACGATCGGCTGTGGATTCGGGACTGACATCGACGGAGACACTGTCACTTTGTATGGCCTCGAGGAGCTCCTTCAGACGGACGTGCGCAAGATTGACGGGATTCATGCACTGCTCTTGCATTGACAACGGGGTCTTAAAACTCTATTCACGGTGAGTACAACGGTCATGATAATCAGTTGCTGCTTACAGTGTCACTTTTCGGCACATCTTCGCCTCTTCCCATTTGTGCCTCGTCAACATCGCTGCCACTCTCGTCAACATCGCTTCCATTCTCCTCCGACCATGCTGCCTGCTCCGTCCCATTGGTTCCATCACTTGGGCTCATCATTTCCTCATTCGACTCGGTGTCCATGCGTGTATTCGACGCGTCCGAGTCTAAAACCTCCGGATCGCGATCCACTGTTGCCATTCTCTTCGCTCTCTGCAGCTCCATGAACTCTGAGATGCCAAGAAACCCTCTCCCTGCCATCTTCCTCCCAGCTGCCAGCTTCCGAAGCTTGGTCTTCTTCGAGTTGCCATTGTATGGACCCCGGGTCCGCTTCCTTCCCTCCTTCTCCTTGTCGCGTTCAGCCTTCTGTGCAGCGGCCTGAGCATCGACCAAAAATCGACTGAAGGCGTCTAATTCCGTCTCCGAGGCAGGCCCGCCAATATCTCGATGCATGTGCGCGTCGTTGGGGTCCAGGATAGCCTCTGCATCCGGCAACTCATCTCCAAGCTCCAACTCCCACAAGTCAGGCTGGGGAGGCTCAGAAAGGCGATCAGAGTGCGATGGTGGTGGTGGTGAAGGCAATGTTTGGACTGGACTGGGTGCAGAGGGCATGTTGTCGTCGTCTGGAATGTTCTCTATTGTAACTTTCCGGGCTGCAGTAGCTTTTGCCACATTTGCACGCTGTTTTTGCTTTGATTTTGTGGGTCTTGCCATGTATTAGGTATGCGAACGCAGATAGAGGCAGTAGAAGCGTGCAAACACTGGAGAAATGTTGTGAATGTCGTTGCAAAAGACGGGCGGCGAAGCGCCCGGATGCTCGGTCCGAGTCACGTGACCAGGTCAAATCTGGCAACCCCGTAAAATCGACCTCCCGCCAATCGACCTGAATAGCCTCAAAATACATATTGAAATAAAAACATCTTTTTTGTATTATAGCTCGACACAGAAAGTATTTATTGGTAAGAGCCAACATGGAAGGTCTTTACAATGGTCCTACCCGCACTTTCCATGTTGCAGATATCCAGTTTATGATCCGCCGTCCCGCCCATTATCGCGTCACAACTCCGCTTACCTAAAGGTGCGGGCTTCCCACGCTCCCTATCTTAGATCTTAAGTCAACTCAAAGCTACATGTCTCTGAAGGGTCTACTATAAAGCTGAGAAAGTCCTTCAAAGCTCAAAAGGTGCATCAATGTAACTGAAGATACACGCATAGTATACAGCTCTCTCAAGACAAATGAAAATACCTGCAGCTACTTGCAAGTAGAGACAATACATACATATACCTTCAAGTACTTATATGTATCTTCAACCTCACCATCTTATCACACCAATGTATAAGTAGTTTCAGTCACCTTAATTCACGAAGTGAGTAGTTGAAGAGTTGATAGAACTTTGAATCAATTTGAAGACAGTTCAAACTAAGCTAGATATACAGTCTGGTAAGTATATATACTAAGCCAATAATTAAGCAAAAAGTGATCACAAGTATCTAAAACTGTATGTGTTGAATTTGATATATCCCACTCATCTCTAGTACATTTAGTCCAGTCCGGTACAAGATGAGCACTTTGACGAATGTTACTCAAGGGAATAATAGACCATTGGCGAGTTTTACCACTGCCCTGATAGGCCTTGGAAAGTGAGAGGAATAAATGACTGCGTTTTGCCTTCACAGAATGAATAGGTTTTGTATACCATTCAATATAAGCCAAGGGAATACGGGGCCAGTGTTCCGGTGTCTTCAGTGTAACACCATGCAGCGTCATCTCAGCGGGAACCTTGAAGATAACACGAACACGCCCAACACGTGTATCTAAGTAATCATGATTAGGAATGTAAAAAAATAAATTACAATCAAAATACCTTGAAGACCAGCACTCTCAGCCTCATCGCCAGTGAGAACAATGACAGTGTCAAACTGCCCACCGTTTTGCGGAGTGGCCTTCACAACATCACGTACTTCAAAATCGTCTGTTAAACCCTCACGCCCAAACTTGAAGGAATAGTAAACATCAACAGCCTTGAACGGAAGAGCAGGATATTCCTGAGCAGCAGCACCAAGTTTCTGGTACAGTACAAGCATAATCAAGATATCAAGCAAGCGTAATGAAGACATCATGCAAGCATAGTGAAGATATTACACAAGCATTGTGAAATCAAATGAAGACAAGGTTTTTCGATACACATACTATAAAGTACATGATAGTCACTCTATGAGTAGATTGAACAATCTTGACACTGCTTTTGAATGACTTTCAAAGCACTGTGAGGTAAGCTCAAGAGTGTTATTGAAGTGGCTCAAGATAAGGTTATCCAGTACATATGCCTTGAGCCACTTAGTGAATGCTTGTAAATGCTTTCAATAAGTTTATAGATACTTTTAAGTATGTGTATCTGATAACCTTGTGTTGAAATGACTTGACAGCTTTTCGGCTTTGTCTTCTTTAAGTTGCTTTAGATGGTCATCTTAAGTTCTACAGGGTTTTCCAGATGCAGCAGTAGCGTTGTCACGGAAGGAGACATCAGACTGGAAGCCGTTGTGAACCCAGTGGAACAAGCCTGCGGCAGAGTACATGACAAAAGCACAACGCACTCCATCCTGCTCAGCGCTTATGTTGCCGTGCTTGACAAGGGCAGAGGGTAAAAGGATGAGGTTCCCAGGGGGGAATTCGATGATGCGTTTGAGGTCCCAGGGGATGAGGTGTCCTCCCTTTTTGGGGTTGAAGCGTCCCATGACCCAGACAGCACATAGGCCACGGACGAGATTAAGGTGGTCGGTGTGCAGGCGGATGAATGCGTTAGGAGGAAGGTTGACGTGGCAGGCAGCGAAAGCGCTGTTCGGGAAGAGTCTCTCAAGCCCTTCGTCGTCCTCGAGAATGTTTGTCAGGGTATCCTCGTAGTCTTGCCAGGTGCGGGGAAAATATTTTCGTAACTGTTCTATCAAAAAAACTCAGGCGTTATTTGAATGGTAGAAGTAAAAACACTCACCATCAGCAAAGCCAGCCATGCGAACAAAGGGCTCGCTGCGTAAGAGCTCCCACAACAAGGCCTCATCATCGGGATGGTTGACCAGTTTGCCAGGGATGATACGCCCATCGCCAAATGAGATTCCCATGCCTTTGGCCGGATACTCCCCACGGCGGTGACTGTACTCTTTCTGGGCCCAACGCAACTTGTATCGAAGCTCAGTCAGGCGGCGGACCGCCTCTTGCATGAGGTCAGCTCAGCGCGGGTCGTGGGGGTGCCCTGCAAGAACCACGATGAGGCGGCCATCCGCATCCAGAATAAGTTGAGGCTTCCTAAGAATAGATATGATCAGAGATAGACTGAAGACTGAAGACTGAAGAATGATGCCTTACCCCCCCTCCCAAGCAACCACCAAGAACCCATCCTCCACCATGCGAGGTATATCTTCGACGGTGAAGACGCGAGAATCCTCCGGATAATGAGGGCCGGACCATTTGACAGGCTTGACGTGAAAGTCGGTCCCCTCCACCTTGGCCTGCATCGTATACTTGACGCTAGTTGCTTTGATCTTCCGCCGCGTACCCTCTTGTGCAGAAGACGACGGCTTCTGAGACCGCGCCTTGGCCCGGCGCTGGTTTCGAGCTCGATTCGCGTCCTGGCGAGAACTAGGCGATTTAGACCGTCGAGCCTTCTTGGACGCCATCTCTCCCTCTCGAGGCCCATTGGTCCATACCGCTTTGCGCTTCGGTCGAGGGAGGGCCACCGTTTCGCCGAACCATGCGTAGTCCATCGCTGGGCGGAAGTTGACACGAGGCGACGCGTAGCCATCAGGGGACAGAGCCGGCAAGCTGGGAGATGAAGATGCGGACGAAGATGCAGCCGGAGAGCCATCTGGTGTAAAGAGCGGTGACGGCAAGGGCGTAAAGAGCGGCGACGACGGCAAGGCCGTTAAGAGTGGTGACGGCAAGGGTGTAAAGAGCGGCAATGGCAAAGGAGTGAAAAGAGGTGAAGGGGGCGGAGTGAACAGAGAGTTGTAGTCCTGTCGCGTGCACCCAGATTCCGGCTCCGAATCTGAGCTGGAGGACGCGGAAGAGTTGTCGTCTTCCTTGCAAGGTGGCGGGGTGGAGTATGCGGGAGGATGAGTCGATTGCGCTGCTGCTGCCCGGCGACAAGAGGGGAGGAGGTAAGACGGTGCGGCAGGTAGTCCGAGCTGCCGTAAGCTCCGTCGCACTGCGCCCCACGGTTGACGTTTGGGGTTGCCGGCGATGGAAACGTCGCCCTCCTCTTCACCGGACGGCGGTGGCTCCTGGTTGCGGCGGTGAAGCAGGTCGCGCAGGAGGGCCTTGGTCTTCACGACGGGCACTAGGAAGGGCAACCAGATTTGCCCGCTGCGCGTCAAGCGAGCTGACGGTTCTGGAGGGTAGGAAAGAAAGCAAAGTCAGCCAGAGTTCCAGAAGTCAGACAGAACATAGAAAAGGCCCTCGTATTTGCAAGGGCAAGACAGCGGGCTGACGGCTCTCAATGCATGCTCCGCTGGTCCAAACGGCGGACCTACGTGTACTAGGCCCCCAGGAGCCGCCGACCCGCTGCTCACCGCAAAGCAAAGAAGAAGGTAGCAAATGAATGAGAGCGCTTAATTCATTAATGTAGTCCGCGCGTAGAGCCGCCATTCAAGGACGTACCGTCACCCACCTTAGGTCTTGGTGGTAGGAGTGAAAATAGTTGTAAGTGACGTTACTGAGTCTGGCATCCTTGTGACTTTGGGCCGCGCCCACCTCCAAGGCCTTCAGCGGGTCCCACTCGCCGAAATAAAATATTTTAAGAACATGAAGATGCTTGTATTTTGATTTGGCACCTTTCTTTCTCTTGGTTCAAGCAAAAATACTGTGAGGAAGACCTGATAATCTCGGTCTTGCCATTTTGCATTTCTAAGGCAGATACCTTAAGTAGATCATGATCGCTTTCGTCCATCGACACTCACTTGCCTCCAACACATTTTTGTGCAACTTCACGACACACTTCCTCAAAAATCACCAGGTACGTGGCGTCTCTCATTTCTTCCATTATGGCTTGACACAATCATAAATAGCATGCCATTTCGACGCAAAAAGCAAGGTCCAGCACCCACGCATACTACGCCTACAGCACGTCAGGATGCTCGCTATGACATCAATTGCCGCTACTGGCGCTCTCATGCGGATCTACTCAATGAGACCCGACGCTTGCGCCGCGCCTTTCGGTCCCTGATAGCTGAATTGTGTGTATTCAACATCTCCTCAATTCACTCCATGCTTGATCAAACACTGCACACAGAGACGAGCAGCCGATGGATGCTGAAGTTGACATACCACCCCAACCTCCTTCGGATTCCCGTGATGTTAAGCTCGCCATCCGACGCATTCGTGAACAACGTGCAAAACTCCGAGCTCTGACATTAAACTCCCCGCATCCATACCTCAAGGAGCTATGCGCCGCCATTCTGGATGGACAAGACCCAAATGGCAATAATCTTTGTCAGGACAAAACGTCTGTGGGGGAGTGGCTACAGGTTGCGGAGGACTCTTGGACCGTGGTTGAACGGGAGCATCATGGCAATGCCGAGGAGCGCTAGAATGATGTCTTCTCCCAGCTGATGGATCTCAAGAACATTCACGGCTGGTTTGTGGAGGCTTGGGAGTCCTTCCAAGGACAACGTTTGTTCTCAGACATCAGTGCACGTAGGCTTCCCCACCAGCTCATATAAGTTTAGTTTTGTACTTGTCACCTAGCTTACTTTGATCCATTCCATCGTCATATCGTCACAGAACAAAAAATTGTGATTTGAAAAAGATAGACTACAATCAATTGAGTGGTGCACAAAGACCAGGCCAAAAGTATGATGTCTGTAAGTCGTACATCAAATATGTCAGCCGGGGGCTCTTTGGTCGGAGATGCGCCCAGGCGGGATTGATGCACTGGAACCGCTCCACTAGTGTGCTTACATGTGGCGCCATCCAGGAACATAGCATACAGAGCGAGTGGTATTTGGAGGGAACGCGAGAAACAGTTGTACAACGGAAGTAGATGTTAGGTATATGACAATGGGTACACGACGTTGGCAATGAAGGGGGAATTGCGCCGGAAGACGACAGCTACGGTGCCACGCTGGAACTCCTCAGTGTACTGAATCTTTGCCTCTTCGTGCGTGCCATACCCCTTGAACACGCTGCCACGGACGTTGAGGACCAGGGCGCCGTGTGAGTCCTGTAAGTTGAAGGTTAGCTCTAACACCTAACCGAGACGACTAAATCATGCACCAATCCTCGAATACGCCTACGCGCTGCCCTACGATGATTGCATACCACTTGAGAACAGCGGTGGCATGCACAGGTGGGCAGATCTCGTGGGGGTATGGAATGCGATATGTCGGGAGGGCGCTGGGCGGACTGGGGGATGGCGGCGGCGAATCCTGGGCATCTGTACGCCAGACAGGCGGTGCTCGATGGCGAGGAGATGCGATGATGGTTGATTGCGACGTGGTGGTGGTGGTCGTACTGGTGGTGGTCGTCAAACATGATCGAGTGATCGTCACTTCAATGTCTAAGAATCCAAGATTCAGACGGTACCCGTCATCAAGTGCAGTACATTACCGGAATTGTCATCATCAGAGCTAGACATGACCATGAATATCGGATATGTTAGGATATATTGAATATAATTGTATCCGACATTTGAAAATATTCGAATACATATCTTAGGATAGGATAGAATGTAGAATATCATATGAATGTCAAATGTTCACTTTTGAAACAAACATTCGAAAACTGTTAATAATAGTAATAGTATCTGTCATATCCATGCGTCATGACACACATGACCGGACCGCATACCGACCTCCATACGTCACATTCCTCTCAGACCGGACCTCCGCATTACTCATCAAGTCATGTGACTGCTCACCAATCCGTTACTCATCATATCTCGGACCTCCACATGAACTCGCCTACCCCTCTGCCCATTCCACATGGTGTTGCTTATTGTCTTTATTGTTCTTATTGTCTTTAGGATTATGCCCATTACCCATACCATGCGTTACTCCTTATCTGGACTCTTACCTACCTTCAGTATTTAAGCCGTTGTACTTGACTCTTAGTTCTTTAGTTCAAATATCAACTAGGATACCCAACCTAGCCTCTCTTCATCTTTCCTTCGGTTCGCCTCGCAAGTCGGACCTCCGCTATATCTAGCGGACTTCTCTTTTTCTCAAACTCGTTCTGTCCTAACGGACGTCCGAGCTCCTCTTACCTACTTGGGTACGCCTTAAAGCGGACCCCCGGATTCAAGGCTCGACTCAAGGGACCAGCCTGCTGAACGCAGGAAGCCTGCTCCGGATATCCGACGCTCCTCAAGACCGGGCCCCCTGTATCTCTCACCACAACCGAGTGATAGCCGGATCACCGCTTGACGGGGATTCATAGGGGTACAGGTGTGGAAGTACGTGCCAATACACTTCAGGTAAAACCCTTAATTCTTTTCTTGTCTTTGAACACTTCTACGCTTATCTTCTCACAGGCTCGGAGCACCGCTTGTGCAGTGCATACCGAGTAACACACCCGGTCTCTCGTTACTAGGCTTGGCTTGGGGCACGGTCCTAACAGTATATTTGAACTCTTCCTTTGAGTCAACCCTTACTGCCGTTCTCAACCATGGCCAACAATCTCAATTTACCCCCCACCAATCCATACTTCTCCAATCCCTCCGACAGGGATGAAACACTTTCCCAGACCTATCTCGGCACTCTCGATGCTGTTGCGCAGCGCCGAACTCACGATATGCATCGGCGCAGGTCCATGGGATATTCCCTTCACGCTCGGGTCTCCGATATCGGAGCCATGACCCGAGAAACCCCCTTCCAGGCTGCACAAGCAATGTTTCCAAGGGATCCTCCCTTAATCGAAGTTACGCAGCCAATTCCTCCTGTTACTCGTCCTGAAAATCCCTTCTCCCCAGCAAGACTAGCTGCGGCTGGTTTCGTTTATCACGCCACTCCCCGAGCCACAGGGAGGGCCGCATTCTCTCCTCCAGTAACCCCTACAAGGGGAACCGGAGGCCCCCTTCCTCAATCCGAGGCTGGGGGTAATGAGACAGGCTCTAACCCATTCGAAGAAAGGGAGCCAGGCGGGGAACCGGGCGGGGAGCCTGAGGGACCAGGAGGTGGTGGAGGAGGTGGAGATCAACCAGGCGGCGGTCCGCCTGGCGATCAACCCCGTTATGATCCTCCTATCGGACCTCCGCCTCCGGGCAGGGGAGGAGGAGGTGGCGGTGGTGGTGGTGGTGGTGGTGGCGGTGGCGGACCTCCAGGCGGGGGCCCGCCAGGTGACCCTGCTGATGAGCCCATCGACATTGGGCCAGACGAGCTCAAGATTCTCAAGTTGATGAAGCTCTTCAGCGACTCCATGGGTGCATCGATCGGAGCCGCCATAAAGCCTGCTGGCACCCAGCAGGTAAGGACAAAAGTTAAGGAGCCCGACCCGTTCAGCGGGTCGGATCCCTCAAAGCTACGTGGATTCTTGATTGCTTTAAGCCTCAATTTTCAAGATCGTCCCGCAGCTTTCCAGACCCAGTTCAGTAAGATAAACTATGCCATTTCATATCTTACTGGGTCTGCATTGGGATGATTCGAACCGGACATCCTCAACCCTCAACCGGACCCCCCGTTGTGGACGCTATCCTATGATGTTTTCGTCAAGGAACTTGAGGTCAATTTTGGCCCTCATGATCCAACTGGCACTGCTGAGGATGAACTCGAAACACTGCGGATGCGGGACTCCGACAAAATCCTCAATTACAACGTCAAGTTTAACAACCTTGCGTCTGTTATTGGGTGGGACACCAATGCTTTGATGCATTCCTACTATCGCGGACTTCCGCCGCGTATCAAGGATGCTCTAGCTATTCAAGGACGTCCCGACAATCTCAAGGACCTCCGCTCCAAGTGTCAAGAAATCGATCATAGGCACTGGCAGCGGAAGGCCGAGCAGAACCGGGAGCAGCGAACTTACAATTCGTCTGCTTCTGGTAGCTCAACGGGCCAAAAGCCCAAACCAGCTACGTCATCATCATCCTCGTCCGGTAACAAGTCTGACAGCAAAAAGGAATCAGGCTCAGGCTCAAGCGGAGCTCCGAAACCTTATGCTGATAAGCTTGGCTCGGATGGGAAATTGACGCCTGCTGAGAAGGCTCGGCGGATCGCCGAGAAGCTCTGTCTCTTTTGTGGTGCCTCTGGTCACAAGGCAGAGGATTGCAACAAGCGGAAAGCCGCTCTCAAGGCACGTGGTGCTAAAACTTCAACTTCCAAAGCTGATGCACCATCGGATGCTGCGGAGTCGAAAAAATAGAGAGTAGCTCCGATACCTTAGTGCACGATCGGAGCTACGTTGACTCCAGCAGCTGCACACACAAGGTCGTTACTCTCAACGCTGCCGCTCTTTCCACCACACCCACTTCCCTCGTTCTTCCTCTTACGATTTCGGATCCCCGCACCAACATAGGAAAGGTTCGCCTATCCGCATTGGTCGACTCCGGATCCTCCGATTGCTTCATCGACACTCGTTTTATACTCAAACATCACATTCCAACCTCGGATACTGCACCTGTGGAGCTCCGACTCTTGAATGGTTCATTTGGCTCTACTATCACTCAGACGGCTACCCTCACCGTCACCTTTCCTTCTGGAGACTCTCTGTCTGTGACTTTCTATGTCACTCCTCTTGATTCAACTTGTGACGTTGTGCTCGGATATAACTGGCTCCACCGCTATAACCCGTTGGTTAATTGGTCGGAGAACAGTGTCGCCTTCCGGCACACCGCTACGGGTGAACCATCTGCTTTGCAAAGCTTTTATCCAGTTGATGATGCACTTTCCATAGACTCATCAATGTCAGCGGAAGATCCGCTCTCCGCCGCTGACTTTTCCTTCGGAGATCCGCTTCCAAGCGGTCGTCCGAAATCTCCATCTCTAGCTCCCCCACTCCGTAAAACTCGCAAGAAGCCATCCTTTCCCTTTGAACCGATCTATGAGTACCCTCCAGGCGATCACTTCATCATATCCTCTTCTTCACCCAAAGTCTCAGTCATATCCGCTGCTGCGTATATCCGCGCATGCAAGGAACCTGGTTCTCACCAGTTCTCCATGCGTCCTGATCCTGGGGCATCTTTGCGGGATGCCAAGGTTCAACCAGCAGATGTCTCGGACATCCCTTCGGAGTACCGAGACTACGCAGACGTTTTCAGCGACTCTCTCTCAGAGGTATTACCGGACCACCGTCCTTATGATCACAAGATCGTTCTAGAGGACGGGGCTCCGCTCCCCAAGCTAGGTCCAATCTACTCACTCTCTGAACTAGAGCTCAAAGCCCTTCGAGAGTTTATAGATGAAAACCTAGCCAACGGTTTCATCACCTCGTCGCAATCCTCCATCGGAGCTCCGGTACTCTTTGTTCGAAAGAAATCCGGGGACCTCCGACTCTGCGTGGATTTCCGTGGCCTCAACAAGATCACGAAGAAGGATCGCTATCCACTCCCTCTCATCACGGACCTCCTTGACACGGCCCGCTCAGCTAAGATCTATACGAAATTGGACATCCGACACGCCTATCATCTTATTCGGATATCCGAAGGAGATGAGTGGAAGACCTCTTTCCGCACCCGCTATGGATCTTTTGAGTGGAGAGTCATGCCTGAGGGGCTGACCAATGCACCAGCTACGTTTCAACGTTTTGTTAACGACATCTTCGCTGATATGCTCGATGTATCGGTGGTCGTCTATCTGGACGACATTCTGGTCTATTCGGACAACATGAAAGACCATGTCAAAAACGTTCGAGAGGTGCTCAAGCGGCTCCGCGCTCACAGGCTATACCTCAAACTCTCCAAATGCGAATTTCACCAGGACACTGTCGAATATCTTGGTTTCATCATGTCCCCGGAGGGCCTTCGGATGTCCGACGTTAAAGTTCAAGCTATCGTCGACTGGCCGGAGCCCCGCAAAGTTAAGGACGTCCAATCTTTCCTTGGGTTTGCAAATTTCTACCGACGCTTCATAGAGGGATACTCCGAAATCGCAAGGCCGCTCACACGCCTTACGAAAAAAGACCTCAAATGGAGTTTCGGGGATCCGGAGCGTGCAGCCTTCAATGCACTCAAGGAGGCTTTCACGCGGGCCCCCGTTCTTGCCCATTTCGAACCCGGACGCCAACTTGTTGTTGAAACCGACGCATCCGACTATGCTATCGCGGCAGTCCTATCCATCATCGGCGACGATGATGACCTTCATCCCATTGCATTTCACTCTCGAAGTCTCTCCCCTGCAGAACTCAATTATGACGTTCACGACAAGGAACTGTTGTCAATTTTTGACGCTTTTCATGAGTGGCGCCATTATCTGGAGGGACCGGCCTTCCCAGTTGACGTGGTAACGGACCACAAGAACTTGGAGTATTTCTCAACTACCAAGCTCCTCACTCGACGACAAGTTCGGTGGTCCGAGTACCTTTCCGCGTTCAACATGGTCATCCGATTCCGGCCTGGTTCTAAAGGCGGGAAGCCGGACGCACTCACAAGGCGCTGGGACGTTTACGCTCGAGAGGACAGTTCATATGCAGCGGTGAATCCGCACAATTTCAGGCCAGTCTTTACTCAGGAGCAGTTATCCTCCTCACTTCGCGCCACCTATTTGCAGTACCCTGCCCTTCGGGCCTCCGTCATCATGGATCTGGAGTCTCTGCACTCCGATATCAAGAATGGCTACGACGGAGATCCGGAAGCCCAAGTGGGACTTGCCCTCGCAGGTGATCCCTCTAACTCTCGTTGGACCTCCGATGATGCAGGGTTACTTAGATTAGATGGTCGCATTTACGTTCCCAATTCCTCGGACCTCCGTCTGCAGGTCCTCCGCATCCACCACGATCATATCCTGGCTGGCCATTTTGGTCAGAATCGCACCCTAGAGCTTATCCGTCGGGGGTACACTTGGCCCAAGATACGTGAGTTTGTCCGCCATTATGTCAAGTCCTGTACTGTCTGTGGCAGGAACAAACCCACTCGCCATCGTCCCTATGGTTTACTCAAACCATTGCCGGTCCCCCTACGCCCTTGGGATTCCATCTCTCTGGACTTTATTGAAGAGCTTCCTTCTTCAAACGGGTTCACCGCGATTCTGGTCATCATCGATCGGGCCTCCAAGCAGGCTATTTTCATCCCCACTCATGATACTATCACCTCCGAGCAGCTAGCTCAGCTCTTCGTCATCCATGTTTTCTCAAAACACGGAGTTCCGTCTCACGTCACATCCGATCGGGGCTCCGAATTCGTCGCTCATTTCACTCGCGCCCTCGCTCAGGCTCTCAACATGGAGCTCCACTTCACTTCGGGGCACCATCCTGAGGCGGACGGCCAGACCGAGCGGGCCAACCAGACCTTGGAGCAGTACCTCCGTATCTACTGCTCCTATCAACAGGACAACTGGGATCAATTATTGGCCCTCGCAGAGTTTGCCTACAACAACGCGCCCAACGCTTCAACTGGCATTACCCCGTTCTTTGCAAACAAAGGATATCACCCCTCCATTACGGTGTATCCGGAACGGGACTTGGCCTCCGCTCGGGCACGCGATTTTGTGGTTAACTTGGACGAATTGCATGCGATGCTTAGAGATGAGATTTCCCTTGCTCAATCTCGTTACAAAGCTCAGGCTGACAAGAAGCGGATAGTCGCCCCGGACTTCCGCATTGGTGATCGTGTCTACCTCTTGGCCAAGTACATCAATACTACTCGGCCCACCCGAAAATTTTCGGAGACCCATCTTGGTCCGTTCCCCATTATCACTCAACCCAGTTCTAATGCATTTACGTTGCGGCTACCCGACTATTTGCGCCTCGTACATCCGGTGTTCCATGTGTCTCAATTGGAACCCTACGAGGAGAACACTATTCCCAATCGTTCGGAGTCTCCGCCTCCCCCAGTTGAAGTTGAAGGAGAAATTCATTATGAAGTCTCCGAAATACTTGATTCCAAACTGGACAGGAGGTATCGGACCCCCCTTCGGTACTACGTGCGGTGGTCCGGTTACGAAGGCACCGACGAGGAGTTCTCCTGGGTGGGCGCTGACGATATTGCTGCGGACGAACTGGTCTCGGACTTCCATTCAAGATACCCTAAAAAACCTAAACCTCAAGAAACCCACGCTCAGTGAGCCCTTCTAAGGGAATTCCCTCACTACTTATGTTTCCTTGCTCTCACTCAATCTTGCGGTGCTCCGCATTCTTTGGCGTTGCACTTAGATCTTATTCACTCAGTTTTGCGGTGCTCCGCACTTCCGGCGGACCTCCTAGATCTCACTCTCAATCTCAGTCTCACACAAAAAACTACAAGAAAACTCAAGAAAAAATATTTTACATTTTTTTTTTTCCCGGAGCTCCGGCGGGCGTACTACTCCTGGTCTTCTTCACTACTGCTATCACTATCACTAGATGAGGAGTCCGCGTCCTCCACCTGCGGACCCCCGCCGGACCCTCCCTCGCCTCCCTCATCTTCTCCTTCCTCGTCTCCTCCCTCCTCTCCTTCACCCTCACCCTCACCCTCATCCTTCTTCTCCTCGCTTTCCTCCGACTGGTCCTCGTCGCTCGTTGCGACCGCCTCGCGGGCCTCCGCGTCGATCATTGCGCGGGCCTCCCTCTCCTTCTCCAACTCCGCGGCCACAGCCTCGCGGACGGCCGTGGCGAGGTTGGCCTCGAGAGTGGCGAGGCGGTCGGCGAGGGCCTCGGTCCGCGCGGCCTCCCGGGCGTCCAGTTCGCGGACGTCCATGTTGTGCGCGGGAAGGGCGCACGCCCGCTTCTCCTTGACGCAGGCCTCGCACGACCTGGCCGGAGGCCCGTTCCAAACGCAGGGCTCGCGCTCGCGCTTGACACACGTCTCGCATCCTGCGGACCCCCGGTGAGCGTTCGAAAAATGGAGAAGTAATAAACTACTCACGGTGGTCGCCAAACCGGTGCGTGGCGCCGGTGTGGTCCTTGGCCTTGGCCTTGCCCTTGGCTTTCTTGGCGGCCGGCCGATCCTCCTCGTCGTCCTCGAAGACATTTCGCGTCCGCTTGCGACGCGACGGACTTCCGGTGGTCGCCCGGGCACCCGACGACCGCGCCTGCTCCCGCTCCCTCGCAACCCACCAGTCATGGGCATTCTGTCACCACGCCAGTGTACCCTCCTCGTAGGCCCGCTGGTCATCCTCCCACTTGGAGAACTCAGCGGCCAGCCGAGGGTACTCCCGCACGGCCCTCTCGTAGTCCTCCATCTCGGACGCCCGCTCGGACGCCCGACGCTCCTCCAACTCCTCCACCTCGTTCTCCCAGTCGATGAGGGCATGTGCAGCGGCCCTCCGCGTTTCACGAGATGCGCCGTCAGGCGCAGCGGCAGGCCTGGGCGGAATGGCGCCTGGAGGCGGGGTCGACGGTCGCTTCGGTTCGTCGGGTTGTCCGACGGGCTCCGGCATACGGGGCGGCGGTCCGGGTGCGACATCAGACGCCATATACGAGACGAGGGTGAGGAAGTCCTCGCGGAAGGGTGTCGGGCAGCGGTACCAACTACCGTCGTGCTGGTGCCAGAACTCGCGGTCGGAGGGTGGTGCCATAGTGTGTTGAGTTTTTTCTGAGCTAAGTCCCTGCCTTTATACTATCGGGGCTGCGCTACTCTGTCATCAGGATTTGTGGACCAGCGCTTCTGCGCACCCGTTGGAACCCGTACTATTGGATCTCCGCACACAAAAAGAACCCCGTTTCACTCCGATGACTGCTGCGGACCCCCGGTCCTTTCCGATGACTCATGCGGACCCGCCGATTTCGCCCAATGACTCAGGTTACGGTTCCGCTACCCCGGTGGCTGACCTTGAGGTTCTGGAGGCCAGAACCTTGAAGGGGGGATACTGTCATATCCATGCGTCATGACACACATGACCGGACCGCATACCGACCTCCATACGTCACATTCCTCTCAGACCGGACCTCCGCATTACTCATCAAGTCATGTGACTGCTCACCAATCCGTTACTCATCATATCTCGGACCTCCACATGAACTCGCCTACCCCTCTGCCCATTCCACATGGTGTTGCTTATTGTCTTTATTGTTCTTATTGTCTTTAGGATTATGCCCATTACCCATACCATGCGTTACTCCTTATCTGGACTCTTACCTACCTTCAGTATTTAAGCCGTTGTACTTGACTCTTAGTTCTTTAGTTCAAATATCAACTAGGATACCCAACCTAGCCTCTCTTCATCTTTCCTTCGGTTCGCCTCGCAAGTCGGACCTCCGCTATATCTAGCGGACTTCTCTTTTTCTCAAACTCGTTCTGTCCTAACGGACGTCCGAGCTCCTCTTACCTACTTGGGTACGCCTTAAAGCGGACCCCCGGATTCAAGGCTCGACTCAAGGGACCAGCCTGCTGAACGCAGGAAGCCTGCTCCGGATATCCGACGCTCCTCAAGACCGGGCCCCCTGTATCTCTCACCACAACCGAGTGATAGCCGGATCACCGCTTGACGGGAATTCATAGGGGTACAGGTGTGGAAGTACGTGCCAATACACTTCAGGTAAAACCCTTAATTCTTTTCTTGTCTTTGAACACTTCTACGCTTATCTTCTCACAGGCTCGGAGCACCGCTTGTGCAGTGCATACCGAGTAACACACCCGGTCTCTCGTTACTAGGCTTGGCTTGGGGCACGGTCCTAACAGTATCACATGTCTTATAGTACATATGAAGGTTTGTTTCACATTTATAATCACTCTATCATCGTAACTTGTTAAGATTTATGATTCTATACTATTATCAATAAGAATATACATAGATATATATGAATGTACTCGAATATATTCAAATATATTCAAAAATATTTGAATGTATCATATTTTCAAAGGATAGAATGTCGAATGTCTATTCAAATACAAATATCTGGCTTTGGGGTACACATATTTGTGGTTAGGATGTAGGATACATCCGAGTAGACATTCGTGGCCATGTCTAATCAGAGCCGAGGGAGATGAATGTAGAGGGGGGGAAGGGGGTGGCAGTTGCATGGTGATGGTCCAAGGATAACCAGTATGGTGTCAAAATTGGATGACGGCAGTGTGATAGGCAAGTGAACAGGGTCGACGTCGCACAAGAAATCCGACGTTAGGCCGCAACAACCCCTAGCCAAAAAATATGGCGCCGCCCGGTGATATGCATGTTGAGATTACATGGCCAGAAATCCAGAATTTTGCGATTTCTAAACAGCCATATGCAACCAAGAGCCAAGCGGAAGCAAGGCTGGATACGCTACAAAGGTCATCACGGAGACGCTCTCTAGGGCAAGGAGAGAACTCCAAGCATGTAACTATTAGTCAAAGAACAACAGTAGCCAGGGCTGAATATCATAAACCCAGTTGTCCCCTCTGAGGAGGTCCTTTCACCTTATACGCGTAACTGCGCCACACAAGCAACATCCGAATCAGGGATGAACAGCCGTCGCTTCCGACAACGCTCTACCAGCAGCAACATGATTCTCAGCATTGAATGAGTCGAAGCGGGGTTCACAACCTCCGGAGTTCATTACCAAAAGCGGCCGGTACATTGTTCATTGTGACAAAAGTCAGATAACAATAAACCAGTGTCAAAACCCCAAACGGGGATGATTCGCGGTTATCTCAAGAGAATCACCTTCATCGGTCGACGCGTCTGATTGATGTGAAACTGGCAGCAAGGCGCGATCCATATGGATTATGACTCGAAGACCCGCCTCATGTACTACATGTGGTATCAGCCATCCAGATAAGTTGCCCAATGCTTCAGCGCGCCACCATTCGAGTTCACGGACCATCTCAGTGCATGCGCACTGGCGGTAGCTCGCGATTGAATGGACTCACGCCCAAGTCTGGTGCAAAGGCTGGATAAGCCGGTACGCGCCCGGTTAAGTAAAAGTACACGCGAACGCCTATCTGAGCACGCAGCGCCTTGCTTCTCGGAGTCCATGGGTGGTCTACGCAACATCTGAACGTAGAGAAACTGGCATATGCGCCGGCGGGAACTGTCTGGTGACCTTTGCCCGTGCAGGCTGAGTAAGGACTCATGTTTTGTACGGACCGTATCTAGCCGTCGAGTAGTTACGTAGCTTACCGGGGTGAGTCTGTAGAGTGTATAAGTAGCGTCGCGCCTGTAGAGTACAGTAGTTTTAGTGCCCCGCAGTGAAAAGCCCACAAAGCATTCCTCTGTAGTAATCTGACTCGGGTTCGCGCCCAATAAGAAGTTCAACACGTTTGAAAGCCCACCCAAACCCTTAAGCAGCCAAGAACCTAAGCAAAGCAAAGTCTCCTAAGACGCCTAAGTGGCGAGATACTCAAGAACCGCAGACAAGAATCGTGCGCAGCCCCTTGCCGTCAAGTACCCAGTTAATTTCTGTGAGCCCGGACTTCTCCCCAGAGATACCGCACGGATCCAAGTAGCAAGCAATCGTCTCTCCAGAGACAACCGCCTTGTGAAAGTGAAGCTTAGTTAGCCTGAACTGGTACGACGATAAGCAGCCGAAGAATGTCTTGTGGCCACGGTATCTGACCGACGCTCAAAAGAACGATCTGTCACACCCAAGTAGAGAAGTAAGTTTGGTACACGAGGCTAGCATCAACGCAGATAACAAGTCAGTGCACTGTTGTCCGTTCGGTTGCCCCAGTACTGTAGAACATCTACCCTTGAGCGGTCCCGGCCTTCGCGTTCCCGTCTTCCTGGCGAGCTCTGTTTGGCTTTGAGTCTTTATTCGATTAGGTGTTTCGCGTAGATCCTCTTTGCTTACAACCCCCCCAAAACAACCCGCATTCGTGCACCAAAACGGACGTATCAGTCCACTGCTACCTTAACCAGCCGTTTCCCGATCACACGATTAGGACAACCGTTCCGTACCACAAGCACCAGTAGATTTGTTGTTGGTTAGATAGTGGTGATTACACGCCGCTTTATTACACTGCACATCATATTTTGGAGCCCACCGCGAGGGGGGTTAAGCATTGACAACACAGTACAGTTGCTGTTGTCGATCTCCAAACGCAAGTACAAGACATCGAATTGAAAGCACAGGCTGGACGCTAGAAGACCTAGACCCAAGCCTCGAAATTCAGATCGATATACACCTTCTCAAGACAAACAGTTCACACCAAGTTCACCAAGTACATCAGCGCGAACTTTAAGAACCAGACCTCACGTTCCGGGATCACTCAAAGACGGTTATCCAGCCGACAAAGAGCGAGCCATCAAAGCACTTGCTGGAAAGAACGTTGAAATCAAGAGAAAGTCCAAGAAGAAAGCGAAACCAAAGTCACCGTCTCCTCCACCTGAATCAGAGCAACCAGAAAGTCCTTTGACCCCAGTACCGGATTCAGACAACGCGATACTAGATTTCGAAATCAAGCAAGAAGAACCCGAATCAGACAGTCAATTCTTCTCCGACCTTAACGAAGATCCGCGAGGAATACCACTGCCAAGTTCACCCGAACCAGAGAGTATACCACTACCTGATTCACCCCAGTTAACACCAGTCAAAGAACGTTCAGTGACACTATCAGACATAATGCCACCGAGAACGTTAGACCCAAACAAGTTCGTCTCTCCCGAGACGAAGACCCTGATCAAGAAAAAGGGGATTCCCCAGCAAGAAAGCAAGAATGCGCCAGTCTTCAAAAAGAGTCGTATCATCGACTTCTTCTTAAACATGGAGTTGTTGTTCTCGAACCATGAAATAGAGGATGACGCGGCCAAAATCGAGTTAGCTGCGCTGTATGCCGGCGCAGATAATCGCAATGCATGGTTCGTGATGTCAGAGTACATCGCTGGTGAGTGGGAAGCGTTGACACGCTTTATGTGCGTCTACGCCTAGAAACCGGGAATTTTGCGATTTCTGGATAAGTCCGAAGCACATAGTAGACGGTTACTTGTGGTTGGCAATCATAGAAGAGATGTTAGTGACCCTAAGGAGACTCTATTCAGGGCAAGGATTAGACTCCAGAGGAAGATCCTCCTCGAATATCATCATCAAAAGTGCCCACTTGCATCTAGCAAGTCAAACATCACACAATACTCTCTTGTAACTTCACAACCAAGACGTCAATTCGACACTTGAGTAATTCGAGCTCGAATTTGTTGTTTAAACGTACTATGATAAAGCAAAGGCCTAGGCTACGAACCCGAGACAAGTGCATGTGTTCAAATGACATACAGGATCTAGACCTGGATGACTAAGATGAGACCATGACATCAGAACCGCAGAGCCACCTCAGAAATCTGGAATACTTCGTCCGAGGACTTAGACCAATCCGGCTAGCCTGGTAGAATCACGTTATCACATGAAACCAAGAGACCCAAAAAGATATATTCCGCAGCACCAAGAGCATCTAGACTGAGTCCAGAGTCAGGCAAATCTGATCCGATTTGGTCAAGGATGGCGCCATACGAGGTGCAGAGTAACAAATCAATAAGATTTACTAGCGGAACAACAAGTGGATGCATTGCGGAAGTCCGACTCGGAGTTCTGCATCAGTCATCCATGAAGAATCAATACAGTTGTACTGTAATACTCCGATTCGCAGGAATCAAGAATCATATGGACAAACTCCAAAGAGCAATCCGAGACGGGTTTTATGACAAAGATTTAACAAATCGAGTCTGAGATTCGTCATACATGGATCAGTTCTGGAGAGTATGTCGAGAGCGAAATGGCATAATTCAATGTAAAAGCATCTAGACTGGTGTCTCCGATGCGGAAACAAAACCCCAAAAGGCTGCTAGTTAGTAAGTAGAAATTAGTGTACAGATATAGCTTGAGCAGTATATAAGCCCAGTTGTAACAGTAGAGTAGTTTAGTTTAGTGACCCGCAGCCAAGAGCCCACAAAGCTTTACTGTAGCGATCTATCTCTTATAAAATCGACTTTGGTTTTATCGCCTCCAAAAGTCTGAAAACTTAAGAATCCTAAACCCAAGAACCAAACCTAAGCACAAAGAGCAAGGGTTTAGATTGAAAAGTGAATACTTGTGAAGCAAAGCTCCTTGAATTCAAAGTACTAGAGCAAGGTGTTTCTGAGTCTAATATCTCCCTAGAGGTATTACAGGAACGTCGTAGTCTGGGCCAGCCTTTCCCTAGAGAGGACCGTTCAGTCACGAAAAGCGTCATCCCGCAGGCTCTTGAGAGTTCAAGTGCATTCCGAGCACGATTTGTCTAAAACCCAATTACAACTATAATAACAATCTCTCACCGAGGTTGAAGAAACATTCCAAGTTGGTATAAGGACTACTGTGTAGGACACGGAGTTCAACCAAAGACTTGTGTTTTGTTAACTGAGACCAGACATTTGTCAGTCGGTCGAAATCCCTATCACCCCCCTTCAAACTTGCACGCTTGTGCACTTATTATCTGTTTCACTTTATTTGACAACAAGAGTTTAAGAAAGCAGTAAATCGATCTCGGTTTTCTATTCAAATCAAACCTTTTACAAGCAGATAACAAACTTCTATCAAGGAGTTTTATAAGATTTTGTGTTTGTTTTGTGGTATTTCTAAGCCTACAGAATAACGTGCACATCAACTTTTTGGAGCCCACCGCGAGGGGGGTTTTACATTTTGATCAACAAACAGTTGGTCTTTGCATTCAAAAACGTCTAAGAAAGGCAGTCAATCTGCTAAATATACATCGAGTCAACTTGACGCGAACCCAAATACTCCACCGACAGCAAGTGGATCACGTTTATCAAGATCTCCAGAAAACACTGAAACCGACAGTATTATAGTAGGATCTAGGTTATTACGAAAGAAAAGAACTCCGGCAGGAGGACTTCTTAACGATCAACCTGATAAAGTTAGGAAAAACGTTCTCGAAAAAGCAAGATTAAAAAGACAACAACGTCTTAATACCCCACCAAGACAGACAGACAATTCGCTTTTCGAGCGAGAATTTCTATTTCTTAGTCAATCTTTAGTTGACTACGAAGACTTACTTGAATACCAACCCACAATAGTTCAACCAGTTGTATCAGCAATGACTACTGTTAGAACCTTGAAACCTGAAGAATTTCCATCAACCAAGTGGAAATCAGATATTGTGAATAAGAAACTGCCTAAGTATGGAACTAGCAATGCGCCAAGTTTCGATGGCAGAGCAGAAAATCTAGCTGATTTTCTTCGAGTCATAGATCAATTCATTGGTGAATCAGGATTAACTGATGAAGGTACTATGATCGAATTGGCTTGCAATTATGTGTCTGAAACCATTAGAGACCAATGGCTGAACATGACAGCCTTTGCTAAAGGTGAATGGGCAGGATTCAAGTCAGCTTTGTTGACTAGCTACAACAAAGGAAAAGACAGTTATAAGTATACCACTGTTGATTTAGAAGATGCTTTGGCACCATTTGAAAAACGGGAAATCGATCATAAAAATCGATGGAATAATTTTCAAAGAGAGTGCGTTCATATTTTGAAGTACTTAGTCAAAGCAGGAGAAATCACAGAAAAGAATACAGTCGCAAAAATTCAAAATTGTGTCACCAATTCTATATGGAATGCTATGGTTGAACTTTTGAATTCGAAGAAGAAGGCCTCTGATGATGCGAGTACCTATTTCAATAATCTAGAGAGGGTTATAACAAACTTGTCTTTAGTTTTAGAATCCACATCAGTGTATAATTCTAAGAAAAAGGTCAAAGAAGAGCCTAGAGTCAAAACGGAAGATTTGACAGACCTTAATAGTACTTTTAATGCCTTAAGGGACATGATGGTACAAACAGAAAAGGCGAGGGAACAAGATAGGCAAGCTGCAGCTTGTGAAAGAGAAGAGAATCAGAAAACTCATCAAAGATTTATGGATTCAATCAATGCCACTTTGCTGGCGTCGAGGACCATGAATTTTCAAGAAAGTAATCCGATCTCGAATTTCGCACAGCAAACGCCGATTACTGTTCAAAACCCCACAATGCCAATAGCTCCAAACAGGTCAAATGTGACACCTTATACTGGCAATCCACCATTTAATCCGACTCGAATTTTGCAAAATCCGAATCGTTTGGTACCAGCAGGACCGTCTACAAGCTATTCGCCACCGGGTTTATGCTTTTTCTGTGAAGAACCTGGTCATATGCGTGATCAGTGTCAACACAGGTTTAATCTTCAGAAAGAAGGATGGCTTGTCATAACTGAAACCAATTGGGACTTCTTTAACAATGGTAAACCTGTATTAAGAAAAGATAGAGCTGGTGGAAAGACTCCCCTACAGCAGGTAATTAAGTATAAAGAAGATAGTCTCTGAGAAGTAAAATCACAAGTAACCTTGAATCCAGATGAAGGATTTGCACCAGAAGACATGCGGTTAGATACATCGTATGTTAATTCTGGCCTACCTCAACAAGGGGGTTTCAATTGAGCTTGATGAAGGAAGAAGATGCAGTATCTTCGCCGGAAAGCTCGTACGCTGTGAATACTCGAAGTACTAAAAATAAGAATGGTATTCAAACCGAAGCCGGAATTGTCAAAACAGTAGTGCCTACAAAGACTGTTTGGCCAAAACAAAAGTTTGTGGTAGAAATACCTAAAAGACCTTCAACAACAGTTCAACCTAAGCGAGTTAGCTTTGAGGAACAGGATGAAGAATTGGAATTCACTGATGAAGAGTCAGAAGGTGAAGTTGAAACACAGATAGAAGAAGCTGTTAAACAACCCAAACCAAAAATCGAATCCGATATTCCAAAGTCCTCCAAGGTAGATTCAACTCTACCTAATAATAAAGAAAAGATAAAGTCTTATAAGAGAAAAGCCGAAATAGATTTGCTATTAGAAAAACATCCTCAATGGAAGGAAGCTTGGAAAGAACTCTTACCAGAAAAGCTTTTAGCAACTAATATTGAATGGCGAAAGAACCTAGAAAAACTGTTAAAGACTAAGAATGTTAAAACAACCATGCAAGTCTATTCGATTTCACAAATCGAGACCGAAAAGGTACCAAAAGGTGCTATAGTTGTTCAAGATCCAATTGAACAGTTTTTCAATACAACTCAATATAAAGGACCATATCAGTTATCAAAACTGTATGTGGCTCCTGAGAGTGTTGATCTAAGAACACTTTGGTTAAAGATCAATAATGGATCTAAGAAAGAGTGTTTATTAGATGGAGGTTCACAAATCGCGTCGATGTCCTTAAAAACAGCATTCGAACTCGGATTAGCCTTTGACCCGAACTTTGTCATTACAATGGAAAGTGCGGATAAAGGAAGAACGGTAACATTAGGCTTAGCTCGAAATGTACCGGTAAATTGTGAAGGAATTACTTATTACCTTCAGTTTCATGTTCTTAAAGACCCAGCCTATGACATTTTACTGGGAAGACCGTTTGAGACTGTGTCTCAGGCAAGCCTTCAAACTACAGCAGAAGGTTTGACCACTGCAACTATAGTGGACCCAGGAAATGGCCAAAGATTAACTCTACCAACTTATGCTAGAGGTCAAATTCCCAGTCAACAATTAAAGAATGAGGCTAGGGGTTTTCACCTGAACTCAAGGACTTGAATGAATATCAAGGAGAGTTAGCATTAGTAATTGAACAAGGCTGGAACAATGAAATAAAGATCAAGCAAACATATCTACCTGCTCAAGGAAAAGAAACGTTTGACCAAGAAGCAATAACTAGTTTGTATCTTCGAAAATCTTCGGAAAGAGTAAATCAACTAGTGAAACCTTTAAGAAATCGATATCGATTTCTAGAACCGACATCTGAAAATTTTCTAGTGAATGCACCTAGAAAATCGGACTCGATTATAGAGACAAAACAAATCTTCGGATTCAAGAAGTTATTTGATATAAGAAAAGAAAAGATTGACTTAGATAACACAGGAATCAGAGCAATCTCGACGATGAATATCTTTTATGATGTACCAGCAGGATTAGAAGGACTGTTTGCTAATATAACAGTAGCTATGCCTGTTGACTACTCTGGAGAAGTAAGAGAAACTTTCTTACAAAACATCAAGGAAGAAAGAGGAAACCGAGGAGTATTTGCTACTAAGAAATATAAACCGGTTCATTTGAAGACTAAAGCTCATTTAGGTACTTTACCTGAAGAGTTTAGGATTTTAAGAAATATTGAAGGAGATCCTTTAGAAGGAATGCCTCAATTATCTGAAAACCCGCCAGAATTTGTACCGACGGGAAGATACACAGCAGAAAGAAGAGAACAGATCCAAAAGGATCATCCAGGGGAATTTTTATGGCCGGAAGAAAGAAAACTGTTAGATCATTTTATGTGTCTACAGAATGAAGGATTTGCTTGGGATGAGACTGAGAAAGGAAAATTTCGAGAGGATTTCTTCCCGCCAGTCGAAATGCCAGTAATACCTCATACTCCTTGGGTACTGAAAAACATACCCATTCCGCCAGGAATTTATGAAGAAGTATGTAAGATAATCAAGCACAAAATCGACTCCGGAGTATATGAACCTTCAAATTCATCATATAGAAGTCGTTGGTTTTGTGTCGTAAAGAAAGATGGAAAGAAACTAAGACTAGTTCATAGTTTAGAACCCTTAAATGCAGTTACAATTGCTCATTCAGGACTACCGCCGGCAACTGAAGAGTTAGCGGAAGCCTTTGCAGGATTATCTTGTGGAGGAACTTTAGATCTGTATGTAGGGTATGATGAAAGAATGTTAGCTATCCGAAGTCGGGATATGACTACTTTCTCTACGCCTTATGGAGCTTTAAGATTAAGAACATTACCCATGGGATGGACAAATTCGGTTCCGATTTTCCATGATGATGTTGCATATATTCTAAGGGAAGAGATACCTGCATTTACTAGACCTTATATTGATGATGTACCAGTAAAAGGACCTAGTACTAGATATCAACAAGAAGATGGCACTTATGAAACCCTTAAATCGAACCCGAATATCCGAAGGTTCGTATGGGAACACTTTTGTAACATGAACAGGATTGTTCAACGCATGAAATATGCGGGTGGCACCTTTTCAGGATTGAAAGCTGTTATCTGTGCTGAAGAAATAACGGTGGTAGGTCATGTTTGTACTTACCAAGGAAGAAAACCCTCTGAAGAAAGAGTAAAGGTCATAATGGATTGGCCACCGTGTCAATCACTAACGGAAGTCAGATCGTTTTTAGGAACGGCTGGAATCTTTAGAGCATTCATTAAGGACTACTCTAAGAAAGCTAGACCTTTGACTTATTTAACAAAGAAAGTTATACCATTTCAATGGGGTACTGAAGAACAAGCAAGCATGGATGAGTTGAAGTTGGCAATTCGAACTTGTCCTATGTTGAAACCTTTAAAATATGAATGGGACACACCGATCATTCTATCGGTAGACACTTCATATCAAGCAGTAGGATTCTACTTATCACAATTCGATCCCGAAGAGCCTAAGAAACAATACTTTGCAAAGTTCATGTCAATTACTTTGAATGACCGCGAATCTAGATATTCGCAGGCGAAAAGAGAACTTTTTGGCTTATATTGAGCCTTGATGCATTGTAAATACTATTTACTTGGGTGTCGTAAACTAAAGATTGAAGTGGATGCCAAATACATTAAAGGAATGCTATCCAACGTGGATTCATTAGCCAATGCTAATCTTCAACGATGGGCAGAAGAAATTTTAATGTATCACTTTACTTTAGTTCATGTTCCTGGAAAGGTACATGGTCCGGATGGATTGAGTAGAAGACCTAGCTCAGAATTGGATATAATAGTTCCAAGACCAGAAATAGATGAAGAAGATGACACACTTCATATGTTTGAATATGAGGAACCTGAAAACTTAGATAACTCAGAACGAACTAAGGAGTTCTCATCTTTCAAAGATGAAATAGATAATCGAAAAGGATTTGCTCAAACTATAGTAAATTTGGATTCGATTATTTGGCCAGCACAATATAAAGAACATCGAACACTAGCCCTTAGTGGAGCTGTATCGATTGGAGAATTAGAAGACTGGCTAGCAATGGATGAATTCCCAGTATTGCCTTGAACAAAACGAGAAACCGCTTGGGAACTTCTTTTGCCTTATTTGCAAGACTATATAGAAGATCCAGATAAGGAACTTGTGTCGTTGACAGAAACGGAAATCACTCAATTGCAAGACTGGAGTAAAGATTTCTTCGTCAGACATGAAAAGCTATATAAGAAAGATAAGGATGGAGCACATAAAAGAGTATTACAAAAATCGAGACGATTTGCTATAGTAAAAAGCCTACACGATTCTAATGGTCATAAAGGCCAGTACTCAGTGCTTCAGCTAGTCAAGAAACGATTTTGGTGGCCAGGTATGGAAACTGATATTAAATGGTACATTAAGACTTGCATCTTGTGCCAGAAAAGACAAAAGACTCTCATAAGAACTGAACCTGTTATTACTTCAACACCTGGAGTGTTTGAAAGAGCATACATTGATACATTTCGTATGCCAAAATCGGGCTCGAATTCTTTGAAGGGAGAAAAATATAAAGACTATAACGCAGTCACCGTTGCTAGATGTGGTTTGACTGGCTGGCCAGAAGCTCGAGCATTGAAAGTCGAAAATGCTGAAACGCTAGGAGACTGGATATTTGAAGATATACTATGTCGATGGGGATGTCTTAAAGAAATCGTGACCGATAATGGTCCAGCTATAAGAAAGGCAGTGCGTTATATTGAAGAAAAATATGGTATAAAGGGAATTGCTATTACACCGTATAATAAGACAGCAAACGGAAAGGTAGAGAGAGGTCATTGGGATATAAGACAATCTTTGTTTAAGATCTGCAAAGGAAATCCTGAGAGATGGCCACAATTCTTATATGAAATTCTATGGGCAGAAAGAATCACTGTCAAAAGATCGATAGGAACCTCACCTTTTTATGCGGTAACAGGTTGTGATCCAATCTTATCTTTAGACTTAGAAGAAGTAACATGGCTAGTCGACGCACCAGACAAAATCGTCTCGACTTCCGATTTGATAGCTTATCGAGCAAAACAGTTGGTTAAGCATCGAGAAGATGTAAAAGAAATGAAGAAAAGAGTCACCCTTAATAAAAGAAAAACGGCAGTGAAATTCTTGGAAGATTTTATCAATAAAATACCCCGTTACCAGTTTAATACTGGAGAGTTGGTATTGGTAAGAAATACAAGAATTGAAAAAGAAATGAATGCCAAATTCAAAGAAAGATTTATGGGACCGTATGCAGTAGTCACTCGTACTACAGCTAACAATTATATCTTATGTGAATTGGATGGTACTATTCTGAAAGACAAGATAGCTCAGTTCAGAGTTATTCCATTCCACTCTAGAAAAGATCCCATTTTCTTGGGAAAGAGATTCTTTGAAGCACTCAACAGAATCAAAGATGGAGCGAAGAAAATAGTCGAAGACATGGCGAAACTAGGCAACAAGGACTAGTCATGCAATTCGACATCGAATTATAAGACCCTTATAAAAGAAAAAGATCGAAAAATTCACTGGCCCTCAATCAAAGGCCACAACTGGAATTGAACCAGGGCTTCTTGACAAGCTTGCGGTGATATTGTAACCACAGTCAAGCGTGCTAACCACTACACCAAATGGCCTTGAAGAACCTGTAAAGTAAATTGGACCAACCAAGTTTGAAAAAGAAAAGACAATACGAAAAAGACATGTAAAATTTGCTGACTATAGCCATACCAGGATTCGAACCTGGAATCCTCCCAGTAAACAATTGTGTGGTACCACCCGACTGTTTGGGAAAGTGTTACCATTACACTATATGGCTGTAGCAAGCAATAAGAAAACCATAAAGATAAGTTCAGAAAAACTGTAACAACAAGAAATCGAGACAAGAAAGAAATTCGATCTCGAATTTCAATATGCAAAGATAGCTAATAAAGACAACTACTGAAGTCTAACAAAGTCAAAAAGAATATTGAGCTTGAAATTGAAAAGTTTGATACTAAGAAGAAATGGTTAGAAAAGTTGAAATATTGTAAAAGATGGTGAGGACACCATCATAAAGAAAAAAGAGGGGATAAAGAAACATAGCTGGTTTAAAATCGAAACCGAAAATTTTCAAAAAATCGAATTCGAATTTTGACTTTGAAGCGCTAAAAGACCCAATTGATAAGACTATAAATTTGAAAGTGGCAGACACAATGACACAGATGGATAGAATAATCGAAATATGTCAGAAATCACGTGAAGAATATTGATCCTGATTTGCCATCAGGAACGTGTAGATATGACGTACAAGATTCACAATCCGACATCGAAATGAGTCAGAAAGAAGTTGTGCTTGTCGGAGACTCGGATTTAGTGTTTTGAGTGATATATAATATGGGCATCCGGGATCGAATTTCTCTTTTCCTCCCCCATTCCCCACTATTACCGGAGTCCGCTCGACACTCAAAAACCGAACTCGATTTATTCCAAAGTCGCAACCAATGTCTTCCACTTCCAAGACCACACAAGACAACATCACTGCACAGGTGCAGGATGTAACAGAAAGGATTGAATCCTTGTCTGTGGAAGAAGTAAGTTTTAACTTACAATATTAGTGGATGAAAGATAAACAAATAAACAGAATCAGAGGGCTGGAATGTACACGGCTCAAGAGAAAGGCAAGGGCAGGGCAACGGTAAGAAAACCGAACCCGATTTGCATTTAAGAAAAGCAATCTGAATTGAATTACAGGTTGAAGAGCAAGAGGAGCAAGACTCCATTATGAGGGAGTCTTGGGTAGAAGAAGGAGCAACGGTAAGAAAATCATATTCGATTTTCTATCCGATACTAAATAATACAAGCTTCCAAAGTTGAAAGCTATCCAGTCGCGGGACTTGACAGTCCTCATCAATGGAAACTGTGCGCAGAAGGCGTATACCTTCGATTACAAGGTCGACTATCGATGGAAGCTTACCTTGTCTTTGGAGGAGCGCCAAGAGTTTGTAACCGGCGACATCGACAAAATCAAGTCGATTTTCATCAAGCACCGAATCATGGAACGATCTGTGGCCATAGGCAAATATTGGTGCTGGACGCTGGGAATGTTGAAGTTCGATGACGAATTTCAAAAGATCAAGGCCAACGATAAGGTAGCTTGCTTGGCGGCCTTTGACTTGTGTCTTGCTAGGATGGCCAATTTGGTGGCTGAAAAGGGCAAACCATGGAATCTGCCAACTGACAATCCAGTTCCTCAGTTTGTGCCAAAATTGAAGTACTTGGACAACATTACCATTCCACGGCGACATAAAATCGATATCGATAATCGTACCGCTATGGAATTGGTCTGTGGCAAGAAGAACTTGTACGACGTGGCGATGTCCTACTGGCAGCAGAACTTGGCCGAGGTGGAAATCGTCTTCGATATTCACTTTTGGACGGCACTTGGCAAAGCGGTCCATTTCGAGCAAATCGACATCGAATTTGGATATCGATACGTTGTCGACCGAGGGATTATACTTGGCCTTCAGAAAGTGTTTAGGAGGGAACCTTCACTTTCTGGTCTTCGAGCATTCCTGGACTTCACAGACTATCCCGCCTACGACTTAGCCCCCTTCACCAGACATCCGTCCGACAAGCATTGGCAACTTGTCAAAAACAAGATCAGAGATACAGAGGATTTGACGCAGTGGAAGGTTTCGCTGAAGATGAAAGAGGTGTTGGACTCAACAAGTCCAAAAGTAAGTCGACCGGTGCCCAAAACCTTGAAAAAGGATCAGGCGAAGGTTGACTTGCCCTCAACCAAGAATATCGAGAAACCAGTAAGCAAATCAAGTTCGAATTTCTTTCGAATTTGATTTGACTTATACTCTTAAAGATTAGCAAGACCACTGAGGCAAACAAGTCAGTGGAAAAGAAGAGGAAGCGGGTAAGCAAATCGAGCTCGATTATGTTAAGACTAAATCGATGCTAATCCAAACAAATAGGCACCTGACCAGTTGGAAATACCAACTGAGCCTAGGACTTTGGAGGAAGAAACAGAGGATCGTGGACCGGTACCCACAAAATCGGTCTCGAAAAGGGTTCGCATACATTCGCCAAACCCGCCTCCGCACATTCCAACGCCAACCCCGCCTCCTCATATTCCAACTCCAACCCCGGTCGCTTCATCTTCCAAAACGAAACTCCCGAACCGCAAGGAACCAGAGTCAAGACTTGACTCTGACCTTGATAGACCCGCCAAGAAGTCGAAGACCACCAGAAAATCGAAACCGAAAAAGGTGTTGGTCCAAGACAAAGCATGCAAGTACGACGATCACGGTGTCAAATACTCTTATAAAAGGGTACAACGAAACATCGCGACGAACAGCAAGTGCTTGAAATGCATCAAAAGAGGTCAAAGGTGTTCGTGGAGTATAGTGAAGGAGCAGAAGAACAATCGGGACAGCGCCAAAACCCGGTATCGGATTTCTTGCGACTACTGTGTCGACAAGAAGGTGTTATGCGAGCCGCCAAACAAGAAGGGCGGCTACTTCCATCACAAGTCCAAGAAGATGTCCGAGTTCGAAATAACGAATAACGAGCTGGACGACGCTATGAACCACATAGCCTTCTTAGAAGCCAAGTTGGAAAGGGTGCTGGAAGAAAAGGACGGAGTAGAGGAAGAGTTGAAAAGGGTGAAGAAAAAGAAGACAAAGAAAGCAAAGGAGTAAACCGAGTTCGAAATGATTAAAATAATCATTCGCTTAGTATTACTTACTGGACTTTTACCTTCTTTAAAACCTTTTCTACTTGACTTCTAATAATCACAACCACTGTACAATACACAGAAAATCATCTTGACATATAAACAAGAGTGAACTCAAGAATAAGAAAGAAAGAAAGGTAACAAGTAAGACTGGTTACTTGGCAAATAACAAAACGAACACTGAAAATCGAGTTCGACTTTGTAAAAACTTAAGAGTGTAAGAGTAAATAAATGGTGCGGACACCATTAAAAGAAATGAAAGGAAGAAGTAGTGTGCAATGATGAAACTTGGAAAAATTTTCGAATTTCAAACAAATTTCGAGCACGAAATTCTCTAAAAAGAAAGATAAGGAATGAATAATGCAGGACTAGAAACAGTTCTGGCGTTAGAAACAAAACGGTATCATGAAAAGAACTGTTAGAAAAGGCCTAGAGTCATTCAGGGAGGAATTCTTGAATGTCAGGTGACAATATGAGTAATAGGCAGGGATGAGGTGTCATCATCGGGAATTCGGATTTAGTGTTCCGATGGGTATATAAGTTGGACTTCGAGAATGGATTCCTCTTTTTCCCCATCTTGCTCTACCCAGAAAACCCTTTGATCGACAAACATTTCGATATCGAATATCTCTCTGGCCATGTCTCAAATCACGCTTGCGACACAGACACAAGAAAAAGCACAGCTGCGCTTGGGGACTACTAATGTCTCTGCCGACTATCAGTTCTTGTTCATGGGACGAAAATACATCACTCCAGAAAATCGACTTCCCATCTTCCAAAATCAAGCTACCGCAGCAAAGGCCTGGTACTATCCAGAGTCATTTCTTAACTTAGTGGAGGACAACAAATTCTTTCGTTTTGTTGCCTTGTATGCTGCGACGGTTGATACCGAAGACTTTCAAAAGGAATTCGAGGTCGAAAAGCTCGATTCACTCCTTTTCGAAGCATACACGATGTGGAAACGGATCTCTAGAGAAGAAAAAGAGAAAACCTTAGAAGAAGGGTTTAATATAAGGAGCTTTATTAAAGAAAAGGAAAGCCTTTTGTATGAGGTATGATTGAAGTCGTTCAAATATGGGACGAATTTGACATTTTCATGAAGCCTGACAAAAGTATCAAGGCAATGATAAGGCGATCGAAGAAGAAAGGATGGGATACAATAGAAATTGGACCATTCAATGAAGAAGTAAGCAAAAGTGTTCATTCATGAATACTTGGTTTATAAAAGAAAATTATAGGTCTTTTTCAAAGATGAAATCGATGAAGAAGAAGAGTTTCCTACCATGGAAGACATAAGTCAAACGTTGAGAGAGGAAACTCAGATGGAAGAAACGTTGAGAGAAGTAAGAAATTCGATATCGGATTTTACTTCTATCCTAACTTATATAGGAAGCAACTCAACTCACGCAACAAGAAGATTCATATATGCAAGAAGGATTTCGAATGGAAGAAGTAAGGAAAATTCGAAACCGAATTTCTTTCGTGCTAATCCTTAAAACAAAAGACGTTATAAACTCAAGAACGGGATATGGTTCCTGCGGTTGAATTGATCAATCTAAAGAAATACGCGCCGAATTTGAAGAAACACAATATCTTGCAAACGGCGTACACTTTTTCAGAGGACATCGATTATCGCTGGAAACTGGTACTCTCTGTATCAGACAGAAAGGCCATCGTGGATAGGGATCTCAAGAAAATCGAGGAGACTCTACTACGACAAGGAATTTTGACTAGAAATCTTCTAGTTGGCTGTTACTGGGTCTTCCTAGTCAACTGGATTCTTGGGGATCCATCTTTCAGGAACGTGAACTTGCACGAAGAAGAGTTGATCTCTTACCAATTTGATATCAAATTGGCCAGGGCTTCCAATTCCTTCGTCTATAAACATCCATCACAAGTTCTACCCCTCGATTCTAGACTCAATCCCATTCCCGCATACAAGTTCTTGAACCAAGAAAGGATACCTCCCAAATATTGTTTATGGGTAGCCTTCGACTATGCGTACAAACTTGTCATGAAGCAGATGACATTGTTTGACTATGCAAGGAAACAGATGGAGGAGCGTGGAGAAGAGCTGGACATAACTTTTTGGACGACTCTGGACAGCGTCATTGAATTCGAGAATATCAAACTCGAATTTGATTGGACGTATGTACTGGACAAAGCAGTCTCCAGGGCTCTACCAAAGGTCTTTTCGAAGGAACCGAGTCTAAGCCTTTTAGCAAGGTGGTTTGACTTGGAACCTTATCCACCAACCGATCTTTATCCCTTTGTTTTGCAAGAGCAGGAGAGAGGTTATAGGTTGACAAGGAAAGAGTTACGATTCAACGGGATTCCTTACCAAGGATTCGAAATTCGAAAATCGAGTTCGAAATCTTCTACTCCCACCTTGCCATCTAAATCTCGACCCCAACCTCGATTGTTGTCCTCTGTGGAAGCGAAAGCTCGAATGGAACTAGGACAGAATCAACAAACAGAAACGACAATTGCTGCACCCCACAGTACGATGACTCCGGATGTAACAACCGGAGTTGACGAAAGTGAAGAAGAAGTTCTAATCAAGCAAGCGAAGGCTAGAATGGAGAGCAATCCGAGCTCGATATTCGAACCTAAGCCCAAGTCCAAGTCGCCTGCCCCAGTGGCTTCGTCTTCGAGGAACACTACTTCGAAACGAACTCGAGACTCTGGTGACGATGACAGTGACGACACCCATCCAAAAGCAAAGAAATCGAAATCGAAATCCTATTCGAGTCGTTCAGCCAAAGTCAGCGAACATGGACGAACGGTTGAATCTAAAGAGATTCAAGGGAAAATCGATGAAAAACGAAAATGCATCAGATGCGAGAAGGGTGGTCATAGTTGTTATTGGTCATATATGACAAGTCAACGAGATACGGTGGGAACGGTTAAAGGCAAGAAATGTATTTCATGCGACCGATGTCGTGATATGAAGTACATGTACTCACCTCCTAGGCGTGGTGGAGGATTTTTCCATCATAAACCGAAGAAGGAGGGAGACTTGTCGAGAGCCGAGGCCGAGTTACAGAAGGCGCAAGAAGAGATAGAACAGTTGAAAAGAGAGTTGGAGGAACGCAAGAAATCAACAAGAAAGTAAATCGAACCGATTTTGTATGATTTACTTTACATTGGGACAAGAGTATAGTTCGTTCACTTAAAGAACACAATCCGAAACTGAATTTATGGAAAACATTTTAACAAGAAAAATGTAATTCTGTAGACAAGGTACAAGTAAGACTTTCAAAAGTTAAAGGGAGACCACGATGACTACAAGGCTAAACCAACTGCTCAGGAATAAGACAAAAGTGTTTGAACTGAGGAGGGTTGCGATTGTTGTATAAGCGAGAGTAAAAAGCATATTGCTGATCAGGCAATAGTGCACCAACAATTCGTTGCAAAAGCCTGAAGTCCTCGACGGTTGCTCTAGACCAATTGATATCCCAGAACTGATCTGGGACATTTGGAAAAGTTTGGTCAATCAAGCTAAAAGTCGAAGTAAGAAACTCGAAAACGATTTTCGAAAAATAAGTCAAGACTTACACAGGGTATAAAGCGCCAATAGCGTTGAGGCCTTGTCGAAAGACCGACAAATTGAAGACTCGATCACGGTTTAAACCTTGGCTACCTAGCATCGGGTCCAGCACGCGATCTTCATAGAAGCGTGGAATCCAAGTAATTATTTCGCGAATGTCGTCGGGAATAGCCTGAGTGGATGGAGGAATGTTCCTTAGCCATTCAATGTCTTCGGGGGACATGATGGTTCGAAGATAACGATTGAAGGATTGAGAGGAAGAAAAGAAAGCAGACTCCTGTAAAAGAAAATTTCAGAAATTCGAAGTCGGGTTTCTAATTTTAAGAACTCACCAAAGCCTGCATGGAAATATCGAGAAAGATGTCTCGATAAACTCCAGTGCTCAAATAGCGTATGGGAAGTGGTAAAATGTGATCGATAGTAACACCATCGATAGAGCGATCGGGTTCCTCCTTGAAGAAGGTGGTAACAAAGTACCAACAAAGGATGTACATTGAACAGAAACTCCGTTCGATACCGATAGCAGCCATAGTCGGAACCTGATCCCACAGTTTACTATAACGACGCTAATAGAAAATAAGGAGTAAATCGAGTTCGAAATGAGGAAAAGTCGATTTACTCACTAAGACGAAAACCATGTAGCGAAGAGTTGGAACTTCGAGGTTCCCTTCATTTCCACCGAAATGGATGTGACTGTTAGTATGGAAAGCAGTCTCGCGTTCATCAATCTCAGACAATTGACCATCGAGTTCTCGAGCCACCATAACGAAATCTCTGTGCACGTTATAAAGATCTAGAGCGGAAGCCATTGCAAGCTCTGCCTCCATCAAAGTGGCTACGGAAGTCGGAAAGACTGAAAAGCTAGAGTGAAGATTGCGGAAGCGTAACTCGCTGCAGAACGGGAAGAAGAGCTGCGCCATCAAAGAAGGAGATGCAGAATTTGTCAAGAGAAGATTGTTCTTAAATATGTAAAAATTAAGATTTCATACTCGAAATAAGTTTTAAAGTTTCGATTGACCAGGTATCATTGAAAACCGAAGCACGAAATTCTTAGTCGGATTACTCGGGTCTGAATTCAATCGAAAAAGTCAAGTTTGCAAAATGTCTAACATAGACGTAAAGATAATAATACAACACGTAAAGACAAAGAATGATAAAGTCCACGTGTATCCGACAAGCCTCCGGTATACTAGTCACAGTTCAAACAAAATTTCCGACTAGCTACTTTGAGAAAGAAACAAGCCATCATTCTACTTATGCAAAGAAGTAGACATGACACCTGACATTCGGTGATCTAAGGGACCAAAGAATCAGTTGCCGCGAGATAAAGATCCCGGGTCCTCAAAAAGGTCTGGATCTCGCCGTGGATCCGATTCATCGTAAGCGATAACTCGTAACGGTACCCGTGTTCCGCGGCCACCATTAAGGCCGAAAGAGCTAAGTCCTCGGGAAGCGCACCCAAGATCTGTATGCGGCGAATGATCGCAGAAGAAGCACTTTGGTATGCGTTGACCAACTGAGTGACTAACAATAAGGAGAAAATCGAGTCAGATTTTCGAATTTTAAAAGAGAGTCAAGTGTTAACTTACTAGAAGAAAGCTGATCAATAAGAACTGGCTCAACATTGAAACCAGCAGGTTTCAAAGCCTTGGTCATGCGCTTAGATTCGGGAAGAGCGGTAACAGCCTTGCGCTTGGGAGCGGCCTCGATTTGAGCAGTAGGCGCAGCTCCAGACGTAACCACAGCCTTGTGATACAAGGAAGAATTAGTATCCATGCCGGGTACTTCACAATAGTAAAGATATTTTACCGAACGAAAAGACTAGAAAATCATTAATCCGAGATCGATTTTCAAGAATAAGCCTCTCACCGATTCAGAAGCAGTAGAAGCAGGAGGAGTAGCATCCTCGATGATTACTTCCTCCTCTTCGTCTTCATTGTCGGAAGAACCCATCGAAAGCTGTTTAAGAAAATTAGCTAAGTCAGCTTCATAATCTATTACAAGAGTTCAGAAGCTTACTTCAGAATCAGAAGAATCCACTTCACCCATGTCTGAGAGATCGTCAGCCCAGCAGAAATTGCTAACACGGGAAGATTTACGAATATCCTCCGAAACACGAACAGGATCGTCAATGACTTTGAGGGCGGTGGTAGACTTCTATAAGAAAATCGAAGTTAGAAAATCGATGTCGATTTTCCAAAGAATAAAATAACATACCAGGATCTTCATTTTACCCTTAACCTTGGGCTCGGGAGATTTAGCCTTCTCCTTGCCTTTACTGCCTGAAGCCTCCAGTAATTTCTTCCATCGTGGATGAAGAGGATGAATAGAAGGAAGACTAAAAGACTCGGGTTGGATGGTTCCCTTCTTGGTGCAAGTCATGACGAAAGCGTTCAATACGTTGGCAAGATTGACGTGATGCATGTGGGGGCTAACTCCAAGCTCGGAGATAGCAAGTCCTAAGAAAGATCGGAGGTTGCAAGCAAATGCCGCAAGTTTTTCGGGGTAAATGCAGCCCGAAATGTTATCTTTAGGAAGATTGGCACCCTATTGTAGACATGGACACGAATGTCTATTCGGATGTATCCTACATTCTAACCACAAATATGTGCACCCCAAAGCCAGATATTTGTATTCGAATAGACATTTGACATTCTATCCTTTGAAAATATGATACATTCGAATATTTCCGAAAATATTTGAATATATTCGAGTATATTCATATATATCTATATATATTCTTATTGATCATAGTATAGAATCATAAATCTTAGCAAGTTATGATGATAGAGTGACTATAAATGTGAAACAAACCTTCATATGTACCATAAGACATGTAATACTATTACTATTATCAACAGTTTTCGAATGTTTATTTCAAAAGTGAACATTTGACATTCATATGATATTCTACATTCTATCCTATCCTAAGATATGTATTCGAATATTTTTGAATGTCGGATACAATTATATTCGATATATTCTAACATATCCGATATTCGTGTCCATGTCTACCCTATTGAAAGAAGTTAGAAATTCGAGTTCGAATTTCGAAAATAAGAATCAAGACACTCACAAGAAACTTTACAATGATCAAGTCAATAGAGCCCGCTTTGTCCTTAGCAGAAGCCTTGGCACGATCCATGTATTTGATGGACTTGAGCACCAAAGGGCAGATGTTGTTGTAAAGAGTAAGAACTGCGGGAACCAAACCGGTGGCCGGTGCGTCCCAGTTGTTAATGTGAATAACGAGAGTTTTGCCATCGGCGACGCGACGTTCCACTAATTCGGGAACGGTCTTGGGAGATTCGTCAGGAATAAGATTGACGATTCCAGTCCAGGACTTCTTGGCGGATACGTTAGCTGGCATGATGAAGAGAAGACAAATTTCGAGGTCGAAATGGTAAAGTGGAAACTGGGAAAATCATCCAGGAACTGCACACTATTTAAGAGAACGGCGAATCTGCCCAATATGGTTCTAAAAGAGATAACCGAGGTGAATAACCGAGGATTGTATTCGGTCATTCATCGCCCGCCGCTTGCACTAAGCGAGATGAATAGCGGGTTCCGGGTAAAGTTTAGTATGTTGCGGACAACATATCACAAAGTTAAAGGGAGATGACACGCTTTATGTGCGTCTACGCCTAGAAACCGGGAATTTTGCGATTTCTGGATAAGTCCGAAGCACATAGTAGACGGTTACTTGTGGTTGGCAATCATAGAAGAGATGTTAGTGACCCTAAGGAGACTCTATTCAGGGCAAGGATTAGACTCCAGAGGAAGATCCTCCTCGAATATCATCATCAAAAGTGCCCACTTGCATCTAGCAAGTCAAACATCACACAATACTCTCTTGTAACTTCACAACCAAGACGTCAATTCGACACTTGAGTAATTCGAGCTCGAATTTGTTGTTTAAACGTACTATGATAAAGCAAAGGCCTAGGCTACGAACCCGAGACAAGTGCATGTGTTCAAATGACATACAGGATCTAGACCTGGATGACTAAGATGAGACCATGACATCAGAACCGCAGAGCCACCTCAGAAATCTGGAATACTTCGTCCGAGGACTTAGACCAATCCGGCTAGCCTGGTAGAATCACGTTATCACATGAAACCAAGAGACCCAAAAAGATATATTCCGCAGCACCAAGAGCATCTAGACTGAGTCCAGAGTCAGGCAAATCTGATCCGATTTGGTCAAGGATGGCGCCATACGAGGTGCAGAGTAACAAATCAATAAGATTTACTAGCGGAACAACAAGTGGATGCATTGCGGAAGTCCGACTCGGAGTTCTGCATCAGTCATCCATGAAGAATCAATACAGTTGTACTGTAATACTCCGATTTGCAGGAATCAAGAATCATATGGACAAACTCCAAAGAGCAATCCGAGACGGGTTTTATGACAAAGATTTAACAAATCGAGTCTGAGATTCGTCATACATGGATCAGTTCTGGAGAGTATGTCGAGAGCGAAATGGCATAATTCAATGTAGAAGCATCTAGACTGGTGTCTCCGATGCGGAAACAAAACCCCAAAAGGCTGCTAGTTAGTAAGTAGAAATTAGTGTACAGATATAGCTTGAGCAGTATATAAGCCCAGTTGTAACAGTAGAGTAGTTTAGTTTAGTGACCCGCAGCCAAGAGCCCACAAAGCTTTACTGTAGCGATCTATCTCTTATAAAATCGACTTTGGTTTTATCGCCTCCAAAAGTCTGAAAACTTAAGAACCCAAAACCCAAGAACCAAACCTAAGCACAAAGAGCAAGGGTTTAGATTGAAAAGTGAATACTTGTGAAGCAAAGCTCCTTGAATTCAAAGTACTAGAGCAAGGTGTTTCTGAGTCTAATATCTCCCTAGAGGTATTACAGGAACGTCGTAGTCTGGGCCAGCCTTTCCCTAGAGAGGACCGTTCAGTCACGAAAAGCGTCATCCCGCAGGCTCTTGAGAGTTCAAGTGCATTCCGAGCACGATTTGTCTAAAACCCAATTACAACTATAATAACAATCTCTCACCGAGGTTGAAGAAACATTCCAAGTTGGTATAAGGACTACTGTGTAGGACACGGAGTTCAACCAAAGACTTGTGTTTTGTTAACTGAGACCAGACATTTGTCAGTCGGTCGAAATCCCTATCACCCCCCTTCAAACTCGCACGCTTGTGCACTTATTATCTGTTTCACTTTATTTGACAATAAGAGTTTAAGAAAGCAGTAAATCGATCTCGGTTTTCTATTCAAATCAAACCTTTTACAAGCAGATAACAAACTTCTATCAAGGAGTTTTATAAGATTTTGTGTTTGTTTTGTGGTATTTCTAAGCCCACAGAATAACGTGCACATCAGCGTTCCGAAAGGCGGTTCTCGCGAGCTATAGCAAGGGTCCAGGCGATATCAAGTACTCTATTCATGATTTGCGAGACGCTATATCTGAATACAAGGAAGAAAAAGCTGGTACGAAGACGCGCTGGATGGCATGTCAGCGAGAAGTCGTGCATATTCTGAAGTACCTAGTGAAGAATGAGGACATCATGGAGAAAGCGGCAGTGGAACACATTCGAGGATGCTTGAAGCCAGTCGTCTGGGACGCTGTCTTCACCGGCCTCCGCACGAAGGCGTTGCAAGCACAACCGCCTCCGGAGAAAATCACCTTCACGATCGATGAGGTGGTCGTGGCTACTAGCACCTACTTCAATTCTGGTATTCAGTACGCCGGAGTGAAGACCGAAATCGAGGAAAGCGAGTTCGGACGCAGTTTGCTACCCCCGGGCACGACGAAAGTCAAACTCGAAGATCTACAGGATATGAACAACTTGTTGTCTAGCTTTAGGGACACCATCAATGCACAAGAGAAGCGGCTCAACGAGACGCCCAACATGGTCCAGAAACTGCTTGAGTTGGTGCTGCAGAACCAACGAGAATCACGCCAACAGGCTTATACAGCCGAACCATCGGCTGCTTACTATCCGCAACTGATGTACAACATGGCGATTCAAAGCAGCCGTATACCAGACATGGTGCGACTGGGACCAGGCATGCAGATGGGTCACGGCAACCAGGGGACTCGAGGTTTCATGAACGATGGGTGTTTCTATTGTGAAGACCCAGCCCACTTCATCGAGACCTGTGAGCAGCGTAAGAAGGACGAACAAGAAGGCTGGATATTCAAACCAGAAAACGTGCGGTGGTTCTTCCTGAAGAATGGGAAATCGATACCACGCAAAGCAATCTCTGGTGTGAAGCCCAGTGAGTTCGTTCGTCGATTCAAGGAAGAACAGCTCAAGAACATTCGCGCGCAGAACGCGATGGGCAACGAAGAGGACTACTTCGCGCCGGATGACTTCACGTACGACGGTCAAGTAGTGTTCTTGAGGGCGATGGGAAACGGAGGCCAACAGGGTTTCAACTAGGCTCGATGAGAGGAGGACTCGGACCTACATCCCAGTACCTGGAGAGCCAAAACGTTGTACGCACACGAAGCAGTCCCCAAGAAGTCCCTAACCAGCCGAAGGATGTACCAGTTCAAAAAGGACCTGGTACCAGCTGGAGGAAGGACCGAGTTGTCGTCGAGATTCCGCGACGAGTCAAGTTCGCGCCTGTTCAACCAGCGCAACCTCCTGCAGAGGAGCCACCTAAGATAGTGACGGAAGACGCTTCGGAATCAGAATCGGAAGTGGAAGAGGACGAACTTGATGAACTCAAAGACGCCCTTAACCAGCCAGAACCTGAACCGGAGAAAGTCGACCTGAAGGCGGCCGATTCAACTTTGCCTGATAAAATTAAAGAGAAAACCAAGTCCTACAAGCGTGAATCGAAGCTCAAAGAACTGCTCCGTCTCAACCCACAATGGGAGGAGATGTGGAAGGCGTTGTTACCTGAGTCGTTACTGGCTACTAACACCGCGTGGCAGAAGAACTTGCTCGATACGCTGAAGGCCCAAAAACGTGAAGGTGAACCTCCAACAGGATGCTTCACCGACGTACGCTGTATTCAAAGTCACAGCAGAAAAGACAGCGCACATGCCGGAAGGCGCTATCGTAGTTGAAGACCCAGTAGAGCAATTCTACAACCAAACTGGTTATACGGGTCCATATCATGTACCACGATCGAATGTGGCGCCTGAAAACGCTGATTTGCGAACAATGTGGCCCCTGGTCAACAAGAGCGGACGAAAAGAGAGTCTACTTGACGGGGGATCGCAGATCGCGTCAATGTCGTTGAAGGCAGCACTGGAGTTGGGGATCTCCTACGATCCAAGTTTCACCATAACCATGGAGAGCGCGGATAAGAGTCAAACACAGACCCTTGGCCTGGCCAGGAACGTGCGGTTCGATTTCGAGGGGATCATCTACTATCTCCAGTTGCACATTCTTAAGGATCCAGCGTACGAAGTCTTGCTCGGACGACCATTCGAAGTTGTGTCAGAGATCAGTCTGCATTCAACTGCGAATGGTGATGTGATCGCTACGATAGAGGACCCTGGGACAGGCAAGAAATTGACCTGCCCAACCTACAAACGGGGTCAAATGCCCAAGAATCTGCTACCACAAGGTTCACACGATACCCCGCCGGGTTTTCAGAACCGCTCAAGGAATTGAAGCAAGAACAAGGAGAGGTGGTACTCATTCTCGAAGCTGATAGCCAAGGCAATGTCGTCGTCAAAGAAACATACACCCCGGCAGAAGAGGACGGAGCGTTTGACCGCGGTGTGCTATCCAGCCTTTACCTGAAGAAATCGGCTGCGAAAGTGCAAAGGCTGGTTAAGCCATTACGCAACAAGTACGCATATACGGTGCCAGTGGACGCGAACTACACCGTCCCGATGCCTGAAAGTAAGCATCCCATCGAGACACACCAAGACAGTCGCGTCTTTGGGTTTCGAAAGCTGTTTAACTTGAAGGAAATCGCCGAAGATGTTCAAGAGGACGAACATGTCTCCCGAGTCACTATGAATCTGTTTCACGGTGTGCCAATTGGACTCAGTCAAATGTTCAACGACTACACGGTCACGATGCCCAGGGACTACATGGGAGAAGTGCGAGAAAAGTTCTTCGAAGCCGAACGCTTATCAAGGCGTCGAGGGGTGTTTGCTACCAAGAAGTACAAACCGGTGCACCTCAAAGTAAAGTCGCACCTAGGAACTCTCCCCGAAGAGTTTCGCATTCAAAGGCACATTCATGGGGACCCACTTAAGGGCATGCCCCAACTGTCGAAGTTACCGTTCAAGTTCCAGCCCACCGGCCGTTATACAGCCGAACGAAGAACCCAGTTACAAGCTGATCACGCTGGCAAGTTCTTGTGGGAGGCGGAACGCGACTTGGTAGACCAAGTAATGTGCCTGCAGAATGAAGGATTTGCCTGGTCGGAAGATGAAAAAGGAAGCTTCAAGGAGGAATACTTCCTACCTGTCGATATGCCGGTCATCCCGCATACACCTTGGGTGCTCAGAAACATCCCCATACCGCCAGGCATCTATGAAGAAGTATGTAAGATCATCAAACACAAGATCGACACGGGTGTGTACGAGCCATCGAACTCCTCGTATCGCTCGCGATGGTTTTGTGTGGTCAAAAAGGATGGCAAGAAACTGCGACTAGTGCACAGTTTATAACCGTTAAACGCGGTCACCATCGCGCACTCCGGACTGCCCCCTGCTACAGAAGAACTAGCAGAAGCATTCGCGGGCCTCTCATGTGGGGGAACGTTGGATCTGTATGTAGGGTACGACAAGCGGATGCTAGCTATGGCGTCGAGGGACATGACAACCTTTTTGACACCGTACGGAGCGCTCAGATTACGGACACTGCCCATGGGCTGGACGAATTCCGTCCCCATCTTTCATGACGATGTCACATACATCTTAAGGGATGAAATACCAGCATTCACGAGGCCCCATACAACGAATGAAGTACGCTGGAGGAACTTTCTCGGGCACCAAAGCGATCATTTGTGCTGAAGAAATCGTAGTAGTTGGACATGTCTGTACATATGAAGGTCGAAAACCCGCTGAAGATCGAGTCAAAGTGATTTCGGACTGGCCACCGTGTCAGACCCTCACTGAGGTCCGTTCATTCCTGGGGACAGCAGGGATCTTCAGGGCATTCGTGAAAGATTACTCGAAGAAGGCATATGCCTTAACTAGGCTGACCAAAGGGCTGGTTAAGTTTCAATGGGAAGAAGCGGAACAAGCGAGCATGGACTCACTTAAGGAGGCCATACGAACTTGTCCAATGCTGAAACCGTTACGGTACGAGTGGTCGACACCAATCATACTATCCGTGGACACCTCTTATCAAGCCGTCGGTTTCTACTTGTCACAATTCGATCCTGGCGATCCCAAGAAGCAGTACTTCGCAAAATTCATGTCGATTACACTCAATGACCGTGAAGCTAGATACTCGCAAGCCAAGCGAGAGCTGTACGGACTGCATAGAGCGCTAGCATACTGCAAGTATTACCTGTTGGGATGCCGAAAGTTGAAGATTGAAGTTGATGCAAAGTACATAAAAGGAATGTTGTCAAACGTCGATTCGCTGGCCAACGCCAACTTGCAGAGATGGGCTGAAGAGATACTGATGTATCACTTCACACTAGTTCATGTACCAGGCAAGGTACACGGCCCGGACGGCCTAAGTAGGCGCCCTGCGACCGACCAAGACGAAGTAGTGCCGAAACCAGCAGATGAAGAAGCTGACAAACTCCAAACGTTCGAATACGAGGCGCCAGAGGACCTTCCGGCGAAGGATGAGCCGCTGGAATTCGATAGTTTTAAGGACAAGATCGACACTCGAACAGGATTCACGCAAAGTGTGACTTCGAGTGAAGGTTTAGAAATGCCTGACGACTTGAGAACGAAGCTCTCTGGCCTCCGTCAATGTGCTATGGCTATGGAAGAGGTCGAGGAATGGGTCGGAACAGACACCTTCCCCGACGGTCGACGATCGGATCGTGAGCAGCAATGGGAACGACTTCTACCAGAGTTACCAACGCTGCTCGAGACCGGCACAACACAGTCAAAACACTTGTCGAACCTCGAAAAGTCGCAACTAGAGCGGTGGAAGTCAGAATTCTTCATGCGCAACGGTCGACTGTATCGGCTGGATAAGGACGGCAAACATAAGAGAGTTCTCCAGAAGCACCACAGAATGGGAGTCGTCAGAATGTTACACGACAAGAGTGGCCACAAAGGGCAGTACTCAGTGCAACGGCTGGTTAGCAAGCGATTCTGGTGGCCAGGACTTGAGGCAGACGTGAAATGGTATGTACGCACATGTCTACTCTGTCAAAAGCGATAGAAGAAGAACATTCACATCGAGCCCGTCATCACAACGACGCCGGGCATCTTTGAGCGAGCATACATTGACACGTTTAAGATGCCTAACTCAGGTGCAAATGATAAGAATGCAAAGTACAAGAACTACAACGCTGTAACAGTAGCACGATGTGGACTCACCGGCTGGCCTGAAGCGAGAGCATTGGTCAACAAAACAGCAGAGACACTCGGAGAATGGATCTTCGAGGACATCCTGTGTCGGTGGGGATGCTTGAAGGAGATTGTGACCGACAACGGGCCAGCAATCAAGAAAGCAATAAGGCACATCGAAGAGAAGTACGGTGTCATAGGCATCCTGATCACCCCATATAACAAGCAAGCAAACGGAAAGGTCGAAAGAGGCCATTGGGACATCCGCCAGTCACTGTTCAAAGTGTGTCGAGGCGACCCCGAAACCTGGCCAGCATACTTGCACGAAGTGTTGTGGGCAGAAAGGATCACCGTTAAAAGGTCGATTGGGACCTCACCATTCTATGCGGTAACTGGGTGTGACCCTATTTTGCCGCTGGACATTGAGGAGGTAACCTGGTTGATCGACACCCCAGATAAGATCGTGTCACATAGTGACCTCATTGCGTACCGTGCTAAACAGCTCATCAAGCATAAGGAAGATGTAAAGGAGATGCGAAAGAGGGTCACTGTGGCAAAGAAACGAGCTGCAGAAAAGTACAGAGATGAATACATTAATTCCATGCCAGAACATGCCTTCGACACGGGCGACCTTGTCCTCGTTCGAAATACTCGCATCGAGAAAGAACTGAATGCTAAGTTCAAGGAACGTTTCATGGGACCGTACGCGGTGATAGCTAGAACGACCCGTGGTAACTACGTACTCTGCGAGCTGGATGGAACTGTCTTAAGGGACAAAGTGGCGAAGTTTAGAGTCATCCCCTTCTACTCGCGCAAAGACAAGAAGATGTTCGGAAAGAAGTTCTTCGAACGGCTAGAAAGAATCAAAGAAGGAGCTGTAAAGGTGGTAAATGACTTATCGAAAAAGTCTTGAACCACCCAGACGAAGTTCGAACCACTACTCAGCCTACTCAGCTAACCGGGCCGAACAACTGTAATGGTACGAACGAGTCTGCAGGACACAAAATGCGTCCGTTACACGTCAAACTGATTCACAGTAACCACAAGGATGGTGCGGACACCATCTAAGAAAAGAAAGAGTGAATGGGGTACCAATACCATATAATGTAGCAGAGAATTTTTCGAATCAATCTTATTCAGCCATGCGAAAGCTGAACAAAAAGGGTATTTGGAAAATGAAAAATGCAGATCGGCAGCATTGTATGAGGCAAACACAGTGAGGCTAGGGACCAAGTGTTGTACAGATATGCCACAATACTGGGTAGAAGAAGCACAGGCCGCTACGCGGAGGCTGTGGGCAAAGATCAAGAAGACGGTCTTAAGCGGATTTTACGTTCAGGGCAAGTTAAGTACGGAGATTTCGAGTTGAACAAACTCTTTCTCTCCCGCCACTACTACGCGCTCACATACTCGCCGCCAAACCACCAGACATGTCGAACATCGCCGGACCATCCAACGCAGCTACGAAGCAGCGACCTGACGCGTACGAGGTGCTAGGGTATCACGCGCCCAACATGCCAGACATCGCGCTGGAGGTGCCCAGCCAGGAGGCCGTTGACTACCTGGACCACTTCCTCGACTACCCGCAGAAACTGTATAACTGGTTTGGTCGCCTGGCCATCAGGCGCCACGAGTTCTTCGGAACGGTCATCCCCTGGGCTTACTACCACAGGCATGAAATCAAGAAGAAGTCCGGGGACACGCTCAAGCAGCTGGACATGGTACTGGGCGAAGCAATGCTGGAGGCGTTCGACAGTAACTGGGTCCCGCAACGATGGTACTTCGAAACGTACAAGTTGACGAAGGATTTCATGGTGCGTGGACTGCGCAAACCAGCCATATCAGTTACTAAGATAAGCAAAACAGACCAGTTACAACATCTTCCCGGGCAAGCTACGCGAAGTGCCGTGGGACGAGGACACGGAAGGACCAGAGCCTCCGGACCACAAAGTCCACGACCCGCTGTTCCTTCCTGGCTCGCCTACGCCGCCACCAGAGTCCGCGGACACTTGGCCTGAGGTGACGCGTCATGAACAGCACATCGACAACCCACAGGCGCAAGTAACGACGAGACAAACGGTGAAACCGAGGAAGGTCAGTACAGACAAGAATCAGGCAATGATGTTCAAGCTTGTTAACGAAGAAACAGGCGAGACCAGTCAAGATGCAGGTCAGGCAATCAGGGCCAGCAAAAGCAGCTGGTAGGCGAAAGGTATGTCGTTAAATGGGTGGTAAGATGAACCCAGTTAAGGATAAACAGCCGGACCAGCAAGTTCAACCCGCCGCCGACGAGCTCCCCGCACCGTCCATGCCCAGCGAGAACTTCGGCGTCGAATACGAACGGCTCGAACTTCGAAACTGGATATCGAAGGACGACTCGGAGCCGGGCAATATGTGGTCGCGTGGGGACCGAGCCGCACAAGTCTACTTGAGACGCGACCTGCGAGGCTTCGTCTTCTGCACCGACGTCAAACTGGAATACAGGATCACGCTGACGACTGGGCTCATCGAGCGAATATGGGAGAAGCCATTCAGTCTGGTCCTGCTGCTCAACAGCTATCGCGTTGCCGATCGACCATCGAGGGTGTATTCGTGGTGGGCTGAGTTGGGCAATCGCCTGGTCAGCCTTCAGCGAATGCCCCAGCAGGGGATGATCGAGCAAGTGTTCTGGGAGCCGTTCCGCTTCGACACCTTCGTCCACTTCGTGTTCAGGAAGTTCCCGGGCATGGATTGAGCGAAGGAGAAGCTGATCTACACCCAGGACCAGACAGAGTTAAGGTTCTGGATGCGGGACAGTTTCCCGCCAGCCATGAGGTTCCAGTACAGCGAAGCGATGGCCCTGCTTTATCTGCGACAACCAGGACAACTTCCCATCGACATCGCGAAGTGGAGCGCAAGTCAACGGTTCAAGAAGGTACACCCAATCTGGGACCGTATCTTCGAACTGTTCGGTGTGGTGGTGGACAGGGAAACGTTCTGTGTGTCCGCACAGCAGATGCTCGACGACGCTCTGTGGCGTTGCGCGTTATTTTTGGACGACGAAGATAAGCGGGTGTTGGGTGTACGAGGACTGAAGTTCGACAAGGGACGAACCACGGCGCTGCGTTACAAGCAGACGAACCGAAAATTCGTTATCCAAGATAACCGGTTCGTCGTCGTGGAGTCATCGTCGCCAGCAAGGACGTCCAGCCCCCCTCCCTCACCTCCCCTACAAACGCCGTTCTTCAAGAAGACGAAGCTGCCACCCCCAGAATCGCCCACTACAGCGCGTTGACGAAAGCAGTCAAAAGCATCGACGAAGATAGTACCGCCAGCAGCCAGCACATCCGCGGGCATCGAGATGGTCGCCCAGACGCCGGTAACGGCAGCCGTGCAGGCTGTTGCCGTTACTCAGCCAACCCCGCCAGCAGCAGTTGAGCCACCAGTGGCACGGGAAGCGACGCCAGTTATACCTTCGCCGCCAGTGGTCCATGAAGATAACGCACCGCTAGCCAGTCCCAAGCCGATGTCGACACGAGGAGAGTCTGAGCCCCTTCCGCCGTACGCTAGCGGGGGCGAGGATGAAGAACCTTGGCGACCGTTGACCCCTCGTGAGTTGACGCCCGACTATGACGAGCAAGGCGATGCAAACATGGAACCACACCCGTCGCCACCAAGAAGCCCCTCCCCTCTCACACCTCCACCCGCGTCCCCTCGAATCGCGACCCAGGTGCCTGCACCAGCTCCACCACCGGCTCCGAGAATGGTTCTGCCAGCGAGTACGCGAGCGTCGCCGGAGAAGCCCAAGCAGATGCAGGGAGAGAAGCAGAAGGAGACGAAGAAGCGGGCACCCCCCAAGTCGCTTAAGCAGCCCAAACCAGTGGCTGGCCAAAAGCGACCTCGTCCAGTGGCTGAAGAAGATTGCGAGCAGCCTGTCGCCTCATCGAGTACTCTCCACATCGAGGAGAGTCAGGTACCATGCGTCAAAGCAGGAAAGACCATCGCGCGCGCTCACGGCAACCCACCGTATACCAAGGAGGAACCTCTCAAATGCGCAGAGTGTTTCTGGTATCTCCACGACTGTAAGCGGGAACGGAACGTCACCCGCAATCGCAAAACGAGCGAAGGGATCCTCAAGTACGACCGGTGCGTCAAACAAAACCACAAGTGCAGGCTAGCATTCGTGGATGGACAACTGGTCGTTCCCTTCGAGGAAGCACGCGGTCCGTCGCGCAAACGCGCCCCTCGAGCTGAGGCTACAGCCACGACTTCGAACAAGGAGCTCGAAGAGTTGAAGCTACAGGTGGCGAAGCTGACGCGCAAGGTACGGGACCTGGCTGACAAGAGCGACGACGACGAAGAGGAAGCAGAGGAGATGGAGGCGGAAGATACCCCACCACCAACAAAGAAACCGCGCCACCGATACGAATCTAAGTCAAAGAAGCGACAGTAGATAGTCATATAGATGTCTACTTGGACTTATTAGTAGGCGTTGTACCAACAATAAACCTAGTACAACTCTTTAAGTGTGAAACTGTAAGAGCAGTACACAAGAAAAATGAATTGGGGACATAGTACAAATGCAAGTTAAGGGGACAGATACACTAAGCGACGTAGTTCAAGCTGGTGTAGAAGTCAAAACGAGGCGGATGCTCCAACGCGTACAAGCGAGTAAAGAAGTCGGACACCAGACCAGGCGCAAGTCCATCGATGACTTCTTGGAGCTGTTCGAACTCCCACAAGCCAGCCTGATCCCAACGAATCTCCCAGAAGCCTTCAAAGATACCTGGAATCTCGGGAACAGCGCTGATAAGAAATGACAAGTCAGCCAGGAAGGTGGGACCCAGATAAGATTCACCGAGGGCCGTACTCACGAATGTGGTATGGGATGTTCTCCCGGACGCTGAAGTCGCGATGGTAGACTTCGGGGTCCGGTTTGACGAACAAAACCGGGTGACAAGCTTGGTAGAGAGGCCACCAAGTGACAACTTCGCGAACCGGACCAGGCAAGCCGCCCAGGTCGGGAACGATAGTCGCCAGCCAGTCAGCCTCACGAGGCGTAATCAGCCAACGAACACAATCGTAGACGCCTTCGTGAGAACCCAAGACAGACTCGAGCTGAACAAGCATTAGACCATTCATGGACACCGTCGAAGATGAACTCACCAAGAAATGGTCCAAGATCTCCCTGTGGACATCGGGGAAGAACACCGAGGGCTCAAGGAAGGGACGGGCCAGGAAATTGGTCTCGTTCTGACCGTCGAGGCTCTTGGGATGAGGACCCGTGAACCACTTGCGCAGTTGCGCCACACAAGTAAGAAACATGACGAAGAAATTCGCCTTGGATCCCGGAAGGAATAGATCCGGATGCTGCCAAAGACGAGCATAACGGCGCTGGACGAATAATAACCCAGCCATCAGTATGAAGGCTGAGTAAGAAGTAATCGGCACGTACCAAGACATGTACCATGTAGCGAGCCGTTGGAGCATCGTGACGCTCCAGGAAGCCGAGTTGAAGGCAAGGGACGTTCATCGCATCAGGACCATCCTCGACGGCAGGGCGGTCCAACGCCACCGAGCAATCGACGAACGCAAGAACGTTGTTCTGACGTTCGACGATGGGGAACCTCAAGGATCGATGAAAGATGTCCAGCGCACTGGCAAGCGCGAACTCGCCCTCGATAGCGAAGACCCGCTCAGCGGACTGACGGACCGTGAGGTTGCGAATGCTCTTCAAGCGAAGATCGGCGAAAGGGATGATGTACTGAGTGGGCATGATGTACTGAAGCAAGACGAGGCGAAGGCACACCTTTTATAAGATGAAAGGAACATCTAAGACGGGTAGTACCGTCACGGAGACCTGAAGCAAACGGAGTAACTTAGGGATTCGTGATGGCTGGATAAGCAACGGAACACCACTGACGACTGGCCGCGAGGCTAGAAGGGTTCCGTTCAGGCGCAAGGCTTCTGTTGTTTCACACTAAACCCTTGGCAATAAGTCTATGTCACATTGGGGACGGTCGTAAAATTACAGACGTTTTGTACGAAAAGAAATGTCCAAAAATGTACAAAAACGAAAACCTCCGGCTACTAGTCCGATGAATGACAAGTTTTCTACCTAGTAGCTACACGCGAGCACAAGAACAAGAAGATAAAACGCCAGCACAGCGCAACTACCGAGGGTCAGGGAAGAGCAGGGCATCTGTGGCGCCCAGATACAGATTGCGAGTACGCAGGAAGGTCTGTATCTCCCCGTGAATACGGTTGAGCGTCACAGACAGCTCGTGACGGTAGGAGTGTTCGGCGGCGATGACACCAGCAGAAGCAGCAGTCACCTCGGGTGCATTATTAAGGATGTGCATGCGCTTCACGATGGCGGAAATGGCGGTGCTGTAACCATTGACGTGCTGGAATGCTGTTAGGCATGTCAGAAACAACCACCGACAAGTAGGAAGCACCAACAGTTGCTGAGTTGGTCCAAGAGGATTGGCTCAATGTTGAAGACCGAAGGGCGAAGCGCTTTGGCCATGCGACGAGAACCTTCCAGGTTCACGGCCGCCTTGCGCTTGACAGGAGTCGGCTCGACCTCGGTCGCAGCGCTCGCGGTGGAGGTACTAGCAGAAGAACCAGAACCACTCGCTGTCCCCAAGATACGGATGGCCTTGATAAAAAGACGGTTGTTAGTGTCCATGCCGGGCACTTCAACGAACAGAAGATATTTCACCTGAAAAGAACAAGTCAGCCGGCTGAAGAAGCAAAACAGCTGAGTAGTACATACCTTCGGAGCCGCAGAACTAGCGGAAGGGCCCGAGGCAACCGAAAGTTCCTGCAGTTCGCGAATCAGAAAGTTGACTGGGGTGTAGACATAAGCTTACTTCGACCTCGTCATCAGAGGACTCATCCTCACCGGAATCGGAGTCCATAGCTTCGACGTCCTCAGCCCAGTCAAAACCAGGAGTCAATTGGAAGAAGTTACCAATGTCTTCCACGGGCGCCACAGCCTTGGGCGAGGTGGTGTTTGAAGACACCGCACGGAGTGTGCCATCACCAACGGCCTCCAAAACCTCGTCAATGAGCACGGCGCTCTTCTAGAAAGTATAAGAACAGTCAGTAAAGGTTGGTGGCTGAGTAGTACAACACTTACGACGACCTTGCCCTTGCCCTTGCCCTTACTACGAGTAACAGGTGCAGTAGCGGGGGCGCTGGCAGCCACAGCAGCGTACTTGAACTTGGGATGCATGGGGTGACCCTCCTCGACAAGATACAGGTCGGGGGCGAGCGTGCCACGCTTGGTGCAAGTCTGTAGGAGCGGGTTCAAGAGGTTGGGAAGGTTCAGCTCGGGAGTGTGAGGGCTGACACCACACTCAGCGCTGATGTATCCAAGAAGCGAACGAAGGTCGCAGATGACCGCTGGCATCCAATCGGGGACAACCAAGTTTGGGTCCTTGCTCTGGAGAGTTGGGTTCGCCGCCTTGAAGTAGGGCTTAGCCAGCCGAAATAAATAAGAACAACAAGTCCACGTACTGCGATAACGCCAGCGACACCATCGAACTTCTCGGCCAACAGTTGTATGTTGGGAAGCGAACGAGGAAGTGTCGATGTCGCCAACAACCTCCAAGTAGCTTGTTGAAGGTCGGGCCAAAGCTTCGTCAAGCTGGGCGCCCCGTTCGAGGGAACTTCGGATTCCAAGACCAGGGGCTTGAGCTTCGTGACCAAGGCGGCACGATTCTGCAACAGCTGAGCGCTGACCTGTGGTAAGGCGGTGGGAACAAGAGGACGAAGACCGGTGAAGTGCTTAGAAGGAACCATGAGACGAATATCCGATGAAAGTAGGATGCTGTCTCGTACTTCGTCAACGCCTTATAAACCGTAGACGGAGGAGGCCTTGAGGCGCCGGATGTCACACATAAGAAACATGAAGAAGACATGTACCGATCGGTATCGTGAAAACGGCACGAAAGGCTGAGTAACACATGGATCAGAACGGACTTAGGGTTATCCGGGAATGTCGCGGACGACATCATTCAAGTTAAGGGGAGATGATATGCATGTTGAGATTACATGGCCAGGAATCCAGAATTTTGCGATTTCTAGACAGCCATATGCAACTAAGAGCCAAGCGGAAGCAAGGCTGGATACGCTACAAAGGTCATCACGGAGACGCTCTCTAGGGCAAGGAGAGAACTCCAAGCATGTAACTATTAGTCAAAGAACGACAGTAGCCAGGGCTGAATATCATAAACCCAGTTGTCCCCTCTGAGGAGGTCCTTTTCACCTTGTACGCGTAACTGCGCCACACAAGCAACATCCGAATTAGGGATGAACAGCTGTCGCTTCCGACGGTGCTCTACCAGCAGCAACATGATCCTCAGCATTGAATGAGTCGAAGCGGGGTTCACAACCTCCGGAGTTCATTACCAAAAGCGGACGGTACATTGTTCATTGTGACAAAAGTCGGACAACAATAAACCAGTGTCAAAACCCCGAACGGGGATGATTCGCGGTTATCTCAAGAGAATCACCTTCATTGGTCGACGCGTCTGATTGATGTGAAACTGGCAGCGAGGCGCGATCCATATGGATTATGACTCGAAGACCCGCCTCATGTACTACATGTGGTATCAGCCATCCAGATAAGTTGCCCAACGCTTCAGCGCGTCACCATTCGAGTTCACGGACCATCTCAGTGCATGCGCACTGGCGGTAGCTCGCGATTGAATGGGCTCACGCCCAAGTTTGGTGCAAAGGCTGGATAAGCCGGTAAGCGCCCGGTTAAGTAAAAGTACACGCGAACGCCTATCTGAGCACGCAGCGCCTTGCTTCTCGGAGTCCATGGGTAGTCTACGCAACATCTGAACGTAGAGAAACTGGCATATGCGCCGGCGGGAACTGTCTGGTGACCTTTGCCCGTGCAGGCTGAGTAAGGACTCATGTTTTGTACGGACCGTATCTAGCCGTCGAGTAGTTACGTAGCTTACCGGGGTGAGTCTGTAGAGTGTATAAGTAGCGTCGCGCCTGTAGAGTACAGTAGTTTTAGTGCCCTGCAGTGAAAAGCCCACAAAGCATTCCTCTGTAGTAATCTGACTCGGGTTTGCGCCCAATAAGAAGTTCAACACGTTTGAAAGCCCACCCAAACCCTTAAGCAGCCAAGAACCTAAGCAAAGCAAAGTCTCCTAAGACGCCTAAGTGGCGAGATACTCAAGAACCGCAGACAAGAATCGTGCGCAGCCCCTTGCCGTCAAGTACCCAGTTAACTTCTGTGAGCCCGGACTTCTCCCCAGAGATACCGCACGGATCCAAGTAGCAAGCAATCGTCTCCCCAGAGACAACCGCCTTGTGAAAGTGAAGCTTAGTTAGCCTGAACTGGTGCGACGATAAGCAGCCGAAGAACGTCTTGTGGCCACGGTATCTGACCGACGCTCAAAAGAACGATCTGTCACACCCAAGTAGAGAAGTAAGTTTGGTACACGAGGCTAGCATCAACGCAGATAACAAGTCAGTGCACTGTTGTCCGTTCGGTCGCCCCAGTACTGTAGAACATCTACCCTTGAGCGGTCCCGGCCTTTGCGTTCCCGTCTTCCTGGCGAGCTCTGTTCGGCTTTGAGTCTTTATTCGATTAGGTGTTTCGCGTAGATCCTCTTCGCTTACAACCCCCTCAAAACAACCCGCATTCGTGCACCAAAACGGACGTATCAGTCCACTGCTACCTTAACCAGCCGTTCCCCGATCACACGATTAGGACAACCATTCCGTACCACAAGCACCAGTAGATTTGTTGTTGGTTAGATAGTGGTGATTACACGCCGCTTTATCACACTGCACATCACCGGTCTATGGAAGGGCGCATGTCAGAAGTTCATGTTTGCCGAGCTGGAGGGCTATTTGACTGCGCACGCCGCCAAACAGGGGAAAGCGTTCATAAGCTTGGCCGTCCAATGCTTCTTGAGGCGTTTCCCACTGGCGCTGGGTGAGAACGATCCGACAGAGGAGGCTCTTGCGTAAGTCAACGACGACGACCCAATCCCAGAATGTGTACCGCCGAGCGAGGAAGGAATGGGACCCGAAGAATACCTTATGGCAAAGAATGGCTTTGATGCGGAGACAGCCGAGCTGCAGAAGCTCGCTGAGGTGAGTGATGGGATTCAATTGCTTTACATACTCCTTTGACATGGGTCCTGTTACCAGCGAATATCACGGTGGTTCCCATACACTGCATGAAATATACGATATTCACGCCAAAAATATGATAAAAATATGTAAAATTTATTTAGTATTTTTTCATCTGAAAAATAATAGAAATATCATAAAAAGAGGTGAAAATATGCTAAATATATTTGAATTTATCAAAGTATAGTATATATTTAGCATATTTTTACTTAATTTTATGATATTTTTATTATTCTTCAAGTGAAAAAATGCTAAATAAATTTTACATTTTTTTATCATATTTTTGGCGTAAATATTGTATGTTTCATGCAGTGATACCATTATGACCGGGTCTCTGGCCTGAAGGCGGAGATGGGGAAGAAACGGATTGACGAGGCCGCGGCGGGCAAAAGGGCGCGCAAGGAGCCTGCTTACGTACTCTGGGCGAGGAGCAAGGAAAACGAGGCGGCAATCGATGCTCAAATGGCAGCGTTAATAGACGACAGATGGGCTGAGTTGAAGCTGCTGAATGATGAGAAGCTGGATAGCCGCACGGTCGGCGCTTTGCGTACAAAGGCCAAGTGCGAAGCTTTTGCACGCTTGCCGGCTGATGTGCGCGCTCAATGGGAGGCTACCTCGGTGGCGCAGCATGAGAATAACGTCGACAAGCTATCGCAGGCCGCCAAAAGTCCCCAGCAACTGCAAAGGTGAGTCGGATCAAACGCCCTGTCTCAAGTACTGATACATGTGGCCTTATAGCGCGATTGACGGCCTCCACAAGAAGGTCAAGCCCGTCTTGGACGCAATGGCAGCTGCTTCGGGCTGGCAGTTCACTCTAATTGGAAGTGGGCTAGAGCCAAAAGACAACGGCTTTTTGAACATCATGTTGTGAGTATATATCTCTTACACTCAATGAATATTGATTTGAATCCTGACTTTGCTTCCAGCGTCCATGCAGGAACGTTGACGCGCACAACAAAGCTCACGTTCAAGGAGGCGGCTGGTGCAGGCGGCGATTGGTGGAGCGAAGAACTTGTCCGCAAGTATTCGGCTTATCTACAGAGATGCTACGGTGAGTCCAGCTCAGTGCTTTGGTTGATGTATGGCTGATGTAATGCAGCTGAGGACAAATGTTGCGCTTTGGCCCTTGAGAAGAGCAACGACGACAGAGAGGGAAACACGAAGAAGAAGGGACGAAGGCGCAAGAAGGCGGAGGAACCGACGGGGCCACAGGATCCTGGGCAGCCACACACACGTATCCCGGGGCGCATGGATAACAGCGTCGCGCAACAACAACGCGCCTCATCTAACATCTCCACAAGCCTACCACCCGGCAATTCACGGCCCGCTCCCGCTCCTTCCATCTCCACATCAACTACTGACGTCCAGCCACCTTCCGCGGCCAAACCGGAGTCTCTCGCAGCGCCTACAGCGTCAGCACCGTCTTTGCGGCCTAATCCCCCGGATACATCAAAACCAGACCCTGAGCATGCGGAGGCGGAAACGATAGAAGCTGTATTGCAGTGGTATCCCGCACTGGAGGAAGGGGTGCGCGCTCTGGCGGAGGAAAAAGACAAGGAAATTGTCCTCAACATGCTGAGGGCCTTTGCACACACTGCACTGGAGAGGGAGGAGGCTTGGGCCCTAGCAAATGCTTCAGCTCGGGCTCGTGGTCTAGATGTGCCCAGAACAGAGTCCTGTTTATACGGACGTCAGCGCAAGGACGAATCGCCTGAAGGCGAGTCCAATGGGGCAGCCCCGGAATTAACTACGTCGCCGCCGCCGCCATCCCGGCCCAACTCTCTGCCGCCTTCACCAAGAGCGTGGTCCTTACCACCTTTATCGTGTGCTGCTTCTCCAATTATGTCATCGCCTGGCCCTCGACTGCATTCACCGCCTACTTCGCCACCTGCACCGCCTTCACCTGCACCTGCGCCGTCTTCACCTGCACCTGTGCCGTCTTCACCTGCACCAGCGCCGCCTTCACCTGCACCAGCGCCGCCTTCACCTGCACCAGCGCCGCCTTCACCTGCACCAGCGGCTGCATCTGCACCTGCGCCGCCTTCACCAGCAGCTGCACCTTCGCCAGCGGCTGTGCCTTCACCTGCGCCGCCTTCGCCAGCAGCTGCACCTTCGCCAGCATCTGCACCTTCACCTGCGCCGCCTTCACCTGCGCCGCCCTCACCTGCACCGACCATACCAGCAGCATCTGAGCCAGAACGATACCCGACTCCGCCAGCAACAACGGCCGCCATATTGACGACTGGCGCTGAGCGTGTATTGTCCGGGTCAGAGCTGTCTCAGCAGCAGTCTACAACAAGCAGCAATGGAAAGAGGGGACGTGGTAACTCACACGACGACATAGAAGGCAAGAAGAAGCGAAGGACGGGGGGGAGAAAATCAAAGGCGGGCGGAAAGAGAAAAGATCAAAGCGTTGACGAAGAAGAGGCCGTGAAGAGCAAAAGTAGGGTTTGAAGGTCCGGTCCGGTCCGGTCTTTTGACCTTTGAGATCAAGGACCGGGACCGGACCGGTCCAACAAATTGCCAAATTTGGCTGAACTGAGGACCGGACTGGTCCGGTCTGCGGTCCTGAACCGGTCCAGGACCGGTCCAAACTGTTGTCAGCTCAAATTTCTATTTTCGCAATATTTTTGGTAAGTTTACCATAATATAAGTTTACCATATATGTCAGACAATATATAATCATTGAAGTTATGACTATTTGGGACTTTGGAATGTATTATAGTCATAATGAGATGAGATTCTGAATTGTAAGACAATACATACAGCTAAATATAGTATATAAGTATATAAGTTAAGGTAAGTTTACCATGAGACCATATAAGTGGAGGTAAGTTTACCATAAAAACTTGAAAAATGACAATTTTGACAAACATTTAACTGCTCCTGACTGGACCCTGAGTAGACCGGTCCAAACCGGTCCTAGACCAGTCTTTACCGGTCCTCAAAATTTCAGGATGAGCATAGGACCTAGGACCGGGACCGGTCCAAATTCTGGACCGGTCCTTTTTGGACTGGTCATGTGACCGGTCCAGTCCGGTCCAGTCCACCGGTCTTTACCGGTCCTAAGAACCGGACCTTCAAACCCTAAGCAAAAGGGCCAGGACAGAAAACATTGGAGAGGGATCTACCGCCAGCGCCAGCGCTGGCACCGCCACAGTTGTCGCCAACGCCGCCAATGGAGACGCTGTAGAGTTGAGCACCGTCAATTTCAGAAAGGGTCTGTGTAGCGCGGAGCAAATTCGCACCTTGAAGAACCTCGAGAAAGGCTTGGGTTTCTTGAAGATGAAGGATTATGGGCAGGAGTATGCTAGACTTGTGGTACGCTGGAGGAATTTTGAAGAGAAACAAGGCTTCAGACAAGCGGGGCGGGATCTGGACACCACCCATCGGCCGGTTTGCGTTGGCGAATGGATTTCTCGTGCACGGAGGGAGACGTACGAGTCAAAGAGTTTGCCGCCGGTGATAGGGTCAGTCAAGAAGATTGAGGAAGGTTTCTGGGCTTGGTGGTCAGTACTGCAGCCCGCCTTCCGCCGCCTTGATGATAAAGGGGTTCTGTTGCGTGATGAGCGCGGTCGCGCACTCCGTCCCGCCAATGCCGCTAGCTGGGCTACTCTCAAGTCTTCCAGAACAAATGGGCTAATGTCCGTCCTCGCCTGTCTGCGCTTCTGGCGTGACGCAATTGCTGCTATTCTGGAGACACAGGCGTTCAGAGATGTCCAACACCGTCAGTGGGCTGTAGAAGACTGGTTCACCCGTAGCTGTACCTATTATATATTATAGTCGACAACCTGTCCAGACCCCCATTGTATAATAAGACGAGGTATGTCGAGGAGTCCATAATAGATTATGAGGCACCTCTGGGGGGATCTACGGCTTCCCGGCAACACACAAATGTGGTCTGTGCCATGTATGCCGTCTGACTGATAGGCGGCAGACACGGCAGACCACCCCAGCCTCGGAAATGACCGAGATGGCAATTCCCTGCCGTTGCCCCCTTCCCCTAGCTGCAAATGAGCTCCTCTCACTCTTTCAGCTGTTCCAAAAATTGTATATTGGGTCTTACACTCTACATATCTGCTAGGGGGGTGTGATATATATGCCCGTTGGGGTCCCGGCTCTCAGCTCCCGCTCTGCATCTGGGGGAATCCCTTGCCCCCCCTTGACGTTGACTCTCATACCCAGGACCCCCTCTGTACCTGCATGCTCTCTTGCACGGTGGGGCTCAGTATCTCACAGACCCAGCTCCCCTGCCCTTCCACCCACGCCTCCCTCCCCTCGCGCCTCCCTCCCCTCGCGCCTCCCTCCCCTTGCGCCTCCCTCCCCTCGCGCCTCCCTCCCCTTTCCCTCCCTCCCCCTTCCACCCACACCGGCCCCGGGGAATTCATGCCCAGCGATTACCTCCCAAGCAAAAGCGCAGGGGCGTCAACTGTGCATGAGTGCATGATACTACTCTTCCGGTGGGAGGAACAGCAGAGCCATAGCTGTAATAAATAAAGTATTATCATGGCCAGTTGTCGGAACAAGGTGAGCATCATTGTAGGCCAAGTGACGGTCGGAGCGGACCCGGGTACTTTCTTATGTAAGCTCACTGCTGCTTGCAGGCCGCCCTCCCGTCGCGCGCTCTATCTGGGCTAGCAGCCCGAATTGGAATTTGATTTCTTGCTCATGCGCGACCCTCACCCTTTGGGGATACATGTGCACTCTCCCTCCCTGCCGTTGCCGTGCCGCTCACTCCCTCCCATTGGGGGTACCATCAGCTGAATCGCTTGGCCGTCAATGCCGAATACCCTCCTGTGGAGCACGGCATTGAAGCCGTTGGCGCACTTATTTGGCAGACGGCATTGCGGCATTCAACGGTTCGGGAGTATCCGTTCTGACTTAATGGATAGTGGCGCAATTGCTGTGAGCCCCAGCATTGGCGTCATGCAGTGTATACCATAATTTCTCATTCCCTCAATACTTACGCTGTCGTGCATTGCTCTGGGGCAAGAGCCGATATATTCAGCGATCAATGGCAAAACCAGACAGGTCACGTGCCTGCCTGTTTGACTTGGTCGAATAATTGTCCTGCCTTGACGTCATGCACTCTGGCGCCACACAGTCGCTGCTTTTCTTAATCATGATCAGCAATTGATTCATGGTGATTCGAACTTTGCGTCCATTCCAGGTCTATTCATCTGTCTCATACGACCACGCGACCACTGGATTCACCATCCGCTCATAATCACGTATACGGTGACTTCTCACGACGTAACCTCATCAGCAATCCCTGCATCACCCACTCAATGTCTACCCTTTCCTGTTCCCATTCCTCCGACTTTACACCCTTCTTCACATCGAACGACCTCCACCAGGACAACACAGCAACAACGCTCAAGAGACCGTTTTCCCCGGGAGCTCGGACTTTCTCCCAGTCGTCACCGTAGCCCTCTCTCTTCCACTCTCCCTTGTCGTTATGCTCCCTCCAAGGGGCCTGGAGAAACGTCCACCAGCTACCCCATGCACCGATAAATGTCGGGGCATCCTTATCCGCTAACTCCAATCGCACCGCCTTTCGTGTCCTTCCCTGATTTATCCATGTTGTCAAAAGCGTCGGGCGCAGATGCACACCTTGTAAGCCTTTTGCGTCTCCCGCTGTCCAGCCGTACTCACGTTCAATAGCCAGCAGCAAGTGCAAAATGACAAGGACATCATCTCCGCCGGCAGCATGCATGAACTCTCTCACAGCCTCCTCGAGCCATCCCGAAGCGTCACTCAGCAGCTCTTCTATCTTCTTCCTGTCCGTCTCCACCGTGCCTGTGTCTCCGATTAGTCCGCTCGCAGGGCTACCTGAATAGGCAATAGGCAGCATGATCGCCTGCGTTGGGTTCTCGGTTATCAAACCCCCGTGATCGTTCGACAGTCGATCGATAGGTGAGGTGTTGATATTGGTCGTTTCGCGTGACCCTCCATGGATTGTTGTGTGAATAGCAGGCACAGGTTTAGGCGCAGCTGGAGGATCACCTGTCGGTGATGATGGATTGTGTGTCGGTGATGGTGGATTGGGTGTCGGGGATGGTGAATTGTGCGTCGGGGTGTCTATCTGCATATCGCCGTCCTTCTCGACCACGGCATCCTTCTCACCGACGACCTTTTTGCCACTATCAAATTGCGCCGAACGCCGCTGGCCGCCTTCTTCACCTGGAGTCTCCTGCGCCTTTTTCTTGCCCTTGTGTATCGGCTTTGGGCGCGTTGCTTTAGGCAAAGGGAGCAGTTCTGGGTCATGGATGGTCCCCTCCCATATACCTTCGAGCGCGTGGGCATGATAGTCATCCGCCGTCATCCCCGTCGTTGCAGAGCCCATCTTTTGCATGTGATCCAACCCAGCCAAGACTAATTGGTTCCTTCGCATATTCTCATTGCGCGTTGCTTCGTATTCGCTGAGCCGGGCCTTCTTCGGTGGCGGTGGCGCCTCATCCGGCTCTGCCGCGCCAGTCGTTACCGTCTTCCTCTGACGTTTGCCCTTCTGTCCCTTTCCCTTTGTCGCCTCAACACCGTGATCGTCACCTTCGTCTTCAGCGTCCTCGCTCCCGTCCCAATCCTCGAAACTCTTCATTTTCTGGAGCAGCGACTCATCTATGAAGCAATCTCTCTTCTCCATGTGCCTCTCCAGTATACTGTTGGGTACGTCACCAGCCCTCTGCTCTGTGGCACCTCCGATAATGACGGATACCTTGTCCTCCTTACTGTAGCATGTTCCGAGCCACGTCTTGTAATCCTCGATGAGTGCATCCATCTTCGTCTTGCCCAGCCATTCCGGAAAGGTGACAGGTACGTCCTGATTATTCTTACTGGTCGTCACGCTAATTACTCGCTTCGTGAGTCTGTATGTGAACAAAAAGTAGCCGTACTACTCACTTGATGGTCCCAAACTCGCCGCCGTATTCATGCATTGGCCCACCGATCATCATGAAGAGGCGGCAAAGTGTTCGCTCTTCCACGCCACGATTAATCTCGCCCACGAAACCTTGCGCATTGCTTACGGCGCTTCAAGGAAATTTCAGACTGACGATCGTTGTGTCAAGGTCACCACTCACATGGATACGTCCTTGGGATCTTTCGATAGCGGCTCAGCCAGTACGGCCTTGTACGCTGCCTTCTCCTTGTCACCGTACTCCTTCGCATTGGCCGCACACTGCTTCTTCTCTCCCTCAGACAACGCTTTGAAGATGTCGCGGACAAAGTCTGTGCCCAAGTTCACAGGCTTCTTCACGCCGGCGGAACGTTTCATCGACCACATCGCATCGACTCGGCCTTCCATCAACGGTATCAACGATGCGTAGCGGTCCTTCACGTCAGCGTCGACAGTTTCGAGGGTCATGCGCACGATATCGACCCCGAAATTCGCCGGTTTGGACGAAGAAGCAGACGACTTCATTTGCGACCACGCCTTGTCCACCATCATGCCCAACTTTAATCCTCGGTCCCAGTGAGCCTTCTGGAAGATGTGGGTCGCGTGCGGTTGTTTAGGTGGCCGTTCAACGCCGCAGATGCGCGCCATCAGAATTTGGTAGGTATCGTCGGGGTCTCGCCGCGAGCCATAGTTGTAGTAATTACACTATTAGCCCATGATAGTTATCATCAAAACCTACATGCAAATCGTTGATAGCTAACGAGAGCGGCGGGACCCGGGTACTCTCCGAGCCAACCGCCGGGCTGCTTAGCTAATGTTTGCGCCGCCCTCGTCGCCCGCGCGGGCGCCTTGGGCGCGCTTACCCGTCTATTCGGGGATACTACCTAGCATCGGAAAATGAAATGCGGCTGGCTCTCCCGGCATCGTTCTCCCTTTCGGCAGCCTGGGCGTAGCAGTACGCATTGGGTTATGCTCAGGGTCCGCCTATTCGGGCACCCTCCGTGGGGTATTCCCGGTGGGTTGGCCCAGGAAATGCGCCACGCTATAAATTATATATATTGGGGCCTGCGGCTGGCTCTCCCGGCATTGCACTCCCTTTCGGCAGCCTGGCCGTAGCGGTGCGCATTGGATGACGCTCAGGATCCGCCGATTTGGGCACCCTCCGTGCATTCCCGGTGGGTTGGCTCAGGAAATGCGCCACACCACGTACATTGGCGCCTGGGGGCTTCCGCTTGCTTTTTTTTGTGCACAGCATTATTTTCTCTATTTCTGGGTACGCGGCAAGCAGCCAGCATCCGTGTTCTCGACCGATAGCTTGGCAATTGTGTTTTTTTTTTCACCAAAAAAAACTGATCACAGACTTGTTAAGACTACAAAAGATACCTTCCCGAGCCTCATTTACTCCGATTCTGTAGAGCGAATGGGCGGTGTATGGGCGCGGCGGTGCTCGCGTTGTACGCGTCACCCACCACGTGGCGGCCAAGTCCAACAGCACGTGCATCGAAACGGACTTGGCTGTTTCGACCTTCATCACCACGCCACACTATGATAATCCCCCTCCATAATCAGCCACACACTCTTTTCTATTCCATCCAACTATAAATCTCTATTATCTAATTTACTTGCGACGTCTTTTCCACCCCGTGCCGCCTCTCTAATTCCTCAAGCAACCCCGTCATCGCCCATTCCACATCAAGCCTCGCCTCCTCCCACTGCACTTTAACGGCTCTTTCGGCGGACTCGATCGCATGTGATTGCCACCAGGACAACACCGCCACGACAGACAGCAAGCCGTTCTGTCCGGGCACATTCAGCTTTTCCCAATTACCGCCATACGCATCCCTCTTCCAACGTCTGTCGATGTCCCGGCAGCGCCAGGAGCTCTGCAGCGCACCCCACCACATTGTCCAGGCCGACATGAACATTTTCGCGTCGTCGCGCATCAAGACCGCCCGCTTGTTGGCACGCGCCCGACCGTTTCTTATCCAAGTCGCGAGCAATGCGGGGCGGAAACGCGTCGCACCTAGGTTGAATTTCTTTCCTTCATCCACTGACAGCCAGCCATGCTCACGCTCTATCTCTAGCAGCAACCGCAGTACTTTCATCAGCTCCTCTCCTCCATCGGCGTTATGAAACTCGCGCATCGGCTCTGCCAGCCAGGCTGGAGCCTCCGCTACCAGCTCGTCAATCCTCTTACGCTCTTCTTCCATCTCCCTCCGCCTCTCTGACCCTGAATCACCCTCCGATCCCGGCAACGCAGGCTCCGTGGAATTTGGAGATGATGATGATGTAGTCAGAGCTCCAGGCGCAAGCGGCGGTGTTGTGAGGCGTGTAGTACGATGGACCGGTGACTCTGGGGGAGCCGAGGTGCACGTAGCTCGAACGGGAGATATCGGTTGTCTGGAAGGAGACCCTGCAGCCGCTGGCGGCGCTGACATCCGTCCAATCGAGCGTCCTCGCCGCTTCGTCGTACGCCTGACCTTTGAGGGAGGCTCATCGCCATTCTCTCCTAGTACTGCACCATCTCCACCACCTGCTGATGTGCTCCTGCTCCTTCTCTTCGGTCCTGTCCTCCGCGAGTGATCGGGAGCATTTTCCCTAGATATCTTTCCTCCCTCGGCGTCACCCGCGCCCTGCGCCCTATTTTTGCCTGATTTCCTCGCCGTAGCCTTGCTCCCCAGCCTAGTAGGCTTTCTTTCTTTGCCCTTCGTCATCCCCGTATCCGAATCCAACCCTTCTTTGTCAGATTTATCTGCCTCGTCCGACATCTCTTCGTCGGAGGAAGAGCTCTCGTCCGAGAACTCATCCGAAGAGGATTCGTCTGAAGAATCTGTGTCGGAATCCTCATCGGAGAGGTTGTTGAGCAGACTCGACTGCAGCCGCTCAGTCATTGCCGCAGATCGGTGACGGGTAGATACGCGCCGGGTCGTTGTTGATTCTTGATCAGTCGTCTCAACGCTTGCTTGTGGAGCGGATTCAGCCTCATTCGGAGTGATCTCCTGCTGTTGCGGCTCGGCTTCGTCAAAGGGTTGGGAAATTGCTACGGGAGGAACGTCGGTCTCGGGGGGTAGGTCGTCATGAGCGGTTTGCGCAAGTCGGCCCTCGGGACCAGCGTTATCGTTGACGATGGGAGGAACGTCGATCTCGGGGGGTATGTTGTTCTGGGCTGTTTGCGCAGGAAGGCCATCAAGACCAGCAGTATCGTTGGCGATGGGTACCTCGGTTTGGGAAGGTAGTGGCTGGAGACCCATATCTTCGCTGCTTCCTGGAGGAAGTACCGCAGGGTTCGGATTCGGGGCAAGCGCCGTTGACGAGGCGTTCGATCCATCCCTTGCGGGGACAGAGGTAGCGCCAATCCCGATCCGCTGGCACACAACCGAAGCTTTATCCGCCTTGGAGTAGCAGAGTTCAAGCCACTCTTGATACGAGTCGGTGAGCGCTTTCATTCGCTCCACTCCCATCCACTCCGGAAAACTTAGAGGTACGTCGCCGCCATGCTTTGATGTCGTGACACTGAGACGCCCAAATTCAGTTGCTGACTCCGCCACAGATATTTAACACTTACTTTACCGTCCCAATGGCCCCATTATGCACGTCCATAGGCCCACCCATCAAACTGAAAATTCGACAGAATGTATGCTCCTCTATTCCTCGGTTGATATCCCCAATAAAAGCCTCAGCCCTCGAACATGCCCTGCAAACAGTGAGCTCGATACGTTTGGTTGGTGCAGCGTCTATACTTACAGTGCACGCGCCTCTGGTTCTCTCGATGGAGGCGCCTTCAATATTTCCCTGTACTTCGCCTTCGCCTCGTCCCCTCGCCTCTTTGCCTCGCCCGCCCACTTTGCCTTCTCCTCAGCACTCAGCGCCGCGAATCCTTTCCGCATCATATCCGCGGTGAAATTCACCCCGCGCCTCGAAACCTCCTTGTCCGCGCGGTCGTTCCACGACATGGCCACCTTCCCAGCAATATTCTCGCCTTCCTTCCAGTTTGCGTGCGCCCACATGTGCGCAGCTTGCGGTTGACGAGGAGGCTTTTCACAGCCCGCCAGCTTAGCCATTAAGATTTGGAATGGGTCGTCGGCATCGCGTTTAATTAGTCGTGAGAGTCGCTTCCTCAATTTGCGTGCCCGATAATGGAACCACCGCCGCAGACGCTGCCGAAGAAGAAGTGAGTAAGGCTCAGACGGATGCATGTCGTTACTCACGTTATTGTAGACTTCCACATGTGCTCGCTTGGCTGCCAACTCCTCGTCGTTCAAGGAGGACTCCGTCATCAAGGCCGGGCGTAGAGGATCATATTGAAGCAACTCGACTGGCTCGTCGGTGTCGGTCATCGGCCAAGGAAAATGGAAGTGGTAGAGGCTCTGGAGCTCTTTAAGCCTAGATTCCAATGCCTGCCATCCCTTGTCGGCTGCCTCTGCGAAAGACGGGACCAACGGAAGGAACACTTCCTGCCGCTTCCCCTCCATCCAACCCTTCGCGTTCTTCCGGTCGCTCTTGTTCTTTTTCTTATACTTGCGCTTTCGCGCCTGCGGCTTGGTCTGTGTACGCGCCATTTCCTCGGATGCTATGACTGACGGATTTGACAGAGGGATGAGAACAACTCCGCCGAAGGTACGGACCCTTTCGTGTACGGTACCATATTTGAAATCGATACATTGGCATGGTCATCTAGGGAAATTGCTGCCGCAAATTCTAGGGAAAATGCCGCCCCACAGGTCTCGGGGTCCTACATAGCAACTTTGCAATCGATTTGTCCAGGAAATACCCTTTCGGCCATCCACATGTAAGTCTAGGTGATCATCAGTAATATGTCAAAGTGATCTAGGGATTATTGGACCCCGCAACGTGTCCATATTCGTCGAATCGATCTAGGGAAAACACCATCGCCATCCGGTTAAATTGTGCGCGCTAAACGGCAATTCTTTTCCCATTCGCTTGCCATCACTTACATGTCGACGTCGCCTATTGAGAAGCAATTCGCACCGGTCCAGGATGTTGGTGGTGGCGCATCGCCAGCATCCGCGGCTGTTGAGAGTATGGCTCGTAAGTCATTCAATTTCGTCTTAGTTGTTGTAACTGACATCCTTTACCCCCAGAACCAGGTGACGGTATCATCGAGTCGTCCCCGCCGCCCTACCGCAACGCCTCAATCGCCACTCCGCCAAGCTGGTTCCCCGCCGACTGTGTTTACGACCCGCACCTGACCGAGGCTGACTACGCCACCAACGATGTAGACGAGTCGGTTCCGCGTGTCGGTGTCCTCTACGACCGCATCCCTGCCGCTCCTCTTCGGGCTGCCTTCCTGCCCAAAAACATCGATAACTCAAAGACGTACTTCTACTGCGTCACCGTGGGGCAAAGAGTAGGCATTGTGACTGACGCGTAAGTAATGGTTCCTTGTTGTCAACCTTCTGCGGAATGCTGACTCGCCGATACCGTCTTCAATACCATCTGCGAGAAATACCCTTACGACCTGCCCATGGATCAGGAACCGAATCCAGCTGCTCCTCCCCCGCCTCCTGATTCTTCCCTCTCACCTTCGGAACGCGCCATGAAGGCAGCGCTTCTCCAGCGTCTTTCAACAGTGCGTGTCCTCATCAATTTCCTCCTCCCAACCGACGTGCTCATTTGATTTGAATCCTTTTCTGCAGGGCATACGTAATTACTACGAATCATGCTGGACGAAAGCGACGCCAATCAACAAGTTGACCAAGACCCAGATTGCGAAGGACCCGGTGGCCAACTTCGTGAGCAAGGTCGCCGGTGTTGATGTCACGCGCAAGCGCGCGCGTACTCCCTCTCAGATGTGGGGCAGTGCCAACTTTGACAGTCTGAAGGCCGAATTTGACGCGACTTTCTCCGAGAGTGGCAAGAATGCCCGTCGTCAGCGGATCGGGAATGTCGGCGTGTATATTTCCGAGCGCTGGAATACCCTGCCGGATTCGGAAAAGGCGCACTGGCGCGAGCAAGCCGCGGATGACGCCAAACAGGTTGCTGCCGGCAAGAGTGCCGCTCGCCGTCCTCTGGAACGATTATCCCCAGAGGAAACCCAAGTGTACGTTGATGATTTACTTAACTTCCTATGCTGACGTCGATATCTTAGGGCTCTGGATGGGCTTGCTGGTAACCTTCAGCCTCTTCTTGACGGTTTGTCGACCCTTCTTGGCGGCAATGTCTCCCTCTCTTGGGTTGGTCCCGAGCCTCGCAAAGGCGGGCAAATTAATGTCATTTCGTAAGTCGTTCCGTTTCTACTGACTCAAGCTGTCTGACCGGATTGGGACAGCCTTAACGTCGGTCAGAACCTTAATCCTGCGCCGAAGCCTTTTCACGAGGCTGACGGAGACGTTGGCAAGCTCCGCTATCGAACTTGGCAGGCGGCTCTCGGCGAATTCGGTGCATCATGTTGGAGTTCGTCAATTTATATACTACTCAAGTCCCTGAACTGAAATGTTGCATACAGCCAGAGAACAACAACGCGCTCGATCTCTCCCGAATGCGGAGATGCCGAGGCAGTTGCCTTGGTTCTTACGGGAGCCCAACTCTTGGAACAATCCAACCCCACCTGCACCTATGGAAATGCCTGACGTAGCCGAACCAGCCGGTCCAGCCGATGCCTCCCCAGGCGATGCTTCCTTGAAGAAGCGTAAACGCGCTCCTGGACGCCAAGCCAACTCAAGAAAGAAACCTGCGGCGCGCTTACCACCTCCTCAGAACGACGCCCGCTCTGAGTCCCACAGCGACGACGAGCATCCTTCGCCCGTTCAAGTGCATCCCTCAACGCGCTCCCCTGGTCCTCCTCCCGTTGCCAATTCGCACACTCTCCGCGATAACACCAACTTGACGATGACAGCTGTCGACGTCAACCCTTACCCGAACATCGACCCTTCTCTCATGTCCGCATTTGTCCCAACTTGCGGCCCTAACCACTCCGCACATCCCTTCGCCGACTTGGCTACAGCCTTCCCTCCTTATCCCGCCGTCGCCCTCCCACCGTCGCCAGAAATGTCCCAGGTGTTGCCGCAAGCTAGTCATCCTGACTGGTTTGTGGAATGTCTTTGTTATTTGAAGTCGTTCTCGGAGGATTGCAGCTGGATGCGTCTGATTGACGTTTACGTCAAGTTGGAGGAGCGAGAGAACTTCGCCCAGGGAAGGCCCATCCCGGTGAACAAAATCAGACCCGCCTGCATACAGGATTGGATCCAACGTGCTCGCGATGAAGACTTTCGGCCGGGTCTCACTTTCAGCGCACATGCCGAGCAGTTTTGGCCTTGGTGGGTGAGCCTACAACCCAGCTGGAGGGACGTCACTCTGTCGCAAGCCCCCCTTTGCGAGCAGCATCGTCCCGATGCCGTGGGGAGAGATTGGGGGAAGTTACGTACGACTGGTGTCAACGGCTTCTTCAGCGTACTCGCCTATCTTGGCTGGTGGCGCGCAGCGTGTGGTAACGATCGCTCGGGCTTGGAAGCATGGGAGGCCGCTGTCAGTGATGTCGTGTATGTTGTTTCTCACTTGTAATGATTTTTGCATGTCTCGGACTTCCATAGCTACATTAGTCTGTTGTACAATATCAATTAATACCCTCTACTGTGTAACGAAACGACCGCCCATGAGATTGACAGAGCGAAACGTGACAGAGCGAAACGTAACAGAAGGAAGCGTAGATGTGGCGTTGTGAGGTCTGGACAGGAAAAAGGACCCACAAAATTAAAGGACAGCTGCTCGGTGACCGGGAGTAGAGGGTGTATCACTACCGGTCAGCCAAGCAGCTGCATCTAGCAGCAGCTTTCTTGGACTAGGTGCTATTCAATCTGTCAATTCAATGAGCTTTCCCGCGATCCTGGGCTATCGGAAGCGAAGTGATGGCAGAAGAGTGATGTCAGATAAACTCAACAGTAAGATTGTCGCGACCGTCCGCATAACCAGTGAACTCAAGGACGAGAAAGACAAGAAATAAATATTTTCGGAAAACAGAGAACTGAACAAAAAGAGTCCATATTATGTGGGTGCGCACATGAAGTACAGCTGCTGGACAACCAGCTTTAGAAGCATTTCTGCCACTCAAGCTGCTCGGCCAAGCAGCTGCGTGTAGTAGCGATTTTTTTGCACTAGGTGCAGTCATTCCTCTCTTGCCTTGCGTAATACTAATAGTCAATCAGCGTTCCGAACAATTTCGGATCGCGGCTCGGGCCCTGTACAAGGTCACATCAGGGTGACCAGACGGAGCCTTTACTCGGTTATTGTCTTCCGATGGTCGTCTTCCCACTTATCCCTCACTGCGTCTGATGAATATCAAGCTTTTCTCTCACTCATTCTCTGGCGGCTTCTCAATCAAAATCTGATTCCGCTTCTCCTCCCGGTCAAACCAAGCTCTCGGAACAGAGTTCTCGGGCAGTAACGAAAAAGTCCAATGAATGTGATGGGAAATGGTCGAGGAATTCCAAGGTCAATACTGGCTTTCTGTGTCTTGGTACTCGAATCCAGCATGTCTGCAATGCGATAAATTGAACTATGCTGTGGCCCGGAAGCAAAACTTGCTGTGCGGTACTCTATTCGATGTGGTCCAATCAAAGTCCAATGGATGCGGACAAAATCATCCGGTTAGCTATACTCCATACATCGTCCAATCCGCCTCGGAACGCGCTCCGGACAATCCTATTAGCATCAGTCTCAGACGCAAAAAGTCGCAGTATGCACCGCAAAAGCGTTCGTGAGTTTCCGCAAGGGGTCCAATGGAAGTCCAATAGGGTCCAATGAAGTCCAATAGTTGCCGAGTATCCGATGTGAACAACTTGGGCTTTGGAAATGCTGTACCTCGCTTTGGTCCCTCACAAAAAATCAATATAATCATCTTTAAATGTCTTCGAAGGAACTGCCGACTACGATTTGTTATTCTCGGGGTCTTTGTGATAAAGTCCAATCAAGGTCCAATGAACTCGCATGGTAAGGCAATACCCTTAAGGAAAGCTCGTTTCGCTCACCTACACCCACAAGCGCTTTTCATCCTCAACCACAAAAATACGGTTTCGCACTCGTAAGCACTCGTGGTCTCTGTCGTGGCTCACAGCACCTATTTTATACGCTCACAGGACACAATGGCCCCTACCAAGATCTACACAATGCCGGAGCTGAAGAGAGAGGCGGATAAAGCCAAGTGATTGCGATGGTATCAAAAGTGCGCAATCTTTGTGCTCATGTCCCCCTGCTGACTTTCCTTGCTCCCTCAATAGAAATCGAGCCGAGCAACTGGACGTTATGAAGCGGCGGTACGATACCAAGGCTGCCCAAGAAGGCCGCCGCCGCCGCAGCCAAGCTGTTACCGCTCCGGCGACCAGAGTACGTGGCTTTGTTGCCAATCTCTGCTGGGGGCTCATTGCCCATATCTGCGATCCCACAGCTATCTCGATATCGCCCTCTGCAAGCGCCTTCTCGCCCGTACTCGATTGATCGACGCGGAACTGCGTTGCGAGACCGGTAATTCGCTGTATGCCTATGCCACCGAATTTGTCACCTTCTATCACGACCACGGGCGCCTCAAAGGATGCGAGCATATTTCCGGGCGGGAGCAGTTCTACCGTCAGAAATTGACATACGTCCAGGAGGCGCTCAAGCAGGTCGAGCAGGAGGCTGGGGTGGGCAGCAGCTTCTGGAAGGACATCGAGGGGACGCGGGCAAAGCTGGAGAAACTTGTCTCCTATATTGCTGATATCTTTGAGCACGCCGAGGCGGCCAGCCTGCTCAAGACCAAGAACCGCCGAGCGTTGCTCTTCCAGAAGGATCAGTTCGGTGCTTGATGTCTCTCGTTCGATGTATTCCTCTTTATACCTTTCGGTTTGCCTGCTTTGTTCTCGATTATATTCACTGTGCTGTATCTCATTGTAATGTTTCAGTTGTCATTTGCTATCATTTTCGTTTGGGCGCTCCATCTCTTCTTGCTACGTAAGGGGTCTAGTAACAAATTCCGACCCACCGACATCGCTGCACGTTGCCCTGGCTGCACGTTTCCTGCCGGACGCCTTTGCCTGACAGCTGAGTTGGGCTGAGTTGCGGAGTCTCGACGCGGCGCGCTTCCGCTAACAAAAACGCGAAAAGTATCTCCCTGTGTACTCATCCCTCTTGTTGTCTCGACTACATCATCTCCGCCTAAATCTGTCGCAGGCATGTCTTCCCCTCAACTCTTCTTGTGCCCACCGCCTCTCCCTTTGGTAAGTCCATTGCATGCCCGCTTTGAGAAACCTTACTGACGCGACGCGATGCGCCATAGCATTTCACGGACGACGAAGGCGCGTTCTTCAAGACCTGGGCACGCGACCTCGCGCGCGCCGTGTTGCTCGACCAGGATCACGCGACATTCAAGAAGCGCTTCGCGTTCATGTATCACGTCGAATTTCCCCTCGCGCGGCTCATTGACGAGTCACAGGACGCGTTCCAGACGCGTTTTGACAAGCGTCACAAGGTACATACAGCTTGACGCGTCAATTTATTCTTTTGCTGATATTCATCGCATAGCGTTTCTACGGTGGTCTCAAATGGGGTCTCCGCGTTGTCTCTTTCAAGCGAAACGAAGGCGGTCTCTGGGAGGAACGACCTCTCGAGGTTCTTTTCGAGCATGAGCGCAACCGTCTTCGCCCTTCGCCGAAGCGCTATGTCCGCAACGCAGCACAACGGTTACTTGTTGTGAAGCGTCGCTATACTGCTGCTGCCGAGAAGGCCGCCGCTATGGCCGTCTCTCGGTCAAATTCTCGCGATGCCAAGAAGGAGCTGTCCGGCATGTATGGCCGTGTCGCCATCGATGCCGCCGCCTTTGCTCTTATTCGTGCTGCCGAGTCTCAGATCACCGATCCGGTCTCCAAAACTCCCTTCGATGTCCTCGCATTCATCACGCCTACTCGCACACCGTCTCCCGTCCAGGAAGACACCTACGACACCGACGGTACGGTCATTGATCGCATGGGCAGCTCCCCCACCAACATTGGCAGCTCGAGGGCGGATAGCGACTATGAGGAGGAGAATCCCAAGTTTGTGGCGCTGGTTTCCGAATGGAGTAGGAAGGTGCTCGAGGATTGGAAGAGGAAGCCCCAAGAAGTACACCCACGTTCGCCTTCCCCGACAGCTTGGGGACCATGTTTCTGATACCATCTCTTTTTTGTCTGTTTGTCGTGTCCGATATCTTTCCTATGTATCTATTCTATGTACCTTTCATATTCTTCAAAAGCTAGCATGCTAGCATCTCTCTACTTTTGTACATGCAATGTTGAATTTCTTGAAACTCGAAACGTTGACAGCAACTAGATATTAATGACAACGACCGGGGTGACAGGGCCTAGAACCAAGTCCCGTTGCCCCACGTCGGTTGCAAATCGAATCCTGCCGCTTCTGCCCCAGATGGGCTTGCACAAGCCGCCTGCCTCTCCCTCCTTTCCCGCTCTTCTTTAGCATTCTGCCATATCTCCATCCAGTCGCCCGACTCTGTACAACGCGAACAATCCTTGTCTGATTTGTGCCAGTGAAATGGATCCTTGAAGCGGCCATTCTCCGATTTGGTGAACCACTCTTTAGTCACGTTGCCCTTGCGACGCCTAGCCTCGCATTCGTCGGCCCACGCGTCCCACGGATTCTGGGCGGTGACACAGAGCTTCCGAAATTGAACCGCGAGGTCCTCAACGCTCTCATCGGAAAGGGCTGCCTCGGCACCATCGGCATCGTATGTGCGGACAAGCTCTTGATAGATACGCTGTAACAGACATCAGTCATCCGCTGGAAGCGAAGGCACAAAATACTCATACATCGCGGAACTCAGGCAGTAGAGGTGTCACTTCGGGGAAGTGAGGGAGGAAAGTGTTGTCGATCCAACAATTTACGATCTCAAGCGCGTTATCCGAATGCCGACAGATATGCCACGTCGAATGGAACCGGCGAATAACCTGGCGTTGTTCGTCTGTGAAGATATGAGTCATCTACGGTGATATCAGCATTGGCTCCTCAGGGTAGGCAGTGATGATACTTTTAAGTTTTAAGCGATGATGGCAAGATCAAACCAAGCCGTCTATTGATCCCGCACTTCCCCCGCTTTCAGATCACTTACCATGACCAGTAACTCCGTCGTCGTCGACGCCGACAACCAGAGCTCAGTTAACGCCCCGAGCAATCTTGCAACAAAACTGGTCACCTTGTGCGTTCTCAGCTTTTACCCCTAATGTTGCCTTTTGATTACAGGTGCTACAGAAAGTCTGGTGATTCCGTTCGCGGAGAGAGACTGCACGTCACCAACTGGAAGGAAATCGGTTCGGCTGTGGTTGTGAGCTACGACACATCCTGCCCCTGCAAATGTCCGGGACTCGTTGAGGTGGATGAGGACGACGCGGTTGGAGACGCTGTGTAGCATATACGCCGATGAATGTTTAGAGCCCGCGTGTGCAATGACTAAGACGTGTCGCGACTGGCTTCTTCCCAACTTTCTCAATTTCGTGCACCTCCTTGACCGCTGACCACCATGTCAGCTCCAGAAACCGACGCTGCTCAAGCCCGTCTCATCGCTCAAGCTCGTATCTGTATCCGCAGGTACATTGACGCCCATCGCAAGCTTGTCCAAACAGAGGTAGATGGCGCTGGTAAGTACCGTTGTCCCACCCGTTTACCAATAATCATCTCGCGCCTAGAGGTGGGCCTAATCCTTCGTCATGATGTGGAGGTCAGCAAAGATTGGATCCCCTCGTCCGCCTCCGAACCTCCACATGGCAAGTCAGACACGGTAGTATAACCCTTATCCTTCTCACTTATATTCCTGCAGAGTTCACCACGGATGCGTATGAGTATTATGATAGTTGTGGGTGGTTACATCACCTGAACGCACTTCGGGAGATGCGCATCACAAGTAAGCTTGCCGTCGACATTCTTAGCGCCGGTAAGCTGCAATTTGGTCTTGCCTGACTTCTCGCTGACTGACATATCAGGAATTGCCTCCGCGGGTGCAACGAACATACCCGAATTACTCGTCGCCGCATTGCCCAGAATGCATGATGAGAACCCGTATTTTATCAATATATTATTGAGAATGTAGCACCTTGTAGCGCCCAATTTGAGTAGACGACAGAATAGCTTTTGATGCCGCGGCCAATGCCCGAGGGGTCTGATTTGGTTGAACCCTTCAAATCCAAAACGATTAGATGCAAATATGCACAAATGTGCCTCTCTCTGCCGAATCCACGATGCCTAACCTTGCCTGTCTCCCCAGCCAACCATGCCGTCAAAGAAACGCACCCTCAAAATTGTACGCGCGGACGACGACGAAGACGACTCGAACTTGGGCGTCGTCCAAGCGCGAACAATATCTCTTTCCAAAAGTGGACGTCGACAGAGGACAACCGCTGCTACCACCAGCTGTGCGCGTGTGGACGATGAAGTCGGCGAGCCGCTTGTGTGGACAAACCGATTCTATCCCCCACCGGCTTATCCTATCCCAAAGCCCAAGCGCTATGGTAATTCGGTATGTTTCTTCCCCATAGCAATCGCAAGTACGCTCTAACCGACAACTCACAGGATCAAAATATGCTCAATTGGGTGGCTTTGGGACGGCCGCAGGAGGTCTTGGAGGAGATGATGTCTTTGGAGGGCCTAGGCGCGCGGCTCTGGTCATTTTGCTACGCGTGTCACGACGGGCTATGTGATACCGCGCCGGGCGAAGCAATTTATCGATGCAAGGACTGTTGGGGGACGTATACGGAGTGCTTGGCATGTACGCTTCGGGGCCATGGCCGCAATCCTCTACATCGAATACAGGTGAGTTCGCGCTATTGTTGTTTTACGATATTCTTTTGCTAACTGTGGCCAGCGTTGGAATGGCATGTGCTTTGAGTCGGTCACCTTGCGTTCTCTCGGACTACGCGTACAATTTGGTCATCGGGACGTTCCCGTATGCATTAATCCCCAACCCGGCCACAAGGACTACACCGTGCACAAGATCAATGCCGATTTCTGCGGCTGCACTCAACGATCCCCTGCTCGCACGCAGATGTTACGCACCGAAGTGTTTCCCTCCACGACCCTTTTCCCCAAGACTGGCGGCACCCTGAGGATGCTTGAGCACCTCGAGATGCTATCCGCGTCCGGCAAGCAGAGCGTCTTCGAATACTACCAGTCGTTGGAGAAAATGACGGACAATACTCGCTTGCGTCTACCCAAGGTACGCTGCTTTCATTCATAGCCTCGTTCGAGTTTTAATTCTACGATATCAGTCGCGATATAGATCTCTATTCCGAATGAACCGCCAGTTCGGGCACATCAAGATGCTAAAGCGCGCCGGCAGAGGGAATGTTCCAGACGGACGTGCAACGACCAAGCCGGGGGAGCTTGCCATTCGTTGTCCATCCTGCCCTCGACCCGAAGTCAATCTTCCACCGGATTGGGCGACAAGACCGTCAGAGGAACAGTAAGTCTTTTCTTTCACACGTGCGAATCCGTAATTTACTGGTTATAACTACTAGGTATCTTTATCGCCTCATCGTTGCCCTAGACGCCAACTTTCGTCTGAAGAACCTTCGGAGGCCGAGCACGCTTGATCCCGGCCTGCACACTGGCCTGGCCTACTTTGTCAAGCTGGAGGCATATCTTGCCCATATCGCCAAGTATCCCAAACAACAGGATGTACGTAGACGCCGTGGTCGCTTCTTCTCAATTGTCGCTAATTGGATAATCGCAGATAAGCTCTTGCGCTGGTTTCAGGACCCTGGCCCATGCTGAGTCGAAGAATGCAACGGGTCTACGATCGACTGGTGTCGGCATGGCTATATGTGCACGACATGAGTTTGTTCTACCGAACGCTATTGGCGACCTACAACGTGGAGAGAGGTAATTACTGTCATTATCTTGTACCTGATTCATATCTCACATTTCGCAGGTACTGCAATATGGATTATGTCGTTCTTTCCGCTCTTCGAGGATTCGCCCTTTCTCGCCTCTTCTTCTCTTACGATATTGCGTGCCAATGGTCTAAGCACTTCCGCGAGCGAATGCTCGCGATGCCCGGCTGTCTCCATCTTCCCGACAACATTGCTATCGCATGGGGGATACCGAAGTGCCATTGTAAGGGCCACAAAATCGAGTGTCAGGTTGAATACAGTATGAACGTGCAGGAAGGGGTGGGCCGTACTTGTGGAGAAGGGATCGAGCGAACCTGGCCCAAACTCAACAACGCGGCTTCGTCCACAAAAGAGATGCTTCCTGGGAGCCGACACGATGCAATCGATCGTCAAGTCGGAGCGCATAATTGGGAGAAGCTTGTTGATCTTGGTGAGAGAACTTTTCCTCTGTCGTGATTTTGTCTGACGTCTAGGTGTACAGGTCGAAGCCTACATCGAAAGGCCTATCATGCTCAGCTTGGGATGCAGGAGCAGGTCTCTGCGCATGCGGAGTTCACGAAGGCTCTCCCCGATGGCTGTGAGAAGGAATGGTCAAAACAAATCGAGGAGTGGGAGGCGGATCATTCAAAAGCAAATCCATACTTTCTGCCCGCATCGCGTACGTCATCGTCTCGTTCTCTTTTTGGTTGACATAGTTGACAATGACTCAGATGCATCTGAGAACGCTGTCCGGCAGGTGTTGGCGGACGAGGAACGGAAGTCCTCCTCCAACCAGACCCCCTTACACGAGACCAGTCCTTTGGTCTGCGTGAGTCTGGGATTGCTCATCGAAGAGGATCAGTAAGTGTCTACAACCACTGTTGAGTCTCCTCACCAACGCCAGTCATTCTTTGTAGGCGCCGAATCTGGCAATTTCTCAACTGCGACGAAAGGCACTCCCCCTGCGTCATCAAGGATATTCAAGACAAACGTACCCAGGTTCAAAATCAACTTCGACAATTCCGCGACCTCCAGAGCGTCTACATGCCAACAGTTGGCGGAATTCTTAGGGAACGTGCTGGGACTCGCGACGGCGACTTAGAGTCAGAGTTACTCTATCTTCCGTCAGCCTTGCCGTGCGAGCACCGGCGATTGTGTCATGGAGCGGTAGATGAGAAGGAGGCGATGCTACGAGAGGCCCAGTGTCACAGTGCCCTGGCGACCATACGGTCAATGCAGAGCATGCGGCGGAGAGTCACCAGCTTTCGCAGGATCCACATCACTGGCCAAGGACGGACCACTCGCGCTTTGAAAATCGTCGACCGTCTCAGCGTTAAATCGAAGTTGGCCGTCGACAAATACCGCATTGCTCGCGCTGCCCTCTTGAGTCTTCGCGGTGCAGGAGAATGGGAGCTGAGACTCCGTGTGTTGGCAGATGAGGATGTCAAGTCGATGGATAGCTTCATATTCGACATTGACAAGCCGAAAGGGAAGAAGCACAAGACGGGCATGACGGAAAACGACGTTCAGTATGGCAGCGGGTCTCACAAGATATCATGGATCTGGCTGACGAATAACGCTCTCGCGGAGGTCGACGAGGATCAGCTACACGAGTCGATACGAGTGGAATGGCTAAAGAGTCGGGCACGGGCAAGGTCATGGTCTGAGGAAGTACGGCTGGTGCAGGAGGAGAAGGACCGGACCCTTCTCAGCTTGCACGCGGAGGCACGCCTCTGGCTGTCGCGGGCGTCTCCCTGGATGGGCATCAGTGACGGGCTGGCGGGGGGAGTTTCTGCCTATGCTCATCGCCAAGCCCGTATCTTCAACAATCTCGCCGATCATTTCACGGCCATCTGGGCAAAACCGTACTTGGCGCGCTGTCGAAAGATACCGGATCGTATCGAAATCACGCAACACTGGAGGAAGAAGAGGAGACCGATGACGAGCTTGAGGAGGAAGGGCTGGCGGAGGCGCGCGCGGTCGCGGTCAATGACGACGACGCTACCCTAGATCAGGTTTAGGTACTTTCGGACCGCTGGCCTCTCTATGTAAACACCGTATTTAGACGCTACAGTTCCCGTGTATAAGAATTTACCTGCTTTCGGTCGATTCACGATCAAAAAGAATCACATCGGGTCTGAGATGATCGATAAAGGGACACGCAAGCCTCTTTAGGCGGGTTGAGGCCTTGACGAGTGCCCTATATGCGGTCGGGGAGGGCTCAGTGGATATATGCACAGTGATTCAGGTAGGGCAAGGCAGCGGGTTGACTGATTATAGCCTCAGAATGTGGAATTGGCCTCTGAGGCTATAACCACTGCAATACAGCATTCCCCAATGCAATGGTTGAACCAGTGAGTGATGTTCCGAAGCACATATATTGGTACTTAATGATTTGCAGGCAACGAATTTGTAGGGAAAAGGTTCCTAACATGACCACTGACGCACAGAGCAAGCTACTTCAGCGGCGACAAACACTGAATCAAAAGCTGAGGCAGTTCCGCAAATGGCAGGCTGTGTACATGCTGCGCATATCTGCCATTATAGAGACGGAGGAAACGGATCTTCGCGTCAAGGATTCCCCAGCTCCCCAGGTTGAAGATGCCACACTGTACCTCCCGTCGGCCTGTGCGAAACTTCCATCGCTGCAGGCGAGGGTCAGTTGCCGGCGCAAGCTGATGGATCACGAGGCTGCTCTCCGGCGCGAGCAATGCACTGACGCTCTTGCCAAGATTCACAGTCGACTGATCGCCAAGCGTTACTTGGTCAACTATCGCAATTCACACATCACCGGCCAACGGGGTACAAGTCGGGCCGCCACACTCATCCAATCAATCAGTGGCAAGGTCAATCAGGCGGTAGCGATGTACCGTCATTCACGCGAACAACTGGCGGCACTGGTTGGCGAGGCGGGCTGTGGCGGGTTAAAAGTGCTTGCGGCGTCGGATGTCCAAGTCTACATTACCGCGGAGTCTGATGCTGAGGCGGTGAAGAAACTGGGTAGATTGGAGGGAAGAGATAGCAGAATCATGGCGACGGGTCGGAAGGGCGTAAGGGCGAATCTACGTAGGCGAGACGTTCCCGGAGAGGGGCGGGCTACTATGTCTTGGATTTGGACAGTGGACGGTGGTCCAGATGTGGATGATGACGAGTATGTGCACGAATGTGAGTTTGTATGTGGTGTTCATGATCACATGCTGATGCGTAGACAAACAGCTGTTCGAATTGAATGGGCATGGGCACAGGCACGCAAGACCCGATGGACGGAGGAGGTAGAGATCCTCAAAGAAGAGATGAGGCGCGTGCTGCGCTCTCTCAAATGGGAAGAGGTGGAGTGGGGGCGCCGGAGTAAGGCAGCAGCAGGATGGTTGCATGTAGAGGAGCTGGCGGGACGCCGAGCGTATGCCTTACAGCAGGCAAAGGACCGAGCACGCGTGAGGCTTGCATTCGAGAATCTGTGGCGCAAGTCTGGACCCTCGCGTGGTCAGAAGGCCGGTCCGATAGATGATCTGGCACGCTCCACGGCAGTTGCAATTATGGATGGAATTGGGAGTGCCGGAGAACTTGCCGCGAGTTTGTAGTGCCGACCAGATGCCGAGTAACTTGTAATTGCATTGGGAATGATGAGCTTGCGTATCATTTGATTTTCTGTATGATTAAGGATAGTGGCGGGAATGACTGCTATCTTGGGCAGGGTGTCGGGCGCTAGCCGCGGGTGACTAAGCTTTCATGTGCGCGCAAGAGTGATGGGACTCTGTCCGTCAATTGACGGATACGGTCAACTGACAGTGAAATAGGCTTTAGGTTCTGAGGTCAAGTGACGGAAGGCAATGTAATTACTACAGCTACAGGTGAACAGCAATGCAAGATAGGGGGGGGGGGGGGGTGGAGGTGGGGCGTGGAGCGGTGCGGCATGCTGAACAACGATAGCCCGCCCGGGTCGGGAGTGGAAGATGGGTTCCGTTCCGCCGTGGGCGGGAGGGGATGTAGGGGAAGAGATGATGTGAGTGGGCGCCTCTTTGGAGGGCTTACCCCGTGCGTCAGATCGGGATCTACTCAAAAATCAATGCAATAATGAACAGAACAGATACAACAGTGTGTAACTGACGTACCCAACAACACTACGCACCTAGAATGGGTGTCCGTCTCCAGACGGCACGCCCATATTTTCATCCATCTGGGCGAGCTCGTCTGCGTCCTCGTTCGACACTAGCCACCACCCTATGCTGTACCTGTATCATAATATAAGCCTTATTAAAGAAGGCATTGTATTACATTACTAGCTGTAAATTAGAGTCCTGTAATTAGAGTCCTGTATTATGATACAGAATTATTGAAAAAGCGAAAACTCATTTAACAACACTAAAAGAAGTTACAATCTATTAGAATGGAAGAAGAAAATACTTATTGTAAGCTTCAAGCTCATAACTGAGATTGCCTAGGCATATAAGTATATAAGAAAGATCAAACTATATGAAAGATAGTCTTGTATTTTGAATCATTGACAGAGTACATCAGGAAAACCCTGTAGATCTTGAGTCAACTCAAAGCTACATGTCTCTGAAGGGTCTACTATAAAGCTGAGAAAGTCCTTCAAAGCTCAAAAGGTGCATCAATGTAACTGAAGATATGCGCATAGTATACAGCTCTCTTAAGACAAATGAAAATACCTGCAGCTACTTGCAAGTAGAGACAATACATACATATACCTTCAAGTACTTCTATGTATCTTCAACCTCACCATCTCATCACACCAATCTATAAGTAGTTTCAGTCATCTTAATTCACGAAGCGAGTAGTTGAAGAGTTGATAGAACTTTGAATCAATTTGAAGACAGTTCAAACTAAGCTAGATATACAGTCTGGTAAGTATATATACTAAGCCAATAATTAAGCAAAAAGTGATCACAAGTATCTAAAACTGTATGTGTTGAATTTGATATATCCCACTCATCTCTAGTACATTTAGTCCAGTCCGGTACAAGATGAGCACTTTGACGAATGTTACTCAAAGGAATAATAGACCATTGGCGAGTTTTACCACTGCCCTGATAGGCCTTGGAAAGTGAGAGGAATAAATGACTGCGTTTTGCCTTTACAGAATGGATAGGTTTTGTATACCATTCAATATAAGCCAAGGGAATACGGGGCCAGTGTTCCGGTGTCTTCAGTGTAACACCATGCAGCGTCATCTCAGCGGGAACCTTGAAGATAACACGAACACGCCCAACACGTGTATCTAAGTAATCATGATTAGGAATGTAAAGAAATAAATTACAATCAAAATACCTTGAAGACCAGCACTCTCAGCCTCATCGCCAGTGAGAACAATGACAGTGTCAAACTGCCCACCGTTTTGCGGAGTGGCCTTCACAACATCACGTACTTCAAAATCGTCTGTTAAACCCTCACGCCCAAACTTGAAGGAATAGTAAACATCAACAGCCTTGAACGGAAGAGCAGGATATTCCTGAGCAGCAGCACCAAGTTTCTCCCGTCCTAGAGCTGATAAATAGGCAAGTAAATGGGATGCGAAATGGGGAACATGATGTTGCTTGGCGATACGTGTCAATAGCTTCTGAGGAATGCTTGGATGTTTTGGAAGAGAGACTTCCTGAACACGACCACTGCGGGGACTCGGTCGGGGATCTGGAGGTTTGTTGGGAATGACAGTAGCGGCGGAACAAGAAGGCGCAAGCTGTTTTTTAACCCAAGTGGTGAATCGAGCAAAGGCATGGACATTCTCTCTTCGTAAGACCCAAGTCGTCATCTGGGGGTACTCGTCTCGTTTGTTGGATGCACGCCAGCCTTTCTTTGAGAAATCGATGTGTAAGCGCTCGAACATTTCGGTGTTAAAGTTGTTGGTAGCACCAAACAGGCGAATAGAGGTCACATAGTGGCGAAGAGAGTGGATTTTTGGAATGTTGAAATTTTCGCGGAGGCCAACCTGGGGGGAACATCAGTAGGTGAGTTAACTCAAGAAAGTGAACTTGTGCGTACCTGAATGAAATAATCCTTGTTGCTATGCCATGTGTCCAGAGCTGCGTCCATATAGCCGAGGGTCTCTTCATCATGTGTAGAATATTGGGCAAGATAGATGAAATCAAGAATGGCACGGGTTGCAATGACACCACGTTCTGGAATTTCGGTACCAACCAGACAGGCAAGCAGAATTTTCCCCATGTTCTTCCGCTCTGTACCGCTGACTTGCGACAGTGCGCTAATTCCATTCTTGAAGTGACGTAGTCCCAGTCCAGGAGGAAGACAACGGATGCGGCGGTCCATCTCTTCTTCTGTTAAGAGAGTCTGACACCAGTCAATAAGGTGCTTGAGAACGCCCTGATAGAGCTGATGAAGAACGTCCGGTGTAGTGCTAAGATGAATGTTTGTGTACGGAAGATCAGCCCAGAAAGGCTTTGGGACATGACCAGAGACATTCTGCTGCATGCACTGAGCAAAATAGGCGGAGGAGGATGTTGTGGAAGCTTTTGCTTCAGACATGACACCGAGAGTCCATGCCGGCGTACGGAGCTCCCATTCCGTATCATTGCCCATCTCTGTTGCATCGCACTGACATTTTGGACAGGTACCGTACTTCGCACAGGTAACTAGGCACTGCTCTGGATAGTCGGCGACATAACTGGCCAAAATGGGGTGGACCATACGGACAGCACCATCCCCACTGGTCATCTCGACACCGTCTTTGCCTGGCTTGACAAGAGGAGCAAAGATCTCCGTCATGGCAGCGTGGAAGATCTGTTGGTATCGGGAACGCATAACAGCCTTCGAGACATTGCCCTTGTTGAGTTTCTCGATGGGGAGATAGCCGATAAGGATACACGCAAGCTGTGACGGCTTGCGGCGAAGATGACTGGGTATGTTGCCAAGGGTGAGATAAACCGGATATGCCTGGCGACTCCCCGAGAACTGGGTCAGCTGGGTCTTGTCTGTCGATACGATGAGCGGGGCAAGGGTATGGCCCTTTGGGAGTTTATCCTAGACGGTCTATAAGTAACATATTACACACCAAGGTCAATCAAATGCTTACTTGTATGAAACGCCACCACTTGGCTGTCCACATCTCATTGTACAGACGACGGTCACAAGACTTGTCACTGAAAAAAGTACTTGGCTTGTAGACCAAGTGCTCGGCCAGCTCGGGGTCTCCCCAAAGGGAGCGAATGGCCTCCAGAATATCGCGATGGCGGAGCGTGAATGACTCTCCAGGAAGGTCGGGGAAGGAAAGAGTCTTGACCTTCCAATCTCCAGCGCGGCGCGGAAGAGCATCGACAATCTTGTGCAAGCCTTTCGCAGTGCTGTAGGAAAGGCCAAGCTTCTCTTTAACCTGATGAGAATTGTCAGATGTTGAAGACAATCAAAGAAGATAGACTGACCTCCGGGATACTCAGCAAGGCGTTGAAGGCATTGTGACCTATACCTTCATTCACCATCCATTGCGCAATCTGCCAATCCAATTCGGATGCAAATGGCTTGTACCAGTCCACGTCGGTGAGATCGGGAGACCCACTGCCATCCATGACAACATCAGGCGTGACATTGGTTCCAAACAGCGCGGCCCATTGCTCGTGAACATTGGTGGACATGCGCAGAATGCTACCGGCCGTGGGGTGGTCGACAGAGAAGCGTTCGGTCGTCTCGTCGTCGTCGTCGTCGTCAAGATAGCGAGCACGCCCTCCGAGCAAAGTCTGCATACGGATGCGCTGAGTAGAAGGGCCTGGTCCCGCCTGCCCGAGTTCCGGGATATCATCGATGGTTTCGAAGACTTCTGTTGCGTGAGCATGCACCAGCCAGTCCCGGAATACGACCCCAGGGTCTTCCTCCTCATCGACGTCCGATTCTGTTTCTTCTTCACTCTCCTCTCCTTCATCGTCCTTGCCTTCACGATCCTCGCCTTCACCATCATTGCCAACATCAGCCGCATCATCGGCAACGGCCACAAATGGTGGTTCATCGTCATCGCCGTCGATGTCGTGCTCCTCCGCCGCGTGGAAATCGACACTATCCGGGAAGGCGGCAGCGGACCCCGAGGCTACCGCAATATTAGGAGCGGCAATGAGAGTGGAGTTTGCGAGATGCGCGGGAGACTTTCCCTGTGCAACCCATCCTTTGCAGGTCTTGGCCTGGCGAAGATGACTCCGCATTCCTCCAACAGTGGGGAAGCGGCGCGTGCACTGAGGATTTTCGCAGGGAATGAGTTGGGGTGCCATGGAGGGTATGCTGATATGACTGTTATTACACCGTTAGCAAAGAGAAAAGCAAAAGAAAAGAAAGACAAACACTTACCTAGGGAGCTTGAGATCAATGGCCTGCGCCAAACTAGAATGCGGGATGCAGGAAAGAGTGTTTGAGTTGGCTGATGGTAACGCATATTCAGACAAGAAGATCGGCTCGCGAGACAGTCACTCACCGGAGACAGGCGCAGAAGGCGGAGGCGCAGAGGTGCACAGACGCTAGAAAATACAGAGATATCAGCTCTGAGCCAAGGCGCAAAGCAAGTAGAACAAGCAAAAACTCACCAAAGAAGGTGCTAGGTTGGCTGCACCGGCGTGCTGTAAGGACCACAGCAAGAAGAGGACACCAAACGCGTAAAGCAGTCGCAGGAACGGGTCCGAACGACACTCAGGTAAAGGTAACGGTCGCAGGAACGAGTCCGAACGACGGTGACGTTGTGGTGGCACTGATGGTCGCAGGAACGTGTCCGAATGACGGTGCGGTGGTGGTACGCGAATGGGAGCAGCCAGAGCAGCGGCGGGCAGAGGCGGGAGCAGATGGATGGCGGGACTTGTGGGAATTTGCCCAAGCTGGGGCAAATTCCCGCGGTCCGTGGGAGCCAATTCAAACTCCGCAACTGCAAGGACGCAATCGTCAACTTCATCAAGATAACGATCACTGCGGTCTGTTAGTCGTCGCCGTTGACGGTCGGCCCCTCAAGAGCGGCGGGAGACTCGGATAGTCTTGGATCATATTCCTCAGGTGCGTCACTGCAATCTCGCAGTCTTTCATCTTCCTGACTTTTTTTCACAGCAACCAGTCGTCACTAGGCCAAGACCAACGACCAACCGTCGCCGTCACCTTCCCGAGCACCCAGGCAGTACGATCTCGAATCCGCTGCTTACTAGCTTGGAGCAGTACGACCTCGCGTCCGCTGCTTTGTCTAGATTGATCTCAGCCTCGTGCTTGATCAATGGGCGACTCGCTTGGGGGATCGTTAGGGCGTATCTTTCGCGCTCACGGCGTATTCGTTACCACGCCGAATGCTGCCTACATCCCTAGTGATTTACTGCTAGGTGTGCGCAACATCCGGCAGCGAGCTGACGCATACTTCGGCCAGGACGACCCCGCCTTACACCCTCAATATTTCGATAATTGTGTATCCCACCTCTGCTGCATCCCGCAACAAAGCCTCCGCGTTACCGATAATCACGCATTTTGGTATACTCCTATCGAATCGACCGACTTTGAGCTGGAGACGTCGGGGGGCATATCGCAGGATGTAGGCCGCCTGCGATCGTCGTGCCGCGAGGACCTTCGCATAGCCGCGACCACCCTCTTAGAGTTGTGTGATAACGATCTCCAGCTGCAGCACAATGATGCCCTGCGCAAGGACCGCACCACCCTCACACTCCGCAACAATCTCCGTTATTTCCTTCGCCGTCTCAACCTCCTCGCCTCCTTCAGAGAAACTCTTGCACTGTATCGTCATGCTGCTCGCATTGCGCTCGAGTTGCAAGCGCGTATCATCTGGTTGACGCTTGTGCGCTGGCGATACTATCACCTCCAGGTTCCGGGCAAGCCAGATGGCACACTGGCCGGCTTCGACGACGATCCGTCCAAGATTACGATAACTCGCTGTGTTGGAGCCTTGACCACCGATCTGGCAGTGGCAGAGAATCTCTATCGGGTATGTTTTCTGTTCGGGCTCTCACATATATTAAACTAATAGGCATTCACAAGTGCGGTATACCTGTTTGGTTGATACGCTCGCTGGATCGCCTCGACGGTGTTGACTGTACGTCTTGGCTGGACGAATCCCAACCTCCTCCCCCTGCACCACATTTTCGAGACGGTCAATGGAATGATACAAGCCCACCACAACCCACGATCTTTACCGGTTCCACCCACGACATCGAGCGCTATCGAGCAATGCGCGATCACATCCAATCTAATTTCTCCTCATTCGCGTCACTCGCACATCTCTTTCCGCCATCATCTTCCGCCGCCTCTTCCACCGCCGCTGCTCCTGCCACCACCACGTCTTCCAAAGTCAAGAAGTCTTTTTCCCAGTATGTCGAAGAGCGCCGTGTGGACCCACCTGCCGTCAACCCTTTGCCACCCGCTTCCTCCGCGAACAAGTCTCGCCCGCCGCCTCAGCTGCATGCCCATCAGCGCGCTGCTCCGTGTAAGTTCCACGGCTTCTTGAATGTTATCTTGCCATTTACTTTGACTGTCAGATCCGGCGCCCACTTCTAGAATTCGTCATTCACACAAGGCGGGTCGAGGTGGAGGAGCTTCTCAACAGGACGGAGCTGGACGCAGCAAGTTCGTAGATGTCTCCACGCCGTTGATGCCTGCTGTCATCGGGGCCTGGGACTCTGTCATGCATCTCCTCTCGGGTACCGAAATGGACACCAAGACAAGGACGCGTACACCGTGGGCTGGCGCGGATACGGGGTACGCCCTCCCGGAGGCTAACGCGATCGTTAGTGCAGCAAGTGAAGATACCGTCGCTGGCAAACTGCGCGTCCTCGTCAAGCTATGGGAGCTTCTTCTGCACCGCATAACCCGTGGCTCCTTCGAGGTCTTCCGACCGAAAGAGTGGCATGCCATCCTCACAATGGAAACATTCAGTAGGCGGGATGGTACCAAGGCTTCGGAAAAACGTCAGGCAATGGCGGACATGCTCAACAACTGTTTGCATGCGCATGCTTCGCAATTGGCATCGGTAAGTGTGTGTGTCTGTTCCTTGTATGTTGGTACCTAATCATCTGCCAGGGATTGGTAGATCTTTCAGCACTTCCGTCCGCTCCGACTATGTGGCACGGTGCACCTGTTGTCTTGACACCACCACTCTCTCCACAGGTCACTCGACCAATCCTGTGGGAGCTCATCGAGATCAGCTTCCGTTGGGAGCTACTCTCACTGGACAGGTTTTTGTATCGATTGAAACCCCCTCAAGATGACCACGAAAATGGCAGTGCCGACTGGAGCGAGTTGGACGCAACCTCTTGGCCGGAGCGCGAAGCTGCCATATTGTCGGTCATCCCTCATTTCAAGAGCTCTATTTTTCCAGACATGTCTGAGGAGGTAGACGTTGGCTTCGCGTCGCATGACCCTCATGAGCGCGCTGAGGCTATGCATGGGCTCTTCAACGTCATGTTGAGTTGGAAGTACACTAATGACTGGATGTCCGAGGAAGGATGGACGGCCGCATATAAGCTCGGCGCCCTGGTTGATCAGGAGGATATTGACCTTCGCGCTCTGAAGGAAGCTGAGGAGAACGTGGTCCTCTGGTATATCGACTGTTTCATAGAGGTGTTCAATCGGCCGCCCAACGTTCCTCATCGTCGGTTCTAGTACTATTTTTGTTTCCGTTGCGCAATCATTTTTTGTAGCTGTTCTATTCTTGTGTACCACGTCGTACTAACACACCGCCCCGCTCTAAATCATATCTTGTTCAAGGATAGCCGTCGTCGGTTGTCGGCTCACCCAAATAAGGTGAGGTGGTCCGTGCATGCATGTGCAGGGTTTGTGCAGGGTGACGCCGGACCCTTAACGGGTATACAAGTGCGGGGCTGGACGATCACCTTGCTCACTCTTTTTTCCTTCTCTCTCTCTCTCTCATACATTCATTTCTTCTCCCCTCCACTGCCCTGCCTCTCGCCTTCACACACCATGCCGCCTCGCGCTAGTCGTGCCTCCGCCGTTTCCGATTCCGCCTCGCGCGTGTCGGCGAACAAGCCTAATCCTGATGTTGCCTCGCGCGAGTCGGGTAAGGCCAATACTGCAGCCAAGAAGGCCGCCGCCGCCGCCGCTGCTGCTATCAAGAAAGTGGAGAAAGACAAGCAAGCTGCCGGTATGTTCTCTCTCGCTTACGTTGAGGGCTCATCACTGACGTGTTACAGCCATTCGCGAGTGCAGCGCTGCTTTAGCTGCCGCTGAGCGCGACGAAGAGGATGATGCTGCCCTCTCTGGTGGCTACACTGGTATGTGTGGAGCTTTCCGTCAGGGGATGTACTGATGTTCGAGTAGAACCTCCCACTGCACCAACAGGTTCCGTCACTGACGATGAGGAAGAACCCGAGGCCGACCAGCTTCCCGCCTCCTCGGACGTTGAGGACGACCTTCCTGTCGCGTCAAGCGACCCGATTGAGTTTGATGGTTCGTCCGATTCGATTGTAAGTGGGTCATCGTTCCTTGTTTTCCTCAACTCACTCTCGGGTATAACAGGTCATCAGCTCGGATGATCCGTTTGTCACGCCTAGCAAGGTTGCCAAGCGGGCACGTGGGCGTCGTGGTCATGACTCTGACGATGAGGAGGAGCGTGCTCCGAACAAGAGCGCCAAGGTCACTGCCTGCCAGATCTCCCCCGCCTCTCAGCGCCTGGGTGTGCAGAGTAAGAAACACATGGTAGTCATCACTGCTACCCGCACGCCGTATCCCGGGGCCCTGAACCGTCTCAGTCATGCTGCAGAGGTTGTGAAGGAGACTGCAATGGCCCCAAGCGCTGATCCCGAGCTCCGCGCCACATGGGAGCGGCTCCAGAAGAGCCTGAACAAGTGGCAGAAGCTCCTTATCTGGGTATGAGCCTTGTCATATCAGACCTCTTGAATTCATTACTCATTACTCCCAGGTTACCTATGCCCGTGGGCAGCTCATGAATGCCATCATTCGAGTTGCTCGGGAGCAGCTCTCTGCATTGGGAATTCCGGGGTCGATGCGCCCTACTGAGATTGTAGAGGTCATTGCATGGTTCACTAAATCGGAGGCATTCAAGTTTGGTGGCTTGGATGTTCTAGTAAGGTCTTCTCTTCACGGCCTTATATTTTGACTGATCATTATCTTCACATATAGAAGCGTACCTTCGATGGTGATAAGCCTTTCCAGGCCACCTTCTTTGAGGCTGTCCCTCGTGCCTTGTTCATGGAGGGTCGGGGTAAAGCTAATTCGGAAATGTTTCGTACTTTGATTGAGTTGCAAAAGCTTCCCAGTGTTTTCATGGCCTTGACCATGACGGCTGTAAGTCCCTCTTGCCTTTCAATGTTGTGTAACATCTAAGTGTTGTTCAGATTGAACATGCTCTTGAGGAATGGCGTGATGGCACTATGCGCCGCTTGGACTTCAAAGAGGATGCTTCAGTTCGTTACTTTTACCACCTTTCCGGCCTGGAGTTTGTGGAAACTAAAGCTCCCAACTTCATGGCTTCTATTCAAACAGCGCTGTTCAAGGATATGCTGTAAGTCTTTCTTTGGTTTCTTGCTTTTTCTTATGCTCATACTATTGTTCAAGTGTCCATACCAACAAGACCTTCCTTTTGGAGACTACTGTATCGCACGCTATGGGATCCCTGAACTTCGATGCCTTGGAGGCTTCTGTGGCTTCATCATCTGCTTGAGTCATCAAACTGCGCCACTCATTTTTTATTATAGCTCACATTTTATAATATCATCATTCACTCTTTGATTTGCTCATCATCTAACCTAGTTACATCTCGTTAGTAATACCTAGTTGTTTGCAATATGATCTGGTTTATTGTCCTTTTATCCTGCGAGCTTGAGTTGTTTGACATTGCTTTCCGTGTATCTGCTTTGCATTTGTTGGTAAGCCCCAAAGCGTTGTACCAGTGTTGGTATGCTTGAGGCGTATTAGAAGTACTGTTGTAGTGACATACAAGCACTCCGAGAGTACAATGTAAGGGTAATGTAGGTATCATCAGAGCACAATATAAGCATTGTGAAAGCGTAATGAAAGCATCATGAGACTGTGCTGCAAGTGTAAGAGAAGCATATCTCAAGGACATTGAAGGAGTATGGTAAGTGCAGTGATGACATACCACAAGTGCAGTGAATGTACAGCTCAAGCATAACAAAGGTACAGTACAAGCATAATCAAGATATCAAGCAAGCGTAATGAAGACATCATGCAAGCATAGTGAAGATATTACACAAGCATTGTGAAATCAAATGAAGACAAGGTTCTTCGATACACATACTATAAAGTACATGATAGTCACTCTATGAGTAGATTGAACAATCTTGACACTGCTTTTGAATGGCTTTCAAAGCACTGTGAGGTAAGCTCAAGAGTGTTATTGAAGTGGCTCAAGATAAGGTTATCCAGTACATATGCCTTGAGCCACTTAGTGAATGCTTATAAATGCTTTCAATATGTTTATAGATACTTTTAAGTATGTGTATCTGATAACCTTGTGTTGAAACGACTTGACAGCTTTTCGGCTTTGTCTTCTTTAAGTTGCTTTAGATGGACTTAAGTCATCTTAAGTTCTACAGGGTTTTCCAGATGTAAGGGTCTTGCTCATAAATAGAAAGTAAAAAAGTAATGACACTACTTAAATATGATATATATACTTGTACTTAACTATTCAGAATACAGCAGTTTGCATAATTGTTGCCGGTCGTGCGAAAGTGACCGATCAAAACTAAATAATCACAAAAATTGTAAAAAATGATAATTGTCCTTCTACGCTCTGTACTACGATACTGGACGGCTGCCAACGACTCCACAAGCATGGTCTACAAGCCCCATAGCAGTGAAGTCAAATATCTCGCCCTCTGTGCCCTCGAAGACGGCGATCCCGTGGCTCTAGTGGAACAGCGCTTCCAGGTCAGCCGTCGAAGCCTCGAACGATGGCAGGAGCAGCTGGACACCACATTTTCCTTGGCTCGAAGAAGCTCTGACATGGTCGGCCGTCCGCGTGTAATCCCACCGCAACTCCTTCATGTATTGACGGATCTGCTTGATGAATCCCCATCACTATATCTGGACGAGATTGCCGACTACTTCAGTGTCATGCACGGTGAAGCTGTCAGCCTACCCAATTTGTGTCAAGCCATACAGGATCTTGGGTATGACCGCATGGTTTTGCGTCGTATTGCTGCCCAACGGGATGATGCACTGAGAACGGCATGGATGCACTGGGTGTTGCAGAACTTCGAGGCACGCCAGTTGGTGTTCACAGATGAATCGAGCAAGGATGGCCGTACTCTTGCACGTCGCCGCGGTAGAGCTCGTCGAGGACAACGGGCTGAAGAAGTCTTCAATCATGATCGGGGTGACAGATGGTCCATTCTGCCAGCGTTGACGCTGGACGGCTACCTCACTGTTCGCATAGTTGAAGGGTCAGTGGACGGTGAGGAGTTCTTTGATTTTATACTCAATGAATTGGTGTGTTTTGTGTCAAAATCATCCGTGGCGCAATTTGATCTTGTTTTAGCTCCCGAAAATGAACCCATGGCCGGAGGAAAATAGTGTCCTTATTATGGACAACTGTCGTATTCATAAAAGTCAGGCTGTCCGTGATGCCTGCCTTGATCAGGGTGTGTTATTTGTAGTGTGGCGCTTTTAGTCATTGACCGAGCTTCAGGTGTTGTTCTCATATTCCTACCACCGTACTCCCCTGATTTCAATCCGATCGAAGAGAGCTTTAGCTGCATCAAAGCATATCTCCGTCGCCACTGGCGTGAATTCGAATACAGTCTTGATCCCGAAGGTGATCTTGCAACAGCATGCTATAACGCTGTCTCCGCCGATAATGCGCCAGGGTGGTTTAGACATAGTGGATACTTGCATTGATAATCTACTCTAAAACGGCTGTGCTAAGGCAAAGAAGTTGGTAATAAATGTACAAAGAGGGTGTCCAATAACGGAACATTTAAGTAGGGATTAGTATGAGCGTTCGAAATAAAATGAAGGAGTGAGTATGGTAGAATATATATCTAAGAAGACGATGGAGGGAAAGAAAAACCTGGGGACCCATTCTGAGAAGATGAAGAAGGCGCAGACATGAACGGGTTTGAGGACATAGGTGCTGGCGCCATCGGGGACCCACCAACAAACGGAGCAGGTGTTGACATTCCTGAAATTGACATCAAGCTATACACACATCAGTTCGATGAGAACATACCAGAAAAGCCCATCGGCATCATTCCTGGCACCGCCGAGAATAGCGATGGCGTCGATGGTGCACCACCAAACATGGCATTGCCACCGTTCATTTGCGCGGCCATCATCTGCTGCTGAAACATCATCTGCTGCTGGAACATCATCTGCATCATCATCTGCATGTCATTCGATCCACTGTGCATTGAGACCGGTGTAGACATTGATGAGGTACTGGCGGGAGACTCGTGGCCCTTCTTCCGAAAGTTGCGGGCCTTATCGGGGGCAAAAGCGGACTTTCCAATGGGCAGCGTACCGATGTCGTTGCCTTGGTGTAGGACAGACGTGATGAGAACATCTTGTTGATTCTTGCCGATGATCCAGTGTAGTCCATTGGCGGGATTCTTGCCACATAGCTCGTGATGCTCGGGATCACCACAGTGGAACTTTCCACCTGGACTGTAGTCTCTGATGACCTCCTTGCGCACCGGAGCCATCCGTTCATCGAGTGAGCGCTAGGACACGATTAGTTTTGGATTGTAGGGAGAGTGATACATACTTTGCCTCCGAGAAGAGTTTGAAGGTCAGAAACAGCAGCGGGTGCATCTTCAGCGCCTGCGATTTCACTTGCCTGACAAAATCTATTAGTAGATGACAATTCGAAATGATGCTGCTCACTGTAGGCTGTGGCTTTGCTGACTTGGGTCGCGCCAATGTTACTGCGATATGAAAGATATCACCGGGCTTCAAACCCCGCGTGCCAGCTTCGATACGACGGTGGAGATCTTCAAAGCATGCATCATCCTTGAGCGGAAGTGCATTGCCTTGAGACCGATCGTTCTTGACAAACTTGAACGACATCGACTCGGGTGCAATCTCACCGACCGGGACATTGAGTTTGGCGGCCGCGACAGCAAGAAACCCCTCGAATGACGAAGGATCCTTCACCGTGATGATAAGCGGACCCATTGCGTCTCCGGTCTGCGTAGACATCACCGGCGGTGCATTTCTCCTCTTGGCCTCCTGCTTCTTCATCCACTGGTAGTGGAAGTAGATTGTTGCTGCAGCAGGACGATCCTCGATAGGTGGAGGAGGAGGAGGTTGGATCTTCCTGGGGCGCCCAGGCTTGCGCTTGACCGCCGAGGATGCAGGCTGAGGCGTGGGAGTGACAGGTCTAGACAGTTTGTACTTTTTCGCGTAGTGCACGAGCGTGGCAGTGTCGGGAAGCGAGTCATCGCTTCCGAGAGCATTCCCGTTGTCTTCAGAGTCGCTGCTTTCGAGGGGAGGGGAAGAGAGCAGAGCAGAGGTCCGCTTTTGGCTCTTCTTGAATGGGCTGAGAGGTGCTCGAGCAGGAATACGAAGTTTAATGCCGGAGAGAGTAGACGCCGGAGGTGACTCTAGCCCAGAGTCAGTTAGCATGAAACAGCCAGGCTATGAAGCTGACTGACCGTGGTCGGAGGCACCGAAGGATCCTTCACGATCAGAAGAAGCCAGCTTGGAAAAGTCGTCCTCAAGCTCATCCATTTCAGCATCCTCCAAGTCCTTGGGCATGACAGCTATGCTAGGGACAGCACTCAGGCTCTTGCCCTTGTCGGACTGACAAGCAGTGGTCTCGTCCGCACGGAATGTGTCGCTATGCAAAGATGCTGATTTGTCGGTGTCTGTGTCCGTCTGCCGGTGTTTTTGGGTTTTCCCACCGCGCCCGCGCCCTCTGCCGCGCGCACGAGGTGGCATGAATGAGTGTGTGGCTGTGATTCAACGAGAGAATGTGTGGGTTGGTGGTATAGAGCAAAGAAAGAGTTTATTCTTATTTTCTACAATTTTTGTGATTATTTACTTTTGATCGGCCAGTTTCGCACGACCGGCAACAATTGTGCAAACTGCTGTATGTATTTTGAATGAAGGACTCAACTTTAAAACAGTTATTACAAGTGAATAAAGTATGTAACGCTTTTTGGGTTTCCCATTAAGGAAATTTGGCTGCTCTGCCAATGAATTAAAATACAAGAGTGCACATTATGTCTATACATCTATCCTAATATAATATGCACAGGTGTTTGAAGTTCTTGAGTCTTTAAGCTTGAGGAATAATATCATTATAATGTGATGTGATTATGTTATATTATATTATATGATGATTAATATATCTATTTTACTATTTCAAATTGCACTTTTACTTTCTGATATATCTTGTATTATAATATAGGACTGTAATTATAAGACTCTAACTTACAGTCAGTAATGTAATATGTAGGGTGGCGAAGTATACCTCCCCCTCGGTATGTTACCGGTATTTTACCGACCCCTCCAGACCCCCAAGGTATCGATACAGTAAGTTACCGTCCGATAGTCACATGCTCCATTCACGTGATGTACGTGGCGCAATTTCCGCCAAGCTCACAAAAGCACAATGTTTTTGCTCCTACCACGAATAGACTGCCTGATTCTTGCATTTTATGACTGCTGCTGTGTAAGATCATTATGAAATCATCCTATCTGTATTACTAAGGCTCCGCCACACCTCTTCAAGCTATCCCGCCCCTTCCCGCCGCACCGTGCGCCCATCACGTGAAACAGTCACGTGGAGGTAAGTTACCTACCTCCAGACCGTCAAGGTATCTTACTGGTAAGTTACTGGTAAGAAACCGTCGCAAACCGGTCGGGTACCGATACCTACCGTTTACTTCGCCACCCTATACCTCCCCCTCGGTATGTTACCGGTATTTTACCGACCCCTCCGGACCCCCAAGGTATCGATACAGTAAGTTACCGTCCGATAGTCACATGCTCCATTCACGTGATGTACGTGGCGCAATTTCCGCCAAGCTCACAAAAGCACAATGTTTTTGCTCCTACCACGAATAGACTGCCTGATTCTTGCATTTTATGACTGCTGCTGTGTAAGATCATTATGAAATCATCCTATCTGTATTACTAAGGCTCCGCCACACCTCTTCAAGCTATCCCGCCCCTTCCCGCCGCACCGTGCGCCCATCACGTGAAACAGTCACGTGGAGGTAAGTTACCTACCTCCAGACCGTCAAGGTATCTTACTGGTAAGTTACTGGTAAGAAACCGTCGCAAACCGGTCGGGTACCGATACCTACCGTTTACTTCGCCACCCTAGTAATATGATGCCTTCTTTAATAGGCTTTGTATTGTATTATGGGTACAGCATAGGGTGAACCTTGGCGATGCCGTCCCCGTGCAAGATGGTGAAGTCCGAGGGGCCTGCCTGGGGATTATCGCAACGTGTACCTCCAGCGTGACCAAACTGGAGGCGCAATCCCAGACTCTCGAGCTTTCTTCTCTCGAAGCACTTCCCATTCCAGAACTAGAGCGAGGGTTAGCAGAATTGCAATGGTAGAAACTTTCTGGCGCACCGAGACCCGGTGGAAGGGATTCCTCCGATGGGAAGTCAGGAGACATGATAAACATTCGTTTGTCAATCCCCAACAATCGTGACAGCGATAAAGTGCCTCGCCCGGCACCGTGTCGCAAAGTCCGTCGTGACAATAGGTACAAAAAGTCCAGGTAGTTAGGGTTTGAAGGTCCGGTCTGGTCCGGTCTTTTGACATCTGAAGTCATGGACCGGGACTGGACCGGTCCAGTAAATTACCCAATTTGGCTGGACTGAGGACCGGACTGGTTAGGACCGCAAAAACCGGTCCTAACCAGTCCGGTCCGCGGTCCTGAACCGGTCCAGGACCGGTCCAAACCATCACCAGGTCAAAATTATATTTTCGCAAATTTTTTGGTAAGTTTACCATATTACAAGTTTGCCATGTATGGCAGACAGTATATAACAGTAGAGTTTATGATTACTTAGGACTTCATAATGTATTCTAGTTATTATAAGATGAGATCTTTGATTATGAGAGAAAAATAGAGCTAAGTTCACTATATAAGTATATAAGCCAAGATAAGTTTACCATGAAACTACATAAGTGGAGGTAAGTTTGCCATAAAAACTTGAATAATGACCATTTTAGAGGATATTTAACTGGTCCTGATTAGACCCTGAGTAGACCGGTCTAAACCGGTCCTGGACCAGTCTTTACCGGTCCTAAAAATTTCAGGATTAGTATGGGACCTAGGACCAGGACCGGTCCAAATCATGGACCGGTCCTTTTTGGACTGGTCATGTGACCGGTCCAGTCCGGTCCAGTCCACCGGTCTTTACCGGTCCTAAGGACCGGACCTTCAAACCCTACAGGTAGTATCCTCTGCACGGGTCTCCAGCTGAACGAACTCCTGCAGAAACTCCTGAGGGCATTCGTCGTAGACCCAATTAAGCATATTTTGATCCTATATCCTTGTCAGCTTGCGACACAGTATGCATGCTCGCGCGCACACACGGAATTTGTGTAACGTCGTTTGTGGACGGGAGGCATTGAGGGTGGCGGGACAAAGTGTGTGGTCCAATTGAGTAGCGCCGTCTCACCGGGCTCAACGCGAGCACAAGGTGTCGATGTGGAAGAAACGAAACGTCGGTCATCCTTGGAGAGGTTGATTGTGTGCGCTTGAGCAACATTCAGTGCGTCGTCATCCTCGTCGTCATCGGCACGTACGAGGCAGAGGGTCCGTTTCTTGCTCTTGGGAGGCATCAGGGAGGCATCCCGAAAACGGAGGTGGGAGGAAGAGGACCTCTATTTGGCTTTATTTTGGTCGAACCAAGTATCACACCTATCAAACTTCATTCATTAAGACTCACTCATCGGATCGGACAGGATGTATCAAGACCGGAGACTGTCTGGTTGCAAGAGAGCTAGCCATGCAACCAGCAAGCTAACTACGATATAATATTACTTGGTTTCATCCTTGTCTGCGTCCGCCTTCTTGACAACTCCGGTCTCAGTTTTGGTAACGTGCAGTGTTTCAGACGCGCTGGGACCTGCCGATGCAGGACGAACACTGTATAGAGGTATGAGCAAGGTAAGTGTTATATTCCCTGGCCGATAAAACGACGTACGGGCCGCGAATCAGATCCCACGGGCGCTCGACGCTCTCCCCGTCACGAGTGGTCTCTGTGGCGCGTTTGTGGCAGCTACAAGGACATATCTTTGGGCAGACGCGTTCATACGAGTAGATGAAATTCGGCTTGTTTTTCCCCGCCGCCAGGAGCGCCTCAAGATGTCTGTAGTTTGGATCAGACCCGACCGTTCACGCTGATAAGACAGAATCATGGACATACGCAAAACCCTTTCCTCGAAGAGTGGGTGCTTTCGCTTGGGGAACATCATCGTCAGTTGCTGAGCTCATAGTGGGAGAACGAGAAGGACGTTTCCTTGTTTGGCTGGATGTTTGACACAAAGAAGAGCAAAGAGAAGCCACGCTTCTGTGAGGTAAGAGGCCTTGACTTTGCTCCTCCTCCTGCTAAGCCACAAAACTACTTGGTGCGTGTTTGTTCTTGTTCAGTTGCGATTCTTATGGTTGGTGACCTCGTCGGTAGAAATGGCGACCGTTCTCAACCAATTACACAGTGACGAGATCAAGATTGTCGTGAATGCACGCTGGACCAAACAACCCTTCGACATGTGGCTGACAAACGTTTTTCTGCCTAATGTCGCGGAAGATTGGCCTTTGCTGGCGGACGAGATTGATGTCGTACTCAAGGTCGGTCCAATTGTACTTATAGTACATCTTTGATCTAACAATATACTCCAGGTTGTTGCGGAGCGTGCGACTGAGGCATGGAGGGAAAGAGTGCAACGTGAGGCGGCTCTACAAAAGGAGAAAGACCAGCAGTATGAGTGCGACCGGGCTTGTTGGATCCCACCGCCGGCAGCACCTCCAAACTGGGGCTTGGATAGCCCTTCGTGGCCAATTGAAGATCCTCTGACGTGGCCTTCAAAATGACAGTTACTTAAATAAAGAGCAAGTCAAGTCACACAAAATTAACAACGGTTCATAACATTGTTATTCTCCAAATAAGAGGTCAAGATAACATAGCATGATAATTACGAGTAAGAGTAAGATGACTACGATAATGAACTAGAAGGCAACACACAGCGAAAGCGACAAGATATACAACACGGGGAAACGATATCGAGTCTAGAATTCCGGGCCCCATGGCCCAGGGGAGTAAGAAGCCTCCCGCTGAACCCTCTTACCGCGAAAGAAGGTGGCTCTGACAGGCGCATAGCCGTTGCAAGGGACGGACAGATCCTCGTTGTCAACGGTGGTGACGGAAGATGGAGTCGTAACAAAAGCTGGACTGGAGCTACCAGACTCAGAGGAGCTGGAGCTCGTCGTAAGGGAGTCGGGCGACCATGCTGGCGAGGGAGGATAGCTTTGGGCCTTGGTGGATGTGACAGTAGGATAAGGCGCTCCTCGGGAACAAATATGTCACCTGTGAGCACCCCTTCATCTGATCAAATCAGTCAAATTGGGCACATGGGCTGATCCATGATTCAGCCCAAAGGGCTCCACTGCCACCGGCCTGTCACCAGCTGTCACCCACCCCCGCCTGCCATTATTGCGCGGCCCCCGCGCCCTATGCGCTCACCGTCCACGCCGTACCTTCGCCGCCGCCCGCTCACTACCCTTCCCAAAATAGAAATCAATTCCCTATTGCCGTCAAATCACAGTCTCCGGCATCTCTGCCATCGTGATACCTGATCCCGGCCATCCCGCTCATTGCCCACCATAATGAGCGCCTCCAATCAAAAAAATGATATTTTTTCAGAAATTGCCCAATTGTAAAATACATTACATACGCCTACAATATACTTTTTGCCTGGTCAATCGTTAGTACAGCCCGCCGCCCGTCTCCTCACCGCCAGCTTCATCCTCGCTGTCATCACTGTCCCCGTCATCCTCATCGTCCTCATCCTCCGCATGAGCGCCGCCAGAATCCGTGGCCGCCTCTGAATCCACGGACGCCTCCATTTCTGCGAGTGGGACCGACCACAGCTCTTTGAAATGGCTCCGCCACCCTCGTTGCAGAGCAGCCTGATCCTTGGCATACGCGACCAGCCCCTCCTGCAGTGCGCCATTCTGGACTACCCGCGTCGTCTCCCTCTAATCCCACCAGCGGGCCTTCCACTCGAGGTACTGCAGACAGCGCCTCATTTCCTCCTTCAGCATCTCCATCTCCTCTCCCGCTCGCTTCGCTCGCGCCCTGCTCTTACACCACTCTGTGCGGAGCAGTTTGTTATCGAGATCCGTTCCGTCCTCGATGTCGATGGGAGTCGTCCCCCAAATCCACGACAGCTCCTTCCTTGTCTCACCAGTCCCGTCCTTCCTGGACCTTGCAGCGCTTCCGGCCGCCAGATTAAGCTCATCGCCACCTGGCTCACCATCCGCTGGGTTCGACCCTTCCTCGAACTCTGCAATGCGCTCCGGGCCCTTGTCCCGCTCCTCCTCTTCAGCATCGTCCGCCTCCTCCTCATCCACTTCTTCGTTGGTCCCCTTGCGGCCCACCCACGGTTTCAGCCGTCCCACATCCGTGTACGACCGGATGTCACTGTTCTGCAAAGGGCGCAAAACATTCTCCCAATCTCCCTCTCCCTCCAATGCCAGCTTGGCGCCTCTACCTCGTTGATACCTGTTTGCACCTTGTAGAGCTCTGTCGTGAACGCGATCTATGACTTCTCTCGACCGGATGTTGTCCCGCTGCCCGCGAACGTTTGCTTTCTTGAACTGTATCATCCTCGTCTTGAGCCGTAGAGTATGTCGAATGGTGTCCAGCGCATCCTTGCACTGTGCCGTTCTCAACAGTGCCTCCTGTCGGGGAGGATCCTCCGTGCATACGTCTGCCACCCGCGATGCTGGGAGACTGGATGGAAGCCACAGCTTGGACTCCTCCGGTCGGACGTTTGAGTGTTCGCCCTCATACATCTCCTCCTCGACGACCTCCTCTATCTCTGTCAAGAACTGCAAGAGGCCAGGAAGATATACAGCCCGCAGCCGCCGCCAGTCGCGCAGCTTTCCGTCTAAGACTTTTCGTTGATCCGATATCACGGTACTCTGGCGGGCGGTTGGCGACTTGTGAACGCGCACGAACTCCTTCACTTTGTACCTGCGAGGAGTCGTCAACAGTGTCTCAAAGGAAGTTCAAGACGCTTACTGTTCTTCCTCAAGTGCAAGCCCCATCCCCAAAAACTGGTGCGGCGTCGTCTCATGCAGAACCCGACCACCCTTCTTCCGCCTGTCAGCCTCGTAGCCCTCTAGCTCTGCCAACACCTTTGCCTCACTCATACCAGACTCTTCCACCTCGAAGGGGTTCTCCACCAGCTTTGGGTACACCGCCTTCTCCCATTCCACACAGATTGCATCCCACTCATCTACCAGCTCACTCGGGATGTTCGCCGAGAACCCTCGATGACCTTCCTCTTGTTTGTTCCGGTCCTGGACGGCGGCAAGATACCGCCTGCGTAGGGTTGATCCCATACCCACGTACTTGCTGAAATTCCACCACTGGAAATGGTCGTCCAGCAGTAGATGACGTGCACCGGGTCCGTTCGTCTTGGTCGCGGTCTCCAACGTGTTGTGTGGGCCCCAAATCCGCTCTGGTACTTCACAGTCAGTCTCTCCAACGCCACTGATGAGGTTGAGTGAGAATTGCTGGTGTTTCAGCAGCATATGAGCGGGTATGTGGAACTTGGGAATGGCGGGAATGAAGGTGATGGTTGGAGGAAGTTGATGAGCATCGGGCCAGTCCTCGGCCATGCGATGGTAAAAGTTGACAAACTACTGGCAGGCGATGTCATAGCTGAGAAGTATGAAGAGGAGATGGTGGAACGGAAGGAGCGCAACTCCAACGGCATGATCCATGGGCCCGTAGCTATGAAGCCATAGATGAGTATAAGAAGTTTTGAATAGGTGTTATAGAACTCACGCCTCTCCTTTGGTGAGATTCACCACTGACATGATCATCTCACCTCTCCCACAAGAGACGGCCCCCACGCCAGAGTACCGCAAGTTCTTTCCTCGCGTCTCCGCCCTGCTGATGGCGTCGAAGCCGACGCAGGTGCTGATCTCTGCACCCTTTCCCTTGCTAGCCAAGCTCTGCATCTGTTTCTCGTAAGCGTGGCGGTCGCAGAAATATAGCCAACCCAGTCCGTATCCGGGGTCGCGCGACCAAGACGAAACCTTCTGCAGCTTCAAGCGAAAGTTCGCGTCAATGCAGACGATCAACATGTAGAGGTACCTGCATGTCATTAGCACACATAACACATACGTCTCAAAGTGGACATACCTTCGAGACTCTTCCGTCTTTTCCCAACCTTCCGGTAAGTTGATTCCAGGATGTGGGCAAGTGGGACATTTGATTGTCAACTCCGCCATTTGCGTGCCCGCCACACCAGATGGATCATGGGCGCGACCTCCTCGCTTCAGCAGTTTCAGGAACCGCCACTGGAGAGACATGTGCGACAAGACCTTCCGTCCACCCGTTATTTCACTCATTTGCCAAACCTCCAGTCTCCTGACACCAAAAAACTTGCCAAATAGGATGTCACTTGACACTGTGTCAAGGGACAGCTGTTTGGCAAAAAGGCCATTTCTCTAGTCCCAGCACACAGGTTCTACAAACACCATTGAGCCAATAATATATAACAAGCTTACCAAACACCTCAATAATATATTATCGATTTGCCAAACAGGTCAATTTGTTTGAGTTGCAAAAAGAAACCTGAGGCACGGATTGAACCAAAGACCTGATAAATATAATACTACGTCAGACAGATGGCGCCGTTCCACTCCGCCATTGCAGTCACAAAAATTTTAGCACTGTTGTGCCCATACTGCGACGCTCTTCTGCTACCTTCAACAAACAAGAACCAGAAAATGTGGAAGAGAAGACATCCTATTATCTGAGGTATTGCAAGAGCAATAAAGACTTTGTATTAAACTAAGCGCCGCGCCGTTGACATGTGTAACAGAATCTATACCAATCGATCGCGACCCTGTCCTGGCGGCGCATCAACGTCGGCCTCATCCTCGCTCTCTCCACCCTCGTCACCGTGTGCCAGCTCTTCCCAATCGTCGTTGTCACTACACTCAATGCCAGCACCCTCCCAAGTCCGAACAAAGGAGGCAAGGAGGCGCCTACGCCAAAAGGCCTGTGACTTTGCATAAGCTTGCACTCCCTCTGCAACGTCCGGTGATAAGGCTGTGTCTTCCGGAACAGCCTTGCCGTCCCACCAGACGGCTTTAGCCTCCATCGACACCCGCACGCGTCGCATCTCCTCTTTAAGCAACTTGACTTCCTCGTTCCATCGTGCCGACCGAGCGCGGCTTTTCAACCATTCCAATCGGCAGCCTGCAGCAGCGCAAAACAGAACAAGCGGTTGTTAGAACACACGATCGAACCAAAACCATATGGAGCTTACTGTCTGCAACCGCTTGCGGGTCTCCCACCGTTGACTCGTGTGTCCACAACCATGAAAGTGCCTGTGTGCCTGAGCCCCATGGGAGGAGAACGTCGACATCAAACGACGCGCCTAACATGTTTGTGACGTCGCTACTTCGCAAGGGATGCAGCGTCAACGACCACGGCCCTTCGGGATCCAGCTTCTCGAGGGCGCGCCTAGCTCGGCGGTACTTGTCTACAGCCAATGCACACCTCGCCTTTTCTGCGTCGATGGGTGCTTGAGAACGTGTCACCATGGACTGACCCTGTTGTTGTACCCTTTTCTTCAGGCCAAGAACTCTAAGTGAACGCTCTGCTTCTCGGATGCTGTGCAAGGCGTCCTGACACTGTGCGATGCGAAGCTCGACCTCTTTTTCGGAGAGACCGGGCAAGCAGGCGATCCTTTGCAGGTCTCTAGGGAAGTCGGAGGGAAGCCATAACTTTTGATCCTCGACGTCGATAGGTGCGGAACGAGCCACCCTACTTGCCAACAGTTTTGCACGAGCCCCCGGGATGTAGACCTCTTGCACCGATCGGAAACGGCGGATGTGCTTCGCTAGCACCAGCCGCTTCTTCTGGATAGTGTTGGCCTGGCCCTGCGTTAAAGAGCCCTCGCCATCGGTGAGTAACCGTAATTTCTGTCTTGTAATACCATTATTTGATGTAGAACGACAACGAAAGAAAACGCTCACTGATTGTCCTCGACGAGCATCGCCATACTCAGACAAGCCGTTGCCGTCGTGTCACTTAACGAAACAGCGCCCGCGAGAACGTCCAAGCGCTCCGTTTCCTGCATACGATACTTCACTTGAGCTTCGGTTTCGTCTGTAACATAGTCGCATAGTCAGAATGGCACGGGAAGACATAATTCCGCTCAACATACGTTTCACTTTCTTCGCATAGGGACTGGGCTTGGTACGATCAGCCTCCCAACCCTCGACCTCAGCAATCCATTGAGCTACATCGTTGTCGGGTAAATGCTCGGTGAACACCGCATGAAGGCCGCTCTGCTCCGCAGCGTTCACTTCTGCGACCTTCAATCGACGAACTAGAGTGTTGCCTGCGAAAGAGCGAGATAAGGCGGACGCAAAAACACATGTACCAAACAACTTACCGAGACCGATAAGTTTGCACCAGTTGACGAAGCCGAACTGATCGTCCAGCGTATCTGACCTGGCACCGGGTCCCATTTCCTTGATACTGGCGGCGCAAGCACGAATGAAGGCCCAGAGTCGCTCAATTGCCTCCCCGTCTGTCCGTCCTACGCCCGGCTGGATCCCCATGGAGAAGCAACACTGGCACTCCCATTGATGTCCGGGGCAGTGGGCCTTGGGAATGCCGGTCAACAATTTCAGTGCCTCAGGCAGCCGAAGACGTTCAGGGAGTTCCTTCATGCGCTCGAAAAAGTGAATAATCCATTGACATGCGATATCGTAAGTGAGAAGGAGCTCTTGAAGGGCATGTAGCAGGCGCACAGCCATTACGAAGGAATAGTCGATGTTACACCACCTAATAGGTACGTCAGGGACAGCCCGACTCGTCGTAGTTGACCGTCGAATGACTTACCTCTCACCCCCTTGAAGGTTGCCGACACCAAGTGATGCTACCATCTCATGACGGGCACAGATGACGGCGACAACGCCCGTCGACCGCAACCCTGTGTTCGATTTCGAGTCGGCGTGAGCAAGGGCCTTGAAGCCGCTGCAAGTACTAATCTGTTGAGCGGAATACCTCGTCAGCGCCCAGGCGTGCATTATGGATATCGAAAAGAGACTTACGTCGCTTTGCGTCGCGTTCGCGAGGATGTGATCACCATACTCGCCCTGGTCTTGAATCATGTAGGCACCATTGGGATGAAGGGATGGATCGGTAGCCTGGTTCGAGCGACAGAGTCCGGTGAGTCGAAAGCACGCATCAATAGACATGGACTTTCGATAGAGATACCTAGCTCAAGGAATCAGTGTCATGTAGTCAAGCACGAAAATCTGAGCGTCTCACTGGTCCACAGCTTCTTTCCAATTGGGTGGTAGGTTGACGCCGGGAATGGGACATGCGGGACATTCCAAAGCAAGCTCGCCAGGAACAAGATGACTAGACCCTTGTACCCCGCTCGCCACGGATCCCTTGCCGGCGCGCATCATCATCAGCAGGTGGCGATATTGTCGAATTATGCGCAGGAAGGGTTGATATCGTTTCTGACGGATAGTTAGCCCACTCTGAATAGAGCACGAGATGTAATAACCTTTGGGACCTTAAGGCCCAACGCGTCCGTCATGTAGACCAGAGCCTTATAGAAGTTATATGCGGAGACCTTGCCAGTCAAGGTAGCGGCATGGAAGAGATCGAGAAGGTCCAGAGAAGCGCACGTCGCAGGGATGAATACGGTGGCGGGATACCATCTGAATCGCAGTAGCTGGCGTCGGCGGGGGAGAGCGTGGAGGCAGTTGCAGTAACGAACGGAGACCTCGTGAATACCGTTGGTGTGCAGGACGACCATGACGTGCGAGTCGACTTGGCGTAGAATGCAGACTGACCCATCCTCGTGGCCCAGGTTGACATGGAGGCCAAGTCGGATAAGAGGTGTCGTTTCGAATCGCTCACCATCCCACCGCTAGCGGTAAGTAAGCATTGGTACACTTCACGAAAAGACTTGAGACACTCACTTCGACATGATGCAAAGGCATCGTCGCGTGTTCACGAACACAGCAACGCTTGCAGACAAGCCGTGTCGGTGAGCATGTACGACAACGATATGTTGGCTCGGTGTCCTTCAGACAGCCGGGACATTTTGTTCGTAGCGCAGTCCCGCGTCCCTTCCCTCGTAGCAATTCGAACATGAACTCGATACTGTAATCTCGACCACCGACTAAGCCAGACCAGACGTGCATGGCGTGTTTCTTTCAAAGGAGTCGTTAATAGACTGTCCACCAACTTAGAGATGTGAAGAGAATATACGAACCTTGCCTTTGCGCTCGGGGAGTGCAAGTACTCTTTTCATCCCCTCGCCCTCCCCCTCTTCCTCGCCGGTGTGCAACATGCGATGGAGAACTTCGAAAACCACCTCGTCATCATTCTCGAGCATGGTGTGGTCGGGCACATCGAACCACGGATCTTCCGCGACGTCTGGATCGTTCTCCCGAACGACGGTGCCACCAGGCTGGGATCTCAAGGTACCATGCTCATCTCGTTCAAACATTTCGACCTCGATACCCTCCATTGGGGGTGGCGATCCCCTGCGCCGAAACAGTGTCGACTGGGAACTGTTGGACTGTGAGGAGCCTTGCCCTCGAAGGCGTGACCGCGGCGCCGCTGTTTGTAAGTGCTGGCGGGCGGCCTTCAAGCGTCGATTGAACGCCCGGGTATTCATGGCGCGTAAAGGTCGGGGAGGAGGGGTGCGGCCATGTGTCTGTGTGGATAGCGGATGGATGAGGCCAGGCCCAGGATTACGTCCTGAGTGTGGCGTCCCGAAGAGGCTCTGACAGTACAGAAGGCTGTCCCGGCCTGCAAGTAAGAAAGAAGGCCGAACACAGAATCGAGGAGTGCATGGCGTGGCGTGGCCGAGCGGGCTATTAATCCATAAAAGAGAGACCGGGGGAGAGACGTTTACTTCATCGCAACAACCACCCACCCACCCAACTGCAACCAACCAGAATGCCACCCAGGATGCCACCCGTCGAGAACTGGCGACACCACATGAGCTCAGATGCGCGCAACGCGATCCTTCAATATCGGCGCGACGTCCTAGGTCAACCGTGAGTAGTCCTCCTAAGTATTGCTAGACGTTGCATTTGACATTCCGCCCTCTTGCAGAGAGAACACACCTTGGGAGTACCCCGAATACGCCTCGTTCCTGACCACAGAGACGTACGTGGTCTGGTTGCCTATGTCGCAGGCCATGGAAGATGCGGTCGAAGACTTCCTCCACGATTTCTCGGTCGCCGTTCGCGAGAGGAAGATTCGCAAGACAGTGCGCGCGTTCTTCGTCGATTGGTTCCAGAAGTTCCCGGAAGAAGAGCAAGGACCGTACAACGAGCCTGCGGAAGTCGCGATTCAGACCAGACACCGCAAAAAGGTTCGTGAGACCGGTCAGACCGCGACTGCGCCCACACTCAGAGCCCTACTAGACTATCCTGAAGCTGCTCATCAACAAGTTGGCGGTGTATTGGAATGGAGATGATAGAGTACCTGGTCGCGACGGTCGTTTGGATGTTATGGAGGTCCAGTTTGACATTCTCCACGAGATGGTCAATGATTTTGACATTCACTTCCCGACTCCTGGGTCCAGAGAGTAGTGTAGCCGACCTGTATCGTACGATAGTCCACAGTTGACGGAGACGGTCGTCGTGTGTGTGTCCATATGTTTTTGGAGAAAGAAGCCCTTATTTGCCCGAAACCCGAAGTCTGTGCCTGGATCGTGCAGTGGACGAAGGTCTAGACTCTCGGACGTGTCCGAGCACAGCATTCGAAGCACGACCGCCATCAAGATCTAATCTCGCGTTGTTATAAAAGACCCCGCGGCAGCAAGTCAAGTCAACCCCCGATAATGTCTTCGCTCCTCAATCCTCACAGCGGTCGATCCTCTCGCACAGTCATTGCGTGCTATATGCGCCTCCAAAAACGCGTTATTCAGCGCGAATATCGTAACCATCGCCCAGGTTTGGCTGATCTCACCGCGTTCAGCTCGAGTTCTGACTTATGCACTGCATAGGACTAACGGAGTGCTCGTACTTCAATGTTCCTGCACCGGACGCTCGAAACGAGGTGGAAGAGTGGTTGGAATACGTCGGTTACCTCGACTTGCTTCCGGCCTTCCTGGAAATGCGAGTGTTCGACATGCTGACGTTGAGACTTCTGGCTGCTGGTGTGTGCCTTTCCTTTCCAGAGGTCGGTTACGCGCCTCATACAGTCTTACACAGCAACTGAGGCATTGGAGTGGCGTTTTACCGGGATTCTATCTCTCGCGGTGGAAATGGAACCAGGCTCGGCGCAGTATGAGCTGTTCTTGTCGCATTTGGAGGGGTTGGTGGACTCTCAGGAATAGCTGTAGCGCTCTCTCGTTGTAATTACACGACGCTAGCCGTAACAGAATCTCACGCGACTTGTTCTTGTACATGTCTACACGCATTGCTAAAGCCCATCGCCATGTGTAACGGGAGGTCTCCGCGACCTCGCCGAGATCTGTTGAACCTTCCAAATCAATGGCCTTCTATCGGTGTCAACGGCAAATACCATAAGACAGAAGTCATAGTACTCACAAATAGCCGTTACGCGTAAGCTGGCCCCATGGAGGACAGAAATCCGAGGGTTGAAACATGACCAAGTCCGCCTTTCCGAGGCTCTGGACGCGCGTCTTTCCGCGCCGTGGCTCTAGACGCGTCACCGCCTCGGCGTTCCCTTTCATTGAATTGGCAGTGTCGTCTATTCCGTGTATCAATGAGTGGCGGAGCGCGTCCCGTTCCTTCCTAGAAATGGAATGCGATCAGCGCTCCTGAATATACGCCACCAAGACAAGATTTAATTCCCGTCACTCATTGGTGACGCGAGGTCATTGCCGCACTCCTTCTTCTTCCTCTAGTGGATCAGCGCTGCGGATATGCCACGAAACCAAGGAGCGCCGTATTCGGTACCACTGTACTTTGATGCTCCCCATATAGACCATGTGCCAAACGTGTTAGATTTTGAGAGACAACACAAGAAGAAGTAACGACAAGTACGTAGGTAAACACGAAAACACATACACGACAACATGAAGGAGGGCCCAACTTCAGTAAACGCACATGCGAGACAAGAAGTACAGGAGAGTATCTGATTGATCTCTCCTAAAAGCTGCTGTCCATCCCCAGTATCTCATCTATCACCGTATGCGTCACATCCAACGCCTCGGCTTTCGACAATTCATTGAGCATGCGTACGAGGGCCCTATCCATCCCTTCGTCAACACTCAAAGAACGCGCAAGGTCGCGGTAGAAATGATTAGAAATCACCTTGGGCGTGTCCTCGTCCAGACAATCGGCATCGACGTTCTCGTAGTCGGTAGGAAAGGATCCTCCATAGTGAGGCATAGCTCCATCCTCCGACCCGCCCATGGTGGCAGCATCCGACTCACAGTGAGCATCAGGAAAACGCAACGAAGGCGGTGGCCCGACAGCCGAGTTGGGAGGACCGCGAGGAGCAGACGCGTCGGGTGGGGCGATGAAATAGACACCGGAAGGTGGGGAGGGCACGTCAGGCGGCGGGGGGGTAAGTTCGTCGGAGCGATGCATCATGGCGAGGTAGAGGGTGCGATCGACACGGTCCCTTGCATCCAATTCACGGCGCTCATCCTCCCAGGCCGTGATAACGGTAGATTGAGCGCGACGAAGAGCGTCGCGACGCTCGCGAAGCTCGGCGGCAAGCCCATCACGAAACTTAGAACTAACTGCCTCGAGGTGGTCCAACACTTGATGCTCGTTGACGAAGATGTTGGGGGTGACCATCTCGCTCAAGGCCCGGCATGCGCTCGCTAAGTCGGCGGAAGGGAAGATGCGCTTCAGTAGGGAGACAAGTATATCGACGTGCAGGAGCCCGACATTGACCGGGGTGGTGACGATCTCCCCAGGCAAGCGATCATCAGAGCGCGAGGGCAGATTCTCGAGACCTCGCCGCCAGATCTCGGTGCGAGCGACGACTGCGGTGAGTCGCTGAGAACGCTCAGATGGAGGCGGGCCGGGCATGAACGGCAAGTTCCCCTCTTCTACGAGGTAAGCCCTGGGGGGATCGTCCGCCGCCGGCCTGTACCCGTACGGAGGACCTGGGAGTCGACGGATGACGAGGTCAGTTGGGCGAAGCGCTGCGGGCTGCGCAAGTCCCCAGCGATGGCGACGACGACAGTGGAAGTAGTGCATGACCTCTATACCGACCTGCGCAACAACACCATGAGCATACGGCCCATCCTATGGTAGGAGGTGGGGGGAACTCACTCGTTGACGAACTGGTCGTGCTCCTTCCACGGTGGCAGCACCAGGGATTGGGTAGATTCGGTCGAACTCGTAGAAGAAGGACCGTTCCTCGCGTTCGAGGAAGACGAAGTTCCCGGACTCGACGGCGTCATCGAATAAGTTGCCCCAATAGTACGAATTGTTCGACAGGACTTGGAGCTGTTCCTTGGGAAAGCGCTGAAATGGTACAAGTGAGGATCAGCATGTCACAGTGCTTGTCGTAACGTACATTGTGGCCCGTCTCGTATTCCTGGTACGGCTTGGATGTGATGAAATGAGCGTCGAGGACTTGAGAGACGATGCGTGAAATAACTTACCACACCAACCATCGTGAGATTTGCACTGGGGTCAAACGGACGCAGCTCTCTGGTGGAGCGTTCGCACAAGTGCCACTCGGCACGGCGAGCTTTGAGAACCAGATGTGGGTCCATGTTGTCCTTGCGGTTGACGACGAGAGAGAATAGCATGGCAAATGAAAAGGAGGGAGTCGGGAGGGAAGCGTGAATGAACCGATCCCTGGGCCTTGGTCTTATATGGGAGACCGGGCATGACCCCGTCCGTTGACCTCTTCGTCTTGCAGGACCCCGCTTCGAAAACAAGACGCCGTGAACATGATCAGCGCTCCTGCGAAAGTCGGCCACGTGTTTTGGTAGTGCATGATCTCCGTATGAGACAGTCATGGGCCGTGCGTGCAGAGACGAGAAGTAAGTTCCGATTATGAGGACGACAAGTAGGGACTGCGCTGGTAAATAGGTATGCACAACATAGCGATGTGACAAAAAGAGAGGAGTTGTCTGTGTCAGGTACATGACACAGCGGACTTAGCCGAAGCGGTTATCATCTTGATTCTTCTCCCGGTGCATTTCTGTTTTGGATCCGGACTTCGCCCTGACTTCCTTCACCATCATATGTCTGAGGCCATCGGTGGAACAAAACCGACTACTACTACCTCGTTTGCGTTTGTTCTGGACACTGTCTCTCTGCTAGGATATCCAGCCGATTCTACATCGCTGCACACCGCTCTGTTTCTGGAGAAATTTGGGATGCACCGTGCCATTGCTCTCCACCCACCTTCTGTATAAATCTAGCAGGCAGGCAGGCGTAAGGGTGTCATGTCTGGCCTACTGTTCACATCACACTCGTACGTTGTGCTCTGTATCTGTATTGTGGAGAAACACACATACTAAAAGATATGTATCAGCAACGCTCGGGGACTAACTTGCAGATATACCTGTCCATACCAGATCGACCACCCCTCGCTCACGCCTTCACGGACGGCTCTGTACGCTTGCACGCGAGTGCTTTAGACCCCAACGATGAATAGTACGTAGCCATTTCGGTCCTACTTATTCAGGATGCGGGACGCTAAGGACTTCGTGCTCAGACCGCCTCGATCACGCAGACCGTCAACCGACTTCTTGCCGATCCGACCACCACTCGCTCACCCGTCCACGGACGGCTCTGTACGCTTGCACTTGAGTGCCTTGGACCCCAACAATGAATAGTACGTAGCCATTTCGGTCCTACTTATTCAGGATGCGGGACGCTAAGGACTTCGAGCTCAGACCGCCTCGATCACGCAGACCGTCAACCGACTTCTTGCCGATCCGACCACCACTCGCTCACCCGTCCACGGACGGCTCTGTACGCTTGCACTTGAGTGCCTTGGACCCCAACAATGAATAGTATGTAGCCATTTCGGTCCTACTTATTCAGGATGCGGGACGCTAAGGACTTCGAGCTCAGACCGCCTCGATCACCCAGACCGTCAACCGACTTCTTGCCGATCCGACCACCACTCGCTCACCCGTCCACGGACGGCTCTGTACGCTTGCACTTGAGTGCCTTGGACCCCAACAATGAATAGTACGTAGCCATTTCGGTCCTACTTATTCAGGATGCGGGACGCTAAGGACTTCGAGCTCAGACCGCCTCGATCACGCAGACCGTCAACCGACTTCTTGCCGATCCGACCACCACTCGCTCACCCGTCCACGGACGGCTCTGTACGCTTGCACTTGAGTGCCTTGGACCCCAACAATGAATAGTACGTAGCCATTTCGGTCCTACTTATTCAGGATGCGGGACGCTAACGAATTCGAGCTCAGGACCGCATCGATCACCCAAACCCTCAACCGACTTCTTGTCGATCCGACCACCACTCGCTCACACCTTCACGGATACCTATGTAGGCTTGCACTTGAGTGTATTCGACCCCAACAATGAGAAAATAAGTTGTAATCAGTTTATCAATGCTTGCACTTGTGACTTGAGTATCTCGGACCCCAACAATGAGCAAATAAAATGTAATCACTTTATCATACTTGACTTGCCAGAATAAAACAAGCGCGAGTGGTGACAGCATTCGAGTCTTCGACTCATGAACTCGGCTTCAAAATGCAAGAAAAAAGTTTGAACCGTATCACCTGAACGTAGACCACAACTAGGGAGTCGAACCCTAGGTCTCCACGGAATTGCCATGGCGTGATTTACCACTACACCACTGAGGTCGACGTATGTTGGATTGACACGGAATTGATCGGGCAACAAGTTTGAGCATGTCAGACTTTTTTAACATTGACAAACTATCTACACACTATGGGTAGCAAGAACGGAGGGGGACGGTGGCGCAGATACAAGGAAAGGCTAAGTATATACAAATAAGTAAATTTTTTGTGGCTTAGGGATGGCAAGGATACGATAAGTAAATAAAAGTGAAGCAGGGTGGTGGCGTCCGTCGAGACACAAAACAAGACAACTACGGCAGGAGCATGCAGGTCTCCGACCTCAAGGCCGCCTCAATGACCTGGCGACCGATCTCAATGCTAGGGACGGAGCGGAACACAGCTCCCGAGACCCCGATGACCGTCGGGGAAGCCCGCTCCCTGTCAGTCAATCAATTAGTAGGTACAAATGTGGAGCGGCAATTATCTTACCATCCGGCAACTATCCCCACAACACGTCCACGCGTAATCGCGTAAAATGGGCCCGGGGTGTGCGGGGCGGGCAGCGTGTACTGGTAGTCGACCGGGAGTATGTCAAACACACCTGTGGCGAGGACGTCAGAAAGAAGAGAAGCAGCACAACCGAATTACAAGACGTACCAGTCCCAAAGAGGGGGGCGGGAGGGGCATGAGGCGCGGGGCCTGAAGCTGGACCCCCTCCGCTTCCGCTTCCGCTTGCGGTAGCGGGCGCCGTGGGAGCTGCCACACTCGCTGCCGCAGGCGTGGCGGTAGTGGCAGCGGGAGTGGCAGCAGTACCGACAGGGACAGGCGCAGCCACGGCGGTGGTAAGAAGCGGGGCCGCGGCGGGCGACGCCTTCACCGGTGTAGCGTAAGGCGGGGGGATGGGAGCTGCAGAAAAGAAATTAATTGGCCGGTCATGAAGTGTCGAACGCAGATCACTGACCATTGCCACCGCAGCCTGTAGCGGGAAGAGCCGGCGCTTCTGACAGGTGCGGTAAGTGCCACAGAAGCATACGGGGAGAGGGGAAATCCATACTTGGAACGGATGGAACTAAAAGGGTAAATCAGATCGAGGATCGACATCCCAAATGAAGAACTCACCGCCGCGTTGCGTATCTGGCGGCGTCCCGGCTTGAGACGCGTCGTCAGCTGTAAATAAGGAGTCAGCGTCGAATACTAGCATTGTAGATACACACTGACGAGATGCGCGCGTCACAGACGCGAGAAGTTCCCCGAGGAAGCGGGATTGGCCGTCGTTGATGTTGAGGTTGAGCAGGGCTTGCGCCAAATCTAAACCAAGTCAGTATCGTGCTGTAGAAAGGCAAGGGCGGAACACAACGTATGCAACAGCTCAACGGCGTCGGTGGGCTTGGCTTCTTCGGTCTTCTTGGCGTTCTTGTCGACCATGGTAGCAGTGGAGTGTGGATGGAGAGAGAGGTGGGTGGGTGAAGAAGAGTCGGCTCGCGAGGGCTTATATAGGCGAAAACCGTGGGATCGTATGGATAGTCGCGGCGTGGCGGAAGAAGGTTTGAGATGGTCGGTTGCGGCTACTTTGATCTTTTCTGAGAAGGGGGCGGGGACTGTCAACGTATTGATAGAGAAAGGTGGCGCGTAACGACCGCTGGACATTGCCGAGCCCGAAGCCGAACCGGAATCCGCCGCTGGGAGATTTCCATGTCTCCGCGGAGACTCTCCCTCTCAGGCCTTCTCATATCTGCTTTCAGGCCATGATGGATGAGAGTGATGATATTGCGGGGTAAGCTTTCTCGTAGTAACATATGGAAACTATTTCTCACGTGAACTTTACCTAGATCCGCACCTGCATTATTTGCCGACGACTCCCAGTCGGATTCCGACGACGACGGCGAGGAGTTACCCAAACTCCCGCCCTTCCAGCGACTTTGGCTCAAAGGAGATGCCAAGCAATACGCCCTCGACACACACTACGACGGTTTCTTTGAACGCAATTCGACCGACCCCAAGGACGGGACTGCCTATGGCATCGACGCGGCAAACGACATGATGCGTGCATTCGGAATCTTCGGGCCCTGGGACACTACGTCGAAGACTTTGGACGAACGCAGCGACTATGTCCCTTCTGACGAGGAGGACGACGCCGACGATGCTGATGATTTGGACGATTCCGACACAGACGCTGACGAGGATACAAAGGTATGTCAAGCTTTCTTGTGGACTTAACCCGTGTATTTACACAAGAAACTTTGGACAGCGTTTGCGGCGCAAACTGAGGATCAAGAAGAAAGCGGGCGAATCGATACAAGCTAAGCAGGCGCGTCTACTGAAGGTAGCGCACATTGAACGATTCCGGAAGGTATGTCTCTCTGTTCTGGAGCTGACGTCTTGACACTGACACGAAACGTCGCGTCTCATCAGAGTTTCCTCACCTGGCTACGTCGACAGTACCGCGAGAATGGCGGCAATCCTGTCCGCGGCCGTGCGAAACAGAACGAGAACGTCAACGCGAAGAAGGCGACTCCAAAGTCCACCTCGACTTCATCTCCCGGGTCCCTTGCGACCATGATGGTACACGAGTTGCTTGGGATCGGCCATGCTGCCTTGCGGGTACCCCACGCCTTCCAACTCTTTGCGAAGGACCAACCGCCAGCCTTTCGCGAGAAGTTCATGAGGGGTTTCAGGAAGTCAGGAAAGTTGACGAAGTATCGTGCCGGGGCCGAGATGGCGTATAACGCAAGGAAATTCAAAGCCGTGCCGGACGACATTCAGACGCGTTACCACGAGCGCGTATCGGCCTTGAAGGAAGCTGCTCTCACTCGCCGCGAGGCTATGACTGGACAAGTGTTCTCACAACTCCCTCCTGAAGAGGCTCAACGGTACGTACGGCTATTTCATTGCTCGGGGTCATGAGCTGATCTACGCCGCCACACTACGTACAGGTTGTTGAACGACATCCCATTTCTTCTCGATCCCCTCTTGGAATCGATCTCGGCTATGCTGAATGCGAAGATATCTCTCTTGATGGCCGTACCGGAACCCAGTCTCGGAGGAAAATTGGTTTTGAAAGTGTGAGTTATCTGATTCTCTCTCTCGCTTCAAGCTTCAACGCTAATAAAAACCGCACCGTCTAACAGACTAGCAAAAGGCGTCAATCGTGACCCGGTCCCTGTTACCTTCGCTCGAACGCAGGGTTTCGCTTCGCACGTCAATTCATTCTGTCAATTTGCGGACAAGGCCTACAGTGAGTCTAGATGAGATTTGCTATCATTCAGGCTGGCTTACCAACGATGGACAGGCCCTCGAGAGCGCGAAAAAAGTGCTTTGCCTGGTTGGAAAGCTCCTCCTCCAACCCCGAACAAAAGCCCAAACAAGAGAGCCAACGCAACGAGCGAGGAGAACGACGAACGCATATTGCTCGTTGTTCAGACGATGGAGATTCCGGAGGGAGTTACGTGGAAGGCCCGGGAGACGAATGCAGATGGAGATGACGAGGATGACGACGACGACGTCCCCGCCAATCACGCCGATAAGTACCTTCGCGAACGGGTCGCTCGGCGGAAGGCGCGAGAGGAGAAAGCTCAGCGCTTGAGAGAGGACGGGCCACCACCCAAGCGAAAGCGTGGGCGCCCCAGGAAGGAGAAGGTTGTGCAGAAGGCGGGGAACGAAGAATCTGAGCCTGAGCCGGACGAAGAGGTACAGGATGGGCTCGGCAAGGGATCTGCAGGTGCTGGGGACGAGGGACAGCGACCAAAGAAGAGGAAATCGAAGAAGTCCATGCCAGAGCCGAAGCCGAAACGCCAGCGAAAGTCGAAGGTCCTCCGCGCTGCTGGCGACACTGCCCAGGGCGATCTCTCCATCACCGATGTCGGCGCGTCGAGGCAGTCCAGAGCCACCATCACCAACAACCCGAACAGGGCAAAGTTGGTCGCGCTGGCGAAAGCATCATCCTCGGTGGCGAAGAAGAAGAGAAAGCTCCCCAGGACGAGTCCCGTCGTGGCATCCCCTTCCCCACCTCCTCCAGTCTCTGACACCCCAGACTCCCCGTTGAACGCGAGCTCTAGATCCAACTCGAACGCGGATCCGCCAGATCCGGTTATTTCGAGACCAAGGCCGAAGCCTAAGCCGATCGGGAAGTCCACTGAGATGAAAGCAAGAGAGGCGGAGGTGGCGGCGACGGCGAAGAGGGCGAGAGTCGAGGACTCCAATATTGGTGATGGACATGGAGACGGAGATGAGATGTTGAGGGCAAAGAAGAAGAAACGCCTGGAGCCCATTGACGAGGAGGAGGACGAACGGGACGAATTGCCTTCCCGTTCTGAAACCCAGCCACCAGCAAGCACCTTGGAGTCTGTCGTCTCCCGCTCCTTGCCTGTCGACCCTCCCGCCCTTCCCGACGCTAGTCGCCCGAAAAGGAATCTTCCCGGGCGCGAACCCACTCCAGCCCCGACTGCAACTGCAGCCACATCCAAGCCTCCTTCCACACGCGCCAGAGTAGCGCTTGAGCGTGCATCGCTACCTCCCGAGAGTCACGAACCGCAAGCTTTCAACCCATTCGATCGGACGATTTGGCCCGACTGGATCTCCCTCTGCCACAAGCAGCTCGAGGTCATCGCCAGCGACGACTTCCAGACAATGGTCAATCTGTGGATCCGCGTCGAGGCATTGGAGCAGTTTGCGACGGGTAATATGATTCTCCCTGTCGAAGACCGCCCAAAGGAGGTAACAGCATGGATCAAGACAGCTAGAAAGCAGACACAGAACGTTGCTTGGAACGACCTACGCGCATTTGCGGATTCCTTTTGGTCATGGTGGAAGTTGCTTCAGCCAGCATGGAGGAATGTCAGGGACGTGGTTGGGCCTTTGACGGAAGATTTCCGACCTGACCCCGCCGGTCGCGATTGGGACGATCTGCAGGTCAAGGGGCGTAATGGAATAGTTTCAGTATTGATATGCTTGGCATGGTGGGGAAGTCATCACGCCAAGGTTGGTAGAGGTGCACTTGCGGGGTTGGCAGACGAGTGGGAGATTGCGGTCGCGGACGTGATATATGTCTTGGAAGCACTACTGCGCGGGTGAAGTCCGGTATATACAAACATATATGTATTACTTTCTTGTCTTTCTTGAATGAAAAAGGTAGTCTTGACCTGATTCCGTCTGTCGGGCGTGTAGCGGCATAATAGTACAGCCAAGTAGTTAGTACAATGTTGACATTTTGCCTGAATTGGGACTTGAACCCGTGGCCCGTAGCAAAAAGAGGAGTCAGTCGTTAAGGAGGCAGCGTAGCACTTGAACTACCAGGCCACATGTAACATAAAGGTAAAGGTATTGGGGCATGCAGATCCACCTGTGTGCGTGCGCCACGGAGTATCCTGTCATCATTGATCATGATCATGGATAGGTAAGTCCGTAGTGCATTACAACCAACAAATAAAGAGCAGCAACCTTGTTAGATCTGGGTAGAAAAGCTGTGTAGATGATTGGTAGGGCTTTCCAGTAGTCAAGTCCATAATTAGACAGTTTGCCAAATGGCACAGTAAAATCAAATGACCCATTTGCCAAATTGAAGAATTATGCAAATTGCCAAGATTTGCCAAACTGATATAAATGACCTATTTGCCAAATTGCAGACTTTGCTCCAGAACAATACCTAACTTTGCCAAACACACAGATATAGCTGGCAAAAATAAATCTGGATGTTTGCCAAATTGGGAATTGTCTGTCAATTGACACTGTGTTTGGCAAACATTCCCATGTCAAGAGACTGGTCTGTTTGGCAAAAAAGGTATATTTCGGCTGTTCCGTCGTGCTCGGGGTAGCTTTGTCCGCCCATTCGAGCATAGCTTCTCGAGCGTGGCAGTAAAGTCGGAGATGGGGAGCTTTGAGGAAAGTGAGAGTTGATGATGGAATTCGAGCAAGCGAAACGTCGCGGCCGTACGCGGAACGGATTGAGTGCCAGGGTAGAATCCGCGGCGTAAGAGCTGAATGTGCTCGGGCTTCTTGCGCTCGCACCCGCAATAGTCTAAGGCCACAGGAATGTCGCCTGTAAGGTGAAAGATACGGAAGTCTTGATGCGCAGGGATGGGAGAGGGACAGAAAAGGCTCGTATGCCCCAGCTGAACGCAGAGACCGAGTGCCTTGAGTGTTGTTCCCTTGAAGCGCCCATCTACCCAAGCCTGGAACTCGTCAGTCGTTGTCCGCCCAACTAACAAAACGTTACTCACCTCGATGCGATGTAACGGGTTGAGACGGTGTCTCCGAAGGCAGCAACGGCTGCAGAGCAAGTCGTCCATATAACAATCACGACAGCGATAAGTGGGAGGTCCTTTTTTTTCCTCCCGACGCGTCTCACACTCCACGCAAAACTTCAACGTCCTGCACTCTCCCCTACTCTCATGGCGCATCATCTCGTCACAGTACGCTTGCGCCCATTCGCGGATCCAGGCAATGTGAGGGCGAGTCGAACGGCTCGAGCGTTTGTTCTTCTTCCTCTTCTTCTTTTGAGCCACACCCTCCTGCAGAAAGACACGACCTCTACGTCGTACCAGTCGGCGCCGGCGGGATCCAGAGCAAAGTCCGGGTCGTCGTCTATGACCCACTCAGCTTCCGCCGTCCAGTCGCCCGTATCCTCCTCCCTAGAGCCCACCAGTGAGCGCTGCGCCTTCTTGGTGCTCTCTCCTCTGGAACGGACCTCCCGACTCGGGACCACGCCCCATTCGTCGTCGTCGGGTAATGTTGCCCGTTCTGAGCCGGACAAAAACCTCAACGTCTTCTTGGCGCGCTTGGGAGGTCGAGGAGTGATGCCCAGCTCCCTCGCCAAGGCGCGACCACCAGCGCTGAGCGCGGTATATGTGCCGTCCGCGTTCAGCTCCATGGCTGCTGGGGTCGGCCTGGTTCAAGAGAGGGAAGGTATAGTCACGTGGGCTGTGCCCAACCTTCCTCCTCCAAAGTCAGACAAATCTGATGGAGGCATGCATACACGTCACATTGAACTGGTTATAGTACTTAGATAACTAGAATATTTCTACATATTTAGAGTAGACGCGTCTAGAGTAAACATATCTAGAGTAAAGCTTATGGTTCGCCGCCCATCTCCTCCCACAAAGGGAACGCTTCCAAGTTCCGCTCCAGCAAACCCTGTTGGAACTCTTCCCACTCGGCACGCAACCATGGCAGTAAAGGATGTGGAAACTCAGTGGTTATAACCACAGGACCCGTTTCCACATTCTGTGGATACAACCACAGAATGCCACTGCCCCGAAACCCTCTTTTCAGTGGCTATAACCACAAGAGTCTCACCGCCCTAATATGGGAGGCTCACAAAGCTCAAACTGGGTTCCCGGGAGGGTTTCGATGATCCTCTCGAGTAAATACTTAGGGGTTCCAACCGAAAATAGAGCAATCAATTAAAATACGTGCCCGAAGCAGATGTAACGTCCAAAAGTAGCGAAAAAGGTCTGAGAGGGGCATAAATGTCTATTACTCGTCCAAAGTGGGGTCATCGTCATTGGCCGCCAACTGGCGGGCCTCCGCCAATCCCTCGTCTCCTTCCAATTCGTCCTCAGATTCCTCCTCCTCTGCCACGTTGACCATCTCGATACGATCGGGTATCTTCCGCTGACGTGCTTTGTACGATCTAGACCATATGGCCTGGAAGTGCATCGCAAGACGCCTGTACACGGTCGCTTGTCGATGTGCGTAGGCTCTAACCCCTCCCGAAGTAGGCACCGATAGTCCTGTCCATCCCGTCGCCCTCCCCAACCACCGCTGTGCCTCCGCCTCCATCGATTCCAATGTCCGGCGTTTCTCCTCGGCAATCAGTCTAGCCTCCTGAGTCCAACTCCTTGCGCGCGCCCGGCTCTTCAACCACTCTACCCTCACCGAATCGTGCAATTCATCCTTTGAAAGAGAGGCCAGCGCGCTCTCCATCAGCCATATCCACGAGATTTCGTGACTCCCACTGCCAAATTGTACCGCACTCTGGTTCATGCCGGTTTTCTTCTTCTTCGGCGCTGGTAGGTCGGTGTCGAAGATGCCACTGTCCATTGAGGCGACATCCTTGGCCTCGAGAACCCGCAATGTCGCCATCCAAGGCCCTTCGCCCCGTAAATGCACCAGCGCTGCACGCGCTGCTCTATATTTCGCGACGGCTATGTCCGATTTCGCCTCGAGACGATGGATGATTGCCATTGTTCTCCCCGTTTGTCGTTGACCGCGGATGTGCCTCTTGCGGAAGCTGCGGACACTTCTCCTCGTACGCTGCATGGAACGGATAGTTTCGAGCGCATCGTAACATTGGGCCTCGCGCAGCCTGTCCTCCTTTTCCACCACTCCTCCCAGACACCCCACTGTACGGAGATTGGGAGCCAGCGCCGACGGTAGAAGTAGAGCCTCGGTTTCAACATCTCCTTCGCGTGTTCCCGCAAGCTCCCGTAATATGGCAGCCACGCCCGGCATGTACACGGCCTGGAGCTCTCGCAACTGTCGCAACTGATTTTGGAGGAGTGTACGCTTCTCCTGAATGTCCTTGATTGTGGCCGGACTGTCTTTGTCTTCGCTGCTGAGTAGATATACAACACGACGCCTTATTCAAATGAGATCAGCAAGGTAACAGCTCGAAAAAGAACGAGGGACTCACTGTAGGTCCTCAATCACTAAACCAAGACTTATACAGACCGAGGGGGACGTCTCGTGTAGGGGAATGTCCGTCGCCGCTACTTTACGCTCCTCTTCGGCCAAGACCAGCTTGACGGAATTCTCGCTCGCATCTGAGACTACGCGTCAACCAAATATCACACGCGTTCAGGCAATGCGGAACTCACGATGTGTTGGAAGAAAGTACGGGTTGAGCAACGAGTGATCCACCTCCCATCCCTCCACTTGTTGTATCCACTGAGCCTCGCATCCTTCCGGTAAAGCTTGAGTAAACTCCTCATGAGCGGCGACGTGCTGAGCCATTCCACGGGCTGTGAGATCCTCCTTGCGATGAAGAGACTTGCCTAGAACGAAGTGAGATAAGAAAGAGTTTACACAAGGGACTGAAGCACTGCGTACCGAGATCCACCAATTTCTCCCAATTATGTGTCCCAATCTGACGATCCAGAGTATCATGCCTGCTGCCCGGTAGCATTTCCTTCGTCGACGGCGCCGCATTGTTCAACTTTGGCCAGGTACGCTCAATCCCTTCTCCACACGTACGGCCCACGCCATCCTGGACGTTCATGCTGAATACCACCTGACATCCGATCTTGTGTCCTCGGCAGTGACACTTGGGGATACCCCAGGCAATCGCGATCTCGTCAGGCAGGTGGAGACAGAACGGCATCTGGCGCATGCGTTCCATGAAATGTATTGACCACTGGCACGCGATATCGTAAGAAAAGAAAACCTGTCGCAATTTCGTCGAGCGCAAAGCGGAGAGAGCGATATAATCCATATTGCAGTATCTATTGAACATATGAGTTGAGTGTATGAAGGGAGAAAGCTGTCGTACCGTTCTCCGCGCTGTAGATCCCCAATACCATTAGGCTTTACAATCTCATGCCGCGCGCAAATAACCATACCCACACCGGTCGAACGTAGGCCGGTTGCGTTCTTGGATTCGGCGTGAGCCAGAGTCTTGAAGCCAGCACAAGAGCTTATCTGTTACGAATCAATGGACGTCAATGCGAAAAGGGTAACATAAACTGACATCTTTCTGCTTTGGGTACTTTGCAATGTGTTCGAGGTAAGGACCGTTCTCGACGAAATATGCCCATCCCGTCTGCAGTCCCGGATCCAGCGAGCTTGGGCGACGCAAATTCTTCAAGCGGAAGTTCGCGTCTATTGCGAGAATGAGACGATACAGGTATCTAGAATGCATGAGTTGATTTTCGCCACAAAAACGGACCTAATTACTTACTGTTCGGACGGAGGAAAGGACTCCCAATTCGGGGGCAGATTAATGCCCGGTCTTGGGCAGGCTGGACATTGAAGAGCGAGCTCGCCCGGCTGAGTGGAACTGCGGCCGTCCTCGACATTGCCACGCCCAGCGCGTTTCAGCATCTTGATGTGACCGAACTGGCGGACCATGCGAAACAAAGCTTTATAGCGCGACTAAGGGTTAAAGTCAATTGGAGTCAGGAGAAAGTTGAGAGACGAACTTTGGGTAAGCCGATGCGAGTATTATCGGTCAATTTCTCGAGTGCCTGGTAGAACTCAAAGACACTGAGTTTCCCAGATGAAGAAAGCATTTCGTAAAGCTCCAGCCCTCGAAGTGTACAACCGGTCTTCGGATAGCGAGTCGTGGCAGGCCACACCTCGGAGCGAAGCATTTGGATACGAGACGGGGAGCGCTGCGTACAGCCGCAGAAATCCGCATTGACCTTATGGATACCCTCGCCATGAATCACGGTGAAGTCCCGTGGCGCTGGCTGTGGGTTGACACAGTAGTTGACGTCGTCGTGGCCGAAGAGGATGCGTACACCTAGGTCCCGAAGGGAGACGGGCTCAAAGGAGATGCCGTTCCATTTCTACAACAGGATTTAACCTGTGAGCTCATACGAAACAAAGCACCGAAAGATAGCGTACCTGTATCCGATGGAAAGGATTCCGTTGATGCCCATGCCAAATGCAGCTCAAACACTCCGTGAAAGTCCCCCAGCAATCGTCGCAGCGATACAAAGCCTCCCCTGGGACCGTCTCCCGTACACCGTCATTGCAAAAATTACACGGCAGAGGGACGGGTGAGTCGGCGGACACGGTGCGACTGCCAAGTCCTTCCAAGCAAATCAACCCCTCCAGACACTCCTGCGGTCTTCCATCAGCCACCCAGCGAAGCATGTTCTGGTCCTTTGAATCCGTCAGCTCAAGCGGAAAAACTGGGTAATAATTGGGCCGACTACATACTGAGTTTGCGTACCGACGCGACTTGATCATAGGCGCTGTCTCCGGGACCTGGAAACGATTCGTCCATATGAGCGGTTCTGCCAAAGACGCTTCGCCTCGGGCGCATGAGGTTGCGGCGGAGGAAACAATGCGTCGACCATCCTTAGAGAGATTCACGGTACGCGCTTGGACGATGTTGAGGTCGTTGTCTTCGTCGCTATCATCGGCGCGGATGAGCTTCAGCGAGCGCTTCTTGCCTCCAAGCTTTTTGAGCATGAGTCGTCAAAATGGCAAACGACAGCAAGACAGGGAACACGTACCTGGTCAACGAACCAAATCAAGTTCCCTTACGTCTCAATTCGGACTGTCGGACTTGTACGGGCTCGGCCATCGGCCACAAGATAAAATAGATTTGGAGACAATAAGATAAGTACGGAGACACTATTCATAAGGACGGTTGGATTGAAGGAAAGAATCGAGGAGCACCAAAAATGCGCGGTGCTCATACGACCCGTGGGGGAGGTCAGGCAGAGCATAAGACAACATCCACGGAACATGCGTGGCATCATCGATCCCTGAAATACCCAAAGGTTAATGTTGAGAAAGACGGCGCCGAGAGTCTGCCACATACCGGCAGCCAGAATGCGCAGCGAGAGCGCGGTGATGCAGCCCATGTCCACAAAGGCCGGTATCCAATTTAGCCGACCGCAACGCTCAAGGAAGTCGTACATCTCGCCATCGACGGGACGCTCTTCTACTGACATAACATGAGACAGTCAGACTTGGTCCAAAGCTCTTGTCTGAAAGCAAAGCCCGCACGCACCGTGATTCTTGTCCTTGACCTGTGGTTTGTCGATATCCTCTTCTCTGCCCGAGGCACCAAGTTCGAGCAAATGATGTTGCTCTAAGAGACATTGAGTGATTATTTCCATGCACAATACAAGATATCACTCACCAACTAGCGATACTTCGGCAATGACCAGGTAACTATGCCGCTGGATATAACCACGAAGAGAGACGCGCGCTTTGCAGATATCCTCTGCAGAAGGAGACGGTTTGGTTTGCGCACAATCGTAGCGCTTGTCGCCATGGCCGGGACGGTCCAGGCGGAGCCACCGTTCCTTGATGAGTCTAGTCCCATGTAGCTCGTGGTGGGCGTTGGGATCATACATGGTGGTCGAAGGGCAAGTTCGCGTTGCTTAGTAAGGTCAATTGATTACCGGTGCCTGCCTATGTCGGCGATAGATATTTTCAAAATGAAATTTCGGAACGGAAGACGGAAGCGTAGGCACGGAGGCAATTGACAATATAGCATATGAATGATACTATTACTATTCGTCGTACATATCTGTCCCTTCCAAATGGCAAGCACAGAAGCAACGTCCTCCTGCGGGACCGGTGCACGTCACATCGTAGGAGCAAGCCCAGCTGTTGCAGCCTTCATCGGGGATCACCCAATTCGCGAGCCTGAGGATCAAACTTAGCTATGAACCCAAACATACAAAGACCTCGGCGTACCTTTCTCCCCTCTGATAGTCGACGGACTGCAATCTTTCGGAGCCAACATTAGTATCGACAGCAATTGGCCGCTTCTCGCTGGAAACAAGGCTTGTGAAATACAACTCGGACGGTCGAAGAATGGACTTACAGTCCGTCTGCGTCGCCTTTGGTCTCCTTGTGGGCGGCGTCGGTGCTCTTGGACATGGTGTGAGTAAAGAAGCTTTGCCTATTTGGCTTCACCTTCGAGACGTCCAAGCAAGCAAGTGGCAATTTAGCTCTTTATCCCCGCATCACCGATTGGCTAGATTAACCGCGACAGTACGTTCAAACTGGCTCTAAGGAAACTATCGATCTGACGCGTCTCTAGAATGGCATATGTTTTCACACTCGAGCAGTCCGACTGCTTGAAAGACTACTTGCAGACCTACCATGTCAACATCAACGACCCCAATCGCGACTCGCATTTCACAGAGTGGTTTAGAGCGTGCTTTGAGTTCCGGTTCTCAGAGACGGCGGGACTTGGAAGCTTTGTGGAAGAGGTATGTGACTTGTATATCTGTTGCTGCAGTTACTGAAAGCAGTTTTATGAGGCGGCGTTGTCATTCGCGCAGCTTCATTATCACCCGGAGGTCGAGGAGAGACTGCTGCAGTACCGCGATAATCTTGGTGCGATGACTTACGGCATGGCGTCGCTTTCGCTGCAGGAGCCGACGGATCCTTGGCCAGCTTGGGAAGAGGATTGGACAGGTGGATTGCCTGCGCGTGGTATTTGGCCGTACATTCCGCGCAGGGAACGGTGTTGGCCGCATGTGCACCCGGATTGGGAGTAATCACTCGCGCAAGAAATTTTGTGAATTTGTATGGTACTCATAAATAAACAAAGACGGCAGTAATTTAAATCTGAGAGGGCACAAGGTCAAGATGTAAGAGAAGTGAGATATAAAAGATACAGATAAGATGAAAGATGAACACTACATGAACTAAAATTCTGGTCCCCATGCAGGGGAGTTCGAACGGAGACGGCCGCGCTCAGCCTTGAGAGTCTTCTTGTCCTTGAACAAGCCACTCGACGCAGCAAGCCTGGCGGCAGCATACTCGGTCACGATAGCCACAAAGGCTGCGCTGTTCTCTTCCTCGTCGTCGGCGGCGTTGGTAGCGGTTGTGGCCTCGCTCTCCGCATTGGCACTGAAATCAAAGTCGCTCTGCTCTCCATCCGAAGGATCGGATGTAGAAGTGAACCGGAGAGGAGAGGACGAAGGCAATTCCTCGTCGGATGACGTGAACCGCATAGGAGAGGACGAAGGCAACGACTCGTCGTCGTTGCCGTCGTCGAATGTAGCAGGCGCGGCGGGTGGTTCTTCGGCGGCAGGTGGCGCGACAACAGCGGCTAGGGCACGCCTGAGGGGACGGGGACGGGGACGTGGCAAGATGGGATTGTATGCTCGCGCATGCCGATCCACCGGTTTGAAGAGGCCAGCTGGCATCCTTTGGAGGGACAGAACGCGTGCAGCCCAAGTCGCACCTAACCGGAGTCGCTGCAAAAGGGTCGTGTAAGGAAAGGACGCGTTCTGAAAGAGGCAAATCAACGTACCCTCCTACGAGCCACCAAGCGCTGGGCGTATTGTGGCATGGTCTCGTCGATCACGCGAGGCAGGCGAAACTCGAGATCGTACGCGAGCTCGAACCGCTTCTTGAAGTCAGCGATGGCGCGATCGTGAAGGATGCGACGCGAAAGTTCACGCGACCAGTGGAGAAAAAATGCCTTCTCGTTGCTGCCGAAATCCTGGCGACGAAGGGTAAGCCTTTGGAGGAAAGAAGGCGGCCCAAGGAGAGAAATACCTTCGGCAACGGGGGAGGCGCGAAAATAGTTTGCCTTGACATGTTTATAGCGCGCTATGGAAACTGGTAAGAGTATGGAGGATGGAGGGAAGAAATTAGAGTTCTGACCGTTTTGTAGGCGGGTGTTGGCCGTCTCCAGACTCCGACCACCGAGCAGAACTCAGCTGTCAGGCAGCAAATGGCACGCCTGGACGACAGGGCGAAGAGTCGAAGCCGGATCCACCATAGAGACGCCGAGAATGGGTTCGAGCGCATGCTTACGTAGGATCGAGGCAGGGCAAGGATACAGATGGGCACGGTACATGCAGAGACTGTATGAGGGCAGACGGGACGGGAATACATGGTAGTTTACGAGTGACGATTCCTGAAGGAGTGGCGACACGCCCGACTAATCGAGCTTTTGATAGAGCAGCCTGCCGCGATGTTTGAAGGCGAGGAGTTTCGAACGCTCCCCTTGCCTGTGAAGGTCCTCGATATACCCGTGAATCAAGTCGAAGCGCTTGCGTATCGCGTCCGCATCCTTCCAGTACTGGTGCCCGACCCCAACTTCGTCGTACAGTTGATCGGTGAGATCGGCAGCTTGCTGCCTCTTCGCGCTATATAGCGTGTCGAGGTCCATGAGATATTGCAAGCCCGGGAGATGACCGCGCTCCTCATATTCGCTGGCGACGCTTGCGGCAAAGGCAACGAAGGAGTTGGCTGTGACCGCTCGGAGTTCTCCATCCAAGAGCCGGATGCGACGAAGGAGACGCTTGCAGAGTTTGTCGTCACAGTACCTGCACAAACCAACATCAGTACAAGCAAGGACGGCAGCATTTTCTTAACGCACGGAATATCTGCCGCTTGGTTGGCTTGTGCGCGCCGCTTAGTCCCTTCTCTAGCGGCCTTGACGTCGTATCGCTGCCTCATGGCAACCAGCTGAGTCTCGCGGTTTCTGCAGCGTTGTAAGACAATGTTTAGCCCAGGTCTTGGGGAGGTGAACGCACCTATGGTGCCAGCGTAGACGCTTGGCGCGCTCTGCCTCACGCTTGAGCTCGGGCGTATCGTATATTTTCTTGCGTCCCATGGCGTGGTCAGTGTCCTAGTGGCAAGAAAAAAAGGAGTAAGAAGAGAGCCGCAAAGGCCCAGAGCAAGCGTACCAAGACAGAAAGGGAATGGCAGTGGTTGCAGGTTATGAGGGTGGTATTGGTATAGGTGAGAGATCGAAATCACGAAAACTCTAAGGGTATTGCCTTACCGTCTGAGATCATTGGACCTCTATTGGACTGAAACTCATTCCTCAGCAAAATAAATACAGGTCACTATGGACTATCATTGAGAGTATTATTACATGAATTGTAGTGAAATTTGTGGAGGGAAGAATTGCGAGGAAGGGAATAGCGACATGAATTGGTGCTCGCGGGATATGAAGGCTTCACTGGACCTGATTGGACCTATACTGGACTCTTACTGGACCTTTTTGACGGTCTCGGGCGCCAATGAGAAACGGAAAAAATCCTTCGATAGGTTTGTAGAGGACATACCAGGGAACCGTTTCGTCACCATCCGAGGTAAGTATGGGGAGTCGCGATGCAAATGTATGCAAAATGCGGCACAAGCGTTGATTGGACTTCTATTGGACCAAATTGGATACGCTTGAACCGCCGATCCTAGAATTCTGGGGCGGGTCCCAGGTCAAGTAGCCATGTCGAGAGAGAGCTTTCGGCGTGATCCGAAGGCCATGAGAGAAAGCATGAAGTATAGCTCAGTAAGATGGTCGGAACCCAGAGATCAGACATACGTCAACGGACCCTTCGGACTTCGCGTACGGTGCCAGAGTCAGTTGGAATGCAAAGACAGGGTGTAAGCAAGAGAGTCAGGCGAGTCGCCTAAGCGGCAGGGTCACTGAGCTCCCCAGCACACGGGTGCACAGATGCGTCGGAGGAGTGCACAAAAGAGCCGAAGTCACTTTGATGTGACTGGCTTGAGCAGAGATAAGATTGATCATAGGTAATCGGTAATCGGGCCCTGGCATAATTAACGGCTTCGATCCGACTGCCGTCTCATAGCCGTCTCGTAACAGCTTTGGCACAGGTAACAGTCCTAATGCAAGAAGTGAGACTTTATTCGCGGCCCACTGACGGAGTGGTCTTGAGGCTCAGTGGTGTCATGACCACTGCGTCGTGAGCCGCCATAACTTGATCGCATGGTTTTTTTGCTTTCATTTCTCGAACATTCCGGATCGCACAATTGACGCCGCGCAGACGTTTATTCATTCAGACTAAGTTTTCCTCTCTTTTTTCGGCATTCCAATTCAAGAGGCATCAAGAACATATTTATAAAAGATCACGGACACATTAAACAACAACACAATGATACATACAGTGCACAAAATAAATCGGTCACGGAGATACAGCAAACATGAGACAAAATGCTACAAGAACAAGATATGAAGGAAGTTAAATGATACGGCGCAAGACCCAGTCGATATTAGCGACTGCAAAATCCCATTCTCCTCGGCTCTGAACGTCTTCTCCGCACGCCTCGCCCCACCACGCCAAGAAGGCGAGAACCGACAGGTGACCGTTGATACCGCTGGTACGTAATTTGCCCCAGTCCTGCCCAGCAGAATCGGGACGATGAACGTCGCGGAATGGAGCATCGCGCTCGGAAACCTCGCGCCAGGTCGGTTGGAGACTGACCCACCACGGCCAAAACTGGTCAGACAGTGCGCGGGCAGTGAGATTGGGGCGGTAGTCCTCGCGTCGAGCGTTTTTGATCCAGTCCTGGATGGAGGGAGGGCGAATGCGGTTGGCAGGTAACGGCTTCCCTGATTCGAATTGAAAGGCTTCCTCGGCCTTGACGTAGGTCGAGAGAAGCTCCAACCACGCGCCGCCAAGTGAAAAAGACTTCAAGTATGCGCAGCCCTCTGAAAGATATGCCGGATGACTCGTCGTCTGCGAGGGAGAAGAGTCCGAAGACATAGACTGTGCGCGAGAAACATCAGGAGGAGGATACGGAAAGGGAATGTGAAGATTTGCGAAAGGGTGCAGAGAATCGTTGGGGCCACATGTAGGGACAAACGATAGGACTTCTGCATTAGAAGTATCCATCAGAGAAGGGTCGATGAATGAGTTCGTGACATCTGTCAGAACGACCCGTAGAGCAGCCGAGCCTGCGTCCTTGGGAGCGGGAACATTGCCGAGAGCCCGCGTGAATGGTCGCGCTCCAGGGAGCGCTGGGGTGTTCTCATTGTTGGGAATGTCGTCGTCGGTGGTGTTCACAGCGGCGGTCGTCAAAGCAGTTTTCGTCTTCTTGCGCGAGTTGGACGCCTTCGAGGTGTGCTTACGTTTAGTGGGTTCCTCGGCTTCCTTAGAAGGTGTGAGGATTGGTGGCGACGTGGAGTCCGGCGAATCAGTTTCAGCCGGTGAAACAATTGAGGGCTGATGCCACGGATTCGGCTGGCGAGCAAACCATGGGAGCGTCTGAGGCATGTCGACTCCAGTCAAGGAGCGTGCGCGTTGTTGTTCGTAAGCTATATAGACTACCATAAGAGAATGAAATTTATCAAATGAATAACCGGACTCACAAAAGCACGACATTCCAAATTCCCCAATGGCCGCTTCGTACGTCTTGAAGCGACGCTTGCCAACGTCGCCGTCGGCCTCGTGGAAGCCCTTCGGAGCTGGAGCGGAATTTCCGCCGACATTGATCCTGGTTAGAGCGTCAGACAACAGTTGAACTGTTCTGCAGACTAAGACGTACGAGATGACATTGACTTGCCCGCCTTTGCGAGGTTCCGGACCGCACCACGAAAAGGCAATGTTTCCTCCAAGAACCGTAGATAAGCTCTCCAGCAGCGGCTGCAGAGTACCAGCAAGAGAGTCCAAAGCACTAAGTACATGGTCAGCGTCGGTTACAAAACAAAAAAGGAAGACATTACGCCTGGGTCTCTTCGGGCCGCAAAATTTGTAGTGGTTCCTGAGCTGTCACTTTGGCCTTAGCAACAGCAGCGGCATCTTGCTTGGCCAGTTTCTTCCAGTGCGCCTGTTCGGAAGCCGGGAGTTCTTCCCAAATGTCAGTTGCATAGTTGGCGACCTCGTTGATTCGGCCACGGCGCGCGTCCTTGCCCGTCTCGCCAAAGTCCTTGTCAAACTCTTTCTTGACCGATGTGAAACGCTCTTTCATCCACATTTGCTTCGCAGTACGACCGCGTTTACGTGTGACATCGAATCCGGCAACCTTGCAGAGAATGGCAGCGACGGGATTGTTGGCAACTTGAGCTTTGGTCATTTTGGCTATGGGGGTTGCCTTGGACCAGCGCGTATCGTAGTAATTCCGAATCCCCTAAGAGAAAGACGCGTCAGATCAGCGTGAATTTGAGATCGGGAGTGAGACGCACCGTTGAGAGCCGTTCCAACAGTGCAGCCTTTCGATCGCGTTCCGACGGAGATAGTTCTGAGTCCAAAGGGGGTGTCGGCAGGATCGCAGGAGGCTCCTGATCCATGGGGAGATCGTACGGAAATTTTGTGCACATCGCGTTGAAAATGGTGTCCGCGTACTCGATGGCCGAAGACTTGCCCTTGCGACGCGCCGCGACATAGCCATCCATGCCTTCTTGAAGCATTTGCTCGCGACCGCCCTTGGCCCATCCTCGGCGAAAAGGTTGGACTGTCGTGCGATCAAACGCGGGAGTCGGAGTGAGTCTAGATGGGAATAACGTTAGGCGACGTAGGGATGGAAATTCCATCAAGGGTAAACGACCCACTCGATGGCCGGCATGATGGAGTACAAGTGATGTGAGTGGGCGCTGGTGAAGACGTCTCTGCGTGAGTAAACGAGCAAAAAGGAAGACGTCTCTGAGTAAGTAAACGAGCAAGAAGTCAATATACAACCAAATAAAAGCGTGCCACAAACGCGTGCACTGCTAGAGCGAAGTGACTTATTTGGTTGAGATGCCAGGATGCCGAGTCTGATGCTTGGCATCGCCTTCGAGAAACGCTTATCAAGCCGGAGCTTGTATAGGTCTCAGAGTCGATCGCAAATTTACAATGGGCGATAAACAAACACGGGGCTCCACAACGAAACGCGGAATGGCTGCAGTTCGCGCACGCGCACAAGATGATGTCAAGAGCCTTATCATGGATCTGCGAGACATTTCCAGCACTCTGGCACGGGAGACTGGCGAAGGTGAGCACAACATGTAATTCTGGCGGACTATTGACCCAATTGTACAGATATTCACGGACAAGTGATGAGGATTCTGATCAGTGACTACAAGGAGGAGTACGACGTGGCACAAAGTGCGTGATACCGCGTACCTTTTTATCAATCTACTAACTATAGACAGAGCTGCTCTCTCAGGTTGTCGACGACGCAGCTATCGATCATGATCCCCCGTCGCCGCTCACGGGCACAGGCGAAGTCGGGCTTTCTCTCGCCATGCTGAACAAGATGTGTTGGGCCCAGGCCTTCGAGAATATGGGAATTCGATCTTTCACGGACCTACGGATCCTCTCCGTCTGTTTTTCGTCTCCCGCCACCCAGCTACGCGAGCTTTTGAGCGAGGCGCTGGCTATCGATGAGGATTCGGAGGATATGCGGATGATGGAAATAATGCTGGAGGAGTATAAATGATTGTCTGAGGTTTTCGGCTCTCTCACTGCTGTAGAATATCGTGCGCGTCCATACAATGTAACATGTTTTACCATTCCAGACCGTGCATGGCGGGAAGCGCGCCATTTTCGGGCACCAGCCAGATCTAGCAACAGAGTGAACGTACCCTCCCTATGAGACAGCGTCTGAGGATACTCGGTAGCATACGCCCGGGGGGCGAAGCTGCCCGCCCCGCCCGCTAGCCGTGCGCGCCATTTTTTTCGCGCGCGGCGGCAAATTCCGAGTGACTCAATCTGCCGAGTTGCCGATCTCCATTCGCGCAAACCCATGAAAAACAAATCCGTCCCAGTACGCCAGCCGTATATCAACACTGGAGCCCATAGCCTAGGGTTTGAGAGACGGGCCAGCTAACCCCAGCCTGCCAGTGATTATAACCACAGAGTTGGCAACGATGCCTGTGGCTATAACCACTGGATTTCCCTTAAAATTACAACTTGGCCTGCGGCACGCTCTTCAGCTGAGGCATTGTGTACAAAATCCGCATCCGACTGAAACCCATTATGCACCCACCGGAAAAGTCCAGCGGCGGAGTACAGGATGAATGAGCAGCGAACGCCATCTTGCTCAATAGATACATTTCCGTGCATGACGAGTGCGGAGGGAAGCAAGATGAGGTTGCCAGGAGGGAACTCGACGATTATCTTGAGATCCCAAAGTATGAGGTGGCCACCCTTCTTGGGGTCAAAGCGACCCATCACCCAAACCGCGCACAGGCCTCGAACTAAGTTTAGATGGTCGGTGTGGAGACGGGTCCATGCGTTTGGCGGAAAATTGACGTGACAAGCAGCGAAAGCACTGTTGTCAAACGCTCACACGAGCGTGGGGTCGTCGGCAATGATGTCGGTTAACGTGTCCTCATATTCCTGCCAAGTCACCGGGAAATATTTGCACAATTGCTCTTCAAAACACATTAGCCAAAGACTAAGACAAGAGGTGAGAAACTCACCATCCGCAAAGCCAGCCATACGTCGAAACGGTTCCGAAGCAAAAAGCTCCTTCAAAAGCTTCTCATCCTCTGGATGATTGACGAGCTTTCCTGGGGTTATGCGCCCACCGCCAAATGAGTTGCCCATGGGCTTTGCCAAATATGCACCACGGCGATGGAGAAAGTCAGCCGCAGCCCAATGAAGACGCTCCGGCAATTTCAGCAGAAGTTCGAGGGCTTTATCCATCAGGTCGGACCAGCGCGGGTCGTTGGGATGACCAGCGAGCACCACTATGAGCCGGCCCTCGGCATCCAGAATCAATTGAGGCTTTCTGTAAGCATGTTAGTGCCGTCACATGAAAGTAGCAGCCCAAGAACTTACCCTCCTTCCCAGCCCAGCAAGGTCCAACCGTCATCCACCATCCTCCGTACGTCGTCGATTGTGAAGACGTAGTGGTCTTCTTTGTAGCGAGGACCCGACCAGTGGGTTGGCTTGGGAAGAAAGTTCGACTTGAAGATGGGCGCATTGAGGGTGTACTTGGCGCTCGTCTTCTTAACCTTGCGTCGAACACCAGCCTGCGCCACGGCCTCCGGCTCACGAGAGCGGGCAGCAGATCGATGTTTGTTGCGGTTGCGGTTGGCCTTCTGCTTCTGCTCGGTTGTTTTGGCGCGCCGCGTCTTCTTAGGCACACTCTCACCCGCCTCGTCGCCCTCCTTCCAAACAGCTTGACGCTTTGGGCGAGGGAGTTTAGTGGTGTGGTCCATCCACACGTACGGCATTGCTGGCCGAAAGTTGACGCGGCTGGGCGTAGGGATGGGAGGAGAGGCATCATCGGAGGAGGCGGAGTCGCCAGAGCGGCACGAATCGTTTGACGGCGTTGGTGAGCCAGCTCGTGCAACAGGGGACGGGAGAGGTGTGAACAGTGGCGACGGCAAGGGTGTGAATAAAGGTGAGCTCGGTGGAGAGGTGAGCGGAGTGAAGAGGGGAGAAGGAGGGGGAGTGAAAAGAGATCCGTCCGCTGCGCATTCGTAGGGGGTAGAAAAGAGTTCTTCCTCCGAGGAGCTGCCGTCACTCGAGGCGGGGGAAGGAAGCCGCTCGGGCGCATCTACGGGTGGCTTTACTTTTGTCCTGCGCGACGGTGAGAGGGCGTGGAGAGAAACCGGCAGCTTCAGCAGCCTTAGACTGCGACGCAAGGGGCCCAAACCCGTGGTTCTGGGGCCGGAGACGACGGGGACGGACTCCTCCACCTTGGAGGGAGGAGTCGGCTCTTGCTTGCGCCGGTGGAAGAGATCCCGTAGAAACATGGCCGTGCGCATGGCGGGCACGGCGTACGGCGACCAAACTCGTCCTGAGCGCGTCGTTCGAGGCGGCGGAGGCTCTGCAAACGCACATCAGCCCAAACTCACTCAAAAAGACCGAGACAAAGGAGGGCTGACTTGAGAGCAGCGATACGACGCATTTGCCACAAGCCAACATCCTCAATGCGTTCTCCGCTGGTCCAAACGGCGGACCAACGCGTACCAACGCCCCCAGGGATGCCAGCCAGTGCAAACGGAACGACGCCGCGCCAAGTCCAGCCAAGCAGGTAGATTGATTGAGCCAACTCACCATAAGAGTCCTCGGCCATAGAAGGCGCGCTCATAAGCCGCGGTTGCGACGGTGCAGCCTGGAGGCAAGAGGCGAAAAGAGCGTCACTCATATGTGACCTTGTGCCCCGAAATGATCAGTGTGACTGCGCGCCAATGCCCGCGCAGGAGTGACATTCAACTTTGGGCGGGAGGGCGGGGTAGAGCACCAGAATGACAGCGTAGATCCGTTGGTGACCTTAATATATGTATAGTCTTCCGCAAACGCTAAGTGATTAAGAAAACTTGAATTTTGTCATTTTGCGTCTTGCAATAAGCAACTTCCTTGAGCCCGTGTATGCGCAAAGTTGGCACTTGCCTTCGATCTTGCATAACCTGTGGTACGACCAAGTCTCACTCTCCCTATACCTCGCTGTTCACTCAAATACACATTGTCTGACCATGTTCTATCATCTAGGATTGTTCTCAACGTTCGAGATGGTCTTCACGCGTAAAAAGCGCGGTCGAAAGCCGCTCACACCAGATGATCGTGCCGATGTTAGACGAGAGCGGAACCAACGTTACTGGAAGAAAAAGGGTGCGGACATCAATGAGGTCCGACGTCTGCGCTATCTCATTGCCAAACCCGACACTTCCAGGTGCGTAAATGTACTAACATATTTGAAGGTCCCAACGCCTGACTTATAACTGACAGCACCTTGGCGCCCTGTCCAGATGAGGATCTCCAGTCTAATTGCTCCCCAGCGCCCTACATCCCTCTTGGTCCATCTGTGCCCAGCACTCTTCTTGCCGCCCTGCACAATGTTCGCCTACAACGGGCCGCCCTTCGCGCCATGTGCAATAATAACATACGCTCCTACTTGGTATGGATGTGTCGAGGCATTGCAGGCGATGACGATAAGATGTTCTGTGACATTTATCAGAACCAGTACGACTTACAGATTTGGTTGAAAGCCACGGAGAAGTTGATGACGGTGGTCAGGGAGCACGCAGAGCAGTGGCCAGCCTTTGTTCGGGAGGGAGAGGAGCTGTTGGATTGCCTGGCTGATGCTGCCCGCATGATAGACGCAGTGATTGTGTCCATGGAAGAGGGTCACCTGGCGGACGATGTATGCGCGCGCGCCCTTCCCCATCAAATCTCAAATGTTACTTGATCACATATATATGTCTCTCAATACATCGTTGTCACCAATATATGCATGTGTGTAATATTACAGTGTTTTCAATCGAAATCATAGTCAAACTGTAGTAGATTGTGCAATATGTGCGGTAGAGTGTACCAAAGACGAATGTTCTGGCAACAGGCAGCGGAATTGGGTACACACCCGCCATCGGACCCTCTCCGTGAATGCCAACCGTCTCTTGACAGCATTGAACCAAGACCGCGTCTCACTGGACCTATCACAATTGGTAAGCTAAGCAAGGTATGAGCTGTAATGAGGAAGCACTTACAAAAACGAATCTTTTCGCGAGAGGTTCTCCTCGTACACACCTTTGACATAATCAAAGTCGTTCAAGACGGCTATTTCTCCCCAAATGCGGTCCGTTACAGCCGGTCGGGTGCATATCGCGGCCGCGGGCCGCAACTCCACAGGCACCGTCACATGTGAGGGCTCGCCAAAGAGCCAATAGTCGTGTTGGAGGCGAAACATAAGTACCTTGAACCAGGGGTTGATCAATGCAGAGAAAAAAAACTTGCAAAAGGTGGAACTTACCGCGGCAAGATGGCTATTGCAGACGGAGCCGTAAAAGTCACTCCAGAAGAAGCAGAGCAGGTACTGAAAAATTGGCATGTTGTCCGTTGCCAACGCCAAGCGAAACCAGGGTGAAAGATGGTACAGAACATCGAGCTGCTTGATGTTGAAATAAAACCGCGTATAGCAGTAGAAGCGACTCTCGTCGCGGCTGAGAGGTGGGGCGTTGACGTGATGGGGCCACTCCGCAAGCCGCCGGACAAATTCACGGCGGCGTCGAACGTGGCTAGGCTGCAAGGACCCATTGCGGCTGCGCTTGATGGTGTAGACGCGCCCACCCCCGTTGCGATCACGACTGGGATGTAAGCCGAAGGAAAGCCCGTTGGGAGGGATGACAGAGTAGGACATAGTGTTAGTTGTTGTTGTAGGAGGGAAAGTGGTGAAAGTGAGAAGGCGCAGTCGTATCAAGGTTGATGACGCCGCACGTAGGGCTTTGGGAAAGGAGAAGGCAGGTGCATCAGGGTTGATTGCACGAGGCGCGTCATGCGGCATGTGTTGGCTGCATCTGGGGTGCGTTCAGGTCGGGTGTGAAGTTCGGACAAATTCAGGAGGGTGGATAAGGCATAGCACGTAAGGCGGATGGGTATAGTGGTACAAGAATATGAGTATGGCTAGTCTACATGAAGCTGGGAGAATGAAGTGGCAACGGCTTCCAAGGACGGGGCGGGCTGGCCGACAACGCGGATGATGTACGGGGATCCAGCAGCAAAGACCACGCGCACCGTGCCACGAGCGTAGGCGTCGATGTAACACTCTAACGCCTGGGCATGAGTGGGGTAGGCCCGATAGACGCTGCCGCTGATGCCTAGGACGAGAGGCCCGACTATGGACCTACAGCGACGTAAGTAAGCTATGTAAGTAAGCTATGGCCGTTGTTGAGTGGAAGCGCACCAGTCTCCAAAAACCCCGACCTGTTGCCCAACAACGACCGCGTACCAGGAACGAACGGAGCTTGCGCCAACGGGCTCTATAATGTCATCGGGGTGCGGGATACAATAGGTAGGCGTAGATTCGGCGGCCCGTGCTCTGCGAGGAGTCGACGTTGGATTTGGAGGCGGCGACCGCCTTGGCGTGCGAGTGGGGGTTGAAGGTGGGCTGGATGCAAGTTGGATGCGGCGGGGAGTGGAGGTCATTGTTGACGTTGACGTTGTCGTCGAAATCGTCAACGTTGTGGTCGTCGTGATGAGCGTGACTTCGATGTCTGGCATGGCATCTGTCAGTAAGCGCAGTGAGTGAAAAATACAACGCACCAGACTCATCGTCAGAAGGAGGCGCAGCAGAGGAAGGAGGACGATTGGTCATGAGTTGAGCCAGTGATGTGGTTTGAGATCAAGTCACGATCGAGCAGCTGCAATAGGGGTGAGAATGCCCAATCCGGGCCCGGCAAATATCGGGCTCAGTCTTGGCTCGGTCAGAGTCCCATGCTGTCGGAAATCCTATTGAGTAGAAGCTAGGCAATCAAAGTACGTGTATACCTCTTCTACTACCCGAACTACTAACTGAATGGGAACTCAGGGCTCACATCATGGTCGGAAGCTCTGCCTACAAAGGGGCGCGGCTGGCATTCATGCAGTCGCAACTGCCTGGGTATATTCTTGCCCGCAATGAGAATCGGGGCAGGGATTTTATCACAAATGCAACCCGACTTTTCTTCCGTCGTTTCCCAATCTTGCTGCCTCTCGGCCAGGATCCCACGGAAGCACAGTTGGCCGCCGTTGACGATGACGCGGCAGAACAAGAGCGCGTTCCTCCGCGTCTTGAGGACATTGGACCCGAGAATTATCCGGAGGCAAAGAGGCTCTTCGATGCGGAGACGACCGAAGTTACAAGACGTGTCGAGGTATGTACGCAACAGTTCAGACGTTTGAAAGCCGGACTGACGACCGGCCGCAGCAAATTGCACGTTGGTTTTCCAACCATCGCGGATCGCACCTTACAAAGAATGCTGAGGAGGGCAAGAAAACGGTCCAGGCCATGTTGGCTCCGGCTCCTGTTAAGAAAGCTCGCAAACAGCCTGCCTATCTACTCTGGGCGTCCAACAACGTCGACGCAGTGGAAAACAAGCTCAAGGAACTCATTGTTGCCAAACGCGCGGAGGACGGCCTCTCTCCCGAGGCGGAAATCAACGGGCGCACTTTGGAATCCCTGCGCACAAAGGCCAAACACCTCGCGTTCAAAGAGCAACCCGACAACGAGCGGCGTGTCTGGGAGGAGAAGAGTCAGGTGCTGTATAACGAGGACTTGAAGTCGGTTGTGGACGACGCTCCGCAGATGCAACGAACGCCAGAGCAGATGCAGACGTAAGTTTGCCATCCTCCTCAATTTGTGCAATGTAGAATTGACTTCGTCTTAGAGCCATTGATGGCATTTCGGCAACAATCAACCCAATTCTGGAGGCCTTAGCAGAGGCTACAGGTTGGCAGTTTTTTCTCATATCGGGTGGGCCGCAGCCTAACGATTTCGGGCGTCCAAATATTCAATAGTAAGTCTTCAATATTTACCACACCACTCGCGCTAATCAGGCTTTCTTTTCAAGCACGCACGGCGGTACCCTGACGAAGGGATCAAAGCAGACGTTCGTATAGTTGGAGCATGCATGGTGGCTCAAGGAGTTAAAGCCGAAGTTCTCCGCTTATTTGCGGAAGTGTTACAGTGAGCTCACCGTCATATTTGGTCCCTATTTGTGGTACTGACTTCAAGACAGATACAGATGATTGCCGTGCGCGCGCCTTAGGGGGGGTTGTTGAAGGCCGCGCTGACTCTGCCAATGATATTGGAGTCAATGTCCAGGCCAGCGCCAGCGCAAACAGAGGCTTCGTGCAGGAGAAAGAGAGCTGTAGCGCGCCCGGGGCTCTGCAGCACAATAGCAACCCCCAACCAACGGATACACCACCCTGCCCGCTGACTCAAGCTCGCCTCTCACCGCTGAATGACGTGTTGCCAAACCCGCCAACAGCAGCTCCTCTCCCACAGCCGAGGGATCCGTCACCACTCCCGCCGACCGCATCCCGCCTCTCACCACCAAGAGAATCATCGCCAGCGCACCCTTCACCGCCAAGAGAATCGTCTCCACTCCCGCCGTCGCCAGCGCGCCCTTCACCATCCAGAGAATCGTCTCCACTCGCGCGCCCTTCACCACCCAGAGAATCATCTCCACTCCCGCCGTCGCCAGCGCGCCCTTCACCACCCAGAGAATCGTCCCCACTCCCACCGACTCCAACGCGCCTCTCATCGCCAAGAGAACCATCCCCACTCCCACCGTCGCCGGCACGCTCTTCACCACCAAAAAAATTGACGCCGCACCCGCCGTCGCCAGCACGCCCTTCACCGCCGAGAGAATTGACGCCGCACCCGCCGTCGCCTCATCTCTCATTGCCGGGGGAGTCCCAACAGTTGGATGTACTTCCCCCGCAGATCCCTCTCGCCGAATTACCACCTCAGGGTGGTCAGTCAGAGCGCTCTACTCAGGGAAGAAAGAAGGGAAGGAAGCGTAAGGCGGACGACAAGAATCAGAGCGCCGACAGAAAGCGAACGAAGGGAGGGAGCCGCGGCCAAAGGTCCAAAAGAAAAGCAGAGGAAGCTGTGGAAGAGAGTGGCTCAAAGAAACGGAAGGGTGCCGCCGACTTGGAGGAAGAACAGGCCACAGCAGGAGGCGCAGATAGCCCATCCACAAATGTGATCGACCGCTCTGTTATCCGCTTCACGAACCTCAGCCCAACAACGCCGAAGGAGTCGACTACCGCAAAAAACCTGAACAAGGGCTTGGCACTTCTCACGCGCTGTGATTATGGAGTCGCATACATGTTGGTGGTGCAGAGATGGGTTCAGTGGGAGGACAAAATGAGCTTCACAGGGAGCTCAGACTTGGGCAAGGAGTTCCGACCAGGGTGCGTGGGTGATTGGATTGCGAGGGCAAGGCGGGAGACGTACGCTTGGTTGCCACCGGGCGGCGGCTTAGCAGGGGCGCAGACGCTGGGGGAAGGGTTCTGGCGTTGGTGGTCTGCTCTGCAACCTGACTTCCGCCAACATGACGAAGCCGGGCTCCTGATTCGGGAGGATGACGAGTCCGTCGCGGAACCGCCGGCTGGCGAGGAGTGGGACAACCTGGCATGCAACGGAACAAACGGCCTGATGAGTGTACTGGCCTGTCTACACTTTTGGCGCGATGCTATTGCGGCGATCCCACCGAGTCGGGAGTTCAGGGCCAATCAGGGGTTACAGAGAGTGCTTGTAGATTGGGATATGGCGGTCAAGGACGTTTATAATGTTTTGGGAAGGTTGCTAGAGTAGAATCATTAGTATGGAAATATTTATGTCAGTGTCAAGACCTCTGAGATTTGGACAAGTCCAAGATGACGTCGATTCATGAGCGGGATTTGGCGGGATTTTGGCAAGTGCACGATTTTTGGCGGCAACGTCGCGTCCGACTGAGTTTGATTGTATGGTGATTTTTTTTTCATGTATGTGATGATAATATAAATAAAGGGAGCGCGATTGATGAGGGTGAAAAAGGCTCGGGCCACTAAAAATAATTTATTTGACGCCACAGTTAATTGTCTCCTCCTTTGGGAGAGTGTGGCGCGACCACGCAGGCAGTGGACAACCTGCCTAATAAGGGTGCGTGATTGCTGTCCATTTACGACACTAGTACGGGTACCCGATCCACTGATTATATAAGTGGCGCCCAGCGGATTACCGCCAGAGTCCCGCCCCTGATGATGACCAGAGTGATTTGGCAATGAGCAAGGGGCGCATGCCAGCGTCAAGCGCCAGCCCCGGCCATTTCACCCAGCGGTCACGGCCTGTCACATTTCACCAGAAGGCCGCATTTACCCTGCCAGCCCTTTGGGCTGATTCATGGATCAGCCCATGTGCCCAATTTGTCTGTTTTGATCGGATGATCTGACAGCCAAGGCTGAATATGTAACCCGAGAGAAGCAAGTGTCGGGACGACGACACTTGGCACAAGTCGCCGCGAAGGAATGGGGGCTTGGACTGGGCCCAATGGCCGTGGTCGTGGACGATGGAGATTGTTGGGGCGGACCCAATCCTCTTCAAGGATATTGAAGAACTTGTACGTGCCTGCGCTGGTTTTCCGGATGGTCATTACTCGGCAACCCCAAGTGAGGCCAGTTTTCAGGGTCTGAAAATAATTAGACTTGAAATACGGAACACGTCGAGAAGATAAATAATACCTTGTCTCTGGCCTCAAGACGCGCCGTCCACTCCTCGCGTGTCTCGTCGACGCGCATTGGCAGACGGTAGGCCAGATTGTACGCGATTTGCATGCGGATCTGGAAGGCTGGCCAGCCGTCGCGGCTGAATTTCTTTGTGCCTCCAGCACACCAAATCGCGATGGCAAAATGACGCGCCCATTCGCGAAAGAACGCATGCTGCTTGGCAGGGAAAAGTTTCTGGGAAGAAAAGACGCGTCAAAACGCGTCATGCTCAACAATGATGAGCTTGGCGTACCACTGGGAACAACGGGGGAGTGACTTTAGTCGCCATGATGTCGAAGACCCTCTGGTAGTGTATCCGTCAGAGCAGTCGCGTCACGATAAGAGGGGGGCTTACGGTCAGGTACTTGACGGCCGGGTAAAGGGATGAAATGTTCTCCTTGTTGGACATCTTGAAGAAATTTTGCGTGACAAAGTTGCAAATGAGGTAGAGCGTTGAGGGTGGAAGGAAAAATTAGAGACCTTCACGAGTCCTGACTCGAGTAGACTCGGACTCGTGAAGACGAGTACTCATGACCCAAAAAGGAAATCATAACCCCCAAAAGAACCGAGTCCTACACAGACTCAAGTCCGACGAGTCGAGTACTCACGAGTCATCCAAGTACTCGCCATGACTCGAGTGCACTCGAGTACTCACGAGTACTCACTAGAGTACTCATCAAAGACTCGTAGCATACAGTAAATTGAAGATCAAAAGAAAATACATCGTAGTTTTACTCCATCATTTCTACATCAGAGTCAGCAGCGTTATCCTTCTTCTTGCGAGATGACTTGTCGTTGAACAGCTTGATCAATTCAGCCTCCGGGACTAATCCGGCCTTGAACCAACCCCAGAGTATTACCGCAGCGCGAGTTGACTCATCTGATAGGTTGTGGCGATGCTTTGTGACAGTGAGCCCGGCATGAGAGAAGAGACGCTCGATATCAACAGAGGTCGCTGCAGATTATGAGCCCAATGATGACAAAATATCAAAAATGGCGTACCTGGCATGCTAAGATAGTCAAGCGCCATCTGGGCTAAACTTCCGCTAGCGGTGACCACAATCTTGCCTTTGGCATCGATCGGGTCCAGCTGAGAAGCCCAGTAAGCCAAAGGGTTGGAGCACGAGTGCACCGGAGGAGTGGATAGATACTCTTCCAGCGGGTCCTGCCTCTTGTTATTGGTATAATTCTCAACATCATCGAAGCGGTTACTCTAAATTTGAATGAACAAACGAATATGTAGATAGAATAGACTACTTACCCGTGTAGCTGATGCAACGGCAGGGACAGTGGCCGTAGTGTCTTCAGGACGATAACGCACCCACTCTTCACGAACATGCTCCAGCGCGTTGGTGATCCATTCGCGCTCCCATCCCTGACTCTCAAAGTACCGAGTCTTGAACTTTGGATGCAGCACTGTCAAACGTAGTTAGAAAATGGACTGCCCAAATGAATAGAATGCGTACCCATGGCTATACGAATCATTCGGTTGTTGTCCGTCCGTCCATAGTACTTGAGCATGACCATGCGCCCACGAACAGCGCCTGCACGCACAATTGGACTGTAAGACTTGTCCTTGATGATGCGATCAAGCTCATCGACGAGAGCGTCGAAAATGGGGATGACTTGATGGATGAGAGGAGTGCCTGACTTTGAGAGAGCTTTTGAGGCATCGACGAAAAGCTGTTTGATTACATTAGATAGTGTATAAGTACTCAAAATGCAGGCATACACTAAGGACCTTCTCTAGCTGCTCGATGACAGTCCACTCCGCAGTCGTCAACTTGAACTTTGACATGGCCCGCTTAGCCACACGGTTGAACTCTGCCTCCGCAACGAGGCGATCAAGGGGCCTACGGAGCTCGAGCGCACGTACGAGAACAGGATGAAGTGAATTCCACCGTGTAGCGACAGCGCGAATCATCTTCTTGGGAGGGATATCACACTTGACACATTGAGCCTGGAGCTCCTCCTGCATTCGTTGGGTGTTGAATACCCGACGGCCAATCTTCATGATCTAGGTATTGATTCATTCACAAGACAGTAGGGCTTGAAATCGTTACACACCTTGGTGACGGCCGCACGCCCCAGCGACTTGTCTGCATCACTCAAATCATTGATCTCGGAGAGGGCAGCAAAGAGCTCCTCGAGTTCAGCTTCCTCTGCCTCCTCTGTCTCCCGGTCCACTCCCTCGATGACGTTCTGCTCGTCCTGATCAGGCTTATCAACCTCTTCCTCAAAGAAGATATCGCCTTCATCGGTGAAGTCGTCACCATTATAGTCATCCAATCCCTTGTTCGTGATCTTTTTGCCAACAAACTGGCGCATAACGGCCTTACGAAACATGAGATGATGACGACAAAAACTTGGAAATGAACGTACCCTGGTCGCGAGATCAATCTGATGGGCAGAACAACCAACATATGTGTCTTCGCCTGCGTGGGTGGAGAGCGGAAGCTTGGGAATAGCATCGGCCACCATCTTTGGATTGACACTTGCGTTGTCGCCACAAAATCCAAGGACCTTATCGGCGAGTCCAAAGTCCTCCAAGCAACCAATCGTCTTGTCCGCGAGATAGTCCGCCGTGTGTCGTTCATGGAGACTGATGGCTCAGTCAGCCCACAAAACTAAACTAAGACAATGTACATACCCAATCATATCAAGATTCAGATTCTCGATAGTCTTGCCGTTGAAAAACGTCACGCCGACGCCTTGGCTGGAGCACTTGCCACCAGAGGCCCAGCCATCGAAGACTGCGTGAACCTTGCCACGGATACCCTATGAGACACTTTAATACTTTGCCAAGCGCTAGAGGGTGTAAACATACCTTGAGATGCTCAATGACTTTAACCTTGGTCACATTGTAGACCTCTTTGGTGTCACGGGAGACAGTTGTCTCTGAGGGAATGCGCGCATCGGGGCGGAACATAGTGATAATTTTGCGAATGGGGGGGTCACTGGCGAGGCTGAATGGGCGGTGACAGGTAGCGACCTCCTCAATAAGGAGGTACCGCAATCGACCCGGCGTATATGTTGAGCCGTGTGCAAACGGGGCAAGCGATGTCTGCCCGGCGTTTCCAGCACAGAGCTTCTCGTGGCGTTTGAGATTGCTGGTAGTTGAGTCATTGAACGATCGGTTGACCTCAACATTGGTGCTAGGAAGGAGTTAGTAAATACTTATAGTAAAAAGCATTGACACGTACGACTTGCACACAAAGAGCTGGCTAAAACCATTTGGTCCCTCGCCAACAACCGCGGGCTGGAAGTGGTCATAGACCGATGAAGAAAACTTGCGCCGTTTGGCCTCTGGAGGATAAATCAGACGACAAAACAAGCAACGTATGGAACTCATACCAAGAACGCCTTCCCAGTACACCTTGTCATCCAAATGTCCAGGACCATCCCCCCCACCACCCTCATCGCCCTCCTCGCCGTCGTCGTCAGAAAGGTCGGCCAGGTCTGGCATACCATCAAAGTCACCGGGCTCAGAGGAAGCATAGATGGTAGTGGCCGGACCCTCCTCCTCAGAGCCCAAAGACTCTTCATCATCGGAGGTAGCATGTCGGCGACCGTTCCCCTTCCCTTTCCTTGCCTTCGCCTTCCCTTTGGCGGACAAAGTCGACACCTTGCGAACACGCTTGGGCGCAGGTTTGACAGTGGTGCCACCTTTGCCAGGCGCAGTGACTGTATCAGCGCGCTTGCGCTTTTCGACGAGCGAGGTGGTCGAAGATCGGCGAGAGATGGAGGCGGTAGACTGGCGAGGCATTCTGAGGGATAGTATACAATGGTAAACTGGGTGATAGTCGAAATTCAAGTCGTCTTTTGAGCTGATTAGCGAGTGCCTCAATAAACAGTGGTAACATGAGTCAGCCTACCTGCAGGTAGCGAGCGCTCGGGCAGCAATGGAGCCAGGAACAATACCAAGTCGCCCATCGATGTGATTTCACTGGCAGATAACGATTATTGCGCCACGAGGCAAGAGCCTGACCGAGCAACATGAGGCAAGCCGTGAAAAGAGACAAAAAACAAACTCATTTGAAATAACGGTGCGTGCAAGAGAGCATCTTCGCCATCGGATCCACAGGGCTCAAGTACGCCGCGCGCGAGTAATTTGACAGATCCACCGGGGGACGGGGGACTCGTATCCTGGCCAATAAGAGTGAGACTGGCTGACAATTGTCAGACTAGCAGAGATGACAGAATTGTCATGCTCTGGGCATTTCTGCCTGCGCGGCTCCGTAGGTGTCCGTACCCAGCCGAAAGTCGTCCTGTGTCCAATCCGGGAGCAGGATAAGGCATGGCCACCTGACAGCATTGTCAGGCAAGCAGGAATGACGGAGCATCATATCCTTGGCATGCTGGAGGCGGTCCGTGTCGTGTTTGTCCATGATACAGGCCTTGCGGGTCCAGTGTTGAAGGGAGAAGGCGACAAAAATTGTCACTGTAATGGTGACATATCACGCACCGGGGCTCGGTGCGAGGGGCCGAGGTCCTTGTGTGATCATTTAATATCCTAGAAAACATCGAATTTTACTGACTACACCTGAATAACAGTATTATAATGGGTGAGAATACAGTCTATATCACATTCACAACAGCTTGGAATTTTTTGGTAGGTGCAAGGTAGGTACCAGAGAGAGCATTGTGCGATGTAGTATTCGAGTGCCGAGTTCATCATACATGTGTCCATACTTCCACTAGTTCCACCACCACATCTATCTCATCACCATACTTCCCCTGAATGGCCCGTACAAAGGACGTCTACATGAAAGCCCAGCGCGACCGTGATCTAGCTGGCGCCTTCGAATCGGAGATACATGATTACTTCGGCGAGCTATACGAGAAATGGTCGAAATACCCAGATACTGTTGCGATGTTGCGTGCAGAAGAGGCCGACCGATTGATGGTCTTACGAAAGGAAGAAGAAGCGGCTGAGGCAGTTGCTCAGGCCAGAGAGCGCCTGCAGCAGGAGAAGAAAGACAAGGCTAAGGCAGCCTCAAGGGAGTGCATGGCACGGTGAGCTTACTATGGTATCGATATTTCCCGACTTCTTGCTGATGGTCTCCTAGCAAGAAGCAGAAGATGAGCGCCCAAGAGCTGGAAGAGCAGCGGCTTCGCAATAATGAAGCGGCCGCCAAGTATCGAAAGAACAATCGGAATCATCTTCGCGCAGCGTCAGAGCAAGCACGCTACAAGTGAGTAAGCCCAGCTCAAATCTACAGGCGAAACGCTGATAGCTGTATCATCATGCAGGAAGAATCCAGAACTCATACCTCGCCAAGGCGCTCTGAAGAAACCGGAAGAATACGAAAGTACAGCTGCGTGGGAAATGAATAATATTGGCAAGGCGTCCCGTCAAGAGTTGCTCAGGACGACAGGAAAGTAACAGTAGTGAAACAATAAATCCGTTTGATTCGACAATACAACAGACCGTATCTAAGAGAACAGAGTGAGGTCGTAGCCACCTGCTCGGTAGACGTGGGGGCCGACTGACAGGTTGTCACTTAGCAGGAGAGCAACGAGATCGTTGCGCTGCTTGGACGTGATCATCATTGCGCCAGTGAGGAGACGATGATTGATGGGGCGCTGGGGCGCGCGATATGGACTGCAACAAATATCATCAGAACAAGTCAGACACGTCTGGTAAACTGGCACATTTAGCACTGCAGCTGGCATTGGAAGTAGGCTCAAAGGTCGGCCCTTTGTCAACAATGCCAGCCGCGGTGCGAGATGTGCAGTAGAGAAGAGGCGGAAATGCATCGGGAATGGCTTACCTGCGGGCGTGTTATCCCAAGACAGGCGGCGAAGAAGAGTGGGCGCCGAGGGGTTTTTTCGCGAGCAACAGCGGTTGTATTGCGAGAACGGGCGAGCCAGTTGACAGATTGTCAGACTGGCGGGAACGACGAGATCGTCGTGCCCCTCATCAGGAATCGGGATCCAGGTGAGAGGATGGATGGCTAGGCAAGCTGCAGGGAAACGAGTGAGAAATAAGTAAGACGAGTCAATGCGTCGACGCACCTGGGTATGGGCGCGGTGGCGGGAGGCTGGCGTCGCGGCAGCGGACCGTGAGCGTGGGAAGTTGGCGGTAGACGCCAAGTTCTCACGCAGGTGTGCCTTTCGAGGCGAATGGGACGGAATCTTGAGGCAGGTGGGCGCGAGTGAAAAAGCGAGCCAGCTGACAGAATTGTCAGACTGGCGGGGACGACAAGATCGTCGTGCCCCTTGGCGAGCTCCGGTGCGCGGTGCGCGGGTGCGCGGGTGCGTGGCTACGCGCGGGTGCGATGGAACCAAGGGAGGGCAGTGGCTGGAGGGACTTGGCAAGATTTCGCCAAATCCAACTGCCTGCCGCGGGTCAGCGCCTCGCATCTTCGAGACGCTGACCTCTCTAAGTCTGTCTCGCGTTCATCTGCTCTGCGTCTGGTACCCCGACGCCCAATTCGTGACCACGCCCAAGTGCCGTGTCCGCGTCATTTATTCTATCTGCTCTGTAAGTTTTTTCATCTCTGTTTCTTCCACCTCTCTTCCCCATTCTCCGCGGCCTGACAATTCTGTCGGCCGCGCTGCTTGACGATCTCGTCGGCAGCATTTCTTTTGACTTTGATGCTTCGGATCCCGGATGACGACGCACGACGACGACGACGACGCGCTTTTGAGATCGCCCTAGCTGTTGGTGGCCCGACGATTTCGTCAGGTTGCACCGTCTCGACAATTCTGTCGAGCGGCTGGATTGTTATCGTGGGCAGGCTGGCCTATTTCCTCAAACTCTCAGATGTTTTCCTGAATATGGATGCTGATCGTATGCAGCATCTTCGGCCTTCTCTTGTCGTCAGGTACGTGTTTGTCTGGTGTAAACGGACGCCACATATTGATGTCACTAGATTATCATGACCAAACAGCGTACCTATGCGCGCAGCGCCGTTCATCAGGAACTTCTGGACCGTCCGGACCAACTTCTTGGGTTCAACGAGCCTGTTCCGGGTAGGTATTTCTCAATTCACTAAACAGATCAACATACTTATACCTTTATGCAGATACCATCAATCCATTCCATGCCAAGCTTGCCGCCGTTCTTGACGACGCCCCCGCAATTCTCTCTACGCCCAACGCCATGTACCTCCCTCGTCCCGACATCCATAGAAGTCAAATTGTGCGCTCGCGTGCAGATGGGCGTTTTGGTCTCGAGGATCCACGCTTGTGGCCTCAGTGGTATACAAAGGATGCCCCGCATCTTCCGTGCATCCTCGGGAAGCAGCCAGACTCCCCAATCGGCGAATCTCTATGGGTCGCTTGGGTTGATCCCAGCCCCAACGCTGAATGGGTTGAGGACACTGGATTCCGCCGTGGGTTTGGCCGCGCCTCGCGGTACTTGACTGAAGGGCTTCATCTAGCTATGGACAAGTTAACTGACCTCTTCAATCCTGACTCCTCCCCCATTGAACTACACGACATACGGCAAAACTGGCGGGCTAATCTCTTGGTCCTAAAATCACTCGCATCGGGGCTTGCCCACCAATCGACGGCCTACTCACGATTCCTCACCGCACTTCGAGACTTCCAGTGGATTGTGCTGGAGATGTTTGCTACCCTCCAGTACACTACCACCGTGCGCCCCTTCTTCCAAGGGCAGGCGGAGCAAGAGGACGTTCGTCTTGATGGCCTCAACAAATTTTTCGTTGGCTGTTTCACTTCCGACACAGCTATAGCGCTCCGCCTTCAGCTGGCTGGGGTTCCAGTGTGGCTCATTCGGCCCATCGATTTTGCTCGTTCCTTCCCGGTTGACTCTCTTGCCTCGATCACCGAGCCGACTGGCATCATCACGGATCTTCCCCCTCGCACCGAAGGCTTTCTTTGGGAGGGACCAACTGCCAGTGGGACAAAATACAATGCGATTCGGGACGGTGTCAAAGGACGCCAAGGACACTTCACTTCACCTTTCGAGTACGACGCTCATGGTGTTGATCGTCCCGTCCTAGCCCCGCCTGCTCCTTCGGTATCCACTTTACGAACGTCAAGTGCCGCTTCCCGATCTCGGTCACAGCAAGGTTAGTACTTCAACTGGACTACATAATCTCAGACTAAATTTGCAATCACAGATACTCGGACGAGATTAGAATATGCTGCACACACACTCCTCCCTCCTCACGCTGCTGTCTGGTTAGAGGGCGCCAAGCATATTGACGCATCTCCTTCACGCTGCCAAGACAAGCGTGAACAATATTTTGTACCTCGCCCCGAGCTTTTCAGCGCCCTCCAGAGCAACGACAAAATACTCGCATACTTGAAGAACTGGCTCTGTCTGCGGGGCGTTGCATTCACGGCCGTTCAATCCGACACTCCCTTGGCTATTAGTCATCAAGCATGGCGAATGATGATTGGAGCTTGTTCGCTAAATCCTCCAGGTGATGGAAAAGGCGCTCATGGACATTGGCACCAGAAACAAGGGGACGAAGTTCGGGTGCTCATAGAATGTGCATCGAGGGATGTCCCAGCCACCGTCAATGAGCACCCAACTTGGTATGGTCAGACATGGGGGAAGGAGACGGTGGAGACTGGGTTTGCGATGGGTCGGGAGATCATCTGGGAAGTGAACGAGATTGGATTTCGGATGGAACTGGCAACTCTCAACAGCCGCCACACTCGCATTGTGGATCACCACGAGCAATATGAGTCCGTTCGTGCTTGCTTCCCCATCGGTGCAGCTCCTCTCCACGTCGTTGATCTCGGACAGGCAAATCAAGGGCTGGCTGATCTGGACTGGTGGAAACGGGCTCGCTACATTTACGCCTTGTGGGGCGTGATTCGGAATTGGCGCGTACCACTGCCAAAGGAGATTTGGATCGAGGATAAGGATTTCACAACAGGATATACACAGGACCAGATGCTTGAGTTGGAGAGAGCTTTGATTGGGGTTTACATGGACAGTTTCTTCACAACATTTGGACGTGCACCGTGCATTCCTCGTCATCTTTCGACTCCTCACTTGACAACTTGGGTGCCCCCGGTCTACCCTCAGATGGCGCCTGGGCCTGGCGGTCGTTGGCGCCCACATTCAGAACTCCGTAGCCAGATGTGGTTTAAGAAGTTATAGATTGTATTTTGCTATCTTACTTAGGATTCTTGGACCTTACATTGCATAAATATAGACTGTTTTCTTGAACATCACTGCTGTTGTTTAGTGCGAGTCTTGGTGAGTACTCATGGCGAGTACTCACACCAGCATACCTTTGCCCGCGACTTGTGAACAGACTCGTGAGGATAAGATCCGTGAGTCTCACGAGTCGAGTTCCCGGGATGACCGAGGCGAGTCGAGTCCCGAGTACTCATGGGACTCTCTAGACTCGTGAAGGTCTCTAGGAAAAATGCATACCTTTGAAGGCTTTTATAGGTGGAAAGCATAATCTAGACTCCGCGACTTGGCAGGGAAACTCAGCTGTCAGGCAGGTCGGCGAGAGACAAGACGCGAAAGAAGCAAGGTGCACAGGCGTGGCGAGCAGTGCTGCCGGGTATCACGAACATTGCTGGGCTTGTCGTCCAACATGCCTTGCCCTGGCTGTGGTTTAGCATATCGTTTGGCATGAGAATCAATGCAAACCATATGCACACGAGAGAACAGAATCTATTGTTCAAGCCTGCTGGAATAAGAACCCGCCGCGCCCTAGGATCGTCTGCAGTCTCTTCTCTCCTTTCTCGGCATGCTTGAGAATGTTAGCAAGATACAAATACATGTGCTCGTGTCCCTCATGGCAAGCTGACATATCCAACCAATAACTGCTCTTCATCCCAGCTTCTTCGTGTGTAAATTGCAAAGACTCAAGGAGCAAAGTCTTTTGCCGTAGTAAGCTTGCGACCTTCTCCTCAAGAAACGAGCAGTCATTGATAGATCCCAGTCGTATGACTTCAGCGAGCATCTCGCGGGCGTACTTGACGGGATCGTTGCCGATGTTCACTCGCAGCTCCGCAGAGATGAGGCGAGCACACCGCAGCAATGCTTTACAACGCGCTTCATCGTAAACCCTGTAGAATGTAAGAGCACAGCTGGGAGACGGTGGGGCACAGTTATCGCTCACCGAGGAGGTGGGGGTGGAGGACGTTGCTCTCGGCGTTTCCGTCCGTTTTTGGCAGCCTGAATGTTGTAGCAATCGCGCATGACGACGAGCTGCCGTTCGCGATTCCTTGAGAAGGAGAGAGGTCGATGTGTATGAGCAACCAAGCATTCAGTCAAGCTATAGAAGGGAAGGCGTTGATGTGCAGTGTGATAAAGCGGCGTGTAATCACCACTAACTAACCAACAACAAATCTACTGGTGCTTGTGGTACGGAACGGTTGTCCTAATCGTGTGATCGGGGAACGGCTGGTTAAGGTAGCAGTGGACTGATACGTCCGTTTTGGTGCACGAATGCGGGTTGTTTTGGGGGGGTTGTAAGCGAAGAGGATCTACGCGAAACACCTAATCGAATAAAGACTCAAAGCCGAACAGAGCTCGCCAGGAAGACGGGAACGCGAAGGCCGGGACCGCTCAAGGGTAGATGTTCTACAGTACTGGGGCGACCGAACGGACAACAGTGCACTGACTTGTTATCTGCGTTGATGCTAGCCTCGTGTACCAAACTTACTTCTCTACTTGGGTGTGACAGATCGTTCTTTTGAGCGTCGGTCAGATACCGTGGCCACAAGACATTCTTCGGCTGCTTAACGTCGCACCAGTTCAGGCTAACTAAGCTTCACTTTCACAAGGCGGTTGTCTCTGGGGAGACGATTGCTTGCTACTTGGATCCGTGCGGTATCTCTGGGGAGAAGTCCGGGCTCACAGAGGTTAACTGGGTACTTGACGGCAAGGGGCTGCGCACGATTCTTGTCTGCGGTTCTTGAGTATCTCACCACTTAGGCGTCTTAGGAGACTTTGCTTTGCTTAGGTTCTTGGCTGCTTAAGGGTTTGGGTGGGCTTTCAAACGTGTTGAACTTCTTATTGGGCGCGAACCCGAGTCAGATTACTACAGAGGAATGCTTTGTGGGCTTTTCACTGCGGGGCACTAAACTACTGTACTCTACAGACGCGACGCTACTTATACACTCTACAGACTCACCCCGGTAAGCTACATAACTACTCGACGACTAGATACGGTCCGTACAAAACATGAGTCCTTACTCAGCCTGCACGGGCAAAGGTCACCAGACAGTTCCCGCCGGCGCATATGCCAGTTTCTCTACGTTCAGATGTTGCGTAGACCACCCATGGACTCCGAGAAGCAAGGCGCTGCGTGCTCAGATAGGCGTTCGCGTGTACTTTTACTTAACCGGGCGCTTACCGGCTTATCCAGCCTTTGCACCAGACTTGGGCGTGAGCCCATTCAATCGCGAGCTACCACCAGTGCGCATGCACTGAGATGGTCCGTGAACTCGAATGGTGACGCGCTGAAGCGTTGGGCAACTTATCTGGATGGCTGATACCACATGTAGTACATGAGGCGGGTCTTCGAGTCATAATCCATATGGATCGCGCCTCGCTGCCAGTTTCACATCAATCAGACGCGTCGACCGATGAAGGTGATTCTCTTGAGATAACCGCGAATCATCCCCGTTCGGGGTTTTGACACTGGTTTATTGTTATCCGACTTTTGTCACAATGAACAATGTACCGTCCGCTTTTGGTAATGAACTCCGGAGGTTGTGAACCCCGCTTCGACTCATTCAATGCTGAGGATCATGTTGCTGCTGGTAGAGCGTCGTCGGAAGCGACGGCTGTTCATCCCTGATTCGGATGTTGCTTGTGTGGCGCAGTTACGCGTACAAGGTGAAAGGACCTCCTCAGAGGGGACAACTGGGTTTATGATATTCAGCCCTGGCTACTGTCGTTCTTTGACTAATAGTTACATGCTTGGAGTTCTCTCCTTGCCCTAGAGAGCGTCTCCGTGATGACCTTTGTAGCGTATCCAACCTTGCTTCCGCTTGGCTCTTAGTTGCATATGGCTGTCTAGAAATCGCAAAATTCTGGATTTCTGGCCATGTAATCTCAACATGCATATCAGCGTACTTGTGATACCACACTCTTTTCTTCGCTCGGTCCGCGGCTAGTTTCTCTGCGGCTGTGGTGTATTTTCTTTTGGGAGGCATTGTCGTGGTGGTTGCTAGGCAAAGCTGATGAGCGTGGGCAGCGTTCCCATCGAGCAGAGCTCACAAGAAGAGGGTTGAGGGGAATTTCAGTGGTTAAAGGCGGTGGGTGCTCGATGACGGTCCGAAGGCAAACAGCATATTCGTAAGGTACTTGCCTTGCCATTCCAGTTCACTAGACCGTATAAAATATCTTCCACTGTGGTAACGCTAAAATTCTGAGAATTGCAGAACTAAATGTTATCATTATTATCATATTTATGGCGATCATCTAAGGCGACCAAGAGCCAGCAGTACTAGTGATTATGCACGACTGTATATATCGGAAATGGGTGCAAGGACCGAGGTAAGATCTTGTTCACTAGACCTCAACAGCGGGATCGTTGCTGATAGGATCTAAGCATGGAGAAGGTGGAGAAATTCAAGAGAAGGGTTTGAAGTGCATAAGGATCATGTTCCGAGGGGCATAAGGCCAGGTGAAAAGCTTAGCAGTCGTCGACATTGGCTACAAAGTTCACTAGACCGTACCTGGCAGGGAAGGTCACACCCGGGTGACGCAAGAGATAAGATCGCTCCTCTAAATAGATTCTCGGGCCTTTCAATTATGGAGTGATCGCGCCGCATACTTATTTTCTAGCTAATACAGACTCAAGATCATTGTCCCCACGTCGTATCCCAGGAACCCTCGACGGGGGGAGTGCCCCATTCACAGTCGCCCATTCCCCAAGTACCACTGGAGACCGTTCCTTTGTTACTGTTCCCCCATGAGTTCAAAAGAGTCTCCTGGCTCGACGGTGGCGAGGGCGGACATAGCGGTTCCAAGTAAGGATTCCCGACAGGCCCATACGGTGGCTCATATCATTGGTAATAGTGAATGCCGTGCCGGCCCTGGCCCTCGATTGAATAGAATGTGGTCACGTATGGCATGGGCAGCGCCCGAATAGTATGGCGGCAACTTGCTGTGACTTCCAAGTAGTCGGCGCCAGCCTCTTGACCCCATGTCCGAACCAGTCGCTCGTCGAGGGCGTCCCTGGGCTCAATCGAGTGGGTCTCCATGGCTGAGACGAGAGTCCCCACGTCGTCCGATAGTGGCAAGGCCATGAAAGCCTCTCGGACGAGCTAATTTCAATGAGTTACAAGATATGTATCACAAAACAACCAACGCACATTTTGGGGTCTATCCAAAACCCTGTCGTTCAATGGCCACGCATCGTCGTTAAAGAAAATGAAGAGGAATGATGGCAGCAAATATTGTTCGAGCCAATCACGGCCCCCACGGTATTGTTGCTGCTCGCAATGCAAGTACACATCGCCGTGCCTCACGACAAACGCCATTTGCTCGGCATTGAGCCTATCGGTCTCCGGCGTCTGGATCGCATTCAATGCTTCGACCGTGTTGAGACTCTGATGGATTGTGTGAGTTTTGAAAACACCAGAAACGAAATCTCACCATGTTACTGATTGAGTTTAGGGGAAAACTGTAAGTTTGTTGCGAGTGTATCTTGAACGTGGATCGCAATTTAGCCTATTAGGCTCTAATCGCTTATATTGGATTTGCGTGCTTCGAAAATGGGCTCTATTCATCTGAATTCGCGCGTAATTACATGCTATTGCTGCCACCATGAGGACTCCTCGTCCCAGATCTCGTTCATTCCTTCAATGACAATATATTTGACGCACATTGCGGCCCATTCGGGAGACGACTGCCAAGTAACCGAACCATAAGGGGGATTGTCTCGCCAGAACAATAAAATGCGGCCGTCTAGAACGGCATAGAAGACAGTACCCAACCTCATTGGAAGGGCGCGGAGGGTGGACCGATAGAATCCCGGTACCTCCCAGTAGTCATACCCATCTTCCTTCTTCCATTGTGCGAGAAGCACTTCATCCAGCCCGGTCACCGAGCCAGACGAGGCGCTGTCGGCGCGTGGGCCATCAAATGCGGCGCGAATAGCCTTATGAGTGGTCAACAAGGTGTATTGGCAGTGGAATGCATGAAACTCACCCGCTTATCCTCCTCCTTGTTCTCCCAGTACCACATCTTATCATCTCCGGGCTTCACGAAGAGAAATCGAAAGGAGGGGAAGAAGTTATCATCAAGCTAATCTGGTTCGCCCTCGTAGTCGAATGCATGAAACTCACCCACTTATCCTCCTCCTTGTTCTCCCAGTACCACATCTTATCATCTCCGGGCTTCACGAAGAGAAATCGAAAGGAGGGGAAGAAGTTATCATCAAGCTAATCTGATTCGCCCTTGTAGTCCGCCACATACTTATACGCGTCACGATGTCGCTCAATGAACGCAATTTGATCTGCAGACAGCGGCATCTATTCAGTGTTTGTAGGTTTGCTGTAACGAAGACCGAAATCTTTGATCAATGGGAACAGAACACAATAGCAGACCACTCACAAATTGCTGTAATCCTGCCTTGCATACTGATGAGGATCGTCGTTGAACACTGGAGGTGCTCGAACTGTGCCGGAAGACTATTTGGGTTGACATCGCGTGCAATGGAAGACGAGAAGCCCATTCAATTGATACATAATCGAACATACATTAAACTGCCAAGATTAAACTGCCAGAACAACAAAAGAGAAAGAGAATGAACTATACCGCCGCGGTGCTGCAAATCTCCTCAAACACCCAATAGACGTCTGCGACAGCGTGAGCCCACTCTCCCAAGGCAAGTATGTCGTCGCCGCATGTCTCGCCCCACCAGGCAAGAACAGCAAGGATGCTGTAATTACCGTTGACACCGCTTGTTCGTAGAGATCCCCATGACCTTCCAAGACTAGAAGGTCGATGACAGTCTTGAAATGGCCGGTCAGTCACCGAGACGCCGCACCAGCTCGGTTGCAACGCAGACCACCAAGCTCAAAATCCATCGGCCAAAGCGCGAGTGTCGTCGGTGGGTCTATACTCGCGCGACCAAGCGCGTTGGATCCAGCCGGCAATTGACAGTGGCCGAACCTTGAGAGTAGGGAGAGCCTTGCCTTGAGCGAACTGGAGAGTGGTCTCCAAGCGGATGAAACCTTCGATGAGTCTAGACCACTCCGATCCAAGTGAGAAGTCGGTGAGGAAGGAATAACTGTCAATGACGTAAGCGGGATACGCCGGGACTGTCAGAGGGAAAGAAAGACGACGAGAACTTTGCTGAGTACATTGGGGCAAGAGAGGAGACTCAGGAGGAGGGTGGGGACCATGCGGTGAGTCAAGAGGTCCACATGTCGGAATATGGGGCAGTTGGAGGGATGGATCAATGTTGGACAGGTCCTGGAGAGCAGACGGGGGTTGCGGGGCTTTCTCGATGTCGGGTTCGCTGTCATTATCGCTGGCGTCATCGTCATCGCGGGCGACCGGCGCAGCATTCTTTTTGCGCGACTTTGCCTTTCCAGCCTGACGTTTACGTTTCTTGGCAGGCAGCAAATTGTCATCAGCAATTGGTGAACCCGGTACTGTAGGCGGGGTGGACACTGGCAGAATGGAGACTGGCGCATTCCAAGGATTCGTTTGGCGCATGAACCATGGAACGGTTGCAGGCATCACAGTTCCGGGAAGGGCCCGAGATCGTTGCTGTTCAGGAGCTGTATCGTAAATCAGACAGGTGAAATGAATGATGCGTTCGCGATAATTAAACACGTACAGAAGCAGGACATGCCGAATTCGCCCAGGGCAGCTTCGTATGTCTTGTAACGTTGCTTGCCCTGGTCTCCGTCCGCGTCGTGAAAGGCCATCGGAGAAGATTCCTGGTTCTCACCAATATTCAGGCTACAGGTATGATTTTGAGACACGACATTTAATGAAGAGGGACAAGAAGACAGAACATACGTTATGACGTTGATCTGACCACCTTTTCGCGGCTCGGGTCCAACCCAGGAAAGGGAGACGTTTCCATACAGAAGCATCGAAAACCCTTCTAGGGGCGGTTGCAATGTGTTGGCGAGAGTGTCGAGCGCGCTGTGTTTACCATCAATGCCAGGAAACAGCAAGAATACGGTGGCAAAGCACGTACGCTTGAGTCTCGACGGGAGAAAGCCGTTCAAGAACTTGACGCGACGCTGCCTTGGCGCGGGCGACTTTGGCTATGTCTGCCTCTGAGCGCTGCTTCCAGTACGATTTCTCCTCGGGTGACAGTTTCTCCCAAGCTTCGGTGGTAGTCTTTGCAACCTCGGTGATTCGACCACGGCGAGCATCCTTGCCGGTCGCGGCGAAATCTTGATTGAAGTCGGTTTGGACGCCAGAGAAACGTTCCTTCGACCACATTTGTTGAGGTGTCCGACCACGCTTGCGAGTCACGTCCACTCCAGAGACGCTAGCAAGGAGCGAGGCAACAGGATCGCGGACCACCTGAGCTGAACTCATCTTGGTAACGGGTGTCACCTTGCCGTAGCGCGTCTTGAAGTAGTTACGGATGCCCTAGAAAACAATGAGCGTGATATTTCTCATTCAAAGACACATGATTTGCCGTGTGAAGACGAGAAAGAAGGGCTGCCTTTGTGTCGCGTTCATAAGGTGTCAAGACGGCGTCGGGACGTGTCGGTGGGAGCGGATCGGGGGGTTCCTGGTTGTGGGGGAGGTCGTAGGGGTAGCACTTGCAAAATTCGTTGTACACGCTGTCAGCATACTCGATTCCAAGCCGTGCACCTTTCCGGCGCGCAGTCTTGTATGCGTTAAGGTGGTCGTCGAGGAAGAGCTTCCGGCTGCCCTTGGCCCAGCCCTTGTGGAATGGCGTGATAGAACCAGGGTCGAATGTGGGAGTATTCCTGGAGAAACATTAACACGCGACAATATGCCCATGCAGACGCGGCAAAGATAAGATCACATACGAGTGAGACGCCATGATGCACGAGTTCGACAATTTGACGCGACTGGATTGTAGTGAGGAGGCAAACAGTCAGCGAACAAATAAGCATCCCTCGGTGGCTAGCCCGAGGGACGAGCAACAGAGGTGTCAGTGAGTCATACTTACCGTATCCAGCGCGCGTCCAAGCTCAACATTTGAAGCGCCGTGGCTAAGTGGATGATGACTGGACAGAATAATGCATTTTTATTACGAAGCCGTAGTTTCGAATCCCCTGCGCGATTTCTTTTTGCTCACTATTATTGAGGTCTGTCTATCCATCTGTCTATCCATCTACCCGACGCAAGTACGGTCGCGCATGCGACGCATACGAGCCGTCGGGCAGAGGCCCAATTTGGAAGTATCGGGATCGGCTTTTTGGTGTGATATCCGGCTGCATCCCGTGCATATCGCTAGCTACAGTACATGATTGTCAATGAGAATTCTGTCTATTCAACTACCCGACGCGAGTACGGTCGCGCATGTGATGCATATGAGCCATCGGGCAGAGGCCTAATTCGGAAGTATCGGGATGATGTCACGGCTTTTTGGGTACGGTATCCGGCTGCATCCAGTGCATATCGCTAGCTACATGGTTGAAATTGATTTGCTGGAGTACCAAGCCACATTGTATCAGGCTGGTAGAGTACTGGAGCATCTAGATCCCGCTGACATGCTTTATGTGCGTCTACGCCTAGAAACCGGGAATTTTGCGATTTCTGGATAAGTCCGAAGCACATAGTAGACGGTTACTTGTGGTTGGCAATCATAGAAGAGATGTTAGTGACCCTAAGGAGACTCTATTCAGGGCAAGGATTAGACTCCAGAGGAAGATCCTCCTCGAATATCATCATCAAAAGTGCCCACTTGCATCCAGCAAGTCAAACATCACACAATACTCTCTTGTAACTCAACAACCAAGACGTCAATTCGACACTTGAGTAATTCGAGCTCGAATTTGTTGTTTTAAACATACTATGATAAAGCAAAGGCCTAGGCTACGAACCCGAGACAAGTGCATGTGTTCAAGTGACATACAGGATCTAGACCTGGATGACTAAGATGAGACCATGACATCAGAACCGCAGAGCCACCTCAGAAATCTGGAATCCTTCATCCGAGGACTTAGACCAATCCGGCTAGCCTGGTAGAATTACGTTATCACATGAAACCAAGAGACCCAAAAAGATATATTCCGCAGCACCAAGAGCATCTAGACTGAGTCCAGAGTCAGGCAAATCTGATCCGATTTGGTCAAGGATGGCGCCATACTAGGTGCAGAGTAACAAATCAATAAGATTTACTAGCGGAACAACAAGTGGATGCCTTGCGGAAGTCCGACTCGGAGTTCTGCATCAGTCATCCATGAAGAATCAATACAGTTGTATTGTAATACTCTGATTCGCAGGAATCAAGAATCATATGGACAAACTCCAAAGAGCAATCCGAGACGGGTTTTATGACAAAGATTTAACAATTCGAGTCTGAGATTCGTCATACATGGATCAGTTCTGGAGAGTATGTCGAGAGCGAAATGGCATAATTCAATGTGGAAGCATCTAGACCTGTGTCTCCGATGCGGAAACAAAACCCCAAAAGGCTGCTAGTTAGTAAGTAGAAATTAGTGTACAGATATAGCTTGAGCAGTATATAAGCCCAGTTGTAACAGTAGAGTAGTTTTTAGTTTAGTGACCCGCAGCCAAGAGCCCACAAAGCTTTACTGTAGCGATCTATCTCTTATAAAATCGACTTCGGTTTTATCGCCTCCAAAGTCTGAAAACTTAAGAACCCAAAACCCAAGAACCAAACCTAAGCACAAAGAGCAAGGGTTTAGATTGAAAAGTGAATACTTGTGAAGCAAAGCTCCTTGAATTCAAAGTACTAGAGCAAGGTGTTTCTGAGTCTAATATCTCCCTAGAGGTATTACAGGAACGTCGTAGTCTGGGCCAGCCTTTCCCTAGAGAGGACCGTTCAGTCACGAAAAGCGTCATCCCGCAGGCTCTTGAGAGTTCAAGTGCATTCCGAGCACGATTTGTCTAAAACCCAATTACAACCATAATAACAATCTCTCGCCGAGGTTGAAGAAACATTCCAAGTTGGTATAAGGACTACTGTGTAGGACACGGAGTTCAACCAAAGACTTGTGTTTTGTTAACTGAGACCAGACATTTGTCAATCGGTCGAAATCCCTATCACCCCCCTTCAAACTCGCACGCTTGTGCACTTATTATCTGTTTCACTTTATTTGACAACAAGAGTTTAAGAAAGCAGTAAATCGATCTCGGTTTTCTATTCAAATCAAACCTTTTACAAGCAGATAACAAACTTCTATCAAGGAGTTTTATAAGATTTTGTGTTTGTTTTGTGGTATTTCTAAGCCCACAGAATAACGTGCACATCAACTTTTTGGAGCCCACCGCGAGGGGGGTTTTACATTTTGATCAACAAACAGTTGGTCTTTGCATTCAAAAACGTCTAAGAAAGGCAGTCAATCTGCTAAATATACATCGAGTCAACTTGACGCGAACCCAAATACTCCACCTCAAAGTAGGAGAAATCACAGAAAAGAATGCAGTCGCAAAGATTCAAAATTGTGTCACCAATTCTATATGGAATGCTATGGTTGAACTTTTGAATTCGAAGAAGAAGGCCTCTGATGATGCGACTACCTACTTCAATAATCTAGAGAGGGTTATAACAAACTTGTCTTTAGTTTTAGGATCCACATCAGTATATAATTCTAAGAAAAAGGTCAAAGAAGAGCCTAGAGTCAAAACGGAAGATTTGACAGACCTTAATAGTACTTTTAATGCCCTAAGGGACATGATGATACAAACAGAAAAGGTGAGGGAACAAGATAGGCAAGCTGCAGCTCGTGAAAGAGAAGACACTGCATGAAACATAAGATATTTACGTCGAAAATATGCTAAAAAAATGTAAAATTTTTTTAGCATTTTTTCACTTCAAAATTGATGAAAATATCATAAAATTGAATAAAAATATGCTAAATATATACTATACTTTAGTATATTCAAATATAATTAGCATATTTTTACCTCTTTTCACAATATTTTTATCAATTTTCAGGTGAAAAAATGCTAAATAAATTTTACATTTTTTCATCATATTTCCGGCGTAAATATTGTATGTTTCATGCAGTGAGAGAATCAGAAAACTCATCAAAGATTTATGGATTCAATCAATGCCACTTTGCTGGCGTCGAGGACCATGAATTTTCAAGAAAGTAATCCGATCTCGAATTTCGCACAGCAAACGCCGATTACTGTTCAAAACCCCACAATGCCAATAGCTCCAAATAGGTCAAATGTGACACCTTATACTGGGAATCCACCATTTAATCCGACTCGAATTGTGCAAAATCCGAATCGTTTGGTACCAGCAGGACCGTCTACAAGCTATTCGCCACCGGGTTTATGCTTTTTCTGTGAAGAACCTGGTCATATGCGTGATCAGTGTCAACACAGGTTTAATCTTCAGAAAGAAGGATGGCTTGTCATAACTGAAACCAATTGGGACTTCTTTAACAATGGTAAACCTGTATTAAGAAAAGATAGAGCTGGTGGAAAGACTCCCCTACAGCAGGTAATTAAGTATAAAGAAGATAGCCTCCGAGAAGTAAAATCACAAGTAACCTTGAATCCAGATGAAGGATTTGCACCAGAGGACATGCGGTTAGATACATCGTATGTTAATTCTGGCCTACCTCAACAAGGGGGTTTCAATTGAGCTTGATGAAGGAAGAAGATGCAGTATCTTCGCCGGAAAGCTCGTACGCTGTGAATACTCGAAGTACTAAAAATGAGAATGGTATTCAAACCGAAGCCGGAATTGTCAAAACAGTAGTACCTACAAAGACTGTTTGGCCAAAACAAAAGTTTGTGGTAGAAATACCTAAAAGACCTTCAACAACAGTTCAACCTAAGCGAGTTAGCTTTGAGGAACAGGATGAAGAATTCGAATTCACTGATGAAGAGTCAGAAGGTGAAGTTGAAACACAGATAGAAGAAGCTGTTAAACAACCCGAACCAAAAATCGAATCCGATATTCCAAAGTCCTCCAAGGTAGATTCAACTCTACCTAATAATAAAGAAAAGATAAAGTCTTATAAGAGGAAAGCCGAAATAGATTTGCTGTTAGAAAAACATCCTCAATGGAAGGAAGCTTGGAAAGAACTCTTACCAGAAAAGCTTTTAGCAACTAATATTGAATGGCGAAAGAACCTAGAAAAACTGTTAAAGACTAAGAATGTTAAAACAACCATGCAAGTCTATTCGATTTCACAGATCGAGACCGAAAAAGTACCAAAAGGTGCTATAGTTGTTCAAGATCCAATTGAACAGTTTTTCAATACAACTCAATATAAAGGACCATATCAGTTATCAAAACTGTATGTGGCTCCTGAGAGTGTTGATCTAAGAACACTTTGGTTAAAGATCAATAATGGATCTAAGGAGTGTTTATTAGATAGAGGTTCACAAATCGCGTCGATGTCTTTAAAGACAGTATTCGAACTCGGATTAGCCTTTGACCCGAGCTTTGTCATTACAATGGAAAGTGCGGATAAAGGAAGAACGGTAACATTAGGCTTAGCTCGAAATGTACCGGTAAATTGTGAAGGAATTACTTATTACCTTCAGTTTCATGTTCTTAAAGACCCAGCCTATGACATTTTACTGGGAAGACCGTTTGAGACTGTGTCTCAGGCAAGCCTTCAAACTACAGCAGAAGGTTTGACCACTGCAACTATAGTGGACCCAGGAAATGGTCAAAGATTAACTCTACCAACTTATGCTAGAGGTCAAATTCCCAGTCAACAATTAAAGAATGAGGCTAGGGGTTTTCACCTGAACTCAAGGACTTGAATGAATATCAAGGAGAGTTAGCATTAGTAATTGAACAAGGCTGGAACAATGAAATAAAGATCAAGCAAACATATCTACCTGCTCAAGGAAAAGAAACGTTTGACCAAGAAGCAATAACTAGTTTGTATCTTCGAAAATCTTCGGAAAGAGTAAATCAACTAGTGAAACCTTTAAGAAATCGATATCGATTTCTAGAACCGACATCTGAAAATTTTCTAGTGAATGCACCTAGAAAATCGGACTCGATTATAGAGACAAAACAAATCTTCGGATTCAAGAAGTTATTTGATGTAAGAAAAGAAAAGATTGACTTAGATGACACAGAAATCAGAGCAATCTCGACGATGGATAGCTTTTATGATGTACCAGTAGGATTAGAAGGACTGTTTGCTAATATAACAGTAGCTATGCCTGTTGACTACATTGGAGAAGTAAGAGAAAAATTCTTACAAAACGTCAAGGAAGAAAAAGGAAACCGAGGAGTATTTGCTACTAAGAAATATAACCGGTTCATTTGAAGACTAAAGCTCATTTAGGTACTCTGCCTGAAGAGTTTAGGATTTTAAGAAATATTAAAGGAGATCCTTTAGAAAGAATGCCTCAATTATCTGAAAACCCGCCAGAATTTGTACCGACGGAAAGATACACAGCAGAAAGAAGAGAACAGATCCAAAAGGATCATCCAGGGGAATTTTTATGGCCGGAAGAAAGAAAACTGTTAGATCATTTTATGTGTCTACAGAATGAAGGATTTGCTTGGGATGAGACTGAGAAAGGAAAATTTCGAGAGGATTTCTTCCCGCCAGTTGAAATGCCAGTAATACCCCATACTCCTTGGGTACTGAAAAACATACCCATTCCGCCAGGAATTTATGAAGAGGTATGTAAGATAATAAAGCACAAAATCGACTCTGGAGTATATGAACCTTCAAATTCATCATATAGAAGTCGTTGGTTTTGTGTCGTAAAGAAAGATGGAAAGAAACTAAGACTAGTTCATAGTTTAGAACCCTTAAATGCAGTTACAATTGCTCATTCAAGACTACCGCCAGCAACTGAAGAGTTAGCGGAAGCCTTTGCAGGATTATCTTGTGGAGGAACTTTAGATCTGTATGTAGGGTATGATGAAAGAATGTTAGCTATCCGAAGTCGGGATATGACTACTTTCTCTACGCCTTATGGAGCAATAAGATTAAGAACATTACCCATGGGATGGACAAATTCGGTTCCGATTTTCCATGATGATGTTACATATATTCTAAGGGAAGAGATACCTGCATTTACTAGACCTTATATTGATGATGTACCAGTAAAAGGACCTAGTACTAGATATCAACAAGAAGATGGCACTTATGAAACCCTTAAATCGAACCCGAATATCCAAAGGTTCGTTTGGGAACACTTTTGTAACATGAACAGGATTGTTCAACACATGAAATATGCGGGTGGCACCTTTTCAGGATTGAAAGCTGTTATTTGTGCTGAAGAAATAACGGTGGTAGGTCATGTTTGTACTTACCAAGGAAGAAAACCCTCTGAAGAAAGAGTAAAGGTCATAATGGATTGGCCACCGTGTCAATCACTAACTGAAGTCAGATCGTTTTTAGGAACGGCTGGAATCTTTAGAGCATTCATCAAGGACTACTCTAAGAAAGCTAGACCTTTGACTTATTTAACAAAGAAAGTTATACCATTTCAATGGGGTACTGAAGAACAAGCAAGCATGGATGAGTTGAAGTTGGCAATTCGAACTTGTCCTATGTTGAAACCTTTAAAATATGAATGGGACACACCGATCATTCTATCGGTAGACACTTCATATCAAGCAGTAGGATTCTACTTATCACAATTCGATCCCGAAGAGCCTAAGAAACAATACTTTGCAAAGTTCATGTCAATTACTTTGAATGACCGCGAATCTAGATATTCGCAGGCAAAAAGAGAACTTTTTGGCTTATATCGAGCCTTGATGCATTGTAAATACTATTTACTTGGGTGTCGTAAACTAAAGATTGAAGTGGATGCCAAATACATTAAAGGAATGCTATCCAACGTAGATTCATTAGCTAATGCTAATCTTCAACGATGGGCAGAAGAAATTTTAATGTATCACTTTACTTTAGTTCATGTTCCTGGAAAGGTACATGGTCCGGATGGATTGAGTAGAAGACCTAGCTCAGAATTGGATATAATAGTTCCAAGACCAGAAATAGATGAAGAAGATGACACACTTCACATGTTTGAATATGAGGAACCTGAAAACTTAGATAACTCAGAACGAACTAAAGAGTTCTCATCTTTCAAAGATGAAATAGATAATCGAAAAGGATTTGCTCAAACTATAGTAAATTTGGATTCGATTATCTGGCCAGCACAATATAAAGAACATCGAACACTAGCCCTTAGTGGAGCTGTATCGATTGGAGAATTAGAAGACTGGCTAGCAATGGATGAATTCCCAGTATTGCCTCGAACAAAGCGAGAAACCGCTTGGGAACTTCTTTTGCCTTATTTGCAAGACTATATAGAAGATCCAGATAAGGAACTTGTGTCGTTGACAGAAACGGAAATCACTCAATTGCAAGATTGGAGTAAAGATTTCTTCGTCAGACATGAAAAGCTATATAAGAAAGATAAGGATGGAGCACATAAAAGAGTATTACAAAAATCGAGACGATTTGCTATAGTAAAAAGTCTACACGATTCTAATGGTCATAAAGGCCAGTACTCAGTGATTCAGCTAGTCAAGAAACGATTTTGGTGGCCAGGTATGGAAACTGATATTAAATGGTACATTAAGACTTGCATCTTGTGCCAGAAAAGACAAAAGACTCTCATAAGGACTGAACCTGTTATTACTTCAACACCTGGAGTGTTTGAAAGAGCATACATTGATACATTCCGTATGCCAAAATCGGGCTCGAATTCCTTGAAGGGAGAAAAATATAAAGACTATAACGCAGTCACCGTTGCTAGATGTGGTTTGACTGGCTGGCCAGAAGCTTGAGCATTGAAAGTTGAAAATGCTGAAACGCTAGGAGACTGGATATTTGAAGACATACTATGTCGATGGGAATGTCTTAAAGAAATCGTGACCGATAATGGTCCAGCTATAAGAAAGGCAGTGCGTTATATTGAAGAAAAATATGGTATAAAAGGAATTGCTATTACACCGTATAATAAGACAGCAAACGGAAAGGTAGAGAGAGGTCATTGGGATATAAGACAATCTTTGTTTAAGATCTGCAAAGGAAATCCTGAGAGATGGCCACAATTCTTATATGAAATTCTATGGGCAGAAAGAATCACTGTCAAAAGATCGATAGGAACCTCACCTTTTTATGCGGTAACAGGTTGTGATCCAATCTTACCTTTAGACTCATCTCGAAACACCCTATAGTCTTAAGTATTGTTAAGTTATACATACCCAATACTGCTATCTTAAAGCTACCAAGGCCACTTAAGTCATCAAAAGTGCCTGAAAGCTACTTATGACACATGCTCCCATTCAATAGCTTTCAAGGCCTCAAGGTACTTATAGATGTATCAAACTTGCAGTCTCATATACACAGATATTAAGATACCTCCATTTGACTTTAACTTACTGTCACTAATTCTTGTACTTTAAGAAAACTTAACTTAAATGCTATAAAACATTGATCATCAAGACACTTGAATCATCTTAATTATATATGTAGAACGTCCCATAATTTAAGCAATCTAAATTCTATATAATTCTTGTAAGTCTACTCTAACAAATAGATAGTCTGATATGTATAAAGACTAACCCAATTGTTTAAGAAAAAATGATCACATGTATCTAAAACAGAACTTGTAGATATTGGAATGTCCCATTGTTCTGATGTAAGTTTTTTCCAATCTGGAGTTAAATGTGCACTCTGGCGAATGTTTGAAAGAGGAATAATAGACCAAAGTGGTGTAATACGATCAGGCAGAAAGGCCTTTGACAAGGATGGCATATGATGACTGCGCTTAGCCTTCACTGTCAGTATAGGCTTGGTATACCACTCGATGTATGCAAGGGGAATTTTTGGCCAATGATTCGGTGTATGAACAGTGACGCCGTGCAGCATCAGTTGAGAAGGAACTTTGAAAATAACTCGAATACGACCAACACGGGTATCACCAAGGCCTGAGCTCTCTGCTTCATCACCAGTGATGACAACGACAGTGTCAAAACGTCCCCCATCCTGCGGGGAGGCCTTGACAACATCGCGCACCTCGAAATCATCAGTGAGACCTTCTCTACCAAATTTGAATGAATAGTAGACATCCACGCCAGCAAAGGGAAGAGAAGTGTAATGCTGAGCCCTCAATCCCAGTTGGTCCCGTCCATGCGCATTAAGATAAGCAAGCAAGTGTGACGAGAAGTGAGGGATGTGATGCTGACGAGCAATGCGAATAAGGGATTTGTTAGGAATGCTGGGAAGCTTAGTGAGTGAGACTTGTTGCACACGGCCACTGCGCACAATGGGCTGAGACGTTGTGGATGGAAGAGAAGATTAGGTAACATGCGGAAGAGGAGGTGGTGGTGGTACAGGTGGAGGAGGCGGCTCAGGTGGTTGTAGCTGTTTCTGCACCCAAGAGGTATAACGCTGGAAGGCGTGAATGTTCTCTTGTCGCAGGACCCAGGTTGTCATCTGAGGATACTCGTCCCGCTTGTTCGATGCCCGCCAGCCCTTTTTGGAAAAGTCAATGTGAAGGCGCTCGAACATCTCCGTGTTGAAGTTATTGGTAGCTCCAAAGAGACGGATGGATGAAACATAATGACGGAGGGAGTGGATTTTGGGAATATTGAAGTGTTCGCGCAGTTGTACCTGCTCCGAGTGTTAGTGTCAAGTCTTAAAGCAATGAAGCAACTTACGTGAATAAAATATGTCTTGCTCTCGTCCCAAGCGGTGAGAGCATCCTCCATATAGCCGAGAGTTTCATCATCGTGGGTGGAATATTGAGCAAGGTAGATAAAATCGAGAATGGCTCGGCAGGCTTTGAGGCCTCGCTCAGGAATGTCAGACCCGACTAAACAAGCAAGGAGAATCTTGGCCATGTTCTTGCGTTCAGAGCCACTAATCTGTGAGAGTGCACTGATGCCGTTTTTGAAGTGGCGTAAACCAAGACCAGGTGGGAGACAGCGAATGCGGCGATCCATCTCCTCTTCCGTCATGAGGGTCTGACACCACTCAATAAGATGGCGAAGAACACCCTGATAAAGCTGATGAAGAACGTCGGGGGTGGTGCTGAGATGAATGTTGGTATGTGGAAGATCCTTCCAGAACGGGTTTGGCACATGCCCCGAAACATTTTCAGCCATGCAGGCAGCAAAGTAGGAAGTAGAGGATGTAGTGGAAGCTTTCGCCTCAGACATAATATCAAGGGTCCAAGAGGGAGTGCGCACATCTCGAAACACCTTATTGTCCTAAGTTGAATGAAGTTGTTTATAAGCTATATAAGCTCTGAAAGCCCAAAAGCTATCAAAGCAGTTGTGAGCATGGTTCCCAGCCACACACATCTTAAAGCCTTCAAAGCTGCCTCAAGATACTCTCAATACGCTATAAGAGTATCTGAAGACTGTTGTCTCGTGTAACCATGTCTTTAAAGGCTTTGTATACATCTCTAAAGCATTTCAAAGACACTATGTGAGTTCCTCATAGTTCACTATAAGCTCCACAAAGACATTCAGAAAGCATTTAAAAGCAGCTGTTGACGGGAACCATGCCTGTAGTCATTATCTAGATACTGATGAAGCACTTCATAGGCACTATATAGATGCTTATGTAGTATTCATAAGCTACCGTTCGAGTAGTCGTTGCCTACGACAACCTCATGAATGCAATCAAGTCATCTACAAGCTACTTTCAAAACACTCTTAAAGCATTTTTAGGCTACTGCTTGTCTCACCCCTACTTTACGTAGTTCTGTAGGTGCTGTCTAAGCACTAAAACTGCACCATGGAGTTATCTATAAGCACTAGCTAACTACGTTAAAGATACAGTTAATGCATTCTAAAGCGGTATAAAAGCACCTTTGAGATCACCTCAAAGCAGTCATTGATACTCTCAAAGTACTGTATACATGCTTATTAGATGGCTTGAGCGGAATCAAAAGCATAATCAAGCAATCAAGAGATGGCTAACGATAATTGTATTTCAAAAAGCTACCTAAATGCTACTTAAAGGATTCCGAGAGATGCAAGAGACTATTAGATAATGTGTAGTAGACAAGCAAAGAGAGACTAGTACTAGTGGTGGATATAGTAGACAAACAAATGAAAGGTAAACCAGACGATACTTAGGATTGAGTGGCATATGCCTCAAGTGCCTCGAAATCAAGATCGCTCATGGCGCCAGTGACTGATGTCTCCAAAAGGAAGGTCTTGTTTGTGTGAATCCTGCATCAAATATGAGTAAGATCGAAAGGAAGCAAGGACTCCAACATACAACATGGTCTTGAAGAGGGTAGCTTGAATCGAGGCGAGATAGGCAGGAGCTCTTGACTGGACATGCTTGAGACTGTTAAGGTGATGATTGTACCGGACTGCAGCATCCTCCTTGAAGTCCACTCGACGTTGAGTTCCTTCACGCCATTCCGAGATAGCATGTTCGATCTGAAATAAATTACATCACTACTCGCTTGAACCAATAAGTAGAATACATACGGCGGTCATCTCCAAGGCCATGAGCACCATGGGAAGAGACTGAAGCTCAATGAGGTGTCGGAAAACCTCACTGTTTGCTTTACCGCGCCCCTCCATGAGCAGGGTGCGTGCGACGCCCTCGAAGAAGTCGGCACGGAAAGGGAGTTGCTTGTTGAAGGTCCTCTTCTATAGGAAAGAGGTCAGCAGTGAAGACGTGCAGTCGGAAACAGACTTACGACAAGATCAAGCTCACCAAACTTCCACCCCTCGGACTTCTCGAGCCAGAGAACAATCTCTGATAAGTCAGTGGGGCTGTGGGTACCGGGAAGTCCAACAAGGCTAAGCTTGTCACGGGCGACTCGCATGAGGGCATTCATGAAAGCACCTCGAGAGTAGGCAGTCTATGAAAATGTTTAGAATAGAGAAGCACATGCATGAATAACATACCCAGATCACCAAGTTCTCAAAGACTTGAGGAATCTTGACGATGCGTTCATACGTTTCGAGAAGACCCGCCTCCGCCGCTGAATCAGTCGCAACCCTCTTGATGACCTCGCCGACCATTGTGAGGCGCTGGAGGGGACCGGGATAGGGGTTCTCTGTGGCGGTGACGAGCACGAGAACCTTCTTGCTCTTATTGCCAAGACGTAGAGTGCGGGGGGTGAAGTCGGATGCAGTCACCTTGGGATTCTTGAACGCCCGCTGACCCAATGCAGAAGCGCCTTCGTCATCACCCCGACGACCCCGTTTGTTGCTTCCCTTCTTGATGGGAGTGACGAAGGGGTCGTCAGAAGAGACAACCTGTAGATAGGTTAGTAAAATATTCATGGTAGATAGGGACGACATACAACGGCGGTGGAGTCATCGTCATCGTCGTCATCGGGGGGGTCGCTGGAGGCAATGGGCAAGTCGTACTCGACGTCGGAAGAGGCCGGAAGCCTGTCCACGTCATCCTCGTCCTCCTCCTCGAGGGCGGCCTGGGCAGTGTCGACAAGACTTGCTGGAGAGAGATTCCAAAGTGTCAGTAAGGGCGGTAGGAACAACAAGCAAATGACATACCAATACCGACAAGACCCGCCTCAAGTGCAGCAGCGTCGGGATCGGTCTCCTCCTCAGCGGCACGTAGAAGAGCTTGGCGCTCGCGCACGGCTGCAAGACGGATGTTAACGGTGTTTGAGAAAAGTCGAAGAACGTACCCGCAGCGGTCTCCTCCTTCTTCTTGGCAGCGGCAGCCTGGGTAGCGGCGCGAGCCTTGGCAGCTGTGCGCACGGCAGCAGGAGTCAAGGACGGTGGGCGCACGGCCGCACCGGAAGAGCGTGATGTCTGTGGGCGCACGGCCGCACCAGACTTTCTGCGTCCCGACATAGTTAAAAGGTATTAGAAAAAGGCAGGGGAAAAAGGGAGAATAAAGAGAGTGGGTGAAGGAAGGAAGGAGCGCATGGTTCGACTTATATATCCTAGTGCAGGGATGCGGCCGCCCTGCTCCAAGTCCCGTGCTACCTTCTGCCACGCACCTACCTCTGTCCGCCACAACGTTCAGTCATGATACAGTCCGAATGCAAATACCCAAAGGCAAGCATCAGCAAGAAAAATATCTAAGTATTGCGTAGCAAATTGATAGAGTTCGTGAATAAATATGATGATGAATATGTGGTGTGCATAACAAGATGATAAGTAGGGTGTGTACACTAAATAGAACGACGATGAGGAAGAACGGGGGGTCGATTATAGACTTCACAAAAGCAGCGGATGTACCAGTAGGCGACCATGTACTCGCAATCCTTCAGCGTCGATGCAACCGTGTCTTCCTCCCCTTCCTCGAGGTTGTCGCAAGAGAAATCCAGGGTTTCCAACGCCTCTCCTGCTCTCTCGATACCCTTGGGCATCAGACGTTGCGAGATCTGCCATCCGCGCATGACTCGAAACAGCGCCAACATATTCTCCCGGCGCTCACCAAGGTCGTACGCTGCAAAACCGAGATTGACGTTCGAGGGCGGTGGCAAGAGGTTGGAAGAGAAGTATGGGATGCCCCCAAGGATCGCAGCCTCACGATCCTTGCGCGTATCAGCATCGAACGGGCCCCAGTCGTCGTCGGATGAGTCGGTGGCCTTGAGCTTGTAGAGAATCTCATCAAGAGACAGGAGCTCGCAGCGAAAAGCCACTTCCGCTAGCTCCCAGAGTATCGGGCGTGTCACCTGCGGAGAAAGTGGTGTGGTTATTTCGATGGGTTGGCCACCCCATACGAGAGGCGTGGCAGAGAGGTGAGATAAGTTGACGGAACCCTGACAAAAACTTAGCGATAATGACAGAGAAGGCTTAAGAGAACTCTTACCAGCATATTGGAATCCACAAGACATTTGTTGAGAAGCTGTTCCATTTGTTGGCGAACCTTGGCGGCTTTGGAACCCTCCGTGACAGTTGAGTGCGTTTCGAGGGTCAAGATGGAGCGCCAGTCCTTGGGACGGAAGACGTCGCAGGAGGCGGAGAGTATGCGATAGATCAGAACTGGCCATAATTTGACGAGCATGCGAATTTGACCGGCGACGGTCTCCTTGTCGTGCGGAGAGACTAGGAGATTGGGGTCGGGGAGTGCGTAGCCCGAACGAACACCATCCCACGGCTTGCGACTTTGCGAGACAAGTTGCTCTTGACTGGCCGCCTCGCTAGCTTGCGACCAGATCTTGATAGCCGGGGGCATCAGCTCGGTGTCGACGTCCTTGAATCGGTTGCGGTCTTCTATCCGTGGCTTCTTTTTGGGTGGGCTCAAAGATCGCAATGCTGTAAGTAGAAAGTGAGTAAGACGTTTGCGTATGAATAGATATGGCAAACTTACCGGATTGGGAGACTTTTTCGTCTTCGGCGGGTCGAGGGGGAACAGACACCGATGACGTTAGAGCAGATGATGAAGCAGACGGCGACGCTGAGGATGTGCTCGATCCCAAGAAGGACGCGTACGAGGACATGAGAGTCATGAGGTGATGATACATAGACCGGTAGCGCTCGATGTTGCGTGCGGAGCCGGTGAAGATGGTGGGATGTTGAGGACTGGCGTCATCCCACATTCCTGGGTAATGCCAAGCGGCTGGAGGAGGTGATACGTTGGGAGATAACCAAATTTTGCAGTATACACCGAGTTTCATTTCAAGAGGGCGAATGAGCCACACCGGAACACCGCACTAATTAAACAAGAGTCAGTATGAGAAGGACAAAGTGGTGGAGGAGTGCACGCACGCGATGAAGGTTTTCTGCCACGAGCATGTCCAACGTGAGCGCGCTAATAACCTGCGCGCCATACTTCGGGATCGGGTCAGACCCGTAATAGCGATCGCGCACATCGGTCAACCAAATCATTCGAGCGAGGTACTCCAGTGCCAGACGGGCTACATGCCGATACACCACAAGCACCTCGGTGAACGATGAGACCAAATCGAGTCGCCCGACGAAATACGGCAGTCGGTTGCCCAAGGTGCGAAGTGCTTTGTCCTTAGCCGCGCCCTGGTGTCGCTTCTCCTCGAGCCTTGTACGAACGAAATTGAGGACAGTCTTGGCTGCAGCATGCAGAGCTTTCCGCGTTGCGAGACGGAAACGGCCCATCTGTCGGGATACCGTAGCGACGGAGAGCTGCTCGAAGTCGTCCTCGGTAGGGGTAGTCCAAAGTGCGACGTTTGCTCCCAAGAGCGCGCTGCCTGGCAGCGGAACACAGCAGAGATGCGGGACGCGCTCGTCGAAGAGCTGGGGGTGTATGGACGGATCGTCCTGTCCGAACAGGTAGTCGCGGCGTAAACGGATGCGACGTTGACCACAGAGGATGTCGGCAGGGATGTACAGCCTTGGCTGTGAGATCATCCGATCAAAAGAGCCGGATTGGGCATGTGGGCTGATCCATGAAACAGCCCAAATGGGCACTGAGCTCAGCTGGAGCGCTTCTGGAAATGTGACCGGCCGTGACCACTGGGATGAGCGGGGGGTGCGGGCTCCTGACGCTGGGTACCCGCCCCTTGATGACTGCTTGATCACGCTGCTCATCGTTAGGGCGGGATCATGGCGCGCCTCAATTTGAGCGGCACTTATATAATCACCTAATCTGGAACTCCGCTTGACGCTGCAAATGGACATGCATCGGGGCAATTCATTCCCGTCCTAATTAGGCAGTTCTTGTGCTGCTTACGCCACGCTCTCCCGGATGCCCACCTCCAATGTGTGGCGTCCAAAAAATGATGACCACCTCTTGCATCAGGTACTCTGACCGACCGCCTCATTTTTCTTCTTTCCATTCATTGTTACATAGTCTCTCAGAATGAAATGCAATTAATATGTGATTCAAAGATTAGCAGGTGCACAAATTCTCTCTCCACCCTCCCAATGAAGACTTCGAACTACTTTGAGCACCTTACTGTATGCAGCTGCGCTGGATGCGACAGCGCCCGCCTGGATGTACTTCGGTTATGATCCCGCCCATGTATGACATCATAGCCGGCACTTCACGAAAATCAAAGTCCTTTCAATACTCACACGTAGTCCAGTACGGTACGCTACTCTGCCAGTAAATTACCTAGAACACAATAAACGTCCTTTACTGCCGCGTCCCAGTCTTCCAACGCCCGCTTTAAGCTCTGCTTGTGCCTAAACTCCCGGCTGAGAGGAACGGCAGCCAATGCGTCGCGCCAAAAGTGCAAACACGCGAGCACGCTCATCAATCCGTTTGTTCCGTGACATGCAAGATCGCCCCAGCTCTCACCCTCGGGCGGGCGCACTATCGACCCGTCATCTTCCTTAACCAGTAGTCCCGCATCATCGCACTCGCGGAACTCCGGCTGCAGCGCAGACCACCACTGCCAAAATCCTTCCGCCAGAGTCTGCACCCCTGCTAAACCTCCCCGCGGTGGTGAGTAAGCGTATGTTTCACGCCTCGCCCTCGCAATCCAATCGCCTACACAGCCGGGTCGGAATTCCTTGCCCAAGTCGGCACTCCGTCCCAAGCCCATCTTGTCCTCCCACTCTGCCCATCGCTGAATCGTCAACGCATATGCCGATCCATATTCGCAGCGCTTGAGAAGCGCTAGGCCCTTGTTGAGGTTCTTCAAGGTAGTGGACTCCTTGTCCGTCGTTGGTTTGAGCTTGTTGAATTGAACGTTGACGGCGCTGGCTGTAGAGCTCCCGGATCCTCCTGACACTGAATCCACGGGCGACGTCTGCGGCTCGGGTTGTTGTCCTGCGCTCTCCTTTCCTCCAGGCTCGGCACCCTTCCGTTTCTTTACACGACTTGCACCCTCCTCCTCTCCCGCCACTTCCAGTGCTTTTCGTTTAGACCTCTGCCCGGCATTTACCCCCTCGGTGCGTCTTCGCTTTACAGTCTGCTTCTCGCTCCCTCCCGCTCGCTTCCTCCCCTTCTCTGCCTGAGCAGACTCCTTAGGATCATCTCTCTGGCCGTCTGACTCCTTTGGCGATGACGCGACAGCTGATGTAGGCGGATGCAATGACAATTGACTAGCTGGTGAAAGCGGGCGCGGAGACGGATCCCTAGGCGGCGAAGCACGAGCTGGTGACGGTGCGCGCGGAGACGGATCTCTGGGTGGTGAGACGCGAGCTGGTGACGGTGCGCGCGGAGACGGATCCCTGGGTGGTGAGACGCGAGCTGGTGACGGTGCGCGCGGAGACGGATCTCTGGGTGGTGAGACGCGAGCTGGTGACGGTGCGCGCGGAGACGGATCTCTATGCGGCGAAGCGCGAGCTGGTGACGGTGCGCGCGGAGACGGATCTCTATGCGGCGAAGCGCGAGCTGGTGACGGTGCGCGCGGAGACGGATCTCTATGCGGCGAAGCGCGAGCTGGTGACGGTGCGCGTGGAGACGGATCTCTGGGTGGTGAGACGCGAGCTGGTGACGTTGCGCGTGGAGACGGACCCCTTGATGGTGAAACTCGAGGTGGTGATGGCGGGCGCGGAGACGGATCTCTTGACGGTGCTGGTGAGGGCGGACGCAGAGACGAATCCCGAGGCAGCAAAGCGCGAGCTGGTGAGGGCAGGCGCGGTGGAGGAGCCTCTGCTGATGGTGACCCGCGAGGTGGTGAAGGCAGGCGCGGCGGCAGGTCTGTTGTAGCAGAGTTTGATGGACCTGACAGAGCTGCTCCAGGCCCAGACTCCGCATTCTGCCCAGTGCCAAGAGTGCCGATAGCACGCGCTCGACAGTCCTCAGGGTCTGAACAACCGTCAGTACTTGAGATCTTCACGCCAAGCATCATGTACTTACTGTAGCACTTCCGCAAGTAAGCGGAAAACCTAGGCTTCAGCTCCTTCAGCCACCACGCATGTTCCAGCTGTATGAAAGTCTGTCTGTTGCCCTTTGTGAGAGTACCCGCATGTGTGCTATAAAGGCCGGGTCAGGTGCCTGCTAAACGTGAATAGGAGATTTGCTCACTATTGGATGTTCGGTCTCCCGAAATCGTCGGGCTGCGGCCCCCCTGATATGAGCACAAACTGCCAGCCAGTAGCCTCTGCCAGCCCGTCGAGAATGGGCCCGACCGTCGCCGAAATACCATCGATAGCTCTGAGACCCTTGTCAGTACTGTGCTATGTAGCCGAACATTGCAACTTACGTTTGCAATTGCTCTGGCGTTCGCGCTGCTTGCGCAGGCTGCTTCTCGGATGCTTTTCTTGCCTCTTGATGCAGCTCCTCGCTCTTCTTTTCCCAGATGAGCTGATCGCTGGGGGGCTGAGCTTTGAACGCTTGGAGTTTGGCCTTAGTGTGAAGGGACCCGAGAACACGACCGCTGACTTCTGCATCCGGGGATACACCGTCCTCCGCGCGCTTCTCGGCGAGTAGAATGGCGAGCATGGCTTCCACTGCGTCAGCATGCTCAGACGCCCAGAGCACGTAGGCAGGCTGTTTGCGCGGCTTCTTGACGGGCGCAGCCATGACGGCTTTCTTCCCATCCTCGGCCTTCTTTGCCAGGGTGCTACCGCGGTGATTAGAGAGCCAACGAGCGATTTGCTGATGTCAGTCAGTCCGGCATTCAAAGCATTCAAAAGGATGTTACGCACGTCGACACGTCTCGTAATCTCGGCCGTCTCCTCATCAAAAAGTCTCTTTGCCTCTGCATACTTCTCGGGTCCCAGATCTTCAAGTTGTGGTGGAACACGTTCCTTCTCTGCAGCGCCATCGTCGACGGCCTTGAGTTGCTCTTCTGTCGGATCCTGGCCGAGGGGGAGGGACATTGGAAAGCGGCGGAAAAACAGGCTCGTAGTATTCGCAATGAAATCCTTTCCACGGTTCTCGTTACGGGCGGTCATATACCCCGGCAGCTGAGACTCCATAAACGCCAGCCGCGCCCCCTTGTATGCAGCGGTTCCGACCATAATATAAACAATCTGCACCTGGGGATTCCATTGGGTCAAAACTTCCGATTTGGGCACAGACGATGATATATATACACTCACTTTTGATTGCCTGGTTCGCTTCCTTGACGTGTTTCTGACAGCGTGTTGTCCCAACATACACAAAAAGGGCAGTATGACAAAACGGGAATGATTTCCCACGCATCCCAACCCAACCACTGGCGATGACCAACCGCCCTCCCTCTCCTGGTGCGCATCTTTCTGACGATGAGTCCGGTATGTATTATCTTGCCACTCACTCTCACTGCAACTGATCAAAGCCCCGCAAAACCCAAGACATTGAAGTTACGCTCATCACCACGACGTCATCCACGATGACCGTCTGCACGACGACAACAGTATCGACCTCTGTCAGGAGTCCCGGCCGCACCCGCACGGCACCTGGCTCACCCTCAACAACTCCTCGTCGCAACCACACCCGCACTCCCGCCGTGAATCCGACACCGCCTACTCCCCGCGCACGTCCCGCCGCTCCGCCCGAACCCACGCCTGTCTACCGTATTCCACACCCCGATGACATCGTAGAGCCGATCTATGCCAGCAGCGTCAAGACTTGGTATGCCGTCGTTGTTGGGCAGCGAGTCGGTGTCTTTCAAGATTGGTGCGTCCCTCTTGGCTTCGATCAAGTAACCTCTCATAACTAAACACACTCAGGTCCACGACCGGGCCTCTTGTCTTAGGCGTAAGAGGCAGCGTCTATCAGGGGTATCCGACGCACAACCTCGCCAAGGAGCGTTACATGGAGGCGTACGCTTCTGGCGCTGTACGTGTAGTTTTCTCCCCCGGATCTCCCTACATCATGCGCGTCGTCGGTCAACCTGCCGCGTCTTTGCAAGCCATCTCCGACCAGTTTTCTCAGCTTAATGTAAATTAGATTTCTCTCTCTGTACCGCGTAGCTCCCATCTTCAATGCAACATCTTATCCTTTACAAGATGTGCAAGGACGACGTCAAGCGTATATCCAGGCCGCCGGCGCGGGCGGTTTCCGCATCAAATTGCCTGGGTCATCAACCCTGCCTTCCTCCCTCTGCTCTTCCCTACCCTCCCACGTCGATCAGCTTGAGCAATGACTTCTACACGCGTGCACCCTTTCCCATTCCATCCTTCGCAGGACTATGAAAAGTCCAGCCCCGCTTACACCGTCAAACGTAGCCGCCACGGCTCCCTGATGCCAAGTCACGTTCGACGCCGCCGCGACTTTGTCCGACGCATCGCGGAGTGGCGTATTCAACGAATCCGTCACTTCGTCCGACGCGTTGTGCCGTGGCCCGCCCGCGCCCACTTGGATCCACCTCTCTCCAACGATGAGAGTCGGTTTTACTGCTTCACACGGTTTTACTTCACCATCAGGCAGCTCGACGTTCTGTTCGTTCTATCTGAGTGGTACCACCTTGCTTTGAGGTTAGACCTCCTTGGAACCTTTGAGCAGCTGATTCGGTCCTTCTGGGGTAACGTTTACCGCTCCGTCGTCAGCGATAATCTTCTCGCAGTAAGTAAAGTTTTCTCAGATTTTAGCTGGACCCTTACACGCCTACAGGTGCTTATGTTCCGTCTCCAACACGATTACTGGCTCTTTGGTGAGCCCACGCGCGTCACCGTGCCTGAGGAAATACTCCCGGTTGCCGAAATATGCACACGACCGGTCTTAACGGACCGGGCTTGGGGGGAAATAGCGGTATTAAACGACTTCGACTTTGTGGAGGGTGTCTACCGTGATAAATTGGCTGAAAAAGATACATTTGTGTAAGTTCTTTTACTATTCAGACACTCTGCTGTTTCTTACTCACTGGCTCTCTCACAGGTCCAAGGCCTCGCGCTCTTGGTTCAAGGCCGTAGAGAACCGCCTGGACTACGCCACCAGAGTTAGGCAGCGGGCGCGTTCCCACTTCCGTTGCCTGCTTCCCAAATATTCCTCAGAGCGCCCACCTCCCCAGTCACATACATACTCCCTCCCATACACACTACATAGTTTCTTAGAGTCAGACTACGACCTGTAACAATCTTTCTATTTGATGGCTCAAAAAAGATATCGTTTACTACACCTCTGGCAGCTGATGGGGAAGCGATCGCGTGTGAACGTCCTCCGCCAGCCGACCAGCCTCTAATGATTCACATATTGCGTCTATCATACGCGTCGCGTCTGCGAGACAGGCAAGCAACTCCTCCCCCTCCGTCAAGGCAGCCGGCCACTCCAGAGCATGCTCCCTAACAACCCTCATGGAGCGTTCGGCTCCTTTCAGCCAACCATTTGCATCATACTGATGCTGGTATAGATCACAGTAGATCTTGTCATCGTTCGCGACAACGGCGCGGCAGGTCCAAACCAAGTGGGACCGAATGTTATTGTTGCACATGACACGAAGGGCCGCCCGGTGTAGGCGAATGGTACGCAAGGCGGTGGTGAGAGCCAGGGGCATCGAGCTAGGAAGAGGGGAGTACAATGTAGAGGTGTGCTCAGACTGGGGGGCTTTGTCTGGGCCAGAGGAAGATGCACTGCCAACCGAGAAACTAAGTAAGGGAAAGGGATCTCAAGGGCGGCTGTGAACACACCTTGCGACTTCCGGTTTGGCAATTAGATAGCGTACCCGACGGACATCGTTAATGGCTGAGCCCTTCTTAGCCCAGTAACGTCGGTTCCGTTCGCGTCTCGCCTCTTGACGATCATCCTGTGAGATTGGCTTGGGACCACGTTTCTTACGGGTGAAAGCCATAAGCAAGGCCGGAGTGTGCGTCTATAGTGTGAAGAGATCTAAAAGAAGTATTTGCAAAGTTCAAAGCACGGCGAGGGTGGGGCAAGAAAGAACGTTACCGGTCGGTGATGCAAGATTGAACGCAAGTTGACACTTTGTGCCATACATGGGCCTTAACTAGTGAGCTTTCGCAAGACGCAGATTGACAAATTGTATGTCTCTTGAATCACTTCGCGTTTGCAGAATGACTCACATATACTTATTTTAAGATTGCATCTACGCCGTTCGTTTGGGCGCTTACCTCCGCCCTCCCGCTCAACAGCGGATGTCACTCATCAGCGGGATCAGGCCAGCGTCACAGCAAGGCTTAATTCGCGCCTTACGTCACATATGAGTGACAACACTTTTTGCGCCCGCTTCCATCAGCGCTGTCCGAGTAGCTCATGAGCTCGGCGCCCAAGCTCGGAGAACCTTACGGTGCGTGAGCTCCCTCCTTTATGTTCTGCTTTGCTGGCTGGGTAAGCCGTCGGCGCGTCAGTGCTAGTCAGTGTCCCTGGGGGCCTTGGTACGCGTCGGTCCGCCGTTTGGACCAGCGGAGAACGCATTGAGGACTCTGGCAAAGTGCGAGCGCGGCGGCGTGCTGAACCCAACCATGCAATTTCTTTTCTGTTTTCTGTTTTGCGCACCCTGAGTCTAACCAACGTTTGTTGAGGCTCCGCCCGCTAGGACGACGCGGTCTGGGCGAGAATGGTCGCCTTTCGTCATCCCGGCTGTGAAAACGCCCGTCTTTCTCCGCGACCTTTTTCACCGGCGCAAGCATGAGCCGACTCCGCCGTCAGAAGTGGAGGAGGCCGTCCCAGTCGTCTCAGGTGCCAAAACGACGGGCTTGGGCCCCTTGCGCCGCAGTCTCCGCCTTCTCAAGCTCCCACCCTCTCTTTCTGGCCTGTCCCTCAGGCGGCCCGTGAAGACCAAGCCAGGCTCTGGTCCAGAGCTGGTCCAGTACGCTCCTTCCTCCCCCTCCAGCGACGACGACGAGGATTCTTCTTCGAGCGACTATGGCTCGTCAGAGCTCGGCCCTCCCTATGAGCAAACTGCGGACCAGTCGCTCTTCACACCTCCTCCCTCTCCGCTCTTCACCCCTGAGCCGTCGCCCGCGCCTTCCCCTCTTTTCACACCTCTGCCCTCACCCCTGTTCACTCCTCCCACCCGCGCCGCATCTCCAACCCTGTCATGCAACTCCACCCTTTCGTGGGAGTCTACCTCGTCCGCGTCTGCGCCTCAATCTCCCCCGCCGCCAGCTCATGCCAACTTTCGGCCAGCCATGCCGTACGCTTGGATGAAGCACACCACCATGCTCCCTCGCCCTAAGCGCCAGGTGGTGTGGAAGGACGGCGAGGAAGCGGCTGGGCCCGTGCGGAAGAAACAGCGGCGGGCCAAGACGACAGAGCAGAAGCATGCGGACAACCGGAGTCGCAACAAGCGCCGGGCTGCAGGGCGTTCACGCGACCCCAAGTCGGTCGCCCAGGAAGGTACTCGACGCAAGGTCAGGACGACCAGCGTGAAGTACAGCCTCACCGCGCCGGTCTTCAAAACCAACTTCCGTCCCAAGCCAATGCACTGGTCCGGGCCGCGCAGCAAAGAGGACCACTATGTCTTTACGATTGACGACGTCCGGCGCATGGTCGATGAAGGGTGGGGTTTGCTGGGCTGGGAAGGAGGGTGAGTCGCATAACTAGGTCTTGTGCTAAAGTCCTGCCTCTGACGCTCTTGCAGGAAACCCCAGTTAATTTTGGACGCGGACGGTCGCCTCATTGTGGTGCTTGCAGGTCATCCAAACGATCCTCGCTGGTCAGAACTCATGGACGCCGCCTTGGAGCTCCTCTCGAAGCTACCCAGCCGGCTACATTGGGCCGTAGCCGACTTCATCCATCGACGGGGTGCTTATTTGGCCAAACCCATGGGCAACTCGTTCGGCGGCGGGCGTATCACACCAGGGAAGCTTGTCAACCATCCGGAAGACGAAAAGCTGCTGAAGGAGCTATTTGCCTCCGAGCCATTCAGGCGGATGGCCGGGTTTGCGGATGGTGAGCATGAGTGCACCAGTCAAGTATTATTATTGATAGTGACTTCCAGAGCAACTGCGAAAATATTTCCCGGGTACTTGGCAGGAGTATGAAGAGACGCTGGAAGATATCCTCGCCGACGACCCCACCTTAGAGCGAGTCTTCGACAACAGTGCGTTTGCTGCATGTCACGTCAACTTTCCACCCAACGCATGGACCCGTCTTCATACCGACCATCTCAACCTGGTACGAGGACTGTGCGCCGTCTGGGTTATGGGCCGCTTCGACCCCAAGAAGGGCGGGCATTTGATACTTTGGGATCTCAAAATCATTGTTGAGTTTCCCCCCGGGAATCTCATCCTCCTACCATCGGCGCTTGTCACGCATGGGAACGTCTCAATTGAGCAGGATGGCGTACGGTGCTCTTTTGTTTTATACTCGGCAGCTGGGCTTTTTCGCTGGGTACACAACGGGTTCCAGTCCGACACTGATTTCGTACATAACGCGACTGCGGAGGAGCGCACGGAGTGGGAGGAGTTCCGACAAGGATTGCCTGAACGCAACCTAGAGGCGTTTCCTGTATGGGAGGAGGCCGGTGGTGCATCTTAAATGAACATACGTATTTTCGGACTTTGACATTAATATCACCCTCCTTGAATCTTCATACGTGTTGTACTAGTCAATATACAGCTTGAATGAACTTGCAAAAAATGTCCAGTCAACGTCTGCAATTGGCAGTTAACTAGTCACGTGGTCGTATCTTTTGCTCACCCACACCACTCACACCACACCACGCCCGACCCCTCCGGCAATGGAGCGCAACGCGGACGGCACGTATAGCACTCTCAGCGCTGGAGGCCGGGCGTTGGCAAGAGACCTGGGCCTAGACGTTCGACCGGCCAAACGCTCCAAGAAGACCAAAGCTTTTTTGTCAGGCTCCGAACGCGCGACTTTACCCGACGACGACGAATGGGGTGCTGTTCCCAGCCGGGAAGTTCTCGCCAGAGGAGAAAGTACAAAGAAAGCTAGGCGTACCCAGGTGGGCGCCAGGGAGGAGGACAGAGGAGACTGGACGACCGAGGCGGAGTGGGTGGTGGATGACGACCCGGATTTCGCTTTGGACCCCGCAGACGCTGACTGGTACGACGTTGAGGTGACTGGGTCCATGGAGGAGAGCCGTGTCTTTCAGCAGGAGGGCGCGCAGGGGAAGAAGAAGAAAAAACATAGGCGGACCCGTCGTTCGAAGCGTCCTCACATCATCTGGATTCGCCAGTGGGCACAGGCGTACTTGGACGAGATGATGCGCCACTCGGGCCGAGGAGATTGTAGGACGCTGAAGTGGTGCGTCGAGTGCGAGACGCGCCAAGAGGAGAAGAAGGGTCCTCCGACCTACCGATGTCGCGACTGCTACATGGACGATTTGTTATGCGGTCGATGCTGCCTTCGGAGACATCGGCTCAACCCCCTGCATCGGATTGAAGTGCGTCTTTCCATTCTTAACTACCTGCGCAACCTCTGATGCGTCCTAGGCTTGGACAGATGGACGCTTCACTCGAACTACGCTCAAGGCGCTTGGGTTACGCATCCAGTTAGGGCATACCAGCCTATTCTGCCCCACTCCCGTCCCCGCCCACCAAGATTTCCGCATTTTTCACTTGACAGGCGACATAGAAGTCTCTCTGGATTATTGTGGGTGCGAGCGAAAGAAGCCAGAGCACATCCAGCTCCTGCGACGCGGCTTCTATCCCGGCACTCAGGCAGTTCCTCGCACGGCGGCAACGTTTCGCCTACTAGAGTTCCATCACCAACTGTCGCTGTCTTCCAAAATCCCCATCACCGACTTCACCGCCACGCTCGAGAAGCTGTCCTCAAACGGCCGAACGAACATATCCCCAGCTCGTCGCAAGGTCCTATCGCGAATGTCTCTCCAGTGGCGATTCTTGAAGTTGCTCAAGCGAGGCGGCCGTGCTCACGATCCATCCGGCGTGGCGGGGACTCAGCCCGCCGAGCTGACTATCAAATGTCCTACGTGTCCCCATCCTGGGATTAACTTGCCAGACGGCTGGGAGAAGACGGAGAAGTCAAGAATGTACGTTCTTCTGTCACTGAAAGTGTCTTGTGCTGATGAGGCTTAGGTTTCTTTATATGTTGATTATCTGCATTGATGCAAACTTCCGCCTGAAGTTGCAGAAGGTGTCGTCATGGTCGCGCGACCCAGGATACGGACTGGGGTGGCTTTACTTCTGCGACCGTCTTGGTTATGAGAAGCAGATGCGGTATTTGGCTGGCAAGGGGAAGGGGGGAGAAATTAGCACTTGCGTTGGCTTTGACGCGATCAGCCGCGCGGAGACGCGGGGGAAGAACTTGCGCTACTCCGGCGTAGGGGCGGTGTCTTGCGGGAGGGGCGAGATGATAATGTCGGTGGCGAATCTGACTAAAGGAGAAGCGTAAGTTGCTGAAATGATCTGTGAGAGGTTTGAGTACTCACTGCTGTACAGTTACGGGCCTATGGACCATGCTGTGGGAATTGCCCTGCTCCCTTTCCACCACCTCCTCCTCATACTCCTCAGTTACGATATCGCCTGTCAATGGTTTGTTAATTTTTACCGACGCATGGCCGAGGACTGGCCAGAGCCCCACCGACTTCCTCCTGACATCATCTTCGTTCCCGCAATTCCCAAATTTCATGAGCCTTCGCACCACGATAAGAAACACCAGCAGTTCTCTCTCAACCTGATCAGTGGCGTTGGAGAGACGGACTGTGAGGTGCCAGAGCGAATCTGGGGGCCGCACAACATACTAGGGACGGCAACAAAGACGAATGGACCAGGAGCGCGTCATTTATTGCTGGATGATCACTTCCACTGGTGGAACTTCCAGAAATACGTGGGCATGGGCTCAACGCTGCGCAGGCGGTACCTCGCCGCTATCCAAGACAGAAACCGGCAGGAGGAAGGCCATCGAGGGTTCTCGGCGAATATCCCGTCGGAGCTGGTGGAAGAGTGGGATGCGATCTGCGTGGCATGGGAGGAGGCGGGCTATCCAAAGCAGGTCGAGAACCCGTTCGAGGTTAATGAGACTGGTATGAGTGAGGTGAAGGTACTGGAGGAGTTGGAGGCGTATGAGGCTGATAGAAGGAAGAAGGGTGGCCGAGTTCTCCATGAGACGACGCCCCACCGATTCTTGGTGATGGGACTTGAGCTAGAGGAAGAGCAGTGCGTGCGGTCTTCTTTTTCCGCGACGAAACTGACAAGCTTTGGCAGGTACAAAGTCACCGAGTTTGCACGCATACACAAAACACCAACTGCCCGCCAGGCGACCATGTTATCAGACCAGCGCAAAGTTCTAGACGGAAAGTTGCGTGATTGGAGGCGACTGCGGGCGGTGTACCTTCCGGGACTACTGCAGTACCTGACGGAGGTAGAGGAGGTGGTTGAGGAGGAGGTGTATGAGGGAGAGCAGTCAAACGTTCGCCCAGAGGAGGCGAAACTTTGGCTTCCATCCTCCCTTCCAGCATTGCGGGTCTCGAACATATGTGTGGATGATCTTCCTCGTCAGGAGGCGCTGTTGAGGGTCGCGCAATGCAAGGATGCACTTGACACGGTTCGGCATACCCTGCGGCTCAAGACCCGGATGATCCAGTTCAAGAAGGCTAACGTTCGAGGCCAGCGAGACAATGTACGTTCCAGAGAGGTCATAGATCGCGTGCATGACCGCGCGCTTCACGCCGCAAACCGGTACCGGCGGGGTAGAAGTGCTAGGCTGGCGTTACAGGGAGGGGGTGACTGGGAGCGCACTTTACGTCCTCTGCACAACAGCGACATTCGGTCTTACACCGATGTGGGGCGGTTGAAACCATGGGTGGGCCGAAAGGGTACCAATGAGGAAGTGGATGGGGAGGATGACGGTGATGCTGAAGAGGATGAGCAGCAACGCGCGGAGCGGGGCAAGGAGACAGAGCGCATCGCTGGGTTTGAGGAGGGGATTGGCGCTGAAGAGGCGGGGGAGATTGATCTGGCTGCAGGAGGCGCGACCAGAACCAGGAAGGATGGAACCGGCGAGACGAGGAAAGAGCTCTCCTGGATCTGGGGGACCGTTCCCATCAACATCGAGGACGGAACGGACCTCGACAACAAGCTACTTCGGGCGGAGTGGTGCAAAAGCCGGGCGCGAGCAAGGCGAACGGCAGAAGAGGTGGATATCCTGAAGGAGGAGATGAGGCGCTGCTTGCAGTACCTGGAGTGGAAGGCCGGCTGGTGGGAGCAGAGGTGTCGAAGGCGGGTCGTAGAGGATGGTGCACTGCAGGAGGGATTGGTCAGTTACGCAAAGGACCAGGCAGCTCTGCAGAGGGGGTGGCGGGACCATTTCAGAGCGCTTTGGTCTGTGCCGCTAGCTGAAATGGAGGCATCCGTGATCTCCGAGGCAGCGCTGGAGGGCGGCGGGGATAACGTCAACGGGGACGAGAGCGACGACGACGAGAGTGATGACAATGAAGAAAGTGGAGATGAGGAGGCGGAGGGTGGTGGCGTGCATTAGCGTTCTGGTTGGACTTTTGTTGTATTCTTAGCATGCTGTATTTTACTGTATTTATGCTATTTACAAAAACTGCCTTTTTTGGACGACAGCGGGCAATGTGGCGGAAAATGGGAGCGGTGTGGCGGGGGTAGCCAACTGTAGAAGCGGACGGGCGGGGTAACGAGCCCTACAGCCGAAAATAGACAAATTCCATTTTTGGAATGACAGTGAGCGGGGGGCGGGAAAATATGGCGCTCTCTGTGAAGACAGGGGGCGCGGTGAGCACCGACGGGGGGCGCGGTGAGCGTCAGCATCAGTGGTGACAGTGAGTGACGGATGGAATGGGTGGGAGCCCATTTGGGCTGTTTGATGGATCAGCTCAGAAGCCCAATTGGACATATCTGATCCGATCAGGGGGTGCCCACAGGTGGGATGTAAGATGCATTGGGAGTGGTCACAAAAACACCGTCGTCGAGGAACTCGCGCCCGATGATGCCCTCAAACGAACGGATAACGGCCATGGATGCCAGATGCTGATGATGATGTCGATGATGCGGTTGGGGATGGGATGGCTGGATGCAAAGCTCGAGCGCCAACGACGTGATGATTCACGGTGGGTCGTTCTGAGGAATGATTAGATTGAAACATCCGAGTCAACGAGCACGATAGCTTACATTGGAAGGGCTAAACCCAAGCAAAGACGATTTGATTGCGGCAGCAGCGACGGCGGGCCCTACATTGCATGAGTATGACAAGAATCAATGAAAATCGAGGGATCGTACCTCTGTTGCACTTGGTGGTGGGGTGGCTCGGGGCTGAGCGGGCGCGCAATGAGCAAGAACAGCGCCTGAGTGGGAGCAATCCGAGTGGGAGCAATCCGACCTCAGGCTGGCGAGGGCACAGCGGAGGCTATCAACGTCGGATCCAGACGGGAGCGGACCAAGCGCTGAGTGCGCAATCCAAGGACCAGAGGCAGGATAGGCACAAGGCCGTGATCCTGCTCTGTGGCGGCGGCGGCTCCCAGACGCAAGGTCGTGAGAGAAAAGGCGCTGCAGACGCAAGGTCGTGCAGTGAGGCGGTGTCTGTTGGGGCGACGGTGGTCACAGCGGCGGGCAAAGATGTGGTGATGGGATCCGTGATGTTCGAGATTGCCAAGTCTCAAACACCGGTGCACAACATGACCAATCATGCGCACGGACCAGCCTGCCGCATTTGGCGTAAGTCCCTACCAACTGGCCGCCCGCCTCCCACCTTCAATATTCGCTGCCCACCGCCCCACCGCCGTCACCGCCGCTCAACAGTGCTCTGGCTTGCCCAAGCACTGCTGTGGATCAGTGTACTCTGGTTTGCCCAAGTACCGATTCTCCCGGATACCCGCACTCTGCCTTGCGCAAGTGCGTCCGCGTTTGTGGAACCTGCTGCTGCCCGCCTCGCCCTCTACCGCCCCCAGCCCGTCATTTGCCAGCCCGTCGTTTACGCAGCCGCTGCGCCCACTCTCTCTGGTGAGTTCACTGCCACACAATGTCCTCACTATATCTAGCACTGATTTAATACGCTCAAGATTTCGACTTCACCGACCTCACCGAGTCGTACGCGTGCGTCAAACAAGACTACATCCCCTCTTGCTCGGGTACGTTCCGCCAATTTGTGCCGTGCCCCTGGCATTGCTAACCTCCAGAACTCAGACCTATACTTTATCGCATTCTTGGCTCCACATCGTGAAGACTTCCATTCGAGCTCACACGCCCGTGTCTGTTTGTTACGCTGTATGTATTAATCACTATAAGTCTTCAAGCTCTTTACTGATTTCTTCTTGATAGCGCTGCACGCTTCCCTTCGACGCGCGTCCTTCCTCACTCCCAATATGCCACCTGCTCTCATTCCATGTGAGAACCCCCAGTGTCCACGGGCGTTCTCGACTCTCAAGGGGATGCGGAGTCACCTTCGCCAAGCCGCGAGTTGCAAGGCGTGGACTGCCGCCTCCAAAGCTCCCGCGCATCTAGCTGGCGCCACTCTCATCGCCACTGTGTTGGAACCGGCACCTTCGACGTCTGATCCGTTCGCCGATGCCATCGATCTGTACGCTGCTGTTGAGGACATTGCTGACGATGACGATTCTGGACTAGGGGCGACTCAGAACAGTCCAATAGATGAAGATATTGATATGGCAGAGGACGAGGAGGAGGGTGATGGCGATGAAGAGGATGAGGATGAGGATGAGGATGCTGGCGTAGAGGAGGACGAAGATGCGGGTCGAGCCTTCCGAGAATGGTTGGCACACGCCCAGGCCACGGAGGTCTTTGAGACCGTTGACGATTTGCCAGCAATTGGGCAGGCGGGTCCGGGTCCTTCCACCCAGCGAATCTGCATGCAGACTTTGCTTGGTGGACGTGCGCGCTATCTCGACGACGACGACGACGACGAGACTTCTGAGCGCGTCTCTGATGAGCATCCGACTGCTGGCTCGATCTTGCGTATGTCGGAGAATGTTCACGAGAAGTGGGCTGCTCTATTCGGGACGCCGTTATCGGCAGATGCAGTCATGGACGGTGAGGGTGCGGCAGAGTTGAAGGATGTTGAGTGGTATCGGCCTTTCGCCTCACAGCTAGATTGGCAGATAGCGCAATGGATGGTCAACGAAGGGATAGGTCACAATGCGTTCAACGTGCTGTTGAGCATTCCGGGGGTAAGTCGTTCTGTCTTGCTCTTCGATTACTATTTGTATATCTGATATCTATCAACAGGTGCAAGAAAAACTCGGGCTGTCATACAGTACCACGCGCGGCCTACACAAGATCGTCGACTCCCTTCCTCGCCGTGCTGGTGATTGGAAGGTCAAACACCTATCGTTCCCCGATCTTCCCAATGACAAGTTCACGTTGCGTCACCGCGATATCCTGGATTCAATCCGTTCACTCTGGGGCGATCCAGAGTTGGCTGAGCATCTCGTCTACAAGCCGAGCACACTCTTTCGCGACCAAGATAGGGACCATCGTCTCTACAACGAGATGTGGACAGCAAAATGGTGGCGGTTTGTCCAGGTACATAGATGAATATTTTCTTGGCCAACGCAACTGATACACGCTGATAGGATAAGATACCTAATGGTCACACTGTCGCGCCGCTTATTGTCTCGACGGACAAGACCCAGCTTACGCAGTTTTCGGGCAGTAAACAGGCGTATCCCGTATACCTCACTCTTGGCAATATACCCAGCCATATCCGCCGCAAGCCTTCCGAACTCGCGTGTATTCTGATCGCCTACCTTCCCATTGACAAAATCAGTAAAGGGCAGATTTCGAAGAACGCAATGCGCTCGCGCTACCAGAGACTGTTCCATGCAGCGATGAGTGAGATCTTTGCTCCCCTTGTCGAAGCTGGGAAGAGTGGTGTTGAGATGACGAGCGGGGATGGTGCGGTGCGGATGGTTCACCCCATCTTAGCTAGCTATGTCGCGGACTATCCGGAGCAATGCCTGGTGACTTGCGCGAAGTACGGCACTTGTCCCAAATGCCGGTGTGGAGCAACAGAGCTGGGAGACGATGTTGATACCGAGATGCGGACTCCCTCTTGGACCTTGGGCGTCATGTTGGATGCGAAACAGTCGACAACATCCACGACGGCTTATTTTGACGCGTGCATGGCTCAGAACGTATCAGGCCATGTTCCGGAGCCCTTCTGGAATAATCTCCCCTATACAAACATTCACCTCAGTACCACTCCCGACGTCTTGCACCAGCTCTATCAGGGAGTCTTGAGACACCTCATCGAGTGGTGTCAAACCCTCATGACGGAGGAGCAGATGGACCGACGTATCCGCTGTCTTCCCCCCGGTCTTGGCCTTCGTCACTTCAAGAATGGGATCAGCGCACTTTCGCAGATCTGTGGCTCTGAGCGCAAGAACATGGGCAAGATTCTCCTCGCATGTCTAGTTGGTTCGGATATTCCTGAGCGTGGCGTCACTGCTTGCCGCGCTATTCTCGATTTTATTTATCTTGCCCAATACTCCACGCATGACGACGATACTCTTGCTTACATGGACGCTGCTCTCGATACCTGGCATACTAGCAAGAGTTATTTTGAGCACGTAAGTCAAACATTCAATTTCTTTTCAGATTGTTGACGATGTATTTCTATAGGTTGGACTTCGCGAACATTTCAATATTCCAAAACTTCACTCCCTTCGACACTACGTTTCCTCCATTCGCATGTTTGGCGCCACAAACAATTTCAACACTGAAATGTTTGAGCGTCTCCACATCGACTTCTCAAAAAAGGGCTGGCGGGCGTCAAATAAGCGTGATGAATATCCACAGATGACAACGTGGGTTCTGCGTAAGGAGAACGTTCACGCTTTCACACGGTACACGACATGGGTCAAGGAACAGATTGGTAGGAGTAGTTTATTGTCCTTGATGTTACATTGTCTTACACTATCTCTATAGCTTCCAAACCCAAGACAGACCCTCCGAAACCTCCTCCTCCTCCTTCTAGTGGCCGCGTCCAAAAAGTTCTTCTACCGAAACATCCCAGTATCTCCAACAAACCTCTCCGACGCATAGTCACTCAGCATCATGTTCCATTATTTTCATCACATCTTTTGGCTTATATCCAGGCTGTGGGCCGCGACAAACTAGGCGCCTCGGCAGTTCATTATACCAGTCTACCGTTTGACGGTCTTGATATCTATTATTCCTTCAAGTTTGGGCGTGAAGGAATCACCGATGACTTTGAGAGTCGTGACGTGGTGAAGGCAACTCCGCAGGATGGCGGCCAGTTTGACACCGTAATTGTCTTGACAGGTGATGAGGCAGAGAGTGCTGGTCTTGACGGTGAGGCGGGTTTTCTTTTTTTCTGAACTCCTTCTTACAAGTTACAGGTACACGTGTTGGACGTGTCCGTGTTCTATTCAAGATTCCCGCAGAACTCATGCTTCATGGAGTTTTGGTTCCGACACCTTCACACTGGCCTCGGGATGCACTTGCTTATATTGAGTGGTATACAAAGCCCATTCTTACATTCAAAGCTGCACGAAGTCATCACTTGCCATCATTATCAAAGGCTTACACTGCAGATCGTCAAACACGCCACTGGTCCATCATTCCACTTTCAAATATTCGACAAAGTGCACATCTTACACCCGATTGGGCCAAGTGTTCTGTTGAGCAGTGGGATATTCCAATTTCCACAAGCTCCATTTTAGATACATGTGATCACTTTTTTTTGAACAATTGGCTTAGTCTTTATACATATCAAACTGTTTATTTAGCATAGAGATAGACTGATAGAATTATAATTTTAAGATGCTGTACGATGACTCTAAGTGGAAATCATGAAGAATAGTTATTTAAGTTGGTTTATGTTACTTGAAAGTACCTGTTTGATATCAGCTAACTTCAAGATATCTTATAACACACACTTAAGAGACATGCAATTGAAGTGAGCTATGATTGATTGATAGTTGATGTACCACAGACATGTAACTTAAACTGCTTAAGAATGTCATGATAGCTTACAGACATGTGTCTCGGAATTGTATATAACAAGATGCTTAGAGAGGCTTTCACTGCCTTCAGGCACTTTGACAGCTTTAAGATAGAGGTCCCAGGTACTCTAATCTCTAATCTACTTAAGACAATAGGGTGTTTCGAGATGCAAGTCAGCGTCGGAAGAGTCACCCAGTTCATCGGCGTCGCACTGACACTTGGGACAAGTACCGTACTTGGCACACGTCACCAGACATTGCTCGGGGTAATCAGCCACGTAGCTGGCCAGGACGGGGTGAACCATCCGCACCGCACCATCCCCGCTGGTCATCTCGACACCATCCCTCCCGGCCTCCACAAGAGGCGCAAAAATCTCAGTCATTGCTGCGTGAAAGATACGCTGGTAGGAGGTGCGCATGGCGGCTTTTGAGATTTGTCCCTTGTTGATCTTCTCAAGGGGCAGGTAGGCAATGAGGATGCACGCGAGTTGCGAGGGTTTTCGGCGGATATGACTGGGGATGTTCCCAATGGTCAAGTAGACCGGATAAGCTTGTCGACTGCCTGAGAACTGAGTGAGTTGCGTCTTGTCGGTCGAGACAATTAACGGAGCGAGTGTATGGCCGTCGGGAAGCTTTGTCTAGAGCTCACGTCAGATGAAGTCGACGCCGAGGAGAAAATCAACATACCTGAATGAAAGACCACCACTTAGCTGTCCACATCTCATTGTACAGCCGTTGTGTTCGTGATTTCTCGCTAAAGAGCGTACTGGGCTTGTACACCATATGTTTGGAAAGCTCGGGATCACCCCAGAGAGAGCGGATCGAGTCCAGGATGTCTCGGTGCCGCAAAGTGAACTTCTCGTCAGGTCGGTCGGGGAAGGAAAGATGTTTAACCTTCCAATCACCAGCACGGCGAGGAAGGGAATCAACAATCTTATGAAGACCGCGCGTACTGCTGTACGAAAGACCAAGTTTAGCTTGCACCTGAGAATGTTCTTGCACTGCATGAAACATACAATATTTACGCCAGAAATATGATAAAAAAATGTAAAATTTATTTAGCATTTTTTCACCTGAAAAAAATAAAAATATCATAAAGAGAGATGAAAATATACTAAATATATTTGAATATACCAAAGTATAGTATATATTTAGCATATTTTTACTCAATTTCATGATATTTTTATTATCTTTCAAGTGAAAAAATGCTAAATAAATTTTACATTTTTTTATCATATTTCCGGCGTAAATATTGTATGTTTCATGCAGTGTTGTCAGCTCCAGACGGGATGGCAGTTGCAAAAGAAACATACCCCAGGGATTTTCAGAAGGTCGTTAAAGGCATTGTGGCCAATACCCTGCGTGACCATCCACTCAGCTATGCGCCAATCCAGCTCCGAGGCAAAGGGCTTCCACCACTCGACGTCCTTCAGATCAGCGGCACCTTCACCATCCATCACAACATCGGGCAACAAGTTCGTGCCAAACAGAGCAGCCCATTGCTGATGCACTGTCTCAGACATCCGCACGACTCGACCAGCGGTAGGATGGGAGTCACTGACGCGTTCGGAGATCTCATCATCATCATCGTCGTCGAGATACCGTGCACGGCCTCCCAGCAGGGTTTGCATTCGTATGCGTTGAGTCGAGGGGCCAGGGCCAGCTATACCGAATGCAGGAGTGTCATCAAGCACCTCGAACACCTCAGTCGCCTGAGCGTGCTCAAGATATTCCCGAAAGGCTGCTCCAGCAGCTTCATCATCCTCAACGTCAACGTCGTCGTCTTCGCCACTCTCATCCAGACTCGGAGGCTGGTCATCGACTCCAGTGTCGTCTTCATTGGCGTCATGGAAGTGAATAGTATCGTCAAACGGAGTAGACGTGCAGGTTTCGGATTGTAGCGTCAGTGCCGGGATAGTGATTACGGTCGCGCCGGCCAGATGGGCAGGAGCTTTCGATTTGGAGATCCATCCCTTGCAGGATTCCGCCTGACGAAGGTGACTCTTCATCCCACCGACAGTGTTGAATTCCCGGGTGCAGTCGGGATTTTCGCAAGGAATCAGAGCGCGGGGCATGGCAATAAGTCTTTCCAGTCATCGTCAGTCCTGAGTTGTGGGCATCAAGATGGAACGTTGAACGTACCTGTGCTTCGAGGGTACGAAGGAGTGCAAATAATCAGACGTAGGGAGGATTTGGTGAGCTACGATAGAAATATTAGAGACTGATGTCGTCAATGGCTAGCGAGACATACCGGGGGTGAGTATGGTGTACACTGGGGCAAACGACGCAAGAGGGATGCACACTGTGTGGATAGGGTTGAAACGCAAGTAAGAGAGAAGTACAGAAAGAAATACACACCAAGATGGGCGGGCAACAGGTTAGAACCCGATAATGGCAAGGCGCAGACGACGGGCTGGTGGCGGGAGACGGTGCGGGGCGTGGAACTAAGCTCCAAAAAATCGGACGCACTTGCGCAAGGCAGAGTGCAGGTATCCGGTTGATGAGGTGCTTGCGCAAGGCAGAGCACAAACAACCAGAGCAGTGCTTGGGCAAACCAGAGCACTGTTGGGCGATGTTGACGGCGGTTGGGGGTTGGGCGGCGTATGGTGGAAGTGGGGGCAGGCGAGGCAACTGAACGGACTTGGGCCGCATGCGGCAGGATGGTCCGTGCACAATATTTGTCTTTGTTGTGCACAGGCCTTTGCGACTTGCAATCTGATCCCATCAGTGGTTGGTTGCTTTACTTCTCCACTGCCAATCGCCAACGCTGCCTACATCGCCCACATCGCCGACACCGACTATCTGACTGTACGACCTTGCGTCTGCAGATCACAGCTTCCACGACCTTGCGTCTGGGAGTGGTCGCCGCCGCAGAGCAGGATCACGGCCTTGGGCTTGTCCTGTCTCTAGCCTTTGGATCTCGTACGCGCTCCGTAGTCGTGCCCGTTTGGATCGTGCCCGTTTGGATCATGCCCGTTTGGATCTGCCGCCCATCATCTCCTCTGTGCCCTTAGTCAGCTCCTTGCTGCAGTGCGCCCGCTGCCGCCCATCACCAGTGCCAACGAGCGCCAACAGGTATGCTCCAACTCATCCTCTACTCACCGCATACTGACTGCCTGCCCTTAGTCAGCTCTCTGCTTCAGTGCGCACACTGCCGCCGGGTACGCTCCAGCACATTTACCGAGGTGCGCTCTTGTGTTGTGCTCCTTCGCCACCTATGCGATTCTCATTCTTTTCATTTTAGCGATCACCTTCTCCTGAACGCCCTGAGCCGCTCGTCTGATCAAATCCGCCCGCACTCGCATCTTTGCCATCTTCATCCCGCACGCCGCATTATCTTATGGCTCTTATCCGATCTTTCGAAGGCATCATCGACCGTGAATTCCTCGACGACGCCGTCTTTGTCACAACCCCCAATGCACCCTACATTCCCGCCGACATCCTCCTTCGCCCGCGGCATGTTCGCTTGCGGCGCGACTATCTGTTTGGAGAGGACGATCCGTCCATCCACCCTCAGTTCTTTGATGAACGAGTGCCCCATCTTTGCTGTATTCCGCTGCCGGGTAACCCTCTCTTGGATGGAAACCTCGCTCTCTGGTACATCCCCACCGAGGAGGACTTTGAGGAGCTCTCCGTCTCCACGGTATCCCGACAAATGGGCCGCTTCAGTGTTGGAACACGAGTAGCACTGCATGGTGCGGCCAAACTCATCCTTAACTGTGTTCGTACGAAGATCGAGGAGGAGCGACACAAGGGTGCGGCAAAGGACAAAGCTATTCGCACCTTGGGCAACCGACTGCCGTATTTCGTTGGGCGCCTCGATTTAGTGTAGTCGTTTTCTGAGGCGATGGTCGTGTACCGGCACGTTGCGCGTCTGGCACTTGAACTGGCCGCCCGATTATTGTGGTTGACGGTCCTGTGGGATCGTTATTACGGGTCTGAGCCTGCTCCAAAGTTTGGCGCGCTGGTCATTGGCGCGCTCACGTTGGATATGGTAGTGGCTGGGAACCTCCATCGCGTGAGTGGATTAGTCAATGGCCAGTATCTTTGCACTGACTCATTTTGATTTCTCATAGTGTGGTGTACCGGTGTGGCTCATACGCCCTGTTGCTATGAAACTCGGCGTCAAGTCAAATCTTTGGCTATCATCAGACGTCTTGCCTCCTCCGGCCACTTGGCATCGCCAGGGAATGTGGGACGATGCCAGTCCTCCACACCCAACCATCTTCACCGGTTCCGCGCGTAACATCGAGCGTTTCCGTTTGATGTATCAACACCTCATGAGCCTTATGTCCTTGTACGCGTCCTTTGTGGACGTTCATTCGCATGCAAACCAGCCTCCAGCTCCGGCCTCGTCATCTTCCGCGCTGGCTTCCACGGTCCCCGCCCGACCTGCACAAGTCGACAATGCCTCTCGCTCCGGTAAGTTTACCATAGTGACTATGCTGACACGCCCACTCATTCTTCTCGCATAGCTACAACTTCTTCTCGCCCACCCAAAAAGAAGCAACGAGTTGAAGAGCGGAGTCGTTACCTAGATGTTGATACCAAACTTATGCCCACTGGTATCAAGATCTGGGTTCAGGCCAGCCAGGCGGCTAGCAAACAGGGACTCGTTTCACAGAAGCGACAGCCATGGGATGGTCTTCGGTCGGGTTATGCCCTCCCCGACCCAAATCTTATAGTCAGTCCCACCAACGAGGAGACCGTCGCTGGACAATTACGAATGTTGGTGAAACTATGGCCGTCACTTCTGTATCGCTCGCTCTCGACCTTGTGTGACGTTCTTCGGTCCAAGGATTGGCGTTCGATTCTCACTCTCGAGACACACACGACCATCACATCTGGAACAAAGGCCAGCAATACTCGACAAGACATGGAAGCAAGACTCAATAAATGTCTCGAGGACTCAAACAAGCAGGTCAGTCATGTTCATCCGAGTTTGCATGGTTGCTCACTGTCAACAGAGCTCTCTCGATCTTTCTAACCTTGCTTCTGCACCTCTCCTATGGCACGGACAACTCATCAAACTCGATGTACCGCTCGACCCCAATGTCACGCGCCCAATTTTGTGGGAGCTCACGGAAGTCAGTTTCCGTTGGGAGCTCCTTTCCCTGGACGAGGTTCTTTACACCCTCAAGAGCAACACCTCCGATGAAGAGGACTGGGGGCCGTTGGACGCCGATAGTCGGGAGGACCGTGAAGCAGCGGTTCTCAAAGCCATTCCTTATTTTAGTTCAAGCATTGTGCCTCTGTTTGTGGGGACGTGGGGCCCACGCAACCAGGGTTTCGCTGCTCACAATCCTTACGAGCGCTGCGAGAGCATGTTGGGATTGTTTGAAGTGATGGGTGGCTGGTCGCTGTCGCAGAAGATGCCCAACACGATTCGGGTTGCGGGGAACAACCTGTGCACGCTCAATTTCCGAAATGATGATCTGGAGGCAGGAGAAGCGAACACAAGCAAGGACGACTTGAAGGATGCCAAGTACTTTCTCGCCTACTGGTATATCTTCTGCTTCTGTGAAGTGTTTAACCGGCCGCCCGTTCTTCCCCACCGACGTTTTGACTACTAGTACAATTTCTCTTTTGATTTTTTTATCTTGCTTGTATCACTATCACCGCATCCGCAAACATTGAACTTGGACTCTATCGCTCTTGTATATATTCTTCTTGTGCTTCATTGATTGTGATTAAGGGTCCATGGTCCGTGCGTGATGGAGGGTCCATGGTCTGTGCGTGTGAGCAGAAGCAGGGGCAGGTCAACCCTGCCATGGTTGGTATAAGTATTGGATCACAATGTAAGACTTTCTTTATTCCCCCACATTCATTCGTTAACTTCTATTCCAAATGTCCGGTCGTAAATCTCGGGGTGCTGCTGTGCGCACACCTCCGACTCGTGGTGCTGCTGTGCGCACGCCGTCGACTCGTGGTGCTGCCTTGCGCACACCTGCACCAACCCCTGCCGACAAGGCCGCTGCTCGAGTGGCCGCCGCGCAGCAGAAGGCAGACAAGGAGGCGGGTGAGTTTGTTTTTGCAAGTCACGATTTACTGCTCATCAACGTTATAGCTGTTCGAGCTCGTCAAGCCGCTATCCTTGCTGAAGAGGAAGGTGTGCCCAACGACGACGACAACGACGAGGACACTGCTGCTCTTGAAGCGGGGCACGTCGGTATGTCTTGCCGAACTATCCTGTTTCTTGCCTGACATTGGGCATACAGTATCGTCACTGGCGGCAGTAGCGCCCGTTCTTCTTGAGGCGGAGGATGAGGATGAGGAGAACACGGACAAGCTCCCGCCTTCTTCTGATGTAGAGGATGACCTTCCTGTGGCGTCCAGTGATCCTCCCGACGAAGACGACGATGCCGATTCCTCGTCAGTGGTAGGTCAAGCCTTATTTCTTACTTCTATTAATTAATTTCTTCCACAGCTTGTTTCATCTTCGGACCCCTTCACCACCCCAGTCAAGAGCAAGCGTGGCCGCCGGACTGGTGACGATGGTGACCGTGCTGAGGGTCGCCGCCCGTTTAAACATCCCAAGGTCACGGCGTCCTTTTTCACTCCGCGTTCTCTGCGCCTCGGCAACAAGAGCAAGAAGGCCCTTGTTCTCGTCACCGCCACCGAGACGCCTTACCCCGGTGCTCTCAACCGCATGTCGCATATGGCTGAGGTCATTCGCAAGGTCGCCATGGATCCCACCGCGGACGCCGTCCTCCGCGCCACTTATGAGCGTTTGGTCGCCCTTCCAGAACTTTTCGAGCAGTTCATCACTTGGGTAATGTCTTTGTCTCTTACTTCAGCTACTCTTGACTGAGTAGTCAACAGGTTGCCTACTCTCGTGGTGGGTTCATGAACGCCGTGATGAGAGTTGCACGCGACAAACTGTGCGCCCTCGGCTTGCCGGGCACTCACAGCCCCAACGACATCACCGAGCTAGTTCTTTGGCTCGAGAAGTCAGAGGCCTGGAAGTTTGGGGAGCTGGATCTCATTGTAAGTGTTCTTTCCAATACATGGCAGTATAATAAACATTCTTTTCTTTGCTTAGAAGCGTGATTTCAACAAGAAGTTGCCATTCCAGGCTGACTTCTTTGAGTCTGTCGCTCGCACCTTGTTGATGGAGGGCCGTGGGAAGGCAAACAGTGAGGTATTTCGGCACCTGATTGAACTACAAACCCTTCCTATTGTCTTCATGGCTCTCGAAATGACTGCTGTAAGTCTCATTCATGTATTAATCTTTCATCTCCTGACTGTAGCTTCAGGTTGAGCATGCTATTGCTGAGTGGCGAGATGGTACCCAACGTCGAGCTGACTTCAAGGAGGATGCATCAGTCCGGTTCTATCATCATCTTGCTAGTCTCCATCATGTCCAGTCCAAGGCGCCAGTCTATCTCTCTAACATCCAGTCCCGATTGTTTAAGACCATGCTGTAAGTGATTTTTCACTATGATGTCTGTGCTCTAGCTTATAGTATACAGTATCCACACCAACAAGACATTCCTTCTCGAAACCTCAGTTACTGGTGCTATGGGTGACCTTGATTTCGATGCTTTGGAGGCTTCTGCTGCTTAGCTCCTCCGTTCATTCACTCTACTCCTCTCTTTCTATCCTTAGCCTAGTCTTTTCATCCTTAATTGGCATTCTCGTAATCTCACTCTCAATTGTAGTAGTCTTAGGTAGCTTTAGGTAGTCTCACAATACAATTGCTTTATCTATATATTCATTGTGTGATTTTGCCTGATTTGGGATAGCTTTGTGTACTCTTCTGTATCAGCAGTTCGGACCTAGATAAAATTATTGAGCTTTCAAGTGCATCAATAAAGATATATGCTGTAGGTCTCACAGTGAATAGCTTTAAGAGGCTTTCAGAATGCCTTGGGAGTGTCTTTGCATTACTTTGGTAGTGTCATGTAGAGCGTTGACAGTGCTTTCTCTATTCTATCAAAGTATCATAAGCTAAGGTTCCCATGTATGAGTGCTTTATAACAACTTGTTAGTACTATGATGCCATCTAATGATGTCCATCAAGTGCTCTGAAGTGAGCAGACGAGTGTTTAAAGGCACTTTTGTAGTGCATGGAGGATACATTATGGCGTATACAAGATACGTGAAAGACGCTCCCAAGGCATCTCAAGTTAAGGTTCCCATATTGTAAAGCTTGGACGCACTATCAAGGTACTGTAGAGCTGCATTGAATGCATCTCACAAGTAACTCGAGGATGCAGCAGAAGTGTCTTAAGTCAAGGTTCCCATATCCTCTTGCTTTCATTCATCTTCTTGGTGCTTTGAGAGTACCTTGAGTAGTTTTAGGGAATCTATAGACTGCATGACATGGGAACCTTGAATTAAGTAGCTTTTGCAGCTTTCTGGCCTTGAGAGCCTTCATAGCCTTAATTCGCTTCAAGTAACTTTGTACTGACTTAAGACTATAGGGTGTTTTGAGATGCTTAGAAGAAGTAACATGGCTAGTCGACGCACCAGACAAAATCGTCTCGACTTCTGATTTGATAGCTTATCGAGCAAAACAGTTGGTTAAGCATTGAGAAGATGTAAAAGAAATGAAGAAAAGAGTCACCCTTAATAAAAGAAAAACGGCAGCGAAATTCTTGGAAGATTTTATCAATAAAATACCCTTCATGGGACGAAAATACATCACTCCAGAAAATCGACTTCCCATCTTCCAAAATTAAGCTACCGCAGCAAAGGCCTGGTACTATCCAGAGTCATTTCTTAACTTAGCGGAGGACAACAAATTCTTTCGTTTTGTTGCCTTGTATGCTGCGACGGTTGATACCGAAGACTTTCAAAAGGAATTCGAGGTCGAAAAGCTCGATTCACTCCTTTTCGAAGCATACACGATGTGGAAACGGATCTCTAGAGAAGAAAAAGAGAAAACCTTAGAAGAAGGGTTTAATATAAGGAACTTTATTAAAGAAAAGGAAAGCCTTTTGTATGAGGTATGATTGAAGTCGTTCAAATATGGGACGAATTTGACATTTTCATGAAGCCTGAGAAAAGTATCAAGGCAATGATAAGGCGATCGAAGAAGAAAGGATGGGATACAATAGAAATTGGACCATTCAATGAAGAAGTAAGCAAAAGCGTTCATGCATGAATACTTGGTTTATAAAAGAAAATTATAGGTCTTTTTTAAAGATGAAATCGATGAAGAAGAAGAGTTTCCTACCATGGAAGACATAAGTCAAACGTTGAGAGAGGAAACTCAGATGGAAGAAACATTGAGAGAAGTAAGAAATTCAATATCGAATTTTACTTCTATCCTAACTTATATAGGAAGCAACTCAACTCACGCAACAAGAAGATTCATATATGCAAGAAGGATTTCGAATGGAAGAAGTAAGGAAAATTTGAAACTGAATTTCTTTCGTGCTAATCCTTAAAACAAAAGACGTTACAAACTCAAGAACGGGATATGGTTCCTGCGGTTGAATTGATCAATCTAAAGAAATACGCGCCGAATTTGAAGAAACACAATATCTTGCAAACGGCGTCATCTCGAAACACCCTATAGTCTTAAGTATTGTTAAGTTATACATACCCAATACTGCTATTTTAAAGCTACCAAGGCCACTTAAGTCGTCAAAAGTGCTTGAAAGCTACTTATGACACATGCTCCCATTCAATAGCTTTCAAGGCCTCAAGGTACTTATAGATGTATCAAACTCGCAGTCTCATATACACAGATATTAAGATACCTCTATTTGACTTTAACTTACTGTCACTAATTCTTGTACTTTAAGAAAACTTAACTTAAATGCTATCACTGGGTGAAAATTTCGCATTTTTTAACTCAAAAAAGGTGTGAAAAAACCTCTGTCTTTTTCACAAATCTTTCAGCGAAAAATTTTGAAAATTTTTCACAAAGTTTTTAGAGAGTTTTTCACTGAAAATAGATATGTAAATAATGCAAATAATTTCTATGATAAATGTAAATAGTTCATTTTGAAAATTTCATCAAATTTCACACATGAAAATTATTATGAAAAATTTGAGATACACAAAACAAAATTTTCAAGTATTCTTCTTGTGAAAATAAACATGAAAATGTAAGTATTATGTGGTATGAAACTATCGAAATATGATATAGAATTTTTCATTGGTATTTATATAAAGATTTTCACAGAATTTTCATGCTATGTTTTGAGTGAAAAATCTTGATAACTTTTCAAGGTTCAATTGTAATGTAAAATGCAAATTTTTTGGAATACAAATTATTCACGAAAATTTACATGCATGAAAGGTGAAAATAATGGTAATAATAGTGTGAAAAAATGACAAGATTTTAATCCGAAAAGACACGTAAAGCTGCAATGAAAAATTCGAAATCTGACATCAAGGAATATAACACTGCACGTGAGTGTTACTATATAGTCTTTCTTTATGTGATACCAAATACAATCATAAAAACGTTATGTACATACTTCCATGATGGTTCATGGCTTCAGTGTAACTTATAGAGGTCAAAGCTTCAAGGACAGAATGAAGAAGTGATTACTAGAAAATGACATGATGCGTGAGTCAGCTATCATTATTAGCGAGAGCTATGAAACCACAACAAAATGAAGCAAGCTGGCAGTCAGACTTAGCAATTGCTCGCAAAAGGTAGCAAGACCAAGCAAAGCAGTATCCAGACTTAGCGAAGGCTAGCGAGATGAAGCAAGACAGTATCTAGACTAAGCGAGAGCTAGCGAAGCATAGCGAGATGAAGCAAGACAGTATCTAGACTAAGCGGGAGCTAGCGGAATGAAATGAGGCAGTATCCAGACTTAGCGAGAGCTAGCTAAACATAGCAAGGCAGCAACCAGACATAGCGGAAGCTAGCAAAACATAGCGAGGCAGTATTCAGACCTAGCGAGAGCTAGCGAAACGTAGCGAGGCAGACCTAGCAAGAGCTAGCGAACGTAGCGAGGCAGCAACCAGACTTAGCGAGAGCTAGCAAAATGTAGCAAGGCAGCAACCAGACCTAGCAAGACCTAGCGAACGTAGCAAGGCAGTATCCAGACCAGGCGGGAGGTAGCTAAATGTAGCGAGGCAGCAACCAGACTTAGCGAAAGCTAGCAAAACATAGCAAGGCAGCCACCAGACTTAGCGAGAGCTAGCGAAACGTAGCGAGGCAGACCTAGCGAGAGCAAGCGAACATAGCAAGGCAGTATCCAGACTTAGCGGAAGCTAGCGAAACGTAGCGAGGCAGTAACCAGACTTAGCAAGAGCTAGCTAAACGTAGCGAGGCAGCAACCAGACCTAGCGAGAGTTAGCAAACATAGCAAGGCAGCAACCAGACTTAGCGAAAGCTAGCCAAACTTAGCAAGGCAGTAACCAGACTTAGCGAGAGCTAGCGAAACGTAGCGAGGCAGACCTAGCAAGAGCTAGCGAACATAGCAAGACAGTATCCAGACTTAGCAAAAGCTAGCAAAACATAGCGAGGCAGACCTAGCGAGAGCTAGCAAATGTAGCAAGGCAGCAAACAGATTTAGCGAAAGCTAGCAAAACATAGCAAGGCAGTAACCAGACTTAGTGAAAGCTAGCGAATCTAGCGGAACAGTAACCAGACTTAGCGAGAGCTAGCGAAACATAGCGAGACAGCACCCAGACCTAGCGAAAGCTAGCGAAACATGCCTTGTTACGTTTAGCTAGCTTTAGCTAAGTCTGGTTGCTGCCTTGCTACGTTTTGCTAGCTCTCGCTAAGTCTGGATACTGCCTTGCTATGTTCGCTTGCTCTCGCTAGGTCTGCCTCGCTACGTTTCGCTAGCTCTCGCTAGGTCTGGTTGCTGCCTTGCTACGTTTCGCTAGCTCTCGCTAGGTCTGGGTACTGCCTCGCTACGTTTTGCTAGCTTTCGCTAGGTCTGGTAGCTGCCTTGCTACGTTTCACTAGCTCTCGCTAGGTCTGATTGCTGCCTTGCTACGTTTTGCTAGCTCTCGCTAAGTTTGGATACTGTCTTGCTACGTTTCGCTAGCTCTCGCTAAGTCTGGATACTGCCTCGCTACATTTTGCTAGCTTTCGCTAGGTCTGGTAGCTGCCTTGCTACGTTTCACTAGCTCTCGCTAGGTCTGATTGCTGCCTTGCTACGTTTTGCTGGCTCTCGCTAAGTCTGGATACTGTCTTGCTACGTTTCGCTAGCTCTCGCTAAGTCTGGGTACTGCCTCGCTACATTTTGCTAGCTTTCGCTAGGTCTGGTTGCTGCCTTGCTACGTTTCGCTAGCTCTCGCTAAGTCTGGTTGCTGTCTTGCTATGTTTCGCTAGCTCTTGCTAGGTCTGGATACTGCCTCGCTATGTTTCGCTAGCTCTCGCTAGGTCTGGTTGCTGTCTTGCTATGTTTCGCTAGCTCTCGCTAGGTCTGATTGCTGCCTTGCTACGTTTTGCTAGTTCCCGCTAAGTCTGGGTACTGCCTCGCTACGTTTCGCTAGCTCTCGCTAGGTCTGGGTACTGCCTCGCTATGTTTTGCTAGCTTTCGCTAGGTCTGGTAGCTGCCTTGCTACGTTTCGCTAGGTCTCGCTAAGTCTGGTTGCTGTCTTGCTACGTTTCGCTAGCTCTCGCTAGGTCTGGTTGCTGCCTTGCTACGTTTCGCTAGCTCTTGCTAAGTCTGGTTGCTGTCTCGCTATGTTTCGCTAGCTCTCGCTAGGTCTGGTTGCTGCCTTGCTACGTTTCGCTAGCTCTCGCTAGGTCTGGTTGCTTCCTCGCTACATTTTGCTAGCTCTCGCTAAGCCTGGATACTGCCTTGCTATGTTAGCTAGCTCTCGCTAGGTCTGCCTCGCTACATTTCGCTAGGTCTCCCTAGGTCTGGTTGCTTCCTCGCTACGTTTTGCTAGCTCTCGCTAGGTCTGCCTCGCTACGTTTCGCTAGGTCTGGTTGCTGCCTTGCTACGTTTCGCTAGCTCTCGCTAGGTCTGGGTACTGCCTCGCTACGTTTTGCTAGCTTTCGCTAGGTCTGGTAGCTGCCTTGCTACGTTTCACTAGCTCTCGCTAGGTCTGATTGCTGCCTTGCTACGTTTTGCTAGCTCTCGCTAAGTTTGGTTGCTGTCTTGCTATGTTTCGCTAGCTCTCGCTAGGTCTGGTTGCTGCCTTGCTACGTTTTGCTAGCTCCCGCTAAGTCTGGATACTGCCTCGCTACGTTTCCCTAGCTCTCGCTAGGTCTGGTTGCTTCCTCGCTACATTTTGCTAGCTCTCGCTAAGTCTGGATACTGTCTTGCTATGTTAGCTAGCTCTCGCTAGGTCTGCCTCGCCACATTTCACTAGCTCTCGCTAGGTCTGATTGCTGCCTTGCTACGTTTTGCTAGTTCCCGCTAAGTCTGGGTACTGCCTCGCTACGTTTCGCTAGCTCTCGCTAGGTCTGGGTACTGCCTCGCTATGTTTTGCTAGCTTTCGCTAGGTCTGGTAGCTGCCTTGCTACGTTTCGCTAGGTCTCGCTAAGTCTGGTTGCTGTCTTGCTACGTTTCGCTAGCTCTCGCTAGGTCTGGTTGCTGTCTTGCTACGTTTCGCTAGCTCTCGCTAAGTCTGGGTACTGCCTTGCTATGTTAGCTAGCTCTCGCTAGGTCTGCCTTGCTACATTTCGCTAGCTCTCGCTAAGTCTGGATACTGCCTCGCTACGTTTCCCTAGCTCTCGCTAGGTCTGGTTGCTTCCTCGCTACATTTTGCTAGCTCTCGCTAAGCCTGGATACTGCCTTGCTACGTTTCGCTAGCTCTCGCTAAGTCTGGTTGCTGTCTTGCTACGTTTCGCTAGCTCTCGCTAGGTCTGGTTGCTTCCTCGCTACATTTTGCTAGCTCTCGCTAAGCCTGGATACTGCCTTGCTATGTTAGCTAGCTCTCGCTAGGTCTGCCTCGCTACATTTCGCTAGGTCTCCCTAGGTCTGGTTGCTTCCTCGCTACGTTTTGCTAGCTCTCGCTAGGTCTGCCTCGCTACGTTTCGCTAGGTCTGGTTGCTGCCTTGCTACGTTTCGCTAGCTCTCGCTAAGTTTGGATACTGTCTTGCTATGTTTTGCTAGCTTTCGCTAGGTCTGATTGCTGCCTTGCTACGTTTTGCTAGCTCCCGCTAAGTCTGGATACTGCCTCGCTACGTTTCCCTAGCTCTCGCTAGGTCTGCCTTGCTACGTTTCGCTAGCTCTCGCTAGGTCTGGTTGCTGCCTCGCTACGTTTCGCTAGCTCTCGCTAGGTCTGGATACTGTCTAGCTCTCGCTAGGTCTGGATACTGTCTTGCTACGTTTCGCTAGCTCTCGCTAGGTCTGGGTACTGCCTCGCTACGTTTCGCTAGCTCTCGCTAGGTCTGGATACTGTCTTGCTACGTTTTGCTAGCTCTCGCTAGGTCTGGGTACTGCCTCGCCACGTTCGCTAGCTCTCGCTAGGTCTGCCTCGCTACATTTCGCTAGGTCTCGCTAGGTCTGGTTGCTTCCTCGCTACGTTTTGCTAGCTCTCGCTAGGTCTGCCTCGCTACATTTCGCTAGCTCTCGCTAGGTCTGGTTACTGCCTTGCTACGTTTTGCTAGCTTTTGTTAAGTCTGGTTGTGCATGCTGCCTTGCTTCATCTCTTGATCAGAAACACACGAATAGAGGCTGAGATGAACGCAAAGTTCAAGAAAAGGTTCATGGGACCATATACAGTAGTTACAAGGACTTCCGAAGGTAATCACGTGGTCTGTCAACTGGATGGCACAATCTGGAAACATAAAATTGCCCAGTTCCGAGTGATTCCCTTTGTAGCAAGGAGGGAACCCAAATACCTTAGAAGACCAGTCTCAACCGCATTAGCAAGGGTGCTGCGAAGTCAGTGGACATTATTGCAAAAAAGAACTGATGACAAGTTTCTAAGTGTACTTGCTAAAATTGAGGACCATAAACGACAAGGAAGTACTCTAGGCGGCAGGAGGGGTTGAACCGAAGACCCATCCAATGCCGGGCTTCGCTCGCGCCAATCTACCGTTGAGCCATGAGTGTTCCAAATGAACAGTAGGAATAGCTACATGACGGATGCGTCCTCAGAAAAGAAAAGAGGGAATAGAGAGACAACGGTCCCATTTATTCATTTATTCTAGAGGCCATATTCAAGCAGATAAACATGCATTCTAGACTCTACACTACTACATTAGAGGAGTCTGGAAGGTCCAAATGAGATAAAGTGAGGCACACGCCCGGCAACAAGAACCGACGATCCGTGAAGGGCTGTGCTCGGACAAGAAAATCCTACTTGTTTTCACCCACATTGCAGCAGTGAAAACCGTTGATTGAAAATAGCCCAGACTGTAACTCCTGGCAACGCTTCGAGAACCTATATCATGTGCTTCCCATCTACCCAGCCTGGCCCAGATAGGGTATTCTACCCCTGGCCCGAATGGGATACCCGCCTAGGGGAAACCTAACATGAGTTGAACGCGCTGCTTGGTCGCCCGAAGGCTAAGCCCGGAACCCACGACAAGGGGGCGCGCGGATGCATAAACACCCGATTCCAGGATGTTGACTTAAGAATCGAGTACGGACCACCTACACAGTACATGTCAGTGAAAGTCCGAGGGGATGGAACGATACGGCTGATACACGCCGTAGCTCCTGTTTAGTGTAAGTCAATTGTTGGTTACAATGAACACGAAATGTACACACCCAGTGTCCATCCGAGTTCAGCAGAAGAAGTGCATACTCCATGCGTGAGGGAGACGTTGCGCCAAGCTACAGCAGCATTCACGGTCAGACGACAAGACACTACTGCCAAAGAAGATGCAATACAGACCGAATCCCCCAAGAAATACACACTTCGCGAACGTCCTAGTCGTACAGTATGGTACAGCGGCCGTTTTGTATCTAGATTGACCATTCAAGAACCTGTGAATCATGAGTATCTCTTCGGGGAGGAGAGGACGCGAACTCACCGTAACCATCCTCGCCCTGTTCGCCCAGACGGCCGCCCTCCTCTCCGCCTCTGGGGTCCCTCTCTCCCTCCTCTTCATGTTCGTCCGCTGCCTCTTCGTTAGCGGGAAGAGGATCGCCTCGTCCTCCTCGAATCCACCCCACTCTACGCAGCCGACCGCCCACCCCGCGTCGTCGTAGAGACGGATGGTGACGTGCGGGATGGGGAGTGCGGAACCGTGGGTGTGAAGACCGGTCGGCCTTCACACCCCAATAAGCTTGCGAAGATGTAGATGATGCGTGAGACTCACGACAGAACCCAGAAACGCGCCCGTCCCCCGAGCAAATGCTCGCAGCGCCTCCTCGCGTCGCTTAGGGCGGCGTGCCCAAGCCAGATCCCCGACGTCTTGAACTCGGTACGCATCTGGGCCAGAATCGCGGCCGTCGCGTTCGGATGGTCCGACTGCTGCATCAAGGCTTCGGGCGCGACGTTGACTGGCGTCGGGGCCTGGATCTGGACTCCAGCTGGCCGTACGGTGATGGGCGCGGCGGCGGGCATCGTGTTGAGATCTCCTCCGAGCGGTGCGAGCATAGTGGCGACGATGTTCTCCATGGTTGGTGGTTGAGGAGAGCAGAAGGTGCTCAGAGCGTCGGGAATCGGTTTAAATACGACCGGATTTGGCTCCTTCGGGTACCGGCCCGGACATCCGTTCCCGACTAAAGCGCGTCTGGAGGGCGGTGTGAGCGCGATGCAGGCTCATTATAGAGGGGCGACGCGCCGATTGTGTCTATCATTGAGGACCACGCGCTGTTTCAATGCTGCGTGACCTGGGGGATGTTAATTTGTGTCGGCCTTGTGTGGCGTAGACTTACACGAGTAGCAAGCTCGACAGCTCGAGTTGTTCGGCGTTAAGCCATCCTCGCGGTGGGAAATCGTTATGCAAGAGGCGTAGACTGTCTTCAAGAATCCAGTCATCGTTGCCTATAGAACATTAGATCCCAACTGGAGTGTGTGGCGTAAGCACTTACCCGAAATGTTCATGCTGTCTGCGTGCATTCTTCAACGCGCTGCTTGGTCGCCCGAAGGCTAAGCCCAGAACCCACGACAAGGGGGCGCGCGGATGCCATTTCTATGACACCCGATTCTGGGGATGAGTCGTTTGTTCCGTTGCTTGTAGGCTTATTTATCAGCATATAGAAGCTGACTTAGGAGTAGTACTCAGTCTCAATCACACGTACCCCTCAAGATTTTATAACTTGTATGCTACTGTGCTACTCTGTTTGTATGTACGCATGATTTGTTCTCTGTTGCTAAGGCAAGTCCGACAAGGGCGACATGCTCCCGCACAGATAAGCAGCACGCGCTGCATCGCCAGTCTCCTTGGAAGAACCCACACCTACTTGCTGATTACCAACCTCTCCGACCGTCAGATTCGGCAAGGGAGACATGCTTTCATCTTGCCCGTCCCCTTCTCCCACCGGCGCTGCTGATATTCCAGCCGCTAGCTGTTCTCGCGAGACTCTAGTATGTTCCTTCTGTTCCTCTAGATATCCCGATATCCATAAGTTGGTTGCTGGGTGATGAGTCAGGTCTAAACTCACTGATATGTTTGCCTTTCGCGCGAACGGTTCCGACTGAGGGCAACTGATCCCGCGTCACTCCAACGTCCTGTTCGACACGGGCCCACCAGTGGTCGATCATCCATCCCGTCCCTCCTGACTCGAGGGATTCCTTTGGCTCCCATCTGTACGCAGAGGAATCAGTGCAATTAACCAAGTAGAGTTTCGGGCACGTACGTGTTCTCTCGCGCGCTGTACTGGTACCACTTGATGCGATACAGGATCTCCCCGTTCTTAGCATCCCAAAACGCCCTCGTGATAGCCTCTGCATTGCGCGCGAGTGTGTTGGACTGCAATGCTGAGAATCGAAGTACTTACCTACGATATAGAACTGCGGCATGCTGGTGGTTGGTGTTTGAAAAGAAATACCTCGTCCTTCAGCTTCCATCAGCGCCGATCGCCGCCACATTGCAACCGAGTTGACTCAGATGTATTGATCTTTTTGGGTTATTTGATTTTTTCATAAATTATTTCCATCGCGCTGTGCTTCTTGTCTTGTGAGCTACAAAAATATGAGTTTTCTATTCTATGAGCAGAGATCACAACATACTAGTGAGACAGCAAGCGGTGTTCCAGGGTCTCAAGACACCCCACTTAGCATGATCCCGGATTAACGCGCTGCTTGGTCGCCCGAAGGCTAAGCCCGGAACCCACGACAAGGGGGCGCGCGGATGCATAAACACCCGATTCCAGGATGTTGACTTAAGAATCGAGTACGGACCACCTACACAGTACATGTCAGTGAAAGTCCGAGGGGATGGAACGATACGGCTGATACACGCCGTAGCTCCTGTTTAGTGTAAGTCAATTGTTGGTTACAATGAACACGAAATGTACACACCCAGTGTCCATCCGAGTTCAGCAGAAGAAGTGCATACTCCATGCGTGAGGGAGACGTTGCGCCAAGCTACAGCAGCATTCACGGTCAGACGACAAGACACTACTGCCAAAGAAGATGCAATACAGACCGAATCCCCCAAGAAATACACACTTCGCGAACGTCCTAGTCGTACAGTATGGTACAGCGGCCGTTTTGTATCTAGATTGACCATTCAAGAACCTGTGAATCATGAGTATCTCTTCGGGGAGGAGAGGACGCGAACTCACCGTAACCATCCTCGCCCTGTTCGCCCAGACGGCCGCCCTCCTCTCCGCCTCTGGGGTCCCTCTCTCCCTCCTCTTCATGTTCGTCCGCTGCCTCTTCGTTAGCGGGAAGAGGATCGCCTCGTCCTCCTCGAATCCACCCCACTCTACGCAGCCGACCGCCCACCCCGCGTCGTCGTAGAGACGGATGGTGACGTGCGGGATGGGGAGTGCGGAACCGTGGGTGTGAAGACCGGTCGGCCTTCACACCCCAATAAGCTTGCGAAGATGTAGATGATGCGTGAGACTCACGACAGAACCCAGAAACGCGCCCGTCCCCCGAGCAAATGCTCGCAGCGCCTCCTCGCGTCGCTTAGGGCGGCGTGCCCAAGCCAGATCCCCGACGTCTTGAACTCGGTACGCATCTGGGCCAGAATCGCGGCCGTCGCGTTCGGATGGTCCGACTGCTGCATCAAGGCTTCGGGCGCGACGTTGACTGGCGTCGGGGCCTGGATCTGGACTCCAGCTGGCCGTACGGTGATGGGCGCGGCGGCGGGCATCGTGTTGAGATCTCCTCCGAGCGGTGCGAGCATAGTGGCGACGATGTTCTCCATGGTTGGTGGTTGAGGAGAGCAGAAGGTGCTCAGAGCGTCGGGAATCGGTTTAAATACGACCGGATTTGGCTCCTTCGGGTACCGGCCCGGACATCCGTTCCCGACTAAAGCGCGTCTGGAGGGCGGTGTGAGCGCGATGCAGGCTCATTATAGAGGGGCGACGCGCCGATTGTGTCTATCATTGAGGACCACGCGCTGTTTCAATGCTGCGTGACCTGGGGGATGTTAATTTGTGTCGGCCTTGTGTGGCGTAGACTTACACGAGTAGCAAGCTGTCTGGAGGGCGGTGTGAACGCGATGCAGGCTCGTTATAGAGGGACGACGCGCCGTCGTAGCTGTCCGTATGTCTCAATGAATGACTATGGACGGCGGTAAACTGTAGGTCGTCAGAGCTCAATGATTTTGTTTGTGTGGCGCCTACATACCCTATGAGTGTAGAGGCAATCATAAGGCTCCAGAGAGCCACCGGTCTGCTTTGGTTCGACGTTCAGAGGTTCACTTAAACGATGACGTGTGTGCCGCCAGTCGTCTGATTCGCCCACCTTTGCCCTTTCATCGCATATAAGGCCTTTCATCCAATCAGTGCATCATATATAAGTACGACGCAGGCAAGCCACTCACAAACATTATTCTCCCTTACTCAGCCACTCGACACGATTCAGTTTGCATGCCTACTCAAGTAGGTCATACACACCAACCAACTGTGACTATGTTCACGGAAGGTCCAGACCACGCAACTCTTGGGGGTCACTTTCGAGCTCGATGACGGCCATGGTGGAGACGTGGTGGTGCGTCTCTTTGATCAATCTGCATGGCACTGCTCAAGTTCTTTAGCTTTCTGATACTCGCTCCGATCTTGACGAAATGGAAACACGCGTAAAAACCCACGTTTTGGAGTCCATGTACATCGCGCTTGGACAAGAGCTCCGTGATTCGCAGGATAGCCTGGAAATTCTTGAGGATTGGAGAGACGGCACCGAGGTTCAAATCGAAGACATGGCGGCGAAACTGGATGATGTTGAACTCGGCGTTGACGCATCGAAGGCTCGCATCGATTCCCTAGAGTCCCAAGTCAACGCTTTGTCGGGGACGTGTGAGATTTTGGAGGATTGGAGAGACGGCACCGACGTTCAAATCGAAGACATGGCGGCGAAACTGGATGACGTTGAACTCGACGTTGACGCATCGCAGGCTCGCATCGCTTCCCTAGAGTCCCAAGTCAACGCTTTGTCGAGGACGTGTGAGATTCTGGTAAGCTTTGACTTCGAAACCTGTGGAGACGTGTCATATTCAACCAGCTTCTAGCAAGTTATGATCTTCACACTAGGATTTGTGGCGGCGTTAGCAGCCCGTCGCAATTGATTCAGCCGCCACCCGGAGAAGCATGTAGACATCCCCTCTTTGACCTGTATGACTGTTTTCATCATGTAACATGCCCGACCGAATGAATGATCCGTTTTCATCATGTAACATGCCCGACCGAATGGATGATCTGTACGATACGATTCCAGGGCACGTCATCCGCCATTCTTCACGTCTGAGGACCGCCGCTTCTTTCTCCGAGGTCTGGCGCGCTGTCTTCATCTTCAACATCCTCAAAACTCTGCTTTAGGACGTGGAACGCACTCACCCCTTTTGGTCATCGACCTGCCGACCTAGAACAGTGTTATCTGCTTTGAAGTCGCTTCGCGGATAGATCTAAGTTCTCGGGGTGCCCGGCAAATTTATGTGCCCACACTTTGTCCAACGCAACGGGCATGATGCGGTGTTGAGCGGGGCGTAGCTTCTGCAAGAGTGCCCACATCACCCATGTATGCATGATGGCGTGACAGCGCGACTTTGACGCGCCGAGCGCTGCACGTGGAATGGGTCGAGCTGCACACGTGATGACAGCTCAATGGACGTGTCCTTCGGTGAAGGCCGAGAGCACAGCCACATTGTTGGCTATATGAAATGTACCTGGGTGCAAACGCGAGGAGTCAGCTACTGTATTACATCTTATGTGACGATCATGAATAATTCTGCATCGTCAAGCTTCATAGATCACTCCAGGATCACTCAACTCTGAAGGAAGTCTCCGCCCCTGATACTACCGTGAACCGAACAAGACAGCGACCTCCAACGTAAGGCTGAGACCTCACTCTTAGATAGATCGAGGGAAGCGATTGAAGAGTGAGTAACGCGTATGTCGTGCAAAAGCGAGCGCAATACCCAAGCATGCATGGTGGTGTGCAAATGAGGTGGAAAAGCTTTGCATGTGTTTGGCGCCCGACTTTGAGCATCGCTCGATCAACTCCCTGAAGTACCGGCCCGGTACTTCAGGGAGTTGATGCTCGCTGCCTCAAATGGGAGCACCCGACGCTGACTAATCCTTTCTCGTCTTGCTTCTAACATCCACGACCCATTGGCTGCTGGTGCGCCCCATGTCGAAGAGAAGTCACGAATATGCACCGCAATGGAACTCAATATTAATCAAGTATGTCCCAGTGTCCGTCTGATAATATACATGTTACAGGGCTTTCAGGTACGTATAGGGACGGGTCATGTTCGCCAGTGTCGGTGATATCTGCTACAATCGAGGCTCGGGAAAGAACAGCAGGAAGAAAGAGAAGAAAAGATCGTCGAACGGAGATGGAGGAAACGGTGAAGACAAATGATGATCAAGAGACGAGTCGTTCACCAGAACTCACAACGAGCAAATAGCTCCTCTTCCCTCATCTCTACCTCCTTCCCAACTGCCTTCTCCAGTCCTTCCTTCTCTTCTCCTTCATCCTCTCCCGAGTGGACTTGAGCTCGTTAAGATTTCTGGCTGACCAGGCGTTCACGTTCGGCCTGTTTCGCCGAGCCTCCTCGGTGTCCTGGTCCCATTCGTTCGACGACATACCAAGCAGGTCCGGAAAGTGGACCGTGTGGCTTATGAGGGCGACTGGGGTGGCCCGACTAGGAATTGGTGTGCAAGGGAAGGGCGGGGGGCTTTACAAAAATTAGCTGAGTACACCATCAGAATCAGTGTCTCACTGCAGATCACGAAGAGTATGGTAAGGCCAGACGAACCAGGCCGCCTCGCAATAAATGATTCGCAGCATATAGGCAAGGTGACCGCTGAATGTTGACCAAGGTCGGATGACCTCTCGGATATCTCGCGCGTTGGCGTGCAGTCGCACAAGCTTTATCGACACCGCCAGAGCTGGGCAGTAAGAGCTGACGCTGAGGTGCATCAACTTGTCCAAGAGAGCATCCACAAGGTGCGGCTGGGCTCCGTCACGTAACCTGACGAGGGATGAGCACCGTCAACTCGATTGGAGGTAGACTCACATCTTGCCGATAAGAGAAAGCATTCTCTCAGCCTCTCCGAAAAATCTATTAAATACAGTGGCTAGACTGGCGGTCTCAATGTCGCCGTTACGGATGGCGGCTTTCAGCGCGACCTGGTCCACTATGGGGTACTCCGCGTCGAAATTGGCACATAGTTGCAGGTAAGACAGCATGGTGGAATGATTGAGTCTGTACTGAACAGCAAGATCTTTACTTAAGGCGGAGCTGTAGTCCAGCGGCATCGTTGTCTTTTCGAGAATACCACGCCACATGCCGCAATGAACTACATGAGGCACTCGGAAGAGACAATCGAAGAACACCGAAGTATAAGTGAAGCTGCTTGTCAATTGACGGTGTGTGGTGCACTCAACATTGATTGTAACACATGATATGCGGAGATTGGGGCATCCCGACTGACAATGTAACAGAGAAGTCTACTTATCGCCACTTCAATGAAGTGCGCGTGAAATGCCCAGAAAACAAACGAATCGGGACTTAGGAGTACCACATCTGAACCTCGCATTCTGAAGCACGAGTACAAGCTAGTTTGGCAGATCGCCTCAAGTCCGTGGTGTTGTTGCGCGCGATGTGTCAGGCGGAGCTTCTTTGAACTGAAACGTCAAGGTCTCATCCCACATCGCTGCGATGATGTAGCAGAGGAGCACGTCCGGAACTTGGCCACACTCCGGCATGCCAAAATTGGATGCCCTGAGAAGCAAATCCGAGGATGCACCTGCAAAGCGCGGCAGCCTCGTGGAGATTGGGGTACGAGTGAGGCCAGCTACCCCGGCAGATTCTTCGAAAGTCTGTCAAGGTTGAGAAATCAGTGGTGCTTTCGCAGGAGATTCATAGGTCTTCGTCCTCATGCCTGAGCATGGGTATCATCTGGTCCGTCAGTGCAGGGAGTTGGTCATTCCCTCGCCGTTTATTGGGTCTTCCGCAGCTGTAATGTATGACAATGGTGATCACAGGCCCTATCGAGCGCTGTGTACGCCACGTCGAGGAAATCCATCGCTTCTGGAAAAGTTCGGTCTCGCCACTGTCAACGGAACGAAGACCAGGCGGTTATCGTCGTGGAACTCTTGGACCCAGTCCCGAAGAATGTATACAATCTTAATTAATTGTCAGATCTGCCTTACTTATATGTTGCTGGTCGTGATAGGACTACTCTCGATTTCCGTCCTGCTGCCTACTGCCACTGCTTCCAAAACTCTCTGACTGATGACTGCCACGGTGTCGACTTCCCCTTCGGTGCGCAAATATTTCGAGACACGCATGCCTACAATGCCCAAAATATGCCGGCCTATAATGGTGGTCTCCGGTAAGAAGTGATAAACGTCCTGCTGTGGATCAGCGTCGCTGATCAATGAGAGCAGGTCCGCATGGAGAGAACGAACACCCAGCCGAGCTTTTTTGAGCCGGTCAAGAGCGTCGGTGACATCGCGGCGCGAAGCAGCCAAGCGCTCGTCCTGTCCTTTTCGCCACCAATTCCACGGTATGAATCCACCCTCTCGTGCCATGATTTCCGAGCTCAGTACCGAGAGAAGACGGTCCGTCTGGGCAATGAGGAGGTCGAGTTCGCTCGCGATGGCGAACGTTGTCACTTCAACTCCTTTCAAGGACTGAAGCATGCAACGAGCCCCATTAGACAATGAGACGTGACCCTTGAGCCGGGACAAGCCACTCATATCGCCATAGACCGTATATACCTCTTGATACACGAAGGACAAACTAAGAGAAGCGTGAGTGAAACTGATGAAGTTGTTCTACGATAATTAGGCTCACAACGTGAGTTCGCGCCGTATTTTCTGCGTCAGTGAGTTGAGCTCTACCACTATCTCAAGCGACATAGTTCCCAAAGTCTCGGTCCAGCTCAGCATGTTCGATCCCTCATCGGTGACAAAATCCTTGGGCTTGAAAGCCGATAAGCTGACTTTGGCGTCCGCAAGGCGTTTATGAGCGCCACCGGCGATCTCTGAAAGATGAGATGTCCCCCATACATGAACGGTCTGTGGCGCAACAGCCAAAGAGCTGGTCATTGCAGCTGAGTCCGGTGGCAGGCGTATGTAGTAGATCGTGGTAGAGACTGCGGCGATGAACGCTAGTATCAGCAGAAAGAGTCGTTTCAGCGATGACGATCCGGAAGGTTGCAAAAAGTGCGGATGGCTTGCGGAGCCATGGAAGAGGTTGAACGCTTTCCAAATCAACGTTCCTGCGATTGACGCAATCTCAGTGGCATGACCGCCGAGGGCCTTCTCGATGACTGGGAAGCCAATGGTTGGTAAGAAGAGGTGAGCTGCAGTGTTTTTGACGCACCTTTGTGTATCATGTGAAAGAAAAGCAGAGGCTAACGTCGAAGAAGGTGTCAGCGTGAATGCAGATAGATCCAGACGTCAATGACCAACGAAAGGCGAACGCGGTCACCACGATGCCACTCGGCATGTCACGTGTTGCAGTATTCAAATTGATCAATTTGATATCTCTTTCACTGTTACTGCCAGCTCCCTGCCCACTCCTCACGCCATAGCCACTCTCCAGAGAATGTCTACCATTGAAAGAAAACCTAGGCCTGTTAAACGCGTAATGACTCTTGAAGACTTTGCGAGAAAGCTCGCGGATAGTGGCTCCACTACCAGCGATGGTGACCTTTTACCGCTATTCGTGGCTTTGCGTCTGTGCTGACAATATTTCACATCAGAGACTGGATATCGTACGCTCAAAAGGACTGCAATGACCCCGTCAGACTCCGAAGATGAGCGTGAGCCTTCGCCGACATCGTCTCGTCGTCCAGCGAAACGGGCCAAGACCGAAGCTACCAAGACACCGCCTGATCAAGGGACAATTATGTATAAAGAGGAGCTCGAGATCAAAAGTAACACACTATCCTCTTCCATCGGCTCTGACTGAATGTGCCGCGATCTAGTCAACCCCAAAGGACTCGATGATGAAAACCCAACGGATGCCGGTGGTCAGTACTGTCTGCTCATACCCTTTTTGCAAGTTCTAATCATCCTGCATACCCGTAGCGAGCGCGGACGAAGCCAAAGCATCTGTGATCGCTCAATCTCGGAGCTCCGATGGTGCGCGCACTTTTGATTTTAAGCTTCACGTACTTACCTTGAATCAAGAAGCGACGGACGCACCCGCTTTCCGAAAGGTCAGACGTTGCAGAATTTGCAGGGGTGAAGGCCACGACGCGCGTAACTGCAAGGAGCAGCCCACCTTCAAGAGTGGCCCACTCTCAAAAAGGAAGAAGCTTCTGAATGTCGAGCTTGAGGACTTTGACAATGGATTTGTTACCGGTAGTGATGCCAGTGACGACGACAAGTAACATATACACAGCCTGGCAGTATACATATTTTAAAAATAGTGACCAGGTGTCTACATTCTGTTGGTCTTCAATCCTTCGAGTCGCACCGTGGACGCGTACGCTGCTCGAATGGAGCGTCAGCCGTCGGGACCAATGTTTGAACACCAGTTCCGGGGATCCGGCCTCAGGGACCGGTACCATTGATCGAGAGGCCGATCGCGAAGCAATGACCGGAAGTACCCAGGCCTGACTTCTATTTCCGCGTCAAGCCAACGTCAAGCGCCACTGCCACTCAAGGTCTCTCCAGGTTCGATATACTGCAACCTCTTCCTGATTGCGCTGCAACCTCTTCCTGATTGCGCCCACGTTTCTTCTTGTCATACACTCACATCTCCCCCATCACGCAACCCAAACTTACATTCGCCACTCGGTTCGAAACATTTAAATCCCCATCATCGTTACCGATTCAGACCGGAACCTCCAAGGTGAAGCAAGTCCTGCTATGGCGTGCTAACCGACACACTACGAGGTATGGAGATGATACTTATCCCCTAGCCAATGGTCACTGTTTTCTCATAAAACATATGTCCCAGTTGACGAAGCAGTAGGCCCTCTCTCCATAACTCACACATAGCACATCGCTCCATATGTCACGGGACGAGGAAAGCAAACAGCATATTGTACTCCGCCTACGATAAGGATCCTGTCACTGAGCATGTCTGATAGCTATAGCGCGTGTTTAGACATTGTTACAGCAAAACTTCTCTGGTGATATGACTCTACAGGCCCTGATGTCCAAAGCACTAGAAGGATTCGCTCTCCCATGTACTGAGCTTGCCGTGGTGCAGCTATTGTGATGTTCAATAAGATGAATTTCGTGGATTGAAACGACTGACCTCGTCATATACAACAGGCAGAATGTGGTTAACTTTGCCAATTTCGTTCACCTTCAGCGGGGTAACAGTACAGTGCGCGACGTCGGCGATTGAATAAAGTTCCGTTGGCAACATCTTGTTGGAGACCAACCTGCCGCTCGCCGTCGAGGAAACGCGAAAGTTGTCGTGCACCATCTCTGTGGCAGAAAGCTCTTTGAAAGGCTGGACGAGAAGTAACACATTCCTCGACTGGCGGCGGCCGTCTTCTGAAACATAGAGAAAGATCTCCCTGATAAGACCAACTTTGCCGTTGCCCATGATGACAGCCTGATGGGGATCCAGCACCGAGCTCTTGGTGCCGTCGCCACCGTGCTTGCGTGCCTTATAAGTCATTTTTCCAGCAATGAATTTGTCGGAGTATTGACCCATCGCAGTCAAGTTAGACGGTGGATACCCTTGGTCAGACCTCCAACGCTTCAGCGCGTCACTACAATCTGAGGTCAACGGGGTTGCGACGCTGTGGAAATAGAATTCGTCTGGTCTCTCCTCTGGGTTGACATCGCCCGACCAGGTTCCGCGAGCGTCGTACTGGAGATACCGCAAAAAGGCCTCTCGCGCCAATGCCAGATCGGCAGGAAGCGTCTCAGGGGAATACAGAGTAGTGACGTTTTGTCGACGACAGAAGGTGGTACACATTGTCTCCTCCATTTCACCTGCAGCAAGAATAAGCTCGCGATCGTATGCCACCCCCATACCAAGACACTCACCGAATTTTCTATTCGTCGGTATCTTCTGGAGGAGTCCGTTGTACCGTTCGAACGCAAAACACCGCCATGCCTGAGTTGGACCCCATCTCTTCAGAAAAGTCCCAAAGTGCATCATCAGATGTTGGTAGCTTTCAATTCGGGTTCCAGGATACAGCTGCAGCAGACCACGCAGATACGTGGTGTACTCCTCCTCGTATCTTGCAACCATGTCCAGTGTCACAACCTTGGCCGTGGCGAGCTTGACAGCGCTCACAAGGTGGAGGAAGTTCTCTAGAGCCTGATATTTTTGCTGTTCGGCGGCATCGGTACTGTGGCGGTATGGACCCCAAAGACGAGTGAGTGTGTACGGAAGATGGAGGATGCAGAATGACTTCCACTGGTCAGCAGTGAACTTGCGTCCACCAGCATCCCCAGGTCTGGTGGGGGCGCGGCCGATGTAGTCGGGCATGCTGCGTCGTTCCATATCCTTGCGAACCTCGGCCAGGATGTGAGCCCCGAGAATAACACTTTTTGCCGCCTTTTTTCCGGGTTGGCGGCTAGTGCTCGTGTGGATAAGTCGTCCGCTCTCATTCACAAATCCTTGAGCCTTCCGCTGAGAATCATCTGAGCATGTATGCCAACAGCCAGCATAGGCATCAGCTTACCTCGGCCTGGAGTGCGGCGAGCATTTTCCTCTTTCCCAATTCCCCCCAGGACCTCAAAGACCGCTTTCCAAGGACTGAAGAGCACATTTTTGCAAGAAAATCGTCACTATGTTTTGCCAGTGCTGTCATGGTTTCGGTCTGAAATGCCACCGTTTCGGGAGGGAGATTGCCCTCAGCGTTTTGGGGATATTGAGCGGTTGCCGAAGGAATGTCATGATGGCGATACTGTTGCAGATTGTCATCAAGAAAATAGGCAGGCAGGCGCAAGCAAATACGCACATGTTGAACAAGTGAGAGATAGAGCTTCGCTTTGGAGTCCGCATATCTGAGCCCTGCATCTCGGCACATGGAGATGAGCACCGTTTCGTCAAGACTTTTGTGATCCCCGCCTTGGCGGATGCGGTCGAACACAACTGCGGTTTCGTCCTCGGTCGCAGTGTAAGCACTTCGCTGCGAAGAAAGATCAAGACCCTCCTCTACCGTGACATCCATCCCCCATATCTTTCGCAAATGGCGCTGGAATAGACCGAGATAGAAGCCGTGCATCGAGTCAATAGTCACATACTTGGTAGGGTCCCAATAGGGCAGGCGTAGAAATTCCGAATGCCGCACATGATGATCTTTCCAGAGTCGATTCCTAGTATCCTCGTCGGGCGCTTCGCGCCATGCTTTGGCGCGACGAAGGTGTTCCAGTCTTTCTCTAACTGTTCATGATAGGGTGTCGAGATTGTCGCGGTCTTGTGATAGTAGTTCACACTCGGAGCACCAATGACTGCTCTGCCCGGATCCGAGTCCTGCAAGGGCGCGTGCGGCGGGTAAATCGGCAATGAGGGGAATAAGCGCACAGCGAACGCGTCGACCAAGAGAAAAGGAGGCAGTCCGAGAAAGATAGAATCCGGATGTCCATGCCTCTTCCAGATCATCAACCAGCGGTTTAAGTAGATGATTTATCTGGTCGCCGGAGGCCTCCTTGGGACCAGGTATGATACCCGCCAAGAATATGTTTTCGACACGATAGCGCAGCTCGGGTGGAAGGTTGAGGCAAACCATATAGATGGGGCCCACTGAGACCTTTGCCCCGCCGATGCTATTACCGAAGGGATTCATGCCGTCCTGATTCAGTCCAAACACAAGGCGACCCTCGCCATCACCGTCCAGAAAGTGCCGCACCCCATCAGGTCCCTTGAATCCTTGCAGGACAGAACCATCCCATATGTCCTTCATCTCGTCTGTGGGAGACGAGAGCTCTTCCAAGGTACGATCAAGATGTTTTTCGATTCCTACACGTGCGTACAACCGGCCCAGCCACTGCTTGAAGTCGTGGTAGACGTATCTTCGTGTAGGCACCCAAGTGTTCTGATTCGTGCGACGAAGGAGCCCACGACCGCACGGCTCAGCTCCGGGGACGGGAACGTTGGTACATTTGAGACCATCTGATGGATCCGAAGGAATGTCGTAAAGGGCAAAACAGCGTGGACAGCAGATGAAGGGTTTTGTGACGGGCTCGATATCCAAGCGATTCTGGGCCGTGCGCACATCTGAAGGTACACCATTGAGGATGGCGTCACGTTGTGCATCAGGAACTTTGAAAGCTTTGGCCATGGTAATGATGAGGAGTTGGAGTTGAAATAGAAGAAAAGCGGCACGGTCAATGGACAATCCACCAAAGGCCTTAAGCGTCGACACAGTCACGAGACAGAGAAAAGGGATTGGATTCCAGGAGCGAGAGTCAAGAAAAGTGTGGTAACGATCTGAAGAGTCTTAGCTCAGTAAGTAGACGAGGGGGAAGCAGATACCAGTGTCGACAATGATAGCTTCCTGCCTCATTGCGTACTTCGCCCGCTTCATCACCTCCACCTGCGCAAGAGCCTCGTTTATCATCTTTGCAATGCTCTTCCCCACACTGCGATGTTGTGATTTATTGCTCCGTTGTGCCCTCTCAGCCGTGACACGGGACCTCTCCAGCTCCTCAAGATAACTGAAGAGCGAAGGATTCTGTGTTTCGTCCAGTGGAGGAATATCTTCCGGCCGAATGTCTGCGCCGGAAGAAGAGAAAGAAAGAGAGGAGTTGGAACGAGGAGTGAGGAAGACGAATGGTTGTTGAGAGATAGAATCCAAGGTGTCCGCCCAACATGATATTTTCTCTAAGCATGCCTGGTATGCGAGGAGTTGATCGTCGATTTGCTCCCTGCCGCGCGCAGTGTGACCGGGATTCGACTTCAACTGAGCAGCGGCGGCAGAGGACACTGGGGAAACCGAATGCTTGCCTTCGTCCTGGCTCTCGCTGGCGCCCCTCTTCAAGTTATCGGCCTTGATCTGACCTTCGCCAAAATCCTCTGCCTCTTCATCGCGCTCCTCCTCGTCCTCCTCGTTTGAGTGATCAAACATGGCCTGCGCGTTCGCCCGATTATCCAGGTCGATCTTCCAGGGATGCTTGTCCCATTGCTTTTTCGTGAATAGCCTTCCTCCTCGAAGCTCGTTGGTTCGCGGGTCGAAGTACGTGGAGCCGATGCACTGATTGCAATGACACGGGTATAATTCCTGGGCTTCTATGCGTGGTGGAGGCCGCACGGGCTTGCCATTCTTGATATAGCTTTTCATGGGTGTGGCTGGTGGTCCTCCCGGAGATGAGACCCAGGCGTAAAAGGTATATATCACATGATTATTGGCGTTGGCCGATGTTCGCTACTGTCGCATGAATGACGTGTAGCCAAGCAACACCCAACTATTACTTTAAGAGTCTATCACAAAGAGAAGCACATGCTAGTTGCCATTGCCCCGAGACTTCTTACTCTGGCGAGCCTGTCAACTGAGATTGAGTCGTAGGTTCGCAAGACCAGTCCTGCGAGCATCATACCTTGGAGGAGCCCTCCGCTTGGTGATTGCCCCCGTCGTCGAAATCGTCGGTTGCTTTGCGCTTCCCAGCCGCTTTTGAGCTTGAGGCTTCCCACTCCCCGTCATCGCGTGGCTGCTTGCGATTCAGCATTGCGTTCGTATTGGAGAGCATCCTCTCTGCTCTCGGGGCAGAGGATGACTTCTAAGCAAGGACAATGATAAACCCGATGAACGATAAGATCACGACATAAATACCGCGTGGCGTCCCCCCTCGTTGGCGGAGGATAGGTTTCCTCGGAAATCCGCACGTGGAAATGCACTCGATACTTTCTGGGAAGTGATCATGTTAGATAGGTCCAAATGAATGTGCAAATGAACATACAAGCTCCGCAGGAATTCTCATCATGTGCACGGCTGTGAGAGATGTTATCGGTAATTCAAAAACGAGCATCACAAGACGACGCACTCATGTATGTCCCAAATACGTGGATATCACTACGAAGGTTGAGCAACGGAATACACCATACAATTGAGTCATACTTGTTACCAGTGACCTCAAAGGCCACTAAGACGTTCGACGGCAAGTGGACGTGGACGTGGACGGTCTCGATCTTCTATCTTGAGTGGCGGGAGGATAGAGAAGCGTATGCCGTACCTTCAGAGGGATGAGCGCTGCGATGGTGACCTTGGTGACACTTGAGGAATCGTCATCAGATTCGTACGTGACGCCATGGTGCAAGACGAGAGTCGACCGCTCCTCATCAGCCAGCTGGGCAGGAAACGAAATGTTGGTGATGATGATGTCTTGCTGCACAGCCCAGGGGCTTTCGCGTCCAGGTCGTAGAACGCGACTCCTGCGATTCTATGAGCCATTACACGTATTGAGAAAGTTCCGAATAAGTGCACCATTGGCCGAATTTCCGCTCGTAAGGTACAGCCATCGAGTTGGATGATAGTCGACAGTGGCAAAAGTGAATGAGGGGATGAAGGAAAGCGTTTCGACTGAGGCGGCCGATTAGGTTGTGACGGAGCAAGGAACAAAGGAGGGGAGGGGACAAAGAAATCACCTACTCCAAGCTTTGATCAGAACCACGCGTCTCAATGGGCACGTTAGAAGACGAATTCTGGACATTCCTCAAATCCTGAGTACTGAGTTCCGATGATTACAGAGTAGACGAGTTCCGTACCTGAGTGGTGGATAGTCAATTCGATGGGAAGATTTGGGCCGACACTCACAAGACTTAGGGTCACAGCACGATCACTGATTCTAAGCTCCGTTAATCTCCTCCGCGCCAACGTGACCTGACAGCTACTTGAACGGACCTGATGGGATCAAAACATACATCACTCACCAATTCACACTCATCGCCACTCATGCCACTCGCGACTTCATTCACTCCCGGGATTGAGGTGTTTGAGGTTCAATATGAGCTTCTCAAGGAGGCTGCCTATGCTCGACTACCTGCATTCCACACTCGAGGCGAGCAAGATGACCGCCCACAAAGCCGGGTGACAACGCCACTAGAAAGAGCGGATAGGTGCGTTTGATCCTCCGGTATGTTGATACAATGAATCAGACGTGCGCGTAGTGTGGTTGTCATGAGAATGCATCCACGTACCACGTATCCTCCGCGTGCCTCTACACCAATTCCCGCCACACCTGCTCCAGCGCGGTTGATTACACCAGGAGGACTGGCAGGCCCAGTGCGCGCATTACTGGACCTACAATCCATTTCTGTCAATAATCTCCTCAAAGTGACAAGGGCTGTCTCGGCAGCGCCGGAAGCGCCGGAAGCGCCGGAACGGGCTCTGGATACGGCCAATATAAAGTGCGTTGACCTCAGAACGTCTGAACCCGCAGTGCCCCAACTAATGCTGCGCCAATAACAGCATCAAATTCAACGGCATCCGCATCGGTCGAAAAACTTCGGATACAGTGGCGACTATCATCGCCAACACAAAGCCGAATCTGAACAGACCACCTCCGCACATCCAAGCGCCGGATGGGCTACCTGTTGTCCTCATCATGATGACTGTCTCGCAAGGAGATGAACTCTGGGAATACCGCGCGGATAGCACGCCGTCCTGGGTGCCGGTTCGCGTCGGTGATTACTACAATGCACGAGATGACTACAAGGCCTGCAGCAGCGTGATTGGGACCCACCGACTTAGCCAGAAGCCAAATGGCTCGGTTCAACTCATATCCAGAAACTACGCCGAAAGGATTCATCTGTAACTGTACGTTCCTAGTAAGCCTCGAGTTTTTGAATCTGATGCCTTCAGCTGCAGGGTGTTAGTTCACTTAGGTCTATCCGTCTTGTATATGTTGAGAATGTCAAAGTCGATGAATGCCGTCGCCGCTGGTGACTAGAGCCCATAAGTCCCTATCACGTCCGTGTACGATTTGCGGTCCGTGTGGGTCTGGAGAATGACTGAACGTTTTGAGGTGAGCGTTGATGACGGTCGCGAGGAGGGGAAACTATCTGTGTATCACAATGATCGAAAACTGCGAAACGGCGAGCGTTGAACGCACCGTGATTTATCCATAAGCAAATATTGCAGCACGTACTTGATCCATGCCTGGAGTGTCAAGAGTTTATACTATTTTACGGTGATAAGTACAATGAGATTGACGAATACAATCATGCAATGACTGTCAAGCAATGTAGGTAAATGTAGGTCACTGGCTAGATGCTCTTGGTTTCTTCGCTGGCACGTGCTCATCATCTTCATCATACCCGTCGACAGAGGGCGATAGTCGACGCTTCAATGCGGAATGTGGCGTTGGCGATTGACTGCGCCTTGAAGAGGCACCTCTCGACTGAGCACCCACGGCACGCGGAGAATCAGCAATGCCAGCGAATACAACGTCCTCGGCAGCCTCGCCCTCCAAACGCCTTTCCTCGTTCGGCCGACGAACTTCGGAGGCAGAGGACTGTTCGCCGAGTTGCCCAGGCTCTTCCGCTTCCGGGTCTCCTCCCGTCATATCCGTATCTCCCTGATCTTGTGATTCCCTGTCTTCTGCCCGTGAAGCACTCCTTCCCATCTCCTCTCCTCCTGTTCGTCGATCCGATATGCCATGATGTAGGTACTTCAAGCCACCCGGGTTGTTTCGAGCGGCATTGGCTTTTTGTCTTTTTGCCAGTGCAGCTGCCTCTGCCTCTTCCTTGCGGGCGAAGAATATGGTGGCGATGTCGGGCGGCGGCTTCGATCGAGCCTTGTACATCTCTTTCATGCTTCGCAGCACGTCCAACTCCGTCTTGTCTGCCACGGCCTCGATGAGGGCTTTCGATTCCAAAAGGACGATCTTTGGGACTTCGCTCATTCCCTCTGATTCCGACGACGTCGTGCCCGGTGGTTCCGACGACGTCGTGCCCGGTGGTTCCGACGACGTCGTGCCCGGAGATGGAAGATTGTCCTCTGCTACGCGGCGTCGAACAACCTGGCAATCGTATTTCTCGAAGAGAAGTGTGTCGTCGGCCAGAGTCCCCGACATGTCGGGAAGCTTGATAGGGAGTAGTCCAAATGTGACGACGAAGTTGTTGGTCCAGGCGGCCTCAAACAATCGCAAGGTGCTGCTCCGCGCAAGACAAGCCGGTGTACGGGCTTTAGCAAACAACTCGCCGGACAGGGTATATATTTTGTACAGGCGCCGAACATACGAGAAGGCTGTATTGGCAAAGAAGTCGCCGAGGTCCTCGTGGTCGAATGCTGCTCCCTCTGAAAGTTTGACGACATAGACCTCGCGATGGTGCTTGATGAAAAGCTGGAAGATGTTGACGGCGGCTGCCCACTCAGTGGACGTAATCTCTTGGTCCTTCCTAGAGAGTATGAGAGGCGCAGACACGATGACGAGCCCAAGGCGCAATATCTCCATTAGCGAGCTGTACGCGCTAGGGTCAGGTATAGTGGCATTGACCTGTTCACCTGAACAAACACCGTCAGTATCGTATTGCATCAGAACGTTGTGGCTCTACCAAGATTCTGAGTCCAGAAGATTAGGAAGCGCGCATACAGTGCCCAAGCGTCGATGTGGGATGCATTTGTGATGGCGGAGTCCAGGATGTAGGTCAATATGAGCCCCACCAGAGCATCGTACATGATCCAGCGGTTGAGAAAGTGTATTCCCCGCATGGCGGTCGATGCGAAGTTGAGAGTGAAGTGCTTCGTCAGCGGCTTCATGATGCTGTATTACTGTTAGTCTATAGTTAATCTGCAGGGGTGTCTACTTACAAGTAATCACCGGCCTGCATCACCGCGGGATCGGTTGCCACGTCCAACGGAGAGTCTTGAGCAAATTGGTGAATGACTTTGAACACCTGTTCCGGCGGAAAGGAATCGGCAGTCACAAAAACGAGCTTGCGGCCCTCTACGCCGGCAAGGATCGTGCCCAAACCACAGGCGTCTACGTGGGTACAAGTGTCGGTACCCTCAGCCCCAAGCAGGTGCCAAGACATCCACGGCGTAGGATCGTTGACAAGCACGTCTTCGAACCAGACCTTCGTGGACCGCAAGACGAGAGATGTCTCGTCTAATTCGCTGCAGGCTAGTCAGACACAAACATGACACTACACTTGACGAAATTTGCCTTACCTCAACGAGCGAGGAAGGAACTTACGCCCAGCAGAGTTCTCAATATCTATACAATTCAAGAACAATCCTCGACGTTCAAGGGCGATCTCGTTCAACACTTTCGCAAGCGGCATGCTCAAATGTATGCTTGGGAAGGCTAGATCGCGGGCCAACGGAACTGCAAATTTAAGGTCAGTGGTGTCTGCAATTCAAGTTGGCGACTTACGCGTGACAGACCGCTCTAACTTGTCAACATCAACAAAGGGCTCGAAATGTTTGGCTAGTGGTAGCGTCGGAGTGAAGTGTTGCCTGTTGTTCATGAGAAATACTGCGCGCTGCGGGCCGCTACAACTCAGGTGGCGTCTATCAACCCAGCTCATGTCATTCCACTGATCGAACCAAATGGGCACCACTATTCCGGAACCGACGTTTAAATCCTTCATGAGCGTGCCGAACCTGTGACATATGACGGGTATCTGTCAACGTAATTGACTTCATTCCTCGATTTGATACTGGATGACCACTCACGAGAGGTACCAAGGTTGTGAAGGAGAAGATCATGTCCGAGGCAGTCCTATAGTCGTGTAGGGGTAAACCAAGAGGCTCGTCAATCCTCTGTGTGAGGATTGTCAGCAGGAAACAGTCACCAGACCAGCGCAAGTTTTACCTCGCGATGCTGGTCAAACTTTTGGTCCGTGAACGGGGAGGGTGTTGGAGGAGGGGGCGGTGCTGGCGGTTCATTTTTGATGGCTGTTTGGCTATAAGCGCGACGGATTCGTTCCAGAGCCACAGCCTTCCCATTCTCGAGTGCGGCTTTCAATGGCTTGGGCCCCAAGCTGACTAGCCGCGGTTTTGATTCGGTGGCGGCTGAGCTGGCAGATTTGGGTTCAGCAGCCAGCGCTTCAGTAGTGGGGACAGAAGCAGCGGGGACAGAGGAAGCGTTTGAGACATTGTCTTTCGCTGTGACGCCGGCTCCCTTTGCAACACTTCCTGACTCCCCTTCTTCCTGTTTCCCTGTCGGCTTTTTCCCTTTTTTCCCTTTCTTGCCTTTCTTGCCTTTCTTGCCTTTTTTCTTTTTCTTGCCGGCGGTTGACGACCCCTTCTGCTGTTCTGTATAAACCACATTCTTGCCCTTCGCTTTCAGACGCTGCGATGCCCTTCGAACCTGCCCTTCCTCTGTTTCTTCCTCCTCCTCATCTTCTTCGTCTTCCTCCCCCTCCCCCTTTTCGTCATCCTCTTCGTCTTCTCCGTCCTCCCTCTCGCCTTCTCCGTCCTCCTCTTCTCCGTCCTCCCGCTCGCCTTCTCCGTCCTCCCCCTCTTCGTCATCTCCGTCCTCCCCCTCTTCGTCATCTCCGTCCTCCCTCTTGCCTTCCCCGTCCTCCATCTCGCCTTCTCCGTCCTCCTCTTCATCTTCTCCGTTCTCCCCCTCGCCTTCTCCGTTCTCCCCCTCGCCTTCTCCGTTCTCCCCCTCGCCTTCTCCGTTCTCTCCCTCGCCTTCTCCGTTCTCTCCCTCGCCTTCTCCGTTCTCTCCCTCGCCTTCTCCGTTCTCCACCTCATCGAGTCCGTCTTCCCCTCCATCTCCTCTGTCCTCCCCACCATCGCCTTCTCCGTCCTCCCCCTCGCCTTCTCCGTCCTCCCCCTCGCCTTCTCCGTTCTCTCCCTCGCCTTCTCCGTTCTCCCCTTCATCGACTCCGTCTTCTCCTCCATCTCCTCTGTACTCCCCACCATCTTCTGCTTCATCCCCTTTATCATTTCCGTCGTCCCTCTTGGCTCCTTTGTCTTTCACCTCGTCTTCTCGGCCCTCCTGCTCGTCTTCGTTGGCTTTGCCGGTCTCGTTGTCCTTAGAACTGGGACCGTCTCCAGGTGGCTGCGGGGCGTCACTCTCGGAAGGAAGAGGATGGTCGTCGAAAGCAGAGCCGCCGCCGCCGAAATCGCCTGAGACGTAATCGTCATCATCAACACCACCGGGAAGTTCGCTACTGTCGTCAAGAAGGTTGTTCGAGGACGCCGACGTGGAGGCTTCTTCGCTATGCCAAACCTCCTTCAAAGTCTCAGTTTTGAGGCATTGAAGCCAATCATCGTAGGAAGGCTCCTGCACGGCCAAGATGGTTTGCAATTCCTTGGAAAGTCTCAGGAGCGCTGTAATAACCCCGACACCGTTGATGGCGACGTCGTACACAGCCAGGAAGCACGCTTTGTGGGCTGTCTGAAGAACCCCCGGGACATGGGGAAGACCCGGAACATTGTTCCAAATACGCCGCAACCTGTTCCCTAGCTGATGTTGTTACGTGTCGAATCATAATGTAGCGAAAAAAGAAGCACATACTATGAAAGAAAGAACGCTCGAGACGCAGTGGGCAGAGTTGGGAGCGAGACTCTTGGTAACGAGATAGAGGGGTGAGACGGCGAGAAAAAGAGCGAACTTCGCGTAGTTCTTGTCCCGGCCGTCCGGGAGGGTGGTGTGTACCACATCCTGACTCAGGCTTGAACTGGATAAGAATGGTCACCTCCGCAAGGGAAGTGCTATGCTTACCTTGACACGATAGGCTCCTCCAAAGGAAACTGGGTACGCCATTGAGAAAACACCCTGTGAGGATTACCAAGACTGAAACTCACCAGCAAGCGTCGAAACTCATCCGCAAAATGCGTGAGCCGGGAGATGTACTGGGCACCTTGTTGTGTGGTATGTGCGAGGTGATACCCTTGCGCGATGGCTGTCCTGCCCAAGTCCTCAGCGATAGCACTTTCCACCATGCGCTCCTCTTGCGAGGTCCGTAAAGTCTCCATGACTTGAACGAAGTTTTTCGTGGTACCGGCAACATCACCGAACAGCTTGAAGATGTCGTCGGTTTTGTTCGCCAACGCAGAAGGAAACGGCGTTTGTTCACCCCTGAGTGGCGCGACGGCAGGCGCTTCGCCAAGGACATGAGTCTCCGTCAACGTCAACGCGTGGAGACATGCCAAGTAGCGCTTCGAGGTGGTATGAAAGTTGTCTTTCGCTTGGGGTGACAAATCTGCTATTTGAGACTGGAGCTTCTCGTGGGGAGCACGGCAAAGCTCGGTAACGCTCGCCACGGCCACGGCCAGACACCTCTAAGCACGCGTGAGATCTCAGCCTTCGGCTCCGGAGAAACGCACCTTGCGAACATCCGCGAACTCTGAAGGTAGAGCCTGATCGTCATTTGCAGACGCGTGTGATGGATTTGCAGACGCGTGTAATGGCGGACCAATGAATGTCAGGCTCTGTGGCAGGGGTTCTATCAGGTGAGGACGCAGCGCCTGATAGTATGGCGGCGCAGAGCCGCCGGTGTTCAGGGACAACTCCATAACGCAGAACGATATTACGACTGAGCCGGTAGGCGGACGGACTAGCATAAGGGAAGGTTTATATGGTGGAGGTGGTACAATTGACTTATAATTACCTTCAACATGGGCGCACCAGCATCCCAGCGACCAATAGATCGTCGATGTTTAGAAGAAAAATGGAAAAGCTTAGTCAGCGTCGGGTGCTCCCACTTGGGGCACCTGGCATCAACTCCCTGGTGTACCGGGCCGGTACTTCAGGGAGTTGATCGAGCAATGCTCAAAGTCGGGCGCCAAACACATGCAAAGCTTTTCCACCTCATTTGCACACCACCATGCATGCTTGGGTATTGCGCTCGCTTTTGCACGACATACGCGTTACTCACTCTTCAATCGCTTCCCTCGATCTATCTAAGAGTGAGGTCTCAGCCTTACGTTGGAGGTCGCTGTCTTGTTCGGTTCACGGTAGTATCAGGGGCGGAGACTTCCTTCAGAGTTGAGTGATCCTGGAGTGATCTATGAAGCTTGACGATGCAGAATTATTCATGATCGTCACACAAGATGTAATACAGTAGCTGACTCCTCGCGTTTGCACCCAGGTACATTTCATATAGCCAACAATGTGGCTGTGCTCTCGGCCTTCACCGAAGGACACGTCCATTGAGCTGTCATCACGTGTGCAGCTCGACCCATTCCACGTGCAGCGCTCGGCGCGTCAAAGTCGCGCTGTCACGCCATATGCATGTGATATTGCCTCACCATGGTTTTTTGATTTGGCACTGGGATTCTCTATCGTCAACTACAACCACAGGGGGATCTCTTGCCATTCTAGAGGTCTGAGCAGTGGGAGACGATGGTGACTTCGCCCCTAAGCCAGATAGACTCGCCATTTTAGCTCTTGTCTTTCTCTAGGTCAATTCAATATACCAGATGGGTTCTGCCTCTCATTGTCTTACTTCTTGTCTTTACTTCACTCTTATCGGGCTCTCCTGTTTCGGCTCGAGTTTTTCTTCTCGTCAAGCATACGTGTACTCATCTCTTCGCGGCGAGAAAGTGAGCAAATTGAAAGCCTTCTCAATTGTGTCGTTGTATTGACTACACAGTACGTACATACGCTGAGGACAATTTAACGGAATCCAATGGTTCTGTGTACGAGCGCATGACTGGCGTCTCTACTCCGCCGACCGCATAGCAATACTCCGTCGACACGGAGCTGTGGAAGGAAATCGCGGTGTTCAAGGGATTTCAACACGGCCTCGCCTTCACAGCACCGATGTGTAACAGGGCGAGCTGGATGAGACATGGCGAGAGTTTCTAAATTCGGAAGCACTCCGAGTAAAGACAGGAGACGCCCCACCTCAACCGCAACATTGACAAACCTCAAATGAATGACGAGCAGGAATGGCGACCGGGCCACCACTTCATGGAAGGCTTGAACCTCTGCAGTTCCTACCCGCACTGGTCCTTCTAAATCGGAAACAAAGCAGGCAGAACGAAGGGAGGGAAGGGCCAGTGAGCGGATGTGATTTTGACCTTGCCCACTGCCGGTGATGTGGATGATCAAGATGGTAACACTCTCTGCGGTATAAGGACTCCCCGCAACAGCACTGGAGACTGATGGCTGGCACGGGCGACATAGCAATGAGAGTTGCTGCACTGCAGGAAACGAGGGAAGATGGAGTGAGGGAAGGATGTCAGGGGCTGACTCGAAAACCAGCCGGCGGATATGGCGGAATCTGAACGGTGCGGTGTGCGCCCTCCCGAGGAAGACCAGATGCAAGCTGGAAACACTTGGTGTGGTGTTGATAAGGGACAAGGCCTGGAAAGACTCCGGGAGGAGGTTGGGAAACAATGTGCTTGAGTCATCCTCCCTTCTCAGGCAAACGGCGACAGAGATCAGTTGGGAGTGGTTTAGGAGCATAGGATGGGGTGTGAACAGCGTCTTGAGATAGTAGTTGGATCGCTCGCCTAATTCACGGATGGATAATGTTCTCCAGCGGTGACAGCAGCGATTGAGGAGAGCGACAAATGAGCCGAGGGATGATGCCAAGGGCGCCGAGAACCCATACGAGACCTTGTCTACGAGACTGATGTGGAGTGGATCGTCAACACTGCGGGCCAAATAGAGTCTGGTAACTGATCGAAGTAGTGGCGCGTTGCGCGCGAGGAGTGCGTTCGTTAGCGTGACGTGAAGGTGAGACCATAAGCGTCTGTTATGGAGAATGATTGCCCGCCAAGACCCGCATACACGAGAGAGAGTAAAGGCGGCAAATGTCTGGTCCTGCCCAGCGGCGGCGCAAATCATGGTGACGAGCTCGGGAGTGTATAGAGGATGTGCTTGCAATCGAGTCTTTTGCGAGAACAAGTTTGCATGGTCAGTAGCGACGGCCACGAGGTCATGCGCCGGCGTATCGCAGGCTGGGTCAGCGCGCAAGAGCGATGCGGAGTCCGAGGAGTCGTTTAGTCCCCTCATAGGAAGGTCGCGACTGTTCTGAAGAAATTTCGCGTCTGTCCATCGGAATGAGCGCTCAAGCAATCTTTCTTTCAACAATACGTTCTTCACCTGGTCTATATATTGGTATGGACGCTGGAGGAAGGTCAACACAAATTTGTTTGAGCCACACACTGAAAGACTCACAGAAACTGGGCTCGGTCAAGCCATGGGCATGACCGACTGTGGCGGAAGGCAGGGATTCTTGAATGAAGGCTGACATTTCGTAGGACTTGCGCGTGGTAGCGGGAGAGCTCTCTGAGAACAGTGTGAGATGGTAGCAGGACGTCAACACAGGAGAGCTGTAAGACCTTTGGCTCGCGGCGAGATGGTGAGTTCCCTTTGTCTGCCATACACGAGGCATGACAAATCCCCAGTTGATTGTGGTAGTATCGATGGTGGATGGGTCAGAGATGAGAGATGGATGGGTTGGATACAATTGCAAGTTGCAGTGGACAGCGAGCAGTTCCCCAAGGTCCTCGGGTGCGTATTTCTATCTATTATAATCTAATTCCTAAAGTATTCGGCCCCCGTGACGGTGCTTCGATCACGTGAGAGCATGTAATTACAAAGACTCAAGAGCGATCGCGAATGACACGCGCCACTGATCTGCTCTTGATTCTGACCAAGTTTGAGGCCACTGTCCAGCGTCTGCTTCACTCTTAAACCCCATGGCTACTCGACCGACCCGTACCAAGACAAGAAATGCGACATCCCCTACCGCCATGGTCAGTTGAATCTGATCTCACTCACCGAGAACCTTCTGAATTGTGTTAATGTACCAGGAAATCCGTTGCTCTGAATTAGAGAGCGAATTGGCTGCTGTAAAGCTAGAGCTGTACAAAAAGCAATTGGTATTTGATCCTCAAACACTCCACGCCCGCGCAAAGGTGTAACGATCAATAATCAAGGAGGTCGAACTACAAATGCATCTCAAGGACACCTCAAGGGACAAGCAGTCTGCCCAGGCAGCTGAAGCTTTGGCGCGCGCACATTTTGTCAGTCCTCAAATTCACGCATGGCCATGGTGCTACGCATCCTCACTGTTATGTCTCCGCAGGAACGGGATGAACTGACGGCACGCCTGAAGACGGTCAGCACCGAGAATCTGACACTCTTCACTCAGCTGAAGGAGAAAGTCAAGCAGATCACACTCCTCGACGATGTGAGTTTCACATAAGTGCGAGAATGAATTTACGACTGAACGAAGCAGCACAACATAGCTCTTCGAGCCGATAATGAGGAGCATCGGACTCTGAAGCTAGAGCGTGAGCAATTTTTGGATCGTCTGGCTCATGTCATCAATCCGCTGCTTCAATGTGGCATATGTCTCGACAATTACAGCGCTCAAGCCCACCCTACCACGTTTGTCTTCTGATCCTTTCATTTCTTACGCATGGTTGATCCTTCGAGTTATAGACTATGTTGCGGTCATACCATATGCTCTCAATGTGTTCTCAGAATGCTACAAATCAGTGCTCGAGATAACGAACCTTGCGGCTGCGCGTTTTGCAGGGCTCCAATAGTCGCGTGCCCCAGGCTTTCACGCGACTTCACCTCCATAGTTCATGCCTTGCTGGGAAGGTCGGACTTGACTAGCGAAGCAGCATATCAAGTCGTCCTACAGAGTCTACAAACTGGTTTCAGCCAAATTCCGATGGCTCGGTAGGTGATGGATGTCCAACTATCTACATCTTCCTGTACATCGTTATGAACAAGTGAATGATAAAAGGGTGGCATTAAATGCAGCGCTTCAGGCTTTCGCACCTGTCTCCGAACTTTCCCTGGAAGCGCACCACGATGTGGCAAAAGCTCAACACAGCAGCACATCGCACACATGGCGAGGGCTCTCGATGAGCATTCCGCCGGTGCAGACAAGGGATTGACTAGACAAGCTTCTTGCCAGTTGACATTGGAATACGAGGACGTGGTCCATATAACAGAAGTTCCTCATGACCATTGTTGTACACACTGAACTTGAAACTACAGCATATCCTGTAATTAGTGTCCTATCTTACGCGCCACACCGGTCGGAGAGAATTTGACTTTGTCAACCAGTCTAAAAGTCGTTGAGAAGACTACCAGGTGATCAAGAGTAAAAATACCTATACACCCGGCTGGAGAATCGCAAAAGACGCAAATCAATGGGGTCACCCACATTGAGATCTGCGTAGCGAAGAGAGTCCCTCTTTCGGTATTCGCGCAGCCACTTCTGATCGTAGAAGTTTTCTGGTAGTCCCTTCGCGGGAATCGCTTCGGTATCGATGCGGTTTGAATGGACTCGTATCCCAGGAAGTTGTCCGGGCATGCGATGCTTGCAGCCATCCTCTTGGAAGCGTCTCGCAAAATGTAAAATGTCAGGGACGTGGAAGAAGTCGAGGATGATGGGATGGTTGCTTCGCCAGCACGGACGGGGTGCGACAAATTCCCCTTCTTCGTTGACCTCGTCGTCGCTCACAGCATCGGCCCCAACGTCTTCCCACATCTCGTAGACCTGGGCAATCGTGTCGTCTACGTCCTTGAACAGAGACAGGCCATTCATGCGCGTGAGGTATCGCTTTCACATACGTCAGTAACAGCCTGGTGCCTCAAACATGAGGACATACTTTGTTACGGCGGTTCCTAGTGTTGTCTGTAAGTCTCTTTGCTGTGCGCTCCTGCTGTGTAGGCGGCTCGGCCAGGACCTTGCAGCTGAATTTTCTGCGTCGATAACGATAATTGCCCTTGATGGCCTTCGTGAGCTCCGCACGCTTGAACGTCTTTAGTTTCGGATCCTCCAACGCGAGCTCAACTGCGAGTTGTATCACACGGCGATTCCATGCAGACCCGACATTGCCACTGGTATCGAATGCCAGGGTACCTCTCTGAGGACCATGTCTGGCCGAAGACTTTTGCGTGTATCGTTGAACAAGAGTATGGCTGGCCTCCGACTCCGGAAGTGTGTCTAGAAAGTCCCGAACACTTGCCTAATCACATTGAGGACAGAGTGGAATGGTAACCATCTCCCTCACCTTCACTGAGAGTTCAAGCTTATCTCTTTTGGCACCAAGAATCTGGTGAACCAAAGGCGGTGTCAGATAGGTACGAATATGAAGCGTTCGACATACCAAACGTTTTCCTGTAGTTGGATTACCAGCCCGAATGATGCGGGGTGTGGACTTCTTCTTCTTGCCACCGGCGTCTAGCTGTTGCACTTCAGGGGTTTGATGCCGTGGTTCACGGTGCTGAGGCACTTCCCTAGAGCGAGGGGGTACAGGTTTCGGCGCGTGGTCCGTGATTTGCTGGCGGCGATGCCCTTCGTCACGCTTTCCTTGGCGGCGTCCTGCATCTCGTCCATCCTGTAAATCGGTGCGGCCAGGAGGAGTTCCCACGTGAGGTTCACGGCGGGGCTGGTCCTCCTGTCGAGGTGGCTCAGCGCGGCGAGGTTGCACGCTCGCACGACCTGGGGTCTTCGGTGCAGGCGTCTGAGCGGTTTGAGGCGGGGAGTGATTGCGAGGGCGGCGGGGTGTGTCAGCCTGCAGCACTGGTTCAGCGCGGCGGGGCTGGACTACTTCAGCTCTGGGACGGCGGGATGGATGGTTTTGCAGAGGTGGATCAGCGTGGCGGGGCTGCACGGCTTCAGCCCTGGGCCGACCTGATGACTTCGGCCCAGCCGTCTGAGCAGTTTGGAACGGAGCATGGTTGCGAGAACGGCCAAGCGTGTCGTCCTCCACCATTGGTTCAGCGCGGCGGGGCTGACCGACTCCAGCTCTGGAAGTACCTGGTGGCTTCGGCACAGGTGTCTGAACAGCCTGCGGGGATTGTTTGCGTTGCAGTAATTCAGAGCGGCGGGGTTGGGGGCTTTCAGCTCTGGGTCGGGGACGGCCTGGTGGCTTCGGCGCAGGCGTGTGAGCTGCCTTGCCCGAGGATTGTGTATGGGTACGGCGGGGCAAGCTGGCTTGTTGCTGAAGCGCTTCGCCGCCGCGGGATCGTACGCCTTTAGCTTTGGAACGACACGATGATTCTGGAGCAGGCGTCGTAGCGGTCTGGGGCGGGGAGAGCTTGCGTAGTCTGCGTGGCGTATCGTCCCCAAAAGGTGGTTCCGTGCGGCCAGGCTGCCAGTCTTCAGTTCCTCCAGCTCTAAATCGGCCAGCAGGCTTTGGAACATCTGTCCGACCAACTCGGGGCGTGTGTTGATTAGGACCTGAACGGCGCGGTATGTCTTCGTATTGGGTCGAAGCTTTTCCACAACGGGGAGGAGGAGGAAGGTCAGCCCGAGCAGACATTGAGAGGTCTACTTTTGAGCTTGGGTGCGCACCCTCCCCGCGCTGTCGTAGTAGTGACTCAGAAGGGCGCGCTGGGTCCTCTCGAGAAGATTCTGGAGCGCGATGCGAGCGCGCCTGCTGAGTAGAATTAACCTGCGCTCGATGCGTCGGGCGCGGTTGATCGCGTCGAGCACGCGGTACCTTCAACGCAGCATTCACCTGTGACTTACGCCTCTTCATCGCGTGGTACTCTGTTCAAAAATCAGAGAACAATCTGGAAGTCGTCTAGAAGCTCTTACCTGACTCTGATTCTTCATCTTCGTCAGTGCTGCTCACCTCATTCAGTGCCCCAGAAAAGTCTTCTGCATCGGAGACAAAGCGAGTCGATGAAACAACTAGGCGGGTCAAGGTAATGCAAGCTTTGCAAACAGAAAGACTAACTGTTTTCATTGGTACCATTGTGTCTTGTGTATCGACTGTTGCTGGGCAATGCGTCGTCTTCCAGGGGAAAGAAAGGCTTGAGGGATACGCATTGTAAATAAGACAGTGTACTGACCAAAATCGTCACCATTGTCGTCGTCGAAATTTCCATGGAGGGAATGACGGGGGGTATCAAACAAAGAATCCGAAATCTCTGCGCGGAGGTCAGGGCGACCTCAAGGGTGTCCGTGAACCCAGCTTATGTACTCACCAGCTTCATCATCGCCTAGCAAAGACCTCTCGTCACTGTCATCCGAGCCAACCTCGAACGGCGAGGTCAACGACATCTCGTCGTCAAAGGCGATTGAAGCCTCATTCAACACGGGCGAAGCAGACTGGGAGGCGCTAACTGCAGAAACATTGAACATAGTCTCAGATGAAGAGGCAGCCAAAAAATCAGATACCTTCGTGTTCGTTGTCCTCCATTGAGCTCCTATATGTGTCATTGTAGCCGACCTCGATATCCGTGTCCACCGACATCTCGTCATGAGAAGCAATCGAAGCCTCATCATTGGCAGGCGAAGCAGACCGGGAGTCACTTTCTGTGTGGAAGTTGAACCCAATCCCAGACGAGGGAGGAGTTGGGAATGCATACCCTCGCGCGCGTTGTCCTCCATTGGACTTCCAGATCTCCAATTAGAGCCGAGCTCCTCATCCACGTCCAACGACATCTCGTCGTCAGAAGCGAGTGACGCCTCATCCAACTCGGGCGAAGCAGACCGGGAGTCGCTCGCTGTGGAAAGTTGAACATAACTTCAGAGGACGGGGCAGCCAAAAAATCACATACCTCCGGCTTCGTTGTCCTTCACTGCACTCGTATGCGTGTCATTGTAGCCGACCTCGTTATCCGTGTCTATCTCGTCGTGAGAAGCAATCGAAGCCTCATCATTGGCAGGCGAAGCAGACCGGGAGTCACTTTCTGTGTGGAAGTTGAACCCAATCCCAGAGGAGGGAGGAATTGGGAATGCATACCCTCGCGTGCGTTGTCCTCCATTGGACTTCCAGATCTCCAATTAGAGCCGAGCTCCTCATCCACGTCCAACGACATCTCGTCGTCAGAAGCGAGTGACGCCTCATCCAACTCGGGCGAAGCAGACCGGGAGTCGCTCGCTGTGGAAAGTTGAACATAACTTCAGAGGACGGGGCAGCCAAAAAATCACATACCTCCGGCTTCGTTGTCCTTCACTGCACTCGTATGCGTGTCATTGTAGCCGACCTCGTTATCCGTGTCTATCTCGTCGTGAGAAGCAATCGAAGCCTCATCATTGGCAGGCGAAGCAGACCGGGAGTCACTTTCTGTGTGGAAGTTGAACCCAATCCCAGAGGAGGGAGGAGTTGGGAATGCATACCCTCGCGTGCGTTGTCCTCCATTGGACTTCCAGATCTCCAATTAGAGCCGAGCTCCTCATCCACGTCCAACGACATCTCGTCGTCAGAAGCGAGTGACGCCTCATCCAATTCGGGCGAAGCAGACCGGGAGTCGCTCGCTGTGGAAAGTTGAACATAACTTCAGAGGACGGGGCAGCCAAAAAATCACATACCTCCGGCTTCGTTGTCCTTCACTGCACTCGTATGCGTGTCATTGTAGCCGACCTCGTTATCCGTGTCTATCTCGTCGTGAGAAGCAATCGAAGCCTCATTATTGGCAGGCGAAGCAGACCGGGAGTCACTTTCTGTGTGGAAGTTGAACCCAATCCCAGACGAGGGAGGAGTTGGGAATGCATACCCTCGCGTGCGTTGTCCTCCATTGGACTTCCAGATCTCCAATTAGAGCCGAGCTCCTCATCCACGTCCAACGACATCTCGTCGTCAGAAGCGAGTGACGCCTCATCCAACTCGGGCGAAGCAGACCGGGAGTCGCTCGCTGTGGAAAGTTGAGCATAACTTCAGAGGACGGGGCAGCCAAAAAATCACATACCTCCGGCTTCGTTGTCCTTCACTGCACTCGTATGCGTGTCATTGTAGCCGACCTCGTTATCCGTGTCTATCTCGTCGTGAGAAGCAATCGAAGCCTCATTATTGGCAGGCGAAGCAGACCGGGAGTCACTTTCTGTGTGGAAGTTGAACCCAATCCCAGACGAGGGAGGAGTTGGGAATGCATACCCTCGCGTGCGTTGTCCTCCATTGGACTTCCAGATCTCCAATTAGAGCCGAGCTCCTCATCCACGTCCAACGACATCTCGTCGTCAGAAGCGAGTGACGCCTCATCCAACTCGGGCGAAGCAGACCGGGAGTCGCTCGCTGTGGAAAGTTGAGCATAACTTCAGAGGACGGGGCAGCCAAAAAATCACATACCTCCGGCTTCGTTGTCCTTCACTGCACTCGTATGCGTGTCATTGTAGCCGACCTCGTTATCCGTGTCTATCTCGTCGTGAGAAGCAATCGAAGCCTCATCATTGGCAGGCGAAGCAGACCGGGAGTCGCTTTCTGTGTGGAAGTTGAACCCAATCCCAGAGGAGGGAGGAGTTGGGAATGCATACCCTCGCGCGCGTTGTCCTCCATTGGACTTCCAGATCTCCAATTAGAGCCGAGCTCCTCATCCACGTCCAACGACATGTCGTCGTCAGAAGCGAGTGACGCCTCATCCAACTCGGGCGAAGCAGACCGGGAGTCGCTCGCTGTGGAAAGTTGAACATAACTTCGGAGGACAGGGCAGCCAAGAAATCACATACCTCCGTGTTCGTTGTCCTTCCTTGAGCTCCTATATGTGTCATGATCATTGTAGCCGGCCTCGAAATCCGCGTCCTCCGACATCTCGTCAAGAGAATCGACGGAAGCCTCATCCAAGTCGGGTGAGGTGTACCGCAATTCTAGCATACGTGTTGAGAAGCAGGTCAAATGTAGGAAGCCAGAAGAACCTCTCTCAGCGACCGAAGCAGCTGATCTTCGCATATCCCTGCCCTCCTTGTCAGGCGGAATCTTAGTGGAGTCATCGGCCGCTTCAGATTTGGCAAAAGCCGTGTTGGCTATGTCAAGCATTAGTCGACGCATTCGCGGATGAAGAATTGGTCGTCACTGCGCACATTCTTGGTCGTCTTCGTGTATTGGACTTCTAGATCGACTATGGGTGCCCGCGGGGTGCAAATTTGACCCTCTCTCATGCATAGCCGAAGCAGCACGGGATTCCGTAGAATTACGATGATCTCTGCCCTTTGACAAGGAGTCAGGAACATGGGTCGTGCCACTTGGTCCCCCATCCCGGTCGCCTTGTCGGTTAGATGCCATGTCTGTCAAGATATGAGCCACTGGGAAGGTATATACATGTGCAGAATAGCTTACTTCGGCGGTGGAGATTGCCATTCGGACGAGACTGAGGCAATATGCGGGATTTCTTGGCGGCGGGTCGGCGTGCCCTCGAGGGCAAGCGACGCCCTGTGTCCTGTGGAGAGTGATCACTGTCGGAGCTCAGCCCAGCGAAAGATCTCCGCCGCTTGATAGGATGCGCCACCAGTGGTGCACCTCCCCGACCCCGTTCAGGGCCATTTTTTCGGGTTGGCGGGTTGTTGTCTATGTCGTTCTGAACAGGGTTTGCCTCGGAACGGTCGCCTGAACGAATTGTATGCTGAGTAAGAGCCGCATTGACCTGTAAGAAGATCGCATACCCTCGCGCCGAATGGTCTTGGGCGGTGTCGGCAACGATTCACGGCCCGTCCGTTTCACGGGAATAGGTGTATGTTGCGTTTTGGTTTTGGGGGTACGAAGAGGCGCCATGTCCAGCAGGGCGTAATAGTGGTGGTGAAGGAATGGAAAGATAGAGACTGGCTCCCTGATGGTAACTACAAGGCAGAGGCGCCCTAGCCAGTGCGCGCCTCAAAGGACTTTCATAACCATTGTCGAAACATAACGCGATCGAAATGCTTGAAAGAAGATTTTGTTTGTGCCTGTCATGTCACAGTGATCGCCACATGGTCAGATCGACGGGCTATCGGGTTGATCTCGAACACTATGACCATCGACACTCACACCACTTCACCTGCCGCTACTTGCACCATGCCGCCTCCCAAAGATACTTGGGTCTCTACTGACTCGTTCCCTGTATGTGTCGGGGTGCAGGATGACAATTCCGGGCTCTTATCCCAGGCCCGCGTACGACGCGTGGTAAGCTTGCCACGACGCCACTAAACAGCGCAAAACATCTCCTCACCTTATCACGACAGACTTGCAGGTCGCTCTTTGCGTTTCTTATGATTACTGTCGCGTCAATTGCTGTCATCCTACCCTGGCATCGATAGTATGTTCACTTCTAGATCTCCCGCTAGTCATCAGTATCCTCATGAGTGTTTTCTTGCAGCTCCGGATCCTGGCTATCTGTGCAATCACCTATTGCTCTCAGCAGTAGCTACGAAACCCACGTTGTTGCCTCCACCATGCGTAGCTACTCCGAGATTACCACGGGCGGCCAGGTTATTCCAGAATTGACGACGCGCTCTACCACCTTCACAGACCCGACTCTATTAGGGAAGGTGCTATTCCGATTGATGCTGGGTATCAACTATTGTGAGTCTCGTCAAACGGAAGCGGCGGAGCTCGTCTTTCGGAGACGTGACGTAGAGGAGGGTCGATGCTGGAAGTTCCCAGGCGCGCGCGGACACATTGCTGTCAAACTATCCGAGGCCGTCATTCCCCGCTACCTCGCCATCCATCAGCCTATTCAGCACCAGCTTTCAGAGCAGTCGAGTGCGGAAGCCCCTCGCCATCTAGAAGTCTGGGGCATACCGGAGTTTCAGAACCAGAGCATGCTTGTTGATGAAGCTTTCGAACGTCGCAGCGTAGATCTGGCCCATTTCCAAACGTCAAAACATGGGCTCCTGGGTTCTGGTTTGGGCCAAGGCAAAGTTGTCCAAATTGGGAAGTTCGAGTTTAGCGCTAGGTCGGGGAAGGTTTCACAGACATTCTTATTGAGATCCCACGTTCCATTGAAGGCGGTGATCATAGACATTCGGGACAATTGGGGCGGTGACGAGACCTGTGTCCACGGTGCATCTGTGCTCTAGATAGACAAGTCTTGTCGTCAATATCAGACACCTAGTACAGTGATAGTATGACTTACAAAATGAATCATGTGATAGGAGAGAGGAGAGAGGGAAGACACAAACAATTTGGTTATTAGGCTAATGAGCTGGACATCTACAGTAAACAATGCTCATGTGGTAAATCATGTCCAGAATATATATCTATCATGTACTAGAGTCCGCGAAAGAACTCGCTGCGTACAGGCCTAGGATCGATGCCCGGAGGGCACAAGGACACAACGAGAGCAAGTACTACAAGCAACATGAGACCCCCAAAAAGAGTCACCACGAAGGCACCCAAGAAACATCGTGTCAGTGCCAAGCCGGTCCTGATGATTGAAGCGATGAATGCACGAATGAAGTGCGATAACGACAGTGCCGGCGCAATGACCGTCTGGACCCGTGGAACCTGTGTAGATTCCAGTGCGCCAGTCAGACCAAAAGTCAGGCGGGCCTGACTGTTAACATGGAAGTGGCGAGCAGTGGCCCGATGGATTGCATCGTTCACGAACAACACGAGTTTCTTCTCATCTCCACTGGACTTTGCTATCGGCGACGTTGTCGGTACTGCATTCGGAATCATCCCTTCATCTGGAGCAGTTTCCATTGAATCGGTGGGGAGAGCTTGTCCAGTGGGGAGATGAACGTCGTCGTGAGCGTCCGCAGGGGGAGCTTCCTCTTCCACGGCTGGGTCCTTGTCGCGAAGTAGGGAGGGCGGCGCTTCCTGGCCAACGATATCACCTGCGGTGTCAACAGCCTGTATAGCCTCCACGAGCGGTGGCTTCACGTAAACCACCAATGACTGGGAGGGGACCACTGTGGATGCCACATCCAGAATTCCGTTGTTGGAACTATGCAGAGCGTGACCGTACGGCATTGAAGGCAAAGTCCACACAATGACCGTCTGGAACCGTGGAACCTGTGTAGATTCCAGTGCGCCAGTCAGACCAAAAGTCAGGCGGGCCTGACTGTCAACATGGAAGTGGCGAGCAGTGGCCCGATGGATTGCATCGTTCACGAACAACACGAGTTTCTTCTCATCTCCACTGGACTTTGCTATCGGCGACGTTGTCGGTACTGCATTCGGAATCATCCCTTCATCTGGAGCAGTTTCCATTGAATCGGTGGGGAGAGCTTGTCCAGTGGGGAGATGAACGTCGTCGTGAGCGTCCGCAGGGGGAGCTTCCTCTTCCACGGCTGGGTCCTTGTCGCGAAGTAGGGAGGGCGGCGCTTCCTGGCCAACGATATCACCTGCGGTGTCAACAGCCTGTATAGCCTCCACGAGCGGTGGCTTCACGTAAACCACCAATGACTGGGAGGGGACCACTGTTGATGCCACATCCAGAATTCCGTTGTTGGAACTATGCAGAGCGTGACCGTACGGCATTGAAGGCAAAGTCCACACAATGACCGTCTGGAACCGTGGAACCTGTGTAGATTCCAGTGCGCCAGTCAGACCAAAAGTCAGGCGGGCCTGACTGTCAACATGGAAGTGGCGAGCAGTGGCCCGATGGATTGCATCGTTCACGAACAGCACGAGTTTCTTCTCATCTCCACTGGACTTTGCTATCGGTGACGTTGTCGGTACTGCATTCGGAATCATCCCTTCATCTGGAACAGTTTCCATTGAATCGGTGGGGAGAGCTCCAGTGAGGAGATGAATGTCGTCGTGGGCATCCGCAGGGAGAGCATCCTCTTCCACGCCTGGGTCCTCGTCGACGAGTAGGGAGGGCGGCGCTTCCTGGCCAACAGCATTATTTGTGGCGTTGACAACCTGTACGGCCTTCACGAGCGTTGACTTCACGCCGATGACGGATGGCTGCGAAACGGACATGGCTGATTCGACAGAAAATTCTTCCACAGGTCCGTTGTCGAGAGGATGTGCGCTGTAATGGTGATGGAGGGGACGACTACTATCCCACTCTAGCTTTGGATTCCAAGGCGTATCCACCAGGTCAGATGTTTGTTGGCCATCATCAGGTATCTGCTGTACCCGTTCTAGTTCATTGGAGAGAAAGAGAGAAGAGAATTGAGTAGGTGAACCCGCGCGGGAGTGGCCTTCATCGCGATAACCCTCGCGGTTACTCAAGTTGAAATCTCCCCGTAGATCACGGTCAAACTCCTGTTCTAACTCGTGCAGAATTTTCTGGAGATCTTCGTGGCGTTCGGTGCATGTTGCGACATCGAGATTTCGGGTGCGCTCTAAACAAGGTCATAACATACTGCACGGTCTGAAATGACGAGGGAACTCACCAATGCTTTCAAACTGGAGGCGGTACCCCTTGGCCTGCCGCGCCAAATACTCCTGGTTTTCCCTGTGCCGGTCACCGGCGGTGGCTGCGTCCTCTTCCAGAGCATGCAACCGATCAGCGTACTCTGCGGAAGTGTTCTCGAGCTTGGCTTCCAGGAGGGCAACTACAGACCGTGTTTTGCGGTTACTTTCCTCTTGAGCGGCGATGTACTTCATGAAATTCTCCACCGTCAAAGAATTGTTCTTTGAATTACAGGTCAGCGAGCAGATCTCGGGAGAGGCAAACGACTCGATACCTTCAAATCCAGGATATCTTGTTGTGTTTTGGCAATTGCTATTTGGAATGGGGCGTCAGAAATGACCTCGGTTGTAGTTTCAACAACGAATCGCTTGTAAAAGGCTTCATGAATAATTTCTGGCCCTGTTCCGGATTGACTTCCACGGGCGTGGGCCATTATATAGAAAGGATGGAGATGAGCGAAGATCGCGGGGCAAGCTCAGATTTTGGTGAGGCCTGTAGTTGTAGTTGACGATAGAGAATCCCAGTGCCAAATCAAAAGACCATTGTGAGGCAATATCACATGGCGTGACAGCGCGACTTTGACGCGCCGAGCGCTGCACGTGGAATGGGTCGAGCTGCACACGTGATGACAGCTCAATGGACGTGTCCTTCGGTGAAGGCCGAGAGCACAGCCACATTGTTGGCTATATGAAATGTACCTGGGTGCAAACGCGAGGAGTCAGCTACTGTATTACATCTTGTGTGACGATCATGAATAATTCTGCATCGTCAAGCTTCATAGATCACTCCAGGATCACTCAACTCTGAAGGAAGTCTCCGCCCCTGATACTACCGTGAACCGAACAAGACAGCGACCTCCAACGTAAGGCTGAGACCTCACTCTTAGATAGATCGAGGGAAGCGATTGAAGAGTGAGTAACGCGTATGTCGTGCAAAAGCGAGCGCAATACCCAAGCATGCATGGTGGTGTGCAAATGAGGTGGAAAAGCTTTGCATGTGTTTGGCGCCCGACTTTGAGCATTGCTCGATCAACTCCCTGAAGTACCGGCCCGGTACACCAGGGAGTTGATGCCAGGTGCCCCAAGTGGGAGCACCCGACGCTGACTAAGCTTTTCCATTTTGCTTCCAACATTCACCACTCATTGGCTGCTGGTGCGCCCCATGTCGAAGGTAGGTCAATACGCTCACAGGAGAATAGCGTGGTATCAGTGGTGAAAATGAAAGTCCTCTTTCTCTCGCGCTAGCCGTCAATTGAGAGTCGAAAACCTTATTATCATGAGATTTCCCAAGATGCAAAGCTAATTGACGCGAATACAGGCACGGGTCATGCCCTCCGGTATCGGTCGGTTCCTGTCGCTGGAGGCTCGGGAAGGAGAGGAAGAAGAGGAAGAAGAAGATGCTGTTGATGGAGAAGACGGATCTGATGAAGGTGTGTACTCCATTGTGTGGCGCAGTCTTGCTTGAATCTCAACTCCCGTTTCGCAGGTTTGTTCATCATACCGGACGGGGAGACTTCGACGACGCCAGCTGTCAGAGAGGGTATAACACAGCAAGAGCAGTTTGATAGCTGGCTGAACAGTCTCACGGATACCGCCTCGGAACAGGGAGACGAACCTCTCGATCCCGTCCTTGCTCAAGACGAAGACTCCGAAGTCGAGGAGGACTTTGAGCAGGCTGAGGGCAATATTCCCCATTTTGAGACCTCCTCCGCTTCTCTGGATGCTCGTTCCTTGCTGGCCGTGGACATCAGTATTGACATATGGGCGATCCGGTGTCGTGTATGTCAAGTTCATCTCTCTAGTATGCGACCCGTGTATTGAATGACCGTGTTATAGTTTCGAACTGCCAAAGACACTGTTAAGGCAATATGGAATGCAGTACAAAGAGTCCAGACATTGTCACCGTCTGCGCGCACGCAGCGCATTACAGAGATTTCAAACCGACGAGCCGCTCAAATTATGCGGAACTATCCTCGGGAAGATCAAGAGGACTGGAATTATCGCTATAATCGCCATTACGAGCTGGCTGTGACCTCCTTTACAGGCAAACCTTTAGCCGAGGATCTCATCGTCGACGTTTGGCCGGCAAAGAAAGCCCCTTCCCAGCCTACTATCTACATCGCCACCCGTGGCACTCTCAGTGAGTTGCTCGCCGTGATTACCGACAATCAGCCAGGTCGATCGCTCTTTGGGCTCTCCTTGAGAACTCTCTCACCAATCTCGGACAGTGTAGAACGAATGCGTGTCTGTAAATGGCGACCACAGCCTCCACTCGATTACAATGAGGCGTGGGTCCTCATTCGTGGGGGACAGTATGATGGCGATATGGGCTGGGTTGACAGGGACTTGGGAGGGATGTGGCTCAATGTCATAATTGTTCCTCGCCTGAAGTTTGCGACGCGAGCGGTACCAGTTGAGTCCCCCGAGGACAATCTCAATCATAATCGCAAACGGAACATGAGCAATTCATACCAAGTTCAACAAACATATCTTGTGCCTCCCTCCCCCGGAAAGCGCCATCTTCCTTCGCTCCTCCCTTCCGATTTGAAAGACCGCCTTACTCCCCTCAATTCCATCGACCCCATCCTTGTTAACCCATCGTCTATGCAGTTCGAGGAGACCGCTCCCCTACTCTTTGCATGGGACATGCTGGTCATACGTGTCCGACGAAAACACCTTACCCTCGCTCTACTCTCTCCGCCTCATTTGCACAGCCACCTCAGCAAGTCGCAGCACCCTCATATCGTCGCAGCTCGGAGTCATCTCCCTCCTCTAGAACACTGGACGCTCGAATCCGGAGCAGTTGTCGAGGATTTGAGAACTGGGATAAGAGGAACGGTAGTGAGCGATGAACCCGATCGAGTGTTCCTCGTCAGCCCTCTCGAAGACCCTTCGAACAAACAACTCGTCACGCAGGACCATCTCCTACGCGTCTTCGAGGTTGGTGACTTCGTCGGCATCAAATCTACAGACGGTGAGATCGCGCATGGATGGGTCATTGACACAACTCCGCCTGCTGCAGAGTCGAGCAAAGCCGAGATGGGGACATCATCCCCGGAGGAGCTTCGCAAGGAGGGAGAGTTCTTCTTATTAGGATCAGGACAGCATCGATATCTCTCCTTACTACTACATTCATTTGACGAGGAAGACCGAATGACACCCCGGGTTAAGCGAAAAAGTCCCGTCTGTTTAGCGTTTACTGACACGACTGACAGGTTATACGTGTTCATAAGAACAACTGTTTTCTTGCGGTCCAGCAGCGCAGTGCAAGGTCTACGACAAACACGACAAACATCTGTCTTCCAGCCTACCAAACACCTACGGCGAGGGAGACCACACCAGACATGTCTAGTCCATTTGAACAGCGCCTACGGTTCGTTCGCAAATTTGGGTACACGAAACGCTCCACCTACACACCCGGAGAGGAGTATAGTGGAAGGGTTCCTTGGTTCCGCCACCCGGTCGTCGTTGTAGGCAAAGGCGATCACAAGGGAGATACGGGCACAGTCGAAGATGTCAACATCGACCCCAGTGCGATCAGTGGACTTAAAGTCCTGGTGCGTTTTGATAGACTGCGTGCTGCAGAGGGAAAGCTTGATAAATGGTTATGCTACAGTCGTCTCCGCGATCCCGAGTAAGCATCCTTCATGTGTATGACAGGCATTGCCTCATATTGTCTCTAGGACTTACTGGCCTCTGCGTCTCATTAGCCCTCTCAGCGCGCTGCATACGAAAGCTGGTTTTCGGGGGAAACTGAAGTACTTCGAGTCCGAACTCAAATGTAGCTACGAGCCGCCTAAGACAGCGCGAGGACAACCTCGCGAGGCCGACGGTCTCGTCGTTTATCGACGCTCCGAGGCCGAAATGCAAGCTATACAGGATGCTCGTGACGCAGAAGGGGCCCTCGCCGTGGCGCCACCTGTTGGAGGAGGTACAGGATGGTGGAATGTTGACGAGGAAGACGCTGTAGCTGGCCCATCCACCGCTCCAAACAGACCGGTTTCCCCCATCGGACACACCTTGACTTATAACGAGACCATCCCGTGGTGCATGCAACCTTATCTTCGTAATCTTGACATCGTTGTCCCCCTTCCCAATAGTAAAGCGAAGAAGGAGATCCTCATCACTATACGACAGACAACCGCGTCCTCCGGAGCTACTGTCATCAACCGCATTCATAAGGACAATGCAGTGGATCCCCCCTTGGTGCCTAGTTCCATCTCCGTCAAGCATCCAGGCCACCGCGCTGCCGACGGTCACTGCTGGTTCGTGTATCAGGGTCCCCATGAACACGTTGGAAAATTCGTCCGGCCTATCCGTCTGCTCGACGTAGAGGGCTTAGAGGACGAGGATATGTTGGCATGGGTCGTCACCCAGGTGCTACGGCAAGGAAAGGGTTCACCTGACATAGATACAGGGAATGAGCTGCTCGTGCTAGATCGAAACTTGCTCGTGTTAGCAGCGGATCCGCAGTGGAAGACTCTTGATGCGCCGTTCACGCAAAAGAGGGAGAAAACTAGAGCGCACGGGCGCAAGGGTATCATTCACGTATATTCGCGTTAACATAGAAGGATTGCTGTACCTGTATTACTACCTGCTTGTACGATAATTTGTATTTACATTACTCATATGCTGGTTATAAGCACGTTGTATCGTATCGTATCGCAATGTCACGTTTATTAATGGTAGCTGCCCATGTGTGAGCACTGAGGGCGCCTACAGTGCGACGCCGAAATTTTAAAGGAGGGTAGGCGGCGACGCGTAAGTGACTTTCTTCAATGTGACTTCGGTTCAAATTAGATACTATAGACCTAAATCTATCTGTTGAAATCAACAAAGTTACAACTCTCATCATCTCGCTCGCCAACATTCTGAAATGAAGTACAAAGTAAGCAGAACCTCTGAGAGCGTATGCTTTTTACTAACAGCCTCCAACAGTAATGTCGCGCGCGTGGAAACATTTACCAATTCAGCTATGCCTTGTCTTTGTCGCGGTCTTGCTAATGCAGCGCGGCTTCCAGAGGGTGACCCGCAGCAATGACCCTCTGAAGAAGTGGGAAAACATTCTGTCTGAAACGTATGGGCGCGCCAACTATGACGTTTACGGCCAGCCACAATTGAGGTATGTCGCTCTCTTGTATAACGCGTATATATGTATATGTATGAACAGTACAGAAGTATCAGTACCTGTGGGCTCCACCCAAGAAGCTCACAAAGGTCTGGGATCACGCGCCATCAGCAGCCACCTACGAGACGAGGTCATCGATGCAATACTTCCAGTGTTGCAGATAGACTCACTGGAAAACAACCCGCGCGCGTGGAAGGATGTGGACGTAAAGGACATAGCTGAGAACCATGAAAGCAGACAAAAACATGACAATGTCAGTGTCAACAGTGGCCTGCAGCACGAAACTTTGGAAAGAGTCGCGGCGCACCGCCTCGAGGCGGTCCGCAAAGGCCTTCTGAATGGCCTCGCGGACCATTACTTCGACGCGGTTTTGGACAGCATCCTGAAAAGCGGCGTCGGGACCTTCCTGAAAAGGGACAGAGGTATCCGGAAGTGCCTCGAAGATACAATAGGCGGAGCCCAAGACAATCACCAGGAATGGGGAAACAACACGGAGCCCGGAAATGACACCGAGGACACGGTGCACATATCGGAAGTACGGGCTAATGACTGCATCATCGGTGGCGACGTCGACTGTCTGCGACTGATGGGCATCCTCGGCATGGGGGGATATGATGTGAATGTTATGGACGTCAGGAAGAATAGTGGCCAAATCACGCCATGCGAATAAGACTTCCTCGTTGTCGTTCCCGGGCAGGTCGCGAGACGACAAATGATATGGGTCGTTGAGTACCTCCTCCGCGTACGAGAAAATGGCAGTCTGTCAAACGCCAGTCAGCTCAATCGGTACTGGTAGAAATTGCCATTTTACCTCGCCCAGTCCAACAAGGTGGGTAAATTCGTCGTACGGGATCGCGACACGGCCATTGGCGGGGTGAGGCAGGTGAACTACCATGTAGGGAGGCGTCATGTTGGAGAGAGAGGAGACAGATGATGAGTGGCTATGTGGAAGCTTGAGAGAGATGGTGATTGGCCTTCAAAGAACGCATCGCGTCCTTTCATATGCATCGAATTTATTGGCGCCGAGTGGCAAGTAATCATACACGTGATGACTTACTTGGCACATATGATCGGTGATCCGGAACGCCACTCTACCCTTTCGACCTTTGAACCGCAATCAACTCTACAAAACATGGCCAACTACGAGGGCAGAGTCAGGTACTTCGCGGAGAAAACCCTGTTTGGATCGGATGCCATAACTACCGGAGCTTTCTCACCGACCTCGACATTTTTGGCCGTGGTCAAAGGGCCTCGTGTATCAGTGCATGCAATATCTGGCACCCGTTGCGACTTAGTGTATGTTCAGGATTCTTCAAAGTCCCGCGTATCGGCAATTGCGTGGTGCTCTGACGATATCTTCGTCACTGGGTATGAGGATGGTAGTTTTGTCTCTACGGTGATGAGCTTTTCGAAATTCAAGGCGCGTCGCGTAACATATAGTAGTGATGTTAACTAACACAATTTTTTTTCAGGTCTATGGACACTCCCTTGGTCTACGGGCATCTGCGGATCGAGCGGTCGACGGACTTCTTGTTGCTCCCCAGGGCGATATACTCTTGTTAGCGACGGCGGGGACCATTCAAAAATGGAGGAGAAAAAACACCGGACACTCTTGGCTATCCTGTTTTGTACGGTCTCAAGTTCCGCGATGGGCGTACATTGGTGATAATGCCCATTCCTGCGTCCCCGCTTGCTCTACGCTGGTCGAACAGAAACACGTACGCATTTCGAGCGGCCTATGAAGATGGCATCATGTGGGGTCAATCATAGATGCTAGTAGCCCTTTTGACATATACTCCAGAGATTGGGACTTCGAAGAGGGGACCAAGCCGAAAAACGTTTTGGAAGCCGGGCGAACCGGTCAAATGTAAGTGGTTTCTAGTGGCCTTGTGATTAACTGAACATCGTCATGTGTAGTATCTGTATGTCGTCGGACGGCTTAAGATACGTCTCGGCTACTCTCGAGGGAGGTGGCTTTGTTTATACTTGCCATCACCTGTTGGACAACGTACAAACTCGCATCACAATCCCAGTCTCTTTCGCTGGTGAACCTGTCGGAAGCGTCGCCTTCGTGCAGCATGATTCACTAGTTCTCATCAGCAGCCATTACAAACGCCGCCTAGTGCTCTGGGATATCAAGACCGACGACCTCATCATCCAGGAGATGGTCCACAAGAGCGATGCCATCGCTCCAAATATGCTTTTGAAGGTCACATCAGTGGGTTCACTCCTGTGGCTCACAGGCCGGCATTCCAGCTCATGTACACACACAGGATGACAACAGTGCGCCGAACGTCAGAGCCTCATTTCTGACCGTGTGTGGATCCGAAGGGAAGGTTTGGGAGTCGGCTGCAACCTCACAAGTAGTGTTACAAAGTCGCATTAGCGTTGCACTTGAGCATTGGATCATCATACTTGGGTACAGTGTTCTTATTCGTCGATATCCAGTCTCCGATTGATTCTCAATCACTACACCAGGCTTGTTATACTCGTCGGTGGATTCGGGCTGCATGAAAGCGGATTCGGAAGATTCATATGAACGGTGGGGTAGCATGCTTTGTGTGGGCGTAATCGACGATTTCATAGACATACGACAATCAGAATCATACTGCGCAGTTGAACTATGGAGGTATTAAAAACGGAATGAGGAGCGGGGTCCGTATGTGTGGTAAACAACGAATTTGCGAGACTACAGAAAAGGAGGACGGGTAGAGTCGTGCTCATGGATCATGACACCTCACTAGTTCGAACTTTGAAGGGGAGAGAGTGTCGGTATGCGTCGGGATCAGTGGCTGCATCCCTTTGTAGTGGGACACCGCACGGGGTGAGTTCTGCTGAAAGGCGTTTCACAGACACACAATGCGGCTTTCTCAAGAACTTGGATAAAATACCTGGTGATGGTACGTGCTCGAAGTGCGTTTCTTTCCTCCTGACTACATGGCGCAGTTTCTTGACCTCGACGACTTCGATCCTAAGAGACCACGACCACGTTCAAGGCGGTACATACAGCGCCCCAAGGCCTCACTCTCCACCACTCGACTGGCTCGCTTTCCCGACCATCTGTCTCTTGACATCATTGTTGAGGTGCGTTGATTGTCATGGCCACTGAGAACTTGAAGATCATACAAGCCTTTGCAGTTGGTCCAGTATCTCGACGCGCCGAGCTTGGTGGCCCTGTGGCACGCCTCTCCGTCATTCACAGGCGCCATTGACTTGAGCCCTTCGGGACGACCCTGGAGACAGGCCATCGTCAACACCGACGGCCTTCCTTCTCCCATACCCAGCATGAACCATAAGGACTACGCAATTATGCTATTCTCTCCAACCTGCACAGTACGTGGGTTGCTGAATAGGAGATATTTCGTCGGTTATCCGGCTCATTCATGTTCACCATGTTATTACAGCGGTGTCAGAAGAGACAGGCTCGTGCCCAGGTCTTCTATAAGACTCACTTTTGCAAGAGCTGTACAGAGCGCTACGAGAAGTAAGCTCAGGATGCTATTGACCGTTTGCAACTGATAGACAGTCCCCTAGATGGAACGACCTTACTCCATACACCACGCTCGGCGCGATGAATGATGCGGAGCGCAAGGCCACAATCGCCAGCTCGTCTTGGTACGAGTCATGGTGGGACGCTCGTAGCAAGGCGGAGAGTGCAGCAAGGCTTGCCCAGCGAAGGCAAAATGCTGCGGCCCGCTTCACTTTGTCAGTATCTTCTTAGCAGTCTTGGGCGCTGCCTGACTATTGTGCCCAGCATACAACAGAAATTATGCGACCTGGGCCTGGAAGACAAGCTGGCTCGTATTCCGGACTGGCTCTTCATGGATCATCGATTGGTCAACAGCGGTAACAGGTTGACGTCTCGAGGTACTTATGGTGCTCTTCCCCACCTCTCGCATTCATCTCATGGGTGTCGATCCGCAACAGGCTGGGCCAGAATTTCAGCTGAAATGATACGTTTCGTCGAATGGAATGCGCACAAATATCCGGAAGTAGAAGTGATTATGGAGGTGCTACGTAGGTGTTTTGCTCTGTGTTTTGCTTCTGGCTAGCCTGATTTGGACTTAGCAGGAACAACCGCTCGTGGACCGTCAACTTATTTCGCGCGCCGCCGTGCGGCAGACTGAGGACTCGAACCATACTACCTCCATTTATGATCCTTCTCTCCTTAGAGTGTTGGAGTTTTATCACTGTTGTGTAGGATACGAATATATAGACTACCTTAATGAAGCCAATTTTCTGTTACTGTTCGACGCTATGATTCTGAAACTCCCCAGTATGATGTATTGGCATGATATCCGATTACAGGCATGGTTCTCTCACATGAATTTGCCTGAGTTCCATTGCGGTGCATGTTCGTGACTTCTCTTCGACATGGGGCGCACCAGCAGCCAATGGGTCGTGGATGTTAGAAGCAAGACGAGAAAGGATTAGTCAGCGTCGGGTGCTCCCATTTGAGGCAGCGAGCATCAACTCCCTGAAGTACCGGGCCGGTACTTCAGGGAGTTGATCGAGCGATGCTCAAAGTCGGGCGCCAAACAGGTGCAAAGGCTTTCCCATCTTGTCGACACCCCATCATGCATGCATGGGTGATGTGGGCACTCTTGCAGAAGCTACGCCCCGCTCAACACCGCATCATGCCCGTTGCGTTGGACAAAGTGCGGGCACATAAATTTGCCGGGCACCCCGAGAACTTAGATCTATCCGCGAAGCGACTTCAAAGCAGATAACACTGTTCTAGGTCGGCAGGTCGATGACCAAAAGGGGTGAGTGCGTTCCACGTCCTAAAGCAGAGTTTTGAGGATGTTGAAGACGAAGACAGCGCGCCAGACCTCGGAGAAAGAAGCGGCGGTCCTCAGACGTGAAGAATGGCGGATGACGTGCCCTGGAATCGTATCGTACAGATCATCCATTCGGTCGGGCATGTTACATGATGAAAACAGTCATACAGGTCAAAGAGGGGATGTCTACATGCTTCTCCGGGTGGCGGCTGAATCAATTGCGACGGGCTGCTAACGCCGCCACAAATCCTAGTGTGAAGATCATGACTTGCTAGAAGCTGGTTGAATATGACACGTCTCCACAGGTTTCGAAGTCAAAGCTCACCAGAATTTCACACGTCCTCGACAAAGCGTTGACTTGGGACTCTAGGGAAGCGATGCGAGCCTACGATGCGTCAACGTCGAGTTCAACGTCATCCAGTTTCGCCGCCATGTCTTCGATTTGAACGTCGGTGCCGTCTCTCCAATCCTCACACGTCCCCGACAAAGCGTTGACTTGGGACTCTGGGGAATCGATGCGAGCCTTCGATGCGTCAACGCCGAGTTCAACATCATCCAGTTTCGCCGCCATGTCTTCGATTCAGACCGGTGGCTCTCTGGAGCCTTATGATTGCCTCTACACTCATAGGGTATGTAGGCGCTACACAAACAAAATCATTGAGCTCTGACGACCTACAGTTTACCGCCGTCCATAGTCATTCATTGAGACATACGGACAGCTACGACGGCGCGTCGTCCCTCTATAACGAGCCCGCATCGCGTTCACACCGCCCTTAATCCGGGATCATGCTAAGTGGGGTGTCTTGAGACCCTGGAACACCGCTTGCTGTCTCACTAGTATGTTGTGATCTCTGCTCATAGAATAGAAAACTCATATTTTTGTAGCTCACAAGACAAGAAGCACAGCGCGATGGAAATAATTTATGAAAAAATCAAATAACCCAAAAAGATCAATACATCTGAGTCAACTCGGTTGCAATGTGGCGGCGATCGGCGCTGATGGAAGCTGAAGGACGAGGTATTTCTTTTCAAACACCAACCACCAGCATGCCGCAGTTCTATATCGTAGGTAAGTACTTCGATTCTCAGCATTGCAGTCCAACACACTCGCGCGCAATGCAGAGGCTATCACGAGGGCGTTTTGGGATGCTAAGAATGGGGAGATCCTGTATCGCATCAAGTGGTACCAGTACAGCGCGCGAGAGAACACGTACGTGCCCGAAACTCTACTTGGTTAACTGCACTGATTCCTCTGCGTACAGATGGGAGCCAAAGGAATCCCTCGAGTCAGGAGGGACGGGATGGATGATCGACGACTGGTGGGCCCGTGTCGAACAGGACGTTGGAGTGACGCGGGATCAGTTGCCCTCAGTCGGAACCGTTCGCGCGAAAGGCAAACATATCAGTGAGTTTAGACCTGACTCATCACCCAGCAACCAACTTATGGATATCGGGATATCTAGAGGAACAGAAGGAACATACTAGAGTCTCGCGAGAACAGCTAGCGGCTGGAATATCAGCAGCGCCGGTGGGAGAAGGGGACGGGCAAGATGAAAGCATGTCTCCCTTGCCGAATCTGACGGTCGGAGAGGTTGGTAATCAGCAAGTAGGTGTGGGTTCTTCCAAGGAGACTGGCGATGCAGCGCGTGCTGCTTATCTGTGCGGGAGCATGTCGCCCTTGTCGGACTTGCCTTAGCAACAGAGAACAAATCATGCGTACATACAAACAGAGTAGCACAGTAGCATACAAGTTATAAAATCTTGAGGGGTACGTGTGATTGAGACTGAGTACTACTCCTAAGTCAGCTTCTATATGCTGATAAATAAGCCTACAAGCAACGGAACAAACGACTCATCCCCAGAATCGGGTGTCATAGAAATGGCATCCGCGCGCCCCCTTGTCGTGGGTTCTGGGCTTAGCCTTCGGGCGACCAAGCAGCGCGTTGAAGAATGCACGCAGACAGCATGAACATTTCGGGTAAGTGCTTACGCCACACACTCCAGTTGGGATCTAATGTTCTATAGGCAACGATGACTGGATTCTTGAAGACAGTCTACGCCTCTTGCATAACGATTTCCCACCGCGAGGATGGCTTAACGCCGAACAACTCGAGCTGTCGAGCTTGCTACTCGTGTAAGTCTACGCCACACAAGGCCGACACAAATTAACATCCCCCAGGTCACGCAGCATTGAAACAGCGCGTGGTCCTCAATGATAGACACAATCGGCGCGTCGCCCCTCTATAATGAGCCTGCATCGCGCTCACACCGCCCTCCAGACGCGCTTTAGTCGGGAACGGATGTCCGGGCCGGTACCCGAAGGAGCCAAATCCGGTCGTATTTAAACCGATTCCCGACGCTCTGAGCACCTTCTGCTCTCCTCAACCACCAACCATGGAGAACATCGTCGCCACTATGCTCGCACCGCTCGGAGGAGATCTCAACACGATGCCCGCCGCCGCGCCCATCACCGTACGGCCAGCTGGAGTCCAGATCCAGGCCCCGACGCCAGTCAACGTCGCGCCCGAAGCCTTGATGCAGCAGTCGGACCATCCGAACGCGACGGCCGCGATTCTGGCCCAGATGCGTACCGAGTTCAAGACGTCGGGGATCTGGCTTGGGCACGCCGCCCTAAGCGACGCGAGGAGGCGCTGCGAGCATTTGCTTGGGGGACGGGCGCGTTTCTGGGTTCTGTCGTGAGTCTCACGCATCATCTACATCTTCGCAAGCTTATTGGGGTGTGAAGGCCGACCGGTCTTCACACCCACGGTTCCGCACTCCCCATCCCGCACGTCACCATCCGTCTCTACGACGACGCGGGGTGGGCGGTCGGCTGCGTAGAGTGGGGTGGATTCGAGGAGGACGAGGCGATCCTCTTCCCGCTAACGAAGAGGCAGCGGACGAACATGAAGAGGAGGGAGAGAGGGACCCCAGAGGCGGAGAGGAGGGCGGCCGTCTGGGCGAACAGGGCGAGGATGGTTACGGTGAGTTCGCGTCCTCTCCTCCCCGAAGAGATACTCATGATTCACAGGTTCTTGAATGGTCAATCTAGATACAAAACGGCCGCTGTACCATACTGTACGACTAGGACGTTCGCGAAGTGTGTATTTCTTGGGGGATTCGGTCTGTATTGCATCTTCTTTGGCAGTAGTGTCTTGTCGTCTGACCGTGAATGCTGCTGTAGCTTGGCGCAACGTCTCCCTCACGCATGGAGTATGCACTTCTTCTGCTGAACTCGGATGGACACTGGGTGTGTACATTTCGTGTTCATTGTAACCAACAATTGACTTACACTAAACAGGAGCTACGGCGTGTATCAGCCGTATCGTTCCATCCCCTCGGACTTTCACTGACATGTACTGTGTAGGTGGTCCGTACTCGATTCTTAAGTCAACATCCTGGAATCGGGTGTTTATGCATCCGCGCGCCCCCTTGTCGTGGGTTCTGGGCTTAGCCTTCGGGCGACCAAGCAGCGCGTTGAAGAATGCACGCAGACAGCATGAACATTTCGGGTAAGTGCTTACGCCACACACTCCAGTTGGGATCTAATGTTCTATAGGCAACGATGACTGGATTCTTGAAGACAGTCTACGCCTCTTGCATAACGATTTCCCACCGCGAGGATGGCTTAACGCCGAACAACTCGAGCTGTCGAGCTTGCTACTCGTGTAAGTCTACGCCACACAAGGCCGACACAAATTAACATCCCCCAGGTCACGCAGCATTGAAACAGCGCGTGGTCCTCAATGATAGACACAATCGGCGCGTCGCCCCTCTATAATGAGCCTGCATCGCGCTCACACCGCCCTCCAGACGCGCTTTAGTCGGGAACGGATGTCCGGGCCGGTACCCGAAGGAGCCAAATCCGGTCGTATTTAAACCGATTCCCGACGCTCTGAGCACCTTCTGCTCTCCTCAACCACCAACCATGGAGAACATCGTCGCCACTATGCTCGCACCGCTCGGAGGAGATCTCAACACGATGCCCGCCGCCGCGCCCATCACCGTACGGCCAGCTGGAGTCCAGATCCAGGCCCCGACGCCAGTCAACGTCGCGCCCGAAGCCTTGATGCAGCAGTCGGACCATCCGAACGCGACGGCCGCGATTCTGGCCCAGATGCGTACCGAGTTCAAGACGTCGGGGATCTGGCTTGGGCACGCCGCCCTAAGCGACGCGAGGAGGCGCTGCGAGCATTTGCTCGGGGGACGGGCGCGTTTCTGGGTTCTGTCGTGAGTCTCACGCATCATCTACATCTTCGCAAGCTTATTGGGGTGTGAAGGCCGACCGGTCTTCACACCCACGGTTCCGCACTCCCCATCCCGCACGTCACCATCCGTCTCTACGACGACGCGGGGTGGGCGGTCGGCTGCGTAGAGTGGGGTGGATTCGAGGAGGACGAGGCGATCCTCTTCCCGCTAACGAAGAGGCAGCGGACGAACATGAAGAGGAGGGAGAGAGGGACCCCAGAGGCGGAGAGGAGGGCGGCCGTCTGGGCGAACAGGGCGAGGATGGTTACGGTGAGTTCGCGTCCTCTCCTCCCCGAAGAGATACTCATGATTCACAGGTTCTTGAATGGTCAATCTAGATACAAAACGGCCGCTGTACCATACTGTACGACTAGGACGTTCGCGAAGTGTGTATTTCTTGGGGGATTCGGTCTGTATTGCATCTTCTTTGGCAGTAGTGTCTTGTCGTCTGACCGTGAATGCTGCTGTAGCTTGGCGCAACGTCTCCCTCACGCATGGAGTATGCACTTCTTCTGCTGAACTCGGATGGACACTGGGTGTGTACATTTCGTGTTCATTGTAACCAACAATTGACTTACACTAAACAGGAGCTACGGCGTGTATCAGCCGTATCGTTCCATCCCCTCGGACTTTCACTGACATGTACTGTGTAGGTGGTCCGTACTCGATTCTTAAGTCAACATCCTGGAATCGGGTGTTTATGCATCCGCGCGCCCCCTTGTCGTGGGTTCTGGGCTTAGCCTTCGGGCGACCAAGCAGCGCGTTGAAGAATGCACGCAGACAGCATGAACATTTCGGGTAAGTGCTTACGCCACACACTCCAGTTGGGATCTAATGTTCTATAGGCAACGATGACTGGATTCTTGAAGACAGTCTACGCCTCTTGCATAACGATTTCCCACCGCGAGGATGGCTTAACGCCGAACAACTCGAGCTGTCGAGCTTGCTACTCGTGTAAGTCTACGCCACACAAGGCCGACACAAATTAACATCCCCCAGGTCACGCAGCATTGAAACAGCGCGTGGTCCTCAATGATAGACACAATCGGCGCGTCGCCCCTCTATAATGAGCCTGCATCGCGCTCACACCGCCCTCCAGACGCGCTTTAGTCGGGAACGGATGTCCGGGCCGGTACCCGAAGGAGCCAAATCCGGTCGTATTTAAACCGATTCCCGACGCTCTGAGCACCTTCTGCTCTCCTCAACCACCAACCATGGAGAACATCGTCGCCACTATGCTCGCACCGCTCGGAGGAGATCTCAACACGATGCCCGCCGCCGCGCCCATCACCGTACGGCCAGCTGGAGTCCAGATCCAGGCCCCGACGCCAGTCAACGTCGCGCCCGAAGCCTTGATGCAGCAGTCGGACCATCCGAACGCGACGGCCGCGATTCTGGCCCAGATGCGTACCGAGTTCAAGACGTCGGGGATCTGGCTTGGGCACGCCGCCCTAAGCGACGCGAGGAGGCGCTGCGAGCATTTGCTCGGGGGACGGGCGCGTTTCTGGGTTCTGTCGTGAGTCTCACGCATCATCTACATCTTCGCAAGCTTATTGGGGTGTGAAGGCCGACCGGTCTTCACACCCACGGTTCCGCACTCCCCATCCCGCACGTCACCATCCGTCTCTACGACGACGCGGGGTGGGCGGTCGGCTGCGTAGAGTGGGGTGGATTCGAGGAGGACGAGGCGATCCTCTTCCCGCTAACGAAGAGGCAGCGGACGAACATGAAGAGGAGGGAGAGAGGGACCCCAGAGGCGGAGAGGAGGGCGGCCGTCTGGGCGAACAGGGCGAGGATGGTTACGGTGAGTTCGCGTCCTCTCCTCCCCGAAGAGATACTCATGATTCACAGGTTCTTGAATGGTCAATCTAGATACAAAACGGCCGCTGTACCATACTGTACGACTAGGACGTTCGCGAAGTGTGTATTTCTTGGGGGATTCGGTCTGTATTGCATCTTCTTTGGCAGTAGTGTCTTGTCGTCTGACCGTGAATGCTGCTGTAGCTTGGCGCAACGTCTCCCTCACGCATGGAGTATGCACTTCTTCTGCTGAACTCGGATGGACACTGGGTGTGTACATTTCGTGTTCATTGTAACCAACAATTGACTTACACTAAACAGGAGCTACGGCGTGTATCAGCCGTATCGTTCCATCCCCTCGGACTTTCACTGACATGTACTGTGTAGGTGGTCCGTACTCGATTCTTAAGTCAACATCCTGGAATCGGGTGTTTATGCATCCGCGCGCCCCCTTGTCGTGGGTTCTGGGCTTAGCCTTCGGGCGACCAAGCAGCGCGTTGAAGAATGCACGCAGACAGCATGAACATTTCGGGTAAGTGCTTACGCCACACACTCCAGTTGGGATCTAATGTTCTATAGGCAACGATGACTGGATTCTTGAAGACAGTCTACGCCTCTTGCATAACGATTTCCCACCGCGAGGATGGCTTAACGCCGAACAACTCGAGCTGTCGAGCTTGCTACTCGTGTAAGTCTACGCCACACAAGGCCGACACAAATTAACATCCCCCAGGTCACGCAGCATTGAAACAGCGCGTGGTCCTCAATGATAGACACAATCGGCGCGTCGCCCCTCTATAATGAGCCTGCATCGCGCTCACACCGCCCTCCAGACGCGCTTTAGTCGGGAACGGATGTCCGGGCCGGTACCCGAAGGAGCCAAATCTGGTCGTATTTAAACCGATTCCCGACGCTCTGAGCACCTTCTGCTCTCCTCAACCACCAACCATGGAGAACATCGTCGCCACTATGCTCGCACCGCTCGGAGGAGATCTCAACACGATGCCCGCCGCCGCGCCCATCACCGTACGGCCAGCTGGAGTCCAGATCCAGGCCCCGACGCCAGTCAACGTCGCGCCCGAAGCCTTGATGCAGCAGTCGGACCATCCGAACGCGACGGCCGCGATTCTGGCCCAGATGCGTACCGAGTTCAAGACGTCGGGGATCTGGCTTGGGCACGCCGCCCTAAGCGACGCGAGGAGGCGCTGCGAGCATTTGCTCGGGGGACGGGCGCGTTTCTGGGTTCTGTCGTGAGTCTCACGCATCATCTACATCTTCGCAAGCTTATTGGGGTGTGAAGGCCGACCGGTCTTCACACCCACGGTTCCGCACTCCCCATCCCGCACGTCACCATCCGTCTCTACGACGACGCGGGGTGGGCGGTCGGCTGCGTAGAGTGGGGTGGATTCGAGGAGGACGAGGCGATCCTCTTCCCGCTAACGAAGAGGCAGCGGACGAACATGAAGAGGAGGGAGAGAGGGACCCCAGAGGCGGAGAGGAGGGCGGCCGTCTGGGCGAACAGGGCGAGGATGGTTACGGTGAGTTCGCGTCCTCTCCTCCCCGAAGAGATACTCATGATTCACAGGTTCTTGAATGGTCAATCTAGATACAAAACGGCCGCTGTACCATACTGTACGACTAGGACGTTCGCGAAGTGTGTATTTCTTGGGGGATTCGGTCTGTATTGCATCTTCTTTGGCAGTAGTGTCTTGTCGTCTGACCGTGAATGCTGCTGTAGCTTGGCGCAACGTCTCCCTCACGCATGGAGTATGCACTTCTTCTGCTGAACTCGGATGGACACTGGGTGTGTACATTTCGTGTTCATTGTAACCAACAATTGACTTACACTAAACAGGAGCTACGGCGTGTATCAGCCGTATCGTTCCATCCCCTCGGACTTTCACTGACATGTACTGTGTAGGTGGTCCGTACTCGATTCTTAAGTCAACATCCTGGAATCGGGTGTTTATGCATCCGCGCGCCCCCTTGTCGTGGGTTCTGGGCTTAGCCTTCGGGCGACCAAGCAGCGCGTTGAAGAATGCACGCAGACAGCATGAACATTTCGGGTAAGTGCTTACGCCACACACTCCAGTTGGGATCTAATGTTCTATAGGCAACGATGACTGGATTCTTGAAGACAGTCTACGCCTCTTGCATAACGATTTCCCACCGCGAGGATGGCTTAACGCCGAACAACTCGAGCTGTCGAGCTTGCTACTCGTGTAAGTCTACGCCACACAAGGCCGACACAAATTAACATCCCCCAGGTCACGCAGCATTGAAACAGCGCGTGGTCCTCAATGATAGACACAATCGGCGCGTCGCCCCTCTATAATGAGCCTGCATCGCGCTCACACCGCCCTCCAGACGCGCTTTAGTCGGGAACGGATGTCCGGGCCGGTACCCGAAGGAGCCAAATCCGGTCGTATTTAAACCGATTCCCGACGCTCTGAGCACCTTCTGCTCTCCTCAACCACCAACCATGGAGAACATCGTCGCCACTATGCTCGCACCGCTCGGAGGAGATCTCAACACGATGCCCGCCGCCGCGCCCATCACCGTACGGCCAGCTGGAGTCCAGATCCAGGCCCCGACGCCAGTCAACGTCGCGCCCGAAGCCTTGATGCAGCAGTCGGACCATCCGAACGCGACGGCCGCGATTCTGGCCCAGATGCGTACCGAGTTCAAGACGTCGGGGATCTGGCTTGGGCACGCCGCCCTAAGCGACGCGAGGAGGCGCTGCGAGCATTTGCTCGGGGGACGGGCGCGTTTCTGGGTTCTGTCGTGAGTCTCACGCATCATCTACATCTTCGCAAGCTTATTGGGGTGTGAAGGCCGACCGGTCTTCACACCCACGGTTCCGCACTCCCCATCCCGCACGTCACCATCCGTCTCTACGACGACGCGGGGTGGGCGGTCGGCTGCGTAGAGTGGGGTGGATTCGAGGAGGACGAGGTGATCCTCTTCCCGCTAACGAAGAGGCAGCGGACGAACATGAAGAGGAGGGAGAGAGGGACCCCAGAGGCGGAGAGGAGGGCGGCCGTCTGGGCGAACAGGGCGAGGATGGTTACGGTGAGTTCGCGTCCTCTCCTCCCCGAAGAGATACTCATGATTCACAGGTTCTTGAATGGTCAATCTAGATACAAAACGGCCGCTGTACCATACTGTACGACTAGGACGTTCGCGAAGTGTGTATTTCTTGGGGGATTCGGTCTGTATTGCATCTTCTTTGGCAGTAGTGTCTTGTCGTCTGACCGTGAATGCTGCTGTAGCTTGGCGCAACGTCTCCCTCACGCATGGAGTATGCACTTCTTCTGCTGAACTCGGATGGACACTGGGTGTGTACATTTCGTGTTCATTGTAACCAACAATTGACTTACACTAAACAGGAGCTACGGCATGTATCAGCCGTATCGTTCCATCCCCTCGGACTTTCACTGACATGTACTGTGTAGGTGGTCCGTACTCGATTCTTAAGTCAACATCCTGGAATCGGGTGTTTATGCATCCGCGCGCCCCCTTGTCGTGGGTTCTGGGCTTAGCCTTCGGGCGACCAAGCAGCGCGTTGAAGAATGCACGCAGACAGCATGAACATTTCGGGTAAGTGCTTACGCCACACACTCCAGTTGGGATCTAATGTTCTATAGGCAACGATGACTGGATTCTTGAAGACAGTCTACGCCTCTTGCATAACGATTTCCCACCGCGAGGATGGCTTAACGCCGAACAACTCGAGCTGTCGAGCTTGCTACTCGTGTAAGTCTACGCCACACAAGGCCGCCACAAATTAACATCCCCCAGGTCACGCAGCATTGAAACAGCGCGTGGTCCTCAATGATAGACACAATCGGCGCGTCGCCCCTCTATAATGAGCCTGCATCGCGCTCACACCGCCCTCCAGACGCGCTTTAGTCGGGAACGGATGTCCGGGCCGGTACCCGAAGGAGCCAAATCCGGTCGTATTTAAACCGATTCCCGACGCTCTGAGCACCTTCTGCTCTCCTCAACCACCAACCATGGAGAACATCGTCGCCACTATGCTCGCACCGCTCGGAGGAGATCTCAACACGATGCCCGCCGCCGCGCCCATCACCGTACGGCCAGCTGGAGTCCAGATCCAGGCCCCGACGCCAGTCAACGTCGCGCCCGAAGCCTTGATGCAGCAGTCGGACCATCCGAACGCGACGGCCGCGATTCTGGCCCAGATGCGTACCGAGTTCAAGACGTCGGGGATCTGGCTTGGGCACGCCGCCCTAAGCGACGCGAGGAGGCGCTGCGAGCATTTGCTCGGGGGACGGGCGCGTTTCTGGGTTCTGTCGTGAGTCTCACGCATCATCTACATCTTCGCAAGCTTATTGGGGTGTGAAGGCCGACCGGTCTTCACACCCACGGTTCCGCACTCCCCATCCCGCACGTCACCATCCGTCTCTACGACGACGCGGGGTGGGCGGTCGGCTGCGTAGAGTGGGGTGGATTCGAGGAGGACGAGGCGATCCTCTTCCCGCTAACGAAGAGGCAGCGGACGAACATGAAGAGGAGGGAGAGAGGGACCCCAGAGGCGGAGAGGAGGGCGGCCGTCTGGGCGAACAGGGCGAGGATGGTTACGGTGAGTTCGCGTCCTCTCCTCCCCGAAGAGATACTCATGATTCACAGGTTCTTGAATGGTCAACCTAGATACAAAACGGCCGCTGTACCATACTGTACGACTAGGACGTTCGCGAAGTGTGTATTTCTTGGGGGATTCGGTCTGTATTGCATCTTCTTTGGCAGTAGTGTCTTGTCGTCTGACCGTGAATGCTGCTGTAGCTTGGCGCAACGTCTCCCTCACGCATGGAGTATGCACTTCTTCTGCTGAACTCGGATGGACACTGGGTGTGTACATTTCGTGTTCATTGTAACCAACAATTGACTTACACTAAACAGGAGCTACGGCGTGTATCAGCCGTATCGTTCCATCCCCTCGGACTTTCACTGACATGTACTGTGTAGGTGGTCCGTACTCGATTCTTAAGTCAACATCCTGGAATCGGGTGTTTATGCATCCGCGCGCCCCCTTGTCGTGGGTTCTGGGCTTAGCCTTCGGGCGACCAAGCAGCGCGTTGAAGAATGCACGCAGACAGCATGAACATTTCGGGTAAGTGCTTACGCCACACACTCCAGTTGGGATCTAATGTTCTATAGGCAACGATGACTGGATTCTTGAAGACAGTCTACGCCTCTTGCATAACGATTTCCCACCGCGAGGATGGCTTAACGCCGAACAACTCGAGCTGTCGAGCTTGCTACTCGTGTAAGTCTACGCCACACAAGGCCGCCACAAATTAACATCCCCCAGGTCACGCAGCATTGAAACAGCGCGTGGTCCTCAATGATAGACACAATCGGCGCGTCGCCCCTCTATAATGAGCCTGCATCGCGCTCACACCGCCCTCCAGACGCGCTTTAGTCGGGAACGGATGTCCGGGCCGGTACCCGAAGGAGCCAAATCCGGTCGTATTTAAACCGATTCCCGACGCTCTGAGCACCTTCTGCTCTCCTCAACCACCAACCATGGAGAACATCGTCGCCACTATGCTCGCACCGCTCGGAGGAGATCTCAACACGATGCCCGCCGCCGCGCCCATCACCGTACGGCCAGCTGGAGTCCAGATCCAGGCCCCGACGCCAGTCAACGTCGCGCCCGAAGCCTTGATGCAGCAGTCGGACCATCCGAACGCGACGGCCGCGATTCTGGCCCAGATGCGTACCGAGTTCAAGACGTCGGGGATCTGGCTTGGGCACGCCGCCCTAAGCGACGCGAGGAGGCGCTGCGAGCATTTGCTCGGGGGACGGGCGCGTTTCTGGGTTCTGTCGTGAGTCTCACGCATCATCTACATCTTCGCAAGCTTATTGGGGTGTGAAGGCCGACCGGTCTTCACACCCACGGTTCCGCACTCCCCATCCCGCACGTCACCATCCGTCTCTACGACGACGCGGGGTGGGCGGTCGGCTGCGTAGAGTGGGGTGGATTCGAGGAGGACGAGGCGATCCTCTTCCCGCTAACGAAGAGGCAGCGGACGAACATGAAGAGGAGGGAGAGAGGGACCCCAGAGGCGGAGAGGAGGGCGGCCGTCTGGGCGAACAGGGCGAGGATGGTTACGGTGAGTTCGCGTCCTCTCCTCCCCGAAGAGATACTCATGATTCACAGGTTCTTGAATGGTCAATCTAGATACAAAACGGCCGCTGTACCATACTGTACGACTAGGACGTTCGCGAAGTGTGTATTTCTTGGGGGATTCGGTCTGTATTGCATCTTCTTTGGCAGTAGTGTCTTGTCGTCTGACCGTGAATGCTGCTGTAGCTTGGCGCAACGTCTCCCTCACGCATGGAGTATGCACTTCTTCTGCTGAACTCGGATGGACACTGGGTGTGTACATTTCGTGTTCATTGTAACCAACAAGTGACTTACACTAAACAGGAGCTACGGCGTGTATCAGCCGTATCGTTCCATCCCCTCGGACTTTCACTGACATGTACTGTGTAGGTGGTCCGTACTCGATTCTTAAGTCAACATCCTGGAATCGGGTGTTTATGCATCCGCGCGCCCCCTTGTCGTGGGTTCCGGGCTTAGCCTTCGGGCGACCAAGCAGCGCGTTCAACTCATGTTTGGTTTCCCCTAGGCGGGGCATCCTGTTCGGGCCAGGGGTAGAATACCCTATCTGGGCCAGGCTGGGTAGATGGGAACCACATGATATAGGTTCTCGAAGCGTTGCCAGGAGTTACAGTCTGGGCTATTTTCAATCAACGGTTTTCACTGCTGCAATGTGGGTGAAAACAAGTAGGATTTTCTTGTCCGAGCACAGCCCTTCACGGATCGTCGGTTCTTGTTGCCGGGCGTGTGCCTCACTTTATCTCATTTGGACCTTCCAGACTCCTCTAATGTAGTAGTGTAGAGTCTAGAATTCATGTTTATCTGCTTGAATATGGCCTCTAGAATAAATGAATAAATGGGACCGTTGTCTCTCTATTCCCTCTTTTCTTTTCTGAAGACCCATCCGACATATGACTATCCTCACTTACTATTTCGACCACTCATGGCCCAACGGTAGTTTGGCGCGTCCGGAGCCCGGCATTCTATGGGTCTTCGGTTCAACCCTTCCTACTGCCTAGAGTACTTCCTTGTCGTTGCTATCCTCAGTTTTTGGCAAGTACACTTAGGAACTTGTCTTATGTTCCTTTTGGCAATAATGTCCACAGACTTCTCAGCACCCTTGCTAATGCGGTTGAGACTGGAAAAGAAAGGGTCTCCTAAGGTAATTGGGTTCCCTCCTTGCTACAAAGGGAATCACTCGGAACTGGGCAATTTTAAGTTTCCAGATTGTGCCATCCAGTTCACAGACCACGTAATTACCTGCAGAAGTCCTTGTAACTACTGTATATGGTCCCATGAACCATTTCTTGGACTTTGCGTTCATCTCAGCCTCTATTCGTGTGTTTCTGATCAAGAGATGAAGCAAGGCAGCATGCGCAACCAGACTTAACAAAAGCTAGCGACACGTAGCAAGGCAGTATCTAGACTTAGCAAAAGCTAGCGAAACATAGCAAGGCAGTACCCAGACTTAGCAAGAGCTAGCGAAACGTAGCGAGGCAGACCTAGCAAGAGCTAGCAAACATAGCAAGGCAGTATCCAGACTTAGCGAAAGCTAGCGAAACGTAGCAAGGCAGCAACCAGACCTAGCGAGAGCTAGCGAAATGTAGCGAGGCAGTACGTAGACTTAGCGAAAGCTAGCGACACGTAGCGAGGCAGCAACCAGACCTAGCAAGAGCTAGCGAAACGGAGTGAGGCAGACCTAGCAAGAGCTAGCGAACATAGCAAGGCAGTATCCAGACTCAGCGAAAGCTAGTGAAACGTAGCAAGGCAGCAACCAGACCTAGCGAGACCTAGCGAAATGTAGCGAGGCAGACCTAGCGAGAGCTAGCGAACGTAGCGAGGCAGACCTATCGAGAGCTGGAGAACGTAGCAAGGCAGTATCCAGACTTAGCGGGAGCTAGCAAAACGTAGCAAAACGTAGCAAGACAGTATCCAGAGTTAGCGGGAGCTAGCAAAATATAGCGAGGCAATACCCAGACTTAGCGAAAGCTAGCGACACGTAGCAAGACAGTATCCAGACCTAGCGAGAGCTAGCGAAACGGAGTGAGGCAGACCTAGCAAGAGCTAGCGGACATAGCAAGGCAGTATCCAGACTTAGCGAAAGCTAGCGAAACGTAGCGAGGCAGCAACCAGACCTAGCGAGAGCTAGCAAAATGTAGCGAGGCAGACCTATCGAGAGCTGGAGAACGTAGCAAGGCAGTATCCAGACTTAGCGGAAGCTAGCAAAACGTAGCAAGACAGCAATCAGACCTAGCGAGACCGAGCAAAATGTAGCGAGGCAGACCTAGCGAGAGCTAGCGAACATAGCGAGGCAGCAACCAGACCTAGCGAAAGCTAGCGAATCGTAGCAAGACAGTATCCAGACTTAGCGAGAGCTAGCAAAATGTAGCAAGGAAGCAACCAGACCTAGCAAGAGCTAGCGAAACGTAGCAAGGAAGCAACCAGAACTAGCGAAAGCTAGTAAAACGTAGCGAGGAAGCAACCAGACCTAGCGAGAGCTAATGAAACGTAGCGAGGCAGCAACCAGACCTAGCAAGAGCTAGCGAAACGTAGCAAGACAGTATCCAGACCTAGCGAAAGCTAGCAAAACGTAGCGAGGAAGCAACCAGACCTAGCGAGAGCTAATGAAACGTAGCGAGGCAGCAACCAGACCTAGCAAGAGCTAGCGAAACGTAGCAAGACAGTATCCAGACTTAGCGAGAGCTAGCAAAACGTAGCAAGGCAGCAACCAGACCTAGCGAGAGCTAGCGAAATGTAGCGAGGCAGACCTATCGAGAGCTGGAGAACGTAGCAAGGCAGTATCCAGACTTAGCGGGAGCTAGCAAAATGTAGCAAGGAAGCAACCAGACCTAGCGAGAGCTAGCAAAATGTAGCGAGGAAGCAACCAGACCTAGCGAGAGCTAGCAAAACGTAGCGAGGAAGTAACCAGACCTAGCCAGAGCTAGCGAAATGTAGTGAGGCAGACCTATCGAGAGCTGGAGAACGTAGCAAGGCAGTATCCAGACTTAGCGGGAGCTAGCAAAACGTAGCAAGACAGTATCCAGAGTTAGCGGGAGCTAGCGTAATGTAGCGAGGCAATACCCAGACCTAGCGAAAGCTAGCAAAACGTAGCGAGGAAGCAACCAGACCTAGCGAGAGCTAATGAAACGTAGCGAGGCAGCAAGCAGACCTAGCAAGAGCTAGCGAAACGTAGCAAGACAGTATCCAGACTTAGCGAGAGCTAGCAAAACGTAGCAAGGCAGCAACCAGACCTAGCGAGAGCTAGCGAAATGTAGCGAGGCAGACCTATCGAGAGCTGGAGAACGTAGCAAGGCAGTATCCAGACTTAGCGGGAGCTAGCAAAACGTAGCAAGACAGTATCCAGAGTTAGCGGGAGCTAGCGAAATGTAGCGAGGCAATACCCAGACTTAGCGAAAGCTAGCGACACGTAGCAAGACAGTATCCAGACCTAGCGAGAGCTAGCGAAACGGAGTGAGGCAGACCTAGCAAGAGCTAGCAAACATAGCAAGGCAGTATCCAGACTTACTTAGCGGAAGCTAGCAAAACGTAGCAAGACAGCAATCAGACCTAGCGAGACCTAGCAAAATGTAGCGAGGCAGACCTAGCGAGAGCTAGCGAACGTAGCGAGGCAGCAACCAGACCTAGCGAAAGCTAGCGAATCGTAGCAAGACAGTATCCAGACTTAGCGAGAGCTAGCAAAATGTAGCAAGGAAGCAACCAGACCTAGCAAGAGCTAGCGAAACGTAGCAAGGAAGCAACCAGAACTAGCGAAAGCTAGCAAAACGTAGCGAGGAAGCAACCAGACCTAGCGAGAGCTAATGAAACGTAGCGAGGCAGCAACCAGACCTAGCAAGAGCTAGCGAAACGTAGCAAGACAGTATCCAGACTTAGCGAGAGCTAGCAAAACGTAGCAAGGCAGCAACCAGACCTAGCGAGAGCTAGCGAAATGTAGCGAGGCAGACCTATCGAGAGCTGGAGAACGTAGCAAGGCAGTATCCAGACTTAGCGGGAGCTAGCAAAACGTAGCAAGACAGTATCCAGAGTTAGCGGGAGCTAGCGAAATGTAGCGAGGCAGACCTATCGAGAGCTGGAGAACGTAGCAAGGCAGTATCCAGACTTAGCGGGAGCTAGCAAAACGTAGCAAGACAGTATCCAGAGTTAGCGGGAGCTAGCGAAATGTAGCGAGGCAATACCCAGACTTAGCGAAAGCTAGCGACACGTAGCAAGACAGTATCCAGACCTAGCGAGAGCTAGCGAAATGGAGTGAGGCAGACCTAGCAAGAGCTAGCAAACATAGCAAGGCAGCAACCAGACCTAGCGAAAGCTAGCGAAACGTAGCAAGGCAGCAACCAGACTTAGCGAAAGCTAGCGACACGTAGCGAGGCAGCAACCAGACCTAGCGAGAGCTAGCGAAATGTAGCGAGGCAGACCTAGCGAGAGCTGGAGAACGTAGCAAGGCAGTATCCACACTTAGCGGGAGCTAGTAAAACATAGCAAGACAGTATCCAGAGTTAGCGGGAGCTAGCGAAACGGAGTGAGGCAGACCTAGCAAGAGCTAGCAAACATAGCAAGACAGTATCCAGACCTAGCAAGAGCTAGCAAAACGTAGCAAGGCAGCAACCAGACTTAGCGAAAGCTAGCGAAATGTAGCGAGGCAGCAACCAGACCTAGCGAGAGCTAGCGAAATGTAGCGAGGCAGACCTAGCAAGAGCTAGCAAACATAGCAAGGCAGTATCCAGACTTAGCGAAAGCTAGCGAAACGTAGCAAGGCAGCAACCAGACCTAGCGAAAGCTAGCGAAACGTAGCAAGGCAGCAACCAGACCTAGCGAGAGCTAGCGAAATGTAGCGAGGCAGACCTAGCGAGAGCTGGAGAACGTAGCAAGGCAGTATCCACACTTAGCGGGAGCTAGTAAAACATAGCAAGACAGTATCCAGAGTTAGCGGGAGCTAGCGAAACGGAGTGAGGCAGACCTAGCAAGAGCTAGCAAACATAGCAAGACAGTATCCAGACCTAGCGAGAGCTAGCAAAACGTAGCAAGGCAGCAACCAGACTTAGCGAAAGCTAGCGACATGTAGCGAGGCAGCAACCAGACCTAGCGAGAGCTAGCAAAATGTAGCGAGGCAGACCTAGCAAGAGCTAGCAAACATAGCAAGGCAGTATCCAGACTTAGCGAAAGCTAGCGGAACGTAGCAAGGCAGCAACCAGACCTAGCGAAAGCTAGCGAAACGTAGCAAGGCAGCAACCAGACCTAGCGAGAGCTAGCGAAATGTAGCGAGGCAGACCTAGCGAGAGCTGGAGAACGTAGCAAGGCAGTATCCAGACTTAGCGAAAGCTAGCGAAACGTAGCAAGACAGTATCCAGACTTAGCGAGAGCTAGCAAAATGTAGCAAGGAAGCAACCAGACCTAGCAAGAGCTAGCGAAACGTAGTGAGGCAGACCTAGCAAGAGCTAGCGAAACATAGCGAGGCAGTACCCAGACTTAGCGAAAGCTAGCGAAACGTAGCGAGGCAGCAACCAGACCTAGCAAGAGCTAGCAAAACGGAGTGAGGCAGACCTAGCAAGAGCTAGCAAACATAGCAAGGCAGTATCCAGACTTAGCGAAAGCTAGCGAAACATAGCAAGGCAGCAACCAGACTTAGCGAAAACGAGCAAAACGTAGCAAGACAGTATCCAGACCTAGCGAGAGGTAGCGAAATGTAGCGAGGCAGACCTAGCGAGAGCTGGAGAACTTAGCAAGACAGTATCCAGACCTAGCGAGAGCTAGCGAAACGTAGCAAGGCAGCAACCAGACTTAGCAAAAGCTAGTGACACGTAGCGAGGCAGCAACCAGACCTAGCGAGAGCTAGCGAAATGTAGCGAGGCAGACCTAGCAAGAGCTAGCAAACATAGCAAGGCAGTATCCAGACTTAGCGAGAGCTAGCGAAATGTAGCGAGGCAGACCTATCGAGAGCTGGAGAACGTAGCAAGGCAGTATCCAGACTTAGCGGGAGCTAGCGAAATGTAGCAAGACAGTATCCAGACCTAGCGAGAGCTAGCAAAATGTAGCAAGGCAGCAATCAGACCTAGCGAGACCTAGCAAAATGTAGCGAGGCAGACCTAGCGAGAGCTAGCGAACGTAGCGAGGCAGTACCCAGACGTAGCGAGAGCTAGCGAAACGTAGCAAGACAGTATCCAGACCTAGCGAGAGCTAGCGAAATGTAGCGAGGCAGACCTAGCGAGAGCTGGAGAACGTAGCAAGGCAGTATCCACACTTAGCGGGAGCTAGTAAAACATAGCAAGACAGTATCCAGAGTTAGCGGGAGCTAGCGAAACATAGCGAGGCAGTACCCAGACTTGGCGAGAGCCTCCGAAACATAGCAAGGCAGTACCCAGACTTAGCGAAAGCTAGCGACACGTAGCGAGGCAGCAACCAGACCTAGCAAGAGCTAGCAAAACGGAGTGAGGCAGACCTAGCAAGAGCTAGCAAACATAGCAAGGCAGTATCCAGACTTAGCGAAAGCTAGCGAAACATAGCAAGGCAGCAACCAGACTTAGCGAAAACGAGCAAAACGTAGCAAGACAGTATCCAGACCTAGCGAGAGGTAGCGAAATGTAGCGAGGCAGACCTAGCGAGAGCTGGAGAACTTAGCAAGACAGTATCCAGACCTAGCGAGAGCTAGCGAAACGTAGCAAGGCAGCAACCAGACTTAGCAAAAGCTAGCGACACGTAGCGAGGCAGCAACCAGACCTAGCGAGAGCTAGCGAAATGTAGCGAGGCAGACCTAGCAAGAGCTAGCAAACATAGCAAGGCAGTATCCAGACTTAGCGAGAGCTAGCGAAATGTAGCGAGGCAGACCTATCGAGAGCTGGAGAACGTAGCAAGGCAGTATCCAGACTTAGCGGGAGCTAGCGAAATGTAGCAAGACAGTATCCAGACCTAGCGAGAGCTAGCAAAACGTAGCAAGGCAGCAATCAGACCTAGCGAGACCTAGCAAAATGTAGCGAGGCAGACCTAGCGAGAGCTAGCGAACGTAGCGAGGCAGTACCCAGACCTAGCGAGAGCTAGCGAAACGTAGCAAGACAGTATCCAGACCTAGCGAGAGCTAGCGAAACGTAGCGAGGCAGCAACCAGACTAAGCGAAAGCTAGCGAATCGTAGCAAGACAGTATCCAGACTTAGCGAGAGCTAGCAAAATGTAGCGAGGCAGACCTAGCGAGAGCTAGCGAACGTAGCGAGGCAGCAACCAGACCTAGCGAAAGCTAGCGAATCGTAGCAAGACAGTATCCAGACTTAGCGAGAGCTAGCAAAATGTAGCAAGGAAGTAACCAGACCTAGCAAGAGCTAGCGAAATGTAGCGAGGCAGACCTATCGAGAGCTGGAGAACGTAGCAAGGCAGTATCCAGACTTAGCGGGAGCTAGCAAAACGTAGCAAGACAGTATCCAGAGTTAGCGGGAGCTAGCGAAATGTAGCGAGGCAATACCCAGACCTAGCGAAAGCTAGCAAAACGTAGCGAGGAAGCAACCAGACCTAGCGAGAGCTAATGAAACGTAGCAAGACAGTATCCAGACTTAGCGAGAGCTAGCGAAACGTAGCAAGACAGTATCCAGACTTAGCGAGAGCTAGCGAATCGTAGCAAGACAGTATCCAGACTTAGCGAGAGCTAGCAAAATGTAGCAAGGAAGCAACCAGACCTAGCAAGAGCTAGCAAAACGTAGCAAGGAAGCAACCAGAACTAGCGAAAGCTAGCAAAACGTAGCGAGGAAGCAACCAGACCTAGCGAGAGCTAATGAAACGTAGCGAGGAATTAACCAGACCTAGCGAGAGCTAGCAAAATGTAGCGAGGCAGACCTATCGAGAGCTGGAGAACGTAGCAAGGCAGTATCCAGACTTAGCGGGAGCTAGCAAAACGTAGCAAGACAGTATCCAGAGTTAGCGGGAGCTAGCGAAATGTAGCGAGGCAATACCCAGACCTAGCGAAAGCTAGCAAAACGTAGTGAGGAAGCAACCAGACCTAGCGAGAGCTAATGAAACGTAGCGAGGCAGCAACCAGACCTAGCAAGAGCTAGCGAAACGTAGCAAGACAGTATCCAGACTTAGCGAGAGCTAGCAAAACGTAGCAAGGCAGCAACCAGACCTAGCGAGAGCTAGCGAAATGTAGCGAGGCAGACCTATCGAGAGCTGGAGAACGTAGCAAGGCAGTATCCAGACTTAGCGGGAGCTAGCAAAACGTAGCAAGACAGTATCCAGAGTTAGCGGGAGCTAGCGAAATGTAGCGAGGCAATACCCAGACTTAGCGAAAGCTAGCGACACGTAGCAAGACAGTATCCAGACCTAGCGAGAGCTAGCGAAACGGAGTGAGGCAGACCTAGCAAGAGCTAGCAAACATAGCAAGGCAGTATCCAGACTTACTTAGCGGAAGCTAGCAAAACGTAGCAAGACAGCAATCAGACCTAGCGAGACCTAGCGAAATGTAGCGAGGCAGACCTAGCGAGAGCTAGCGAACGTAGCGAGGCAGCAACCAGACCTAGCGAAAGCTAGCGAATCGTAGCAAGACAGTATCCAGACTTAGCGAGAGCTAGCAAAATGTAGCAAGGAAGCAACCAGACCTAGCGAGAGCTAGCGAAACGTAGCAAGGAAGCAACCAGAACTAGCGAAAGCTAGCAAAACGTAGCGAGGAAGCAACCAGACCTAGCGAGAGCTAATGAAACGTAGCGAGGCAGCAACCAGACCTAGCAAGAGCTAGCGAAACGTAGCAAGACAGTATCCAGACCTAGGGAAAGCTAGCAAAACTTAGCGAGGAAGCAACCAGACCTAGCGAGAGCTAATGAAACGTAGCGAGGCAGCAACCAGACCTAGCAAGAGCTAGCGAAACGTAGCAAGACAGTATCCAGACTTAGCGAGAGCTAGCAAAACGTAGCAAGGCAGCAACCAGACCTAGCGAGAGCTAGCGAAATGTAGCGAGGCAGACCTATCGAGAGCTGGAGAACGTAGCAAGGCAGTATCCAGACTTAGCGGGAGCTAGCAAAACGTAGCAAGACAGTATCCAGAGTTAGCGGGAGCTAGCGAAATGTAGCGAGGCAATACCCAGACTTAGCGAAAGCTAGCGACACGTAGCAAGACAGTATCCAGACCTAGCGAGAACTAGCGAAATGGAGTGAGGCAGACCTAGCAAGAGCTAGCAAACATAGCAAGGCAGCAACCAGACCTAGCGAAAGCTAGCGAAACGTAGCAAGGCAGCAACCAGACTTAGCGAAAGCTAGCGACACGTAGCGAGGCAGCAACCAGACCTAGCGAGAGCTAGCGAAATGTAGCGAGGCAGACCTAGCGAGAGCTGGAGAACGTAGCAAGGCAGTATCCACACTTAGCGGGAGCTAGTAAAACATAGCAAGACAGTATCCAGAGTTAGCGGGAGCTAGCGAAACGGAGTGAGGCAGACCTAGCAAGAGCTAGCAAACATAGCAAGACAGTATCCAGACCTAGCAAGAGCTAGCAAAACGTAGCAAGGCAGCAACCAGACTTAGCGAAAGCTAGCGAAATGTAGCGAGGCAGCAACCAGACCTAGCGAGAGCTAGCGAAATGTAGCGAGGCAGACCTAGCAAGAGCTAGCAAACATAGCAAGGCAGTATCCAGACTTAGCGAAAGCTAGCGAAACGTAGCAAGGCAGCAACCAGACCTAGCGAAAGCTAGCGAAACGTAGCAAGGCAGCAACCAGACCTAGCGAGAGCTAGCGAAATGTAGCGAGGCAGACCTAGCGAGAGCTGGAGAACGTAGCAAGGCAGTATCCACACTTAGCGGGAGCTAGTAAAACATAGCAAGACAGTATCCAGAGTTAGCGGGAGCTAGCGAAACGGAGTGAGGCAGACCTAGCAAGAGCTAGCAAACATAGCAAGACAGTATCCAGACCTAGCGAGAGCTAGCAAAACGTAGCAAGGCAGCAACCAGACTTAGCGAAAGCTAGCGACATGTAGCGAGGCAGCAACCAGACCTAGCGAGAGCTAGCAAAATGTAGCGAGGCAGACCTAGCAAGAGCTAGCAAACATAGCAAGGCAGTATCCAGACTTAGCGAAAGCTAGCGAAACGTAGCAAGGCAGCAACCAGACCTAGCGAAAGCTAGCGAAACGTAGCAAGGCAGCAACCAGACCTAGCGAGAGCTAGCGAAATGTAGCGAGGCAGACCTAGCGAGAGCTGGAGAACGTAGCAAGGCAGTATCCAGACTTAGCGAAAGCTAGCGAAACGTAGCAAGACAGTATCCAGACTTAGCGAGAGCTAGCAAAATGTAGCAAGGAAGCAACCAGACCTAGCAAGAGCTAGCGAAACGTAGTGAGGCAGACCTAGCAAGAGCTAGCGAAACATAGCGAGGCAGTACCCAGACTTAGCGAAAGCTAGCGAAACGTAGCGAGGCAGCAACCAGACCTAGCAAGAGCTAGCAAAACGGAGTGAGGCAGACCTAGCAAGAGCTAGCAAACATAGCAAGGCAGTATCCAGACTTAGCGAAAGCTAGCGAAACATAGCAAGGCAGCAACCAGACTTAGCGAAAACGAGCAAAACGTAGCAAGACAGTATCCAGACCTAGCGAGAGGTAGCGAAATGTAGCGAGGCAGACCTAGCGAGAGCTGGAGAACTTAGCAAGACAGTATCCAGACCTAGCGAGAGCTAGCGAAACGTAGCAAGGCAGCAACCAGACTTAGCAAAAGCTAGTGACACGTAGCGAGGCAGCAACCAGACCTAGCGAGAGCTAGCGAAATGTAGCGAGGCAGACCTAGCAAGAGCTAGCAAACATAGCAAGGCAGTATCCAGACTTAGCGAGAGCTAGCGAAATGTAGCGAGGCAGACCTATCGAGAGCTGGAGAACGTAGCAAGGCAGTATCCAGACTTAGCGGGAGCTAGCGAAATGTAGCAAGACAGTATCCAGACCTAGCGAGAGCTAGCAAAATGTAGCAAGGCAGCAATCAGACCTAGCGAGACCTAGCAAAATGTAGCGAGGCAGACCTAGCGAGAGCTAGCGAACGTAGCGAGGCAGTACCCAGACGTAGCGAGAGCTAGCGAAACGTAGCAAGACAGTATCCAGACCTAGCGAGAGCTAGCGAAATGTAGCGAGGCAGACCTAGCGAGAGCTGGAGAACGTAGCAAGGCAGTATCCACACTTAGCGGGAGCTAGTAAAACATAGCAAGACAGTATCCAGAGTTAGCGGGAGCTAGCGAAACATAGCGAGGCAGTACCCAGACTTGGCGAGAGCCTCCGAAACATAGCAAGGCAGTACCCAGACTTAGCGAAAGCTAGCGACACGTAGCGAGGCAGCAACCAGACCTAGCAAGAGCTAGCAAAACGGAGTGAGGCAGACCTAGCAAGAGCTAGCAAACATAGCAAGGCAGTATCCAGACTTAGCGAAAGCTAGCGAAACATAGCAAGGCAGCAACCAGACTTAGCGAAAACGAGCAAAACGTAGCAAGACAGTATCCAGACCTAGCGAGAGGTAGCGAAATGTAGCGAGGCAGACCTAGCGAGAGCTGGAGAACTTAGCAAGACAGTATCCAGACCTAGCGAGAGCTAGCGAAACGTAGCAAGGCAGCAACCAGACTTAGCAAAAGCTAGCGACACGTAGCGAGGCAGCAACCAGACCTAGCGAGAGCTAGCGAAATGTAGCGAGGCAGACCTAGCAAGAGCTAGCAAACATAGCAAGGCAGTATCCAGACTTAGCGAGAGCTAGCGAAATGTAGCGAGGCAGACCTATCGAGAGCTGGAGAACGTAGCAAGGCAGTATCCAGACTTAGCGGGAGCTAGCGAAATGTAGCAAGACAGTATCCAGACCTAGCGAGAGCTAGCAAAACGTAGCAAGGCAGCAATCAGACCTAGCGAGACCTAGCAAAATGTAGCAAGGCAGACCTAGCGAGAGCTAGCGAACGTAGCGAGGCAGTACCCAGACCTAGCGAGAGCTAGCGAAACGTAGCAAGACAGTATCCAGACCTAGCGAGAGCTAGCGAAACGTAGCGAGGCAGCAACCAGACTAAGCGAAAGCTAGCGAATCGTAGCAAGACAGTATCCAGACTTAGCGAGAGCTAGCAAAATGTAGCAAGGAAGCAACCAGACCTAGCAAGAGCTAGCGAAACGTAGTGAGGCAGACCTAGCAAGAGCTAGCGAAACATAGCGAGGCAGTACCCAGACTTAGCGAAAGCGAGCAAAACGTAGCGAGGCAGCAACCAGACCTAACAAGAGCTAGCAAAACCTAGCAAGGCAGACCTAGCAAGAGCTAGAGAACGTAGCAAGGCAGTATCCAGACTTAGCGGGAGCTAGCAAAACGTAGCAAGACAGTATCCAGAGTTAGCGGGAGCTAGCGAAATGTAGCGAGGCAATACCCAGACTTAGCAAAAGCTAGCGACACGTAGCAAGACAGTATCCAGACCTAGCGAGAGCTAGCGAAACGGAGTGAGGCAGACCTAGCAAGAGCTAGCAAACATAGCAAGGCAGTATCCAGACTTAGCGAAAGCTAGCGAAACGTAGCAAGGCAGCAACCAGACTTAGCGAAAACGAGCAAAACGTAGCAAGACAGTATCCAGACCTAGCGAGAGCTAGCAAAATGTAGCGAGGCAGACCTAGCAAGAGTTAGCAAACATAGCAAGGCAGTATCCAGACTTAGCGAAAGCTAGCGAAACGTAGCAAGGCAGCAACCAGACCTAGCGAAAGCTAGCGAAACGTAGCAAGGCAGCAACCAGACCTAGCGAGAGCTAGCAAAATGTAGCGAGGCAGACCTAGCGAGAGCTGGAGAACGTAGCAAGGCAGTATCCAGACTTAGCGGGAGCTAGTAAAACATAGCAAGACAGTATCCAGAGTTAGCGGGAGCTAGCGAAACATAGCGAGGCAGTACCCAGACTTGGCGAGAGCTTCCGAAACATAGCAAGGCAGTACCCAGACTTAGCGAAAGCTAGCGACACGTAGCGAGGCAGCAACCAGACCTAGCAAGAGCTAGCGAAACGGAGTGAGGCAGACCTAGCAAGAGCTAGCAAACATAGCAAGGCAGTATCCAGACTTAGCGAAAGCTAGCGAAACGTAGCGAGGCAGTACCCAGACTTAGCGAAAGCTAGCGACACGTAGCAAGACAGTACTCAGACCTAGCAAGAGCTAGCGAAATGTAGCAAGACAGTATCCAGACGTAGCGAGAGCTAGCAAAACGTAGCAAGGCAGCAATCAGACTTAGCGAAAGCTAGCGACACGTAGCGAGGCAGCAACCAGACCTAGCGAGAGCTAGCGAAATGTAGCGAGGCAGACCTAGCAAGAGCTAGCAAACATAGCAAGGCAGTATCCAGACTTAGCGAAAGCTAGCGAAACGTAGCGAGGCAGACCTAGCAAGAGCTAGCAAACATAGCAAGGCAGTATCCAGACTTAGCGAAAGCTAGCGAAACGTAGCGAGGCAGTACCCAGACTTAGCGAAAGCTAGCGACACGTAGCAAGACAGTACTCAGACCTAGCGAGAGCTAGCGAAATGTAGCAAGACAGTATCCAGACGTAGCGAGAGCTAGCAAAACGTAGCAAGGCAGCAATCAGACTTAGCGAAAGCTAGCGACACGTAGCGAGGCAGCAACCAGACCTAGCGAGAGCTAGCGAAATGTAGCGAGGCAGACCTAGCAAGAGCTAGCAAACATAGCAAGGCAGTATCCAGACTTAGCGAAAGCTAGCGAAACATAGCGAGGCAGACCTAGCAAGAGCTAGCAAACATAGCAAGGCAGTATCCAGACTTAGCGAAAGCTAGCGAAACGTAGCGAGGCAGTACCCAGACTTAGCGAAAGCTAGCGACACGTAGCAAGACAGTACTCAGACCTAGCGAGAGCTAGCGAAATGTAGCAAGACAGTATCCAGACGTAGCGAGAGCTAGCAAAACGTAGCAAGGCAGCAATCAGACCTAGCGAGACCTAGCAAAATGTAGCAAGACAGTACTCAGACCTAGCGAGAGCTACCGAAACGTAGCAAGACAGTATCCAGACCTAGCGAGAGCTAGCAAAACGTAGCGAGGCAGTACCCAGACTTAGCGAAAGCTAGCGACACGTAGCAAGACAGTACTCAGACCTAGCGAGAGCTAGCGAAATGTAGCAAGACAGTATCCAGACGTAGAGAGAGCTAGCAAAACGTAGCAAGGCAGCAACCAGACCTAGCGAGAGCTAGCGAAACGTAGCGAGGCAGACCTAGCGAGAGCTAGCAAACGTGGCGAGGCAGCAACCAGACCTAGCGAAAGCTAGCGAAACATAGCAAGACAGTATCCAGACTTAGCGAGAGCTAGCAAAATGTAGCAAGACAGTATCCAGACCTAGCGAGACCTAGCAAAACGTAGCAAGGCAGACCTAGCAAGAGCTAGAGAACGTATCAAGGCAGTATCCAGACTTAGCGGGAGCTAGCAAAACGTAGCAAGACAGTATCCAGAGTTAGCGGGAGCTAGCGAAATGTAGCGAGGCAATACCCAGACTTAGCAAAAGCTAGCGACACGTAGCAAGACAGTATCCAGACCTAGCGAGAGCTAGCGAAACGGAGTGAGGCAGACCTAGCAAGAGCTAGCAAACATAGCAAGGCAGTATCCAGACTTAGCGAGAGCTAGCAAAATGTAGCAAGGAAGCAACCAGACCTAGCAAGAGCTAGCGAAACGTAGTGAGGCAGACCTAGCAAGAGCTAGCGAAACATAGCGAGGCAGTACCCAGACTTAGCGAAAGCGAGCAAAACGTAGCGAGGCAGCAACCAGACCTAACAAGAGCTAGCAAAACCTAGCAAGGCAGACCTAGCAAGAGCTAGAGAACGTAGCAAGGCAGTATCCAGACTTAGCGGGAGCTAGCAAAACGTAGCAAGACAGTATCCAGAGTTAGCGGGAGCTAGCGAAATGTAGCGAGGCAATACCCAGACTTAGCAAAAGCTAGCGACACGTAGCAAGACAGTATCCAGACCTAGCGAGAGCTAGCGAAATGGAGTGAGGCAGACCTAGCAAGAGCTAGCAAACATAGCAAGGCAGTATCCAGACTTAGCGAAAGCTAGCGAAACGTAGCAAGGCAGCAACCAGACTTAGCGAAAACGAGCAAAACGTAGCAAGACAGTATCCAGACCTAGCGAGAGCTAGCAAAATGTAGCGAGGCAGACCTAGCAAGAGTTAGCAAACATAGCAAGGCAGTATCCAGACTTAGCGAAAGCTAGCGAAACGTAGCAAGGCAGCAACCAGACCTAGCGAAAGCTAGCGAAACGTAGCAAGGCAGCAACCAGACCTAGCGAGAGCTAGCAAAATGTAGCGAGGCAGACCTAGCGAGAGCTGGAGAACGTAGCAAGGCAGTATCCAGACTTAGCGGGAGCTAGTAAAACATAGCAAGACAGTATCCAGAGTTAGCGGGAGCTAGCGAAACATAGCGAGGCAGTACCCAGACTTGGCGAGAGCTTCCGAAACATAGCAAGGCAGTACCCAGACTTAGCGAAAGCTAGCGACACGTAGCGAGGCAGCAACCAGACCTAGCAAGAGCTAGCGAAACGGAGTGAGGCAGACCTAGCAAGAGCTAGCAAACATAGCAAGGCAGTATCCAGACTTAGCGAAAGCTAGCGAAACGTAGCGAGGCAGTACCCAGACTTAGCGAAAGCTAGCGACACGTAGCAAGACAGTACTCAGACCTAGCAAGAGCTAGCGAAATGTAGCAAGACAGTATCCAGACGTAGCGAGAGCTAGCAAAACGTAGCAAGGCAGCAATCAGACTTAGCGAAAGCTAGCGACACGTAGCGAGGCAGCAACCAGACCTAGCGAGAGCTAGCGAAATGTAGCGAGGCAGACCTAGCAAGAGCTAGCAAACATAGCAAGGCAGTATCCAGACTTAGCGAAAGCTAGCGAAACGTAGCGAGGCAGACCTAGCAAGAGCTAGCAAACATAGCAAGGCAGTATCCAGACTTAGCGAAAGCTAGCGAAACGTAGCGAGGCAGTACCCAGACTTAGCGAAAGCTAGCGACACGTAGCAAGACAGTACTCAGACCTAGCGAGAGCTAGCGAAATGTAGCAAGACAGTATCCAGACGTAGCGAGAGCTAGCAAAACGTAGCAAGGCAGCAATCAGACTTAGCGAAAGCTAGCGACACGTAGCGAGGCAGCAACCAGACCTAGCGAGAGCTAGCGAAATGTAGCGAGGCAGACCTAGCAAGAGCTAGCAAACATAGCAAGGCAGTATCCAGACTTAGCGAAAGCTAGCGAAACGTAGCGAGGCAGACCTAGCAAGAGCTAGCAAACATAGCAAGGCAGTATCCAGACTTAGCGAAAGCTAGCGAAACGTAGCGAGGCAGTACCCAGACTTAGCGAAAGCTAGCGACACGTAGCAAGACAGTACTCAGACCTAGCGAGAGCTAGCGAAATGTAGCAAGACAGTATCCAGACGTAGCGAGAGCTAGCAAAACGTAGCAAGGCAGCAATCAGACCTAGCGAGACCTAGCAAAATGTAGCAAGACAGTACTCAGACCTAGCGAGAGCTACCGAAACGTAGCAAGACAGTATCCAGACCTAGCGAGAGCTAGCAAAACGTAGCGAGGCAGTACCCAGACTTAGCGAAAGCTAGCGACACGTAGCAAGACAGTACTCAGACCTAGCGAGAGCTAGCGAAATGTAGCAAGACAGTATCCAGACATAGAGAGAGCTAGCAAAACGTAGCAAGGCAGCAACCAGACCTAGCGAGAGCTAGCGAAACGTAGCGAGGCAGACCTAGCGAGAGCTAGCAAACGTGGCGAGGCAGCAACCAGACCTAGCGAAAGCTAGCGAAACATAGCAAGACAGTATCCAGACTTAGCGAGAGCTAGCAAAATGTAGCAAGACAGTATCCAGACCTAGCGAGACCTAGCAAAACGTAGCAAGGCAGACCTAGCAAGAGCTAGAGAACGTATCAAGGCAGTATCCAGACTTAGCGGGAGCTAGCAAAACGTAGCAAGACAGTATCCAGAGTTAGCGGGAGCTAGCGAAATGTAGCGAGGCAATACCCAGACTTAGCAAAAGCTAGCGACACGTAGCAAGACAGTATCCAGACCTAGCGAGAGCTAGCGAAACGGAGTGAGGCAGACCTAGCAAGAGCTAGCAAACATAGCAAGGCAGTATCCAGACTTAGCGAAAGCTAGCGAAACGTAGCGAGGCAGACCTAGCAAGAGCTAGCAAACATAGCAAGGCAGTATCCAGACTTAGCGAAAGCTAGCGAAACGTAGCGAGGCAGTACCCAGACTTAGCGAAAGCTAGCGACACGTAGCAAGACAGTACTCAGACCTAGCGAGAGCTAGCGAAATGTAGCAAGACAGTATCCAGACGTAGCGAGAGCTAGCAAAACGTAGCAAGGCAGCAATCAGACTTAGCGAAAGCTAGCGACACGTAGCGAGGCAGCAACCAGACCTAGCAAGAGCTAGCGAAATGTAGCGAGGCAGACCTAGCAAGAGCTAGCAAACATAGCAAGGCAGTATCCAGACTTAGCGAAAGCTAGCGAAACGTAGCGAGGCAGACCTAGCAAGAGCTAGCAAACATAGCAAGGCAGTATCCAGACTTAGCGAAAGCTAGTGAAACGTAGCGAGGCAGTACCCAGACTTAGCGAAAGCTAGCGACACGTAGCAAGACAGTACTCAGACCTAGCGAGAGCTAGCGAAATGTAGCAAGACAGTATCCAGACGTAGCGAGAGCTAGCAAAACGTAGCAAGGCAGCAATCAGACCTAGCGAGACCTAGCAAAATGTAGCAAGACAGTACTCAGACCTAGCGAGAGCTACCGAAACGTAGCAAGACAGTATCCAGACCTAGCGAGAGCTAGCAAAACGTAGCGAGGCAGTACCCAGACTTAGCGAAAGCTAGCGACACGTAGCAAGACAGTACTCAGACCTAGCGAGAGCTAGCGAAATGTAGCAAGACAGTATCCAGACGTAGAGAGAGCTAGCAAAACGTAGCAAGGCAGCAACCAGACCTAGCGAGAGCTAGCGAAACGTAGCGAGGCAGACCTAGCGAGAGCTAGCAAACGTGGCGAGGCAGCAACCAGACCTAGCGAAAGCTAGCGAAACATAGCAAGACAGTATCCAGACTTAGCGAGAGCTAGCGAAATGTAGCAAGACAGTATCCAGACCTAGCGAGACCTAGCAAAACGTAGCAAGGCAGACCTAGCAAGAGCTAGAGAACGTATCAAGGCAGTATCCAGACTTAGCGGGAGCTAGCAAAACGTAGCAAGACAGTATCCAGAGTTAGCGGGAGCTAGCGAAATGTAGCGAGGCAATACCCAGACTTAGCAAAAGCTAGCGACACGTAGCAAGACAGTATCCAGACCTAGCGAGAGCTAGCGAAACGGAGTGAGGCAGACCTAGCAAGAGCTAGCAAACATAGCAAGGCAGTATCCAGACTTAGCGAAAGCTAGCGAAACGTAGCAAGGCAGCAACCAGACTTAGCGAAAACGAGCAAAACGTAGCAAGACAGTATCCAGACCTAGCGAGACCTAGCAAAATGTAGCGAGGCAGACCTAGCAAGAGCTAGCGAACGTAGCGAGGCAGTACCCAGACCTAGCGAAAGCTAGCGAAACGTAGCAAGGCAGTATCCAGACTTAGCAAAATGTAGCGAGGCAGCAACCAGACCTAACGAGAGCTAGCGAAATGTAGCGAGGCAGACCTAGCAAGAGCTAGCAAACATAGCAAGGCAGTATCCAGACTTAGCGAAAGCTAGCAAAACGTAGCAAGGCAGCAATCAGACCTAGCGAGACCTGGTGAAATGTAGCGAGGCAGACCTAGCAAGAGCTAGCGAACATAGCGAGGCAGCAACCAGACCTAGCGAAAGCTAGCGAAACGTAGCAAGACAGTATCCAGACTTAGCGAGAGCTAGCAAAATGTAGCAAGGAAGCAACCAGACCTAGCGAGAGCTAGCGAAATGTAGCAAGACAGTATCCAGACCTAGCGAGAGCTAGCGAAACGGAGTGAGGCAGACCTAGCAAGAGCTAGCAAACATAGCAAGGCAGTATCCAGACTTAGCGAAAGCTAGCGAAACGTAGCAAGGCAGCAACCAGACTTAGCGAAAACGAGCAAAACGTAGCAAGACAGTATCCAGACCTAGCGAGAGCTAGCAAAATGTAGCGAGGCAGACCTAGCAAGAGTTAGCAAACATAGCAAGGCAGTATCCAGACTTAGCGAAAGCTAGCGAAACGTAGCAAGGCAGCAACCAGACCTAGCGAAAGCTAGCGAAACGTAGCAAGGCAGCAACCAGACCTAGCGAGAGCTAGCAAAATGTAGCGAGGCAGACCTAGCGAGAGCTGGAGAACTAGCAAGGCAGTATCCAGACTTAGCGGGAGCTAGTAAAACATAGCAAGACAGTATCCAGAGTTAGCGGGAGCTAGCGAAACATAGCGAGGCAGTACCCAGACTTGGCAAGAGCTTCCGAAACATAGCAAGGCAGTACCCAGACTTAGCGAAAGCTAGCGACACGTAGCGAGGCAGCAACCAGACCTAGCAAGAGCTAGCGAAACGGAGTGAGGCAGACCTAGCAAGAGCTAGCAAACATAGCAAGGCAGTATCCAGACTTAGCGAAAGCTAGCGAAACGTAGCGAGGCAGTACCCAGACTTAGCGAAAGCTAGCGACACGTAGCAAGACAGTACTCAGACCTAGCGAGAGCTAGCGAAATGTAGCAAGACAGTATCCAGACGTAGCGAGAGCTAGCAAAACGTAGCAAGGCAGCAATCAGACTTAGCGAAAGCTAGCGACACGTAGCGAGGCAGCAACCAGACCTAGCGAGAGCTAGCGAAATGTAGCGAGGCAGACCTAGCAAGAGCTAGCAAACATAGCAAGGCAGTATCCAGACTTAGCGAAAGCTAGCGAAACGTAGCAAGGCAGCAACCAGACTTAGCGAAAACGAGCAAAACGTAGCAAGACAGTATCCAGACCTAGCGAGACCTAGCAAAATGTAGCGAGGCAGACCTAGCGAGAGCTAGCGAACGTAGCGAGGCAGTACCCAGACCTAGCGAAAGCTAGCGAAACGTAGCAAGGCAGTATCCAGACTTAGCAAAATGTAGCGAGGCAGCAACCAGACCTAACGAGAGCTAGCGAAATGTAGCGAGGCAGACCTAGCAAGAGCTAGCAAACATAGCAAGGCAGTATCCAGACTTAGCGAAAGCTAGCAAAACGTAGCAAGGCAGCAATCAGACCTAGCGAGACCTGGCGAAATGTAGCGAGGCAGACCTAGCAAGAGCTAGCGAACATAGCGAGGCAGCAACCAGACCTAGCGAAAGCTAGCGAAACGTAGCAAGACAGTATCCAGACTTAGCGAGAGCTAGCAAAATGTAGCAAGGAAGCAACCAGACCTAGCGAGAGCTAGCGAAATGTAGCAAGACAGTATCCAGACCTAGCGAGAGCTAGCGAAACGGAGTGAGGCAGACCTAGCAAGAGCTAGCAAACATAGCAAGGCAGTATCCAGACTTAGCGAAAGCTAGCGAAACGTAGCAAGACAGCAACCAGACTTAGCGAAAACGAGCAAAACGTAGCAAGACAGTATCCAGACCTAGCGAGAGCTAGCAAAATGTAGCGAGGCAGACCTAGCAAGAGTTAGCAAACATAGCAAGGCAGTATCCAGACTTAGCGAAAGCTAGCGAAACGTAGCAAGGCAGCAACCAGACCTAGCGAAAGCTAGCGAAACGTAGCAAGGCAGCAACCAGACCTAGCGAGAGCTAGCAAAATGTAGCGAGGCAGACCTAGCGAGAGCTGGAGAACGTAGCAAGGCAGTATCCAGACTTAGCGGGAGCTAGTAAAACATAGCAAGACAGTATCCAGAGTTAGCGGGAGCTAGCGAAACATAGCGAGGCAGTACCCAGACTTGGCGAGAGCTTCCGAAACATAGCAAGGCAGTACCCAGACTTAGCGAAAGCTAGCGACACGTAGCGAGGCAGCAACCAGACCTAGCAAGAGCTAGCGAAACGGAGTGAGGCAGACCTAGCAAGAGCTAGCAAACATAGCAAGGCAGTATCCAGACTTAGCGAAAGCTAGCGAAACGTAGCGAGGCAGTACCCAGACTTAGCGAAAGCTAGCGACACGTAGCAAGACAGTACTCAGACCTAGCAAGAGCTAGCGAAATGTTGCAAGACAGTATCCAGACCTAGCAAGAGCTAGCAAACATAGCAAGGCAGTATCCAGACTTAGCGAAAGCTAGCGAAACGTAGCGAGGCAGACCTAGCGAGAGCTAGCAAACGTGGCGAGGCAGCAACCAGACCTAGCGAAAGCTAGCGAAACATAGCAAGACAGTATCCAGACTTAGCGAGAGCTAGCGAAATGTAGCAAGACAGTATCCAGACCTAGCGAGACCTAGCAAAACGTAGCAAGGCAGACCTAGCAAGAGCTAGAGAACGTAGCAAGGCAGTATCCAGACTTGGCGGGAGCTAGCAAAACGTAGCAAGACAGTATCCAGAGTTAGCGGGAGCTAGCGAAATGTAGCGAGGCAATACCCAGACTTAGCAAAAGCTAGCGACACGTAGCAAGACAGTATCCAGACCTAGCGAGAGCTAGCGAAACGGAGTGAGGCAGACCTAGCAAGAGCTAGCAAACATAGCAAGGCAGTATCCAGACTTAGCGAAAGCTAGCGAAACGTAGCAAGGCAGCAACCAGACTTAGCGAAAACGAGCAAAACGTAGCAAGACAGTATCCAGACCTAGCGAGACCTAGCAAAATGTAGTGAGGCAGACCTAGCGAGAGCTAGCGAACGTAGCGAGGCAGTACCCAGACCTAGCGAAAGCTAGCGAAACGTAGCAAGGCAGTATCCAGACTTAGCAAAATGTAGCGAGGCAGCAACCAGACCTAACGAGAGCTAGCGAAATGTAGCGAGGCAGACCTAGCAAGAGCTAGCAAACATAGCAAGGCAGTATCCAGACTAAGCGAAAGCTAGCAAAACGTAGCAAGGCAGCAATCAGACCTAGCGAGACCTGGCGAAATGTAGCGAGGCAGACCTAGCAAGAGCTAGCGAACATAGCGAGGCAGCAACCAGACCTAGCGAAAGCTAGCGAAACGTAGCAAGACAGTATCCAGACTTAGCGAGAGCTAGCAAAATGTAGCAAGGAAGCAACCAGACCTAGCGAGAGCTAGCGAAATGTAGCAAGACAGTATCCAGACTAGGCAGGAGCTAGCAAAATGTAGCCAGGCAGTACCCAGACTTAGCGGGGGCTAGCAAAACGTAGCAAGGCAGACCTAGCGAGAGCTAGCGAACGTAGCGAGGCAGCAACCAGACCTAGCGAAAGCTAGCGAAACGTAGCAAGGCAGTATCCAGACTTAGCGAGAGCTAGCGAAACGTAGCGAGGCAGACCTAGCGAGAGCTAGCAAACGTGGCGAGGCAGCAACCAGACCTAGCGAAAGCTAGCGAAACATAGCAAGACAGTATCCAGACTTAGCGAGAGCTAGCGAAATGTAGCAAGACAGCAGCCAGACTTAGCGAGAGCTAGTGAAACGTAGCGAGGCAGCAACCAGACTTAGCGAGAGCTAGCAAAATGTAGCAAGGCAGCAACCAGAACCAGCGAGAGCTAGCGAAACGTAGCGAGGCAGACCTAGCGAGAGCTAGCGAACATAGCGAGGCAGCAACCAGACCTAGCGAAAGCTAGCGAAACGTAGCAAGGCAGTATCCAGACTTAGCGAGAGCTAGCGAAACGTAGCGAGGCAGTACCCAGACCTAGCGAGAGCTAGCGAAATGTAGCAAGGCAGTATCCAGACTAGGCAGGAGCTAGCAAAATGTAGCCAGGCAGTACCCAGACTTAGCGGGGGCTAGCAAAACGTAGCAAGGCAGACCTAGCGAGAGCTAGCTAACGTAGCAAGATAGTATCCAGACTTAGCGAAAGCTAGCGAAACGTAGCAAGGCAACAACCAGACTTAGCGAAAGCTAGCAAAATGTAGCAAGCTAGGTCTGCCTCGCTACGTTTTGCTAGCTCTCGCTAGGTCTGGATATTGCCTTGCTATGTTAGCTAGCTCTCGCTAGATCTGCCTCGCTATGTTTCGCTAGCTCTCGCTAAGTCTGGATACTGTCTCGCTACGTTTTGCTAGCTTTTGCTAGGTCTGGTTGCTGTCTTGCTATGTTTGGCTAGCTTTTGATAGGTCTGGTTGCTGCCTTGCTATGTTTTGCTAGCTCTCGCTAAGTCTGGATACTGTCTTGCTACGTTTTACTAGCTCTCGCTAAGTCTGGGTACTGCCTCGCTACGTTTCGCTAGCTCGCGCTAGGTCTGGGTACTGCCTTGCTACGTTTCGCTAGCTCCCGCTAAGTCTGAATACTGTCTTGCTTCATCTCGCTATGCTTTGCTAGCCTTCGCTAAGTCTGGATACTGCTTCGCTTGGTCTTGCTACCTTTTGCGAGCAATTGCTAAGTCTGAGTGCAGGCTTGCTTCATTTTGTTGTGGTTTCATAGCTCTCGCTAATAATGATAGCTGACTCACACATCATGTCATTTTCTAGTAATCACTTCTTCATTCTGTCCTTGAAGCTTTGATCTCTATAAGTTACACTGAAGCCATGAACTATCATGGAAGTATGTTCATAACGTCTTTATGATTGTATTTGATATCATATCAAGAAAAACTATATGGTAACACTTACGTGCAGTGCTATATTCCTTGATGTCAGATTTCGAATTTTTTATTGCAGCTTTACGTGTTTTTTCGGATTCAAATCTTGTTATTTTTTCACACTATTGTTACCATTATTTTCACCTTTCATGTATGTAAATTTTTGTGAATAATTTGTATTCCAAAAAATTTGCATTTTACATTACAATTGAACCTTGAAAAGTTATCAAGATTTTTCACTCAAAACATAGCATGAAAATTCTGTGAAAATCTTCATGTAAATACCAATGAAAAATTCTATATCATATTTCGATAGTTTCATACCATATAATACTTACATTTTCATGTTTATTTTCACAAGAAGAATACCTGAAAATTTTGTTTTGTGTATCTCAAATTTTTCATAATAATTTTCATGTGTGAAATTTGATGAAATTTTCAAAATGAGCTATTTAGATTTATCATGGAAATTATTTGCATTATTTACATATCTATTTTCAGTGAAAAACTCTTTAAAAACTTTGTGAAAAATTTTCAAAATTTTTCGCTGAAAGATTTGTAAAAAAGACAGAGGTTTTTTCACACCTTTTTTCAGTTAAAAAATGCGAAATTTTCACCCAGTGTATAAAACATTGATCATCAAGACACTTGAATCATCTTAATTATATATGTAGAACGTCCCATAATTTAAGCAATCTAAATTCTATATAATTCTTGTAAGTCTACTCTAACAAATAGATAGTCTGATATGTATAAAGACTAACCCAATTGTTTAAGAAAAAATGATCACATGTATCTAAAACAGAACTTGTAGATATTGGAATGTCCCATTGTTCTGATGTAAGTTTTTTCCAATCTGGAGTTAAATGTGCACTCTGGCGAATGTTTGAAAGAGGAATAATAGACCAAAGTGGTGTAATACGATCAGGCAGAAAGGCCTTTGACAAGGATGGCATATGATGACTGCGCTTAGCCTTCACTGTCAGTATAGGCTTGGTATACCACTCGATGTATGCAAGGGGAATTTTTGGCCAATGATTCGGTGTATGAACAGTGACGCCGTGCAGCATCAGTTGAGAAGGAACTTTGAAAATAACTCGAATACGACCAACACGGGTATCACCAAGGCCTGAGCTCTCTGCTTCATCACCAGTGATGACAACGACAGTATCAAAACGTCCCCCATCCTGCGGGGAGGCCTTGACAACATCGCGCACCTCGAAATCATCAGTGAGACCTTCTCTACCAAATTTGAATGAATAGTAGACATCCACGCCAGCAAAGGGAAGAGAAGTGTAATGCTGAGCCCTCAATCCCAGTTGGTCCCGTCCATACGCATTAAGATAAGCAAGCAAGTGTGACGAGAAGTGAGGGATGTGATGCTGACGAGCAATGGGAATAAGGGATTTGTTAGGAATGCTGGAAAGCTTAGTGAGTGAGACTTGTTGCACACGGCCACTGCGCACAATGGGCTGAGACGTTGTGGATGGAAGAGAAGATTGGGTAACATGCGGAAGAGGAGATGGTGGTGGTACAGGTGGAGGAGGCGGCTCAGGTGGTTGTAGCTGTTTCTGCACCCAAGAGGTATAACGCTGGAAGGCGTGAATGTTCTCTTGTCGCAGGACCCAGGTTGTCATCTGAGGATACTCGTCCCGCTTGTTCGATGCCCGCCAGCCCTTTTTGGAAAAGTCAATGTGAAGGCACTCGAACATCTCCGTGTTGAAGTTATTGGTAGCTCCAAAGAGACGGATGGATGAAACATAATGACGGAGGGAGTGGATTTTGGGAATATTGAAGTGTTCGCACAGTTGTACCTGCTCCGAGTGTTAGTGTCAAGTCTTAAAGCAATGAAGCAACTTACGTGAATAAAATATGTCTTGCTCTCGTCCCAAGCGGTGAGAGCATCCTCCATATAGCCGAGAGTTTCATCATCGTGGGTGGGATATTGAGCAAGGTAGATAAAATCGAGAATGGCTCGGCAGGCTTTGAGGCCTTGCTCAGGAATGTCAGACCCGACTAAACAAGCAAGGAGAATCTTGGCCATGTTCTTGTGTTCAGAGCCACTAATCTGTGAGAGTGCACTGATGCCGTTTTTGAAGTGGCGTAAACCAAGACCAGGTGGGAGACAGCGAATGCGGCGATCCATCTCCTCTTCCGTCATGAGGGTCTGACACCACTCAATAAGATGGCGAAGAACACCCTGATAAAGCTGATGAAGAACGTCGGGGGTGGTGCTGAGATGAATGTTGGTATGTGGAAGATCCTTCCAGAACGGGTTTGGCACATGCCCCAAAATATTTTCAGCCATGCAGGCAGCAAAGTAGGAAGTAGAGGATGTAGTGGAAGCTTTCGCCTCAGACAGTCCAAGAGGGAGTGCGCAAGTCAGCGTCGGAAGAGTCATCCAGTTCATCGGCGTCGCACTGACACTTGGGACAAGTACCGTACTTGGCACACGTCACCAGACATTGCTCGGGGTAATCAGCCACGTAGCTGGCCAGGACGGGGTGAACCATCCGCACCGCACCATCCCCGCTGGTCATCTCGACACCATCCCTCCCGGCCTCCACAAGAGGCGCAAAAATCTCAGTCATTGCTGCGTGAAAGATACGCTGGTAGGAGGTGCGCATGGCGGCTTTTGAGATTTGTCCCTTGTTGATCTTCTCAAGGGGCAGGTAGGCAATGAGGATGCACGCGAGTTGCGAGGGTTTTCGGCGGATATGACTGGGGATGTTCCCAATGGTCAAGTAGACCGGATAAGCTTGTCGACTGCCTGAGAACTGAGTGAGTTGCGTCTTGTTGGTCGAGACAATTAACGGAGTGAGTGTATGGCCGTCGGGAAGCTTTGTCTAGAGCTCACGTCAGATGAAGTCTACGCCGAGGAGAAAATCAACATACCTGAATGAAAGACCACCACTTAGCTGTCCACATCTCATTGTACAGCCGTTGTGTTCGTGATTTCTCGCTAAAGAGCGTACTGGGCTTGTACACCATATGTTTGGAAAGCTCGGGATCACCCCAGAGAGAGCGGATCGAGTCCAGGATGTCTCGGTACCACAAAGTGAACTTCTCGTCAGGTCGGTCGGGGAAGGAAAGATGTTTAACCTTCCAATCACCAGCACGGCGAGGAAGGGAATCAACAATCTTATGAAGACCGCGCGTACTGCTGTACGAAAGACCAAGTTTAGCTTGCACCTGAGAATGTTCTTGTCAGCTCCAGACGGGATGGCAGTTGCAAAAGAAACATACCCCAGGGATTTTCAGAAGGTCGTTAAAGGCATTGTGGCCAATACCCTGCGTGACCATCCACTCAGCTATGCGCCAGTCCAGCTCCGAGGCAAAGGGCTTCCACCACTCGACGTCCTTCAGATCAGCGGCACCTTCACCATCCATCACAACATCGGGCAACAAGTTCGTGCCAAACAGAGCAGCCCATTGCTGATGCACTGTCTCAGACATCCGCACGACTCGACCAGCGGTAGGATGGGAGTCACTGACGCGTTCGGAGATCTCATCATCATCATCATCGTCGAGATACCGTGCACGGCCTCCCAGCAGGGTTTGCATTCGTATGCGTTGAGTCGAGGGGCCAGGGCCAGCTACACCGAATGCAGGAGTGTCATCAAGCACCTCGAACACCTCAGTCGCCTGAGCGTGCTCAAGATATTCCCGAAAGGCTGCTCCAGCAGCTTCATCATCCTCAACGTCAACGTCGTCGTCTTCGCCACTCTCATCCAGACTCGGAGGCTGGTCATCGACTCCAGTGTCGTCTTCATTGGCGTCATGGAAGTGAATAGTATCGTCAAATGGAGTAGACGTGGAGGTTTCGGATTGTAGCGTCAGTGCCGGGATAGCGATTACGGTCGCGCCGGCCAGATGGGCAGGAGCTTTCGATTTGGAGATCCATCCCTTGCAGGATTCCGCCTGACGAAGGTGACTCTTCATCCCACCGACAGTGTTGAATTCCCAGGTGCAGTCGGGATTTTCGCAAGGAATCAGAGCGCGGGGCATGGCAATAAGTCTTTCCAGTCATCGTCAGTCCTGAGTTGTGGGCATCGGGATGGAACGTTAAACGTACCTGTGCTTCGAGGGTACAAAGGAGTGCAAATAATCAGACGTAGGGAGGATTTGGTGAGCTACGATAGAAATATTAGAGACTGATGTCGTCAACAGCTAGCGAGACATACCGGGGGTGAGTATGGTGTACACTGGGGCAAACGACGCAAGAGGGATGCACACTGTGTGGATAGGGTTGAAACGCAAGTAAGAGAGAAGTACAGAAAGAAATACACACCAAGATGGGCGGGCAACAGGTTAGAACCCGATAATGGCAAGGCGCAGACGACGGGCTGGTGGCGGGAGACGGTGCGGGGCGTGGAACTAAGCTCCAAAAAATCGGACGCACTTGCGCAAGGCAGAGTGCAGGTATCCGGTTGATGAGGTGCTTGCGCAAGGCAGAGCACAAACAACCAGAGCAGTGCTTGGGCAAACCAGAGCACTGTTGGGCGATGTTGACGGCGGTTGGGGGTTGGGCGGCGTATGGTGGAAGTGGGGGCAGGCGAGGCAACTGAACGGACTTGGGCCGCATGCGGCAGGATGGTCCGTGCACAACATTTGTCTTTGTTGTGCACAGGCCTTTGCGACTTGCAATCTGATCCCATCAGTGGTTGGTTGCTTTACTTCTCCACTGCCAATCGCCAACGCTGCCTACATCGCCCACATCGCCGACACCGACTATCTGACTGTACGACCTTGCGTCTGCAGATCACAGCTTCCACGACCTTGCGTCTGGGAGTGGTCGCCGCCGCAGAGCAGGATCACGGCCTTGGGCTTGTCCTGTCTCTAGCCTTTGGATCTCGTACGCGCTCCGTAGTCGTGCCCATTTGGATCGTGCCCGTTTGGATCATGCCCGTTTGGATCTGCCGCCCATCATCTCCTCTGTGCCCTTAGTCAGCTCCTTGCTGCAGTGCGCCCGCTGCCGCCCATCACCAGTGCCAACGAGCGCCAACAGGTATGCTCCAACTCATCCTCTACTCACCGCATACTGACTGCCTGCCCTTAGTCAGCTCTCTGCTTCAGTGCGCACACTGCCGCCGGGTACGCTCCAGCACATTTATCGAGGTGCGCTCTTGTGTTGTGCTCCTTCGCCACCTATGCGATTCTCATTCTTTTCATTTTAGCGATCACCTTCTCCTGAACGCCCTGAGCCGCTCGTCTGATCAAATCCGCCCCGACTCGCATCTTCGCCATCTTCATCCCGCACGCCGCATTATCTTATGGCTCTTATCCAATCTTTCGAAGGCATCATCGGCCGTGAATTCCTCGACGACGCCGTCTTTGTCACAACCCCCAATGTACCCTACATTCCCGCCGACATCCTCCTTCGCCCGCGGCATGTTCGCTTGCGGCGCGACTATCTGTTTGGAGAAGACGATCCGTCCATCCACCCTCAGTTCTTTGATGAACGAGTGCCCCATCTTTGCTGTATTCCGCTGCCGGGTAACCCTCTCTTGGATGGAAACCTCACTCTCTGGTACATCCCCACCGAGGAGGACTTTGAGGAGCTCTCTGTCTCCACGGTATCCCGACAAATGGGCCGCTTCAGTGTTGGAACACGAGTAGCACTGCATGGTGCGGCCAAACTCATCCTTAACTGTGTTCGTATGAAGATTGAGGAGGAGCGACACAAGGGTGCAGCAAAGGACAAAGCTATTCGCACCTTGGGCAACCGACTGCCGTATTTCGTTGGGCGCCTCGATTTAGTGTAGTCGTTTTCTGAGGCGATGGTCGTGTACCGGCACGTTGCGCGTCTGGCACTTGAACTGGCCGCCCGATTATTGTGGTTGACGGTCCTGTGGGATCGTTATTACGGGTCTGAGCCTGCTCCAAAGTTTGGCGCGCTGGTCATTGGCGCGCTCACGTTGGATATGGTAGTGGCTGGGAACCTCCATCGCGTGAGTGGATTAGTCAATGGCCAGTATCTTTGCACTGACTCATTTTGATTTCTCATAGTGTGGTGTACCGGTGTGGCTCATACGCCCTGTTGCTATGAAACTCGGCGTCAAGTCAAATCTTTGGCTATCATCAGACGTCTTGCCTCCTCCGGCCACTTGGCATCGCCAGGGAATGTGGGACGATGCCAGTCCTCCACACCCAACCATCTTCACCGGTTCCGCGCGTAACATCGAGCGTTTCCGTTTGATGTATCAACACCTCATGAGCCTTATGTCCTTGTACGCGTCCTTTGTGGACGTTCATTCGCATGCAAACCAGCCTCCAGCTCCGGCCTCGTCATCTTCCGCGCTGGCTTCCACGGTCCCCGCCCGACCTGCACAAGTCGACAATGCCTCTCGCTCCGGTAAGTTTACCATAGTGACTATGCTGACACGCCCACTCATTCTTCTCGCATAGCTACAACTTCTTCTCGCCCACCCAAAAAGAAGCAACGAGTTGAAGAGCGGAGTCGTTACCTAGATGTTGATACCAAACTTATGCCCACTGGTATCAAGATCTGGGTTCAGGCCAGCCAGGCGGCTAGCAAACAGGGACTCGTTTCACAGAAGCGACAGCCATGGGATGGTCTTCGGTCGGGTTATGCCCTCCCCGACCCAAATCTTATAGTCAGTCCCACCAACGAGGAGACCGTCGCTGGACAATTACGAATGTTGGTGAAACTATGGCCGTCACTTCTGTATCGCTCGCTCTCGACCTTGTGTGACGTTCTTCGGTCCAAGGATTGGCGTTCGATTCTCACTCTCGAGACACACACGACCATCACATCTGGAACAAAGGCCAGCAATACTCGACAAGACATGGAAGCAAGACTCAATAAATGTCTCGAGGGCTCAAACAAGCAGGTCAGTCATGTTCATCCGAGTTTGCATGGTTGCTCACTGTCAACAGAGCTCTCTCGATCTTTCTAACCTTGCTTCTGCACCTCTCCTATGGCAGGACAACTCATCAAACTCGATGTACCGCTCGACCCCAATGTCACGCGCCCAATTTTGTGGGAGCTCACGGAAGTCAGTTTCCGTTGGGAGCTCCTTTCCCTGGACGAGGTTCTTTACACCCTCAAGAGCAACACCTCCGATGAAGAGGACTGGGGGCCGTTGGACGCCGATAGTCGGGAGGACCGTGAAGCAGCGGTTCTCAAAGCCATTCCTTATTTTAGTTCAAGCATCGTGCCTCTGTTTGTGGGGACGTGGGGCCCACGCAACCAGGGTTTCGCTGCTCACAATCCTTACGAGCGCTACGAGAGCATGTTGGGATTGTTTGAAGTGATGGGTGGCTGGTCGCTGTCGCAGAAGATGCCCAACACGATTCGGGTTGCGGGGAACAACCTGCGCACGCTCAATTTCCGAAATGATGATCTGGAGGCAGGAGAAGCGAACACAAGCGAGAACGACTTGAAGGATGCCGAGTACTTTCTCGCCTACTGGTATATCTTCTGCTTCTGTGAAGTGTTTAACCGGCCGCCCGTTCTTCCCCACCGACGTTTTGACTACTAGTACAATTTCTCTTTTGATTTTTTTATCTTGCTTGTATCACTATCACCGCATCCGCAAACATTGAACTTGGACTCTATCGCTCTTGTATATGGGTGTCCGTATTGGACAAAAATCAGAATTCAGACTATGATAGATTTTTCGGAACTTGAGGGTCAAATTTCACTTTGATCGCGAGATTTGCTCCTTGTGTGGCGCACAAAATATGTCATGTTATTCTTGTCAGCACTGTGCCTGTCTCGGATCACAAATGATGCCGTGCCAGTAGCTGTCCGGCAGAATGAACACTGATTCACTCGCTGTCAGACTCAAGAGCTTGGCCACAATCAAGCCTCACTACTAATAACAAGAATAACACACAACACAGTTCTCCTTTGAGCTTCTGAAAGTCTCAGAACACCCCAACCAAGGGAGTGTTCTGTCTGCAGCTGTCTGCGAGACCCATAGTGGTGACAATGTGTGTTACAACATGGTATAATGTTGCCACTGATCTCCCCAGGCCTATGTGACTACTCAGTAAGCCTCATTGGTGTGTGTATGTGTGTTGTTCTGTTCTCATTGGCCACTTAGGTAAATATGCAATGGTGATGGCCTTTGTTCAGGTCAACAAAGAATACCAAGCTTACTGTCTCTGGGGTGCAACTTATGACTGAATTGCGGTGTTCATCGAGTCGGGATCAAAGGCAAGGGGACATGACACTGAGAAAATATCCGAACCCATGACCTGTGGGTCCCAGGAGCCTTACATCACATTACTTGTCCCTTCAGCTCCTGTTGGAATCCAAGCCGGACTGTGTAATATGCTTGCTCACTCATGAAACTCGACACATCTTGACGTGGTCCGGATGTCTACTGCACTTCCTTGTCACTCACTCAGATGTCTCTTGTAGTCACCATTCTCTTTAATTTCTATTCAGGCCTTGTCTGAGGTCTCATGTACTTGCCTGTGCTTGGTTTCACTTAGTTGGTCTCTCACTTGTTCAGAGCTTACCGTCTGTAATCTACAAAAGGTTGTATTTTTGCTGTACTTAAAGTGTGCTCTGAGGATGTGTGTGATATCTTGACTTTGCTGAGGTTCACGGCAGCTCACCGTGCTTCATGGTAGTTGTAGACTCAGCCTGACTGTCCCACTCCTAACGTGGAGCCGGGTCAAGTCTACAGAGATTGAGACCAGGTTGTCTATCCTCTTCTTCAGCAAGTATCGGGAACTGAACCTTGAAATTATTCTCAGGCTTCACTTCTCTAGTCAAGGTCATGTACAATCACAGACACAGCATAGCTAGAGGGCTAATTGGTTGCTTATTGTGGCTGAACACCAAGAACACAACGGTCGCAAGAATGAAGCGTTGCGGGCTTCATGCCGGTGCCGGTCACCGGCTGCACCGGCTGCCGGCGACACGACTCGGCAAGACGCCACACAAGAGGCAAATTTCAGCACACAATCGAAAATTTGATAGCATCATGAATTGATGTTTTTTGTCCAGGACGGACGCTAATACTTGTATATATTATTCTTGTGCTTCATTGATTGTGATTAAGGGTCCATGTTCCGTGCGTGATGGAGGGTCCATGGTCTGTGCGTGTGAGCAGAAGCAGGGGCAGGTCAACCCTGCCATGGTTGGTATAAGTATTGGATCACAATGTAAGACTTTCTTTATTCCCCCACATTCATTTGTTAACTTCTATTCCAAATGTCCGGTCGTAAATCTCGGGGTGCTGCTGTGCGCACACCTCCGACTCATGGTGCTGCTGTGCGCACGCCGTCGACTCATGGTGCTGCCTTGCGCACACCTGCACCAACCCCTGCCGACAAAGCCGCTGCTCGAGTGGCCGCCGCGCAGCAGAAGGCAGACAAGGAGGCGGGTGAGTTTGTTTTTGCAAGTCACGATTTACTGCTCATCAACGTTATAGCTGTTCGAGCTCGTCAAGCCGCTATCCTTGCTGAAGAGGAAGATGTGCCCAACGACGACGACAACAACGAGGACACTGCTGCTCTTGAAGCGGGGCACGTCGGTATGTCTTGCCGAACTATCCTGTTTCTTGCCTGACATTGGGCATACAGTATCGTCACTGGCGGCAGTAGCGCCCGTTCTTCTTGAGGCGGAGGATGAGGATGAGGAGAACACGGACAAGCTCCCGCCTTCTTCTGATGTAGAGGATGACCTTCCTGTGGCGTCCAGTGATCCTCCCGACGAAGACGACGATGCCGATTCCTCATCAGTGGTAGGTCAAGCCTTATTTCTTACTTCTATTAATTAATTTCTTCCACAGCTTGTTTCATCTTCGGACCCCTTCACCACCCCAGTCAAGAGCAAGTGTGGCTGCCGGACTGGTGACGATGGTGACCGTGCTGAGGGTCGCCGCCCGTTTAAACATCCCAAGGTCACGGCGTCCTTTTTCACTCCGCGTTCTCTGCGCCTCGGCAACAAGAGCAAGAAGGCCCTTGTTCTCGTCACCGCCACCGAGACGCCTTATCCCGGTGCTCTCAACCGCATGTCGCATGTGGCTGAGGTCATTCGCAAGGTCGCCATGGATCCCACCGCGGACGCCGTCCTCCGCGCCACTTATGAGCGTTTGGTCGCCCTTCCAGAACTTTTCGAGCAGTTCATCACTTGGGTAATGTCTTTGTCTCTTACTTCAGCTACTCTTGACTGAGTAGTCAACAGGTTGCCTACTCTCGTGGTGGGTTCATGAACGCCGTGATGAGAGTTGCACGCGACAAACTGTGCGCCCTCGGCTTGCCGGGCACTCACAGCCCTAACGACATCACCGAGCTAGTTCTTTGGCTCGAGAAGTCAGAGGCCTGGAAGTTTGGGGAGCTGGATCTCATTGTAAGTGTTCTTTCCAATACATGGCAGTATAATAAACATTCTTTTCTTTGCCTAGAAGCGTGATTTCAACAAGAAGTTGCCATTCTAGGCTGACTTCTTTGAGTCTGTCGCTCGCACCTTGTTGATGGAGGGCCGTGGGAAGGCAAACAGTGAGGTATTTCGGCACCTGATTGAACTACAAACCCTTCCTATTGTCTTCATGGCTCTCGAAATGACTGCTGTAAGTCTCATTCATGTATTAATCTTTCATCTCCTGACTGTAGCTTCAGGTTGAGCATGCTATTGCTGAGTGGCGAGATGGTACCCAACGTCGAGCTGACTTCAAGGAGGATGCATCAGTCCGGTTCTATCATCATCTTGCTAGTCTCCATCATGTCCAGTCCAAGGCGCCAGTCTATCTCTCTAACATCCAGTCCCGATTGTTTAAGACCATGCTGTAAGTGATTTTTCACTATGATGTCTGTGCTCTAGCTTATAGTATACAGTATCCACACCAACAAGACATTCCTTCTCGAAACCTCAGTTACTGGTGCTATGGGTGACCTTGATTTCGATGCTTTGGAGGCTTCTGCTGCTTAGCTCCTCCGTTCATTCACTCTACTCCTCTCTTTCTATCCTTAGCCTAGTCTTTTCATCCTTAATTGGCATTCTCGTAATCTCACTCTCAATTGTAGTAGTCTTAGGTAGCTTTAGGTAGTCTCACAATACAATTGCTTTATCTATATATTCATTGTGTGATTTTGCCTGATTTGGGATAGCTTTGTGTACTCTTCTGTATCAGCAGTTCGGACCTAGATAAAATTATTGAGCTTTCAAGTGCATCAATAAAGATATATGCTGTAGGTCTCACAGTGAATAGCTTTAAGAGGCTTTCAGAATGCCTTGGGAGTGTCTTTGCATTACTTTGGTAGTGTCATGTAGAGCGTTGACAGTACTTTCTCTATTCTATCAAAGTATCATAAGCTAAGGTTCCCATGTATGAGTGCTTTATAACAACTTGTTAGTACTATGATGCCATCTAATGATATCCATCAAGTGCTCTGAAGTGAGCAGACGAGTGTTTAAAGGCACTTTTGTAGTGCATGGAGGATACATTATGGCGTATACAAGATACGTGAAAGACGCTCCCAAGGCATCTCAAGTTAAGGTTCCCATATTGTGTAAAGCTTGGACGCACTATCAAGGTACTGTAGAGCTGCATTGAATGCATCTCACAAGTAACTCGAGGATGCAGCAGAAGTGTCTTAAGTCAAGGTTCCCATATCCTCTTGCTTTCATTCATCTTCTTGGTGCTTTGAGAGTACCTTGAGTAGTTTTAGGGAATCTACAGACTGCATGACATGGGAACCTTGAATTAAGTAGCTTTTGCAGCTTTCTGGCCTTGAGAGCCTTCATAGCCTTAATTCGCTTCAAGTAACTTTGTACTGACTTAAGACTATAGGGTGTTTCGAGATGGTACACTTTTTCAGAGGACATCAATTATTGCTGGAAACTGGTACTCTCTGTATCAGACAGAAAGGCCATCGTGGATAGGGATCTCAAGAAAATCAAAGAGACTCTACTACGACAAGGAATTTTGACTAGAAATCTTCTAGTTGGCTGTTATTGGGTCTTCCTAGTCAACTGGATTCTTGGGGATCCATCTTTCAGGAACGAGAACTTACACGAAGAGGAGTTGATCTCTTACCAATTCGATATCGAATTGGCTAGGGCTTCCAATTCCTTCGTCTATAAACATCCATCACAAGTTCTACCTCTCGATTCTAGACTCAATCCCATTCCCGCATACAAGTTCTTGAACCAAGAAAGGATACCTCCCAAATATTGTTTATGGGTAGCCTTCGACTATGCGTACAAACTTGTCATGAAGCAGATGACATTGTTTGACTATGCAAGGAAACAGATGGAGGAGCATGGAGAAGAGCTGGACATAACTTTTTGGACGACTCTGGACAGCGTCATTGAATTTGAGAATATCGAACTCGAATTTGATTGGACGTATGTACTGGACAAAGCAGTCTCCAGGGCTCTACCAAAGGTCTTTTCGAAGGAACCGAGTCTAAGCCTTTTAGCAAGGTGGTTTGACTTGGAACCTTATCCACCAACCGATCTTTATCTCTTTGTTTTGCAAGAGCAGGAGAGAGGTTATAGGTTGACAAGGAAAGAGTTACAATTCAACGGGATTCCTTACCAAGGATTCGAAATTCGAAAATCGAGTTCGAAATCTTCTACTTCCACCTTGCCATCTAAATCTCGACCCCAACCTCGATTGTTGTCCTCTGTGGAAGCGAAAGCTCAAATGGAACTAGGACAGAATCAACAAACAGAAACGATAATTGCTGCACCCCACAGTACGATGACTCCGGATGTAACAACCGAAGTTGACGAAAGTGAAGAAGAAGTTCTAATCAAGCAAGCGAAGGTTAGAATGGAGAGCAATCCGAGCTCGATATTTGAACCTAAGCCCAAGTCCAAGTCGCCTGTCCCAGTGGCTTCGTCTTCGAGGAACACTACTTCGAAACGAACTCGAGACTCTGGTGACGATGACAGTGACAACACCCATCCAAAAACAAAGAAATCGAAATCGAAATCCTATTCGAGTCGTTCAGCCAAAGTCAGCGAACATGGACGAACGGTTGAATCTAAAGAGATTCAAGGGAAAATTGATGAAAAACGAAAATGCATCAGATGCGAGAAGGGTGGTCATAGTTGTTATTGGTCATATATGACAAGTCAACGAGACACAGTGGGAACGGTTAAAGGCAAGAAATGTATTTCATGCGACCGATGTCGTGATATGAAGTATATGTGCTCACCTCCTAGGCGTGGTGGAGGATTTTTCCATCATAAACCAAAGAAGGAGGGAGACTTGTCGAGAGCCGAGGCCGAGTTACAGAAGGCGCAAGAAGAGATAGAACAGTTGAAAAGAGAGTTGGAAGAACGCAACACTGCATGAAATATAAGATATTTACACCGAAAATATGCTAAAAAAATGTAAAATTTTTTTTAGCATTTTTTCACTTCAAAATTGATGAAAATATCATAAAATTGAGTAAAATTATGCTGAATATATGCTATACTTTAGTATATTCAAGTATATTTAGTATATTTTCATCTCCTTTTATGATATTTTTATTATTTTGCAGGTGAAAAAATGCTAAATAAATTTTACATTTTTTTATCATATTTTCGGCGTAAATATTGTATGTTTCATGCAGTGCAAGAAATCAACAAGAAAGTAAATCGAACCAATTTTGTATGATTTACTTTACAATGGGACAAGAGTATAGTTCGTTCACTTAAAGAACACAATTCGAGACTGAATTTATGGAAAACATTTTAACAAAAAAAATGTAATTCTGTAGACAAGGTACAAGTAAGACTTTCAAAAGTTAAAGGGAGACCACGATGACTACAAGGCTAAACCAACTGCTCAGGAATAAGATAAAAGTGTTTGAACTGAGGAGGGTTGCGATTGTTGTATAAGCGAGAGTAAAAAGCATATTGCTGATCAGGCAATAGTGCACCAACAATTCGTTGTAAAAGCCTGAAGTCCTCGACGGTTGCTCTAGACCAATTGATATCCCAGAACTGATTTGGGACATTTGGAAAAGTTTGGTCAATCAAGCTAAAAGTCGAAGTAAGAAACTCGAAGACGATTTTCGAAAAATAAGTCAAGACTTACACAGGGTATAAAGCGCCAATAGCGTTGAGGCCTTGTCGAAAGACTGACAAATTGAAAACTCGATCACGGTTTAAACCTTGGCTACCTAGCATCGGGTCCAGCACGCGATTTTCATAGAAGCGCGGAATCCAAGTAATTATTTCGCGAATGTCGTCGGGAATAGCCTGAGTGGATGGAGGAATGTTCCTTAGCCATTCAATGTCTTCGGGGGACATGATGGTTCGGAGATAACGATTGAAGGATTGAGAGGAAGAAAAGAAAGCAGACTCCTGTAAAAGAAAAATTCAGAAATTCGAAGTCGGGTTTCTAATTTTAAGAACTCACCAAAGCCTGCATGGAAATATCGATAAAGATATCTCGATAAACTCCAGTGCTCAAATAGCGTATGGGAAGTGGTAAAATGTGATCGATAGTAACATCATCGATAGAGCGATCGGGTTCCTCCTTGAAGAAGGTGGTAACAAACATTTGGAAACACCATATGGAATCAAAGTAATCTAAAGAGAGTAAAAGCCTTTCAAAGGTTGTCAAGCTCTGAAGCAGCCAAAATGCTTGACACAAAGGTTCAGCGAGACATGTGTTTCAAAGCACTATGTGACACTTTAAGTAGCTTATTCAGGGCTTTCTGAGTCTTATAAAGTCAGTGACTCTGTGAACCTTTGTGTAAAGCGCTTCTACTGTGATTTCATAGCACTTCAAATGCATCTGCAAAGTATACTCAAAGTAATCAAAAGTGCTCTTACAACTCTCTTCAAGTACATTACAAGCATCATAAAGTATCCCACTTCATTAACCTTTGTGTAAAGCATTCAATTACCACTTCTGAAGCAGATCACAAGTTACCACAAACACTCCTCAAAGTTATTCAAAGACAGCAGAAGACGAAATACAAGCTCAATGATAACACAAAAGGTTTGCAATGAACAATTTGCTGAATTCAAATAATACTAAATATTGAATACAGATGATAACAATATACGTGAGTCCTGATAATAATGATATATGCGGCACGGTCCCACTCAAAACAGCCAGGAGCAAGGCAGAACCTTATATGGTCAGAGCATGCCCTCCCCACCCGCGTCGGAATGTTGGAAAATTGAGGGTCGCCTGCCCGAATGGCTTTGTCGTCCTTGTCATCTCCGTGTGGAACTGAGCTTGTTCTGTGCGCTCGTCCGCGCCGTGAAGTATCCTCGTGGTGGTGCGGTGGTGCGGCCTCATCGTTGGGATACAGCCTGGTCCTCATCGTGCGGTCGTGTCCTTGTCCTCGTGCGGTCGTGTCCTCGTCCTCGTGCGGTTCCGTCCTCGTCCTCGTGCGGTCTCGTCCTCGTACCCGTTGAGTGGCGAGTCGTTGCGATCCTCGTCCTTGTCCGATGCGCGTCTTCGAGCTCCTTGACGTCCTCGTCCGCGTTGTCATAGGCTCCCCGTTGTCTTTGTCCTTGTTCGCTCGTTGTCCCCCTGTCGTTGAGGTCGGATGAGAGTCGGAGGCTGATGTTAGTAGTAGACAAATGAATGTTCTGACAAGGACACGTACCTAGTCAGACAGACACTGCGCGCACGGTGTCGAGGGTGGTGTGCGCTAGGCGTCACCACGAGCTCGTGCTGGGCGCTAAGCCTCAGCAGGGAACGACGGTTGGGCGCTAGGCTTCAACCGTCGTGGGCAAGTAGTCGATGAGTGGTAGAAGGGAACAGAGAAGAAAATGGAATGATCGAGATATTTAAACCAACCGGCACGTGAGGCTGACGTGGCCTCAAGTGCCGGCGGCATCTGGACTTGTCGAGAATTTGGAATGGTGGGTGGGTGGTGGATGGCGAACGGGCGACAAAGAGCGCAGAATTAAATGAGAAAAAAGAATGAAAGTGAATGAAATACGGCGCACCAGTGCACCGTGACCCTATCCATCCAGCGGCCAATTTGCGCGCCGCCCGCCGCTGCCCGTCACCGCTCTCGATGCACCCGTTCTCACTACCCCGCCTGCGTTGCTGCTGTACCCAGCCGCCCCAGGAAGTCGCATCTGGGAGGCTTTCTGTCCTCGGCAACGTTCCAGGCTTCGAGGGCGGCGTCGTCGGCGACGGCTTACGCGGTAAAAGACTTCCGAACGTCATCCAAGGCTGCCGAGAGCCGTGAAGACGTTGGCGAGGGTCCAGAGGCGATGAGGAGAGGTCCGGAGAGAGAATAGAGACCCCAGTCAAAAGTCTGGGGCTGGATGGCACGTCAGCGCCGACGTGTCATCGCGGTGAGAAGCAAGCAAAGGCAGCCAAAAGCTCTTGATCACGATCCGGCAAACGCCGGATCGTGAACGGAACGACCTCAACGTCGTTCGGAAGGACGTCGAGGGCATCGGAGCAGCATCGGAGCCACCGGAAAATAAGGTATTACTGTATATTGAGGACATCCAGGTGTATTTGGACGGCTACGTTTAGCGGAGGGCGGGAACTCACCTTACGTGGTGAGTTCCCCATCCAAAATCTGACCGGGGGTTCGCTGCAGCTCGCTCCCAGCCACCGGCTCGCCTTATTCTACTCAGAAGAGACATTAGACACTATATACCGTCTTTTGAGCGTAAAATCGGAGCAGCCGACGCCCATCTCACATCGCACTGGACGTCAAAAACACTCAAACATCGAGTTCGAGTGAGTTACACTAGATGGTATGTCTTCTGTCTCGCATTTTTGGTGTACTTACACGATGGCCTACCACGTGTCACAGGACCGTGCACGCCAAATTTCAGCCTCCCCCGACCTCGCACTCCGCCACTATCGTTGTCGCCGTCCGCCAGATTTGGCGCCGGCAACACGGACCGCGAATCCGAACCGTGTTCGGATTCGTCGACTTGCCCTCACACCACCACCACCATCGCCACGGATACGCCCAGGACGACGAACGACACTCGAACCATGGACGCCGACCCCGGGGTGATGCTGCGGCGGCCGTTGCCATGGATAAGGACGACTCAGGAGAACGCGTAAGCCCCGTCAAGTGGGCAGCGCGACATCGAGGACGTCGAGCAGCGTCCTGCTCGACGGCGACGACGACGAGCCACCCAGCCGTGCCGGCGAGCACGCGTCAAGCGCGGGGGCAGGGATATTTGGTATCTGGCTGGTATCTGGTGCGTATTTATTCCCTTTTTTTGATCTGTTATTCTTCATTCGACCGACGTCGACGGCAGCGGCACCGTCGACGTCCCATTGCTTTACTGACCATTCTATCAGGCTGGACATCGACCCCATTAGCGACGAATACGATGCCGCCGCCCCACGCAAGCCGACTCGAGTACCGGCAGAAGCGCGTAAGCCCCGTCAAGAGGGAAGCTTCATATTGAGGACGTCGAGCAGCGTTCTGCTTGACGACAACGCCGAAGACGAGCTACCCAGCCGTGCGGGCGAACGCTTCAAGCGCGGGGGGGCGGGGATGTTGGGTATCCGGTGCGTATTGCTCAATTGTCGACGGCGACGTCCTGTTACTTAACTGAATATGCTCTCAGGTTGGAAACCGACTTCACATTGGCACCAACTACGGTTCCGCCACCAAGCCGATTCGAGTGCCGGAAAACACGCCTGTGCCGCGAAAGCCCTCCGCTCGAAGCGGAGTGGCATACACTCTCTACCCACCCTCCTCCTATCTTCCATCCCGCCACCCTCGCACTCCGTGCTGCCTCGCTGCTACGGTTGCTGAGCAGCACGGACGCGAGGACTGCTATCATGCCGGGCGAGATGCGGGCCGCATACTTGTGCAGCCAGCGTCACCCAGCACGAATACGGCACCGAACAATACTTCATCCTCTCTCATTCTGGCCCCATTGATGCCTTCCGTCCCTTTGCACAAACACACCATCCTTTGCACGCCCAGCCATTTCGAACGAACGCGGTGCATGGTCCGTGCACATTGCGTCATCTCAATTATCACATCGGCAGGTCACTCCGCATGTTGGATTTGGACTACCACCTGCTCCCGTCATCCCCGCACCCTCGGACATTGGCCCGTACATCACGCTGCCGCCATTGCACATGCCGAACACCATTGCTGACCGCGCAAGACAAAGAGACGCCGAAAAGCGTTACGAGAAGGCACATGCAAATGAACGACGCGAGAAGAAGCGTGTCGCGGCCCGACAGCACGTATTCAAATTTGCTTTTGGTGTATGTTATTCATCTATACATAGACGTCGAGAAGGAATGTCCGCAGCAGAACGAGAGAAAGCACGTGCTCAACAGCGTGGCTATGCAGCCAATTACCGCACAAAGCAATGTGGGCACCTGCGTGGCCAAAGTGGGGTGAAACGCTACCAGTATGTATTTCTTCTTTTGCTACAGACTTCAACTGATGCACTTTCAATAGTCTCAACCCCGATGCTCTACCCCGTCAAGGAAAGCTACAGTATCCCGAACATTACACAGAGCGGCAACTTTTACGTCACGAAATCCTCAACAAAACAAAGGTCCTACGACGACAAGAAATGGAGATGGGCACAGCAATCCTTTGATGAGGATGTGAACCTTCTTTCAGATACATGTAGTTGAAAGTATTTGCAAGAACTTAAATATAAGTGGTGAGAAAGCTCATGAATTAATACGTTCAAAAGTAAATGAAGAGTTTATGCTTATTTAATAGTATTTTCATATGTGTTCAAGTACTTCAAGCTAGTTGAACATGTGATGCCTGCTTCAATACACTTTGAAGTGCTTTGAGCAGTTATAAGTACTTTGACAGCTTTAAAACCACTGCTTCTGGTACACATGCTTATGAATACTTGGATCCCATAAGGCATTTCCTGATGAAGTACCAACAAAAGATGTACATTGAACAGAAACTCCGTTCGATACCGATAGCAGCCATAGTCAGAACCTGATCCCACAGTTTACTATAACGACGCTAATAAAAAATAAGGAGTAAATCAAGTTCGAAATGAGAAAAAGTCGATTTACTCACTAAGACGAAAACCATGTAGCGAAGAGTTGGAACTTCGAGGTTCCCTTCATTTCCACCGAAATGGATGTGACTGTTAGTATGGAAAGCAGTCTCGCGTTCATCAATCTCAGACAATTGACCATCGAGTTCTCGAGCCACCATAACGAAATCTCTGTGCACGTTATAAAGATCTAGAGCGGAAGCCATTGCAAGCTCTGCCTCCATCAAAGTGGCTACGGAAGTCGGAAAGACTGAAAAGCTAGAGTGAAGATTGCGGAAGCGTAACTCGCTACAGAACGGGAATAAGAGCTGCGCCATCGAAGAAGGAGATGCAGAATTCGTCAAAAGAAGATTGTTCTTAAATATGTAAAGATTAAGATTTCAGACTCGAAATAAGTTTTAAAGTTTCGGTTGACCAGGTGTCATTGGAAACCGAAGCATGAAATTCTTAGTCGGATTGCTCGGGTCTGAATTCAATCGAAAAAGTCAAGTTTGCAAAATGTCTAACATAGACGTAAAGATAATAATACAACACATAAAGACAAAGAATTATAAAGTCCACGTGTATCCGACAACCCTCCGGTATACTAGTCACAGTTCAAACAAAATTTCCGACTAGCTACATTGAGAAAGAAATAAGCCATCACTCTACTTATGCAAAGAAGTAGACATGACACCTGACATTCGGTGATCTAAGGAACCAAAGAATCAGTTGCCGCGAGATAAAGATCCCGGGTCCTCAAAAAGGTCTGGATCTCGTCGTGAATCCGATTCATCGTAAGCGACAACTCGTAACGGTACCCGTGTTCCGCGGCCACC